>OX454418.1:11846909-14246909 GCA_949715475.1 Microchrysa polita | reverse complement strand
AAAGACATACATTCCCGTCCGTCTTATTATAAAATCACTCATGCTGTATTGATTTGAGTGAAGTTAAAAGCTGACGTTTTCATTTGTATTGTGACATTGAGTGACTTTAATCTGACATTTCGAATTGAGCGAAAATCGTTGTACAACAGTCTGTCCAAAAAGAAAGTCATGGGAACTATCAGCCAAAGCGACTGCAGTTTTTGTCAAAAAGTGCTAAAAGAGGAAGATATTTATTTCTGTTGCACTTATTGCAAGCGATATCAACACTGCGATTGCACTAGGTTGTCCAGAACTCAGATTTCGTCGTTGAAATCTACAACGAAACCATCACTTTTCGTCTGTTCTATATGCATTGAGAGGGAAAATTCGCTGAAATCCCTCAAAGGTGCTGTTGTGGAGCTGAAAGCTGAAATTGCTGATCTCAAAAAGGAAATCGATGCAATGAAATTGTCGAAACCTGCCGCTGTTAGCGTTGATGACATTATTGGCGAATTAGAGGATCGTAGGAAAAGATCGGCGAATGTTTTAGTACATGGCCTCGTTGAAAGTACTCCTGAGGCAGATTTGGTTAAAACTGTTGAACTTATAAATAAAATATCACCATCTTTAAATGTCCAATCTCAGAACATAAGATGCAAACGTATTGGTAAACCAAATGCTTCAGGCATAAGATTACTAAAAGTATTCACTTCGAATCCAAATATGGCTCTCTCTATATTGAAAGATAAAAAAAACCAACAGTCTAAACAACATCTGAAGGCTAACAATTTGAAGATATTTTCGGATCTAACTGGTAAACAACGCGACCACCTCAAGTCATTGCAATCGGATCTTGATGAATTGAAGAAAACTGACCCGAATTTAACAATAAAGTACGTGAATAGCATACCTCGGATTATATCGCGTCAATCTACAAAAAACTAGAATTGCATATTTATTACCAGAACACTCGTGGAATTAGATCAAAACTATCACATTTGCGTAGCACTGTTTCGACTATACTATACGATGTTGTTATTTTCACCGAAACCTGGTTGAATGAAAACTTCCACTCATCTGAATTAGGCTTACATGGATATACCATCTACCGATGTGATCGTAACAACGCGACTTCTAATAAACTGCATGGAGGAGGAGTACTTATTGCTGTCAAAAACTCAATCAAATCAACATTATTGCAATGCAAGTACCTACAACAACTTAGAACAGCTGTTTGTTTCAATTGACACAAAACCTATACGCACGATCATTACAACCACGTATTTGCCACCTGACGCTTCACCGGAACATTACCAAATGCACGCAGATGATATTCTCAACATGTCGGAGACTTATCCCACTTCTAATTTAATCGTAACTGGAGATTATAATTTGCGAAATGTTAATTGGTCAGCTGATACATGGTCACTTAATAATAAAAACGTAAAGAGTATCGAAATCATTGAGGAATTCTCTTTTCTGAATTGCCAACAATTTAATATTTTTCCAAATACTTGTAATAATATTTTAGACTTAGTTTTTTCTAATTTGGATTCATTGATAGTTATGAAATCAGATGATCCAATTTTACCACTTGATATTTACCATCCTGCACTTGAAATTGATGTGAGTTTACAAGTTAAAAATTATAAAATTAGTAATAATAACTTACACACTGCATTCAATTTTAAAGCTGCTGATTTTAATAGTATTAACACCTCTTTGAGTGTATTTGATTGGTCACAATTGCAAATTTTATCAATAGATGATTCAATACAATATTTTTATGATGTTTTAAATAATTTAATTGAATTATATGTTCCGAAAGTCCACTTAAGCCAAGCAAACTATCCTAAATGGTTCTCATCTGAGTTAAAAGAGTTGATCATTAAGAAGAAAACTGCTCATAGAGTATACAAATCAACTGGATATTTATCAGATTATAAAGCATTCTCTTCGTTACGGTCATTATGTAAAAAACAATCTGATCTTGATTATCAGCGGTATATTTATCAATTAGAATCTCAGGTCCCTAATAACATGAAGAACTTCTGGAATCATGTAAATTCACGTAAAGCTGATAAAAATTTACCAAATACCATGTCCTTCAATGGACTTTTTAGTTCAAATTTTTCGGAAATTGTAAATTTATTCGCAAATAATTTCGCAAACGTATATTGTTCAGATAACACATCTTATGAGCCTCCTTTAGCTAACAACTCATTCAATTTGGCACATATTTCCATCGATGCTGATTCCTTGTATAAGAAAATGAACGATTTAAGTAATTCTAATAACGCAGGTCCAGATGGACTTCCTTCGACGCTTATAAAAAATTGTGCATATAATTTGGTTTTTCCACTGCTCACAATCTTTAATAATTCACTTAATTCAGGCTATTTTCCTTCTATATGGAAAACAAGCTATGTTTTTCCAGTTTTTAAATCAGGTGATAGAACTGATGTAAAAAATTATCGACCGATTAACAGACTCTCGTGCATTCCTAAATTGTTTGAAAGTCTCGTTACAGACCTAATTACACCGTTAGTTAGACCACTAATCATTGCAAATCAACATGGATTTTGTTCTGGAAGATCTGTTGCCACTAACCTTGTGTCATATGAAAACTATATTTACAAATCATTTAATAATTTCACACAAGTCCACTCCATTTACACGGATTTCACTAAGGCTTTTGATAGGATAAATTTTGAACTTCTATCGAAAAAACTGGAAAAATTTGGATTTAATGGTTCGATTCTTTCTTGGTTAAATGATTATGTTAGCAGCCGGTCATTAATTGTGAATATCAATAATTATTTGTCTGAACCAATAGTTCCAACATCTGGTGTTCCCCAAGGATCACACTTAGGTCCACTTCTCTTCCTAATTTTCCTAAATGATATTAATAGTGTGTTTCATGGCGTTGAATTCCTGCTATTTGCGGACGACTGCAAAATTTTTAAATCCATTCATAATTATGATGATATTTTAATTCTTCAACAAAATTTGAATTCATTTTATACTTATTGCAGCAATAATAAATTAGAACTTAATATTTCAAAATGCAATTTCATTGTCTTTAATCGATTTACAAGTATGTTTCCTTACACTTACTCATTTAACAATGTTTCTCTAATGCAAGTGAACTTGATTAAAGATCTTGGAATTGTTTTTGATCAGTCATTAAATTTTATTGAACACATTAACTATGTTTCTGAAAACGCACGTCGCATGCTAGGCTTTATAATTAGAAATTCGTCTGATTTTAGAAATATTCATGCTCTAAAATCGTTGTATTTCTCTTTAGTGAGGTCTAAGTTAGAATATATGACAGTTGTTTGGAATCCACACTATAAAACACACACAATTAATCTTGAAAAAATCCAACATAAATTTTTCAGGTATATCGGTTTTAAAATGTCCATATCGTTTGAAAATATTAATTATATTGAAATTCAGAATATTCTTAACATCAATACTTTAGAAAGCCGAAGATATTATTATGATACAATGTTTTTAATAAATATATTAAATGATGTTATTGATGCTCCTGACATATTGGGGGAACTATCTATTAGAGTACCTAGCCGAAGTACAAGGAACCAACATATTTTTCATTTACATCATTACCGTAGTAATTATCTTATGAATTCGCCAATTGAACGATTTAAAGCCACTGGAAATTTAGCTAATACGCGCTTAGATGTATTTAATACTAAAAAAGAAATCGTAAAGCACTATGTATTGAACCTTTTTAATCAGTAACTTTTAATTATACATTTAGTTTTGTTTGCATTATTGATAATTGTATAGTGGAAGCTTGAATTAATATCTATTATGAATTTTATTAAGTAGTATATAAGATATAACGTAAGTCACTTAGATAAGCAACTATCATGTATATTTTATAAAGGACATTTGTCCGTTGATATAAATAAATAAATAAAAAAAAAAAATAAAAAAAATAAATCAGCATAACATGAGGAGTCGATTGGGCGATGTCCGTCGGTCTGTCTGTCCGTCGGTCTGTCTGTCCGTCTGTTGCTACGCGTTTTACTCCGCCAATTTAAAAGCTATGAAGCTGAAATTTTGCACAAAGGCTTCTTTTTGCTGCAGGCAGTTTGTATGTTTGAATCGGTGACATCGGACCATGGGGTCATGGGGCTGCCATACAAACCTAACCCCACAAATTAGGTTCTTCTAAGAAAAACTTTTTGATTTGTGGACCGATTTCAACCAAATTCCCCACAAATGTATTTCTATTGATGACATACAACATATGTGAGAATAGATCAATTTAGACCATGGGGTCATGGGGCTGCCATACAAACCTAACCCCCCAAATTAGGTTCTTCTAAGAAAAACTTTTTTATTTCAGCACCGATTTCAACCAACTTCCACACAAATGTATTTCTATTAATGACGCAAAACATACAGTGCTCGTCATCAGATTAGCCCACCCCTTCGTATGAATAACTTCGGCTGATTTCCAACCAAACTAAAAGAGCTAAAATT
Organism: Microchrysa polita; assembly: GCA_949715475.1. Lineage (NCBI taxonomy): Eukaryota > Metazoa > Arthropoda > Insecta > Diptera > Stratiomyidae > Microchrysa > Microchrysa polita. Next base: position 14,242,412 of record OX454418.1, on the reverse strand, counting down.
TCATAATTATAACTGTTAATAGTCTATTCAATTCTAAGTTAATTAAAACAAAAAGTATTGTGTTTCTATTTCTTAATTATGTTTTATAATTGTTTTTCGAAAAAGAACACACAAAATGGCCATTTAAAATTTGTCATCAGGATAGCACATTTAATTTCTTTTTTGTCGATCTTCCACAATTGAGGACGTAGAACCCCCAATTTTTTGTTGTTGTTTAAGTAATTTATTAGCTTTAATATAGATAAGAGAAAATCATTATCTGCGGAAGAGGGATCAAAAATTAAGGCTTGCAAGGAGTCAAGGCGGTCAAAAAGTAAAATTTCGAGAAAAAATTAAAAAAAGTCGATAAGTTGATTTCAAATTCGTGTGTAAAGCAGCATTAAGGTAAAAATAATAGAGAAATTGAGTACTTGTCAATCCTTATGAGAGAGTAATTTTGAGAGAAGCATCGAGCCCTCATGACTGGGTCGCAAGAATTTGGGTAAATTTTCACATTAAGGCGAGCCTACATTGTTCAAACAGTGATAAGAAATGGTCCACAGTTAAAGAAACTAAAATTGAAGAGCAAATTGAGAAATTTTAAATGGCTATTTTGTGTGTTCGTTTTCGAAAAACAATTATAAAACATAATTAAAAAATGGAAACACAATACTTTTTGTTTTAATTAACTTAGAATTGAATAGACTATTAACAGTTATAATTATGAAATTTTAGCTCTTTTAGTTTGTTTGGAAATCAGCCGAAGCTATTCATCCAAAGGGGTGTGCTAATCTGATGACGAGCAGTGTATATAAGAATGAATCGAATCGGATCATGGGGTCATGGGGCTTCCATACAAACCCAACCCCCCATTTTGGTTCTTCTAATAAACATTCTTTACACCAATTTCACAAACCTTGAATTAATGTGTCTTAATGAAAGCAACAAAAAAGGTCAAAATAAATGGGACCGAATCATGGGGCCATGCTCCCGCATCCCCCAATAACATTTTCTGAGTAAATATTCTTATTTGCCCACTTATTCCAACCAAACCCCACACAAATATTGTTTTGTCGACGTCACGGAAATTTTGTGAAGACGGAAGGAAAAGAATGGGGGGGGTGTTAAATCCCAGTCGTAGGTACGCCCGAAAAAACGTTTAGCCGGGAGGGGAGAGAAGGGTATCCAAATTTCGGCCGCACCCGAAATTAGCCTCGGTCTCGTTTAGATTAATTTTTAAATTTCTGTTAAATTGGTATATCTGTATCTTGGATGCGACTTTGAAGCATTGGCAGCGCTGTAGTTGCCAACTAGCCATGCCTAGAGAATACAGACTGAATGGTCAATTAACTGTCCACGTTTCCCCAATTTTCATCTTATTCGTCAATTCAACAATTGAATATAGCAGTGTACTCTTGAAAATCATTACCAATATGAAAAATTTTAGCATCGAAAAGGATGAATAGAAAATTGCCACCTATTTAGGTGGGGTTTGCAATCGTCTTCCCATTTAACATTATGAATGTTTGTGAGCTAAAATGTATGGTTCTTTATGTTTTGCGAAGTGAGATTGCCTGTTTTAATTTTTTAACGATTATAAAACTGGCAAAGTTTTTTATTGCTTGATTTCACTATATTGAAAAATGAACACTAGTATTGCAGGACCTACTCCTGATTACACAAAACACCTCGCTTTTTCATATAATATTAATGAAATAATAATTTCCCAATCTCTCGCTTTGATCGAAGCCGTGGCCTACCTAAAGATGAATCATGAACAATCAATGCAATTAATGACAGGGGAAAATGGCAATTGAAGAAATGAGTACATGAGTACAAAATACGCCTTTGCAGGTTGTAATTACGAATAAAAGCTATAGACATGAAAGTGACGACCAAGCTTTTAGGAGGTACTAATTAGAAAAGAGTGCTGTTGAGTCCGACTGGAGGCGATTAAATTAATACGGTTCTAGCCGCCCTACTGATTTCGTCGCCTCGTGTCTCAAACATGAACGATCTTACCATACCGAACTTGATCTAGCACAATGGCCGAAAATTCTAGGCCTTCAGTTTTAAGAAGCTGTCGCGAAAACTAAACCAACGGAAATAGAAGAAATGTCTAAGAGAAAACAAAAGAAGAAATCAAAAGGAGGTGGCTAGTTTGCTAAAAAAGCACAAATAAAAAAATAAAAATAAATAAATAAAAATGGCGTTTTGCTTTGGGTGGAAGCGAAGTCCGCATTTTCAGCAACGACCAACCAGGACTGGAAGCATGTATATATGTATTATTTAATTACTTATGTCAATAAATTTTGCTTTTTTTTAATTTTCGTTACTATTCTATTACAATTTTTTCGTGTATAGAAATTATAAGGGGGCGCTTCCTTCAAGTTCGCCCCGGGCGCCATTTCACCTAAAGCCGGTCCTGGCCATCACCATGGCTTCAGTGATACCTCGAGAAACATAATTGCCATTACTGGAGCGACCACAATCCGCAAGTGCCCTACCAAGGATAATTATATCCTAAAATGACAAGCTGACTGATGCCGTTTATATACGAAGCGCGAGCTTAGGCATCAATTTAAATCAGCAATATCAAATGATTTTTGATTTTTTTTTTCGGCTCAAATATTCTTTGCGCTGTTCATCAAATAGATTTGGTTAAAACCTTTTTTTTAATCAAAGAATTTAAAATGATTGGCCGATGTCTTGCATCAACGGATTTCCTCCGGGGGATATTGAAATAATTTTGATTCAAAATGGTGTCCTATATGCAAAACATAAGTCATAAAGGGCATCAATAGGACCAGTTTAAGCCGATTCTCCAAGCAGAAAATTTATTGCATAAGCTTTACGCTCAGCGTTATTTTTTTTTATTTACACTCTGTGATGAATATTGAAGAATGCTCAGGACCCACGAAGCTCGAAGATCATACGCATTTAAGTATAAAGTGTGAATTGAAAATAATTGGTAAATAAAGCGTAATTTTTTCCCGACAATAAGTAGGGTTTCAGTAGAGGCGGTAATATGTGAAAATCCTACTGGCGGCAAATGGGTAAATCCGCCACTGTGTACTGTACAGCGAAATGCTGTACGTCTGGTCAGCTTAAACTATGCAATATTTAGCGAGGAGAGGGGGTTTTCGTTTCCATTTTTTTGCCAACAGTAGCATGGTTTTAAATCAAAAGTAAGACGATTTCAAAAAAATTCCCCAAAATTGTACGTATATGAACACATCACTTAAAATATACTATTTCAAAGACAAATTCACTTTTTTTCGACACAAATTAAATATAGATGGAATAAAGTTAACGGGTTTGCAATTAAAATTCACTATTTAACAAGTCAAAATAACTCAACTATCAAAGAGATAGTGTGATTTGTTGAAGTGTTAATTAAATTCGAAAAATTTGTTTTTATTTCATATTTTGTTACCCGCGTAGTATTGCATGAAAATTGTCTAGCCTAGTCTTTCACATGCTATTTTTTCGATTGAAATTTAAGTTAAAATTCGTTAAATTATTATTTAATATTGTACTGACTTAAGGTGTGTTTTTTGGTTATCCGGTGTAGGTTTGGGTAACGAAACTCCATACAAAAAAAAATGACAGGTGGATCAGCTGGCATTTTTTTTTATATGGAGTTTCGTTACCCAAACCTACACGGGATAACCAAAAAAACACACCTTTAGTTTATTATGTAAACAACATAACACATATAAAAACGGCATACATATTTATGTTCCTTTTAAAATTTATAAATTTGCACAGCAATTAAAAACAACTGAATATAGATATTTGCGCACATGGAACTACATATTTTACATTATTGTAATTTGAATAAATATTTTTCATCGTTGTCGTGCATTAGGTCAAGCATCTTTATTGCTTTTAGTAGCGAATAAACACATCTTTTGACATTATGATTGTGTTTGGACTCCATGTTTTTATTTTTTATTTATTTATTTATTTTACTTATTTACGATAGTAATAAATTGCAATTTGCCATTATCACAGTGTGAAAAGTAAGAATTTATGGCATAAGTCGGTTCATGTCTATAGAATTAATCAAAAGTGCACACTCAGGATTTTAAGTACTGATCTGCACTTGCATGTCCATCTCTCTAATTGCCCTAACCCCTTGTGAAGCATTGTCCGTGTACTCAGATATAGTATTGAATATGTATTCATAAAACCGAATCAATCTTACATAGTTTTGCTAGAATTTTTTGCACCTCGTATTTTCGAGTGTATTTAAAAAACTGGTCCATTCGGCATATGTAGTCTGGCTGGTCTAGCGGTTAGTGCGTGTACCTTCGGTGCACAGGGTCATGAGTTCGAATCTCACCGTGGATCATGGTGTTTTTCGAACTTACGAGCTGTAGTAGAAGTTAGTACGTAAGCTAGTACGTAAGTTAGTAAGTAGATTAGTATGTAAGTTAGTACGTAGTCTAGCAGAGCGGCGACTAAGATTGACAAGTAGTCGAACACGCATAGTCATCTAGTTAGTGATAAAGAGCACACAGTTATACCATAGATCAGACGTGTCAAACTCGCGGCCCGCGGGCCACATGCGGCCCGCCTTGCAGTTCTGTGCGGCCCGCGGCCATGTCGAAGCAGCACAATGTGTATCAACACAAAAATGTTGAAATTGGTAAGGTGAACAAATTAAGCCGTTGAACTCAAGTTTACAAAAATTACTAAAACTCGTCAGTGGCTTAAGATTATTTTAGGATTTTTTCTCCAAATACTACCAACAATTTGAGGTCGGTTATTTGATTTTATAAGACAGCTCATCTTTTTCGTACAGGACAATGCTAAGTCTCTTCATGAAACTGTTCTGTCCCGAAATGCAGTTAATAAAAAAATGGTTGGCTTTACCGAACATGAATTAAGATTTATTTGGAAAAATGGCGAAGCTCTAAAAACTACAGAAATCTTGGAATTGTTAACTAAATCACCTGGATGTGAAATTACAACATAATAATCACAGAACAAGTGCCTGATTTTTAGACCTATGCTATACCTATACTATACTATATACTATACTTATCAAGCTGTATTGGTGCATGAGTTTGTACCATATCACAAACAAATTGTTGTCTCTTTTCGCTATCATTCTGCTTAACCCTTGTGTTGCCACCCGGGTACCTGGGTACCCATCTTGATACGTTTTGCTAAATAATTTTTTTCCCAGGAAAGATTGTCCAAAACCTTCTCGAATCTTCATGATTTGATCGAATTTGTATCGAAATTTGCATTCTACGTATTTATAGAAATATTTTAACTTCAAAAATTTTCCATTTGAAAAAAACAACACGTATAAGCCACCCGGGTACCCCGATATAAAAAGAATGATTTTCGTATAGAATATCGTATACATATTTCGAGTATATCGTAAAAATGCGTCAACTTTTCTATCTCTAGCGTTTCTTTGATCGTTGCTGTAAGTACCCACATCTATTAGTGGCCTTCCTTAGTACCTTTCGATTGTGGTTTTCGTTCCATGATTTCGCATGACTTGCTGGTTAGAAAATCACTCTCCTATCATTAGCATAGCTCTAATTCTTCCGAGAGCTGGTGTAGAAAAATTCTGCGCCCGTTAGTTTTTTTTTGCAAGCATATCATTGTTTTCATAGTAAGTAACGTACGTGGTACCGGTGATATCGTAATGTGAAGAATCACCGCTTTTTTCTTATTCGGAACATACGAACAGATGGTACCTCCTCGTCAAATCCAAAAGCGTCGAGAATAACGGTCAACAGTTCGTCAGTTTCATTTCTTGAGGAATGCATTTTTTTTTTAAATACCGACGATAGTGAGATTCCGTGACAAAAATTTACATTGCTACTCTCCTCCTCAGCGTTCCTTTTGTCGTCATCGTTTTCTTTTATTCGTCCATCGAAACTCTCTCAGCAGTGGCTGAATGCCTGGCTTCTTCACGCCAACGGCAATAATTCAGTGCATATTTTAGATACGCTAAGTTCTCTAAACAAAACTACAATATATTCTTAACTTTCCTGGTAAAAATACAAACAATTATTTTCAGCTACAATGGACTTTTAGCAAGAGTTTCATAGGGGGTACCCAGGTACCCGGGTGGCAGATAGTGTAAGTTTTTTTGGGTGGCAACACAAGGGTTAAATTAATTTAATCTGACTATTTTGGTATTTTGGGTTACCTGGATGACTGGTGCTAATTTTTTTTATCATTTGCCCCAAATTTGATGCAAATCATGTTATTCATAAAAAGTGGTTAGGTACTTGAAGCTAAATCTTATTTTCACGTTTTCGCTTCTTGTCGTAATTGTTTAATGTTCTTGAAGCACATTTTCGAAAGGAGGAAGTTATCACGGATAATCCCGAAGCCGCTAACAGTGATTGCCAAACGGGGGCGTGCCCCCTAGAGAGGCGTGACGGCTAGGGAAGGGGGGCGCGGGCACAACTCTAATATTATATATCAATAAATTACACAAATCTAATATTATATATCAATAAATTAGGGCTTGCTTAATTATAGTTTTCTTGCGAACTTCTTTCGAAATATGTACTACCTCCTGGTGTTTATTGCAAAGCTTTGTAAAATGGCAAAAATTGTATTTTCGTCGATTAATTCGCTGCTACTAAATCCATTTGATGAACACCGCTGAGAATATTTTAGGTCGATAAAAAAAAATCTCTTGATACGGCTGATATAGTCTATAGAAAGTAATATCAATATCAATTTTGCTCATGACGAAATTCGGAATGCGGAAATAATGAAATTTAAATAATACTTCCTTAAATTCAGTAGTTCCAAAATATGGATCTATCAGCAGATCTCGCAAGGGGGCCCGAACTGGATCACCACTGCGCTAAAGTGATCCAGACTTTCTGTCATACTTTAAAAGTAATATTCTGTAATCAACTGTCGTAATACGATTAAATAAAAGTTTTTGAAATTTTCCTCCTGCGGCCCACCTAAACCTAAAGAGAGGCTTATTTGGCCCGGGCCAGGTTTTGAGTTTGACACCCCTGCCATAGATTAATAAAGAACCATAGTATCGAATATAAAAGTATTATAAATATTACATGGCGCAGTCGCTATCCGATTGTCCAAAGTGTTAAACTTAATGGGAAAAGCAAAATCCATAGGAAAAATTCCCGAGTACAAAATACCACGTGGAAGGCCGCCAAAGACCAGGTTAATCTACGTCTCAAAAATGGATATCATCAGACCTATCGAAAAATTGAAGATGGATGGAAATATTGGAGATAACTGGAGGCGGTTCAAGCAGTGCTTTGATATTTTGTATGTTGCCGCAGAATTATCCAAGAAACCAGCGCCAGTGCAAGTCGCAATTTTCCTGAACGCGCTTGGCCCAGAGGGACTAGAATTGTACAACAGCCTAAATCTGAAGAAGGAAGAGTCCGAAAAGTTGGAAATTATTTGTGAGGCACTGGAAAAAGTTTGTAAGCCGAAAATAAACGAAGTCTACGAATCGTATAAGTTTCACATTCGTAATCAAAGAGACGGCGAGCCATTTGATAAATATGTGATTGAGTTAAAATCACTCATTAAAAACTGCGGTTACAAAGAAGGTGAACGAATGTTAAGAGACAGGATTGTCATTGGAATAAATGACCCTAATGTACAAAAGCGTCTTCTCGAAATCGACGACTTAACATTGAGCAAGGCTATAGAGATCGCTCGAGCGGCGGAGGCGACAACGAAGCAGAGTGGAGTAATGACAAGCCAGGCATCACATCAACAGACCGAACTACATCTTATATCGAATTCGCGTGAAGCTAAGTATAGTCAAAAAATCAGTAATAACAACTATAATATGTTCCTTTGTAAAAATTGTAATTTTAGGCATTTGCCAAGGAAATGTTTAGCATTTAACATAATTTGTCATAACTGCGGCCGAACAGGACATTTTGCAACGTGCTGCCGAGTATCTACATCTAGCAAAATAAAACCCAAACAAGTCAAGGAAATTAGTGATCTTGAAGCTGCCCAGCAACCCACCAAGCCAGAAAATGAGTATTTTCATATAGATTCATTGAGTTGGAACGAAGAAATTAATGTAGAAGGTAAATGACTAACATTCAAATTAGATACGGGGGCCCAGGTGAATGTTTTACCATTGCAAGCATTATCAGAAGATCAAAAAAGGAAAATAGTAAAATCAAACAAAATATTAGAAGCATTTGGGGGTAGTCAGGTAAAATCAATTGGCAGCGTGCAACTCTTGTGTTGTTTTAAAAACAAGAAACTTATATTGAGTTTTGTAATAATTGATATAGAAAAGAAAACGATTCCTATATTAGGACTACAGGCGTGTATTGAGCTAGGTTTGATAGCAAGAATCTGTGTATTAAGTACTGAAAAAGATAAGTTCATAGAGCGTCATAAGAGCTTATTTGAAGGTTTAGGGTGTTTCAATCAAGAGGTAGAGTTAAAGCTTAAGGATGAAAAAGTAACGAGTATAAAACCAGCAAGGCGCATTGCATTGTCCCTAAGAGAACCAGTAAAGAAAGCGTTAGATGAAATGCAGAAAATGAATATTATTGAAAAATGTGACCAGGCGACTCAATTTGTCTCAAATTTGGTAGTTGTGGAGAAAGCAAACAAAAAACTAAGATTGTGCTTAGACCCCCAAGATTTAAACGAGAATCTCCTTGATCAAAAGCATTTAATTCCAAGTTTCGAAGAAATTCTAGGGCAGCTGTCCAATAAGAAATGGTTTTCAGTTTTAGACTTGAAAGATGGTTATTGGCAAGTCAAACTGTCAAAAAAATCAAGTTATCTCTGTTCATTTAGTACACCGTTTGGGTGTTACAGATTTTTAAGGCTACCATTTGGTATCAAAGTAGCGCCTGAAATATTTCAAAAGCTGAATGCTTGTCAATTTGCAAATATTCCTGGAGTAATAGTATTCATTGATGATATTTTAATAGCCGGTGAGACTCTTGAGGAGCACGACCAAATTTTAAGTAAAGTTTTGGAGACGGCAAGAAAGTCCAACATTAAGTTTAACGCAACAAAACTCCAATATAGAACTGACCGTGTTAAATATGTAGGGCACATTATTTCAAAAGATGGAATTTCTTGTGATCCGGACAGAGTGACTGCGATTATAACTATAGAAGCCCCGAAAGACAAAAAAGACCTCCAGAAATTATTAGGGATGATCAATTACCTTAGAGGATTTATACCGAATTTAGCAGAACTTACAACTCCGCTGAGATTTCTACTAAAAAAGAATGCTGTTTTCAATTGGCTTCCAATTCACAGTACAGCACTAGACAACATTAAAAGGGTCATAGTGAATGCTCCTATGCTGAAAACGTTTGATGTGAACAAAGAAATAACAATTGAGACGGATGCATCTAAGTACGGAATTGGATCCGTGTTAATGCAAGAAGGAAAACCTGTTGCATTTGCATCCAGAAGTTTAAGTGAGGCTGAAATTCGCTATGCCCAAATTGAGAAAGAGTTTCTTGCGGTAGTGTTTGCTTGCCAAAAATTTCATTATTATATATATGGAAGAACTATTTCGGTTCATAGTGATCACAAACCCCTGGAAGGCATTATGAAGAAAAGCATAGATAGAATTCCATCATCAAAGCTACAAAGAATGAAATTAAGATTATCAAAATATTCTCTAGAATTGAAGTATGTCCCTGGAAAACAGTTATATATAGCAGACCTCTTGTCAAGATATTTCAACAAGGACGAGGTAGGGAATGAGATTGACGATTTAAATGAATTAGTACACACTTTGAATATGAGTAACGAAAAAAGATCCGAATTCAGAAACGAATTAGAGAAAGATGTATGTTTAAAAGTAGTTCGAGAGTATGTGTCCAATGGTTGGCCGACGGATAAGAAAAAATTAGACGATAATATTCGCATATACTGGAAGTATAGAAATGAAATGCTAACTGAGGACGGTTTACTTTTTGTCAATGATAGAGTAATAGTCCCTAAATCCCTTAGAAAATCAATATTAGAGAAGTTACACACGTCTCATTTAGGAATAGAAAAGACTAAACAAAGAGCGAGGACAGCAGTGTTTTGGCCAGGAATAGACTTAGAGATTGAAAATTTTATAATGAATTGCGATGTGTGTCAAAAATATAGATCTGCCAATATAAAGGAGCCTATGATCTCTCATAGCGTACCATCGTTACCATTCCAAAAAATTGGCATGGACATATGTACTTTTCATAATAAGGATTATTTGGTTGTATCAGACTTTTACTCACGATACCTTGATATTATGCAAGTGCACCAAAAAACCGCCAGTTGCATAATAAATAAACTTAAGATTACCTTTGCAAATCATGGGATTCCTAGGTACATTATAGCAGATAATGTTCCATTTGATTCGTATGAATTTCGTTTATTTTGTAAATTGTATGATATTGAATTAATTACAACAAGTCCTACATATCCGCAGGCAAATGGTTTTTCCGAAAAAGCTGTCAGTATAGCTAAGAGCCTTTTAAAAAAATCGAAAGAAGAAAAAAGTGAATTATGGTTAGCACTTCTTGAATATAGAAACACCCCACTCAAGGAAATTAATGCTTCGCCAGTTGAATTATTAATGAGCAGAAAAACACGATCTGTAGTTCCAATAAAAGAAAGTTTATTCAAACCAAATATAGTTCCAAATATAAACGTAAATATCAAAAACAAAAATCAGTACCACAAAAAATTTTATGATAAAAATGCTAGGGAACGTAACAATTTTGTTGAGGGAGAGGAAGTGTGGTTGTATAGGGATAGAAGGAATGGATGGTGTAAAGCTACAATAATAGGCAGGCATAGCAGTCCTCGATCTTACTGGATCAGTTTGGCAGACGGGACGGTTCTACGTCGAAATTCCAATGTTATTCGAACACGGCAAATGAAATGTACTGTTCGGCCTGTCAGAAAATAATAATAAGAAAAGGTTAGAATACTCAAAGAATTATGTTGTAAAAAAAAAATAATGAAATTGAATTGAATAGAAATTGAATATAAATAATGATTATAATAAAAATAAAAAAAAAAAAAAAAAATAAAAAACTGCAATGATAACATAAGTATGAAATATAAATAAATACAAAATTAAATATGCTACCCTTAAAGGGGAAGGTGTAGTAGAAGTTAGTACGTAAGCTAGTACGTAAGTTAGTAAGTAGATTAGTATGTAAGTTAGTACGTAGTCTAGCAGAGCGGCGACTAAGATTGACAAGTAGTCGAACACGCATAGTCATCTAGTTAGTGATAAAGAGCACACAGTTATACCATAGATTAATAAAGAACCATAGTATCGAATATAAAAGTATTATAAATATTACACGAGCTTGTGACGGACTATGATCTCACTCAGATGTTAAACGAGTACCCATTTATGGGGATAAATAACACTGCTGAGCGTGATGCTGATCTCATTACCTCAACAAAAAAAGCAGATAAGATCTTGGAAATAGGATGTCACTAACACATCCTGCGGCCTTAGTCCAATGCTGGATTGTTGCGCCTGTTATTTATTTATTCGGCATATGGCATGCAGGTCCGTGGAGAGAAAATCCGGGCCTGGAGGGACAATGATTCCGGGCCCACATCTTCAATACGATAACAAATAATGAATCGAAAAAAATTTATTTCACATATCGGCCCTTACCCAGCTGCAGTCAGCTGACCATCATGTGTTTTACTTTCAATGCGTCCTATAGATATATAATGGCGATTGGTGATTGATGAAGTGAAGCTTTTTTTTTATTTTTGAATATTTTCACGGTATATGACGCCAATGCTGGCTGGGTACTTATATTCTATTGGGAAAGTAAGATGCCAACCTACATTATATTCGAACTTTGATATCAAGAAAGCATTGAAACTTTCGACAGTCATTCTCGATAGGATAGGATCATACATAAATATTATATTTTAATTCGATTTGAATACTATACGGGTGAGATTGGCTCAAGTGTTCATTTTACAGATGAATATTAAAGGCTGTACTACACGCAAAATAGAAGTGTATAATTTTTTTTATTTTATTTTATACGCAAATACTGAACAAATAAAAATCCAATTACAGCAGTAAAATATAGACATTAATACAGGATTACAAAAAAAAATCCAGCACTACGCTAAGAATTTAATTTACTACTTTAGCTGAAAGGAATTAAAAATAAAAAATTCAATCGGCAAAAGAATATTTTTATAATTTGAAATAGAAGAGGGCAGAGACTCAATCTCCATAGAATCATTATGTTCTCATCATCCTAATTAAAGAGGAATTAGCACAGATAGCAGGATCGGTTAAAGGAGGATTAAAAATGGCATTTGATAGTGTGTGATATGATGGAATTCAATAATTAATTCTATCTGCAATAAACTAGACAAATTTATTTATGTGCACCAAATACATACATACTGCCAATTCGCAACGCTTATGGTTTCTTTTTTTCTGGATGAAGATTTTTCAAAGGAACAGCTTTGGTTTAATTTGTACCTCAATCCTTAGAAGGGTTTTAGGAAAACAAGGCGAATACAGCTCACAGTTCTAACAAATGCTTGTAATTTAGTAGTAGTACACTCGCAGTGGCTCAGAATGTTGGTCGTTACTTTATCAAATTGGCTTTCGAAATGCACACCGCTATGAATTTACAAAGCGTCTTTTTTCCTATTTTACTTCTTTCGTAAGCAATTCGCGGTTTTATCTAGCACAGAAAAACCTTTAAATAAATATATAATTGGCGAGTACTGATAGATAGATAGATTGAAATTAAGATTCAATAATTTAATTGATCAACATCTGGGTGTTGGCGCCTTTAACAAAATTTCATTAGCAGCAGCAGGATAGGTACACAAAATAATAATCGCCCGGAAAAGTCCTTCTAGAAAAAAATGTCGCTGTACAGGGCTCCTATTTTTACTTCGAATACAAATTTTTGAAAAACGGTACGCTACTGGATGAAGAAGTCGAAGTTTCTTAAAATTTGTTTGTGTATAAAATCATGCATGCACTTTCGAAAACCAAGGGCAGATTGAATTCAAAAATTTAGTAAAGAAACGAACGATCATGTTGATCTGTTGATTGAAAAGGATGATTCGAGCCCCTTGTCCTAAAAATTCAATAATAGACTAGGTGCCCCAAGCGTTGTGCAGAGTATGTTCTGTATAGTTGTTAAAACGCTAGAAACAGTTCTTATAAGGTTTGCTAGTTCAGGACCTCAAAATAGCAATAGCAGCCCCGGGATTTCATAGGGGGGCCGCCGGGGGAACCACCTCGTTCCCCCACCCTCTCTACAGGCCTGATGGCATGAGACCCCTTCTTTTCAATTTCCAATGCATCCATTCCATATAAATTGTAAAATTGAATATTTACGCTGACGATGTTAGTTAATTTTGCTGAGGATATTCCAACGATCCTTTTCTGAATAGTAACAAATAAAATTACATACACTCAAAAAAAAATCGTTATAAAATCAAAAAAAATCGTTTTGATTCAAAAATTTTCAAATATGATTTGTCTTCATATGCGTTTCCTTTTAATTCAAAAATGTTTCACTTAAAATCAAAAGTGGAAATTTTAAAATGATTCTTGTACTTTTAAAATTGCTGCATGTCAAATTTAAAAGAAATTTCACTTGATTTCAAAAGTGACTCAATTTAAATTTTAAAATGTTTCTGATTGAAATCAAAATATTTTCTATTTAAATTTAAAAGAAATTTCACTTGATTTTAAAAGTGAATCAATTTAAATTTTAAAATGTTCCAGAATAAAATCAAAATATTGCATATTCAAATTTAAAAGAAATTTCACTTGATTCTAAAAGTGACTCAATTTAGATTTTAAAATGTTCCTGATCAAAATCAAAATATTGTATATTTAAATTTAAAAGAAATTTTACTTATTTTAAAAGTGACTCAATTTAAATTTTAAAATGTTTCAGATCGAAATTAAAATATTGTGTATTTATTTTAATAATGTGCATTATATATTTAAAAACGGATAATTTTTGATGTTAATATGTTGAGTATTGAAAGTAAAATGCCTTGTTTTTAAATCAATCCGAGTTATTATGCATTTAAAAATGCGTATCTTTCATTTCAATATGGGAAATAATTCATTTCAAAGTGGAATCAACCTTTAGTTGAATTTGCAAAAGTTTTTATTAATGTGACTGGCATTTTTAAGATATGTTGAACCGTATTATTTATTACTTTTCTTTATTCTTCCTCTTCATACCGCTCCGTAGCGTCGCGTTGCTCGGTCTGTGGTTTATGCACGTCACCCGTTCTGGCGGCAATGTCTCAGTCTACTTTTACAAGCAGCTGTTGGATTACGTCATCGCTGAGACCAATGCGCTGCTGTATTATTTATTACTTTACCTCCTAGAAATATGAAAAAATTTACAGTAAAAACGAACGAAATATTTGTTGAATATCCAATGGAATTTATTATTAATAATTTTTAGCCCCTTTTTATAAAGAACATGGCGTTAAATACATTAAATGTAACTAAAACTAGAGTAGATTATATTATCTGTTTTACTCGAAAAATAAAAGTTTAAGGAGTGCACTGCCAATAATAATAATTAAATTAATACATCAATAGCTGTATTTAAATAAATAAATATCCATATGTACGTATTAATAAGAATAAACAAAATAAAAATAATAATTACTTGGTAGATCGTTTTACTGTAGTTTATTTCGGGAATATGATTTACCGTTATTAATTTTGTAAGTATGAATAGGAGGACTACTAAAAAATCAGCATTATTTACATAGAATTCAGTTTTGCATGTTTATATCTATTTTATTTCTAATTGAATTTATTGTTATTTTACATTTTTATTATTTATTTATATGAACATGGGTGTATATAAAAAAAAACAACGTTTACTCCATAGAGCGTAACTAAAGCTAGAGTAGATTATATCATCTGTTGTACTCGCAAAATTTATTTTTAAGAGGTGCACTGACAATGCTACATTATTTTGTTGAATTCATTTATCCAAATGTATGTATTAATCAATCAATCAACAAAAGAAAAATAATATTTACTTGGTAGATCGTTTTACTGTAGCTTCTTTTGAAAATATGATTTACCGTTATTAATTTGGTAACTATGAATAGGAGGACTTCTAAAAAAATCGGTATTATTCACATAGAATTCAGTTTTGCATGTTTATATCTATTTTATTTCTAATTGAACTTGTTATACATTTTTAGTCCATATACTCTCATATGCATATTAATAGATACACCTTCAGATTTTACCCTTATTTGCACATACACTCCTTTGGCGAGGATTCATTTGGGAAGGAAGTAAATGTCGTTATAACATAAAGTGAGGCTCCTACTTATGTTATAAGGACATCTATTTATTTTCCCAAAAGAAAATATGCGCAAAAAGGACTTATTTTGAAAGTGTATCTGTTAATATGCACATGGGTGTATATAAAAAACATAACGTTTACTACATAGAGCGGAACTAAAGCTAGAGTAGATTAGATCATCTGTTGTACTAGCAAAATTTAATTTTAAGGGGTGCACTGACAATGCTACATTATTTCGTTGAATTCATTTATGTATGTATTAATGAGAATAAACAAAAGAAAAATAATAATTATTTGGTAGATAATTTTACTGTATCTTATTTCGAAAATATGATTTACCGTTATTAATTTGGTAAATATGAATAGGAGGACTACTAAAAAAATCAATATTATTTATATGGAATTCATTTGTACATGGCCCTATTTCATACGATTGAAAATGTGGATCGAATTTTCTTATTTCGATTACATTACATAAAATAAAAACCTTGTCATTTTCCAGGATAATTTTTCCGATTTTATAAAAACAAACTTCGGAATTTTGTAGTTGGGAAAGGTAGTAGTTTTCTTTAAAAATTGTACCTTTGTAGGTAATACAGCGGACGCATTTAATCTGAAAAGGGTTTTGTATATTTTCAATTCCCGTGATATCAAAACTCAAAGTTGTTAAATTAAAATAGTAAACATTCTGATACGTGAACAACGGTTCAAAGCCATTTTCGTATTTTGTTAAGAAGTAAGAAAAATTCAACGCAGCTTTTGTGCATAAAGTAAAAGGAGAGTTGATGCGTGAGTTAATATTCCGGCAATAGGTTTTGAGCTGCTTATGTTGAGCTTCGAACCTCATGTTCCAAAAAAATTTGACTGGACCACATTTTTTGATTACTTGCGGATAATGTAGAAGAAAATGATGTTTTGGTTTTAAGCTCGGACCATATAGTGAAATGTAAAGTTTATGATGACTTTCAATTAAATCTTCTAGTTTGCTTAAGCTTCCATTGTCAAATTCGGATTTAAGTAACAGGTCAAGAATTTCAATTAATAGACATAAAAGAGACCAAGATTTTCTACCAGCTGGTATCAAATCGCCGATCATAAGTGGGAGAAAGTGTATAAATGACCACGTTTCGCGAGCCGTCATTCTCAAGTTGAAGGATTTAAGTTTATTCAAATCTAAAGGCGGGGAGAGGTTTCCGACTTCGGTTTCTCCGTATTGGAAGAATTGCTTTCTAGAGTTTATAATGTCAAGTGTGATTATTTTATCGTCTATAAGTGATACTAATATTTGACAAACGTCATATATGCACACGCCTTCTAATATATCGTGCATAAGATCAAATGCGAAGTTATCTGTTACATGAAAACTTGGAATAGTGTTAAACGCGCACTCCTCGCGAACACCTGTTTCCTTTGGGTTATTAGAAATTAGATCAGCATTATAATTTTCTACAGTTCTATAACATTGTAATGAATCTTTAGTAGAAACCCGACACTCACTTTTAGTTTTTTTACAAGCTCTGCAGAAACTTACTGAATTAAAAGATGTGGTAAATCCTAGTATTGAATTTAAGCCAAGGTTGTCGCCCAAAACTAGCCCTAGTATAAAATGAACCCGGAATGTTCCTTTTGCTGTTACTATATCAATTCCACTTTCTTCCAAATTGATGAGCTCTTTAATCAGGTGATGTAACATGACAGTGTTTCCGAAAGTTTTCAAATCTTTGCTGTCAATACATGTGGCATGAAAAATAAAATCTAAGTTCGATTGAATATACTGCGGAATCGTAGGAAAAGCATAATAGCCACCACATATGTTTGTAGTATGACTTCCCAGTGCATTATTGATTTGAAAGTCGTCAAAATATAAAAAGTAGGGTATACAGTGCTTATCTGCAAAATTTTTAATTTTCTTTTTAAAAATTTCCCCAGACGCAAAATTAACAAGTTTTCCACTATTTAAAAGAAACTTAGTGTTATCTAATGTTCTTTCAAGCACTCCCGGTAGCTCGAAAAACTTTTTCAATTGAAATGTTAAAGGCATAATATAAATATTAGCTGTTTTTTCAGATATTCTGGGATTTCCTTGAGTTACAGTACTAGTAATATTTTTTGAAACACAAAATGTGTTTGGTGGTTTATATAAATTTCTATTTTCCAAAACTTTGAAAAGTCTGTATTCTGATTTAATTTCGGCAAACGGATCACTGCAATATTTGATGAGCATATCAATAATTTGTATTTGATCATTTGGAATAGATATATTTCGTAATGTCTCAAGACCAGTATGTACGATTTTGAAAAGATCTGTTACCATGTTCTGTATATGAATGACTGTATTGCGTGGTAAAGAGTGGAGGGAATGAAGTTTTAAAGCAAATTTTACAGATTTAATTTTTCCTTCTTCGATTAAATCGTCTGATGATGTATTGGTCGTATCATTTTCATTGTTGTTACAAGAAGAATCAATGTCAGAGATATTAAAGCCAATGTTTAATATATCTGACATTGATTCTTCTTGTAATTTAAAATTATGAAACGTCGATTTAGCTTGGGGAGCACTTGAGTCTGATTTTTTACTATGAACTTTGTTCAAATGCGAACGAAATGATTTAAAGTTTGTGAATAATTGTTTGCAATCATCTTGCATACATCGTAATGTATGTGTACTTGGTAAACAATGAAAATTTCTTAGATGGTGAAACAGCAATGGAATTGTCATGAATCGTTTGACACATTTGAAACAATTGAACATTTTGTTTTTTTTTACATAAGTCCGAGTCAGGCGATTTTGAATATAATGTTAATATCACTTAGGTTAAATAAAGTGTAATACTGGCTGTAAGGCTGAAAACACATCGAACGAAACAAAACGTTTTTGCCGTTGTTTCTTTGAAACAGCAAAAACATTTTGTTTCGTTCGGTGTGTTTTTAGCTTAATGACAAAGAAATTGTCTTAGTGAAGCTATGGCCGGAATATTTACATCATACTCTGTTGAAATGTCAAAAAAATACTTTTGGACAAAAATCCATGGTCCTTGGCATGCTAAAGGATACTTTAAAGACAAAATTTGAAACAGCTTAAAACATGTATCCAATGTGCTTAGAAACGAATCAAACTTATACAATATTTGGTTAAAGTAAACATAAAAGTCTGTCAGATGCAACATGTCAATGCCGACCACAATAATCATTGGTTGAACAGTGAGTCCAACATTATAATATTTACAAACAAAATCATCGATTTGCTGCTTATAATTACTGATGGTTGGTATCCAAAATACAAACGCTTCCTGGGCGTCTTTTATCGTAATTTTTCTTTTCCCGTTTCCGGAGCGATCTTTGAATCTAGCAGTAGGTAATATTATTGCATTTAATAGAATAATGTAAACGCAGTCTTGTGAATCTAAAAATATTCAAAAGATAATTAAGAAATTATTTAAATACAGAAGTTTCGAATTCTCACCAACAGACGTTCCATGTAAAGAGGCTTCTAACAATTCTCTGCAACTCCTATCTTTAACGTTCAGCACGTAATAATCCTTGATTTTTTCTTTGAAGGAAGCCCATTTTGAAAATAAACAATGTTCTTTTCCAGGGTGAAGAAGAACAAAGTCAATTTCAATCTGAAAAGGCATAATAAAGAGTGAGAATGATTTATAGAAAGTGTATAAGTGTATTATTACCAATTGTGGAGCCCGCGCATCCTTAAATTTTGGCCAGCTTGATAGAAATTCTTCAAATTTTTTTTCTGTAGCTTCCTTCTGTCTAAGTGTGAAAGTCTTCTTCCATTTGTCACATACAAGCTCCCAGTCAGAGCTATCCCTAATCAGAGATTGCTTTAACGCATTTACTACCGATTCGTCGACTTCAGGTATCTGTTTCCTTTGTGGCGTTGAGTCACATTCACGCGTTGGACTTTCTAACGTAGTAAATTTGCGGAGCTTCGTTTGGGAGTTCACATATTTGTCGTGTAGCTTTCCGCCGGGATTTTTTTTGGGCTTCCGTGAAACGAAGTAGTATTCCTGACAAAATATTTACCATTATTTACATATAAAGATGCCTGTTTGTAACCCGACATATTCCATTCTATTTTTTATAATGAAATGCCACGAAATTAGCAAAATATTACTAATTCTGCGTTTTAAATTTATTATAACGTTTTGAAGGAATACGTCTTGCAACCAGTAAGTGAAAACACTTAAATTTTAAATATATCACCTTTATTTCAGACGGGAACGTTTTAATGATTTTATCCACTAATGCTGGGAAGTCCGATGGTCTTAATTTAATGTTGTTGTCGTTGACATTTTCGACTAGTATCGAAATTAATTCTTTTCGATGATTTTCATTTAGAAACCCATTTCGTTCATGAAATTCAACAATTTCTTGACCCTTTCGTGTTTTCTTTAACAAAACGTCCAAATCAACCTATAATTATATAAAATATATATTATATAATCAATAAGAAAAGTAGCACACCTTTATGTCGCCCATACACGAATTGGATTTTGATGAAAGTTCATAAAAAAAAAATTACAGCTGACATCCCTGAAATGCCATTTTATTATATGAACTTTGCAATTGGATTTACATCCAAACCCACTCCGAATATACGATTTCCTTGAAAACGCTGTCGCATACAGTTAGAATGCCAAAATGCAGCTATGCGTATCATCACTGGATGTGTACGCATGTCCTCCATTGACCACCTTCATCAAAAGACCAAGCTGCTGAACCTAAAAAGCCATAATATGCTCCTCGCAAAACAATACCTAGATGGATGCTATCGTTCAGAGCAACACACACCACCCTGGCTCAGCTTCGTTCAAGTTTTTGCACGAGACTAAATTCTCATTGGTCTCGCATCATCAACGACGCATCAGACTCCTGCCCTGCATGTGGAAGCAGTTCCCACAAAGTTGAACACCTTTTCATCTGCATTGCCGCACCGACGAGTCTGACACCCATTGCGCTCTGGAATCAACCAATTGAAGTAGCATCTTTCTTAGGCCTTCAATTGCAAGAGAGCATGCCATAAATATACGAGTAACCACAATACATAGTTTCCCCCACCCCCACTTGGGTCGCTACTACAAAGACAACAACCATCCAATAAATTTTGTTCATAATAATATAGCTAAAGATATATCTTCCCACATGTTATGAGGGGCTGCTATTCTACAGTAGCAATGTTCAATCAGGTAAAGTTAAATGTTTTAGAGTGTGACTCAACCAACTGAGCCACGGAGCGAGATGCAACTGAAACAATAATAATTTTGGCTATTTTCGCTAATTTTTCCTATGTACCGGCCCTTTTTTAGGGTGCAAAGTTGATATTCGGTAGCAGCGCCCCAAAATACATAAGCTAAAATTAAGAAATATGCTTCCGCATTTTTTTCCTGGAGAAAATATATACCATATTATCGGACTAAAAATGTATTTCAACGATATACATTGAATAAAAATAGGTGTAAAAGAAAGGAATAACTTATAGAAATTCACGCAAATGGAAGCACTACCCCACCCCACTGGGCACTACAAGTTGAGTGATCCCGGAGCGAACATAGTTCACGTCAGGTAAAGTCCAGGATAAAGCAGCCTGTAAAAATAGGCTGAGACATTACCGCCAGAACGAGCGACGGGCCTACACAACAGGTCAAGCTACGCGACCCCACGCAGTGGTGTAACAAGGAAGAAGAAGTAATGAATAAAAATGAAAACTTACCTGTAAAATGCAGGGATTATCATTTATTCGTTGCGACTGGCTCGAAGAACCGATGCTCTCACTCAGACGTGTTTTTAACCACGATCCAACTTTTGTGTCTACAGACACCGTATCGTCATCAATGTTAAACTAAACAGAAATATTGAAAAATAGTTAATCTTTAAACATAAATTTCAAAATCCTCTACATAAAGCCCCGCACCACAATTTAAGAATGTGAGGGCCGATTACTCGTACATATTATCCACTAGATAGTGATATCTGATTGAGTAGACACAAACCAATGCCAAAAAGGTTTATCGTTATACTGAATTGAATTGTTGATTATTTTGCATAGTTATGCCATATTTTGCTTGGTTATAGCCGATTCACATTATAGGCACGATTTATTTACCTAATTTATGTAAACGGACACCGGGCCGGTTAGTCGTACATTTTAAAGCATGCTTAAAACAATATAGAGGTCGATATCGTTTTAACCATGCTTTCAAATGTACGACTAACCAGTCCACCGTCTACCAGATCGTATCATATGTCTTTAAATTAAAAATTATTCGTAAATTCTACTTGCATTATTCAAATCGCAGTACAATAGGTACGTTTTATTGAGTTTATCCCGTGCAGGTTTGGGTAGAACTTCATATAAAAAAAATGACACTTACCCTGGTTAAGTTGACGCGTGCAACTACCCTACACGGGATAGAGCTCAAATGTAGATGGCGGACGCATAGGGGAAATATGAGGGAATTTGTTTTTTCAAACCAAATGTGAGAGTTTTTCTCATCACGAGAAAAGATTTTGCAAAGAAATAATCATCCTTTGTGATAAAATCCACCACATCTAAAAAATAAGCCGACAAAGGTGAGTCAAAGATGCGCAAAAAGTGTCAAATGTCAGCTGTTTGGTCTTAACCGGGATGTTACCCGCGATCGTTTTTTTCGAGTCAGATTTACACGCGATACGAAAAAAACGTCGCTAATATGGTACTTTATACAAATTTCACAAACTAAATCCAAGATTTAGTAAATCTTGTCTATAGTCTGAATAGCCTATAACATCATCACCGGCGAATGAGAAAATCAGCTCGCAATTTAAAAAAAAAATTCAATTCAGTATAACGCAAAAAAATTCTGGCAATGGTTTGTGTCTACTCTATCAGATATCACTATCCAGGAGGTACGAGTAATCGGCCCTGACTGTATTTCGCCTCTGGTCGAACGCGGACGGGTAAATTATTGTTGCTTTCCCCGACACAACAATGAAAAAAACATTTTCTTCTACACAAATCATCCGTTTTAAATACTAAAATCATTTTTTTCCGCGGTTTTTCAGTTTCGGCTGATGAAGAAAACTGTCGGGCACATAATACATAAGTTTTCACTAATATTCACACGTAAATACCCGATTTTTTTCAACAATTTATTAAACGATTGCGACTGCGTACCATTCAAATGCGTGTAATTTTTTCGGTGCACGAAGAAAAAACACTTTTTTCTACACAAATCATCCGTTTTTGTACACTAAAATAATTTTTTCCCGCGGTTTTTCAGTTTCGGCCGATGAAGAAAACTGTCGGGTACATAATAAATAAGTTTTCACTAATATTCACACGTATGTACTCGTAAATACCCGAACTTTTTCAAATTAACGAACGATTGCGACCGCGTGCCATTTTTGGGTGCATGGCTTTGTATGTACATATGTTTGTTTGTAGGTTTTGATCAATGTGCATGAATTATTATTCTACTTACATTCTTTTTTTTCCACAAAAAAAGCTTTTCGCGAAATTCTGCGCGATGACCTATGTTTTTAATAGCGTCCTTTATATCATCAGACGATAGAAACCGTAAACTGCGAAATGATATCCCTGCATCTGAAAAGATAATATTAGAAGTTGAATATATTTACGTATAAATATTATATACTAATATTCCTACCTTTAAGATCCGCTTCAAGGAAGATTAAATTCCACTCCGATAGAAGTGTTCTTAATTCGTCGTCGCCCGAAGTACTTTCCAAAACATCTATTTCACTATGATGCATTGTTTAAAACACACGACACGCGGTCTAAAAACAAATACCTAGCATCACCGACTGAGCCACCAAATTGCAACTTGTTTTTTGGACGCGACGTGACAAGTCGGCTTTCTACTTCTGCTGCCTATGAGTAGAGAGAGTATAAGGAAGTATCGTGCGAGAGAATTAAGCAATTTCGGTGAAGAGTTTGGTTAGTGTTAGTATATGAGGACAATACATACGCATATGTGGTGGAATTGCTTCGCAAAATTCTCTGTAAATACACGTTGGTTTTCCTTCCTTATACACTCTGATCGAATGTCTGCCTGCAGGTTTCAAAATAACGGGACGTCTTCACTCCGACCCGCACGAGCCAGACAAGATAAGACAGCACACAACCTGTGCTTGAAATATGCACATACTAAGCACAGGGACCTAAAATCGGCAGTTGAAAAAAAAATTACACGAAAAACGCGATTAAATCGGTAATAATCATTGTTGATGTGTTGCGTTGATTATTATTATTGGTATTATGATTGGTATTAGAATATGTCTTTATAATGCCGGCAAGTGGCTTTGCCGAAAAAATGTATTAGTACATAATTCATCAATTGAGAACGGCTGGGCGGATTTTCCTTGAATTTTTTTTCAGTTGTTTATTGTTGCGCGAATATAGTGGGTTTCTAAGAGGGAAAATTTTGGGAAAATCCTCCGGAAGTCGGAAAATCGGAAAAAAACGAAGAATTCATCAATTAGGATCGACCGGATCGATTTGGTTAAAACTCTTTTCTAAATGATTAAATAATGTTACTAAATGTTACTGCCAGGAGAAGGTTTTCAAGAAGAAGATTTTAGGAAAGAGCCGCCGGAAAAGTCGGAAAATTGGAAAAAGTGAAGAATTCATTAATTGAGAACGGCTGGACCGATTTGATTCAAACTTTTTTCAGTTGTTTACTATTGGGAGGTTTATGCGAACGAAAATTATGGGAAAATTGGAAAAATCGAACAACTCATAAATTGAGAACGGCTGGACCGATTTGATTTAAATTTTCTTTCAGTCGTTTGCTATTAGGAGAAGGTTTATGCGAACGGAAATTTTGGGAAAATTGGAAAAGGCGAAGAATGCATCAATTGAGAACGACTTTAAAACTCTTTTGTTAATGATTGTTACTGCCAGGAGAAGGTTTTCAAGATAGAAGATTTTAGGAAAAAGCCGGGAAATTGGAAAAATCGTCTCATCGTAATACCTAAAAAATTTTTCTCAATTTTCATTCGCATAAGCCTTTTCCTCGTAATAACAAAAACTGAAAGAAAAAATTGTACCAAATCGGTCCAGCCGTTCTCAATTGATGAATTCTTGGCTTTTTAGGATTTTCCAATTTTTCCGGAGGATTTTCCCAAAAAATGTCGTCCGCATAAGCCTTCTCCTCCCAATAGCAAACCACTGAAAGAAGATTTAAATCAAATCAGTCCAGCAGTTCTCAATTGATGAGTTGTTCGATTTTTCCAATTTTCCGACTTTTCCGGAGGATTTTCCAAAAATTTTCGTTCGCATAATCCTTCTCCTTCCAATAGCAAACCACTGAAAAAAAAAGTAAATCAAATCGGTCCAGCTGTTTTCCCAATTTCCCGACTTTTCCGGAGGTTTTTCCATTAATTTTTCGCATAAACCTTCTCCTCGCAATAGCAAACAATTAAAAAAAAATTGGATCAAATCGGTCCAGCCGTTCTCAATTAATGAAATTTTCGCTTTCTCCGATTTTCCTACTTTTCCGGAGGATTTTCCCTCTTAGAAACTCTCTCTTTTTGCAGCAATAAACAGCTGAAAAATATGTGAACGGAATCCACCCAGCCGTTCTCAATTGATGAATTGCTATACATTTTTCGCGCGATTTATATCTATATGTATGTATATATGTAGATAGAACGCCACTTGCCGGCACTATGTAAAGTAATTTTAATACCAATCATAATACCAATAATGAACACAACACATAAACAAACATATCATCATACTGCGAAAAGCTAGTCGTCGTATCGTACTACGTATACATGTACCTATATCGTATAATCTCCCAAGCGTCTCATCTCGACAATTTTAAAACAAAATTGAGTCATATTAAAATCGATGTTGCAACTACTTTTGAACTTACCATTAAAGTGAACATTATTAAAATTAATACAAACATTTTTGATTTTAAAATGATGTATTATTGATTCTCAATTTTGTTTTTAAATTGTTTCACTTTGATTTTAAGTGACGAGATTTTTTTGAGTGTACATACCAAAACCAAGTAGATAAATATTTTGTTCTTGCCCATGAAACTATGAAAATGTGGTCCCGTGTGCAAATACAGATAAAACTCCCAAAACAAAGTTGAATCTTAAATATGCGACACGAGTAAATATGAAACACTTGTATTTTGATAAATTTTGGAAACTAAAGTAAGCACATATGTATGTAATTTACTATTTTATCTCTGTGTAAATATTTACGTTTACAATGATCCATTCTTACATATGTTTTGTATTATCAATAGAAATATGTACATTTGTGTGAAATTTGGTTGATTTGGGTGCACAAATATACATAAAAGTTTTTCTTAGAAGAACCTAATTTGGGGGGTTAGGTTTGTATGGCAGCCCCATGAACCCATTGTCCGATTTTACCAATTCAAACATACAAACAGCCTGCAGCAAAAAGAAGCATTTCTTCAAAATTCAAGCTTCATAGCTTTTAAATTGGCTGAGTAAAACGAGTCGGAACAGACGGACAGACGGACATCGCCCTATCAACTCCCCAAATCATGCTGATCATGTATGTATACTTTTTATATGGTCGGAAATGCGTTACAAACTTCATGACAAAGTTAATATACCCTTTCACTCTATGAACGAAGGGTTTAAAAAGTGGTGGATGGGATTGGTTTACAAAAAAAAAACCAACCCATCCAATACCGTCAATGTAAACACCACTTTTTTCTTTCTTCTTCCTTGCCTCGTTCTTTATACCGCTCCATGGTTTCGCGTTGCTCGACCTGCAGTGTAGGCACATCGCCCAGCTCTATCTTGGATCGTGTCATCGCCGAGACCAATGCGTTGTTGTTGCTTTTTCATTTGACATATCCAGGCGTTCTTCTGTCTGCCTCTGGCCTTTTGGTTACACCAACTGACATGCGTAACATTTTCATTTCAGTCGCTGTCATTTCTTTCGCGTAACCTTCATACATGGTCCAGCATTCTGATCCATACATGAGTGCGGGACGTACAACCGTTTTGTACAACTTGCCTCACACCACTTTTTTAAAACTTCTAAAACTTAATTTTTAGCAAATTGAAATTGCTTTGTTTCAAAAAAAATATGGCCGGTTCCTATTTTCATGCCAAATAGTGAGATTTAGTGGACCAGTTGCCTAAGATCATGTGAAGAAAAGTACCAAACCGGCTATTTACGAGTATGTGTTGTCCTGATTTTTGTGCGGATTATAGTCCAGTGGCATGGATAACTTTTGAACAATTTTTCAGGTGAATAAACGCATAAACGCACCGGATTGTGATTCCTCATCTGATTTCCACCAAAAAAGTTGCACGGAACATACCCCCTTAGCTTAACCCTTTAGCTGCCACAGGAATTTGAAGATTTTTGAAAAAATAATTTTCTTGCACGACTAAAACTTCAATATCTCAAAAGCTAGACTAGCTATAATAGCAAAAAAAGATAAATATTATAGCCAACAAATTTACCTAAAAAATAAAACTAACAGCACTAAAATCCGATAAGAGGTTTGGTATTTACAGAACTTCAAAGTCAAATTTTTGTGATTTGACCCAAAAACAATATGTTTTTCCATCTCAATTTTCTCCAACTTCTGCCAAGGTGAGGTGCTCGTACGATTCTTTTAAAATTGGGCGCATAGTCTAACGATCATTTATTTCTTACATTATTTTATTCTACCTTCATTATTTCTAACAGTTTTATTTCCTTAAGTGCAGATAACTAGGGTTAATTTTGGATCAATTTTGATATAATTTGAATAAATTTGACCAAATTGCAGATCTTTAGGGACAGTTTGAATTGAATTGAAATCGATCTAAAATTAACCCTAGTTTTCTGCGCTTAAGGCATTAAAACTGATAGAAATAACGAAGGTTATAGAATAAACTGATGTATGAAAGAAATGATCGCTAGACTATGCGCCAAATTTTAAAAGAATCGTACGAGCACATCACCTTGGCAGAAGTTGGAGAGAAATTGAGATGAAAAAACATATTGTTTTTGGGTCAAATCACAAAAATTTGACTTTGAAATTCTGTAAAAACCAAACGTCTTTGTAGTTAAGTAAATTTGTTGGCTATAATAATCATCGTGTTTTGCTATTCTAGGTAG
Organism: Microchrysa polita; assembly: GCA_949715475.1. Classification (NCBI taxonomy): domain Eukaryota; kingdom Metazoa; phylum Arthropoda; class Insecta; order Diptera; family Stratiomyidae; genus Microchrysa; species Microchrysa polita. The sequence continues at coordinate 14,214,974 of OX454418.1, read as the reverse complement.
TCTAGCTTTTGAGATATTGAAGTTTTAGTCGTGCAAGAAAATGATTTTTTTTTAAATCTTTAAATGCCTGTGGCAGCTAAAGATTTAAGCTAAGGGGGTATGTTCGGTACAACTTTTTTGCTGGAAATCACAATCCGGTGCGTTTATGCGGCGAATTCCGGACATCCTGTATAAATCAATTGGTTAGAATCTCATTTACATATTAATCTTTTCTTTAGAACTTTCGCACACTAACAGCGTTACATAGCATAGTGTTTGTTTGCATTTGCTCGCAGTGAAGAAGATTCAAAGAGCACCAACCGCGCTGCAAAGATGTGTAGCGCATCATAATCCACTCACTTGTACCCTCTGACTGACGTTTCTGATATACTGAACGAAAAACATATTCTATTTGCAAAATTCGATCGAAATTTGAAATCTACTTGCCTCAATTAACTACCAACGAAATTATTACTATACTAGCCTGATTTTATATCACCTCAATGCCAATTTACAATCAAGAACGAAGAACTATCAGAGAACAACGAATTTCAAATATATGCTCCTTTGAACAATCGGTTAGAGTAGGCCTGTTCCAAAGACCGGGATCCCGGTACAAAACCGGTGTTCACTTGGTACCGGACCCGATATTCTAAAGTACCGATATCCCGGTTTTTTTGGTACCGAGTTAAAAAACCGACCAACGAGTCGGTTTTTTGGTACCGAGTTAAAAAGAACGATTCACTTCAACCATGAGCCGGTTTTTTTCAGGTTTTTTGGTACCGGTTTTTTACCCGGTACTCAAAAAAACCGGCTCATGGTTGAAAAAACCGTCGGTACTGAAAAAAACCTGAGTCGGTTTTTAACCCGGTACTCAAAAAAACCGGCTTATGGTTAAAAAAAAACCGTCGGTACTGAAAAAAAAACCTGAGTCAGGGAAACCGCTTGTGGTACCGGGTATTGAAAAAAACCGGAACCCGGTACTGAAATCTCGGTACCGAACAGGCCTAGGTTAGAGTGCGTTCCGCAAATTCTAACACTTTGTATACTCATTTTGACACTTCTGAACCCAGCCATTTTCAACTGTGTATTGACATTTTGTTCAAAAATTATTTTTAAATTCATTCTTCAATTTGGTAGACATTAGGGGTCATGCAAGCAGATCCAATTAAAATGTTTAGTTCTGGTGAAAAGAAGAGGTGAAACATTTTCAATCGGAGGGCGAAAGCAGTACATAAGTCAGAAATGTGTTCATTCAAATATAAACTTAACCCTCGGATGGTTCAGGGTTAAATCTCAAAATTTTTATAGAAAAACTTGTTGAATGGTATTTTTATGCATACACTGAGAAAAAAAAATCCCATTAAACCAATAGGAATTGGCCATTTTATCCCATTAGATTTAGTCAATGGGAAAATCCCATTATTGGGTTAATAGGATACCATTAATTCAATGGGATGGAACATCATTAAAATAATTAGATCGAACTATTAAATCAATGTGATATTATACTATTAATGTTATACGATATCCTATTAATGCAATCATGTTATCCTATTACCTCAATAAAAGGACATCCCATTAAATTAATATGATTTTCCCATTGAAATTATAGTTTATCCTATATTAATAATGGGGCATCCTATTAAAACAATAATTTTTTTCTTATTGGGACAATAGTTATTTCCTATAAATTTTATAGAATGTCCCTTTGAAAATACCGTTACCTCAAACACAGGACATATTTTTTTCCATCACAAATATAGATAAATACACGGGAGTATGAATATGAAAATCATAATTAAGTCCCGAATTCGTATCTATTTCAAATTTACGAAATAGTTGCGAATTTCAGCGAAAATTGCTGTTTTAAAAAATAAATGCGAAATCCACCCATTTGTACTTTTTCCACGAAAAAGTTAATTTTCTTTCAAAAAATCAATTAAGACTAATAAGAGAAAATAAATTCCATCTCAGATTGATTTTTGCATTTGAATTGAGTTTTTGCAAAATTTCCAATATTCAGAAATTTTTTATGAGAAATTTCATTTTTTTGCGAATTATCCGTAACTCTAATCATAATGCATAAGCATATGTTTTAAAATATTGGCAACTAACAATGTAAATCTGAATGAATCTTATTAGATAATCCCATTAGTCTAAAATGTACGTCCTATTAGAAATGCAATGGTTTATCATCTCATTAAACTTATAGGATAAAACTATTAACTTGTTTAAAATAGCCGAGGCGAAAAGTTAATAGGAGTCCCATTAACAGGTTATGGGATGTTTTTCTCTGGGTGTATGTAATTTAAGTATGTGTCACATGCGTTCATTTAAGCATGCATTTGTTTGAATTTGTGATTTTGTTAATAAGTTATAGCACTTTGAAATTGCTCTGGGGTCTGTCAGACCCCACGAACCATTTACGTATGTCTTTTTTACAAAACTACATTTTTCGTTTTGTGGGAAATTTTCAAAGTATGTTATTTGGAAAACGATAAAATGTAAAAATAATAGTCGGGAAGTGTTGAAACTTTGTAATTAGAGTACATTTGCGAAATTAGAAATATTAATTTTGAAAGAAATGAAAAATTTAGGGTGTTTTGAATTAGGTTTTAAATTTTTTACTCAAATCATTTAAAATTTTACCGTTTTTTTTTTAACTGGATTTCATTTATGAGGATCTCCTTTCAATATTGTGTCATTACCTTATGTTTTTTAAGTCAAGACATAAATTAATGACTTTTATGAGCGTAAGAATTAGGTGGGTATTTTACATAATCATAAAGCTTCCTCAGCGAACTTGGCTATACACTTGTCGAACCTCTTCTAAGAAGGAGGAAATCATCGGGCAATATTCGCCGAAGCACAGCGCAAAATATTGAAGACATTTTGTGCATTATTCAGCTTGCACCCCCCCCCCCCCCATGGGGCTAATGCCCCAGGTCCCCCAATGGGGTCAGATGGTCCCCAAAGAGGCAAAAATGTTTTCTATGCCCACGACCAAATGATCGGAAGACAAAATACAATTGCAACGAGTGCAAGAAGCCAATTTGCGAAGACCATCGAGGAAAAAGCTGTGAAGAAGAATGCTCTAAATATTGACTAACTTTGGATGCCGATTTAAGAAAAAATATTAACCTTAGCTGATAAATGTTGATGTACTTATCTTTGTTAATTAGTATTAAATACGTTTTGACTAACAAAAATAAAATTTTGTTAAAATTTTAGTGTTTATATTGATTTATTTGTGATAAGTTCAAATTACCCTCAAATTTGACACCACCTAATTTTTTCTTCCACATACTAAAAGCTGCTGTCCGAATTCCACTTTTCTTGTATACCACTTAATGAAAAGGCTTCAAAGTTACTTCTAGCTCAAACAAATGTGGCGAAAAAGCAAAAATTTAAGTTTTAGAGCGATTTTTTCCTTGGGGTCTGTCAGACCCCACTGAACCATTTACGTATGTAAAATTTACCTGAACCATCGGAGGGTTAATTATCACATAACAGAGCGAGCAAGAAAAAATTGCCTAATAATAAAATGATTTTTTTCGGATTTCACTTTATTTCTCGCATTGCGGCATTTTATTTCGCCGGTTTTATTTCAAATGTAGGTTTCTTTTCCACTAAATTTAAGTTTTTATTGAATTCTTATTTTTGGCTTTTTACATTTTCTTTTATTCGAGTAAAAGCCGCTCCCAAATTTAGCGCCCGGTATGTCTCAATTTAATTTTGGAAGATGAAGATTAAAATTGTTGAAACTCATACGCAATAAGGAGTCACGTAAACACTCAGCCCAAAAAAGAGTTTGAAAAAAATCTCGGGAGAAATTTCATTGCCAAAGACACCATTTTCATCACTAATTTATTGGAGTAGTTTTCGACAACTTCCATCCACATTTAAATACATATTATATTAAATTCATCCCATCTCTTCGCGGATGGATGCCTTCAATTGGTTCCAATTGCATTGATTCAATATTAAATTTTAAACATTTCGGTTTCAGCAAGATGAGTGTTTGTACCTACTACCAGGGCCGCAATAGTAGTATTCCCTAATTCGTTTCGGAATATGCTAATATCGAGACTAACTTACTAATTTGGCTGGTACATTACCTTTGGGGGGGCAATATGTCCTCTTGCCTACATAACTGAAGGCTATAACTGAAGGCTATAACTGAAGCCGGGGAAGAAATTGCACGAACTTGACTTGCCATTTATAAAATTACTAATAGTGTAGTTCCTAGGTGATTTCAGATTGCAAAGTGTGGTGGAGAAAATTTCTTTTTGGTTTCTTATGTTTTTTTGGGGTGCTGAGCTCGAATCCGGAACTTCCCACCAAAATTTCGTTGCGGAACAGGGTCAAAACCGCGAAAAAACCAAAAATTTTCGGAGTTTTCCCGTTTTTTTTTTGTTTATTACTCCGAAATTGTACATTTCTCCAAAAACCTGTCCATGAAAATATTAGAGAAAACATAATTGCGAGTCCAATCATTAAAATGTGTCAAGCGGTATTGCTACAATTGATAGTTATTTTTTTTTTGCGTTTTTTGCAATTTTGACCCTGTTTTGCAACGAAATTCAGGTTCTGCACTCCAAAATACATAATGTACAAGAAAAATGCAACTTTTGCGACCAAAAATGAAAAAACGTTCAATCTCAAAATTTTATTCATAAAATGGAACTATGTTAAAAATGGCAAATTTAAATTATCCATTGTAGTAATACCGCTCTACGGATTTATAATATTGATATCTCTTTGGACGCGCAATTATGTGTTCTCTTAAAAATTTATGGAGAGTTTTTCGCAGAAATAAATAGTTTCAGAGTTAGGGACCAAATAACGAAAAAACAGCAAAAATTTTAGGGTTTTTCCCGATTTTGACCCTGTTCCGCAACGAAATGTTGGTGGGAAGCTCCGGATTCGGGCTCAGCACCCCTAAAAACATAAGAAACAAAAAAAAATTTGTCTCCACCACATTTTGCAATCTGATGTACTAGGTTTATCACGTAGTAACTACACTATAAGGACCGAAGCCGATAGGTACTCATCGGCATTCATCTCTTATTAGGTCTCCAACTAACATTAAAGCAGAAATACTACGGGTAACGTTTCGAGTAGTTCACAAGGGAAGTAAAGTAAAAAGAACGGACACTCTCGTCACGAAAGCCGTTGATTAAACCTCGTTTTGGAATTGTAATTTGAATTTTATATTGATTTTGACTTCGCGGTTTATTTTATGGAATTTGATTTTGATTATATGATTTGATTGCTTGCGCCGGAATAAAATTTGTGTATATTGTAAATTTGAAAAGTTGTGTTGTTTTTTTTTCGAACATTTGTACGGTCCATCGAGTTTTTTTTTTGATTTTGTATGGAATTCTTTTGAATATTCGAGCAAACATTCATCTCCACCCACATCACAACGCCTCATAGGTAATCAAAAACTACTATCGTCTTTCGCACATGAATCATCTTTTTATAAGCGCACGCATCTCTCTATAACTTTCAATTTACAGAACACTGCTCAGCTGCAGAATCTGTTTAAACGCCTCCGTATTCTTAACATTCATTAACATCAGTCCATATAAGCCCGAATGCCCGAATCGTCCGGGTTACCTTTTCAATGAAAGCGGCAGTCCATAACACCGACAATGGTATGAACAATTTGGGGCATCTTACATACACATTGCAAAATATGTGTGCCACGGGACTCTTCAGCTAGCCGGCTTCTCTGCGTATTATTTCCTCTGCTCTGCTGACCGACGTTATTGAAATCTGTATCTTATCGGGTGCGAGTGCACAGCGTAGTGGAATTGTTTCAATTAGACTGTGCGCGCACCCACAGATCTTATTTAAACAGGGGTAGGGAAATCTCCGCCGGTAAACTAGAGAAATAAAGTGTGTCTAAATATCGAATTCCCTCAGTCTTACTAATGATAGCAGTTCGTGATGAATAAAAAGGAATATACTGATTTTGAAAGCAAACGAAAGAGTTAAGACAGTAACCCGGACTCGAAATTTTGAGTTTCTTAATCATATTTAATCATAAATAATATGACAGCAAGTATACTGTTTGTTTTGCCCTAAGTCTTTGACGAGCATGGTGCGTTAACGACTACCGTGTCGGTGCAGTCTACGTTTTGTTCGGAGTGTGATCCGGTTGTCAGCCATATACCACTTCCTAGTCACATTTTAACTTATTATTCCACGATAAGAAAATGTCTAATCTTTTTCTGCATTATAAACGCGCGACGGGCCATGCCGAGTATCGAAAACTCGTTTCTCTATGAATCTCTATGTCGCAGAGTGGCAACCGAACGATCATGGCCACAGACCACGGCAGTACAATGCTGATGCGCAAACCTCATGAAGCATCAATCTACACTAAAAACGTTATCTTGAAATCTCATAGTTGTAGTAAACTATAAACGAGAAAGACTTTCTAGTCGTTCTTCCTTCGCCATCGTCTATAGTTTTACGCAGGGTTTTTGGTTGTCACTCCCATCGCGATCACTAAGATGAATGTTACTGACTATGACTAGCAATTTCATTGATTTATCTTTTCCACTAAAATTGAATCATGAACAGTGGCGTAACGTACGGTTTTCCATGTGTTCAGTGGAACACGGGCACCCAAGCCGAAAGGGCCCCCATATTCCGAGAGCCATATTTGTTTTAAATATTAATGTTAATTAGTCAAATGCATTAAAGCGTTATCACAGCTACCGAACTGCTACTGCCGATGTATGCCTTAAGTTAAAGTTTAGAGCTATGCTTTTCAAATATTGACACAACACATTCCAAATTGACGAATTTTCTATCAATTTCAAAATCATGCCGATGAATTTCCATTTCTAGTTAACGAAATTATATATCAAATTGACGAATTTTAAAATAATTTTTACGAATTTTCAAATGATGTAGTGGAATTCCCATTACAAATTAGCGAATTTCCAAGTCATGACATTGAAAATTTTTTTGACGAATTTCCATTTCAAAATGATGAATTTCCAAATCACGTTGACGAATTTCAATTACAAATCTACGAATTCTAACTGACGAAATTCCAGGAAAAAATAAACGAATTTCAAAATCAATTTTACGAATGTCCATATGAAATTTTCAAATTGCCACGTCAAATTAATGAATTTTCAATTAATATTGACGAATTTCCATTTCAGATTGATAAGTTTTTCAATCAAGCTGATGAATTTTTATTGAAAAAAAATCCATAACAAATTGATTTTAATTTCCATTTCTAATTGCCAAGTTTGAAAATCATGTGTACGAATTTCATTCATTTGGACGAATTTTCATATCAAATTGACGCATTTCCATGTTAAACTAGTTGTAATGACGACCGTCTGGAAGACGAGGGATTGGTGTGGCCGTGTAGGCCTGGTCAACCTAAGTTGAAAAAAACCTCTCTGGAAACCCACGGCCATGCGTGCTCGCAGACCAACTCAGCTACTGGGAGTAACGGGGTGGGTTTGGTGCGAGCTTCCAGCTTCCATCATCATCGACAATAGAAATTTCACGCATCTGCCCGTATCACAAAAACTACTCAAATTTCAAAAAATCTCAAAAACAAACGAAATAACTAATGGTGACGCCTCCGCGTCGAACTCCCGATAAAACAACAAGGCAAAAGTCCCGTGAAGGGTTTCCCTGACATAATTTTACTCTAGAAATGTATGTTAACTGCCAATACACGCAAAATCAGAAAATTTTAATTAAGATAATTTAAAATCAAGTACCTACGACTGGAAAGTTTGCAGCTAGCAGGAGGCAGGCAATTAAAAAGGTTTTCTTCCTCATGCATCGCAATGACGCTGGTGAAGTATTTTTCAATGCACTGTGACGGCTGCTTATTAATTAAAAATTGATTGCAGAACCATAATTTCGTTTTGAAAAATATTTGTTGTGGTTGTTGTAGCGACTCAAGATCATTTTTTTTTCTCTTGAATCGAAGCGGATTTTGGCAGATTTTGGCCCGGGTAGCTGCGGGACGATTTACTTCGAAGAAACGGCTGCCGTAGTAGCATTTTTATAGACAACACAAACATCCATGGGCACAGTGGGATTCAAATCCACGCTCCTGCAACTCAGTTTCGTCCCTACCACTGAGCCACCGAATGCCCTTGAAGTAATATTGAAAAATATTTAAAAGAAAGTAAAGATTGAGGAACAGAGACTAGCAACTCCGATCAACGGACACTATTTTACAAATGAGAGACAGACAATATTGGACTAAGGCTGCAGATTCTATATAGATTTGATACAAAATAAATCGAATATTCGACTTTATAAATAAAGGACCTCGCTTTGATTTTGAACACAACAATTTTGAAAAACGTTACGCCACTGATCAAGGAATATTTTTGTAATAACTGATCGAAACGAAAGACTTGAGCGGGTAACCTGGCAATATTATGAATTTACGAGATTATTTCATCAATGGAGTCTCATTTTTTTTAAAAAGAAATTTCTTTGCAGAATTCAGCGTGAAAAGATGAACTTTTAACGAAGCAGAAATGACACCGTTTTGGGGCCACACATCGCGAATACCGACGATTGCAAAATTAGTCCGCCCACACCCATTTATGAATTAAAAAATCTAAGAATTTTCTCCAAGTTTCTGTCTCAACGAAATTAGTCATCTGTATCCATTTAATTAACCGCGATCAGCTGACTTCCTTGTTCGATTCGATCGGCTAATGCAATCTGCAACATTTTTGCAGTATTTACACCATACCCATAACAACCACTTTCTATCAAAACCCAATACTATACACCTAAAGTAAGGTTCGAATTCCACTTTACCATCAACTTCTTAGAAGCACTTGTGAAAAACTTGTGGCATTCCATTTGGACGACCACTATACGAGTACACAAACCCATCGTCATCATCATCATCATCGCCGTTACCATCAGATTTTAACCCATTCATTGCATTAAAAGAAACCAATATTACATAACTTTTTTGTATAAATTGAACAGCATACGATGACGTACATATTTAATTTATCGAGTGCCAATACCACACGAATATAGTCATTCGGCATAGTTACCATACCATACCGGAGCAGGTTCACCGAATTGCGGTCGATTTGAAAATTTTGCGTTTCTTAACAACAACAGTCGTGGTGTGTCGTTGTTGGGGTCTTGTATGCAACTTTGCTTGTCACTGGGCCAAAAAATCATGTTTGCCAACAAAATTCGAATATTAAAATGCAACGCGCAAATCGCTTTAATTGTATTGCACTGGCCCGTTGGCTTGGCCGTTGTGTCGGTCACCAACGCAGCTTTTTTTTGATGTCACAAGTGCAGGTACCAAAAGAGTATTACGAAATACACTAGATTGTACAGTAATAGTATTTTTATTTTTATTTTTAACCGGATAAAATATGGTTTCACTTTCGATTGTTCATACACAAAATCAGTGCTCCGCACTTAATTGATGACTTTGTGCGAAAATTGTTAATGATGCCAGAAGACTATGCCGCCACTGCTTGATTTTTTTTTTGGGCGTCTCAGTCTCACATTAGAAATTTCAAGTTCAAACTTTTGTGTGATGATTACGACTACGATGATGATGATGATGATGATGATGATGAACAGAATAGTGTGCTTACTTTTACTTTTCGTCGGACGTAATTTTTTGGGAATAGAGCGCACGGTGATATAATGATGCTGAATGTTGTGATAATAGTTGTGAACGGGTGCCATACACTTTTCCTTTTAAATTTCGCATTTTAAGGTATTATAGTAGTCAGTGGCGCAACCACGGGAGGGGCTAAGGGGCTAAAGCCCCTCCCAGACCCAGAATTTGAGAGCGGAAAAATTCCAGAATGAAACATGAAGCAATGCATTTTTTCGTTGCAGATTTTGTGAAAACGTGCATTTTTCTTTTACCATAAATTATTCACCAGCTTCGATGGCCTGTGCAAGATGAAGCATCCTTACCAGAAGCTAAATATTTTCCATTTATGAGACAACAATTAAAATTGTGGAAGAATGTTAAATTCATTCATTCATGGTGGCAGGGAGTACAATCATAGTATTTCCAGCTTACTCGCTCAAGTCTTTCGTTTCGATCAGTTATTACAAATATTCCTTGATCAGTGGCGTAACGTTTTTCAAAATTGTTGTGTTCGAAATTAAAGCGTGGGACCTTTATTTATAAAGTCGAATATTCGATTTATTTTGTATCAAATATATATAAACGGAATGAGCCATCGAGACAACATGTTTCTGCGCAACATTTCGTAAAAGTATTTTAAGCCAAGTTTTTGTGCAAATATTTCCTAGGAAAAAAATTATGTGGCTATCGATATATCCTTCGATGTTTTGTTGTAACGTAATCAGCCCCCATCGCAGTAATTCACCTCCAATATCAATTACTTATTTGCAAGACAGGGTCCTCTGTCAGCGCACTAAATTAAATTCTCTGGAGCCATAGATTGACGTTAGTTCAACTTCGGTCCGTACAGACACAAACATCTAGATTCCTTTTTTTCCTGTAGTTCGGGCATTCACAAATTATTCTCTAATTGCGGTGCGACATTTGTCTCACAATATCCAGTTGCACCTCTTGATCTTGTAGATTGTAGATTGTAGAGGGGCGTGAACCCGAAGGGTTTCGCAGCACTGAAGCCAGTGGGCCTATTGTGCCTCGCCGCAGATGTGCAGGACTACGCCTGACGATCAAGGTTGATCGTGCTGAGAAACGAGTTGAGGTCGTTAATAGATGTCGAAGCCATGTCGTCCGTATCTGGAAAAGCCACTCCGAGGTGTGACCATCGACGCTGGGCCAGTGCATCGCACTCGCATAGTACGTGGAAAGAGGTTTCGTCATCTTCTTCACAGAATCGACAGCTCGCATCTTGCACAATTCTTATTGTGCGTAAATGTGAGAATGCCACAAATGATGCGTACTTTAGCTCTGCTTAATTTCAGTAGCTCAGCCGTTCTTCTGTGGGAATACCCTGCTATGAACATTTTCGATTGTCTGAGCCCTTGTAGTTTATCCCAGTGCTCAGTTGCCTTGAGTCGTTCTTGGTCTCTGAAAGCTCTCTTTACTAAACAATATGGAAAGTAAGCTCTTTTGGTCATATGTTCGTAATGCACGCTCTTCTTGCTCACTCCCTACTCGATTATCTCACCGGGGATATCACCGCTACAACTGATGCCGATATTTGTGAACTTTTTGCCAAATTCTTTTCAGGCACCTTTCTCACCACATCCAATCCGTCCCGCTTCTCAACGGTTCATGACACAAGGTCTCCAACCATTCAGCCATCCTATGTCGATCTTTTAATAAGATCGCTTAGCGTAAATTCTTCCTCAGCGCCTGACGGGATTCCAAACTTGTTTTTGAAAAAAACACACAGCACGGTTGCTATTCCTCTTGCCATTCTTTTTAATAAGAGTGTCCAAGAAGGACTATTTCCGCTTCCAATGGAAGACTTCTTTTGTTGTGCCAGTTCCCAAAAAAGATGACCCGTGCCTTGTGTCTAATTATAGGCCTATTTCACTTTTATCATCCTGCTCCAAAGTATTTGAATGCATAGTATTTAATTACATTAGTTCTTACTATGGACATCTGATTGTGCGCAATCAACATGGCTTTTGCAAGCGGAAATCTACGACTACGAACTTGGTGGAAATAGTTAACTACATTGCTAAGTCGTTCAATGTTCATCATGATGTGCACGTCATATACACCGACTTCTCTAAGGCCTTCGACAGAGTTAATCACTCTATCTTGATGGAGAAATTGTTACACTATGGTTTCTCTAACCATATAGTGTCTTGGATTTCTTCTTACTTAGTTGAACGCTCGTCTAGAGTGGTTTATAAAGGCATTTCTTCCGCGCCCTTCTCCTCTACCTCTGGAGTCCCCCAGGGATCTATTCTTGTACCCCTCCTTTTCCTGTTTTTCATAAACGATCTTCCTGCATTACTCAAGTGTCATCCGCTATTATATGCTGATGACCTAAAGATATTCACCTCTGTACCTCACACTGCGGATTGCTTGGCCTTGCAAGGCGATCTAGACAGGCTTTACTCTTGGTGCACCTTAAATGAGCTTCACTTGAACATTGAGAAATGCTCAGCCATGATTTTTTCATTAAAAGACTTCCCTGCATCGTTTGCCTATAAAATCAATGATACCGCATTGAAGTGTGTCTCTACGGCAACTGACCTTGGTGTTGTATTCGATGCCAAACTAAGATTTAACGAACACTATGCTCTCACTATTAAAAAAGCTGAAAAGCTTTCTGGATTTGTATTGCGATGCTCGGCAAACTTTCGTTCATTACGTACGTGTGTCAACTTATTTTTATCGCTGGTCCGCAGTGTACTCGAATATGCTTCTGTTGTCTGGTCGCCCTACACACAAACTTCCTCTGGGGCCCTGGAAGCTGTCCAGCGCAGGTTTACCAAGTTGCTTCTATTCAAATTTAACCTCCCTTACATATCCTATCCTGAAAGGCTAGTTTATCTTAACATGGAACAACTGCCTAAAAGAAGAATTTTCCTCGATGAATGTTTCCTATTCAAGCTCTGCCATGGATTACTTTCGTCAAGTCTGTACGAGGACAAGTCCCTGGAGGATATCACCCTAGAATGATATCCAAGATTTAACGTGCATCACCTGGCGGTACGCCTTTAACACACTGTCTTCTTAAGACACGAATTGTACGATGCGCAATTGACGCCCCCCAAATGTGCAAGCACAAAGGGTAACAGTTTTATACCAGTTTGCAGGAACCGGCATTCATACTATTGGATGCGAGGCACTTTCCAAACCTCTGCCGATCTGGGGTCACGGCTCCCGGTTGCAAACGCAACTCCACGCCGAATGCTCTGATGTTGTTAGAACACTCTTCCCGCGATATGGGCATTAAACCACAACCAGCACGATGCTCCCACAAGGGGGCCTACCTCAACTGGGTACGCGGGGGCGTCACTCCCCGAAGGTAATAATGTCTGCGAAGAATGCAGAGATTACCTCTGTACGAGGACATTCAGTTTCGTGTTCCTTCCTATAGCACACGCTCTACTGCTATCTTTAAACCTCCCTCTGCTGTTATTGCGTTATATTTTAATTCGCCGCTTTTACAAATTATGCGGAATTATGATAGGCTTGAGCTTGGTTCTATAGCCACTTCGTTCGCTACTTTTAAACGTTTCTTAATTCAACAAAATAGAGTTATTGACATTCCATTACAGTAAATTGTTGCCATTTTTGTTTTCTCTTCTTCGTATACATTATTGTTTAAATAATCTTATTTATTATTTGTCTAGACTTTATTGTCCATTTCTTTTTGCTTTTTATGTTTAGTTATCTTATAAATTTAGCTCTTAGTTCTTATTTGAATTTCAAAATGAATTGTGCCTTCAAGTTGTATAATTAGGTAGCCAATACCTGTTCAGCTTTCAAATAAAATAAATAAATAAACATGAAGAGATATTGCAGAAGGGTTCAGGTCCGCAGAAAGGGGAAGATGCAGCTGTGCGTGCTAGCTCATCAGCCTGTTCGTTCCCTGCGATGCCAATGTGACCTGGAACCCAGAAAAGTGTTAGGCTGTTGTTCTCGCCTAGTTTGTTCAACGCCTTCAGGCAGCATTGAACAAGTCTAGACGTAACGGTGTACTTAATAGCCGCTTGGCTGTCCGAGAAAATGGCTATACGTTTATTTACGTAGTTCTCTCGCAGGCAGAGATCCGCGCAGGTTTCTATTGCGTGTGTTTCTGCTTGAAAGTATCTGAAACAGTGGTGTGGAGGCCCATAGGTATAGATATCCTATGTGCTGGGCCAACCACACCCACTCCTGAGCCATCGGTTGTCTTGGAGCCGTCAGTAAACCATTTGATGGTCTGAGGATGCAGCCTAGCGAAGTTAGAGTGCCACTCCTCCCTGCTGCTCCATATAACAGCCCGGAAGCAGCGTCCGAATGAGAGCTCTTTTGCAAGGTGGTCGGAGGGCATACTCGCGATAGTGTTGTTTTCGAACCATCTGAGCTGCCCCTTAGTGAGCTCCAGACTGGCATCATTAGCAATGAGTCGTATCATTGCTAGTTTTGCCTGGGTCTCAAGGTGGATTTCAATTGGGTGTAGATCTAGTAGAACTTCTAGAGCCATTGCTAGGGCAAGATCGGAGAGCACCGGTGGTAATCAGACACGCTAGTCTCTGTACCCTACCTAGAATGGACTTACTCTCCGTAGTCAGGGCTCTCTTCCACCAGACCACAGCACCATAGTTTAAAGTTGGTCGAACTATTGCTTTGTACCTCTCTCTTGATTACCGTAACTCCTAGTGGAGCATGGTGCGTTGATGACTACCGAGTGTAGTCATCAACGTTACAAAGACAACTGAATTCGGAGTGCGATACGGTTGTCAGCCATACCACTTCCTAGTCGCATTGTTAGTTTATTATTCTACGATAAGAATATTTCTTATCATCTTCTTCTGAATAATAAACTTGCGACGAGTCGTGCCGAGTTTGGAAACTCGTTTCTCTATGAGTGTCTATTTCACAGAGTGGCGATCGAACCATCACGGCCACAGAGCACGGAGTATATCCAGATCATAATGGATGATTTCAACCCCCAGGTTTTCCCTACGTATTTTTCGCATATCCAAAGGGCTCTGGTGGCTTTTTCCGCCACCGCCTCGACATGCTTATTCCAGTAGAGTTTGCTGTCTAGGATAACTCCAAGATATTTAACTTGACTCCCGATTGGTAGAGGGGTGTTGTACATAATCGGGCTTCTGAGCTCAGCCAGATTTCTCTTTCTGGAGAAGGGTATGATGATCGCTTTGGATAGGTTCACTCGGAGCCCGTTTCCATCACACCATTCTTGTACTACATAGGCCTACAACTTAATAATGAGACTTTTTTTGGAATTTTGGGCATTTATTCATAGATTTATTCATATAACTAAATTAATCAAAATATTGGCCATCAGCAGCGATACCTTTCTCCCATCTTTCGGGAAGTCTACGAATTCCGTCGCGGAAAAAATCTTGGGTTTTCGAGGCTATCCAAATGAATCGAGCCAGTTCTTAGTATCCTCATATGAAGTGAAGTGCTGATCAGCCAACGCATGAGTCATCGAAGCGAACAAATAGTAATCAGATGGAGCAATGTCGGGGCTATACGGCGGGTGGGGTAGCACTTCCCATTTGGTTGTTTCCAGGTACGTTTTCACGACTCGCGCAACATGAGGGCGAGCATTGTCATGCTGAAGAATTATTTTGTTGTGCCTTTCAGCATATTGTGGCTGTTTTTGACGCAATGCTCGACTCAAACGCATCAATTGCAGTCGATAGCGCTGCCCGTCAATGGTTTCATTTGGTTTAAGCAGCTCATAATACACAACACCGAGCTGGTCCTACCAAATGCAGAGCATAAGCTTGGAACTATGAATATTTGGCTTCGCGGTCGATGTTGATTGGTGCGCGGGCGATCCCCATGATTTCTTTCGGTTTGGGTTATCATGATGTATCCACTTTTCATCGCCGGTCACAATACGATGCAAAAAACCCTTCGGTCGTTGCCTTTGAAGCGCCTCTCAACATCTCTTGGCTTCAACTCGTACGGAACCCAGTGGCCTTGCTTTTGGGTCATTCCCAGTGATTTTAACCGCTTCGATATGGCTTGCTGAGTCACTTCCAACGAAACTCTTTTTGCGTTCGGCACGAATCTTCTTCGAGTAATTTCTTCAATTCTTCGTCTTCAAACTTTTTTGGCTGGCCAGGTCGCTCTTCGTCGGTAATGTCGAAATTATCATTTTTGAACCGATTAAACCACCGAAAACACTGTGCACGCGAAAAGCATCGTCACCGTAAACTTTGACGAGCAATTGATGACTCTGAGCCGCAGTCTTCTTAGCAAAATAATGCCCAAGTAAAACTTCCCGCAAATGTTGTTTTTTTTCGTGAATTTTGGAAACTTTCCATGGTCCGGTAAATGCGTTGTCAACAATCAACACGAAATGTTTATAATGACATTGCCAGCTTATGAATAGAAACTTCAAATGGTATGCATGTCAAAGATGGACTACCATTAGTTTATCGGTGCTGCCATCTCTAAAAAAAGTCTCATTATTAAATTGTAGGTAGTATATTTAGTGCTGGTTCGAGTAAATTTGGAAGAATTTCCTCAAACAAACCCTTAACCACTATAACCACATCGTCTTGATCTTACTTGTGAAACAATGCCTTAACGTTTCGGTTTAATAGAAAAGCGTGGTTGCAATGGGAGCTTAGAACACCGCCGTATAGCTATTCCAATACTGGAAAATAGCACCATGACTCAATCAGTAATATAGAATGCCTTAGCCCCCTCCAGGGCAAGATCCTGGTTGCGCCACTGATAGTAGTAGTTGTCGGTTTAAGCGCATTTTCTGAAGACCAAGTATTTGCAAATAATGGCGAATGATTTTACGGTTTTAGGGTATTATGCGGTTTAGTGATTAGCGTTACTTTTTGGCAGTTTCACTTGGCAGTGGAATGCGAATAAAATACGTAACATATCTTGGGTTGCGTACTTGATGTTTATCAGAAATGTTTGCGATCTAATTAGCAACATTTGTGCACAAGAAAAAGAGCATGAAAAATACGTTATTCAACTGGAAGTGTACGCTGAGGGTATAGTAATTGCACAATATGTACATATATCAGTTTGAAAAGTGAAAAAATACCTGAAATGTTTTCATTTTTGCTCTTTAGAATAAATTTCACATAATCTCGTAATTCAAGTTTAATGCATATTTCCCAATTTTATAAACTCCATGCTAGAGTGATCTGCTATCTATCTTAAAATCTACGAAATGGCTTTTCGTAGGAAACTTTTTTTTAAACCAATAAATTTTAAAAGGATTGTTTTACGCATATTTATTCTTTCTTCATCACCTTCAATCCAACCTTCTTTGGTAACATTTTTTTCTTTTTTGATTCACTTCATTTCAGCAATATTATACATTCCTTACTTTTATTATCTCTATTTACTAAATTAACATTCCAACAGTACATTTTTTAATTGTGAACTTCTTTTTTCATTATTCATTCGACACTGTTAACGGCTTTCAGATTCAATTAAATGACAAATTAACATTTATTTAATTCTCCCGTATTCAGTTCAGTTAATGACCCCTTTAATTTGGCAATAGTTGCACCAGTAAAATACAAAGAAGCAAATGTTGCAAAATTCTGCTCAAGTTTACTATAATTAACATATGTCCGCTAAATGTTTTTTTTTTTTTTTAAGATAAAATCCAATTTCAATTTCCTTTCCAATTAGATGAACACCATACTATCATCATACACTAATTTTTTCTGGGTAGTTTCATTATATTTGGAAATTGTTTTGAATTGATTCATATGCAAATATGGGTCAATGTCAACATACTTGCAGCGAAGTTCATAATTTTGTCAACATATTCATATTATACTAGCGACGACAATATCATATTTTTGCGAAATATGTCATTGAATCTGCATTTATTCATGCCAGTGTGAAGATATATTTGCTAATTCATGGGTAGATAAGTAACCATTATTATTTATGCAAGATTTCCTGCGGTGATCATAGGTCAAAAAAGTATTTATCTTTTTTTTTTTTCTAAATAAAATTTAAAATTTTCGTATTATAAAATTTTTGTTTTCTTTTATTTTACAGTGGACGATGCCAGCGGACATTATACATCTGGATTTTTCTACGGTAACAACTATTGGATGGGATCGCTGTCGTTGTGCACGAGTATTATCCGAAAGGATAAGAATACTGTACGAACAACAGGCGTGTCAAATAACGATGGACTTCCTTTTTCGCATCGTATTGGTGTAAATAGTGCGCATGCTGATCTTCACGAGAATCCACCATTCGTTCCGGGATTTTTTGTGCTGCAGGTTTTGATGAATGACAGTTTGATAGCAACAAATGTAAGTTTATCCAGTTTTATATTTTCATTTCTTGAACTTTTGGGGTTTTCACCACTTTGATGGAAAAACCGAATTCGACCGGTAATCTTATACTTGTTCGCGTCATATTTTTTTTTTCTTTCGCGGGCGAGAAGCACTCGCGTCTTTTGATATTGCAAAACTGAGATTTGAAAATGGAAAGATAAAATAAAATCCTCCGAACGTAAGAATTTATCTTGAGGTTCTTACCAAAAAGGGGTCAGACAGAATTCAACTATTTACTTTGTCTTCGGAGAGCTTTTCTCTCTTCAAGGACGTTTAGAACGAAAATCTACAGATTCACCTAGCAGATGGTCAACTATATTTTTATTGCATTAACTTAGGAATTTTTTACCTTTTTAACTAAATTTATTCTTAATTCCAAAAAAGTTTTTGTTCTATTCGCTGTAAGCTTAAGCCCCGTTCCTGTCACTTCAATATGAATGGCTTACAAATTTTTTTTTACTTCTTCTTCTTTTATATTTTTGAAGGATATAGTGACCCTGCTTGGAAGGTTTGCCTCTTATGTGCCATTTTTAAAACGTAATAGCACTGTACTAACTTCTCTTCTACAAGAAATATCTGTTTGAATACCTTATACTCCATCTCCAACAAATAGATTTCTTTGTTACAATTAAATAATATTACCATTTCAAAAACATTTCTCTGAAGTTTAATTTGTCCCCAGACCATTTTGATGTACTTTTTAAGATTTTAAAAATAATAAAAAAAATCTGAAAAATGATCCCTTTCCCTTTGGTCTTAGTGGTGCGAAAAGGAATGTACAAGGGGGGTTGAAAACTTGATATGTTGTCAGCAAGCCAACCTACATAAAAAAACAAAAGATAGGAACTATTAAACCTTTTACAAGATATTAAGCTCTATTTTCTGGAGTATAAGGTCACCACGTTTATCGCAATTGGGACGTATTTTAGGAAATTTTCACAATTACGATCACATTACAAAATCTGTCCAAATTACTTAATTTGAGCTGTTCATATACCGGAAAGTACGTAATTTGGTCAGATTAAGTAAAAGTGTGAAAATCTTTTCTAGAGGTGACGAAGGATTATGAAAGGTCGTAACAACCAGTGGAAGACAAAATAAAAGGGCAAGACTGAATGACCTAGTAGAGCTACCTTCATTTTAATTTAATAACCGGTTAAACATTCAGGCGAATCAAATCCGATTTAATGGAAACAATGGAAGCTATAGAGTTCATTCAATTGCAAAATTGTCCTTTCACTTAAAACTTTATGCTGTAACGACTCTAAAAGTAGCGTTTCAGAGATGGCATTCAATATTGCTAATTTCAAAACTAGCACTTTTAAGTGTGTGTAGCTATCCGAAGGCTCGATGCAATCGAAAATAGAAGGTCCAAAAAGGCCGAAAGTATGTTGAGCCGGAATAGTTTAAAAATCATTTACAAGCCCTTCCTCTTAATTAGATTCTATATGGGATCTCTCTCTTTATTACCCTAACTCCTAGTGGAGCATGGTGCGCTGACGATTACCGTGTGACGTGTGTAGTAGTAGTCGTCAACGTTACAAAGACAACTGAATTCGGAGTGTGATTCGGTTGTCAGCCGTACCACTTCCTAGTCGCATTGTCAGTTTATTATTCTACGATAAGAATATTTCTTATCATCTTCTTCTGAATAATAAACTTGCGACGATTCGTGCCGAGTTTGGAAACTCGTTTCTCTATGAGTGTCTATTTCACAGAGTGGCGACCGAACGATCACGGCCACAGAGCACGGCATGGGATCTCAGAAACCTAAAATTTATTTTTTTATTTAATTTTTATAAAGTCATGTGGGTTATCACTTCAACCCAATAAATTTAATTTCTTGTGTGTCATGGTTGGCGAAATAACCAAAAACACACGAAATGTGGAATGTGATGCGATATCGTCCTCTTGGACATTGCACCCAACATCGTTCATTGAAAAACGCGTGCTTTAAGTCTTTTTTGTGCCAGTTCCACAAAATATAAATGGTTTAATTTTAATGTAAACAGTCGTCCAACCTCGACAAGTTTGGAACGAAAAAATTGGACGGCTAAGACCGGCCGACTTGTTATGTTTCAGTTATTAAAATTTTTGTATTGGTTCGGTTGCTTCATGAAAAAAATCTTAATCAAATAAAACCCCACGAGCATTTTTAACCGGGGCAGTGGCGTAGTAAGAGGGGGTCTAGAAAATTTATTCCCCTTGTGGTCACACATATTTTGTTTTACTAAAGCATGTAAGCTTTGTTCTTTGCCAGTTGATTGAATATATTTCATAAAAAGGTCGAAATTTTTAGCCCCGAAATTGATCACAAGATAACTAGACGATATAACGGTCCATTCTTTGCAACAAAATTAAAGAAAATATGTACAGAAATAAATATGCTAAATATTTTTCCTATCCTTTTTCGGATTCTCTTGTTATAAGGACGAGAAAAGATGGGACGTAATTATGTTGCGGCATAAGTAATTTGACAGCATTTTTTTCTCTAATCGTACACCAACTTTTCGCAAGATTGACGAAGAAAACTTATTCTTATTAGTTATTGGGCTCTTAATTTTGTATTTCAAATAGAATATTTACCCAAGGGTTCAAAACATGGGCAAAAAGTTAGCAATTTGGTTTGAGCCTCGATAATTGCAAACTTTAATCCTGCTGAGAAAATTTCAAACGCTCCTATTGAATTCAATTTATTGCATTGAACGGTCCATTATTTAACTCCAAAATTTAATAAAATAAAAGAAATAGAATACTAGTCACTGTCTGACAGAAAGCGGATGTTTACTTTTAATGGTGAGCGAACCACGGCGCAGCACCCTAGGGGAGATACGCAGCTAAAACCAAATTATTCTGCAAATAATTCTCATATCACTCCCGATGATTCAATTATGACTGAAGAAAGCTTTAGCCCTGGAAACAGTGATTGGTCTTAAATCACCCTAGCCATTGTAAGCAACATATCGATCCAACATTACGGAGTCCTCACTGCAACTTCCTTTGTATTGATCAGGAATTCGTTTTTTCCTTTACAAATTGGGCCGATTTTTCATTAATATTATTTTTTTTACAAATGTAATTTAAAGAAGTATTATCGCCCCACAAAACGTTTTCCCGATGTTGCAAAGGCTCCAACCATTTTTTTTTCTTTGATTGTTCCTTCGATATTTCTTTGGGTTTTCTTTTTCTGTGTGTGCTTGCAATTTGTCGATTTTAGTTGTTGTCTATCTAGTCTAAGAAAAATGGCATATTAGGTCGGCAAAAATCCTACATCGGAAATTTTTTTGGATTATGGTTGGGAATGGTCCCCAGATTATGGCATTAAAAGTCCCAACCGATCGGGGGTCCGCAACCTTAAAAAAAAGGGGGAAAGGGGGGCATTTTTTCGGTTTTGCATGGGAATGAGCTGATTTTTGGTGGGTGGGGTGATTATGACCTCCAATCGCAACAAATCAAAATTTAGCACTCTGCTCCAATTTTGGGGGGAGTTATGGACATGCCGTTTTGACAAATTTAAATGGGGGGATAATGGGGGTCCTTGAGCGGAGCGACTCAGTGTTTACGTTAAAATTATCTTAAACTTGTTGTAAATACTTGTACAAAATTTTACGGCTGAACTAACATTTTTTCAAAAGCTATGGAGCTTTTAAAAAAGGTCTAAAATGAAAATATTCTAATTTATATTCTATTCTAACGCCGAAATATTCAACTAAACTCTAATGTGTTATATATCATTGCAAAGATAATTTTATGTGGTTTTTTTCGTCCTCAGACCATTTTTCTGTATCACTTACCGTTTTTGAAATAATCGCAAAAAAACAAAAAAAGGCACCCTTTCCCCCCTTTTTTTAAGGTTGCGGTCCTCCGATCGGTTGGGACTTTCTATGCCATCATCTCGGGACCATCCCCAACCATAATCAAAAAAAATTTCCGATGTAGGATTTTTGCCGTTCGATGGCCATATTTTGGTCCAATTTTCTTAGACTAATCGTCGATGCTGCTTCTCTGTGCTTCCGATGTAATATTTTCTATATTCAATCCTTTCGTTTACTGGACATTGTTCTCAAATTTTTGGAAGATAATTCAGTGATTACTCGAAGCACACATCTGCTTTCTGCCAAAATGGTTTTCAATTGTTTACTTTATTACATTTTGATGTTCAATAATGGACAGTTAACCGAAAGAAATTGAATTTAACATCACCGTGATATTTTGCCAATCGTTCGAATCACTGTGAAATTTTTCACTTTTGTAAAACTCAGAATTAAGAACACAATTTCAATTAATAATAAGTTTTCTCCATGAATCTTGGGAAAAATTGAGAACAATCAAGGAATTACATTTTGTGACAATACTTATGCCGCTATACAAGTTTAGGCTCCCAGCTTTTCGTGTCTTCATAAG
This sequence comes from Microchrysa polita, assembly GCA_949715475.1. Lineage (NCBI taxonomy): Eukaryota > Metazoa > Arthropoda > Insecta > Diptera > Stratiomyidae > Microchrysa > Microchrysa polita. The sequence continues at coordinate 14,192,603 of OX454418.1, read as the reverse complement.
CATATTTATAGCTGTGGATATGTACTTTAATTTTGTTAAAAAGCAGCTACCATTATCCTTTCTAGCTATAAGTAATCAATGTAGTAAAGTAAGAAATGTCAAAATATGTGCCGGCTAGTGTATATGCTAGGTAGTCTGGCTGGTGCGCGCCTTTGCACAATCTCACCGCTAATCGCCTCTTTTTTGGTGATTATGGAATTTCGGTTCCGAGAATTATTTTTTTCCTTCAAAAGACACACACACAAATTTGGTGTATTACTGGTGCTGAGCTAACCGAAGGTAATTTAATTAATCAGGGCATTTAGGTGTCTGGGCAAATGTCAAGTTGCCTATATGCTCATGGAACAAAATGTAGTTATATATTTATTTAGTTGTAAGAGGCTCCACATATAGTACAAAAACGTGCTAATATGAGGCATAAGCTTATTTTTGTATACAAATTGTTAAGCAAAAGGACTTTTTTTGTGGAAACTGTTGAAAACCAATTTTTGTTAATGCAATGCTTAATTTTGACTTTAAAGGTCAAATGTTCGAGCAATTTTCTTAAAATTTTCGCTCAATTTAAATGGTATTAAGAATCTATCTCTATCTCTGAAATAGATGAGTCTAGTTCAACTTGAAACAGATTGTGTACATAAAGGTGGGGGTGATGAAAAGTCCAGGTCTGCTCCCTGGTTCCACATTCTACGAGGCGCAGCATTTGCTTCGCTGTGCGGTTATACCCAATGAGTGAAACTACACGGGGAACAAAAACGCGAGAACAAAACCGGTTTTTATATGAAAATTGAATTTTTCCTTACCTTGCTCCTCACGAATCTCTTCTAAAAGAAAACGGTTTTCATCTTGACAGGCCCATTGCCTTTAACTTTTACATATCGGAGCGTCTTTATTGCCTAAGTTTCTCCCTCGAAGCTTCTCCTTCGAATCGCCGCATCTCACAGCACCAACTTACATTCACAGCTTCCCCCAATACATTCTGAAGCGACGGCGAATTTTACCATCATTTCACATCGGCTGTTTTGTCGGTAAAAAAAAATAAATTGGCGAAAAAGCTTAGAAACTAGATGGCGACTTAACTGTATACCGAAAATAACAAAATAAAAAATGACAGGCGCGACAACACAACTTGGACTAAGGCCGCAGATGTGTTAGTGATATCCAATTTCCAAGATCTTAACCGCTTCTTTTGGTGAGGTATTGAGATCAACGGCACGCTCCCCATAAGTGGGTACTCTGAGTCCGTCACATGGGTTGGGAGCTCGAAAAACACCATTAATCATGGCGGTGAAACTCTAACCCACGACTCTGTGCTGTGCACCGAAAATGTGCGCACTGACCACATAACCAATCAGACTACTAAATCCAAATATCGAAATAAAATAATAGATTTCCCTTAATTGATTTATTTTTTTCTTCATATGAGTACTAGACAATATGCTAATTTTGATTAATTACGAGTTCAAACAAATCCCTATTCAGAAGGGCTATTACCTAATTTAAAACATTTTCTTTGTCATAAAGAAATTAATTTGCTGTCCCTCCCCACGAAAAAGCTATCTACACCACTGAATCGGGGCTCTCTTTATAGTATTCACTTTAAATGTATATACTTAGGCCCGTATTTATAAACATACCTTAACTCAAGGAGACCTTGAGTCAAGGATGTCATTTTCCATACTATTTCATAGAAATCACTTATATTCACGAGTCAATGCATCCTTGATTTAGGGAGAAACTCAAGGAGACCTTGAAATTCTCTATAGTCAACCTCACTTGAAGTCAAGGTAGCTACCCACCTACCTTGAAATATTATATTTCAAGTCTATTGAAAATTTAAGGTCTCCTTGAGTTTCGCCTTAAATCAAGGATGCATTGACTCCTGAATATAAATGATTTCTATGAAAAAGTATGGGAAATGACATTTAATTTTTTGAATTTCGGCGTCTTGACTCATGGTCTCCTTGAGTTAAAGTATGTTCATAAATACGGGCCTTAGAGTGTCTAAGGGCGCCACAAACCTGAGATTTCTCGGCTGATCGATTGGGCAATCGATTGCCCACAATCGATCTGCTGCCCTTACAGCACATACATTAGGCAATTTATCGGGCAATCTGAAATAGACAGTCTCACCACGGTCCACAAGAAACAACACAAAATAGCGAAAATTAAACCATTTTTGGCGATGGAAGATAGACATCCATTGCTACTTTGATAGAAAATGACCGCCACAACCACATCATGAAGAACGACCACAGGTTTAGGTAAAAAAAAATCAGCAACTGAGAATACATGATTGTCATGACAGCTTTTACGGAAAATTGCATTAGCAATACGTTCCACATGTCAAATCAAAAAATTGAATCCGATGGTCCCATACACCTTCCGATTTATCTCGCAATCAAAAAATCTGGCCGATCGATCGGAGGATCTGTGGTGCCTCTAAGTTGCATTTTCAGCCTATCTTGCGTATAATGCCTTAAATTGTTGAAGGAAGTGGGATGTTTTGACATACGCCCTTGTTGTCCAAGATTTATGTAAAATCGTACATAAAAACATGTTTCGAAAAATCAACGTACTATTCGAGTCGGCCTGGCAAGGTCACCATTAAACTTTGGTTGCACGAGCCCCGACCCATGTGACCGTGAGTTACGGCGAGAATTTTATATCGATGTGGAATTTTAAAACCCTAAAATACTAAATTTCCCCAAAAGTAAATTATCGTTGTGTTGATTGTTGTTGATTTTTCTTTATTTCTGACCATCATGTTAAAATTTTAAACAGAAAAATTATGTTAGATTTCGGCTTATAATCCGTATCGTCCTTTTTCATTGCCAGGAAAATTATCACGAAGCGAATTTATTTGTCACAAGGATTCAAATTACATATGTACTAATATTGTGGAATAGTGGCCAAACCGCCTTTTCTACCAAGCACGCTTGGGTAGTTGATACCTAATAAAAAAAAAATTATGCTGAGGTTCCCAACGTAATTGAGGATAGTAATTTAGATAACATTATCTGACAATTGGTCTGATCTTCCCAATCAAGAGTAACAGACCTTTTTTTTTAAAAACATCTTATCACCGAAAATTTTCAATTAATGTTAGAGGGTGCAGCCAAAAGTTTGGCGGTAGGGCCGTGTGTCAAGCAAAAATTTTTATACAAAATTTTGTAAAAAAAAAAATTTTGAAAAAAATCACTGAATTTGATTCTCAAAATTGTCTGTAGTGTAATGAATGTAGCCGCATTCTTTTACAATTTTGTTTAGGGTATTTGCCCAAAATTCTGCAGTAAGGCAATCATAGCAATTTTGGCAAAAAATAGGCAATAGAATATTTTTTATAAAAATTTGCACACCGCCGTTCATGAGAAAAACTTTTGTATCAACGCGATTTTTCTACAAAACTGTCATAGGCTGTAGGCTGGCTCTTGTTAAAAACGTATCCAAATGATTGTGTGAGAAAATTTCCTGTGTCTGTGGCTTTCTCAGTTCAATTTGTTGAAAATAACAGAATTAGATATTTCGTTATACTGCAAATGTTTTATTGTTTAGTAGTCCTTTCTTCAGTGCAACTAGTTGTAATAATTGTATGCTAAAAAGCATTTACCGGCCAGACCCATATTTTTCTAGATATTTACAAAAGACTGAATTTTCAACCTTTTACCACTCTTAGCCCTACGCGTAAATTAGTGTAACTGTTTACTGCGTATACTATTGGCAGTATATAAAACAATTTGTCATCAAAACTTCACTCTTTTTTTGATGTTTGGGTTTTTTAAACTAATTGTTCTGTTCTATAAAACTTGGAAATTATTGTAAAAAATACCTTTTTTGCTTCAAATTTTTATTAAAATAGAATTGAAAACTAACAATAAAAATTATTTATTCGACAATATTTATTTTATTTCATTTTAGACACGAACCGTTCACGTTGGCGTCTGCTTGCCATCCGATTGCACACTGAAGGATGTCGAAAAACTGGCCGTCTTCTCGCAAAAATCCATACCCACTCGCGAAGTACAAATCCTCTCCATACGTTCACCGACCAGTAACGAATACAACATTTGGGCCGACTCAACATTCATCATTCTCTTGTATACATAATACCAGTCCATAATTCACCTAACCACTAACCGTTCGCTTCTTTTACCCGCAGAATTGTTTCATCACTAGTCTTCTTCCTGCTGGTAGTCGGTACAATTTATGACATAATTTTGACTCGTCGCTACAAAAAAGTCCTTAGTCGCAGTCACAACGACAGCTTGGCGCATAGTGAAACCTCATCGGGTATTGGATGCACCACCTACGACCTGACCGATGTTGTGCCGCACGATTTGAAAAAGGATCTCACAGTTGATATCCAATTGCCACACAATATGAATAATAACAATTCCGATGAACATTTGGCTAGTGATTGTCAAGATCCGGCACGGGTTGGAATTTTAGCGGAAATTGTCCTTTCCTTTTCGGCTATTACGAATTTCAATGCAATTTGTGATCGTAGTGTTGGTTCGGATACGATTCCATCGATTCATGGATTGAGAGCGATTTCAATGGCATGGGTTATACTGGGGCATACGTGTATTGTTGTTTTCAAATATTCAGATAATATGGAATTGAGAAAGGTGGTGGAGCAGAATTTCCTGTTCCAGGCTGTCACGAATGGAGCATTCAGTGTTGATACGTTCTTCTTTATTAGTGGCTTTTTGGTGTCGTTTATTTACTTTAGGACGAATGCAAAAGGAAAGTTGGAGAAATTGTCGAAAGGTGTTAGTGAAGTAACGGCTGGCACGTATCATTTCTTTGGATTGGTTGGATATCGTTTCGTGAGGTAAGTGTTAAGCGATTTTTTAATAAATATTCAATAGTTAAAATTAATTTATACAATTTGGGTTTATTCTTTACTAAACCAATATCGAATGAAAAAATTATGAAATTAGGGGAATTAAAACGACTTAATAACAACATTTTTTTTTGTCCAGAAGAGAACAGTATAACTAAACAATTTCAATGGAGTTGTTTTGGAAAAAAAGGCATCTCCGGGTAGGGATTTCTAGGAAAAAATTAGATTATATTGTTATAATCTAATTATTGTTTATTTTAAACCTAATAAACGCAGTTATAATAATTGAAATATTCAAATACACTGAGCTTCAATGAAACCGGGCCACACGGTAAGCGCGAACTCTAATCAAAACAGGCATTGTGTTTGTTGCGTGAGTTAACGGTACTTCAGATAAAAATCATAGTTATTTGCATTGCCATTAAATGCACTTTCTGTAGAACTTTCATAGTTGTAAGTTTCATACTTTTTGAGAAAATTGAATTTGAGTTTGAAAGTGGCGAGTGGCCCGATTTATGTGAAGCCGAGTGTAATATACTTTCTTTACAAGCCCACTTCCATATAGCAAAACACATTTAAAAAATATAAGTAATAAATAAAAGATTTTTTTTGTCTCGCATACTTAAACATAAAAATAATACTTCAACTCTTCAACCAGATATTAGGTGTGTTTTTTGGCTATCCCGTGTAGGTTTGGGTAACGAAGCTCCATATAAATAATAATAAAATAACATTTATTGGTCTGATTTCAGTTTGCATATTACAAGTTTTATACATTGTTTAGAGTTTAGACAAAATCTCTACAGCTATATTTTAGTGGTATACTTTAAAAATGATACAGGAGTTTGATTGTATTTATACGGATAATAGGTCGAGGAAAAAGTGTGCTAAAAAAACCTACTTGGACTTAAATCTATCTTAATTTAAGCTTAAGAACTATGTTAACTTAACCTATAATACTATCTTAAGCGCAGAGAAGGTACTAAAGAGAGATTAGTGGGTTGTTCAGGAATGAACATTTGTTCACAAATTTATTGTATATGTCGTCAGTTTTTTGGGTAATAAGTTTTATTTTTGTTAGAGCGTGCAGTTGCCTAGTGGAGAAAAAGTATGGCTTGTCCATTATTAGCTTAAGGCACTTATTTTGAATTTTTTGTAGTGTCTTTTTATGTGTTTTAGCTCAATGTTTCCATACAGGAGAGCTATAAAGGATGATGGGTTGCATCACTGTTTTGTACAATAATACTTTATTCTCTGTGGATAATTTTGAGTTTCTATTTTTATAAAGGGGTATAACGTTCGAATGCGCTTGTTCATTTTAACCTCAGTTTCATCTACGTGACATTTAAATGTTAACTTCTTATCTAAATGAAGTCCGAGGTATGTGATAATATTTTTCCAAGACACTGGTGTTCCTAGAACATTTATTTGGGGGTCTGGTAGGTATCTGCTGGCGCGTCTGTTCGTGAAGAATATTGTTTGTGTTTTTTCAGTATTTGTTCTAATTTTCCATTTATTGTAAAATGTTTAAGCATATTGAGTTGTTGATGTAAGTTGTTAACAATTTCGTGTGGAGATTCAGAGGTACAAAAAATAGCTGAATCATCTGCATACATAGCGACCTCGCAGGTTGGGAGCTTTCTATATCGGATGTATATAAATTGTAAAGAGTCGGGCTTAATACGGACCCTTGAGGGACTCCAGCGGGGATAGAACGTTCAGAAGATACTCATCTTGTTTTAACACGAAAGGATCTTGAACTTAAAAAAGAACGAATTATATTTATTAGGTAGATGGGAAATGAGTACTTCATCATCTTGTAAATTAGTCCCTGATGCCAGACGGAATCGAATGCCTTCTGAATGTCTAGGGCAACTAGACCGTGCCAGCTGATCCACCTGTCATTTTTTTTATATGAAGTTTCGTTACCCAAACCTACACGGGATAACAAAAAAGCACACCTATTAATTCTGTTAAAAGTTTGTTCCAAAAAAAACCGGACAGAACGTTTTTCATTAACAAAAATTCCAAATTCAAGGTTATCGATCTCCAATCGTAGACACTGCCATATTTATCGAACAAGGTAGTAATAAAACTCGGACAAGGTCGGACACTGCCTTTTTTACGCTCCAGGGTCTATCACCTATCCGTGGTAGCCTCATTTTCAAAGATAAGCCGCCTACAATATCATTGTTTACATGCATCCATAAGAATAAATATTAATAAAAATTACCCATTGGATTAAAGACATAATAAATATTTGGTGACATTTATTAAGCCTAAGGCAAGCGACCAGACTCGCGCTAGAGTTGTTTTAAGCTAAAGATTAGCTCAACGTTTACACACACGTATGTCGGCTGGGAAGTGACCTCAGCGTGACATCAATGTTCACACAAATATTTGATAGGCTTATGTACATTACACATTTGCTGAATAAACGCATTTTTCTTGAATTAAGTGTCACCTTTCTGATTGCACCTGAATATGGACTGACGATCAACTCTGTTGTTATTTTTGAAAAATGTTTGGAGTCAGTGATCCGTACCATTGAGATTGCCTAAGCCGATAAGTGAAGTGGATAATGTGATATGTCTGCGAAATGGACTTTGAGTTACGGCTTTTGTTTTCAAGACCACCGAACCTAGAAAATTATGAGTTTCATGTGTGTATTTAGTACATATGTATTGTTATTTTGTTACGAGTATTTCGAAAAAGTCAATTTTTTCAATTTTGAAGATTTGAGAGAAAAATGAAAACATAGACTATAGAACCCGCTCCTTTTTTCACCCTATAAATCAAGCTTCATTGATAGGGTGTCAGTGCATTAGGTGGGCATGGAGCTTTATTGTACAATCGATTGGACAGTCTCTGTGGCGGCTCTAAAATACCGTTAGAAAGCCAACTTGTCATTTCACGGTTCCACTTGTTGTCCAGAGTCACCAAAGGCGTGACCCGTTGTACCGATAGCTTTTTCACAGTGGCGGATTTATACATTTGCCGTCCCCAGACTATTCAAATTTTGCCGCCCCTGCTACCTCGACAAGTTATATTACATAAAAGACGCATAATACCTTGTGTGGAAGTTAATACTCTGAATAAATCCGTCCTTTATTTGCCCACAATAATTTCGAATTTGATCTTTCCACTTCATGAGTCCAGAGTGTTCTTCAACATTTCATCACAACTCGAAATTCGATGCAATAATTCCGTGGTCGATAAAGTTATTAACCCTAGAGTGGGCGCGCTATGAGCATTTTGCCGCCCTCACCAAAAAAACCTTAATAATTCGTAAAATAATTTTTCGTTAAGTTTGCACTTTTCAGTAGCTGCCTCTATTTTCATTCAGAACTCGTGCCGAAAGGCTGTACGTCGTCAGTGGGCGGAGTGGGGCTAGAGAAAGAGGTTGTTACCATCAGGCGGCAATTTGCTCATCGCGCGCCTTCTCACGTAGATTATTTTTACCTCATATATCACATATAAAAAAAACATATTTTTTGCAAAGTTGGAATGTTGGGTATGTTTTATGGTGCATTTATTGTAAAAACTATAAGAAGGGTGTTACACTGAAAAAATTGGGCTATCTAAAATTAAGAAACTCTTTTCTCATTTGCGAAATTCCCGAATTTAGACAAAATTTCTCAAAATGTGAAAATTTCTTCTTGGATCTATCCTATTTTCAAGACCTTCTTTTGAGAAATTGGAAGTAGATTCAAGCCTAAACCATTATTCTCAATTCAAGCAAACAAATGCTTGATATTAGATTTTTTATGACATTTTCCATGTAAAGCTCGTGGAAGAGCTTTATTTTAGCTTTAGCTTATATTGGACCGTTGTAGTAGATTAGTCAGAAGTGTCTCTGGTTCAGTGGGTAGCGCGTTTGACTGGGAAGAATGGGGTTATGGGTTCGATGTTGGTTGGAAGCAAGTTTTTTTTTTATTTTTGTTCAGATTCTCTTGTCTTTTTCATAAGAAAAGTTTGCTTGATTCAAGGTTACTTTTCCTTATAGCGCTGCTATTGGCATTGCACTTGGATCAGTGTGACTAATTCTTAAATGAAGAGAAATATTTCTTGGCTGTTTTTTGTTGTCTTTTTTTCTTGATTTGAGCCGTATTTTCTTTACTTTAGCAGGCGATTTGGTTCAGTGTAATTTTCCTTTTTTATGAGTATTACATACGATAATGTAGAATATGTTAAAAGTCTATTAAAATGCGTTGCGTTCTCCAAAACCTTTTATAAACGGAAGTTCCCAATACATATTTCAATAAATATGTTAATTTGTCATTGCTTATTTGTGTTTTATTTAAATCCTGAGAAAATAAATTAATTCAGTTGCTTTATTCCTACTTTAAATTGCCACTGAAAAGGAGCGGCAAAATGCTCCCCACGCGCCCACTGACGTTTCTCGGAAAGACGCGCCCACTCTAGGGTTAAAATCGAAGTGAGAAATGACTTGATCTGTTTTATCTCTAGTCAGTGGCGCAACCACGGGAGGGGCTAAGGGGGCTAAAGCCGCTCCCAGACCCGCATAAATTGCGAAAGAAAAAAAAATGAAAAATGAGATATGAAGCAATGCATTTCATTGCAAATTTTATGAAAAAAAAATTTAAAGTGTCAGTTTTGATGGTCTGTGCAGGGTGCAACATCCACACCATGAACATTTTTGTGCAAAAAAAGCACACTAGTCTAAACTTATATTTCTAAAAGAAAAAAAAATGCTTTCACAAAAATAAATATTCTGCCTGCTTCCAAAATAGTAATACCGGGCCCATACGGCTATAACATGGTGTGGGGCATAGCGACTAAAAATTTAAATTGTTTATTCCAATTTAAGTTGTGGAGGGCTTTAGGCTTGAAAATAAAATGTATTGATTTCTAGGTGTTAAATCTATTTGTACTTGTAATTTGGGGCTACATTTACGTGATTTATGTATTAACAAGAAAAGAAGGCACCGAAAATATAAATATTTCCGTATGGCGTTTCGTAGAAATATTTCAATCCAAATTGTTCAACCTACAAGTATTTTCTGGACTCAATTGTTGCATTCTTCGAACCTATTTCGCCAATCGCCATCGTATTATTTGGTTCTTTGCAAGAGAGTCCTGTAACAGCTCCCACTGTTAAGATAAAGTTTCCTGCGGCTATTAACCCAACTTCAATCCGTTTTTGGTTTGTACTTAAATTTCTATTTTATGTTGCACATTTACAAGTTTTACTCTGATTGTGGTGGACAATTTCCTTCAATAATCCGCTGCAAACCTTCATCTTAATAGCAACACCCTATATTTTGACTACTAAATATCACGAGTAATAATGCCAACAATCCTTAGACAAACTCAAGTAATAAATCAGCGCGGCGGAATCACTATTTCTGCATCGGTAAAAGGAGTCAGTAACATGTTTAAAATGTGAAATTACGAAAAATTTTACAATAAAAAAGCGTGAATGCAACGGCATTTTTAAACACTATACTGCGTATAACGCTATGAAAAATATGTAGTACCATCCCCTCTCCTTGCGGTAGCACCAGTGGCGGCTCGCCCATATGTGCACATGTGCACGTGCACCCCCTGATAAAACAACAATATCAACAAATAATGTGCTAAATAAAACACTTAACAAAACAGAACAAACCGCCCGACGCAACATACTCTAAGAAGCGTACGTACATTATGCACATACGATATACCCAAGCCATGCATTGAATCTATATCTCGACCAGCTACCAACACCCACAGTGTTGGTGCACAGTCATATGAACTGGTGCACTCGCTCCAAAATCAGATATGTGACGGGTTCTCGGAGCGAGGGGATAGTGCAAAATTTACACTAGAATTTGTGCACAAATAAGTCGTGCACAGCCTGCACAGCACACCACTTGGTGATGAACCGAATATATGAATTTTGGGTGAGTATTTTCAATGAAGGAATATAGGTATAAGAATGAGTAGAGATTTTATGTTTAACTTTAGAAATTTGTTGATAAGAACTTTTCTAAGGACAACCAATTCATGCTCAATATTCTAGGATTGGGTTTGCCTTGTCTGAACTGAAAAGCATTTTGTGGAAAAATTTAATGTCAAATAAACGATAAAAAATAAATTTGGTGTGCTGCTGATTCGTAACTTTTTTTTTCTTGGCTGTTATGTGAAAATCGCAGTGATTCTTTAGTTATAAAATCTAGATTTTTGTTCGCAGTTACAAGGAGATGAAGGTAAACAGGATGGAAACAGGCTTGAGGAAGTAGTCATTTTCGCAAAAAATTAGAATGTACGTATGATGGACTATGCTTTGACATTAAAATAAAATAATTTTAATTCAAAGTAGGTAGTCTTAAGTATACGTTAAAATAGATTTTGAGGGGTTGATGTCGTATGTATGTATTTAGTTTTCTTTTTTGTGAACCCCCAGTATTATTGTATACGAGCCGCCACTGGGTAGCACCATAAAATACCCAGTAATATGTTAATATGGATGAATTTAACCCCCTCCAGAACACAATTCTGGTTGCACCACTGTCTCTAGTGATAATGTTGCTTCTACACATGGTGTCCCGCGTTGGTTGGACAGTTCTGATAGGATCGATAAAACAAATTGTTTGGATAAAAACGACAACAATTGGTATAGCTTTTACCGTTATTCTCTTAAAGGATTGTATATTAAATCTAATTAATATTTTAGAAACTAAGCTAGAGAAATATCAAAATTGATTTTTCTCTTTTTTAGAACGGTACTTTGGTACTGGTGAATATGCAAATTTGCCAAACTTCCAATTTCATCAGTTTTGGCATTTAGATTTCTAAAATTTTGGAATAACAATCTTTTGACAAGAACACTGCAAACTTCGGTAAAATAGAAAATTCATTAATTTCAAAATTTATTGATGAAGTTTAATTTGCAAATCAACCGTTGCTAAATGATAAAAAAGAAACTAAATTGTCTCCCTTATAAAATTGTCATATTCTTTCAGGACTTTTAAAAAATATTTAATAATGAAGCAACTCCCTGTAATACACTCGGTGCTAACAAAAAGGTCCGAAAACGTTTTCTGGCATGAATTTTTATAACACCTTATTATGACGACAGGTTCATCCCCAATGACATCTGGACTCCTTTTTCCCCCGTTCTCCACCCTTTTTCAGTACTAGATGGGACAAAAAGAAAATTGAAGTCTCCGTAACGCCTAATGAAATTGCTGTCAATCAAAAGGTCTTGACTCCCAATTATTTTTTTTTGTTGCTTTATTTCCCCATAGTTCACTCCGTCTCCGTTTTCAGTAATGAAACCAGCCCAAAATCACAGTTTCTGAAGAGTGGAGTGGAGTAGAGTATAACCAGGAGAAAGACATGAACGCAGGGAAAAGGACTATAGATCCGTTCATTTTGGTTGGCTTATGTTTTCGAATTGGAGCATGTAAGCAGAGTATTTTCAAAACGTATGTGGTTGTCTCATATGTGCTATAATTTCTGGAATTGAAAAATTTCTGAATTTTGTTTCAACTACATACAATAAAAATGTGTGTAACCTCAACAAATAAATGCACGAAATTTCCCACTCCCCGCAAATCTGCCGCCCTAGGCTCGAGTCTACTCATCATACTGGTAAATCCGCCACTGGTTTTTCATGCCCAAAATTTAATGCAGGATATGACGCACGAGGTCTTTTGAGAGACCTACTGTCTCAGCTATCCTGCGTACTTTCAATTGGCAGTCTGTCAATACGTTATCCGGCGTGGTAGCCGGTAGCCAGGGCATCTGAGCAACGCTCAATATTATATTCCGACGTTAGACTCCATTGAAACTTGTTAAACCAATTTTTGACGGCGAAAAAGAAACGCCCGCTTCCATACACAGCTGAGTAAGTTGTCACTTTTTTTTATATGGAGTTTCGTTGGATTTGGAATCCATGGATTTATCCGTGTGACCTATGGAAACTTCTGCATACAATCAGGTGTTTTAACAAATTTTTAGCTGGAATGAGACCCTGGATACTCCCATGATAAGGAACCCTCAAAGTGGTTTGAAGGGATGCACACACTGTTTTTTAGCAGATGCTCAAAAGTTTTTTTTTTATTGACGTTACCCCATTTTTAGGGTTTTTTAGATTTTACAAAAAACCCTTATGAAATCGATTTTGTCCGTCCGTCTGTCCGTCCGTCTGTTCACTAAATAACTCGCGAACGGCTTAACCGATCGTCATGAAATTTGGTAGGAATGTGTAGAATGGTAACAGTCTTTGGCACGAAATACTTAAAAGTTGGTAGGACGAAAGTAACAGGGTGTCCCGGACATTTGAAAATTTGTTCACTAAATAACTCGCGAACGGCTTAACCGATCGTCATGAAATTTGGTAGGAATGTGTAGAATGGTAACAGTCTTTGGCACGAAATACTTAAAAATTGGTAGGACGAAAGTAACAGGGTGTCCCGGACATTTGAAAATTTGTTCACTAAATAACTCGCGAACGGCTTAACCGATCGTCATGAAATTTGGTAGGAATGTGTAGAATGGTAACAGTCTTTGGCACGAAATACTTAAAAGTTGGTAGGACGAAAATAACAGGGTGTCCCGGGCATTTGAAAATTTGTTCACTAAATAACTCGCGAACGGCTTAACGGATCGTCATGAAATTTGGTAGGAATGTGTAGAATGGTAACAGTCTTTGGCATGAAATACTTAAAAATTGGTATGGCCAAGATAAAAGGGTGTCCCGGACATTAACAAATTTTTTCACTAACCGATCTTTATGAAATTTGGTAGGAATGTGTAGAATCGTAACAGTCTTTAGCACGAAATACTTAGTCGTTGGTAGGACAAAGCAAACAGGGTGTCCCGGAGATTTGAAAAAGTCGACTTTTTTAGTTTTTATCAAATCAAAGAACTCAATGGGTACATTTCATATCAGTCGCTTTTTTCCAGTTTGGAGTCATGGTAATGGTAATATGTGGAGCCATGATACATAGTAAATCTATTTTTGGATTGGTCTAATTAAAAAGTGTTACAGAATGAACGCGTTTATTTAGACCAATCCAAAAATAGATTTACGAGAAGCATTTCATTAACATTGTGCATAATTCTTATTTATTACCTATAAAATATATTTGCAAAATTATTCACTATGTATGTATCCAAAATCTAAAAAACCCTCGTATTGCGGGCGCAGCCCTCTGTACGCCGGTATTTTTTTTACTAAAATGGGGTGGATTTCTTTTTTGCAGCACGAATGTTTTTTTAGCTAATGTAGAAGTAGTTTTAAATGGACTCTAAAGCCATTTTAAATTGGCCCGCAAACGGTTAAAATTGATTTTTTAATCATCTTTGTTTGTCGTTTGTTTTTAAATCACTTGTCAGATCCCTAGCACCGACCGATTTCGATACGAATACTAATCGACAAATTATTAACAGGTTCCTATTTCTAATTTCTATCACTAAATACCTTCAATCAAAAAAATCACAGCGGTTAGTAGCTTAGGCAAAATGCGTCTCGCGGGCCACATGGGGCTTTTAATGTTATTTCGTGCGGCTGTTCAGTAACTGAAAGTATTCCACAAATAGACTCTATTTTTGTTTGGGCAAATATCAAAAAAAAAAATCTGCATAAACTCTAAAATACCGAGCCCAAAACTTGCCCGGTGTTATAAGCTGTATAGCGGTATCACTATTCATTGTAAATCGAAATTTACTGAATCATGATTCAATTATGAAAAAATAGCGTCATCAATCAGTGTGTCTGAGCAGCAATTAATCCTTTTTTTACCGCCCTGTCCGTTAAAAATTAGATTGTACCAATATGAATTATCTCTTAAATCTGGTCATGCCCTTTAGCGTAGCCTTGAAAGGTACCCTTCAAACAGCTTCAAGTCTACATGTGTGAAGTGTGCTTGTTGCAGATTGATGAGCTCTTTATAAATTGGCGCTCTCCTGTGTGGTTTCTCGTTGGTGGCATGGTTTCTGTCGAGGCGGGCTACACAAGTTTTTCCTTAGGTACATAAAATGGCAACGCGGAACCTGGACTTTGGCCAGCTCATTCGTTCCATAATTTTTCACGAAGGGTCACCATATTATTATTGATGAGGAGCTGTAAGATCTGGTACCAGAAAGCCTTGGCTATTAAAATCCAGTTGCAAATTGCAAGGACTCCATTGATTACTGCGTGTATCTCAGCATACTTCTAGGCGTCGGGTTTAAGTTGCTATTTTCTACCATTCGCCACTCTGCACAGACAGGAACGGGAAATCTGCTGGAGCATAATGACGATGTCATGTCATCCCGAAGAGCGGCATGTTAGGTTCAGTGAGTCACAGTATGTGTCTATCTTTTAAAATATTTTCTTAACTAAATTTAAGAAAAAAAGTAATTTTTGGATTCTTAACGTTCTGGTAAGTTACCTTCTTTTATATCCAGTGTGAATTGTCATTTTTGGTCCAGTATACAGTTATAAAAGCCGATCGGAAATAAACAACGTCCAGAATTCAATATCACAATGAAAAAAATGATAAACCCAGTGGCGGTCCTACGTAGGGTTTTGAAGGTTAAAACCACCTTCGACATTTTTTGCTGCATATAATAATGTTTGAATCATTGTAGTAATTACAAGCGTTATGATTAACGCTCGCATATTTATTTTGGGAAAAGGCAGGACAAATATATCAAACATCAACGTTTGGCAAGATAACTCTATTAAAAAAGCTGAACCGAAAGAAATAAAACCAAAAAGACGCCTAGCGCACAGACTTAACTTAACCACAGATATTAAACGTTAGCTAACTCAAAATTATTTATGAGAGGGAGAGAGGTACGAGGACTAATTTATTTAATTTGTCACTTGTCACCAGCATTTTAAATAAATGTTTGAAAAAATTCTTCTTCTTCTTCGTTGTTGTTGTGGTATGACATTTAGACGTAGTTTGCTCAAAATTTTGACGTTGTTTATTTATTTATTTATTTAAATCCAGTTACATTCTATAATTTGTCGTGCTCTGTGGCCGTGATCGTTCGGTCGCCACTCTGTGAAATAGACACTCATAGAGAAACGAGTTTCCAAACTCGGCACGACTCGTCGCAAGTTCATTATTCAGAAGAAGATGATAAAAAATATTTTTATCGTAGAATAATAACCTAAAAATGCGACTAGGAAGTGGTATGGCTGACAACCGTATCACACTCCGAATTCAGTTGTCTTTGTAACTACCGTGTGTAGTCATTAGTCATCAACGCACCATGCTCCACTAGAAGTTACGGTAATGAAGAGAGAGAGAGAGACATTCTATAATTTAAAAATTTGTGTGGAATGTGACAACAGAACAATTTCTCAAGTGAAATATATTCTTGAGAGGACCAAGGGGCTCGGACCCTTCCAAAATAATTTATTATTTTATTAAAATTTTAGTGATAATAACATGAAATGTGAATTAAGGGACACTCGTTCAACTGAGGATTTTCCTTGTCGTGAGTAAATTGACTTCGTTCGAGGTGGTGGTTGCGATCCCACTTTGTTTATAATCTAAATATAGTTACGGGTATTAATATTCAAAAAACAGAACAGACACTCAGAGCACGCCAATACGAATTTGCGAGAAACATTTTGCAATTTTCCCCTCACATGGGAATATATATAGTATGTGAATGTGAGCTTTGATCTTAGAACTTTCCTCTCCATCGATCCTGAGCGTTCATGAGGATTTCTTGAGGAATGGGATGTAGAATTCCCTAGTTGGAGTCCGCTTCACGTTCTGGGCCATTACAAGAAAATTGCTGAATGAGATAAATTTATTGCTTAATCGGGACTCGAATAATTTGGATTCCTGTCTTTTCTTCAGAAACATAAATTTCGAAATACTAAGTCTGGTAAAATGGGCCTGGACAAAGTGAAATAAACTAACTGAAAAAAAAACGGAACAGCTTGTCGACAATTGTAAAATAAAAATTAATTCATTTGAATCGACGGAATTCGTTAAAACAAAAAAACATTTTTCGAATGTTATGGTTCCCTACCGAAACCAAATTATGGCTACGTTCCTGCCAGTGGCGTAGATAAGGGGGGATTAAGGGGATCAATCCCCCCCACTTCGGTTACACTTTTTTTATAATTACTTTAGGTACGTAAAACAAAGCAAACATAAACTTTTTGCTGGAATTATTCAACGTGTGTAGTGTTTCATAAAAACGTGAAACCATTTTCAGAACTGCAATAGAAAATTTAGCACTTCCTCAAATTCCAATTGTATAATAGAAGCGTATCGATAGAATAGAAAACTACAACGCAGGGCTTTACGTTCATTTACTTCTTCACATTGGATCTGGAGTTTCGCACAGGCAAGCGCTACTGAAGTAATCTATAAGTGCTGCTGAAAGAATTAAATGTAAGCACTGATTGGAAATTTTGTTTCCGGAAAATCTTAATGTTCGGTTAAAAAATTTAAAAATAATGTGGAAAACGGAGTACTCTTCCACAGAAGCAGTGGCGGAAAAACTTGACTGGGGGCCCTCCCGCCAACTTCTTGAGCGGGCCCCCTACACTGAGAAAAAAGTAGAGTGAAATCAATCGAAAACACTCCAATCGAAAACACTCAGTCATCAGTGACAGTCATTTTCCATACAAGTTGCCAGATTGTCAGTTAATTGATCGACTGACTCTGTAAATTTGTATGGGAAATGACTGTGACTGTGACTGATGACTAAAAAGTGTGGATTGGCCTTAAAACAACTCTTTTGAAACATGATTTTGACGTTACAGTGTTTCTACTAAAATTAAGAACGTCATAAAGGTCTCCTTGAGTTTCTCCTTAAATCAAGGATGCATTGACTCCTGAATTTAAATGATTTCTATGAAAAAGTATGGGAAATGACATATAATTTTTGAATTTCGGCATCCTTGCCTCAAGCTCTCCTTGAGTTAAGGTATGTTCATAAATACGGGCCTAAGTGAAGTGTCTCTAAAAGTAGGGCACTTAAACTAAAATAACAGGCGCGACAGTCATCGGACTATGGCCGCAGATGTGTTAGTGACATCCAATTTTCAAGATTTTACTTGCGTTTTGTTGAGGTGTTGAGATCAACAGCACGCTCAGCTGGGGAGCTAAATCGATAGCATCAAAATTCATGCTGCACAATTTTCCCACTTACTTACTATGAACCTTAAGAACCTTAGTCAATTTGGAATTAAGTCATTCGGTGCCTTAACATAATTAGAGGAGATAAGGAGTTTATCTACATTATTTAAGCTCCATAGATTCAACTGGTTTGAAGCTGTCGTGATGTATATATAACCGAAAAGGGTATCAAATCAATTCCGTAGTATACTATGGACATGACAATGATTGGTCGCGCTTAGTAGTCTTATTATATCCACTCGTACCCAATGTTAACTTATTCTTTTCTTTTAGAAAGCATTCCTCATCTCTGTGCTCCTTGAGTTTGACACAAATTAACAAAAACTCAATTCAATAGGGATGTACACAGTGAGACAGTTCGAAAGAGTTTATCGAAACAAGTGTTTAAAGAATGAATGAATGAATGTTACAGTCAGAAATTCTTTCCAGGAAAGTTCACTAATTAAAAAATATTTTTTAAGTATTATGTATTTTATTATGTAGTCTGGCTGGTCTAGCGGTTAGTGCGCGCACCTTCGGTGCATAGGGTCATGAGTTCGAATCTCACCGTGGATCATGGTGTTTTTCGAACTCACGAGCTTGTGACGGACTACAATCTCACTCAGATGTTAAACGAGTACCCATTTATGGGGATAAATAACACTGCTGAGCGTGATGCTGATCGCATTAGCTCAACAAAAAAGCAGATAAGATCTTGGAAATAGGATGTCACTAACACATCCTGCGGCCTTAGTCCAATGCTGGATTGTCGCGCCTGTTATTTATTTATTTATTTATTTTTTTGCATAAACGATATAGAAGATTTTGTAATAGGTTCAGAACATTCCAGCTGTTGGTTTCTTTTTCAGGAGTTTAGGCAAATAAGGCTCCTAGAACAAATATTTTTTAATTATTTTTTATTATAGTTCCATATAAATTATTTGACACAAAAAAAATCATATGTTTTCTAGATTGACCGCACCATACCTATTCGTCTTGGGAGTCGTAGAAGTCACAATGAAATATCTCGCACAAACCTCCGTCTTCGACCCACCCACATTGGATCATGTCAATTGTCCCAAGTTTTGGTGGAGAAATATTTTGTACATTAACACAATGTTCCCTGTCGAAGACATGGTAAGAATCGTTCAAAGGTCCTTTAAAAAGTTCTAACGATGTCCATTTCTTTTTATTTGTCTTTTAGTGCATGCTCTGGAGTTGGTACCTGGCCAACGATACTCAATTCTACATTATCGGTGCTATTATCCTCATCATTGGCGTGCGACACTTTAAATTGGCTGCCAGTATCATGGGAACATTCATGGTCTCGTCGTGGATCACCACTGCTTTTATTGCCTTCAGCAACAATCATATGCCCAACACAGATGATCCTTTGGCGTTGTTTGATAAAATCTATGACAAACCATGGACTCGTTTGGGGCCGTATTTGATTGGAATGTCGGTTGGATGGATTTTGTTCAAGACTAACTGTAAAATTAGAATGAATCGACCAACTGTCGCGTTGGGATGGGCTTTATCGTCCGGTTGTTTGTTGTTGCTGATTTTCGGATTGTATAATACGACATTGTCGTCGTTCACAGCGGCTGCATACAGTGCACTTAGCCATTCGGCGTGGGCTCTATCGTTGGCATGGATTACGATAGCATGCTCGACAGGATATGGTGGATATGTGAATTCATTGTTGTCGGCGACATTCATTTATCCATTCTCGAGAGTGACGTATTGTGCGTATTTGGTGCATCCAATTGTGATTCGAGGATTGGCACTGAATTCAGATGCACCGTTGCATTTGGGCACAGATTCAATGGTGAGTTTTTCTTTTAAATATCTTGCAACAAAACTCGTTACTTATATACCCTTCTCAATATAATGGTGATAATGAAAAATGAGCAGCAATCGGCAATACAGAGTGTTCTTACCAGATTTTGCGTAGCAAAATTTGAAACCACATTTTACGAATTTGAGGAGTTAAGGAGCATTTAAATTTGTATACACTTTTGTTAGATGGAATTTTAACCAAGATTAGCAAACAAAATTGTGAAAGATTATCACTAAACTCTAGGCGTAAATTTTTATTTCTGAATTGCCCTAATATTTTTTTTTTATATATTTCAGGTAATCACATTCTTCGGACTTGTAGTCTGTTCATATCTACTCTCATTCATCGTATCAATGTCCTTTGAAGCACCAGTCGTAACAATGCTGAAAATTATGTCACCAAATCGAAAGAAACGATTAGCCTAGAGACTGTATTTATAAAATGATCTAGGACTAGGCTAATAATAATAATTGCTTAACAAAAACTATATTTTTAAATATATATGTGTACAATAATAGTATGTATAGCTAGCTAGCACGTATAGAATTCACCCCGAAAAAATATATATATTCATTATAAGAATATTAAGTTAATGTTTGCGGAGTGTTTGCGTGTATGTGTTCTGAAAAAAACTTATTTCCCTTCTTTTTTCTCTCTCTTTTTTCAATTTATATTTTTCTTCTTTTTCTTTCGTTTGCCTAATTTGTAAGTGTTTTTATATTACTATACGTCTTTTCTATCCTTGTTATCTATGTATTGTCAAGTTGAGACATTTTTATTATTATTAAGTATTCATCCCGTATATTATTCCATTTTTTCAATTTTATTATATTTCTTTCATTGTTCTTGATTTTTAATATTTTTTTAAGTTTGCTTTAAATATTAAGCTGTAAAAG
Organism: Microchrysa polita; assembly: GCA_949715475.1. Classification (NCBI taxonomy): domain Eukaryota; kingdom Metazoa; phylum Arthropoda; class Insecta; order Diptera; family Stratiomyidae; genus Microchrysa; species Microchrysa polita. The sequence continues at coordinate 14,171,936 of OX454418.1, read as the reverse complement.
GAAATAATGTAAATGTAAAAAGCATTTTTCAAAAACTAATGAAAAAAAAATATTTGTCTTAAAACCTGAGATTATATTAAAGATAAAAGAAAACGATAGCACCAGGGACAATGTTGCAATCAATTGTGTAATATAAAATGCTCATTTGAAATCTTTTCTTAATACAAAAAAAAAAAAGAGCAAAATAAGCATTCAACTCAAAACGATATTACTTAGGAGAAGAGCTACATTGAGTGATATTGATTTATTATTATTATATGTGTGTGTACATTATAAACAATTCATTATACAATTAAACAGTTTTGAATAATATTATTTTTTCCTTTAAAATAGGGATTGTAGAATTTTCATACAGTTTCTCATTTTTTATTTTATTTTTGGTTTTGTATTCTTCTGTATAAAAAAGCACACCTTTTCACTCATTTTATTATTATATAATATTTAATTTTTTGTTTGTTTTATTATTATATGTTTATGCAAATTGAATGATGTAAAATATGTGTTTTTTGATATTATATGTTAATGTAACTAAGTTGATTAGTAATAAAGTGTATTTAGAAAAAAAAAGTTTTCATTTAATATCGACACTCTCAGTCTGAATGATAATTCTTAAAATGTGTATCAATCCTAATTGACAGTTCGAAACGTAAGGAAAATTACGACAATTTTGTACGACTAACAAGTTGACACAGCCTTGACTTAAGCTTGTTGTTAGACACCCTTTATTCTGTATTTATTGCCTCACACAAGAAACAGAATGGACGCAGCATAACAGCGCCGAAAGCAGGACCAAATTTGCTAATTTTTATTTCTCACCTATTTCTGATTTATGTTGGGCATAAAGTGCTTCTATGCCAGTAAAAAATATAGACATTGTGCCGAAACTCCATTTTGATAGTTGCCCAACTTTTGTTTATTATTTTACTATAACATAAGCTGACCAGACGTACAGTACAGCATTGTAACCTGTCGTACAGCATTGGGAAATGTACAGCATTCGCAATACCACACAATGAAAACTAATTCCCTACATCAGCGGTTGGCAAAGGGCGTCCCGGAGCGGCTCTTTGACTCATTCAGTGTGGTTTAATGAATCAAAGCATTTTAAAATTCTGGAACATGTCATCCCGCCCCAAGGTCCTCTCCTCTATATGTACGTGGATTGAGGACCAAACTTCAAAGTTTCAATATTTCGGTGCAAACATCAAATCACGACTTTATATGTTTGACTGAAACCTGGTTATGCGATTCTGTTCACAACGGTGAACTGTTGGAAGGATACCCTATTTTCCGTTGTGATCGTAATTTGTCTTTATCGGGCAAACAGCGTGGGGGTGGTTCTCTCATTGCTATTCGTAAAACTATTGAATGCTCTTTAATTTGTACCACTGAATGTGACACTTTCGACTGTGTATCGGTTATTATTTTCCCTCTCTTACTTCTTCGCTCCTGATTTTCTGCATATATGTTCCATGTAACTCCTCACTTACTATTTTTGAAGACATATTTAAATATCTTTCTAATATCATAAACATCACCTATCCAAATGCGTCCTCGATTATATGTGGTGATTTTAACATGCCTAGCATAGGTTGGCCTGACTTACCTGTTTTCCCCTTGGAACCTAGTGTTTCATCTTCGCAGTTCCTTTCGGTAAATGCATTCATGCAAGTTTGTGATTTACAACAGTTTAACATTACAAATAATTGTATGGGACGTAGGCTTGACTTGGTTCTTAGTAATATCTCAGAGCATTGTCTTAATTGTGTAAGAGCGCCCATAGATCATGTGACTATTGATCCTTACCACCCCGCCCTATCTGTCGACATTAACATCCAGTTTGATCGTCCTCGATGCGCTGAGGGCCATACTTACTTCAATTTCAGGAAAGGTGACTACGACTCTATCAATCAAAACTTGATAGATACTGATTGGCCAATCTACTTAATGGACTTAGCTGTGATTCAGCTGTCAACAAGTTCTACAGTGTACTCTATAATATAATCTATGAGTTTGTACCTATATGTTCACAAATGCGTAAACAATGTCGAGTTTGGTTTACACGTTCTATCCGTAGTCTACTTCGAAAGAAAAACGATTTCCGTGTTCGGTACAAACGGTTTAAACGTCCTGCAGATCTTTTACGTTTTAAGTCACTTCGGAACAAGGCTAAATCTTCAATTCGCGCTTCTAGATATGCATACATTGCTAGTATTGAGAATAGTATCGCTAACCACGAAAGTAAGTTATTTTGGTCTTATGTGAAGAAAATTAGAACTTCCCCTGCATTTCCAGCGAAGCTTTTTTGGGATGATAAAGTTGCTAACACCCCAACAGAAATGAGTGAGCTTTTCGCATCTTATTTTGCTAGCACCTTTAATAAATCTGACTTTCCGTACACTGTCTGCAGATTCTGACCAGGGCCGGATTTCCCATATGGGCAACCTGGGCAGCTGCCCGGGGCGGCAAATTTCGAAGGGCGGCATCTTTCTAAAACTTTTATACTTTCCATTCTTTCGATGAAATTAGCATTTCGAGATCTCAGGAGGCAATTTACATAATTAGCAAAAAATTAAGGCTTGCGTTTACTTTCGTCAAATTTTGCTGTCCTAGATATCTCTTCTCTAGAAGTTGCAACTCCTATATTTCTACAATTAGACTATTTATCGATTGATATTGAGTTCCCAAATTGTGCAAGATGGACTAGGCTAACACTTCTTCTAAAATCGGAGTAAAAGCCTGCACCTAGAATCAATATTTCAACAGTAATAAATTCACGATATGAGAAATTCAGCAACATCGTAAAAAGTGAATCAAAACTTCGACTGTGAAGCGAAAAAGAACCATAAATCAAACGATAAGTTGAAATTAATCAATAAATGTGTCAAGCCATAAAATTAGCGCGACGATCAGAGGCCTAACTACTGGACTCGGGGCAGTCCCGCGATCTTCTTGAGATGACCCCTTGTAAACAGCCGTTGCGTTCATATTTTTAGGTTTTTAATTGTCTGAATTTGAGAACTCGTACTGCAGCATCTATGGAGTGCGCTATTATTTGGTCCTCTAAATAGCGGTTTTGCCACATCTTCGCGCCACTTTTCATCTATCGTCACAAAGGGGTCGCCAAAATATGGTGATATTTGGATTTATTTGCATAATTTGACATCTATTTTTGGCGCTAGTCCAAATACAATATTGGCCCTACTGGCTTTGTCAGCGATTACATTTTATTGAATAAAAAAATGTTAAGGTAAAAAGCCTAATATCTAATAGAAAATGAATCTCTTCAGTCGTATGGATTTAACAAAGAAGGACAAAAATTCAACACTTATTTTGACTTCTTGAATCATGTCTCAGGTTCAGAAAATGCCTTTTTCGACTTTTTTAATTATTAAACCCGCATAGGGGCCTATAGCGTTGATTGTAGTCATACTATTCCATTCTTGAAGTAAACCTTTAATAATTCTTAAATTTTCAAACAAAAAAGCAGTTAAAACATGAAATAATTAGTATGAATTAATATCATTTCATTTCATTTCATTTCATTTTATTTGATTTAATATTACAGTTTCGGTTTACAAAAACTTAATGTAGATTCCGGCTGAAGGCCTAAACTCTATGATATATTTTTAATTAATGCAAGCAATTCAGCTAAATTGAGTTCGAAGAACTAAGCGGTTGGTACTTTAGGTGAAAATCGGAAAACCTAATGTACAATAGTATGAATTAATAGTTTTGCCTCATAAAATTTTCGTTGTCTAAATTTTTCATGGTTCGAAAATTTCTATTGGCTCATGAGCCCCGTGGAGGGCCACGGAAATGTTAACGTTACATTCACGTTAAGCCCGTACGACTGATTCCAAGTTTAGTTAGTATGACGGAGGCCTCAGGGCTAAATTCTGGGACGTATATTATTCTCATTTTTTATAAATGAGCTTACTTAGTAGCGAGGGGCTACTAAATAATGGGTCCTTATTGTATGCTGATGATTGTAAGATCTTCAAGCCAGTATCATCTGTAGTAGATTGTGTGTCCCTTCAAAAGGATTTGGATGTCGTGGCATCGTGGTGTTCTTCTAATAGGTTACTGTTGAATGTGGCCAAATGTTCTGTGATCATCTATTCCCTAAAATCAGATCCCGTTTGCTTTACATATAGTGTACATTCGCTACCGCTTAAGTGTGTCAACTCTGGCAAAGATCTTGGAGTAACATTTGATTCGAAGCTTAAGTTTACAGAGCACTATTCCGATGTAATAAGCAGGGCATCTAAGCTCGCTGGCTTTACCGTTAGATGCTCAAGTGATTTTCGCTCGACGTCAACCCTTGTAAATTTGTTCATCAAATTGGTTCGTAGTATTTTAGAATATGCTTCGGTAGTGTGGTCGCCGTGTGGCCGCCATGGTTACACTAGCGACGTTTTTTTCGTATCGCGTGTAAGTCCGACTCGAAAAAACGATCGCGGGTAACATCCCGGTTAAGACCAAACAGCTGACATTTGACAGTTTTTGTGCATCTTTTACTCGCTTTCGTCGGCTTATTTTCTAGATGTGGTGGATTTTGTCACAAAAGATGATTATTTCTTTGCAAAATCTTTTCTCGTGATTAGAAAAACTCTCACATTTGGTTTGAAAAAACAAATTCCCTCATATTTCCCCTATGCGTCCGCCATCTACATTTGAGCTCTATCCCGTGTAGGGTAGTTGCACGGGTTAACTTTACCTGGGTAAGTGTCATTTTTTTTATATGAAGTTCTACCCAAACCTACACGGGATAAACACAATAAAACGTCCCTACTGATGCGATAGAGCGTGTTCAAAGGAGATTTACCAAGTCCCTACTTTTTAAATTTGGTTGGTTGGTGGTTTAATATACAACACAAACTCAAAAATTCGAATCACTCCTCTAACCGATTTCATATTATCCAGCGCTAAGAATGTCCTAATTGTCTACCTTTGGGCTCCAGGAAATTACTATTTAAATTACTTGGAATCGGATGCTGGTCAAAGATTAATGGTTCTTCAGAAGACTATAATCAGTCTTGTTTGTTTTTAGCCTGTAAGGTTTGAACCCCCTCGGTATTTAGCTAGATAATAGCACTTTTATGTTTGACAATCGCTCATTTTCGAAAACTCGGGAACCCTTTGACCGATTTTTCTAAGATTTGGCACGCTTGTAGATCTACTTGGCGCTCAAATTTTCTTATAATTTCTAGGTCCTCGTATCAGCGTCCATAAGTTACAGCGGCCTAAATCGCAGTTTTGTGTTTTCTAATTGAAAATTGTCCATAACTGGGAAGTTTGTGAGCGCAGACTTGCAGAGCACCGTACTGCCCATATTTGGTGCAAATTTCAAGGGGGACAGTTAGGACTTAGGGCTCCCTTATGTGTACAACAGAACCTGGTTCACCATACATTTCCCAGAATATCGGCTACGACTCGATTCTGTTTACAGAAATGAAGGTAGGATAATATTTTGCAGGGACGTAGCCAGGATTTTGTTTCGGTAGGGGTCCGACGCTCAGTCTCAAAAATGTTTACATTATTAAAAATTAGAATTTATAAACTATTTTGCGCATAGGTATGAATTTACCTTACATAAAAAATTAAAGCATTACTGACTGTTGTTTGCGAGTGAAGAAGTTTGCAAAGTATGCTTGGGCTCGCGTATTCGGTGCCCACGTTCCTGCCGCTTTTCCCTTCCCTTTGCACGGCTCTGAGAAAAGCGACTTTATTGTTACAGGAAAATATTTTATTTCCTATTTTGAAGCCTGTATATGAAGCCTTACGAAATTCGCCGAAGATTCTATTATTAAAAACTATCTCATTCTTGGGTCCAAAGGGGGAGGAGGGGGTATGGTTGCGAATTTGCTTGAAAACTTAATTCCGCAAATATGTGTACAGCATTGGGCCTTCAGGAGTCTGGTGACGTGGTCTTACGGCAACTGCCTCTACGGGGCGGACCACACCCGTTTTGTTGTCGCAAAACGGCCAAAAGCTGCCAATATGCCTTCCCGGCAAGAGCCCCGGCAGGAGCCCTGAAGGTTCGATGCAGGAAGGTTGTGTTTGTCTGTGTATATGTGTGGGTAAGATATATGTGTTTGTTCGTCATATTGGGAGCATTACATCTCGGCGCGGCTGCTCTCAATTTTACTAATTCGCGCCGGTGTTGAAACAAATCCAGGCCCAATGGTATGGATTTGTAGTGTCTGCAACCAACGTATCGGTTCGAATGCCAGATCAGTGCAGTGTAATTGCTGTTTGGAATGGGTTCACTTTAGGTGTTTAGGTTTACGAAGACAAGGGCAACACTCCTTAGCCTATGTTGCGGCAGGTTGTATAAATTCTGGGCAACCCAGGGCTGCTCCCAGCCCACCTTCTCCACCGCTGCCCCCTACACCGCCAAACAATATGATAAGGAATGCCAGACCCAGTCTTACGCCTGGCCCTCCTCCTCCAGCCGTTTTCACTGCGCTATCTATATTACAGTTTAACTGTAATGGCATCCACCGAAAAATCGCTGAGATCACACATTTCTTGAGTTCCAACAGAATTCTCATCGCCGCCATCCAAGAGACGTTGCTTCACGCAAACTCGTCTCTAAGCGTCCATAGCGAATATGTTATACTGCGGAAAGATCGACCGGCCGCCACGGATGATTCTCACCCTGGAGGTGGACTTGCCTTCCTAATACACAAGTCCGTACATTACTGTGTATTAGATGTAGTTGCTGACGGTACGGCAGAAATTCAAGCCATCTCAGTTCCATCAGGGAGTACTAATATCGAAATTTTTAATATATATGTACCACCTCATTCCAGTTGCCCTTCAGGCTATCGTTTCGATATTGGTCCTCTCCTTTCCGGAGAGCACAGGGTCATCTTTGGCGACTTAAATGCGCACCATGAGCTCTGGCATTCGGACCTCAACAACAATGCCAGGGGTATAACTATCGCCGAATCACTTGACGCCTCAGAATTCTGTTCACTCAATGGAGACTCGCCGACTAGAGTCGTGGGCACTTGCAGTAGTTCTCCTGACATAACTATTGTCAGTGCCAGCCTAATTGCTGCTTCCCGATGGGAAGTACGTACCACCCTCAAATCAGATCACCTCCCAATCATTATAAAATTTGACAAACCAGCGAACATGACTAAGTCTGAGAAGCGAACGTTTGTCAATCACAAGAAAGCCGATTGGGATGGTTTCAAAGCTTACTCGTCGGCGAAGTTCATCGAGCTACCATCACCTACCAACATTCATAAGGCCGAGAAAAATATTAGGAACGTCATTACCACAGCCGCGGCACGTTTTATTCCTGCAGGACGTATCCCGAAAGTTCGGCCTAACTTCCCCACTAGTGCCACCAGATTAGCCGATGAACGTGATCAGATCAGAAGCGCTCACCCTGATGATTCCAGAATTCAGGAGCTTAACTCCGAAATTGACCGACAAGTTAAAGACTATAGGAGGGCGAAATGGAATCAGCACCTCGATGAATGTAACCTCAACGAAGGTGTCAGCAAATTATGGTCTACCGTCCGCGCCCTTTCCAATCCTCGGAAAGAAAAGGGCAACAACGTCATTGAATTTGGCAACACAAAAACCTGCGATCCTCTTCAGTGTGCGAGCCTGTTCAATAAACAATTTATTGAACATGCCAAGTCTGACGGCCTCAAGCGCAAAATTAGAAGACGGATTCGCAGCCGGAATGTTGACACCATACCATCTTTTACCGCGGACCAGGTTAAAAAAGTCATCGAGAATGCTAAAAACTCCAAGGCTCTCGGACCCGATGGCATTTCGATGACCATGTTGAAACATCTCGACCTTCCAGCCATTGAGTATCTCACGGCCGCCTTGAACTTGTCGATGTCCACGCTTGCCATCCCTGAAATCTGGAAAACAGGTAGAATTGTTCCCTGTCTCAAACCAGGGAAGAGCGCAAATTTTGGGGAATCCTACCGCCCCATTACGATACTTTCTCCTGTCGCAAAGACGCTGGAGGCCCTTATTCACCCCACTCTTGTTGCACATGCGAAGCTAGAACCTCACCAGCATGGCTTCAGGAAAATGCATAGTACCTACCTATCAAGTGCATTCGATAAGGTAAATCATTCAATGCTCTTAGCAAACTTGTTGAATATGCATCTTCCTGCACAAGAGATCCGTTGGATTGCCAATTATCTAGCTGGTCGGCACTCCTTCACTGAGTTTCGAGGCAAACGTTCTAAGCTTAGGAAAATAAAATTAGGTGTTCCACAGGGAGGGGTACTCTCCCCCACTCTGTTTAACATCTACATGTCCGGCCTTCCCACACCACCTGAAGGAATCGAGGTGATTTCCTATGCTGACGATTGCACCCTACCCTCCACAGGGAACGATAAGAATGAAATGCGCCGTTTGTGTAAAAATGCGCAGTAGGAATAAAATCCTACAAGCTCTAGCTGATAGCACCTGGGACAAAGATGATGAAACCAAACTGCAATGGTACTCCTCATGATGTGGGGCACTTGTTTCAATGCCCCGCTGCGCCCACTGATCTTACCCCTATATCGCTGTGGGAAAACCGTATCGCAGCAGCTATGTTTTTGTCCTTAGACCTCACAGACACAAACATTGACGAACCATAAATTGTGCCCACATAGATGCACAGAGGTTTCACACCTTTCTGCACCGCTAAAAGAAGAAGAACAAATGTCTCCACTGCCCTTCAGATAAGGGAAGAAGATAGACCTTCTCGGCGATCAAGCAGCGGAATGTACCTGATGTAGCTCAGTTTGGGAAATATGGGCGGAGTTTGTACAGTTCAGGTGCCATTTCGCCACTTCTTCTACTTCACAGCCATAATCTAGCACAGATCGGATGATCGTTTTATTCACGTGGAAGTTTGTGTTCCTGCAGTTTGCTGCAACTGCTCGCTTACCCTTTAATTTTATGAAGAGGATAAATCAAATTCGACGCATTTCTATCCTTTCAAACCAAACAACATTTTAACTCTTCGAAAAATCACATTTTTCATTTAAATCACTCAGCATTTGATTTCATGGGCATTTTGCCGTCACAATTACTTATCATATCCATAGTACACGGAAAATTTCAAAAATTCATTAAAGTCACGTCAAGATCCATCGACAGCCACCTCAACCACTCCCTGAACATACAGCACACCCTCCTCGACATATTTCTTCAACTGTAACAGCGTGTGAGCATCAAAAATGTCCACAGTGTTTCCCAGCAAATTGTTGATCTCATACTTGAAAAACATTGCATCCTTGCTAAACTCCACACGTCTGTCTAGCAAATATTCAATAAATCCGGCACTGTCGCGTAGCGCCAATACGGCCCATCGATACGAGCACAACGTCTTCACGAGTGACAGGCAGGCGATTTTAATTTCCGGAAATGGATTTTTGCAGAATTCCAGAAGGAAGCGCAAGTCACCGTGACCGGTGAGTTGTTGATGCCATTTGCGTGTAATTGATCTGAAATCAGAGATCGCAGGCATTAAAAAGAAGGAGGCGGAAATGCTAAAGTCTTACAGAACTTCGGCACTTGGTTGGCCTTCAGTTTTGAACACAACTTCAAAGGCGTTTAGGGCACGAACTTTTATGTCTGTCGGATAGCTTCTGAATGCCTGTCCGACCGTTTCCAGAGCCTGGCGAGTTCTGTCTGAATAGGTTGAGTCCAAGATGATTTTGCCCTGTGAAGAATGGGCGAGATTTCCTGAAAAATGTTAATCAGATGAGAAAGTCAAATTGAAATAAAAAAAAAGAGCTTACCGAGCGTATCAAAGGCGGTGGGCAGAATGCTGGCATCTCCTGAAATTAGACAATCGAACAAAGATTCCACCATATTCGGGTAGCCCAGGATAATCTTTTCCGGCTGCGAGAATGCAATTTTTCCAAAGAACTTCATATACCCCGGAATCAGTATTGTGCCAAGCGGATTCTTGCTAATCTCCTCAACTTGTCGCGTCACCAGTTCAAAGACGCCCTTGTTCTCGAGATAGACAAGACCGTGATTCTGCTCGGCCAGAGTCACGAGCAATTCGAGAATGTTGAGCTTCAACAGGATATCATCGCTATTCAATTCGCCTAGCATACGACCGAGAATTTCCTCGACCTGGTCCTGCATTTCGGCTGAGTGGCGAGCTAAATTGACAGCGACCTCATAGACGCGACATCGAACCACATCCGAACCGTCGAGACATTTGAACAAGTTCGTCTTGATGGCATTGTCCTTGTACGAGACGATCAGAATTTTCGAAAGTACTTCAATGGCAGCCGCCCCAACAGTGGTCAGCGGTGACTCGAGACAATTGACGACGGCGATAGTGATGTTTTCGTTGAACGACGTAATGTCCGGACGACGTTGCAAAATGCGAGTGAGCTCGTTGAGGGCGAGAAGACGCACGTTCCAGTTCTGGTGGTTCAGCGAAGGCTCAAGGAGGCGCGAGAAGTTAGGCGTGTCCAGGTCGAGATGCGATAGGCAGATTGACAGGATGTCACAAGCCAAGGTGGTTTGCTCGCTGGAAAGTGAAAGGTTCTCTGAACGCGAATTGTCTTTTGCAATATTTCGGATAAAACGTACCTTCCGCACTTTTCATCAGCGCAGTTGATAATTTCCGGCGACGCTAGGAAATTTGTGGTTACGGCCGTTTCCAAGGAGTCACAATTGCTTAGATGGTCACGAATCTCGTTCAGCGTGTTGATGCGATCCTCTTTGATTTGCAGCTTATCAAGCTGCTCGCGACACCACTCCACAGACATATTTTCGTTTCTTTGGGTCGTTTTAAATGCAAGAAATCAAGAAAACACAAAAATCTGCCCTGCGCGTTTTCTGGCGTTTCAAAATCGAATTGTCATTCTGTCGAAAAGTGTGCTACTCAACTGACAATCAGCTGCCGGCCGGGTGCAAACTGTTCTACAAGGCAGAAGCATTTCATATGAGGCAGTACGAAATTATATCAACAATTTGACAGATGGAAAACAGTTGACGTGTTTTTGTTTTGATTTCGCATCGTATCACATTTCTCTCGCCTCAATTAGTGCCACATATCTCCGGACTCCATGCGTTATTTTGTGGATTTTCTGAATTAGTTGTTGTGCGGTTCGCTCAAGCGACTACGTAAAAATGTACATTCCATCGATTTCGTCCATTCTGGGCGGCCTGTTCATCGTCTACATCGCACACTCAATGTGGTCGCTTGGACAACTGTTCCGCTCCATTCAATGCACCGATACGCCCTGTTTCAAGTCCTATCTGTCGACGAATCCTAAATTGCAGTTGGCCTTATTCACGTCTCCTACGCAGAACCCGATAAGTACGGAAGTGAAAAAGCTGGTAAATGTGAGAAATTTCGATTATCATAGCGAGTACCACCGGTGAGTATGGGCGTGGTGTGATGGGTTTTGCGGAGCCGGCAATGCGGGTTCGGATATAATTTTTGTTTTTTTTTTAGAGAGTTGGACGTTGAAGTGCCGCTAAAGACGAGAAGAAATGGGACCCTATATATGCATGTTGTGGTGGCACTAGACACGACACCGCTCGAGTGGAAGAATTTGCAAAGGGATGGACCCACTGTGATCCACCGATTTGCTTTGACTGAGTTTATGCCACCGAAGGCGGCAACATTCAATTTGCTGGGGGACCAGGTAATATTTTCTATGACGTTGCCATACAAATTTAATCATTTAATCTTCGAGATCTTTTTTATCTTGCTGTCAATTCAAGATTAAGAAATCACCTGGCGATTGATATTTTCTTTGTCTGTGAGATTGAAGTGTTTACCGGCTTGGTTGGGGACACTATTTCATCATTGCTTTTGATGACTTTCAATGGTTGATGGTGTTCTGATACACAATTCACTTCTTTCCTGCTGTTTCGTTGGGCGTGACGCCCGCCGCTCGTTCCTACTGCGACCGGGTCTACGTCCCGGAACGACCCATGCCCCAGGAGGCATGGCCAAGAGTCGCAAAGACCCCCTTCGACGCAAGAAGGGGTCGGATACTTTGTATCATCATTCATTCACCGTTTTTTCTTTTGTGGAGCAGTTTTGGCCGGCCCAGCTGCTCCTCATTCTGCTAATAGGTGCCGGCATTGAGACGAATCCTGGTCCATGGATGTGCGCCAACAGAATTTGGTCCAATGTCCAATCGTCAGTTCAGTGCACATGCTGCGGACAATGGGTCCACCTCAAGAACTGCTCGGGACTCACAAACACCAATCAATGGTCAACATCTTACAGAGCGATCCGGTGTGGAAACAGAAGGCAAAGCTGATCCAATCACCAGCCGCCTAACCAAGGTTCCCAACCATCATCACCTTCCACCCCTGCAAATGCTGTGAGGCCCGCTCCACCCAATTTGACCCCAGCTCCACGTATCGTCGATGCAAATTACACCAGCACGAGGATAGTCCAACTAAACTGTAATGGACTCCAGCACAAAATCGTTGAACTAACAGCACTCATTGACAGACACCACATCCAAATAGCGGCAGTACAGGAAACCAAACTCAACTCTAGTCACTCACTCAGGTCATATGGGAACTACAACGTCATCAGACAAGACCGTGATAGGAACGCAGGAGGAGGTTTGGCTTTCCTCATCCACAATAATTTGCCATACAGCGTCGTTGATGTCACTTCCGCCGATGACACCTTGGAGCAGCAAGCGATAATCGTCAAATCAGGAAATATTGACTTTGAAATCTACAACATATATATTCCACCTGTCTCCAGCTGTCCCACAGGTTACAAAGCCCTCTATTAAACGGACAATATCGCCTCCTACTTGGTGATTTCAACGCCCACCACGATTTATGGCATTCCAACCTCCAAAACGACACCAGAGGTAACACCATCGCCGACCAACTGGATGATTCGGATGTCTGCCCTTTAAATGACGATAAACCGACCCGTATCACTGGATCCTGCACAAGTTCACCTGAAATTTCCATCGCCAGCCCTGGACTTATTAATGACATCTCATGGGAACCAATCCTCACAACATCATCTGATCACCTGCCAATTATTCTGACTCTGGATATGCCGTCGAAATTCATCCCTCCCGATAAGAAGACGTACACCAACTTCAACAAAGCTGACTGGGACAGCTTTAAAAGGTTCACCAACGAGGCTTTTGCTAGTCTCACCGCCCCAAGTGATGTACGTATGGCTGAAAGACAAATTAGACGAATTATTCTCACTGCAGCTAAGAGATACATTCCAGCAGGCCGCATTCCCAGCCTAAAACCCAACTTCCCAACATCTGCGGCTAAATTGGCAAACACTAGGGATCAACTCAGAAGTGTAGACCCAAGTGACCCACGGATAAACGACCTTAATGACATCATAGTCAAACAGGTCAACGACCACAGGAGAGGCATATGGCAATCACATCTCAGAAAACTAAATTCAAACACTGGTGTGAGGAAACTCTGGAGCACGGTTAGAAACCTATCCAACCCCACTAAAACTCAAGGGAGGGTTTCTATCAAGTTTGGTAACTCAACCGTGAGCGACGATAATAAATGCGCAAACCTATTCAACAAACAATTCGTCGAACACCCAACTAAGGACAAAATCAAGCGCAAAATCACACGAGACATCCGAAACACTAAAGTTGATGAACATCTCCAAATCACCTCTACAGAAGTTGCAATGGCCATAAAGAATGCCAAAAATTCAAAAGCACTTGGTCCAGACGGTATAGCAATGATCATGCTCAAACACCTCGACACACCGGTCATAGAGTATATCACTGCCACGATGAACCTTTCGTTACGAACATTCATCATACCAGAGGGGCATTCGGTAGCTCAGTGGCAGAGATGTCTATCTCTGAGTTGCCGGTGCATGGGTTCGAATCCCACTGTGACCCATGGATGTTTGTGTTGTCCATAAAATGCTCCTACGGCAGCCGGTTCTTCGATTTAAATCGTCCCGGAGCTACCCGTTGCTAAAAACGGCCAAGAGCTGCCAAGACCCCCTTCGATTCAAGAGAAAAAAATCTCTTGAATCGCTACAACAACAACATCATACCAGAAATTTGGAAGAGAGGCCGTATCATACCGTTACCCAAACCTGGTAAACAACACTCCTTAGGAGAATCCTACCGACCAATCACGCTTTTATCCCCTGTGGCGAAAATATTGGAATCGCTGATACACAAGACTCTTGCGACGCACATACAACTCGCTAATCACCAACACGGCTTCCGAAAAATGCACAGCACCACCACTGCACTAGACCGAATCATGTCGTAAGGTCTTCAATGGGATCAACCAACCCCCGCCGTTTAAGCGTACCATTCTTGTGGCTTTAGATCTGTCGAAAGTGTTTGATACGGTGAACCACACCGCCGCATATAGTCAAATGGATCGCAAACTACCTTGCCGGACGTCAATCCAGCACCGAGTTTAGAAATGGGAAATCTAAACTAAGAAGGATAAAACAAGGCGTACCACAAGGCGGGGTACTTTCCCCCACCTTGTTCAACCTATACATGTCAGGGCTTCCCACCCCACCCGAAGGAATCGACATTGTATCCTATGCTGACGACTGCACCATAATGGCATCTGGCAACGACATTCCCGACATGTGCGATCTCATCAACGGTTACTTGGAAGAGCTCAACCTTTTCTTCAACAACAACAACCTAATGCTATCAGCGCCCAAATCTTCGGCCACCCTCTTTACCACATACAACAAAGAATTCAACCAACGGCTTAACATCAGAGTAAATGACACTGAAGTTCCCACTATCCGTCACCCCAAAATTCTTGGCGTCACAATTGATAATCACGGCCTATTCAACACCCATGCCGACAACATTAGTGACAAAATGAAGGGCAGAAACAAGATCTTGAAGTCCCTTGCTGGCAGCAAATGGGGCACTGATAAGGAGACTTTACTCACCACCTACAAAGCCGTCAGTCGTTCTGTGGTAAATTATGCAGCACCGTTATGGACAAATACCCTATGCAAAACCAACTGGAAACGGATTCAAACATGCCATAATGCAGCCATGCGTACCATTACTGGTTGCGTTCGCATGTCATCTCAAGACCACCTGCACCAAGAAACCAAGCTGCTAGACCTCAAGGCACACAATGATCTCCTGGCTAAGCAATATCTTGTTGGTTGTCATCGAAGCCTAAACCCAAATCATGACCTCATGGACAAAACCCCACCACCACGTCATGTAAGACGTTCGTTAAGGGACATGGAAAGGGAAGACCAAAAGTTTAAACGAGTTCCTCTCGACAACTCCAACATATACAAGGCGGCCCTAAATCAACTGCACACCAGCGGGGTATCCAAAGCCACAAATAGGCTATCCGTAAACCGCGTCCTTCGCGCTCAACCACCCGACATCTCAGCCGACGAACAACAACTACCGAGAGCCACACGTACCACCTTGGCTCAGCTTCGTTCTGGATTTTGCTCCAGACTAAATTCGTTTTGGTCACGCATTGACAACAGCATTGGAAATATTTGTCCAGCATGTGGAGCCAGCCCACACGACGTGGGCCCTTTAGGGGCATTCGGTAGCTCAGTGGCAGAGATGTCTATCTCTGAGTTGCCGGTGCGTGGGTTCGAATCCCACTGTGACCCATGGATGTTTGTGTTGTCCGTAAAATGCTCCTACGGCAGCCGGTTCTTCGATGTAAATCGTCCCGGAGCTACCCGTTGCTAAAAACGGCCAAGAGCTGCCAAGACCCCCTTCGATTCAAGAGAAAAAAAAATCTCTTGAATCGCTACAACAACAACAACGTGGATCATATATTTGACTGCACTGCCGCACCTACGCATCTAACACCTATCGCACTATGGGAGAACCCCATCGAAGTTGCGATCTTCTTAGGTCTTGACCTTGAGGAGAGGATGCCTACGATTTACGAATGATGATACAAGTTTCCCCCCCCCCCCCTCTCTTGCGCCGCTACAACAACAACAACAACGCCCGCCGACATCAGCATCGAATCCAAGGGATATTTGTCAAGTCAATTTGTTATGCTCCGATCTCCAATTGCCAATCTAGGTTCCGAAGGATTGACACTCTCCTTTCCTTCTTCCTCTCCAGTCTCCCTCTCGAAAATTATGGTGGCTTGCAAGGATGGGAATGCACTGACTCAAATAACCCACACCACATTTTGTTTTGTTGCTTTGACGGCAGCTCGACACTGATTCACGACAGAATGGTAGAACGCCAACTCTTCTTACCATTCGCTATCATCTTCTGCTTGATAATTTCAACGCCCATCGTGATCTCCGGCACCTTAACTCGATAGTGATACCGAACAATGGGATGCATCTGACTTCTGTCTTTTAAATGACGATAAACCGACTTGCTACACTAGCTTATGCAGGACTTGACTTCTCCATCGCCAGCTCATTAATGACATAGCCTGGGAACCAGTCTTTACCACACAATTTCATTGGACCACCTGCCGAACATATTGACGCTATGAAGAGGCGGGGCGCCATGCACAATTGGTCGGAACCGGCTCGAAATGCACAATGGTGGAGAATGCATCCTAACGCTGATGTAAAGCATAGATCCAAATTACTCGAGCTATCGGAAATATCATGGCAGAGCCGAGTCTCCATTGAATCGCATTTGCCATAAGAAGAGCTAAAAACTCACAAGCGCCTCGACCAGACGTTATTGCGGTGATAATAGGCAAACATGGAAATTATTAACCTGCCAACACGATCATTCGTTATCGCAGAGTTGTAGCTGAAAGCCAACAACAAACTCTGAACACCATCCAATTACGCCGTTGTCGCGAATCGCTGACACTACCAACAGTCAGGACATACATCAACTTTGCAAATAATCGACACAGCTTCCGAATGATCCGCAGTACCAGAACTGCGCTGGAAATGATTACGACCAAATTTTCGATCAACCTAAGCCCTGCTAGTGCATCTCCGCCAGTTATCTCGCCGTTCCAGAACAGAGCTGAGAAACGCGAGATATAAACTCTCAAAATCTCGAAAAGGAAGAAAGCACAGTCTCCAATGAAAAAGAGGACAGTGAATCAGCGGAAATGGGTGGTTCAAACCCGAAACCCCCAACCCAAAGAGAACCCGAGTCCTTGGAAAGGGTCAAACCAAATCGGGAAAGAACTCAGGCCGATTTTTGAAAGAGAGTGAAGTTTGAACGCATAGCGGTCTTCCGGAAATTGAATTCCAGACAACAGACACCATCATCTCGAAGAGCGAACCGCTATCATAACAATAACAGGCGCGACAGTCCAATGTTGGACAAAGGCCGCAGACGTGTTAGTGACACCCAATTTCCAAGATCATAACTACATGCTCAGCAGTGTTATTCATCCCCATAAATACGTATTCGTTTATCATCTGAGTGCTCACTACAAGGAATATCCTTATAACATTTCGACCAAAAACCATGGAAGCAGGGTGTACCAGAGGAGTTCTCTCTCCTTTGATGTGGCTCCTTGTGATGGACACTCTGCTCCGGACTTAAATAATAACAGATTGTTTGCGGAAGCTAATGCAGACGACCTTGCTGTAATAGTCAAAGGCAAATTTGTGGACACAATCTGAGACCGAATGCAATCGACACTACGGCTAATCGACAGATTGAGTAACCAAAATGGGCTATCAGTAAACGCCAAGAAGACTGTCATGGTTATGTTTATCAGAAACCGAAATTGGGGAAACTTCACGTTACCCAGGCTACCCGGTGTCGAACTTCATCTATCTGCTACAGTCAAATATCTAGGGGTGCACTTGGACTACAAACTTACGTGGAAAGCGCAGCAAGAGGCTGCTGACGCATGTGCAGAGACTGGCTGCCTAAGCATCGCTGGGGCAATGAAAACCGCGCCGTCCGCAGTACTGGAGGCCCTCCTAAACTTACCACCACTTGATGTGGAAGTGAAGAGGAGGGCAATGGTCCTTACCGTCTTGTAAACATGGGCACCTGGAAGATAACAACATTCCACGGTCATGCGCCAATAATGAAATCACTTCAAAAACACCCTAAAACGCTGATGGACAGGATAATTTCAAAATACGTCTTCGATAAGACATACCAAGTAATCCCCACTGACAGAGAATAATGGTCTTCTGAAAGCCACTCTGACTTCGAGGGAGATGACATAATTATCTACACTGATGGATCAGTGATGGATGGCAGGGCTGGTTACGGGGTCTTCTCGGCCAACCAAGAATTGAGCTGTACCAGACTCTTGGGTCCATCACATCGATATTTCAAGCAAAAATTCACGCCATTATAGTGGCAACCCATGAATGTATGCGGTACAACTGGCGCGGCCGCAGCATTCAAATCTGAAGGCGCTGGACTCTTCAGAAATATCAAGCCAGCTGGTGTGGAATTGCTATCAAGTGCTTCTGGGGAGACTAAACGGGCTACAGCTCGTGTGGGTGCCCGGACAGTCAAACATCACTAGGAACGAGATGGCAAATGAACTCGCCCGACAAGGCTCTAGCTCACACATGCTAGGTCCGAGGGCAGCTTTCGGCCTACCATCATCCGTGATCAAGCTTACCCTAAAAAGGGAGTCGCCTGCGATCCATGCCGGAATCTGGGAGAACTTAGATTCCTGCCGACAGACTAAAGCCTTCATCGCCACACCCATGCGACACGTGGCGTTCTTCCTGCCCAATCTTAGGAAAAAGAACATAAAGACCCTCACAGATCTAGTGACAGGTCATTGCTCTCTAAATTACCACCTACACAAAATTAAGGTGGTACTATCGGCAACGGGTGGCCAGTGTGAGGAAGAGAAAGAAAAAGCGTTGCATTTAATATCCAGCTGTCCTGCCTTTTCAATGTCGAGAATGAGGTATCTTGGCGATTACTTCATCGACGAAAGCGAGGCGTTCTCACTACCTCTTAGGAATGTGCTACGCTTCGCAAAATCCTGCATCAATCACAGACAAAACAGCGCCTAAGCGCAACGGACGGGTTCAATGGGTCGAGTAAGTGGCCTGAGTGCCAATACCACGTGGTCCGCCCACTAGTTCGGGCGCGGCCTTGGGCTGTGTTTTAGTACGTAGGCGTTTTTAAGTCGGGCGAATCGTGCTGGGAAGCAACCGCACGAAATGGGCCTGCTTACTTCTTTCGAAGATTTCACAGCCCCGGTCCAATTGAAAAAAAAAAACATCTGAGTGAGATCATAGACCATCACATGGGTCGTGAGTTCGAAAAACACCATAAACTGAATTCGTTCACGGTGAGTCTCGAACCCATGACCCTGTGCACCGACGCTGCGCGCACTAACCACTATACTAGCCAGACTACCGCTATCATGAAGGGCGAACCAGATAGCCTTCGTTACCTCACGTTCCGTTCCGATAAAAATGCACAGAATGCTTCCGGAGTTTTTATATGTTACTGCAGAGAAGGCACGGAACGCAGAATAAGTCCTAAATAGTGAGCACAGGAAAAAAGTGTTCTCTCATAATCAGAGTCCTAAAGTGTATCATAACTGCTAAGCAGCACAGAAGCTATGGACGTATTGGGCTTTCATCCTAGTTTTAGGGGCAGGACTATACCTGAGTTGAGTTTGCCAATCGAAGCCAAAGCATTGCCGTCCGTGTCTGGATAGGCCACTCCGAGTTGTGTCGAGCGGCCTTGGGATAGAGCATTGCAATCGCATAGAATGTGGGTTGAAGTCTCGTCTCCTTCTTCACAGAATCGGCAGCTCGCGTCTTCCCTGTAAAAATCCCACAAATTGTTCATACCTTACTTCTGCTTAGTTGAAGGAGATCAGTCGATCTTTTATGAGAGTACCCTGCTATGTTTCCTGGGAGCCCCATGTGACCTGGAACCCAGAACAGTGTCATTCTGGTATTGGAGCCCAGTTGATTCAGTGTCATCAGGCAGCACTCAAAAAGTTTTGACGTACCGGTGTACTTAGTGAGTGACTTAATAGCAGCTTGGCTGTCTGAGAAGAACGCTATTCGTTTGTTTGCATAGTTGGCACCCAGACAGAGTTGTTGAAGAGTCTTAGTTAGCCTCCTTAACCGCGATAGCTCTGTAGTCCAACAGGGAACTTCGCCACCAGAGCCATTGTGGCTCCGGGCTTAGCCAGCTGCAAAGAAACTTCGTAGTTGCCCCACTTAGTTAGCTGTGGTTCTTCCTCTTCTTTAGCGGTTAAGAAAGGTGTGCAACCGCTGTGCATCTATGTGGATTCGAGTTATGGTTCATCAATGTTTTCGTCCGTGATGTCAAAGGACAAACACATAGCTGCTGCGATAGGGTTTTCCCACAGTGAGATAGGAGTAAGATCAGTGGGCGCAGCTGGGCATTGAAACAAATGACCCACATCATGAGGAGTGCCAGCGCAGTTTGGACAGATGTTTTTGATGTCCGGGCTTATGCGAGAAAGGTACGATTTAAGGCGCGAACAAAAGCCTGACCGAAGTTGAGCTAATGTCGCTTTGGTGGCTCTCGGGAGCCTATTCTCCTCAGACGATGGTTTGATGGTGTACGCGCTGAGAGGGCTCTATTCGCACCTAACGTCGCAATAGACCGACTCACTTCTTCAGTGTGAATGGCTGCGATTGCGGCTCGGTGTGTTTCTTCATCGTAAGGTCCCGCTTGTTTCCCTGGACCTCGCCCGACATGTCGTAGAGGAGGGATACGGTCCATTAGATTATGGTTGGGATGATCCTCACGGTAGCAACCAACAGGATACTGTTTTGAGAGACATACCGCTTTGTAAGTGGCTAGCATGGTTTCTTTATCTTTGCCCCAGGTGCTACCAGCTAGTGCTTTAAGGATTTTGTTCCTACTGCGCATCTTTTCGCAAACGAATGCTGCGTGATGAGCTGACGTCATCATGTTCTGCAGGTGGAGCCCTAAAATTTTAGGATTAGCTACAGTAGGAACCGGATTGTTGCTAATACAACCTCCCACCGACAATTCCCCGACTCTGTTTAGAAATGTCGCAGAAGATTTAGAAGAAGATAGCTGTGGTATGCGCCTTTCTCCCAATCTAGTTTTGGGTACTGTTGGGTCAAATCTGATACGCATGTGATCTGACATTTATGTTTCGTCAGGTACATTATCAGTTTCTGAACCAGTTTTCAGCCCGTTGGTTGCCAAAGGTAAGGTCGATTACATCCCGCTTCGACCTAGTCATAAAGATAGGTTTTGAAAATTGATTGAAAATTCTGAGATGCCATGACATTACACTGGAGTTGCATCATAGAAACCGGGCCACGGAGGATACCGGACAATATTTTCATTGACTTTAGGAAGAGCACACTCCAGAATTCCCCAGTTGCAGTTCCACAGTCTTCCGGAGCTTGCTCACACCTGTGCTGAAATTTATGTTTTAGAGGTGAAAATTGTTCGGCCTGTGGCAGCTTACTGTCCTTACTGCAGCTTTTATATATCTAGATCTGGATTGAAATTTATGCAACCAAGAGGTAGCAAAACTCTCTAACTCTCTAGACGTAAGATCAACAAGAAGTCGCCAAAATATTATGTCCTAAGAATGAATTGTAAGACTCTTTCCCCACGGAGAAATTTCTGTCACTACGACTTAAAAGGGCTTTATTGTGTAATAAAATTGTGATTCATGGGGGTTAATCCAGCCTATTCCTGGATATCAAAGGTCTTGATACTACCAGCATGCATAATGTTCAGCCACTAACCAATTATCCAATATTTTTAAAATTTCAGCCTTATTTTGTCTAATAAAACACACAAAACTAAATGTTCTTTTACCTTTCAGCCTCAAAGCTCAGCCAAGTCAACGTCAAAAGACAAAAATGTCGGCTACGTAAAACCCGTGACTCACCTTAAGCCCAAAGTTCATATTATCATTCTAACGGACGACATATCAATAAGTCATCCCGACTTACCGCCAGAAGTGGCCCCTCTTATTCGCATCAATCGAAAAAATGAATTTCTTCCCATCGTTCAAACCGATTTTTTCAAATCGCGTCTCAACGACTTGATAGAGGTGAACAAGGACACGACTGATGTAAAAATTCAATTCCACTACAGCCCGATCGGAATTGGCAAATTAAGGCTTATGCTGCAGATCGAACATGCAATGAAGTCAATGTTGACGTTGGGTTTCTCCAAAAAGGACATTGACGAAGTCAAGGGAATATTTTCGGAAACGAATTTCTACTTTTTGATGATGACTGTGTTTGTGGGTAGTGTTCATGTAAGTAAACTTCCATTAGTTTGTATTTAGAATATTATGTGAAAAGTTACTAAATAAGAAAACAACGATAGTCTTCCATATTGTCGAAATTTTATTTACCGTTATATGAATTTCGGAAGCTGCTTGCTCACATCTTCAGTAGGTTAGCTTGTGCAGCAAAATTGAAATACAGCAATCAAGCGTAATGATTGAAATATTTTTTTTTTTATTTTAGATGCTCTTCGACTTTCTCTCCTTCAAAAATGACGTGATTTTCTGGAAACGCAAACGTAACTATGCCGGCCTATCGGTGCGCACGACAATCTGGCGAGCCTTTAGTCAGTCTGTGATATTTTTGTATTTGTTGGATGAGAACACTTCACTATTGCTCCTGATACCGGCCGGCATTGCAACGGCCATTGAAATGTGGAAATGCAAAAAGATCTTAAAATTGGAGATTTCCTGGTCGGGTATACGGCCGAAAAAAGACGACGGGAAAAAGGCCATCGCACAGGCCGAGGAAAAGACGGCCGAATTCGACAAGGAGGCGATGCGATATTTGAGCTACCTTCTCTATCCGCTGTGTATTGGTGGAGCGGTGTATTCGCTGCTGTATCAGCCGCACAAGAGTTGGTATTCGTGGACGCTCAATTCTCTAGTGAATGGCGTCTATGCATTCGGATTCTTATTTATGCTACCTCAATTGTTTGTCAATTACAAGCTGAAATCGGTTGCAGCACTGCCGTGGCGTGCATTCATGTACAAGGCGTTCAATACGTTTATCGATGATATCTTTGCATTTATCATAACAATGCCGACAGCACATCGGGTTGCATGTTTCCGTGATGATGTTGTGTTCTTGATTTATTTGTATCAGCGATACTTGTATCCGGTCGATAAGAATCGAATGGATGTTGGTACTTCGTTTGAGGAAGACGTGTCGGAAGGCAGTGACAAACCAGCGAAAGCCGGTGAAAGTAAAAAGGAGAAGTGAAGCTGCCGCAGGTTGTTGATATGCAGTTTGTTAGTTTAAGCGAAAATCGGAGACATTTAATGTTTTCCACGACTGTAAGCACACACTAAGCACCCTCAAATTTCGTCAATAACTATTTAAATATAAATTCATTATCCAGGCAGCATTTGAATTACATTTAAGATCGCGCGCATCTTATCTTCAGGAATTGAAGTACATTAATATGGTAGGAAATATTATAACTTACATACACACATAATTATAGAAAAGAGAGGCTCGATAGGCCTGAAAAATGTCGAGAGAAGATATTATTGTTAGGAACACGGTAGAAATGTTTGTACATGTATATCCATCATTCCGGAATTTATTGCAATGTTTGTGAATATATATAGACTATTTTTTGTCTGTTATTGACTATTTGTTTGCAAGCGATTTTTTATACGTCGTCAAAATATTATACACATTTAGCACGTTTTTTGATATTTAACGTTAATATAAAAACATAAAAATGAAATCGAGAAATTACGAGAGTTGCTGGTTGAAATCCAACTATCTGAAAGTAGTGTTCAAAAAATGAATATCGAAATGTAGGGAATTGCCAGAATTGATAAAAGTTCTAAATAAATGCAATATTTAATAAATTGAGTTTTTTCTGTTCTCTTGATTTTGTGGTTTGTGGTTTTAGGTTATGTCGAAAACGACGTATATGTCTTGTGCCCTGTGGTATGGGTCACAAATGATGCCACCGCTTTTCCTGGCGTGCCTCGTAGAAGGCGACAAAAAGAGACAGAAGAGATGATAACTGTTACAGTGACAAAAAATCCCTAGTCCAAGGTGGATCAGCACGCGTCGAGGGATGCGTGCTCAAGAGGGTGCTTGGCCCTAGCCCTAGTATGCGAAGGTAGCAGGCAACCATTACATCTGAAGCCTGAGGCACATTTTAACATCAACAAGATCTCCAATAGCTTAGTGTATGTGTGTGTATGGGTTCCCGCGTCTGGAGATTGCCGGCGGACGTAAAAGGAAAGTCCAGAAATTTATTTCTTCCACACACTAGTGCCAAAACACACAACCTTTCTCCAAAAGGTGTAAAAGAATGGAAGGCCTAATGGAAGTTCACGCAAATATAAGCACTACCCCGCCGGGCACTACTTCTGCTATGCAGTTGAGTGATCCCGGGGCGAACTTAGTTCGCGCCAGAGCTCGACGGTTTCCGGGGGCGAGCAATGTAAAGCATTCCACTGTGGAGAAGCTGAGGGTTGCAAGCTGGAATGTAGGTTCCATGACGCCGAAGAGCGAGGAGATTGAGGATATCATGAAGCGGAGGGGGATAGACATTATGTGCGTGCAGGAGACGAAGTGGCGAAATACCCATATCGACAGAGCCCGGTTTTTTACTAATTCCAAGAAGTACAAATTGTACTACTATGGAGTTACGAATCAAAGAAACGGAGTTGGCATTATTTTGGCGTCGTCTTTGCTTGGCAGCATAATAAGTATCGCGAAGAGAAGTGATCGCTTGATCAGCATAAAATTGGTTATCTGCGGAAGGGTGTGGAACGTAATAAGTGCCTACGCTCCCCAAGTGGGACTGCCACCAGAAGAAAAAGAGGCATTTTGGAACGACGTTGACACCCTAATTCAGACCATTCCAGATACCGAATTGGTGTTCTTGGGAGGAGATTTAAATGGCCATGTGGGTGAATCAAATTATGATTACGAGGATTGCCATGGTGGAAAGGGTAGCCCTTCAACGGTCAGAAATGACGAAGGTGAAGCTATTCTGACCATGTGCAGATCGCATGGTTTGGTCATCCTAAATACATGGTTTGTGAAAAACGAGAGACACCTAATAACCTACAGCAGTTGACACGGAGATAGGAAACACGAAACGCAGATCGATTACCACCTCTGCTTCGATTTTATGAGAAGGTGGGTAAAAGACTGCAAGGTGATCTTGGGTGAATCTGTCGTTAGCCAACATCGTTTGCTCCAGTCAGAATTTATTTTGAAAGTAGGAGGAGCAAGAAATAGAAGCCTCTCGAAAAAATCAAGTGGCACCATCTCATAAACGACAACTTTGAACCTGTAGTAGCTCCATTCATTGATAAAATGACGGAGTGGTTTCAAAACAACACAAACTGCACCAACATAAATGTGGAATAGTTTAGCTGAAATGTCAGTAGGTGAGGCGGAAAAGGCGCTTGGAGTTTCGAAAGGTCCACTCCACACGAAGAAAGAAACATGGTGGTGGCACACCGAAACTAAGGAAGCAGTGCAAGACAAATCGAACGCATTTATGGCATGGACGAAATGTGAGGCAAGCAGTGAAGCCAAACGGGTTCAACTTCGCGGAAATTATATGCAATGCCGGAAGAACGTAAAGCGCTTGGTAGCTCAAGCAAAGGCAAAGGCAGCTGATAAATTCCACCAAGAGTTAGAAACTCAGACTGCGACCGAAGGACCGTCTTTGCGCGGGAGACCTAAGCACGACGCCAGGATATTTAGGGTCACAGCCCAAAGGAGAAGGAACGCTCGGGAAATACAGGCGCCAAAGTACCTACGTGAAGGATTCGCAAGCAATGTTGCTGATTGACGATACGGCAATTTGTAGCAGGATGCGAGAGTATTTTGACGAACTTCTAAATGAAGAATTTCCTCGAGCAGCTTTTCAGGATGGGGGGCAAAAGACTTCTCCATGTTTCCTCCGCACGGGCGCCCCTGGTAACGGTAGTGGGTAAAACCTCTAACGGCTAAGTCAAATCATCCGATGCGACATTCGGAAGAAGCACCGCTGCGCCTGAGTGCTGTATTTACATCTGCTGCGTTTCAAGTTACTTAACGTGATAGGTGACAGAAAACGTCTAACTCAACCACTAAAGCCGCATCTTCGAGGCATGCCCATGATGGCTTTTACTCAACGATTAAACCCTATCATGGTTTAGCGATGTGCCGACAACTTATCCTAAGAAAAACTTCAAGTCAAGAAACCTGAAACAAAAGCCTCGGATTGGACGGATACAAAACAACGACGACCCAGCAAACGAACAACTGATTACTCTTTCGGATCCTGGAATGTATCCTGAATAGACAGGGGGCCTTAAGGGCCCTCCTGGATCAGGAGGACCACGTTATTGGCTTCAAACCCATCAACGAGCGGCTATGTGCGATCCGCATTAAGACCCGTTTCGCTAATCTCTGGCTCATTAATGCGCATGCCCCTACAGAAGTAAAAGAAGACGCGATTAAGGAGTTCTACAACGACCTAGAAACACTCTTCGACTCACTTCCATCAAACAACGTCAAGCTGCTCCTAGGAGACTTTAACGCCAAAGTCGGAAACGAAAGCTGGCATAGGGGAACTACTGGAGGTCATAGCCTCCACGACGAAAATAACAACAACGGTCAGCAACTTATCGACTTCGCGAGCGGCAGAAACCTGGTCATAAGCTCTACATGCTTCCCTCATTGACGAATCCATAAGCAGACCTGGAAGTCTCCAGATGAATGCACCGTGAACCAGATCGACCACGTACTGATCAGCAAGAGATGGGCTTCTAATGTCCTAGATGTTCGATCCTATCGAGGAGCCAACTGCGACACCGATCACTATTTGGTGAAGATGACCTACAGG
This sequence comes from Microchrysa polita, assembly GCA_949715475.1. Lineage (NCBI taxonomy): Eukaryota > Metazoa > Arthropoda > Insecta > Diptera > Stratiomyidae > Microchrysa > Microchrysa polita. Next base: position 14,145,162 of record OX454418.1, on the reverse strand, counting down.
TGCAGAATCTCTTCGGTGCACCTTATGAGAATCAACCCTGCCAAGATCTTCGAGGTTGACAATTTGATTGATGATGCCACGGCGGCTTCGTATACTAAAGCACTTGAGGAAAAACTGTCGCCCATGCTTGATAACATCAATAATCTAGGCATTCATTAGTTCTGGGAGGAGCTCAAAGACAGCATCAAGGGGGTCGCAGAAGAGGTCGTGGGCTATAAAGGCCGGCGCAGACGAGCAGACTGGTTCGACGACGAATGCAGGGCCTCGATTGAGGCGAAAAATGAAGCCTATCACCAATACACACAACGCGCATCCCGAGCCAAGAAAGAAAGATACAACGAACTTCGGCGAGTATCTAATAAGTTAATTAGACGTAAGAAACGCAAACATTTTGACGAGCAGTTGCAGCAAATAAACCAAAGATTAGCCAGTAAGAACATTAGATAGGCGTACAAACTTATAAATAATATCAAGAACGGATATCAACCCAGGACAAGCCTATGTAAGGACAAGGATGGTAACATCATCAGCGACATCGAAAGCGTCAACAAACGATGAGCCTCGCATTTTGAAGAGCTCCTCAATGCATCACCAACATCCCCCGCGGAGCCAGCTCTTGAGCAGTTAGCCGAACCAGGCCCTCCCGTTCTACCCCCAACAGTAGAGGAGGTGAGTCTTGCCATACAGTTGCTCCAAAATAATAAAGCGCCCGGCGCTGACGAGATCCCAGCAGAACTGCTGAAGCATGGTGGAACGTGCCTGACCAACGCTGTACATGTGCTACTGCTGAAAATATGGAACGACGAGGTAATCCCCGATGATTGGCGCAAAAGCATAATCTACCCAATACACAAAAAGGGTGACAAGCTGAAGTGTGAGAATTACAGGGGCATATCATTAGTTTGTACGGCCTATAAGATATTATCGAAAATTCTTGAAAAGGGAATTAATCCATACGCAGAACGAATCATTGGCGAGTATCAAGGCGGCTTCAGACCTGGTCGCTCAACGACCGATCAGCTTTTCACAGTGAAGCTACTACTCCAAAAGTGCTGGGAATATAACATCGACGTATACCAAATCTTTGTCGACTTCAAGTAGTATCGATCGATTGGCACATCAAAGTCAAAACAAAAACTTCCGTCCCGACCGTAGGAGCGAACACATGTATAGTTTACCACTGAATAAATAAGCTGTAATTATTTATCTTAATAAAACTAAATGGTATTTTCTTCAGAAATTATAACAGAGCTGGCCAATGCAAAACTCTTTTTCACTTCCTTTTCAAGCTTCACATTTTAATTATCTGATCAACGCAGTGATCTCGGCGATAACATATTCCAAGATAGAAATAAATTGAGACATTACCGCCAGAACGGGCAATGTGCCTTCACCGCAGGTCAAGCTACAAGCGCTTTAGATCCACGAGATGCAGCTCGTCCAGGATTATAATTTCTATTTCGAAATTTATGGAGCGTAGGTTCGAATCTCACTCCCGACTAAATGTCCACATTGTCTTTCTAAAAGCGCCAGTTCTACGAAATGAAATATCACGACCCGCCGCGGGCGTTGCTATGTATATATCTTTTAATTTTGGAAATTTCTAACAAAAATTTTATAGAAAACTAGCTACATATCTAGTGCTCGCTGCGATCGCGTTATTCGTTTCGCTCACAACTTGACACTTATTTAACTTTATGAGCGATTTTGAATGCCAATCAACCTGCTAATTATAATTTATTGGGATCGACGTATCGATGGTGAAACTAAAGTGGATATGGAAAGAAAACGATAGATTTACGTCGCCAATACTTCTTAAGGAGTCAAGGCAATACAACGAAAATATACTCAACCGCTTGACTGGCTGATGAGACTGCACTTGCCCTTCAAAAATATGCAGGATCATGGAAGAAGCTCCAATTTCTTTTTAGGTAATTTTGTGGCGAGTCCGCCGACACCTCAATCGTATCGCTCCGCGAAAGGGTTGCAGAGATGGCCAACATCCAGGTTGACGGTTATCTCCGACCACCGTGTCCACTAATCGGAGAAGAGGATCCAATGACCATTTAGACAATTTTGTGGCGAGTCCGCCGACACCTAAATCGTGTCGCTCCGTCAAAGGATTGCGGAGATATGGACGGATTTCCGAAGTAGTACGAAGTTGATTGTAAAATTGCTGGGACATAATCCAGGATGTAAGTATGTACATTACGTAAAACGTATTCACCTGGAATACAATTTATCGGAGTTACACTGTATTTGATCCAGTTACAACTAAATATTTCCATATTAAATTTAAATGTTGTCGATGAAAACGTGATTGTAACAGGTGATTTTCATACAAAATGGAATTTCGATTAAAAGAGGGAGGGGGCACTTAGGGACATGAAATATAATTTACGACCGATTCCCACACCTAGGAAGAATACACAAAAAATTTCATAGAAATCGGTTCAGCCGTTTCGGAGGAGTTTGGGAACTAACTTTTTGAGGAGAATTTTATAATATTAGATTTAGTTAAAAAAAATAATTATGATTATAGCTTTGAGAGTTTTTCGTATTAAATTCAATAAAAATGCGAATAACTAGAAAAAGTCAAAACTTGCTTTGCCCTGCTATGTACGATAAAACCTTTCGTCAAATTTTAACTTAAAAAAGAAAAAGAATGTTGATAAACTCAAACAATAAAAGATGCTCAAAAATTGGAAAGCAGTTTTGCAGCGTTGGAACATTACGCTATCAGCCCGCGAAAGAGAAATTTCTTCTTCTTTTTATCGACACTGGTGACACATCAACCATATAGCGCAAAATATCGGAAACACTAAAGTTCTCCTTTTGAGAACAGATAGCAGATCAAGCTAAATTGCCTTTACTCTATCGTTGTACTGAGTTAACGATTTCATGTTCATAATTTCTTACAAATGAGCCCCTTCAATCATACTTTTACCCTACTCCCTTGTCCGAGACTAAAATACAACACAACCCATGACACGCTCTGTGGCTCACTTGGTTGATCCACACTCTACGATGCTGGTAATCTAGAGGTCTGGAGATCGAATCTCGTGCTTGCAATATTAGATATACACTCCGAAACTATATATGCAATGTAACGTTGACTTGAAGTAGCCTATAAACGGTTGAGTGAACGTACTATGCTCCACAAGGGGTTACGGTACAGAGAAGAAGAACTAATGTACTGGAATGACAGCTAAACTAAGGAGCGCCACAAACCCTCCGATCGATTGGCGAGATTTTTTGATTGCGAAATAAATCGGATGGTGTATGTGACCATCGGATTCAATTTTTTTATTTGACGTGTGGAACGTATTGCCATGCAATTTTCAGTATAAGTTGTCATGACAATCATGTGTTCTAAGTTGCTGATTTTTCGACATAAACCTGTGGTCGTTCTTCATGTTGTAGTTGTGGCGGTCATTCTCCATCAAAAGTAGCAATGGATGTCCATCTTCCATCGCCCAAAATGGTATAATGTTCGCTATTTTGTGTTGTGTCTTGTGGACCGTGAGACTGTCAATTTCAGATTGCCCGATAAATTACCTAGTCCCTATGTGTGCTGTACGGGCGGCAGATCCATTGTGGGCAATCGATTGACCAACAAATCGCTATAGGTATGTGGCGCCCATAAAAGAAAACATAACTCTCGTCGTATGAATAAAAAGATGATTTGCTAAATACTCGGCTAAACAAGCCCAAATAACATCAATTTACATAAATCGACCGATTTATCCAGCGCCCGCTCTAGCACTTACACCGCCCGGGCAAGAGGACAAATTGCCGCCCCCGCCCCTTAGGTACTGTACCAGGCAGATTGATAGTAGATAGTACTGGACTCCTATGTACGTTGTTGAAGTAGACGGGCAGTCTTCCATAACTTCCTTGGACACTGCGCGGCCGATGACCACCTATGTTTGCGATCATGTCGCCCAGCCAACCTCATTCAAGAAAATATTTCGCCCCAAAAAGTCTTCTGGGTTTAAATGTATCATTTATAGAATTTTTGCTATCCGTCATGTTTTACCGGTAGCATAAGGGATAAGTCACAAGTAATTTTCTCTGGGAATTCAATGGATTTTCAGTATTTTATCTGAAAGGGATAAATTTTGTGACAAAAGCATATGATGTAAATATTCAGGAGTAAAAGGAGTAAAACGTTTGCAGACGTCATTTATCGTTATAAGGACAAATGTCGCTCTAGATTGACATTTCTCAAATATTGAACCTTTTTTCTAACAAAATTTTTGTTCGATAGGTTGTATAGGAATTGAAGATAAATTGCTGCCAAAGGTTTACGGAAGTTCTCGAAAACGTGTGGCTTTGGACATTTAAGAGAGGAGAGTTTCTTTTAAACGCTACTATGTGCTTAGTGTTTATGCGACTCATTATTTCCCATTTAATATCATTTTCTCCAATATTTTTTTTTAGGGGAAGACGTACTCTCCTGCTATTCAATAGACTAAACTAAAATTGAGGAACATATTTCCGTATATCAAAACAAACCCAATAATAAAATTACGTTCTATAATTTCGTCCTCTATTTAAAAATTAGATGGACCATCCCTTTGAAGAACTAGGGATCATGCATAACAGGTGCAATTAGAATCCTTAATGCTAAAAACTTACAATTTATGCAACCCTTACTTTTTTACTTACTTAGGACTCTAAATACAGATTCTGAACAGCACCACAATTGATAATAATTGTCGGTTCTTCATAGCTTCGCAAGGATTTTACGTTTTATAAACACAACTTTCAAAGGAGAACTAATGGCTATGTCCACACATGTGCGCTTTCGTCTTCAAGCTCCGTATCCACTTTCAATATTGATTGCGTCAATGGAACAGAAGAGATCATTCTATCCACATTTGTTCATTATTTATCGGGAAATATGTGTCGCGGCTTTGGTCAGGACGGGTAAATGATAAATTCTTTCATTATGATGAGTTGTTTATATTTAACATTAGCAATCGCGTTCAAGAATGAATGCGTTTCTTCAATAGCGCAGGCATCTCAAGTTTCAATTGTCAAAATGATGAAGACGAACGAAAATTGAAACTGTCTAGACAGGCACAATGATAAAGTTGATAAATAGATGAATCGTTAACGATTTTTTTATAAAGAAATTTATGTGCTTCCCTACTTAAAAAAAAACCTTATGACTTATTTTATTATTATTTTTATTCCATCTGTAGGTTTTCGTTTCACTAAATCGACGTTAGTAAATATTAAAATTTAATTCTGGCTTTTTAATTTTTTTTTATTCGAGCGCTAAAGCCAAAAAGCAGCCCCTAAAATTTGGCGCCCGGGCGATCGCCCGGCTTGCTCCTCCTTAGAGCGGGCGCTGGATTTATCCAAGCACTAAGCAAAGAATTTTTTTTATTCATAGAAATAGAAAAAGAACCGAGAAAGCTTCACTTTCGATAGTCCATTTGCACGGAAGTAGCACCACTTTAATCTCATTTATTCTACGATCTTAAGGTCTGGATAGACCTCGGGCCGAATGAGAATGAAAGTTTTGTCCACTGCGATTTTCTCAATGAAAATGAATACTTACTGTCGTGGAACATGTTGCAAATGCTGGGGAATTCCATCCAAAAATGGATTCCAAAATTTTTCCGGTCCATTTTATGTATTATTCTTCGATTCCCCCCCCCCCTTAGATATTTTCCACGATGAAATGACCGGGGAATCGAAAAATAATACATCAAATGGCCGAGAAAAATTATAGAACCGTTTTCGGATTTTAGCTAATGGAATTCCCCAGCATGTGCCACATATTCCACGACAGTAAGTATGCATTTTCATTTTGAAAATCGCGGCAGACAAAAATGTCATTCTCATTCCGCCCGAGGTCTATCCAGGCCTTTAGAGGGAAAAATTAATTGTTGTTAGTTCAGATTACAATAGCTCCTGCGTATAGTCATTGCTAGAACTATGCTTCCGACTCGTACCGCTTCCTTAGCGCGAACAGAGCAAAATTGCCTAAGGGCGGCCACACACGAAGCGTCCGAATTAATTTTTTTTTATTATTCGTTCTGTCAAACATAAAAAAAGAAACAGCTAAAAAAAAAATTTTATATGGAGTTTCGTTGGATTCGGGGAATCCATGGTTTCTGTGTGTGGCCGCCCTAAGAGCAGGACAAAGTTGAATTTAGTGTTTCTTAAAGTCATTAAAAATATCATAGGTACAAAATATGAGATGAGTTTGAGAAAATGGAGCTCATAAATTTTAGTTTACGTTCTCTTAAAATATAACATTTTAATTATTAAAAAAAAAATAATTTTAATAGTCAATTAAGTAATCAAGTTATTTTTTAAATAATTGAGAGTTAAGTAACGGTAAATAATTAGATATTATAGCCTTAAAAGATATTCCCGAGTTTCATTTTTATACAATCTCAGATATTTTCCGTACCACTCATTAACTCAACCTATGATGGCAAAACTGTTAACAAAAATATCCTAATCAGATGCAGTGACTGTAGCATGCCAATCGTGCACATCTATAATTTAAAAAACAAAAATGGTTGCTTCACTTTGATGGCTCCTGCTTTGAGGCCACTGCTTTTTTGTGCCTACTGTGGTGTATAGGTATAGGTTCCATATTTAATGGATCGAAGCAGCTTTTTGAATTTCCCATAAAAATCCAACTGATAAAAATATACACTCTGAAAATCATATACAGATGAAAATGTCATTGTTGTTTTTCCATATCCATAGATACTTGTACACATTTATTTGCCTTTTCACTTTTTTTTTGGATGTCATACAAGGTATGATTATTCCTCGCATCCTTTATCACTCAATGGACCAATGCATCCCGTGACATGGATGGCATTTCTCGCAATCAAAATCACATACAGCTTTCGACATCCAACAGAAAAAAGGTAAAAAAAAAATAAAAACAGCTCAACAAAATTGTAAAAATATAAAAAAGGAAATACATTTATGTACATATCAAAATCTGCCAATATCTCTGAACTGTGTCCGATTCTCATGTTTTTTTTTATTATGTGTTTTAGCATAGATATTCCTCGGTATTGTTTTGGAAAAATGCCCAGAAATGCTCTGGACTTTCATATGCATAGATTGGGATATTGTTTCATTCACTGATACCTCTGCTATAGAGCACCTATGACATTTTCATGTCCACATAAAATGTGTACCCGACAATCATAAAAATAATAATGGCCAGAAAAAATCTTTTTTTTTTAAATGATTGGAAAAAGATGCAATTCGATATCTATTCGACATACACGTTCATTGTTATTTGTAAAAAAAAAAACAAGCGTGCTGATAACGACAAAGCAGAGAAGGTAGAGTTTTAGGACAAACGTGTAATTTTCAAAATTCGAACAAAAATGAAAATAAAACGTACCTATATAGAAGTTACGCTATCCTGTCCTGTTATCGAGCCAATGAGCACAGCATTTGTATATTATTTGTTCTTATTTAATTTAATGGGGGCCGGCCGTCTAGATATTAAGGCCGCAATGTAGAAAAATCGCGTACCAAATTTGCACTGTTTTGTTGTTCCTTTTAATTACGTCATATGCTTGTTGTTGATGTTTGTTCGTGTAAATCCAAAATTTAGTAGGCAAACTATGACAGCATGGCACAGCTGAGTTACGGCCTTGATGTATCTAGATGGCGTTGTATATAGTCTCATGCAGGCAGAAATTCGAAAACAACTTAACAAACAAACGGAATTCCGCGGTACCTTAGGGTTTCGTGAAGATCTCTTAGGGATTTCGCGCAAGAATAGGAAAAATGTAAAAAGAGCTTTTGACAACATAAAGCAAAAAAAAAAATTGTAAGTTTTAAAATACCGAAGCTTAGTCTGCTATACTGTACTGGAAATCAATTTAACTGTAAAATATTTGATCAGCATCAGAGACTCGACCGACTTTCTTTTACAAATTCCAACTATATGAAATAGAAAGGAAGTAGTGTGTACCAGAAAATGAAGCATGTCCACCGTGTTTGTGACGAGGTTTTTGGGGTTTAAAGTAAGGCGCAAATAAATTAGAGGATTAAATTTGTGTTAATCAAACTTTTCTTCGATTTTCGATTTTGACCCTGCTCCGCAACGAAATGTTGGTGGGAAGCTTTGCAATCGTGCTCAGCCCCCAAAAAACATAAGAAACAAAAAAAAATTGTCTCCACCACATTTTGATGCAATCTGATGTACTAGGATTATCACGTAGTAACTACACTAATAGCCAAAAAAGGAAAATTTCCAATTATACCTATTCACAAAGAAGTCAATTATTTTGTTTGTATTCTTTGACGCTTCTTAGCCAGAGAGAGCTATGAAACGGCGTCAAATTTTAATCGTAAACTAGGAAGCAAACACTTTGACCATTCCCGGCATTTGCGGCTCTATTTCAGAGCAAGAGGATAACATGCAAGACATAAAAAGCTGTTAAAAATTACTAAGTTAAAAATGCAAAGAATTCTTCTTTTATTACCCTAACTCCTAGTGGAGCATGGTGCGCTGACGACTACCGTGTGGCGTGTGTAATCGTCAACGTTACAAAGACAACTGAATTCGGAGTGTGATTCGGTTGTCAGCCGTACCACTTCCTAGTCGCATTATTTTATTAGTTTATTATTCTATGATAAGAATATCTCTTATCATCTTCTTCTGAATAATTAACTTGCGACGAGTCGTGCCGAGTTTGGAAACTCGTTTCTCTATGAGTCTCTATATCACAGAGTGGCGACCGAGCGATCACGGCCACAGAGCACGGCCAACAAGTTAAAAATGCAAAGAATTAAGGAGAAGTAATTTCAAGACATGTTCATTCGTGCGTTGAATTTATAAAAAAAATCATTTCGTGAGCAGTGTTGCCAACTGGAAATTTAGAAAACGGCTAAATTTAGCCGGAAAACCGGCATTATTTTTTTCAAAAACGGCTAAAAATTCGGCTAAATAAATTTCTGCCAGAAAAACGGCCAAAAAAACGGCTAAATCATACAAAACAATCACATTACGAACAAATACAGTAAATAAGTGATTTTAATAATTTTATTTCTTTCTGAAGATACTCGTAAACTATGCTTTAGGCAGATTTCTTAGTTTTATTACATATATATGCTCCAATCGCTGGCATTACAGTCAAAATTTACTTTGTTCTGAGTTAGATAGCTCAACTAGTCAAAGTTGTTGTATACATGTGCAATTTATCGGTCAAGTCCATAACCACATGACATTAGGTTCGAAATTGTGGAACATTAAATTCGTAAAAGGAACGTCCATTGCGTAACTATGGGCAAGGGCAACCGCATTTATGTATGGATATCTTACCATCATCGCACCTGAATAATTTTATATTTTGATTAAAAATTTTATTCCTTTTCGAATTTCAGCCCTCCAAATTTTATTTTATTTTCAATAGTTACGAAATTGATCTTCCCTTTTTGATGTGCCGCAACTACGAATTTGAGGCTAAAAGATACGAAATTGATGTTCCAAAATTATGAGCTTGGCCAGGAAACGGTATATACCATTTATCAGTCAGAATTTGGAATTTCAAATTCGTAACTATGGACAACCAAATTTATATGTTTCCATTTATAGAAGATAGATCATTTTATATTTTTAGTCAAATTCAAAAAGTTCAGGGCTTAAATATGCACTTACAGTTACGATTTAAGCTCCCGAAATATCGAATTTGATGTTTCAAACAACCGAACGTGATGCTCCAAAGTTATGAACTTGACTGAGAAATGGTATAGATTTTGGATAAATTTGTTGACGTAGTGCAAGTAGCTTGCCTAGTAAAGTACAAAAATTAAATTTAAGGGAGCATATATTTCGGGGGCAACTTACTACTTCTTCAGCACTTAGCTTTTGCGCTGAATTGCCCCCGAAAAATATACTCCCTTAAATTTAATTTTTTGTATTTTACTGGGCAAGCTACTTACACTACGTCTGACGATTCAAAGAACCTCTTTTTGTACGGCAGCGCCATGACCGCATGGCTGCTTTCCATCAATTTTTACGTATGTTTTGTGCTATCAATAGAAACACATTTGTATGAGATTTGGTTGAATTTGGTGGACTAATAAAAATTTTTCTTTTTTTTAAGAATCTAATTTGGGGGGTTGGGTTTGTATGGCAGCCCTATGACCCCATGGTCCGAATTCATTAATTTTTGCATATGTTTTGTGACATCAATAGAAATACATTTTCATGAGGTTTGGTGTACATTGTTGCCCAAATACAAAAGTTTTTCTTAAAAAAACCTAATTCGGCGGGCATACATACATTTTCATGAGGTTTGGTTAAAATCGGTGCCCATATAAAAAAAGTTTTTCTTAGAAGAACCTACTTTGGGGAGTTCGGTTTGTATGGCAGCCCCATGACCCTATCGTTCGATTCCGTCCATTTTATACATACGTACTTTTTCTGACATCCATAGGGATCCATTTTTATGAAGTTTGGTTAAGACTGGTTTATAAGCAAACAAGTTTTTCTTAGACAAATTTAAATTGGGGGGCTAGGTTTATATGGCAGCCCCATGGCCCAGTGATCCAACTTCGATGATTCAAACATACAAACAGCTTGCAACAATAAGAAGCACATGTGCCAAATTCCAGCTTGCTAGCTTGAATACCCACCGAGTAAAACGCGTCGCAACAGACAGACAGACACCGCCCAATCGACTCGCCAAGCCATGCTGCTCCCATATGTATACTTTCTTCTTCCCTTAATGCGTTACTTACTTACTAGGGTATAAAAAATTCATAAAATAATTTTAGCCGGCAAAACGGCCAAAGAAAATCAATTCCGGCTAAAAATCCGGCCGGCCGGAATTACAAATTTCTTCCGGCTAAACAGCACGGTTTCCGGCTAAATTTGGCCGGAAAACGGCTAAATTGGCAACACTGTTCGTGAGTGAATAAAACAGCCTCGTAGCTTCTGAGCCACCCAGTAGAATCTGTTTGACAAAAATCAATAAAGGTTCACCCATACACTACATTTATGCAATTAACACGAATCCTTGTCCCCAAAAACAAGTTTCTACTCCTCTCACCATATATTATCTCGTCATCGTGCCAAATGAATCCTTGATCTTTGTCATCCTCTCGCCTAGACATCACATTCGATTCGAGTCTTATAGAATTCCACAATCGTTGTCGTTGTCTATTTGCCATTCTCCCGCCTATTACTCAATATGCTTTCTCTGTTCCCTGTTCCTTTCGTCCTTTGCTTTGCCCTGCGCCTCAGCTCAAAGCACATCTCTCGGCGTGCATCCCTTCGCCAAGATAAGCACCGTCGCAATAAATTAAGTAAGGGATTTGTAATGGAAAATTTGTTTTATATGATAATTGGCTCGGATTTAATATTATCTCCCTGGCGGCAGCGGCGGCGGGTTGTAGTGTGACAGAGTCTGAGATTTCATCTTCTTTCCATATAAGGGTGGAGAAGAGGTTCTATTCTGCCGCCCGATGTTTGCAATTTGGCTTTCTTTTTTTGCAAAGCAAGCAGCAAGCAAGAGCAAAGAGCTAAATCGAATTTGTCGCGAGAATGTGGAGATTCGCAATCCCTTCCCATATTCGCGGAATGGGAGAAAGGAAATATATTATCATTCTTTGAATTCATCATTTCGATTTGACGAAATTGGATCCTTGAGAGTAGCGCAGATTTTGGGATACGTTTTTGAAATTTATTCTTGTTCTTGTGTGACGGTGATGTCTATTTGTTTGGCGCTACGAGTTTGTTGGTTGTTAATAGAGTATGAGACTACTTGCGTTAATATTGAATCCCCATAGCTGCTAAATAATAAGGAAGAACGTAGTCGTATGTAGACAATATTAGAATAGTCAGCGACGCGTTTATCATATTTTTTTCCTTTTGATGATTTATTATTTTTGATAAGGATAAGGATGAAATGTCGTCTGCGAAGGGAAGGGAATTGTTTTTTTTTTTTTGTTAAAGGTTACATCAGCGTAACTGATAGCTAATACAGTAATCTTCAAATTTTGGAAGTTGGACATTCAATTAATCGGTGATTATAATTAAACGAATATAAGATAAATAAGAAAATGTTCAGTAAACAAAAAACAAAATGCCGGCAATTCGTCAGCAATCGTTTGGTACAGATGATAAGATCAGCGTCACGTTTTTGCTTAATATCGGCTACAAATTTTTGGAGAGGAATGTTTTTTTCGGATTTGAGTCGATTAACTTTGACATTTTTCCCCACTACAGTGAAGTTAAGTGTCCAACTTCCAAACTACATAATGTGAAAATTTCGGTTTCGGAGTGGAGCGTTTTTTGGGGTACCATTTTAATATTTTGTTTGCGCCATATCATACTCTACAGATCTACACTACTTCCACCCCCTGATTCCCCTCTATCAAAAATATTTTGGAAAATTGAAGTTGGAATTGGAAAGGTTTCCGCCAAAGAAAAAGTAATCAACTGCAAAAAAGAGTTTAAATCACTTAAATCCGCCCCTCAAATACAGTTTCGCTTTTTTGATGGATACAATGGATAAGCCTGAATCAGTGGCGTAACATACGATGTTCCATGTGCGCAGCGGAACACAGGCCCCCAAGCCAGAGGCGCCCCCTATTCAAAAATATATAGAATTTTTTATTTGATAGAACCATATACGTAGCTGTTCTTTTGAAGACATTCATTTTTAATTAAACTTGATATGTTGTGTTGCCTCCTTTTTTGATCCACGAAAAAACCATTAAAGTCAATGTTTTACATAAAATGGCCATTTTATGTAAAACATTGACTTTAATTACACAGGGGAACAGCATTTTTTGTTTATTTAGATTTGATATTCATTTCTAGCTAATTTTTGGTCGTAGAATCCGGAAATGCTAACCGTTTTTCTCCTATACGTCCAGTTTTTGAGATACAGGGGGCTCAAATTTTGGCCTCCATACCAACCTTCCCTTCATTGTAATCAAAACAACCGAAACTCGCTAAAAATTTTTGTTTGTAAATATTGATTTTATATCTTAACAACATTACCAAAGAAATAAAAAAAAAAAATTTTGGCAAAAATTTTCGTTTGTAGCTTTTTCTGGAGTGTTCAATTTCCGGACAGTCCCGTTCGCAACATATTCGCATCCCATCTGCCTTGATATCGACTTTCCACGATTTTTAAATCTTGATGAAATCGCTCCCCTTGCTAATTACTCACAGCTCCAAGATTTTCCGGAAATTCATCTAAATGACTGTGTAAAAAGTGAACTTTGATGCTCATGTTGCAGCTAAGCCTTTGAAAACTGTCCAATAGTTGCTCGACTACTATCGCATAATTTGATGCACTTATATTGTCTAGAAAGTTGTTGACTATATGTTCAAATGCTAGCCATGCTGTCTTTTCATTTTCTTTCATTGATTCCATAAAATTTGTATAGCTGAGAAGCTGCCGAATTTGTGGACCGTCAAATACTCCAGCCTTTATTTTCTCGTATGATAGCGCAGGAAGGGCCGACAGCATATATTTTAAATAATTTCCTTCTGTTGGTAAGGCTTTTAAAAATTGTTTCGCCAGGCCTAGTTTTATATGCAGCAGCGGGAAAATGTTTTTTTGTCGATCCACAAGCGGTTCATGAACAATATTTTGATCACCAGCCTTCAGATCAGATCTCGGGGGCCAATTCCTTTGTATCCAATGTTTATCGCGAGTTCTGATATCCCACATACACAAAAAGCACGGATATTTTGTATATCCACGTTGCTAACCGAGAAGGAAGAACCATCTTGAGGTCTACACATATGATATGCCTGGTGGACAAAGGGGCCTATTTTTTGCCCTTTGACTTAAAAATGTATAACTGCCACATATATATCAAACTGACTCCGGGTGTTGAGACACTTTCGACAAGGGATAGTAGCGGCTTCCATTACATAAGTTAAGAGCACAAAAATAGGGTTATATACTCGAACGGAGGCTTTTAAATACATTTTTTTGATTAAAAAAGACTTAAAAATGGCCGACGAATTTCACAACTTTTAACAAAAAATCTAGGTCGCGACAAATTACTTTCATTTATTTATTTAATTTTATTGTATACAAGTACTAGAAGGTCCTGCACAAGGATGCGACCCCGTAGCTTTTAAAAAAAGTTGTTATTTAAGGGGGCCTATTGTAATTTTCCGTAAAATTCAAAAAACCCCGTTATCTCAAAAACCTGACGTATAGGGGAAAAACGGACTGCATTTTTGGAATCAGCGAGGCCGTTTTACTATAAATTAGGTGCAAGATTCAAAAAAACAGAAAAAAGTGTTAAAATTGTTCTCCTGTGTTATTTTTTCGTGGATCAAAAAAGGAGGCAACACAACATATCAAGTTTAATTCAATTCCGATCCCGGCAACACAAAAAACGTTTGGATAATTGATTGATTCACTTCAATTATTCAACATCAATATTCATTTTTAATATTTTGCGAGAAAAACATGTAAGCTGCAGAATCTAATAGTATGTTCAGAGTGCTCGAAAACCGATACGTTTTCAGAAATAACCAAAAAGTGTTCACAGTGCACTAGGTATTCGGGATTTTATATGACAGCAGACATTATTATTATTTTTTTGTATTTTGCGTTCTAGGTAAAAAAATGTACTGGTGCGGCCCCCGATAGCTATTTACAACTTATTTGGTCATTTCACATTCAAACTGACCGCCCATTTTGGAGAAATTAACATTGGCAAACACACGAAACTTAACAATTTTTTCTAGTGTCAGTGAAGATATCGGAGCGAACTGAATAGGAGAATTTGAGGCAGTTTTCATACGAACACATGAAAGTGGGACAAAATCACTTGTTCCATATTATAGGATATTAACAAAATACTCAATTCTGTGTACGGAGAAGCTTGGACTCCGTAGTATTGAAATTTGTTTATACCAGATAGCCGCAACTATATCGCAACAGCCGCAATTGGCTTGCTGCAATAAAACTAATCATCAGATCTAGTGTAGTATCCAGGTGATAAACCTAGTACATCAGATTGCAAAATGTGGTGGAGACAATTTTTAGGGTTTTTTAGAATTTTTTTTTCAAAAAACCCTTATGAAATCGATTTTGTCCGTCCGTTCGTCCGTCCGTCTGTCCGTCTGTCCGTCTGTTCACTAAATAACTCGCGAACAGCTCAACCGATTGTCATGGAATTTGGTAGGAATGTGTAGAATGGTTACAGTCTTTGGCACATATACCTTAGAAGTTGTTAGGAAGAAGACAACAGGGTGTCCCGAACGTTTGAAAAAAGTCGACTTTTTTAGTTTTTATCGGATATTGACGTATGGGTATTTAAATCAAAGATCTAAACGAGTACACCTTATATCAGTTAAAATTTTCCAGTTTCGAGTAACGGTAAAAAAATTATTGGCGTTTAAAGTTAAACTTCCTTTTCGAGCTCCGTTTTTCTAAACCGTTATAGGGATCGATATGAAACTTTGCACAAAGATTGGTCAGTAGGGCCTTATATACGTTAAATATTAAGACTGTTGACTTTTGCAAAGGAAAAGTAAATTTGTAAAATTTCAAATTGTTCGTGTGTAGCCCCTCTTAAGTTTCCAAATATGAAAATTCTGCTAAGGGTTTTTAGAAAATTACATGTAGAATATGTCTACGAATTTTCATTCGAATAACTGTATCCAAAACGGAAATATAGCCAAATAAGTGTTTAGTAAGGGCCTTTCACAATGCAAGCCTCTTAAGCATTTCTTCAATGCATATCTTTTAACTTGATGAAACAATGAACATGAAATTTGGTGGAAATGCATAGAATGGTAATAGTGTTTGCCACAAATATTTTTGAATTTTGTAGGACAAGTTAACAGGGTGTCCCTGAATAGCTGCTAAAGTATACTTGTTCAATACTTATCAGAAATCTTAAATCGAAAAATGCCTGTAGATTTGCCTTGGAGTACTTTTATACAAACTGGGTAAATAGTAAATCTATTTTATTTAGACCAATCCAAAAATAGATTTACAGGAAGCATTTCATTAATGTTGTGCACAAAACTTATTTATTGCTTATAAAATAAATGTACAACAAAAAAATTCACTATGCATTAAAATTCTAAAAAACCCTCGTATTGCGGGCGCAGCCTTCTGTACGCCGGTATTTTTTTTTGTTTCTTATGTTTTTTGGGGTGCTGAGCACTAATCAGGAGCTTCCCACCAAAATTTCGTTGCAAAACAGGGTGAAAATTGCAAAAAACGTCAAAAAAATGACTCTCAATTGTAGCAATATCGCTTAACACATTTTAATGATTAATGGCGCGTTAGACCCGCAATTATGGTTTCTCTAATATTTTCATGGACAGGTTTTCTGAGAAATGTACACTTTCGGAGTTATAAACAAAAGAACGGGAAAACTCCGAAAATTTTGGGTTTTTTCGCGGTTTTGACCCTGTTCCGCAACGAAATTTTGGTGGGAAGCTCCGGATTCCAGCTCAGCACCCCAAAAACCATAAGAAACAACAACAATTTTTTTTCCACCACACTTTGCAATCTGAAATCACCTAGTTACTATACTAATCATCAAAATCCATTAAATACAAAGGAAGCGACTCCCAAGCTTGTTAAGTAAAGATCTGTCTCAAATCTATTTCTTGGGTTTTTGCTCATAGGAATATTGAAGAGTTTTAAAGTTTCAACTTGCTATGGAGGAGTGATGTTGATTAGGTCTCAAGAAATCAAGTGACAGATCCCAGCCGATAAACTAGTCAGTCAAGATAATACATCCACCGTTTCCCCTACATGAAATGAAATACATATTAATTTTAAAGTTCGCCAAGGACAATTAACATGGACATACATACTTATGGTCGTCAAAACTCAACATATGAGTTAGCAGTTGTAATCGTTAGATCTAGGGCAATCACTTCTAGCCTAAGATCAACGGCTGCTATGAGCCAGGTATGTGGGGCTACTCCTAGAAGTGGTGTCTTTTCGCAGCTTCTCTTAGATTTTTTTTGATAAAAAGGTGATTCTACAAGTTCTCTCGTATAATTATTCAAATTTCAATTTTGTGTTTAAAATTAAAAAAAAAAATGGATTTAGCTGCTGAAACTGAAGGTTTTCCTTGCTCATTTGACGACTTCTAGGTCATGTTCTGTCAATTTTTCCTGGTGAAAAAAATAGGACGTGTTGGGCCCCTATCTCGATTTCGAACACAAGAAATTTGGGAAACGTTACTCCACTGGCCTGAATGTACAGGACTATCTTTCAATGCAGTTTGGTGGGAACGTTAATTGTTGATGAAATTTAGTATTTTTGTATAGTATAATAATGCCCAAAATAGTTATGTCACAGTTTGATAATAAGTTGGTATCTTCTGATATGTAATCGTTGATGTTGAAGCTTCTACCAAAGAACATCGAAATATAAAAATTCAGACCTGGATTTGAGTGGCGGATTGAAGTGAACTCTTTTTGGCTGCTGATGGATTTCGGTTTTGGCGGAAACTTTTCCAACTTGTTGTTTCTTTTTTGTGGGATATTTTTTATACAACATTATAATGAAACATGTATAAATGTAAACCCGTTCTCTGACACATAGTCAGAAACACGGCCGTGTCGAATCGGTGGCTAGCCATTCCCTAGCCCCAGCGTCCGCTCTAGCGCTTACGCCGCCCCGGGCCAGAGGCAATTTGCCGCCTCTTCGGTGCTATACCGAATCTCTCTTGAACCGAATGATTTTTGCAGCTCTTGGTTGTTGTAACAGCGAAAAGTTTCGAAACGATTTATATACCTATATATAATGCAATTCAGTACAGTTCAGCAAGAATGTGTTTTTTTAGAGAGTTTGGTTGGGATTCCAAAATAAACTATTCATTTCCCCCGACTGACATATTTTTCACCAGCGTAAAAAAAATATTCAAATGGCACACGGGAAACTGACCGATTTTAAACCGCAGTAAAATCAAAATTAATTAAAAAGTAAATTAAATTAATATAAAAAAATGTTTCATTGAACACTTAACATATTTAAGAAAATTCCGGTCAGGAAAATTCTAAAAAATGGAGTAGTTTTCAATTACCCCCTTACACAATATATACTGCCCAGCACATAAACTTCAATTAGCGGAATCACTTCGCGAGCGGACTTCCTCATTCGTTTCAGCGTGCGGGGCCTTCATCAATGCATCTGGAGAATCCTTAGAGAATAAAATCAGAACAATCTAGCTAAATCGGATATTAGTATCTTCGTATATTAGCAAACGAATTTGGGAGGACTATGGTATTACGGCTCTGGCAGGGTGCGAATTGAAGTTCAATTACTGCGAAGGCTGGATGGAAGTTATCGGAAAATTTTGGATTCGAAATCCCCACCCCCTATCAATTGTGGGCTTTCAGATCATTGCCGGGCTTTGCATCTTTAAAACATCACTTTAGTAATTGATGTGCTACTTTGCCCAACAAAAAATTATTCTGCCGTCTGTCAAGAAATTCGCCACAACGGTTGTAAAATTGTTTTATTGGTGTCAGTTAATTTCCTGCCTTGTGGCATTTTTTTTTCGCCCCTTTTTATTTTATCGGCGATTATAATGGTCTCCTTTCCACACAATCGGGCTTTATTCAAGTGCCAATCAAAAAGCCGCCCCTGAAACTTTGCGCCCCGGGCGACCGCCCAGCTTGCCCCCCCCCCCCATTAGAGCGGGCGCTGCCTAGCCCATTTAAAATGATTCGATACCAGGGTGTATTTCGTGTCCTATATAAGAGGATCGTACACCATTGCCTGGTTGAGTCTGGTAATGCCTCTCCTGGTATTACATGACGCGCTGCATTCGTAGAGGCATCTTATGAGAATTGCAGCGCGCCATGTAATACTAGTTCGAAACCGACTCGAAATGCACTCTGTGTGCCGCAACTCGCTGGAGTATGCGTAAATCTATATGTCTAAACCCTCTCGTTGCGTTCACGTTAGATGACAAATCTCCCTCGTCAAAATCTCATTTTTATGGTTGCGCTTCTTCATAAATCCTAACCAAACGATCCAAACATCAACATTCCACAACTACCATTTGTCACCAAACATTATCCTTGCATATTGTGCGCTTTTACCTTCTATACAAAACATAATAGAGTCACCATTATCATCCGCCCACTTGTCGTAATAATGCATAATCCTTGAGCCTATACATAAACGGAGTCATAGAGAGAACGTGTAAATCTCCGTCAGATTAAAGGGACATAAGCAATTGCCATCATATATACACAAGAACAATGTGCAGTTAACACTAATCCACCATGTAAGTTGATCTTATTCTCGCCCCCATCGCATCATTTTGGTCCTGGTGTATACGTTTGTATTTTGGCTGTTGTTTAGGTATAGTCCTCGTATGCACATAGACGACCCTTTGGAATCACTAACGTCGGGTAAGAATGAGAAATGAATAGGATTATGCCAATAAAGACTACGATGAGGAGGCAATAAGGAGAAATCCTTATACCTACGACCTACGAACATTTTTTTTTGCGGTTGGTTGGGTAGTTTAACTGGAATTGATATGTTTTTTGATTGCATAACCGCAATAGGTTATGTAAGATATTGCAAAAATATTATTGGTAAAATGAAGAGTCAAGACAAGTGCTATTTTATTATAATTTGTTGTCAAGGATTTTTTTAGGTGGTACGGAATATGTTAAAGGCGTTTAAAAAAGGGATGTCAGACCTGATCTATACAGTAATCTATGGAAGGGATTCAATGGTTATGGCAAAAATAATAATAAAAATAATTTTTTACCAACATTATTTCCAGATTTTTCTTCAAATCAAATTTTCAGAAACCCAGTTGGTACTTCAGTAATAAAATAAGTACAGTCAATCGCAACACATTCATCTTCCAAGCAATCCACCATAACAACACCAATTTATACGAGCTTTCCAAAGTCCCAAAGTATATTTACGTATACGTAAGTCGCAACTGCAAAGTGGTCACCTCGCGTACACCTTTCCTTTCCCGAAATGGTACCATACCCAGGAACTGAAAAGTATCAAAAATTCCCACCGATCCTGTATAGCAAAATATCAACTGCTGTTACCAGACAATAAAAGCTCAAAATGAAAATTTATGATAGGACCACAAGAATAATGTGCGCGCCTGTGAAGGATGTTTGGGATTTTGGCACTAAAAGAACACAGACACTAACCATGTTCGCGGCCATGTCCGCATGCCATGTCTTGTCTAGAGAGGTGCAAAATTTCTAGGTGAGGATGTTATTAGGTATTCTGGCCGGTAACTTCACCAACCATCATAATACGAGTATACAAAATATACAACATAAACCCAAATCCTACGTCGTATATTACATGTTGTCATGGCGGCCTTAACATTTCCCCCGAGGCTTTTGTGTTTTGCACCCTTGCAATGCATATGAGGGTGGAACAGACAAACACTTTACACTAACCGTGCCACGCCGGCCGCCACCCACACGTCATCATAATAGAAAGGACAATATTTTACATAGTTGTTGTTGTCTTTGGGGGTGGATGATGTGCGATGATGTTGTTGGGACTTGGGAGGCGAGAAGGTAGAGTGTTTTTGGCGGTGCGGTTGTGGTTGGCCTTCTATTGTTCTTACATTTTATGAACGGTCGTAAGATCCTGTTTTTCATTTGTCAGGTTCAACGGGTCGCCACTGTGTGTAGTCCCAGCTAGCAGGAAAATAGAAAGGTGCGGCCGTAGGACAAGCACTAAGTGCAACTGAAAATGGTGTATACATACATTTGTCGGTTGACTTTACGAGCGCAGTTTGAGTTGATGGGATACAATTTGTTGTCCTTAATCTTTGCTAGATGACAACAAACGATGGAGAATCATATAAGAGCGGCTCAGCTTTGATTGTAGTGGTGTCGGTGGTAAATAAGGGACTTTAGTACGGTGATGATTATAAGTTAGTTTTCATATTTCAGCTTAATTTGAAAGAAGAAATTATTGGCGATGATGAGTATGGATTTTATATCATAGCGATATTTCAGCACAAATTAATTTTAAATCTGTTTTAATTCATAACTTGCCGAATATATCTCCGGTAAGCAGTGCCGGATCAGGCAAACGCGGGGCCCGTAGCAAATGTGGAGCGCGGGGCCTATGGAACTGCGATTAACCAAACTACTAAAGGGGTTCTAAAATTAATATTTCGGTTTTATTCGTAATTTCTCAAGGGGTTTAGGAAAGCAGCTAGCAAATATCAGCATTACAGCCTGGCAATAGACGACGGATGTGCAATAAAAGAATTGCTATTATGATATTTAGAGGTACGGTGTTTTGGTAAGCTATTGTGCTCGTGATTCTGTGAACTCTCTGCACTCTACATTTACAATTTAGAAATTTATTCTCATTAATGGAAAAAAATCAATCTGAAATGAAGAAGATTATTATCTCCCATAATCGATTTTTTTAGGTGAAAAAATAACATTTTGGTGTAAAAATTACAAGTTAAAACATTTCGCATCTATTCGCAAAACTGACCAATTTACGCCAAAATTCGCATCTATTTCGTAAAATCGAAACTTTCGTACCTCTAATCAGTGGCGTGGATATCTTTCCGGATGAGGAGGGGTCTGGATGTTTTTTCAGCACAGGAGAAATGCATTAAAATCAGGGGTTCTAAATAAGGAGTTTAAAGAATAGTCAACACCATCTTGTTTCTATGCTTTCCTGAGGAATAACAATTTTCTTTACTTGTTTGAGGTCTGCTGAGGAGATCGAATAATGGGCTGGTTTTGAAAGTGTTCCAATTCACCTTGTTTAGCAGAGGTTCTGGAGGAGTAGGTTTGACACCGCAAAGCAAATATTGTTCGTCGAACAACGTGGCACTAGAGTTCAGATGTAGAGTTTTCATAATTCCGACCTTAATGTTCGTATACCTTCTTGATCGAAGCTGAACTAGAGACTGCTGAATAATACGGGTATGCTAATCTCGTCAGGCGACAACCCCAATGTTAGGAGGAACTGAGAAGTTCATAGAATAATTTAAAAATTAGGTATAAGTACGCAGAATATGCTCTATACCTTGAAAGTTCGATCCTGGAAGGTTGTGGGGTGAAGTTAAAATTGAAGGTTCGTCTTTAATATCGACCGTAAATGTTAAGAATCGCTTCTGCACTAGACATGAATACGGTAAAACTAGGCCTCAGTGAGTGGTTTGTCTGCAGCATTCAATAATGTTCTGAAGAGCGAGGAGGCTGGACGTAATCCCGTTTTTGTGAGTTTATACTGAGAGATGATCCGGCGGATGAGTGAACGAAATGGTTGAGGTTTTATTCGATAATAACTGCATATCGGGTACCATAATGCAGTATTGTTCAAGCAAGTTTGTCCAGCATGTGTAGTAATGCCGCTCAATTAGAACTTTATTGTAACACTAGATATCAGTGTTCTCACTTTCCGCAGAAGATCTGCTTCGATTTTAACGAAATGTTGTCATCTACTGAACCACTGCATTTTGAATCTACTGTGATTTGGCAACAGCCAGTAAAAGGACAATTTTCGATCATTTTTGACATACAAAGAGATAATTCGTTTTATTTGTATTTTTTGTATATTTGAATTATTAGAGCGTTCCCTTCTCCGCGGAGAGCCAAAGAAACGAATAACGAGAATATAAATCGCACTTCAGGTATTCGTTGACGCTTTTCAATCAAAGAGGGCTAAAAGGGTGTCAAATCATTGCGTGTATGATACACTGTGCGGAGTTTGCCCAGCCCAACGAAAAAGATCGGTCCAATATCGGTTAATTGGATTCCCTCAACCACACTACTAAACGTTGACCGACTACCGAACAAATAACAAAAATTTAAGTCCCCCATTGGCTATATTCCTCTCAGACAATTTTCCGATCTTTTGGGTGCAAACTCCGATCAGTTGTTGCGGCCGAAGAAGCACACATTTTGGTCACTCTCCACATCCTCGGGAGAGTATCATCGGCGACGCTAAAAAAGCAGCTACATACTAAGTTAAAAATCCCCCTGACCCCCCCCCCCCTTATTAACGCCACTGCCTCTAATGACCGTGTGTTAGGAACGCCGACCAGTATTACTGAAAGCCAAATACATATTGTCAGGACGCACAGTGGTTCAGATTCACATTCTTGCGGGAAAAAATCAAAAGAGTGAGTATGCGATTATTGCAGATTTTGATGGGAAATAAATTTGCTCATATCAATGTATGTAATCTAGAAAATATCTATTATTATATCCCTTATGCACAGTGGCGTACCTCTGAAACTATTATGGAAAATGGGGGCAAAACTATCTGTTTTCAAAATAATTCAAAATTGTTTCACAAAAATGTTTTTATTGACGTGTGTAAGTTTGCCAAGATTTTGTTTTAATTAGAAAAACCGACAGACAAATGTAGACAAATTATATTTAATCGACAAAAAAGAATTTATTTTTGGACCACCTCTGAAAATTTTAAAATTCGACATTTACCGAAAAGCGATTGAATTTTCCCTTGTCAGGTTTACTCAGGTTCATAAAAGGTAACAACCAAATATCTAGCTAAAAAAAGGCCCATAATAAAGATACTAACGTAGCGCATACCAGAAGGCCAAATTCACGTTAACATTCTCTACATTTATTCGGGTTTACTAATTAAAATTAAAAATCTTGGAAATCTTACGCATTTAAATGTGAAACAATTTTGAATCATTTTTTAAATAGGTAATTTTGCCCCAATTTTCATAACATTTAAAATGTGAATGAGAGACATAATTGTAATTTCTGAATTCTATGGATGTGTGAAAATACATTTCCCAACATGAACTTCAAAAATCTTATGTCCCGCTAGAATGTGAATCAGAAACACCCTGGACGTAGGTTTACGGGGAATACCATCATGAATTAGAAAGTAATATTTCTGTATTTTTATGCAATATTAATCTTGCTGTAATTTTGGAACACCCTGGCGTACATTGTTCAACGATAACGTGTTATAACAATTTAGAATGAAGTGGCTCTAAAAATTTCTTTGGCATCTTGGTTGTTAAAATTTTTGATTGAAAAAAACGCGGGGCCCCTCAAAGCGCGGGCCCGTGGCATTTGCCACCTTCCGCCACGTGGTTAATCCGGCACTGCCGGTAAGTTGAAATCTCAGAGCATACGGACTACCGGATTAATTATCTTACCAAATTTAATTTTAAATAAAATTTTAGGCTAATACTGGAAAGTATTCTATTCGAAAGAAACAAAACACCGGGTTTTAAATTCGCTTTAAAAATACTTTTTATTTTGTATGCATTTCGGGCAGTCTACCGCCCATCATCAGCAACGCGATTAAAAGCTGTTTATAATATACATAGTTGGTATCAAAGAGAGACTCATTAAAAGGAACAATAAAATTACATGTGTGACAAAAAAAGGAGATACGAGTACGTTAACATTAACTTTCTAATAAATAACAAAGAGATTAAAAATATTGCACTAATAATTAAAGCTATTAAAATTAAATTAAATTACATTGACAATTGCACATCATTTAAAGCAAAAACAATAAATAAATTAATAGACAAAACAAATTCAAAATTATCTAAATTATTTCATATTTACATTAAGAGAGTCAAATAATCAAAAGTGAGCAGTGTAAAAAAGGGGAAAAAGCTCTTCTCATCGTGTTACGAAACTGAACAGCTCTGACTCGATGTTCCCTTTGTCTAGATTGAGTGCGTTGTCGTCGTTGTGGATATAAAAGCTCTCGTATGCGTCTAGTTTCCGATCGTCGTTCACACATTTCAAAAGTCGTACCTCACTTGATGAAACTGGCAGATGTTGTTGTTCTAGCACATGAGAAGCGAAAGCAGATTTTTTGGGTTCGTTGTTGAACACGTATTGTTTGTGCTCTTCAAATCATTTCCCCATGGATCGCTTTGTTTGGCCATAATATTTCTGGTTGCAGCTTCCACAAGATATTTGGTAAATGCCGGGCTTGTTCATAGGGTCAATTCGATCTTTCAAACTCGATAGCAGGTTTTTTAATTTAAATGGGTTCGAATGCACAATTTTCATTTTGTGTCGATGAAATGTTGTTTTTAAACCATTCGTAATATCTGGAGCAAAGGTTAGTGATACGCGTTTTTCATCCGTTTGTTTTTCGTCGTTTTTCTTTTGGACGAAAAGGGTTGATAGTTTTTGTTTTGACTGTTTTTTCGCGTGTAATTTTATTATTTTTTCTACAGTCTTTACTCCGTATCCATTTACTTTCGCTACCGTCTGTATGTAATCATATTCATTCATGTAGTTCGCTAAGGACAGGGGGAGACTAGCTAACCGATGGGCTAGAGAATGGAACACGGCTAGTTTGTGTTGTATCGGCGCGTATGAATCGCTTGTGATGTACCGTGTTGTTGACGACTCTTTATGATGAATCGAGATGGTAATTTTGTTCAAATGACGATTCAGTTCCAGATCAAGAAACGCTAACTTTTCGTCGTGTTCAACTTCGCATGTGAAATTAATATCGGTATGTTGGTTGTTCAGTAACGCCATAATTTCGTCTAATTCCGTCCTTTTTACTACCGCGAAGACATCATCAACGTATCTGTGCCAGATTCGTGGTAGACGGTTGTTTTCTTGTAAGTTGGTTTCGAAACTAGCCATAAATACTTCGGCAATAATAGGTGAAAGCGGGTTGCCCATACTTGTTCCCGAGTCGATTTTGAAAAATCGGTTTCTGAAAACAAAAAAGTTTGTATCCATGCACATTTTCGCCGCTTGCATGTAAATTTGTAGTTTTTCGTCTGTGATGTTTTGGTTTTGTAGATGTTTTTGTAGTGCAACTATAGCGTCGTTGATAGGTATCGACGGGAACAACGCTTCGACGTCGAAAGATACAAGGATCTCATCATTTGTTATTGTGGCTCCATTTATGATATTTGCGAATTCAATTGAGTTTTTGACTGCACAACTTTTAAAGGGTGGGAGCTTCTTAATTTCCTCTACCAACCATCTTGCAATTTTTGTACACGGGGCATTGATTAGGGATACTATTTGCCTCATTTTTCCGCCAGGTTTGTGTACTTTTGGCAAGCAATATAGTCTCGGGACTTCTGGGTTCGAAACCAACAGGCGCCATTTGAGTCTTTCGTCAAAGACGCTACTTATGTTTTTTCGCACTGTGTTGGCTGCCGTGCACATTTTGTTCAAAGGCGACTTCGTTATTTCCCTGTACGAATTGTTATTGATTAGTTCCCATACCTTATTGTCATAATCTGTTTTGTCCATTACAACAATTTTATTCCCCTTGTCAGCTTTCATGATGTTAATATCTTTTTTCTGAAGATTTTTAATAGTTTTCAGTTCGTTAGATCGATGTGGTTTGTTAGATCTATTGAGCTTTTCGATACATCTTTTCGTACTTGCACGGACTTCATTCTTTGTTGTTTGAGGCTTGAATTTCAAACTCGTCTCAATTTCTGCTACTACGTCCACTATGGGTTGAGCTTTAGGACGTACACCATAATTCAAACCTTTGTTTAATACTTTTAATTCGTCTTCCGATAAGTTTTCGGATGACAAATTAACTACACAATCATCAATCATGAGCGGTGTTGTAAACGGCTTCTCGCTCTTGTTTTCGATCGTTAAGAGATACTGATACTGATACTGATACTGGAAAGTATATTTATTTGTTAAATATCTAGGATCACGAAAGTCAGTTTTATTCTACAGTAAAACCGAAAAATGAATAGTGAATACAATATGCATGTTAAAATGCAAATTGAGCCAATAGTCATTGTCAGACGATGAATCGTACTTTTCTACATGCCATATATTCAAAAACCATGCATGTTTAATAATTTACTACTCGACTCGAAACAAAAACAAAACAACAACTTTCCATTATTGCAGATTTTATTAAAGAAATCAAATGAACTCCAAAAACTGGCAAATGGAAATACGAAACTTTTTTAATTTACGAACAAAATGTAAAGTTTCTTGGTTTTCCTACATACATAAGTTTCGAGAATATTTTCATGCAAGCATATGTAATCGACCAATAGATAGGTTTCGTGAATTGATCGATTTCAATTCTGTTTTCTATATACATTTTCAATCCAGTCTATGACTGACAAACTTTCAATAGAAACATATTAACATCAACAACTTTAAATATATCAATCCCGGCAATAATAACGTAGTTATATGATCAAAAGAGCTTGCAGACTTTTCCGTGCGTTTTTTATTTATTTATTTGTATATGTAGGTAGGTACTTTTGAAACTAAAACCATAAGAACTGCACCATCAACCGTATAATTGCCAACAAAATCCCATTAAAATCATCAACAGTCGGTTCGCGGTACAGTACAGCTGGAAGGCATCATAAACCTTTCCGACACCTTTTCCAAGTCATAAACAATCGCCTTAAATGTCGGCAAGACAAACTTGCATAAACAGTGGCGTAACCAGGATCTTGTCCTGGGGGGGGGGGGGGGGCTAAGTTCACCCATATATTACTGGACACTAGAGCTTGCCTCAGCAAGCTTGGCGATTTTGCTCCTAGTTCAGTAATACGCTGTACAGTGGTGTTTCAACCTTATTTTTGATGTACATTTTTTTCGGTACTTATAACGTCATGAAAACGCGTGGTTCCTGTTGGTTTCATAAGAAGCCAATTTGGAATCACTCCTCAAGGAATACACTTAGGGGTTTTTAAAACAGAAACATTGCATTCGATCAAATTAAAATTTTTCTCTAAGCTGTAGAATATTTAGAGCTCGATAAAAAATGGTATCGAAAGAGGAGGATTTTTTTTAAAAATTTGTTTTTTGTTTTTTTGAAGAAATTGTTTTTATCATAGAGCTGAATCAGTAATGTAACTCTAGATATTCCTCCTTTCCACCAAGCCTATCGGTCTGAATTTCATACCATACTAAGGGGCCGTTCCAAATAATAATGTAAAAATTCAGAAAAGCATGATTTTTGCCAATCAAATGTTCTATATTTCTTCGACTGGTAAGGATGTTGCAGCTTGCACAGACTATCCAGGCAGGTTGACAATAAATTTATGCTCCAAGAACAAGAATTCATTTTGTATAAAGTCTGCAACTAATGTCTATCTTAATATTTCATTTCGAAATTTTTCGTTTCCGAATTTCTGGATCTAAAAGCCCCTCTCGTGTTTGCGCCACTGTGCATGATGATCCATTCTGATGTTTATTGTTTAGCACGGGGCAATATAGATATACGTTCAACAAAATTATTATTAGCATTAGCCATCCTATAACCAAACTATACGTTCGCACTTGCATATAGTGTGGACAGTGAATTGACGAAGGCTTAACGCGTTGCTAACACGCATTTATCCACAATGGCGAAGGTGAGATTAAAGCATTATACCCTTGCGCGCTAGCCTTACGTGGCCGAGGATACCATAGATTTCGCATGACTAAAAGCGATGTACATACATATATGGGAACCATCGAACATAACTTCTGGCTAAATATATGATCCGAAATAATTGAATGAGATGTAAAGTGTACACGCTTAATGTCTTCATTTGCTGGTGTTTACAAGTGCCTGCTTGCTGCTCCTTTCCGAGATGAATCTGGCGTTGGGCATTGTTGGGCATACACTCAAGTAAAAAAAAGTCAACATGACTTGGGGTGCTTTTGGTTTTAAATACGAACATACGTTGAATGTACCTTACAGGAAGGTCAATAAAATGGACGTTGACTATATACATATGTATTTTGCTTTTGTAGTACCTAAGCTGAAAAAAACCTACGAAAATGGTAAATCAGCACACAAAAAAAAATGATGGCGTGTTATATGTAATGTGTCATGCCTTATAAAAACTTATCTAATAATAAATCTTTAATAATAATGAAATCAACCGCAGTAGATCAATTAGCCATTCAGAGCACTCCAACCTTCGGCTTTTCGCGAGAATACTGAATTCAATGGTCAAAAATCCAATTCGAAAGTTATCGCAATTTCTTTTACAAAAGTCTTGACACCGTTTTTGGACATATGATCACAGTGGGATCGAATTTTTATGTAAGGGCGAAAGGTGTCCTCGATTTCCAAAGCATTCACCACCAGAGAAAGTATAAGTCCTTTCCTTACGGCACACGGAGGAGTTCTGGGAACGCAATAGGTACTAAACATTTAAGTACCGTCATCTTTTTTTTTGTTTTCTTTTTTATATGTAGTAAAGTTTGGAGAGCAAAATATAAATCACCATGATGTTTTGCCGGTTCATTTTCATTTTCGCTTCATGTGTAAAAACCTCTCTAAATATAACTTGAATTTTTCAACGGTGAAAAATATGATTAATTTTTGAATAAAAAAAAAAACGGACGGAACATTATTTTGCTAATGTTTTTATCCAACAATAAGTTATGAAGTCCCAATACTGTTTGACATCAGGCCGACCCCGACCATAGCTGGGAGGTTACTATCGACCTGTGCTGAATGTGGGTTTTCCTAAACCCTTCCCACAACGAAATGCAATTTTATCATCAAATGAAATACATGAGAAATAAACATTGAAAGTTTTTGAAACAAAATTGAGTTTTGAGCCCAGAAAATTATGTGTTTTGGCATTAACTCAGCACTACTATAATGTACTGAATTGCTTGCTAATTCGTGGTTGATAATACATTATTTAAATAATATATTTAAACATTTAGAAAATAATTAAGTTTATGGTGCTATGAAATATGAAATCAAGAATTTAGTTTTCACAGTTATCAATTTCCATTTTTAGGCCAGTCATTTTATGATTTTAGGTCGCAAAAAATAGTTCGGCTCTGTTTTTTTGGGATATTGTTAGGGTAGATACCAGAAGTGTACCACCAAGTTTGCAACTTCGAAAAACCTGTGCTAACCCCGTGACCCTCAAAAAACCTCAAAACTTTCGGACTTTTTTTCATATTTTGGTTTGTTATTTCCAAAAAGTGCTTCCTACAAGAAAGTCGTCTATTGAATTTTTAAAGCTAACAAAACCTTCTTTAATTTGGGTCCTCTTCCAGCTTTGTAGGTGCAAAGGATTCCAAGATACAGTACCTACTTTAAACATTTTTTTTTTTGTAAAAAAGTTCTAAATTGTAATTTTAGTCATCTTCCGAACTAAATATCGGCTTAAATGCGCATTCTACGGAGAAAGTCATGTAACACGAAGTTATAAACCAGTTACTTTATCAGCTGTATATATGTCGGAACGAATGGAATCGGACAATTGGATCATAGGGCTGCCCCTGAAAATTAGGATCTTTTAAGAAATAGTTTTTTTTTCTTCGTGTACCAATATTAACCAAACTTCACCCAAATGTGTTTCTGGTTAAGCCTCAAAAAATATCTAGGAACAGATGAAATCGGAGCACTACGTCATAGGGCTGTCATACAAACCAACCTTTGGAAATTAGGTTCTTCTAAGAAAAATGTTTTTCTTTATGGACCAATCTTAACTGAATCTCCCCCGAATGTGTTCCTAGTAAAGCATCAAAACATATCTAGGAATGGATGGAATCGGAACATTACGTTACATTGCGACTTTCTTGTAGGTAGCACTTTTTAAAAATTACAAACCAAAATATGAAGAAAGTCCGAAAATTTTGTGGTTTTTTGAGGGTTACGGGGTTAACACAGGCTTTCCGAAGTTGCAAATCTTAGCAATATCCCAAAAAACCAGAGCCGAGCTATTTTTGCGACATAACGCCTTCTATTTCGGTTTATTGACTGACCTATTTAGAGACAAAAATCAAACAAAGAATTCGAATTGCATAATATTGAAAAAATACCGGCGTACAGAGGGCTGCGCCCGCAATACGAGGGTTTTTTAGAATTTTGATGCATAGTGAATATTTGTTGTACATATGTATATTTCATAAGCAATAGATAAGAATTGTGCACAACATTAATGAAATGCTTCCTGTAAATCTATTTTTGGATTGGTCTAAATAAACGCGTTCATTCTGTTCCACCTTTAATTAGACCAATCCAAAAATAGATTTACTATTTACCCAGTCTGTATAAAAGTACTCCAAGGCAAATCTACAGGATTTTTTCGATTTCAGATTTCTGATGGGATGGCCTTTGAGCAAAAAGAAACTCAGACAAACGTAAGGATGGCTTGGCATTATATATGAACTGAATTATTAGCTGTAAATCTACTCTTACTGTTTTTTAAATCAAGGAAAACCAACTTATATGAAATGATTCCATTGTGTCCCCTGACATAAGAGCCCACGCAAGCTTTTCAATGAGTATTGAACAAGTATACTTTTGCAGTTTTTCCGGGACACCCTGTTAACTTGGTCCTACAAACTTCAAAAATATTTGTGGCAAACACTATTACCATTCTAGGCATTTCTACCAAATTGCATGTACATTGTTTCATCAAGTTAAAAGATATGCATTGAAGAAATGCTTAAGAGGCTTCCCTTGTATTGTGAAAGGCCCTTATAAAATACTTACTTGGCTATATTTCCGGTTTGGATACAGTTATTCGAATGAAAATTCGTAGACATATTCCCTGTGTAATTTTCTAAAAACCCTTAGCAGAATTTTCATATTTGGAAACCTAAGAGGGGCTACACACGAACAAATTTACTGTTATTTACTTTTCCTTAGCTAAAGTCAACAGTCTTAATATTTAACGTATATAAGGCCATACTGACCAATATTTGTGCAAAGTTTCATATCGATCCCTATAACGGTTTAGAAAAACGGAGCTCGAAAAGGAAGTTTAACTTTAAACGCCAATAACTTTTTTACCGTTACTCGAAACTGGAAAATTTTAACTAATATGGGATGTACTCATCTAGATCTTTGATTTAAATACCCATACGTTAATCTCTGATAAAAACTAAAAAAGTCGACTTTTTTCAAACGTTCGGGACACCCTGTTATATTTTTCCTACCAACTTCTAAGGTAACTGTGCCAAAGACTGTAACCATTCTACACATTCGTACCGAATTTCATGACAATCGGTTGAGCCGTTCGCGAGTTATTTAGTGAACAGACGGACGGACGGACGGACGGACGGACGGACGGACAAAATCGATTTTATAAGGGTTTTTTGAAAAAATTCTAAAAAACCCTAAAAACTGTAGCGCAAACTGTGAAAAATATTCTTTTCAGGGGAAATAACTTGTTAGGCACCTTCTTTGATTAAAAAAATAAAACAATATATTTATTGAGAATGCACAATAAATATTATTGTAATACCATTTCGCGCCATAAACTTAATTTTTTCTTCGTTATTTAGATACAAAGTGCCAATTAGCAAGGAATTCAGTATATATGGTAGTGCTGAGTTACTGCAAAAATACATAGTTTTCTTGCAGTTTGTAAAGTGAAAATGTCTCATTCAGATAAGCGGTAAAGATGGCTGATTTTTGTTATATGTATACATATAGCATTTTCTGGTCAAGTAAATAACCCTCCGGGTGAAATAGATTAACTTCCGAAACAAAAAGAAAAATTTCCGAATCGACAAAATATGTTTCCGAATCAAATAAATTGATTTCCGGATCAACAAAATAAATTTCTGAATCGACAAAGCACGTTTCCGAAACAAATAAATAAATTTCCAAACCAATTGAATGTATTTCCAAATGAAAAAAATAAATACTCAAATAAAAAAATAAATTTCCAAATCAAATAAATAAATGTTTAAATCCAAAAAATTACTTTTCATACGAATTTTAAATTTTGTAAAGTTTACAAATTCAAATTTGTAAACTTCATTTAGATTGAGATATTAGAGAGTTTTAGCTTGTCGTTCGAAAGAATACGACATAATTTGACATTCCATATAAAAATTCGCTTGCGTACCGTATACGTAACAGCATATCATAATTTTGCATGTCCCAAGTAGGCATGGGTATATTTCCGTATAGTTGATGTTCTCTAAACAGTCGAAATTGTCGGGTCGCGATTTTTAGTTGTCATAACATTAGTTAAAAAATATCGTATATGTTTTACGTGTTATTCGCGCGGGTGTCTTTGCATGGAAATTTTGTTTTACGTATACGGTGGTTATTACGTTAGTGTAAAACTCTCTATTATTGTTCAATGCCCATCAAAATAGTTTACTATTTTAAAATACCATGTTTTTAAATCGTTTCATACGAAACATTGTTTATTTGATTTGTAAAATAAGTTTTTTGATGGAAAAAATTATTTATTTGATTTGTAAATTTATTTTTTGTTTTGGACATTTATTTATTTGATTTGGAAATTTATTTTTAAGATTTGGGTATCCTTTTTTTCATTTAGGAATTAATTTTTTGGTTTGGACGATTATCTATTTGATCTGAAAACGTGTTTTGTTGTTTCAGAAACTAATATTTTTGATCCGGAACCATATTTTTTTCCGGAAATTAGTTTTCTAGATCCGTAAACGTATTTCCTTGACTCAGATATTTATCTATTTGACTCGGAAAGTTATTTACTTGACGTGAAACTGAAAATGCTATACATCGGAGAAACAATTCAAAAGTTATTGATCCATGAAAATAATATTTTTCTTGGACAGCCTCTTCAGATATAGAATCCGCAACTTCCTTGAACATTTTCGAAATTAGTTGGTCTAGTTTAAGGGAATCGTTATTGCTATTTGTAGTTCACGAAAACTGTCATTAACACAGGTTTTGCTAACGGTGACTCCGAATTCGGCAGGATTCTGCTGAATTATGCCAATTGTAGTTTTCAGCTACTGTGGCGTAAACCTTTATTAGTAACTTTCATCATTCGTTAGCATCTAGGAATGACCTTAATTTTTTTGCTTATTAAAAAAATATTTATTTGATTTGCAAATGCGTTAATTTGATTTGGAAATTTATTTTTCAGGTTTGGGTATTTATTTCTTTCATTTGGGAATTAATTTTTTTCGTTCGGAAATTTATTTATTTGACCCGGAAATGTATTTTGTTGCTTGAGAAATTTATTTTGTTGGTCCGGAAATTTATTTTGTTGATTCGGAAATTTATCTTTTTCAACTCGGAGAGTAGGAGAGTTACTTATTTGACCCGAAAATGGGGTGAATTGAATGACAATAGGTACATATAAAAAAACATTAATTCTACCTTGCAATTTTCTTAACATAGCATTTTTATTTTTGAAGTAAATTTGTCCTAGTCTCCATCTTGCAACTTTGCCGATCAGACTCAAATATATATACATATGTATTAAAAAACAGCCACACATAAACGAATCGGAATAAAATTATTTTCAGCAAAAACTCCTTTACATTACCGTTGTGAGCACTTCACTATATACCAGAATAAACATATACAAGAATTTTGAGCTACGAGTATTTAGGTACTCTCAAAGTTTATCAATCTCGCCACTTTCAAGGAGACGAGCTGAACAAGGTTTTTTTGCTGTTTTATACGAAAAATGTACTAGCGAGTTCGTCCCAGAAAAAGAGACGAGTAAGGTAAGGGTTTCAAAAGGTTTAGGTACAAGAAAAGCTGATCGATTTCATCTGGGGATTAGCTGAACAAGGGTTTTTGACTATTATTGACGTAAAAAGTAGGTACTGGAAACCCTTGTGAGCTGGTCTACTTTTAGGAGAAGAAATCGATGAGGGTTTTTTTTGGTACTTAGCCACTATAAAAGCTAATTGAACTCGTCACCTGCCTGGGGACGAACTGAACAACAAGGGTTCCTAAATACGCGTCCTGGAGAGTTCAAGCACATTTTGCTTCATCGCTGATAAAAAGCTATCCATTGGATATATTAGTATAGTGATTATAGCTGAAAAAATGATGAAACCCAAACATCAAAAAAAAGAGCTGACTTTTGATGCCAAATTGTTCTATGGCCTGACCGCATTACGCAGTAAAAAGTTAGACTTTTTTGCGCGTCACATTTGGGGGGAGGGGAGGGGTGGCAAAAGGGTGAAATTATGATTTTTCGCCAATATCGCCAATATATAGCTGTCTCACACGGAGACTCAGGCTGCCCCGACAAAGCATTCCCCTATACTCCCTATTAACATTTAAAAAAAGACATGCCTGTAACTTTTCGCCGAATCAATCAATAAACTAGTGGCATTGAATTTGAATAATTTGTATGGGAGGTACACTTTGTTTTAATCCGATCGAAGTAATATTTGGTGGAGGGTCTAATGGGACTTAGCCTTAACGTTTCACAAAATTGTTTCCGCCTGCTGTGATTCGGCCAAAAGTTACAGGCATGTCTTTTTTTTTTAAATGTTGATAGGGAGTATAGGGGAATGCTTTGTCGAGGCAGCCTGAATCTCCGTGTGGGATAGCTTTATATTGTTAGGAATAGTTATCCCAATTAAAATGGCTCCAATTTAATTACTTCAGGAGTTAGAGCGCCAAATGTAACTATCAAAAAATCGCAATTACACTAAATGCTTTAAGGTCTAGTATATAATCTGCCAAAAGAAGGTATATGATATAATATATCATTAGAAAGCAAATTTTATGTAGTTTAAATCGTTCTCAGAACATTTTGCTGTAAATATTACAGGTAACAAAATATTGGCGAAAAATCATAATTTCACCCCTTTGCCACCCCCTCCCTCCCAAATGTGACGCGCAAAATTTACTGCGTAATGCGGTCAGGCCATAGAACAATTTGGCATCAAAAGTCAGCTCTTTTTTTGGATGTTTGGGTCTAGAGCTAAAGTCACTATACGTCATTTATTTTTTATTACATAGAGCGTGATGCCAAATAAGTTCCAAATTAAATCCATATTTAAGTTCTAAGAACCACAATCACCATAATCCAATATATTTTTTGCGTATAAGCCATTATATCCATGTCAATAGATTATTTTCAGATGTCATCAGATTATCTTCCCAATTTATTGAACTTTCTTCAAGAATCACAACACGGCAACAACAAACTGAGCGGCCACTACTCATTGAACTTAACTTCTAATTGAGTGTAATACAACTTCATAATAATTTTAATACTGTTCATATCCACCATTTTGCATTCGTATGCAATATACCACGATTTCATATGGGGTCCCGTATGGTAGCCATCAGACTACTTTACTGTTTTTCATAACAAATTTCGTGTGTATCGTGTGTAGTTAAATTAGCGACGGGTGCCTTATTGTGCGCCAATTCAAAGAGGATGTCTCTTATAACGAAGATAAGTTGACCGTACTACATATATGATGACGCCAAGATAACAACCTAGGCATGTATATGATGGGTATTCTTCAGTTTTATCGCGAAACGCGTTAATAATTATGCGTCAATAACCGTTGTTAGACGTTTTATTACAAGTAATTTGTACAAATTGGTTGAGTTGATATTATTGAAACCGGTAGCAGTATGTTCGAATTGTAAGAAAAATATTGAAATAGCTAGACTAAATAAAAGAAATAGTGCTAACGAACCTTCTATACGTGTTTTAGCTGTCAGTTGCGAGAATAAAATCACACTGGGGTATACAAATATGTACAGCTAACCGATTTCTCTTAAGAAACAGTGATTTTGGTTGGATAGTGGCAAGTATTATTTTATTTTTCTTGTAGCTATACAATCCCGTAAATCAAAAATTGCGGCTTTTGGTCGTTCCGGTGATATATAATTGTTCATGCTCAAATAGGCCATGATGACGACCGAACTCAAGACGAAATTCATGCGGAAATCACGAAATTTAATTAATACTTCTAAACATGTTTGTAGGATAGGAAGGGATAGATGGGTCGGATCTGGCACACCTTTTATATTTTAGAAGGACACCCATTAGCTTCCATTTGACGAACATTTTAAGTGTTTCGCATCATTTTTTTAAAAGATATGGCTGAATGTAGTTGTAGGCAGAACTACTCAAGTTTCCATCCAATTTCAAGGATATGTCACAATTAGGCATTGATAAAAATTTCAGGTCGCTGGCGATATTTTGTCGAAAGTTATGGCTGAATTAAATAAATGAGGGGTAATTTGTATGGGAGGTAAGGGAACCCTTGGGCCGATTTGGCCCATTTTCAACACCATCCAAGCTTTTTTCAAAACTAACATCTGATTAAAATTTCATACCAATAGCTTCATTATTTTTGGAGTTATCGTGCGAACAGACAGACACACTGACAGACAGACGGACATGGCTTATTCAAATCAGGGACCGAACCTGGCCCCTTTGAGGTATTACCTAATATCGGCGCAACAAAAACAATATACTCTATACCATCTTATGGGTATAGGGTATACAAATTGAAACGCTATGCCCACATATATGATTAGCCAAAATTCAAAGTTGACGATCACTGACCAACAAGCAACCATATGTTTCGTATTCGAAATGAATTAATTCCATCAATAAAACAGTACCGTACCAAAAAATGTTGAAAGGATTAAGGCTCCAACTCTTCGATTAACTAAGTTATAGAAGTCTTGAAAAGTTCCAAGACCCTATCTTTCTTGCATTAAATTAATGTAAAAAGGAATATTGTTAGACGAATATTCTGCATCGGGCATGAAAAGGTTAAAAACGCCATAAGTGCACAGCAAGTACCTATGGATCGAATGTACAACACACACAATTGATGCCAATCGATATTAACGAATACTATGGAATTACATACTACCATTCGTGATTAAATTACAAGAAGTTAACTGTCTTGATAATATACGAGTATAAGACAAAAAAAAAGGTAGGCTGAAAATCAGCAGGATGCTTTTTGCAGAGTTGATGACGGGTAATGTCTTTATGGGACGATACAACGCTCTTCTACGTCAATTGAGTCACAAAAAGTAACGACGGATGATGATGATGTGTACCATGATTATTAGATAGCGACCAAGATGAAGACTGTAATATGATCACTGTAATAGAGGGTAATGGATACGCAATATAAAATCATCTTCGTCGATCAATGATTACGGGTCGCGTCATTGTGACTTCATATTGAGCTGTTTGCGTTTTTATATCGAGTCCATTCCATACTTAGATGATGATGCAGACATATTAAACAAATTACCGTAAAATAGGCTTTAATTCATATAACTATTTACCGCTTATCGCTTGAGGCTTAGGTAAATTGATGAAAAATTGTTGATTTTATTGCACATATACTTTTTTACTAAGTACATACAATAATCATTATAATAAATGCGTGGTCTATGATTTAAAAAGGTTTAAAAAGGTAGTTTAGTTTCAGTTTCTTAAAGCTAGATGAAAATTTGAGCTAGAGAAAACAATGAACAACAATGAAAATGGAGAGTCGTGGTTAAGGCATATTGGTGAAGAGCTTAACATTAAAAATTGTTTGCTTATCAATAATAAAAAAAAAATACAAAATCTTCATATTTAAATTTTGTACACTATTATTCACAAATATTAACGGACAACCTCATTCATTTAATAGAACAAAACGAAAAATCCTTTGTAAACCCACTCTAATTTCGTCCACCTTACAAACAAAAACTGAACAATAAAATAAAATTTTTATTAGTCAGTCACCTTTTCTTCGCTCCTCAACAAAATGTCATATCCATAAGTCTTGCCCTAACTTTTGTAACAGATTTCATGCGGGGACACTTTTATAACTCCTCTTTAGTCTATAAAATGAACATAAATAAGGTCCTTGTTTGATGGGCTATCTTTTATTTCAACTGCGTGCGCTTCGATATGTATACGAGCTGGTGCGGTTTGTGTGTATTGACTGGCGGTCGAAGGCGGAAATTTGATTGAACCCACCAAACAATTTGGCGAACTTTCACCACAATGAACAAAAGTCTGATTCGAATTTTCTTCGACTAGACGAAATATCGTCAGATTTTACGTAAATAGTACGCCATGATGAAGAATAATCTAAGTCAGTACGAACTTTCTTCATCATGGCGAACAATTTGCGTATCTTTCGAGCATAATTCACGGCGGCGATGAAAATTCGAGTCAGACTTTTCTTCATTATGATGAAAAAAAGCAATTCTATAACTCGAAGTTAAATTATAAAAGACTGGACTCTATATGTCGAATTTTCTTTGATTTGGACTCAATGACTCAACTCAATACCTCGAAATTTCCATAAGTCGAAATAAAAGTTCCCTTCAGCTTCGAGTTATCTACTGTTCACATGTAATAAAATAAACACCAATTCGAATCTGGTCGGGCAAAAGTCATCTTCTACGAATCATCAGTGCAAATTGTTAATGGAAAAACTTCTACGAATCTCAGATGCAAAATTTACGTTTCGTAATGACAAAACTTCTACGAGTCGTAAATGCGTATCGTATTTAGTTCGCCGCGACGTATCGCTTTCGAATTATATTGGCGTATTGCTTTCGGTTCACCGGGGCAATTCGCCATAGAAGTACCATATTCTTCTCAGGCAATCTGTTTGCGATCTGAACACGAGTTCGCCGGCGAACAAATTTCTCGTCTTGGCAAATCGTCTTCAGATCGCCGGCGAATCATTTTGTTTGGTGGGAAGTCGCAATATTTAAGTGGTGCATTTGTATTCA
The DNA here is from genome assembly GCA_949715475.1 of Microchrysa polita. NCBI lineage: Eukaryota > Metazoa > Arthropoda > Insecta > Diptera > Stratiomyidae > Microchrysa > Microchrysa polita. The sequence goes on along the minus strand of OX454418.1, from coordinate 14,105,746 downwards.
TGTTGTCGCTCCCGTAAGAAAGCTAAATAAAGAAGAAAAAAATGAAATGTAAGGAGCAACCATAAATTTGGGTGAGATATTCTCCGATACTACTATGATTATGTGCGTACCTTGAAAGCACAACCGTAGTAGGGTATGCGGGTGGTTCCAAGGTGGCGCACGGCGAAAGAATTGATGAACACCACGTTAAGATGATGATTGTGTTGTCTGGTGATCCTGGAATATTATGATTGGTTTGAATTTTTTTTTTAGAAAATAGGATTTGTTATTTTATTACAATTTTGATTTTGGTATATGTATAATGTAGTCGTTTGCTTTGAAATTGAATAAGGGTGAGCATCAAATCATTTTACATGTACCTACATAAGTCTGCAAGCAAAATATACAGGGTGTCCGGAAACTGCCGCATAAACGCGGACTATGATTCCTCAGTTGATTTCCAGTAAAAAAGTTGTAGGGAGCATACCCCCTATTCTTACAGCTTTAGCTGTCACAGGGATTTGAAGATTTTTGAAAAAAATAATTTTCTTGCACGAATTAAAGATCAACATCTCCAAAGCTAGCTATAGCTGGTCTATTTCTAACAGTTTTAATACCTTAAGTGCAGAAAACTAGGGTTAATTTTGGCTCGATTTCGACATAATTTGAATAGATTTTACCAATTGCAGATCTTTAGGGGCAGTGTTAATTGAATTGTATTGAATTCGAGCTAAAATTAACCCTAGTTTTCTACACTTAAAGTATAAAAAATGTTATTAGAAACAATGGAGCTGCAATAAAATGATGTAAGAGAGATATGATCGTAAGACTATGCGCCAATTTTTAAAAGAATCGTACAAGCACCTCTCCTTGGCAAAAGTTGGAGAAAATTGAGATAGAAAAATCGATTTTTTTGGGTCAAATCACACAAATTTGATTTTGAGGGGTCCAACAAGTTTTTTTTGCGTTTGGACTCCTAAAATTGGAATAAAGTTGTTTGCCGCAAGTAAAATTTGCCGACAACATTTGAAAAGTCACCAATTAGAGGTACGGAAATTTCGTTTTAACGAAATAGATGCGAATTTCGGCGAAAATTGCTAATTTATGCGAATCAATGAGAAATGTTCCAATTTGGACTTTTTCCACATAAAAAGTTTATTTTTGTCCAAAAATGTCAATTACTGGAGATAATTTTTCATCTCAGATTTTTTTAGACGTTTTCCCTTAATAAGAACAGAGAAATTGTTAAATGCAGAGAGTTGGGTGAATCACGAGCATCATGGCTTGCCGAACACCGAGAAAGCACTTTAGTTGGAGGTTTGATGAATCAACTTTGTTTTCTGCAATGCGATTTTTAGGGAGAGTTTTCTCGTGGTTCGGCGGGCCCCCATAATTTAAATGAACTTTACATAAAAACGATAAAAGCGTAACGATATTTACGGTATATGCCTCAGCAGTTTCTCGTTTTACCGTTACCGTATCTAGTATCTATGTGTGTTGTCTGAATTCAGCGAATTTCAGCGAAATTTCCAATATGCAAAATTAGTTTATGCGAAATTCCTGTACTTCTAATATATTTTTTAGCGTTCTTGTAAACATCGAAAAATACAAATACAGAAACACGAAGGATTGTATGAATATACATACATATATTTTATTGAACCAGCTAAGTTGTGACACGTCGTAACTTAATTTTGGACCATCGTTCCACAATTCGATGTAAATCCATTTTATCGTCAATATCCTTCGCAGAAAACGTTAGCATCAAATTGTCCAAACGTTCATGCCCCATTAATGATTAATATCAATTTACCAAATGATCGTTCGCTTGAAGCTGATGATACTAGACATGTCAAAATATGAATAATATTGTAAGCTTTCGGTGCTTAGTTTAAAGGGGAACCATACGAAATCCCCAAACACAAAATCCCCAAACGTAGAAAAATCCCCATATTAAAAATCCCCATAATCATAATACCCATATACAAAATCCCCAATCATAAAATCCCCAAACACCCGAAATATTATGGTAAATGGTAGATGGATGGTAGTAAAAAATGGTAGATGGTAAATGGTTGATGGATGAAAGACTGTTAATTGTTGACGGTTGATGGTAGATGGAAGGTGTTAAATGGTAGATGGTAAATGGCACTTGGAGGGACGTAAATCGATACTAACTTAATTTTTTGATTAGCACAAACAAAATATTCGAGTCCATTGCATATATCGTTCTAAACATAATAGGTTTTCTTTAACATCGTCGAGACAAGTCCTCATCCGAACGAATATTCGCGGAAAACTTGGTTGGCTTATTGTTGGAACCGATTGCATATTTAATCGCCTGCACATTATCTGCTGTTGTTCTGTGTTACTTCAAAGAGTTTGCCGTTGATTAGCATATATATCAGTCCACGACGGTGATTTTTTTTATTGCATAGTAGGACTATTCAATTACAATAGTCTAAAGCACTTACCATTTATTATCTACCATTTACCATCTACTATTTGCTATTTACCACCCACCATTTGCAATTTACCATCTGTCATCAACTATTTACAAGCTACCATCCGTCTACCATTAACCACCTACCATTTACCATCTACCATTTATCATCTGCCATTTAACATCTATCATTTACCATCTACAAAAAAAGTCTCCATTCCCAATTTGAGATGTGATCTTAGAACGCGCGCGCGTCCTTATATCACACCTCAAATGGGGAATGGGGAATTTCGTTTGGGGATTTTGGTTTTGGGTATTTTGATTTCGGGGATTTTGATTTCGGGGATTTTGATTTGGGGATTTTGGTTTGGGGATTTTGTGACTGGGAATATCGTATCCAACCCAGTTTAAAGGCCTCTTTCGCTATCTCCCCAAAACTTTGACGCTCGGAGCAATTATCAAGAAGGATTTGAATTTCAGCATGAAGGCATTCGGGGATCGATCTCCTTTGAAATACAAAAATAAATTTGGATCACTGCAGTTACTGAGATTATCGTGCAATTTTTCCCATCGGACAGAATTTGAAATATGTTTTGAAATGGTTGGAGCAGTTTGGCTACTTTTTCCAATTCTTCTGTGGACTTTGAGATAAAAACGTCAAGATGGATTTTGAGCTCTTTTCGGTAAAATGTTGCAAAGTCTGTTTCGGCTGTAGTTTGAGATAATTCGTCCAATTTTTTCGGAGCACGACGAGTTCGGTGTTGTTTTTGTAGTCCGATTCAGGGCCAAATTTTCAGTTAAATTTTTTAATTTAAACATTAGTTTTATGATTTCATGCCGAATAGCTATATTAATAAGTATGTACATTCAATTACATATTTTTTGAATTTGAATATTGCACCTTTCAAATGCCTTTATCCTTAAACATCGACAGGTATTCTTTTGTAAATTTATAATGCCGAAAATCGCAATCCTACATATTTGAGGGGTCCAACAAGTTTTTTTTGCGTTTGGACTCCTAAAATTGGAATAAAGTTGTTTGCCGCAAGTAAAATTTGCCGACAACATTTGAAAAGTCACCAATTAGAGGTACGGAAATTTCGTTTTAACGAAATAGATGCGAATTTCGGCGAAAATTGCTAATTTATGCGAATCAATGAGAAATGTTCCAATTTGGACTTTTTCCACATAAAAAGTTTATTTTTGTCCAAAAATGTCAATTACTGGAGATAATTTTTCATCTCAGATTTTTTTAGACGTTTTCCCTTAATAAGAACAGAGAAATTGTTAAATGCAGAGAGTTGGGTGAATCACGAGCATCATGGCTTGCCGAACACCGAGAAAGCACTTTAGTTGGAGGTTTGATGAATCAACTTTGTTTTCTGCAATGCGATTTTTAGGGAGAGTTTTCTGGTGGTTCGGCGGGCCCCCATAATTTAAATGAACTTTACATAAAAACGATAAAAGCGTAACGATATTTACGGTATATGCCTCAGCAGTTTCTCGTTTTACCGTTACCGTATCTAGCATCTATGTGTGTTGTCTGAATTCAGCGAATTTCAGCGAAATTTCCAATATGTAAAATTAGTTTATGCGAAATTCCTGTTTTTTATTTGCGAAATTTCCGTACTTCTAATATATTTTTTAGCGTTCTTGTAAACATCGAAAAATACAAATACAGAAACACGAAGGATTGTATGAATATACATACATATATTTTATTGAACCAGCTAAGTTGTGACACGTCGTAACTTAATTTTGGACCATCGTTCCACAACTCGATGTAAATCCATTTTATCGTCAATATCCTTCGCAGAAAACGTTAGCATCAAATTGTCCAAACGTTCATGCCCCATTAATGATTAATCTCAATTTACCAAATGATCGTTCGCTTGAAGCTGATGACACTGGACATGTCAAAATATGAATAATATTGTAAGCTTTCGGTGCTTAGTTTAAAGGGGAACCATACGAAATCCCCAATCACAGAATCCCCAAACGTAGAAAAATCCCTAAAATCAAAATCCCCATATTAAAAATCCCCATAATCATAATACCCATATACAAAATCCCCAATCATAAAATCCCCAAACACCCGAAATATGATGGTAAATGGTAGTAAAAAATGGTAGATGGCTGGTAGATGTTAAATGGTTGATGGATGAAAGACTGTAAATTGTTGATGGTAGATGGAAGGTGTTAAATGGTAGATGGTAAATGGCACTAGGAGGGATGTAAATCGATACTAACTTATTTTTTGATTAGCACAAACAAAATATTCGAGTCCATTGCATATATCGTTCTAAACATAATAGGTTTTCTTTAACATCGTCGAGACAAGTCCTCATCCGAACGAATATTCGCGGAAAACTTGGTTGGCTTATTGTTGGAACCGATTGCATATTTAATCGCCTGCACATTATCTGCTGTTGTTCTGTGTTACTTCAAAGAGTTTGCCGTTGATTAGCATATATATCAGTCCACGACGGTGATTTTTTTTATTGCATAGTAGGACTATTCAATTACAATTACGTACCACTTTTTACTTTTACCTGGATATTTAGTTTATGACGGCACTTGCAATAATGAATAAATATGTAAAATATACGTTAGGGCTTTGACTACCAGATGTATGGAAATCAGTTCTAAAGATGTAGTTTAACGTTTTTAAAAATTGCTTTTCGTGGGGGACTGCCATCAGTACGATTTAGCGAACGAGTCGTTTTAATCGTACCACCAGTATTAAAATCGTACCACTGAATAAAACCATTAAATTTGTTAAAGAAATTTTATTTCGGGCACTTAGGAGTAAAAAAAAAACAATTATAAGTATATCCTTAGCAAAAATAGATGATGTGCAAGATTTCGCCTAATCGTGTTTAGACCAAGCAACTAAATCGTACCAGTACCACCTACCAAACTCATAGCGGTACGATTTAACGTACCCTGCAATTTTTCGAAAGATGAACTATCTCGTCATAACTGCAAAACTTGAACACGGGCACCCAAATCAACAATAATTTAGCTTAAATTTGTAATTAAATAAAGCAAACTGTGCGCTTTTAGCTTACCTTCCTCATGAGTTATTCCCTTAGCAACTGACACGCAAAATAACAAGAAAAAGTCACAAAACATATTTTTTTGGCTCACATACACATATACATTTTGACAGATACCACTCGCAACTAACCGATTCTCTAAAGATGGCGTTGTGACATGGTTTGGTGTTACCAGTGTGTAAATAATTGACCATTTAGTCGGAAATTTGGAGGTGGTACGATTTAAACGGTGGTACGATTTCACCGACTCTCCCCTACCATCGACAATAGCCTAAAGAAAGTCTCCATTCCCAATTTGAGGTGTGATCCTAGAACGCGCGCGCGTTCTTATATCACTCCTCAAATAGGGAATGGGGAATTTCGTTTGGGGATTTTGGTTTTGGGTATTTTGATTTCGGGGATTTTTATTTCGGGGATTTTGATTATGGGGATTTTGATTTGGAGATTTTGGTTTGGGGATTTTGTGACTGGGGATATCGTATCCAACCCAGTTTAAAGGCCTCTCTCGCTATCTCCCCAAAACTTTGACGCTCGGAGCAATTATCAAGAAGGATTTGAATTTGAGCATGAAGGCATTCGGGGATCTCCTTTGAAATACAAAAATAAATTTGGATCACTGCAGTTACTGAGATTATCGTGCAATTTTTCCCATCGGACAGAATTTGAAATATGTATGTCTGGAAATGGTTGGAGCAGTTTGGCTACTTTTTCCAATTCATCTGTGGACTTTGAGATAAAAACGTCAAGAAGGATTTTCAGCTCTTTTCGGTAAAATGTTGCAGTCTGTTTCGGCTGTAGTTTGAGATAATTCGTCCAATTTTTTCGGAGCACGACGAGTTCGGTGTTGTTTTTGTAGTCCGATTCAGGGCCAATTTTTAATTTTCTTGCGAAAATCAGCTTTGCACTAACGCATTGATTTTCATGTTGTTTTTAAATGTATTTATAAGACTCTGTTGTACTGCGAATGAGTTTCATGGCGACAATAATGTTGAGATCCGGAGCTTCCAAATTTCCAGTTAAATTCTTTAATTTAAACATTAGTTTTATGATTTCATGCCGAATAGCTATATTAATAAGTATGTACATTCAATTACATATTTTTAATATTGCACCTTTCAAATGCCTTTATCCTTAAACATCGACAGGTATTCTTTTGTAAATTTATAATGCCGAAAATCGCAATCCTACATATTTCCACTGAGGTCAAATTTGCCGACTGCAGATGAAAATTGAAAATGTTAGGGGGTGAGACACCCCCCCCCTTTAGGTACGTCCCTGAGTGCTCACAATTCATAAAAAACTAAAAACATCAGTGAAAAGTAGGATTAGGTTCATATTAAGATCTCCAGAATAACTGGAAGTCACATTATCACTATGTGGGGGAAAAAGCCACCTTCGTTATATCAATGACTTACGGGACAAGTATAGGAAAAATCGTATCTTTCTGAAAAGTTAATCGAATAAAGCAATATATATCGTTTAATGAAACTCAGTTCGAAGTCAGTCGGGAATCATCGAAAAATACTCGCAGAGTTTGGTAGTCGAACTGGTTTCTTTCAAAACACAGTGGAGTGCCCAACTGACAAACCATATGCCTTAAAGAAGCACTTCACCCTGTAGCAATGCTATAGTAACACTAAACTCAGTTTAACGCGTAAAATCGCTTAAAGGAGTATTTTGGTCCGATAAATAATCCTTAAAACATTTTCTGGAAAACTTAAACTTAAACTAATATCCTTATAGAATCAGTTCACGTTAATCTAATAATCGAATATTAACACTATAAAAAGCTCAAACCAGTATAAATTTAGTGATGGTGCTGGAAGACTTCGATAACACTTTCTCTAAACGTTAAACTAAAAAGATGCTCTATTAAATATTTATCTATTGTGTTTATTGGATGACATAACACAGGATTATGTGTGTTTATCTCACACTTGCAATAGTCTCTCCCTAAATTAACACATACAAACAATATTCTCCTATAGCAGAGAATCGATTGTGTTATAAGGTCATCTGCTACTATAAGTTTCTATTGGATTAAAAAAACCGCGCCAAATGCTAAAATTGTTAGTTGGGTGGTGAGATAAATAGCAGCTCTGATCATTTTCTTATTTTTCCGTACTTTCCATATATGTATATCACCAATCCATTTTTCCAGGACATTTACTGCCATTTTTATGAAAGTTAGGTTAATCAGACCTGTTCATAACATATGTATTCTTCCATATGGGCCACATAATCATCGCGTATATTGAGATTGACTGAATGACTTTTCTAAATTTTCAAGGCGGCTTTCGGCGATATGTATACCTGCCCAAGTTCCCTGGTTCAAGGTTAATTAAACTTGATATCGACCGTTTGATAATCGAAACGTAGTAGTTATACGTATTGGCAAAATTATTAAGGTTTGTGTTCGTAGAGACGACTCATGGGATCATCGCTCAGCGATCGAAGTGAAACCACCATATTTAAATAAGGCTCGAAATTGGATGCAAAACTACGATCGCTGAGCGATGATCCCATGAGTCGTCTCTACGAACACAAACCTTTACCGAATTGTTGTTCCTCTTCCCACAGAATGTTATCTCCTTCCTTACGTACATCTTCAATTTCTCAAAAGCGCTGTAAACTCTCGTTCACCTCAGATAACACATGGAAATTATTTATGCAGAGACTCCGAACACAGAGATGTTTCTTGCTGTATAAATTCGCTCCCAATAAAACGTACGGCTGCGTCGTCGGTGGAAATCTGGATCGGCTAACTTCAAATTTCTAATATGTGAGTCTCTTCATAACGAAACCGTCTACCGCGAAATTGTTGGATCTAAAACAATTGATACAGAGTGCACTCTTGTTTTGAGGATAACAAGAAACAAGCCGTTGGTCTTGATCCATTTTTGCAAATTCATCGCAGTTTTGATCGCCCTTGCATTTTGAACGAGCAGCGCCCGCTCTAGTGTTTGCGCCGCCCCGGGCAAGAGGACAATTTGCCACCCCTTCAGTACTATACTAGACAGATTTATAGTAGATTAGATAGAATCGAGTGATTTTGCAGCCCATGTTCGCAGTGGCATATATAAGAGGGCATAAATGGGATTTAAAATTTCCAGGGAAATTAAGGTGACTTTACATTTTACAAAAAAATACGTTATTGGCTGCCATTGAAGGTCTCCAGATTTGCTCCTTTTTTCCGGAGATAACATAATTACTGTGACTAATTGAGATGAACAATTTTCATTTATAGTCAAAGGCTGCGGCCTGCTGTTGACTTTTTATTATTTTTATTATTAGACTTTTTTATTATTTTTTTAAGGAAAACAAAATAGACAACTTATGACAAAAATTGTTGGAAATATCAGAAGAAAACAAAACATTCCTTCTCTGTGCCGAGTATTGAAAAATGCGCCGCCTGACGGAAAACATCGGAACAATGTAGACTGAGGCCACCGAGCTTTTTACAACTTCGCATTTTCAGAGCGACCACACAACTAGCAATGAAACTATTCAGTGCTTTATCTGTACAACAATATTTTTCAAAGCGCATGCCTATTATTTTAATTAGTCCCAATTAAATACTTCTTTTTCAGAAGTAGTCCCCATAGTATCTCGCGGACCACTTACGGGTCTTTCACTGACCACCTGTTGGAAAACATTGTGCCTTAAACTGTATCATTTGGTATTATTACGAAAAAAAGGATAAAAAAAAAACATTTTTAGAAAGCGCTTGATTTTCCATCTACTGGGGAAAATAGTCCCGACCCCAGATCCTCTCCCCTCCTATCTACGCCACTGCTTGGTAGTTGTAACAGCGAGTAGATTTTTTTCCAGTAAAATACAAAAATGCATTTTTGAAAACTCTACTCTGGAAAACTGCGTGTCAAAGAATGGTGCTCGTTTGGAGTAGTGCAGGGACGTAGCCAGGGATGGGGTCCAGGGGGTCCGGACCCCTCCCGAAATGTTTTTAATGGGCTTTGAAATTTCAGTGACGACATGAAACATGCAGTGGGTTCTTCAAAGCTAAGCAAGGACTTTGCCTCTTCAAAACACAATTTTCGGAAGCGAACAAATGATCCAGTTCATAAATTAAGTAAGCTTTAAGGTGTTTTCTTTACCCAAATAAAAGTCTCTCTAAAAAAATTGACGTCATCGGTTGTGAAATTCATTTTGTGGGTGTCAATTTTTTTCCTGCCTTGCGGCATTTTTTCGCCTGTCTATGGTTTACTTCAGAATGAAAGTTGATATTAAATCTTTCCTTCCGGGTTTCCACATATTTTCTAGCTAGCTAAAAAGCCGCCCCAAAAATTTGGCGCCCCGGGCGATCGCCCGGCTTGCCTCCCCCCTTAGAGCGGGCGCTGGAACGAGATAGTTTCGTGACGTGGAAAGGTCTTACTACTCCTTGGTCCTTGCTTTTGTTTTTGACGAAGCAAATGATGACTCTTTAAGTTTTCTTGAAGTAACTTGGTACATATACGGTACAAATTAAACCATACCATAAAATTATCTGCAGTAAGTGAGCAAGAAGACACGTTTTTTTCTGAAAAATGATGGACAACATGATGAGAAATAATAAAGTAAATCCAATTGTCGGAGCAGGAGTTGAATAGTTTCCATAACATTATTTGAAATGTTCTTTTTTTGTACAAAAATCAAAGATATTTCAAGAAAACTTTATGAGATTAAAGCATTTTCCAAAAATACATAAAGATCAGTTCGCTTGTATGATTGCAACTGCTAATAGATGTTTGCATATAAACTGAACTTAAACAAATATTTATAAAATATATAAACTGAAAATAATAATTAATTGCACCCAAACCATATAAAAAAATCAAAATACTTCCTTAAAATATACTTTTTCACTTCTGGCAACGACATACAAATACAATATCATTTTGGAGTCCTTCCATCTACACAATACGTACATATTACATTCACGTGGAAAATTCCAGTCAAACGAAAGGACTCTTGTTAATTCACTAGGATTTAATTTAAATTAGTTTCAAGTCTTGTCCTCCAAAGAACGTATAGTATAGCACTGGTATCGTCTCGGTGAAACTTTGTCGGGAACTCATGTCAAGTGGAAACGTAATGTTCAATTCGTGGTGAAGGCACTCGCTTACAGCTAAGAGAAATTTTGTGACTTACCGTCATTATTAAAAGTCTCTCGCGACATGATGGCATATGAATGAAGTTGGTAGACGTAGGTATGGATACGGAATTGTTACCATTCTCGGTGAATTCCTATATAAAGCAGTTTGCTAACAATTTTTAAAAAGATATTGGAATAAGGGAAGCAAAAACTTATGATTACAATATAGATAAAAAATAGTACTGAGAATGAAACAAAAAGGAGTTGGACTTTGACACACATGTACTCCGGCTCGCTATCTATGTTGAGTCCAGTATGTTTCAACCACGGGCGAAACCACCTTGTTAAACGATGTTTAAAGGATACAAATAAATTCGCGCTGAGCGTGCGGGGTGATCATATCTCTCTTTGCATACCGTAACAATTTAGAACTCGATATGTGCTGATTCAGTGATATCCAAGAAGGAAATATTTTTCTTACTATTCAAATAGAGAAAGGATTTCATATTTTCATCATGGTTTAATATTACGACTAAAAAAATCGGCAACACTTTTCAGCTTCTCTCAAGTCACTGGTACGACATCCATTTTTTATGCTTTTGAAAAATTGCTTTACATTGAATACACAACGTATATAGCATAGAGGCAATGAAGTTAAACAGGAGTTTAAGGCACAGGTGATGACAAGAAAAATGACATTAATTTGTGACCAGTGTTTAACTTGTCTGTTCTCTGTACAGGTTTGTCTCCGTTTTTTTCTGCCTGCTCTCTCATCCTTGACTTTCAAAAGGGGACTATGCCTGTACCGAGAGACTATACCCATATAATGAAAACATGACAAACTTTCGCTCCAACAGTATAAACATACAGAAGCTCGGCACGTCCTCGACGTACCGTACAATGTATATAGGTATGTGCACAGGATCAAAAGGACACAATGAAACAATTTTGTACGGAATATGGCCATACCCGAACTCGACTGTCGAAGTGAAAAAGGACGAAACAGTTTTGTGAGCACAAGAGGGAAGTGCAAATGAACACTAAACCTGAACGGTATGACAATATAATTTGCATTTTTTGGTGAACGACAAGCGAAATAGTATGTATGTATGTATAGGACCTCTCGATATGAAAAGTTCGGGTCCAATGGTTTGGTTTGTGTGGTATTGCAAAGACTGTCACGTATGACGCGTTTTCGCTACACAGGATTCTCCTAAACCCACTGGCGGTGCGAGGGTGTATATTGCTGAAGTTGAAAATTTTCATAACGTGTGAGGATTAAGAGTGTTCTTTTTTTTTTGGCTTTGAAAATACGCAGGAGTGAAAAGTAAACTCGAAAAATTTGGAAAGTTTCCTAAAGTCTGATCTCTACAGAACCAGGGACGTAGCGAGGATTTTATTTCGGGAGGAGTTCAACTCTAGATATTAGAAACGCGGCATTAGCTGTACATTTTTTCCCGTAACTTCGATTCCATCGTTTGAATAGGCTTCACCCAATTTTTCATATTTTTTTTTTTTTTTTAATTGACATTTTTTGTATTGGCAATAGGCTACGTGGCAATTTTCCGTTTGGTGAAATAAAATGTAAATGCCAAAATATATATTTTAAAATAATTAAAATCTGAAAAAAGTAGTGTCAAGTTTTTTTTTTTTTTACTCTTTCACCGAAAACAACACTTTCTTCCTATTGCGCTCCAGAATAATTGCATCAGCCTATGGAAACTTCGAAAAAGCTACTAGATATGGTCTAAAAGCTCCTACTTAAAAAATATCCGTAAGCTTCCTTCCACAAAATTGGATTCTTGCCGAAAAAAGAACAAAAAATTGCTGGTCTTCCTTTGGTTTGAAATAAAACTTATGCTCCAGCAAGGCCTGTTATGTATTCAGATTTCAGTACCGAATACTGATATTCTTCAGCACCCGGCACCACACCCGATGCACCTGCAGGTTTTTTTCCAACACTCCGGTTTTTTTCAGTACCGGTTTTTTCAACCATGAGCAGTTTTTACAGGTTTTTAGCACTTTTTTAGTATCCTTTTTTTTCTGGCTTTTTTCGGCATCTGTTCAGGACCTTTTTTCGGGTTTTTTTCAGCACCTGTTCAGTACCGGTCTTTATTAGATTTTTTTGGCACCGGTTTTTTTTTCAGGTTTTTTAGCACCTGTTCAACACCGAATAAACTGATACTGATACAAGACTCTTTTGTACTGCATCTTAGCACAGTTTTTTTTTCAGGTTTTTTCGTCATTTAGGCCACAATTTGTCTTTCATATGTTGGACGACTTTATCCATTCTGAAAGTTAGCCAGGTTTTCTCAGGGAAATACTTGTCCAAAGGGCGTAGTAACACTAAGATAATAATTTTAGACCGCTGATTCGGAATTTGACGCCAAAACTTAAACAATTTTTTTTGGTGCCTGCCCCAGAATGGTTATTCTGCTTTCGGGAGAAATATTCATCGAATCGGCGCGGTAGAAACACTGAGGTCAATTCGGGTCTTGATTCCTCTGCTGGCTGATGGAACCCAAATTTGGGATCAGCAACCCAAAATTAGGGATCCGTCATACACAACGCGATCTGCTTCGGTGATCTCAACGAATGCATATGACAGACCGCCGCGAAACCGTGCGATAGATTGAATTAAATTGCACGTGGACGCAGATCGCGCTGTGTCTGCATGCCTTTAGTGCTTTTGCCGCGCCGATTGGACGAGTATTTCCCGAGAAATCATACCATTTTGGGGCGGGCAACCCTTATTTATTTTTCTTCTTTTTGGCCTCAAATTTGGAATCAGCGACCCAAAATTATTTTAGTGTTTTTTTTTTTTGCCAAGCCGATTGAACGAGTATTTTCCTAAGAAAATTGGGATATACTTTTCTGAATGAATGAAGTCTTCGAAAAGATTAAAAACGAATTGTGACTTAAATAAAGATAAAACCTGAAAAAGACCGGTGCTGACCTGGTGCTGACCTGGTGCTGAAAAACACTGGTTCTAACAGATGCTGAAAAAAAAACCTGAAAAAAAGTACTGAACAGGTGTTCAAAAAACCTAAAAACAAACTGGTGTTTGAAAAAAACCGTGACCGGCCCATGGTTGAAAAAACCGGAATATCGGTACTTTAAAATATTGGTGCCGGTGTTGATTAAACACTGAGCTTAAACCGGTGTACCGTTTTTTAGTTGTTGTTTTTTTTTTAAGAAAATTAACAAGCCTTAGTCCCGTTTTCTATATTTTTTCAATAAACATGGTAAAATAGTGACAATTTAATTGAAGGGAGATTTTCAATTAAGTTGTGATTTTTCTGGCTCATCTCTAACTAAAAAAATTAATCTAGATCAGTTTTTCAACTTTTGTAGTTGATCTACCACTTTTTTGACAAAATTTGGCAATTTACCATTCTATCACTAGAAATATTAAATATGCCCAAATCTACCACAATTCTTAATCTCCGAAATTATTTTCTAATTTTGGCAAAAACTAACTAGTGAGCATAAGAAACTTCCTATATCGACTTTCTGCCCTGAACTTTAGTGTTCAGAGCTATGTCTGTGCCCTAAAGTCGGCTCGGTGTTTCGTAAGGCTATTAATTTTAATTAAAAAAAAATCGTTGGGAAATTGATTCAACCAGAGCAGTTTTGACGTTTTGAAAATCTATCACCTTCTACCACTATTTTGAAGACAGATATACCACGGTTCTCAAAAAATAAGTCGACACGCTGATCAGCCTCATAACGCATCATTCTTGTTACGATTTAAGAGTTCATAGAAACTCCACCCTCTTTTTTGCATTTAGCAGCTTCTATTAACTGGATTTTCTCTTATCAGAACTAACTCTGGGTTTTACTTTTCCGCTTTTTAGGTTAGTCTAACCTAAGGTGACTAGACTCCCGAACGCCCAATGCTGTACAGTTTTGAAGCGAATCCTATGTCATACTTCCAGGTTACAGGTCCGATGTCTACGCCGCAAAAATGTTGTGAAATTCTCTGATGCGCAACAGACAGAGAGATGCCTGAGCGCAGAGTAGGGCGAGGTACAGGATCTGAGTGTACGTATGGACGGGCCAGAGGTTTAAATTCTACAAATTGCCTTCAATAAACTCACCACTTGCTGCGCTCGCCTTATCCTATTTCCCAGCAGCGGTACGTATCAAAAATGTTGGCGAATTCTGAAAAGCGCGGAAGACAGCGGGTTTGATTGGAGCGGAGGTCGAGCTGAGATCTGAGTAATACTAAGGACAGGCCATCGAAGGTCTAAGTTTTACCAATTGTCATCTATTAGCGAGCTCTGAACGAAGCCAAGTGTGAGCGACAGGATCTGAGTAAATGTATGGAGGAGCCATTGATCTAAATTTAACGAATTGCCTTACATTGGCTCACTGCTCGATGCACTTCACCTTATCCTCTATTTTGCAACAGCACTGTGTCGCAAGAATGTTGGCGAATTCTCTAATGCGCGACCGACAGAGGTCTAAATCTGATCTAAACCTGGTTGCAATATTTCTGGAGCCGAGTATGCATTTCTCCATGGTTGATGGCATGCCGGTTCCCTGGGCTCTTAACGCCGTTTTAAATTGAGTCTTAGGAAATGTGGGAAAAAAACTTTATCTAACACCCATTCCGAGTCCTTTCTTTAGTAGGAATACATTTTCCTAATAAAGGCAGGGCCGGCCTTAGCACTCTGGTGGCCCTGGGTCGAATGGATGATGGTGGCCCCCTACCCCCTTAATAATACACAAACAAAAAGTATGCGTTTAACGCAAATATTGGGAGCTGCTGTCACTGGCAGTTAGCTGAGAACTTGCGGAATTCTAATCTTCTCTCATGTCTGATAATTCTAGCATTCATAAAAAAAATCGCAGGCAAATTTTTATTTATTTATTTTTGGTTTACGCATATTTGAATAAAAATGGTTCCATTTGGGAAAAAAACTGACATTTTGCAAATTTTTCGTCAGCTGTATAACTGCTTTTCACTCCCCAAACATTTAAAATATCATCCATCAGACGGCTTGTGTGAGTTCCATAAGTTTGCGTAAGTTATGTTTATTATTGGCTGTCTCCGGAGTGCGCAGTTGGCAGCCTAAACCTTAGAATTTTAATATTACAACATTTTGTGGAATTTTTCTATGAATTCCTTGAATTTTTCTATCAAAAGTAATTTCTACATTAGTAATTTCAAATATTTAAAATTCCGTTTGTGAAGCACTGCGTTGGACATCGAAAGCTGAAAGGACACATCAGCTTCGATTTAGTGGAAAGATAAAATAGAAAGGAATGTTGTCTTTAAAAGAGTCGCGGCGCCGTAAAAAATACTCAACACATAAAAAAGTTTGAAAGATCTCATGTGATAAATTCCATGCCCAAATAACAGTTTTATCTAGGCCTGTTCCAAAAACCGGGATCCCGGTACAAAACCGGTGTTCACTTGGTACCGGACCCGATATTCTAAAGTACCGATATCCCGGTTTTTTGGTACCGAGTTAAAAAAAACCGACCGACGAGTCGGATTTTTGGTACCGAGTTAAAAAGAACGATTCATTTCAACCATGAGCCGGTTTTTTTTCAGGTTTTTTGGTACCGGTACTCAAAAAAACCGGCTTATGGTTAAAAAAAACCGTCGGTACTGAAAAAAACCTGAGTCGTTTTTTAACCCGGTACTAAAAAAAACCGGCTTATGGTTAGAAAAACCGTCGGTACTGAAAAAAAAACCTGAGTCAGGGAAACCGCTTGTGGTACCGGGTATTGAAAAAAAACCGAAACCCGGTACTGAAATCTCGGTACCGAACAGGCCTAGTTTTATCATTTATTTTGTCAGTCTTTCCCGATAACTTCTAACGTTCTTTCCAATTGCATTGACTCATCTGGCAATGGAAGGAAAAATATTAAGCAAGGTAGTTTTGTTTTCAGCAAAAGGAGGGATGGAACCACAGTACACTTTGCAGAGGCGCAAAAGCAATTCTCCTTAATATGTTTTCGGACATTGTTAAATCGGTATAGGCTATATGTTGCCCTGATTTAACTAGATATAACTACTTTTTTTTTGTTTTATAAGAATTCTTGAGATGGTGAATTTATAGAATAAAGCCACGCACCAATTCACTGAAAAAATTCGCCCGCGGAAAGAATTTAGGTTTATCTGTGTAAGGAAGTTATCGGAAACTACTGAAAAAGGTTAGTAATGAAAGCAGACACCATCCGGCATTTTTCAGAGCGGTGTTTTCAAAAAATCGCATTAATTTTCGATTCTGTACGTCGCGCCGATGTGAAAGCCTCAAGGTTCCCGTGTGCCATGTACAGTAAAACTTCGTTAAAACGCTCTTCTGGGGTCTAAGCAAAAAAAGCGCTATAACCGGGAAAACGCTATAGCGAGGAAGTATTCTTCATAGACGCAAACACATTTTAGGTGATAACATTTATTATTCGATTGATACATGGAATGAAATAGTAAGGAAATGGCAATCAATTGATCACTGGTTAAAAAAACAGATACATATTTGTTTTTGCTTTAGACTGGAACAGATTTCAGTAATACTGAGGTTTTCAATTTATTGAAAGATCATTCCTCTATGTCCATGCTATGGCCAAAAATTGCCTTGGCGCCTCTTTCTTGCTCTCTTCGGTGTCGACGGATGGCAAAAGAGCGTTATAACCGGGAAATAGTAACGTTATAACGAATCAAAATTTCCTGTAATAAATGCTAATGGGACCGGGACCGAGAAAAAAGAGCGTTATAGCCGGGAAATCGTTATATCCGGGAGCGTTATAACGAAGTTTTACTGTATATATTTTTGTAACGGTGGTGAAAAATAAGTTGCTCAGGAAATTCAATACTAACCTTTAAGTTTGAAATTCTGAAAAAGAAAAACCTTTCTACAAATGCTTTGGTGAATTACGCTTAAGAGTCTGGATAATAGCGGAACATGGTTCAACTGTGATCATGAATTTTTAAGTTATTGTTATAAACATGCTCCTTTGCATGGCAGCCGGTTCCACGACGTAAATTCTTTTGGGGCTATTTGCTGTTACAACAACAGACAGCTGCGAAAATCCGTTGATTCAAACAAAAACAAATCTCTTGAATCAACGACATACATATCTACTACCTAAGCCCGCCAATTAGTCCTATTGCCCGGGCTGCGTAATTGCTAGAGCGGGCGCTGAGTAAACTTCAATCCTTATTTATGGGTCGGTAACGAGCGTGCGGATAAGTTATTCATGATAAACACCAATTCAAACTTCTTGTGATCTAAAGGTGTTACGTCTTGTAAAGAATAAGTATGCGATTTCCATTCACTAATCTCGATTTTAAGATTTTTGTATAACAGCAATGCCCAGCTTTCGGCGTGGTCTGTTAAGAAAGCACCGTTTAATAACTACTATAAATAAATAAATTCAAGCATACCATAATTCGAAAATTTTGATCTAGGTTTACTTTTCTTCATTCTTTATCCTTCTTATACCAATCCATGGAGTAGTGGTCTCTGGTGTCATCACTACCGCCTATTTTCATGGTATAATCTCAGGTTTATCCAGTACCTTCTCGAGCTTGGATATTGGTAATTTTTTTCGATAAGTTATAAAAATCAAATCCTTCATACCATGCTACCGTCACTGGTATTTCAAACAAACATTAAGGAGCAATGGTGACGTTCTGACGTTGGAGTGCAGATATTGCAATTTGTTTAAAAAGAGAGAAAGGGGACTGATATCTTATCCATATGCATATTATGACAGATTTTTTATCAGTAAAATCGCATCATCGTTATTAATTTCAATTTAGTTCGAGCACATATCGTAAACGGGTGTCGAGTAAAGGCCCCTTTTGAGAAATTCCCTTTCTGAGTGGTGGCCCCTTAAAAGTAAAGGATCCTTGAGAGTGGTGGCCCCTTAAATTTGGTGGCCCTGGGCGATCGCCCAGTTCGCCCACCCTAGGGCCGGCCCTGAATAAAGGAATCGGATAGAGTACAGTGGCTGATTTTTCAATCGTTTTGTCATAGGGCAAATAAATAAAAATCTCATCAGTTGACGGTAACTTCTGCACCTTGGTAGCTACAGCCTTGAAATGATCACCAAATATTTTTGCCAAATTTCAATTAGGAAACACAGAAGTGCAATTTAGGCAGCTGAACCTTCCGAACGCGAATAGGTGCACCGTAAAATTTGTACATTTTGCTGTACATTTCCCAATATACTGTAGGTCAAAATGCTGTACTGTACAGAAGAATACATACCTCAGATCCGACTCTATATTTAGTTCCGAGTAGCGATAAAACTTTATCAGTCAGAAAGGGCACAAAAGGGTACCAACCACCGATCCCTGTGGAAACGCTATACACTTATGCCTCGTTATTACGGCTCTTTTTGATTATGGCACTGTTTCGATTTATGGCATCAATTTATTCGTTATACGGCCGGTTTTCCGTAGAAATACGAAAAACACTTGTTTATATCGTGTAAGAACCAACTATGCTGGTAAATTGTCCTCGGTTTATTTCCTCAAAAAAGCAGGAACGAATGAAGCACCAAAAGGCGTTAAGCTAAAAGGCTGACATACTAAATGATAAAGGAAAGCAAAATCCAGTATTCAGGACATTAAATTTGTATCAAAGGTAACTCAGTTGAGTGAGGCCGAATTCGCTTACCACAGTCACATTTTGATTAGAGGTTATTGTAATATTTATATTGCCAAAGCAATTCTGTGGAGGATGAAGCTTCGCGATTGCCAAAAAAAACATGTAACGTCAATCAAATTAAGGCAGTAATGATAAGTCATATTACAAAGTTTTGGAATAAAAAAGGTTATAAATTGGGAGCCTTAAATTCGGACAAGGAGAATAAGACTTAATTGATTTTGTAAAAAATACTGTTAAGAAAAATTCAAGCGACGGCTACTTTAATTTTAATTCTTCTTTGATAAACCGATCGTGAATTAACGCAGCAAAAGAGACACAATCTATGTAATGATATGAATTTCATTATTTTTTTTTTGTGTTAATAAAAAAAAATCGTTTTCCAAAATGTTGAACCTAACATTTAGTTATTTCAATAAATTTCTTTGGAATTCGATATACGGCAATCTCACTTAACGGCCAAAATCTTTGGAACCAATCTAGGCCGTATAACGAGGTATGAGTGTAGTTAATATGCACTACTTGGTTTCACTGATATACGCCAGGAAAATTGAACATAAATCTGGCTAATCAGAAAAATTAGAGGGAAAGCCTGACTTTCGCGTGAGCCTTCCTTTCGAAAGAAAAGTTTTTTAGTATTTTAAAAGCAGACATGACTGTTCACAGTCCTCATCGAAGAGGTTATTATGTAGTGAATTAGGTTAGGTTTGATTGTATGACATGGGGAATGCTGTACATTTCCCAATGCTGTACGACAGAACAAAATGCTGTAATTCTTGTCAGCTTACACTAACCTAACCAAAATGACACAACTTTTCAAGTTGCTCGTTAATAATTTCAAATACGATCGGACATGAAAGAACAGAATTCCATGTTTATTGAAATAATTTCGGGAGGGGTCCGGACCACCTGGATGATTAGATTAGAATGAAATTTCAATGAATGAACATCAATAATAATAAATCGAGCCGATTAGTCTTGAAACTAACGGTCAATCTACCATAAAATTCCAAAAGTTCTAATCAGGGACGTAGCCAGGGGAGGGGTCCATGTGGTCCGGACCCCTCCCGAAATGTTTTCAAAAATATGATGATAATATGGAATTTGAAATAATGCACAGTCATTAAGTTCAGATATTGTTATCAGACTGTGTTCTTAGACATCAATACCCATCCACTTAAATGGCAATTAATTTAACGATGGCAGTATCGAATCAACCTGACTCCGGCTTTTGAGCATCACAAAATTTAGTTTAAATAATTTGGAGAACTTATCATGCCCTCTATTTCAGGGGAGACCTCCGTTTCGTACAATTTTTGAATCAACTATTACATCACGCTCTTTGGGTCAGCCAGTTCGGTCACTCAGCACCACAACCCTACTGTGTCTGGGGCGATTACGAATTAACACAATGCATGGAAAAAACATCTTTCAAATTTCCCTGCAGAGGGACCTAATGTACCTACATTATAACCATATGGTACATAGGTACATGCACGGAAAAGGGAGCGGATCTTAGTCGGCGGATACTCTTGCAGGTTTTAGCAAGCCAGAAGAAAATGTATTGCGTAATAGAGGCTTATAAGACTTTTTCATAGTGTAGAAAACTGCCTTTTTAATTAAAAGAAATTTAATTCAATTAAGCTGAACATTTTTTGAAAGATGGACTTATACTTTCACAGAAACGCTAAATGATGTGTTTTCATTGTATAAAATCTACGCTCTCCCTTCACACGGCTCTGATCACTATCAGCGCCAAAGCATTACGGTCACATCGCTTACGACGCTTACGACTATCGACTAACCATGGTTTAATGGTGAAATTGCCTGATTAGAACGATTCGAATGGATTTTTCTCCCGTTTATTAAGTCTTGGGGACAACGGTTTCCCTTAAATTCGGTGACTTTCTGGAACAAGTTAAGGCTGCTTTTCTCAAGATAGTTTTAATGCGAAATTTGAACGATCGGCGATTTATCTGGTAAATTTTCAAAAGTTTTAGGACAAAATTACGTTTTTGGAACATACAGGCTATCCGCTTATGTAGGGGAGATGGTCCAAGAGGGACAATAAATTAAGTGTATCCCTTCTTGTCTCCAAAAAAAAATCTAGATTTCTGGAAAATTGTTTTTGGTAGTCGCGATTTATGAATCGAGAGATCTTTCTTGTGGTTTTTTACCCTAGATTTCATGGCCTCCCCGCCACGCGGACCTTGCGGACCCTTATGCGCCGCCACTGAGAAAATTACTCATCCAGAAAAGTGTTCACTTTATCATTAATTGAAAAAAAAATATTTGCTAATTTCCATTAGTGCTGGGAGCTTAAAATGTTCCACTGCAAGGACCCTGAGTGTAGCTACGGAATGATTGTGGCACGTACTTTAGCCGGAGACGCTGCATGGATCCTGAGCGTTGCTATAAGAAATTACCGAATGCGATAAATTATTCTGTAGCGGGTGCTTCATCTAACTTTTAATACTCCTGCATAGAAAAATGAAAAATGCATTGACCTGGCGTCAACTCCCCAAGGAGTTGGGGGAAAACAAGTGATAGGAGATCCCTCTCAGCTTCGTCATAGTCTGAATTTAGTGAGCTATGAAATATTGGCGGCGGCATATTATGGTCCAATCGACGGCGATGCCCTTGTAGGTTTCAAGGTAAACATAATAATCCAGACAGAAAAATAATGCAACAATCGATAATTAACCTTATTATTAGAGGGCGCTTTTTTAATTCTCACAATAATCTATAGTCGAAGGGCCGCTAAAATGGCATACAATTCGCGAAAAGACGCTTACTTGATGTTGGAGAAAACCTCCTATCAGATATCTTAACAAAACCTGAAAAAAAAACATGTTTGTGCCGTTTAACTCTAAATCTGACAAGATAATAGACTTGGAATGAAAATGACTAGAACACAGAGCGACTCATCGAAATTTTGAGGTTTAAAATCGTTTCTAACAAAGTTCTGACAAAAAAATTCGCATTTCGACTAAATTTACAAAAAAAAATTCAAAACCGAAAACTCTGTACCCAGACAATATTTGGACCCCTCCCAAAACAAAATCCTGACTACGTCCCTGGTTCTAATTAAAAATAATTCGTTAAATAATATAAAATAAGGAGAGGTCATAAACCATACCCATAATACCATTTTATCATGTAGACCAGATGCTCCAATTTTGTACACTTACTTGCCGCAACACCCTCCATTTTTTCGGTTTAATTTTAATTGCATAACTGTAAAATAACTAAATTTTGGTTTACTTTAACCGCCGCAACGTTGATTTTGGTATTTGGTTTAACAACTTACGGCTTTCGAATTGTTCTTTATAAAAAAAAGGTGTTTCCGTTGTTATCATCAACATTAATATTCTATTTTTATTCTTGGCATCTTATCAAGCCCAAGATCCATCTACAAAAGTAGTAGTCTATTGGTTTCTACTAAATAAAATCCTATTTTCACAAACTCTTTGAAAAGAAATTGATGAAACCACAATGACGTGAACATTTCTTCTATATCTACCATTTTACATGTGATGCGTAAAATTCATATAAAATTTGCTGACAATGACTTTCAAGTATAAGGCACGCACCCTTTCACACTCTTGTAAATTGTAGCAATTTGCAAATTTGTTATAACTGCAAAGTATCATCAATAAACCCCAAATATAATGGGATGGCTAAAGCTATTCCTGTGCCCTACGTTTTCCGAACTCTAACCCTTCAATTTGCGGTTTATCTATCATCCCCTCAATAGAAACAATAACAGCTCCACCGACAATTGGATAACTGCTGCTTGGATAAAAAGTCAATTGCCTCGGTTCTAACCCGTCTTCAATCCCGTATCGATAGACGTATTCCCAATTCCCAAATGTCACCAATAAAATAAAAACCCACCATACTCATGCTAACGAGGATACAATAAACACCGCACGAACATTGGGACTTCGGAAACACCAATAAAAAAAAGAATCGACAACAAAATGCAAATTGACAAAAGTGGCAAAGATCAGCAGAAAAATTGGCATTTCAATAAACCATAAACATAACTTTCACCTAAATCGAATTGTGCTGCGTGGTGAACCCAATAAAAAAAGGACCCGAAATTATCCGAAACAGCGCAGCAAGGATATGCATACTAAGAGCGAAATGAAATTGTGTGGTGAGAAAACTTTGGAACTTAACGTAAACGCAAAAAAAATGGAAAATACTTGGATTGATGTTTTTCAAATCCTTGCGGATATCTAACAATCAACCAGTCAAAACGAAATGCTTAAATCCAAAGAACGGGTTTCGATTTATATGCAAATACATTCTGTGTCACTTAGCCTTTTTCGTGTGTCCGAAGGATGACCGGAAAGTTTTCGTATACGTATATATGGTCAAACGAACGAGAATCATTCAAAGATTTGATATGTCTTGAAATTGTCATCGTCACTCAGACGGGAGATAGAGATATAGAAGGAAACATCATCCAATGAAAAATTGGAATGTGGAATTTAAAGACACCTATAGATATCAATAAATGAAATTATTTTTTATTTAAATATTTCATTCTTGTTTTAATTCATGATGTAATTTCAAATTCGATGCGATTATGACGATTTTTCATCATTAACGTCCATCGTCTTGACATTTCCATTTTCCCTCCATATATCGGTGAATGGAGCTCGGACTATGAATCCATGCTCAGCCATAGACGCTCGAGGATGAGACGACGACACGTATCAAATAGCTGATTTACGAGACAATATTGACGCGAGCTATTGCAACAATCAGAAACTGCAATCAAAAAGCACGAGGACCTATTTGCACAACAATAAAGCAAAGTAACCAACTAAACATCATCACCGCAGCCCATCAATGTGTCTTCATCATCTTCACATAATAGAGCAACCAGCAACGAAAAAAGGACGAACTGGCACAAGTGGTATTGAATGTCACCTCATCGTCGTCGTCGCGGAGCTATTGTGATTTGTGTCCGATATGTATGTTATAACAGCAGAGGTCCCAGACTTGATGTCAGCGGGGGGTATCCAATTCACACGCGTGTTCATTGTTTGATTATTATCCTGACTCAGCTTTCTCGACGACCTACATAAATGTACATAAAGCCCGGCAGAGATCCGATCCGATCATCACACTAAATGTCAACACAGAGCAATGTAATTGTGTAAATATGCACGCGGTGGTATGAGATGAGGCGATTTTCGATCCACGATAAGGACATTCTAATGACACATTAATTAAGTTGCAAGGGGAATTTATGAGATATGCGCGAGGGATAGTGGATTGTGCGGTTTAGATGAGATAAGGATTTACTATGTTATAATGGCGAGATTGAAGGGATGAGGTGCACTATTGTGGCAAACCAGTTGGCAAAGATTTATCAAATTAAAACATTTTTTTTTTCAATTCATATGAAATTACGAGATTTATTATGATAAGCAAATTTATAACGGCAAGAACATCAGACTGAAATAAAAGGGATGTGGCTGGTGGTACAAGGATCAGATTTATGTGATGAATGAACAAAAAAGAAATAATTACATAGAAAATTTATTGTCGCCACAAATAATAAATACTTATCGTAAGATAGTAACATGTAATAATGTCCTTAATTGAACCACATCTTACAATGGATCTCTGAGTGTCTGGCCATAAATATATAACATGCGCGACAGTCCAACATTAGACCAACGCCGCAGATTTGCTATAGTGATATCCAATTTCCAAGATCTTAACTGCTTGTCTGTTGAGGTGTTGAGATCAACAGCACGCTCAGCAGTGTTATTTATCCCCATAAATGGGTATATTTGTTTAACATCTGAGAGAGATTATATAGTTCGTCACATGGGTCGTGATTTCGTAAAATAGATACAATAAACTGAATTGGTTCACAATGAGACTCAAATCCACGACGCTGTGCACCGAAGATGTTCGCACTAACCACAACACCAGCCAGACTACTAGTGTGTGGCCATACTCTGATATTATATCGTGATTCCCCAGATGTATAGACATACAATAAGAAAAATCGAAAGGCTTTTCCACCAGAAGAAGTTTTTCAAGGCTTCCTCTTTACTCGCTATTGTCAGTGGCGTAACGTTTGTGTTCGAAATTGGAATGGTGGCCTCTTATCTACGATTTTTTAACCAGAAAATTTTGACAAAACCCGCATATAAAGCATCCAATAAGCAAGCGCTTATTGGTGTAAATTTAAATTTAAATAATTAAACGAGAAAACTTTTACAATCGCCTACTTAAACTATTTAGCAGTGGCGTAGCGTACGGTGTGCCATGTCTTCGGTGAAACACGGGCCCGCAACCATCAGGGGCCTCCTAGCGTAGTTACGCAAAGTAGCATATTTGTTGGGTAATTGGAATGGAATGTAGAAGCTGTTGAACAAGTTAGAAGAGCTCTTCTTTGCTATACGAAGCAGCTTTAAGCTTGAGTTTCAATGGCCGTTTAAGGGGGATGCGCGGTCCTGAGTAATTGCCCGGCTTGGTACCTCCTAAAGCGGCTATTGTTTGTTAAATTTGCCCGCCCTGATTAAATTCGGAATATTTGAAACGGAACTTCTGTTCTGTTGAAATTGCCCGAAAGTTATACATTCAGCGATATAAATACTCTCGGTCTAAGCCCATCATTTTTAGTAGTTAAAAAGGTGGATTTTGCTACGGTGGACACCTAGAAATTTCAAAACGCGGTTCACAATAAGGAATTAGCAACAATTCCAATTATCAAATAAGTTATTTCTCTTCGAAATTGCTATTGATATCTAAGAATCTCTACAATAAAAATAATAGCTTTAGCGGACAAAAATATGGTCGTTTAAAAAAAAAAAAATGGCTAATAGTGTAGTATTGTGTATCGTTCCAGTTTTAGTATGTATATGTTCTGCCGAAGCAAGAACAAAGTATTGTGTAGGGGGCCCCGTTTTCGTTTTCGAACGCAAGATATTTTTTAAACGTTACGCCACTGCTATTTAGCTGCTACTTATCGCTTAATTCAAGAGAAGCGGCAAAAGAACACCATACATGGCAGTCTCGTAACAGTCATTCATTTTAGAGGAGTATCTGAGGATCATATGGAGAGCCCCTTTGGGCAAGTTAAACTAAAGCCTGTTATTGGCATATCCACGCCCACCTCCTGGAAGACGAAAATGGGGTTTGAAAAAGTCGATCAAGAGGGCATCCAGACCTACATTTTGCCGAAACTTTGAGGGCGCTAGCTATCATCGTTTAGGAGATACAGCCATTTAAAAAATGCTCCTTTTGGGCTGAAAATGTCACTTTTCGCAACCCCATTTTCGCCAAATCTCATAGAAATTGAGAAAAGTGGCATTTTCTGCCCAAAAGGAGCGTTTTGGGGCGATTCATTGCCCAATCTCTAAACGGCTGTATCTCCTAAACGGTGATAGCTACGGCCGTCAAAGTTTCAGCAAAGTGTAGGTCTGGATGCCCTCTTCATCGACTTTTTCAAAACCCATTTTCGCCAAATCTCATAGAAATTGAGAAAAGTGACATTTTCTGCCCAAAAGGAGCGTTTTGGGGGCTATTTATTGCCCAATTTTTAAACGGCTGTATCTCCTAAACGGTGATAGCTAGGGCCGTCAAAGTTTCAGCAAAATGTAGGTCTGGATGCCCTCTTCATCGCCTTTTTCAAAACCCATTTTCGCCAAATCTCGTAGAAATTGAGAAAAGTGACATTTTCAGCCCAAAAGGAGCGTTTTAGGGGTGAATTATTGCCCAATCTCTAAACGGCTGTATCTCCTAAACGGTGATAGCTAGGGCCGTCAAAGTTTCAGCAAAATGTAGGTCTGGATGCGCTCTTAATCGACTTTTTCAAACCCCATTTTCGCCGAATCTCATAGAAATTGTGAAAAGTGGCATTTTCAGCCCAAAAGGAGCGTTTTGGGGTTGATTTATTGCCCAATCTCTAAACGGCTGTATCTCCTAAACGGTGAAAGCTAGGGCCGTCAAAGTTTCAGCAAAATGTAGGTCTGGATGCCCTCTTCGTCGACTTTTTCAAATCCCATTTCCGCCAAATCTCATAGAAATTGAGAAAAGTGGCATTTTCAGCCCAAAAGGGGCGATTTATTGCCCAATTTTTAAACGGCTGTATCTCCTAAACGGTGATAGCTAGGGCCGTCAAAATTTCAGCAAAATGTAGGTCTGGATGCCTTCTTCATCGACCTTTTCAAAACCCATTTTCGCCAAATCTCATAGAAATTGAGAAAAGTGGCACTTTCAGCCCAAAAGGAGCGTTTTGGGGGTGATTTATTGCCCTTTTTCTAAACGGCTGTATCTCCTAAACGGTGATAGCTAGGGCCGTCAAAGTTTCAGCAAAATGTAGGTCTGGATGCCCTCTTCATCGACTTTTTCAAACCCCATTTTCGCCAAATCTCATAGAAATTGCGAAAAGTGGCATTTTCTGCCCAAAAGGAGCGTTTTGGGGGCGATTTATTGCCCAATTTTTAAACGGCTGTATCTCCTAAACGGTGATAGCTAGGGCCGTCAAAGTTTCAGCAAAATGTAGGTCTGGATGCGACTTTTTTAAACCCCATTTTTGCCAAATCTCATAGAAATAGAGAAAAGTGGCATTTTCAGCCCAAAAGAAGCGTTTTGGGGGTGATTTATTGCCCAATCTCTAAACGGCTGTATCTCCTAAACGGTGATAGCTAGGGCCGTCGAAGTTTCAGCGAAATGTAGATCTGGATGCCCTCTTCATCGACTTTTTCAAACCCCATTTTCGCCAAATCTCATAGAAATTGTGAAAAGTGGCATTTTTTGCCCAAAAGGAGCGTTTTGGGGCGATTTATTGCCCAATCTCTAAACGGCTGTATCTCCTAAACGGTGATAGCTACGGCCGTCAAAGTTTCAGCAAAGTGTAGGTCTGGATGCCCTCTTCATCGACTTTTTCAAAACCCATTTTCGCCAAATCTCATAGAAATTGAGAAAAGTGGCATTTTCTGCCCAAAAGGAGCGTTTTGGGGGTTATTTATTGCCCAATTTTTAAACGGCTGTATCTCCTAAACGGTGATAGCTAGGGCCGTCAAAGTTTCAGCAAAATGTAGGTCTGGATGCCCTCTTCATCGCCTTTTTCAAAACCCATTTTCGCCAAATCTCGTAGAAATTGAGAAAAGTGGCATTTTCAGCCCAAAAGGAGCGTTTTAGGGGTGAATTATTGCCCAATCTCTAAACGGCTGTATCTCCTAAACGGTGATAGCTAGGGCCGTCAAAGTTTCAGCAAAATGTAGGTCTGGATGCGCTCTTAATCGACTTTTTCAAACCCCATTTTCGCCGAATATCATAGAAATTGTGAAAAGTGGCATTTTCAGCCCAAAAGGAGCGTTTTGGGGGCGATTTATTGCCCAATCTTTAAACGGCTGTATCTCCTAAACGGTGATAGCTAGGGCCGTCAAAGTTTCAGCAAAATGTAGGTCTGGATGCCCTCTTCATCGACTTTTTCAGCACCCACTTTCGCCAAATCTCATAGAAATTGAGAAAAGTGGCATTTTCAGCCCAAAAGGAGCGTTTTGGGGGCTATTTATTGCCCAATCTTTAAACGGCTGTATCTCCTAAACGGTGATAGCTAGGGCCGTCAAAGTTTCAGCAAAATGTAGGTCTGGATGCCCTCTTTATCGACTTTTTCAAACCCCATTTTCGCCAAATCTTATAGAAATTGAGAAAAATGGCATTTTCAGCCCAAAAGGAGCGTTTTGGGGGTGATTTATTGCCCAATCTTTAAACGGCTGTATCTTCTAAACGGTGATAGCTAGGGCCGTCAAAGTTGCAGCAAAGTGTAGGTCTGGTTGCCCTCTTCATCGACTTTTTCAGCACCCATTTTCGCCAAATCTCATAGAAATTGAGAAAAGTGGCATTTTCTGCCCAAAAGGAGCGTTTTGGGGGCGATTTTTTCCCCAATTTTTAAACGGCTGTATCTCCTAGACGGTGATAGCTAGGGCCGTCAAAGTTTCAGCAAAATGTAGGTCTGCATGCCCTCTTCATCGACTTTTTCAAACCCCATTTTCGCCAAATCTCATAGAAATTGAGAAAAGTGGCATTTTCTGCCCAAAAGGAGCGTTTTGGGGGCGATTTATTGCCCGATTTTTAAACGGCTGTAGCTCCTAAACGGTGATAGCTAGGGCCGTTAAAGTTTCAGCAAAATGTAGGTCTGGATGCCCTCTTCATGGACTTTTTCAAACCCCATTTTCGCCAAATCTCATAGAAATTGAGAAAAGTGGCATTTTCTGCCCAAAAGGAGCGTTTTAGGGGTGATTTATTGCCCAATCTTTAAACGGCTGTATCTCCTAAACGGTGATAGCTAGGGCCCTCAAAGTTTCAGCAAAGTGTAGGTCTGGATGCCCTCTTCATCGACTTTTTCAAACCCCATTTTCGCCAAATCTCACAGAAATGGAGAAAAATGGCATTTTCTGCCCAAAAGGAGCGTTTTGGGGGCGATTTATTGCCCAATTTTTAAACGGCTGTATCTCCTAAACGGTGATAGCTAGGGCCGTCAAAGTTTCAGCAAAATGTAGGTCTCGAGCTAGGAAAATCGGAGGAACCAAGCCAAGTCCTGATTTGGCATGTCCGAAAAATGGAAGTACTACTAGGTATACTGCGGCTCTGGTAATGTGTACTGTGATTCCATCACTCATCTTGCTGAAACCCAAACAACTTTGTTCGAAATTTGTCCTTTAAATGCTAGATGAATCAATGCAATTGGTAACCAACTGCGATCCATCCACTTATGGAGATCGGGCGAATTGAAGTCAAATTGCCGCTAAAGGTTTATAGAAGTTCTCGAAAATTCTGCATGGGTATTTTTCACAGGAGAGTTTGTTTTAATCGCTTTTATGCGTTTAGTGTTTATACGACTCAATATTTCTCATTTAATATCAATTTCGTCGGAGGTTCAATATTTTTTTAGGGGACATGCTCTACTCCGATTCAATAGACTAAGAGAAAGTTTTAGACCTTACATCCAGATATTAAATTGTGACGTATCGGCGCATCGCATACAAACTCAATAATAAAACTTCGTTCTATATAATTTAGTCCTCTATTTAAAACTTAGGTGGCCATCCCCTTTGGTAAGAACACGGGATCATGCATAGAAGGTTCAAATATAATCCTTAATGCTCGTAAAAAGAAGAGGTACTAAATAATCAATTGGAGGACGAAATTAGCACATGAATCTCCAATTTCTGTCTTAAAGTAGAACTTGACTCCGCATAACTGAGCGAATTGACCCACTTCGGAAGTAGGGCAGGTTCTAGCATCACTCACGTACAATTTACTCAACTCTTATTCAGGATTTTACGATTCTAAATGCAGCACCTTATATCAATTCTGGTCTCTTCAAAGCCTCGCAAGGACTTTGCATCTACAAAACACAACTTTCAACTTTTTATTTCATCTGTAGGTTTCGTTTCCACTAAATGAAAATTGATATTGAATTTTTGCTTCTGACTTTTATCATTTTTTTTTTGTTCGAGTACAAGCCAAAAAGCCGCCCCTAAAATTTGGCGCCCCGGGCGACCGCCCGGCTTGCCCCCCCTAGAGCGGGCGCTGACACAGGGACGTAGCCAGGATTTTGTTTCGGGAGGGATCCGACACTCGATTTCAGAAATTTTGACATTATTAGAAATACATTTTTTTCTAAACTGTGGAAACAAGTTTCGGCGATGCCCCGTTGCAGCACATGCCTCCTGTCCGGCTGTTCTTGTGTCGAGTCCAATTTTATCGCTTGACGAGCCTGGACGAGCACGATGGCCAGCATGCGTAGGTACTTAATAGCCCCGCCATCATCAGAAGCAGACAGTGCCACGTCTACAACCATAGGACTCTCTGGTATCAGTACGAAGCAAAAACCCTAGGGTGGCTAAAAGAATTCGTGATATACGACAACACCCTATTGCCCATATGTATAAATTTACCTTACCTAAAAATTAAAGCATTACAAACAACAGTCAAGAACTATGGAAAGTATGCTTGGGCTCGCGTAGCGACTTCATTTTTACAGGGAAAATATTTTATTTCAAATTCTGGAGACTTACGGAATTTGCCAAAGCTTCCATTATGAAAGACCATCGCCAGGGCCGGATTTAGTCTGTATGGCGCTACTGGGCTGTAGCCGCCCTCCGCCACTGGTTAAAATTTCCTAGTTTACAATTTCCTCCATTATATCTTTCGTATGAAACTTAAATTTTACGAGAGCTTACGCGGATTTTTGAAGGTGACACTTTGACTTTTTTTGCGATTTCCGTTAAATAATGCAATCAACCCGCTTTTTTGTTTTTGTGAAAAACATATGTTAAAAAAAATCGAAAAGTAAGCACCACGCTCTGTGGCTCACTTGGTTGAGTCGCACTCTACGATGCTAGTAATCTAGAGGTCCGGAGATCGAATCTCTACGTGGTCCAAAATGTCCGTACATGTGCGGATGGGAAATTATATAGTATTTGCAACATTATATACACTGCGAAATGATATGCAATGTAAAGTTGACTCGAAATTGCCTATACATGGGGCTATACGGTACTGAGACTTACGTTTTATTTTAGAGAGCGATAGAAACGTCACAATTAAAGGCAAGTGCAAGGGATCATTATTTTGAGTGAACCAAGAAGCCTTGCGAAGCCCCCTCTGTTAAACGCCGTGTGCCCTTTTGGTTTTCAGAATGCTTCAAGAGACGTATTGATCCATTGTTGACTCTGTAAAAATGAGTATTCCTACTCCCTCCGCCAACGTACACCCCGTAGTCATCATGCCCACCTTTGCCATCTTAGGCAGTTAATGCCTGATTTTTCTTATGAAGGACAGAGCCGATTTTCCGCCACTTTAAATTTTCTTACATTATTGTAACACGCCAAATACACCTGCAACTTGGTTGCCAACCTAGGTTGCAGGTACGTTACTACACACTTGCAACATTCCGGCAACCACGCCATTCACGTTCTTGCAACCTGGTACAACAACCTGCAACATGCCTACAAATCACTTAATTTCCGGTTTTTTGGCGTGTTGCCAACTTAGGTTGGCAACCAAGTTGCAGGTGTATAAGGGCTGTTACAATATACAAAACCCACTCTCTGCCGAAATTATGTAATTTTCCATTACTATGCAGGGTGGAGAGGTCTATACCATCGATAAAGTAAATCTTGTACCAACTGCCTAACGTGGCAAAGGTGGTCATGATGCTCAGGGAGTAAATGTTGGCGCAGGGAGTAGGCGTACTTATTCTTACAGAGTCAACAATGAATCAATACGTCTCTTTATGCATTCTGAAAACCAAAAGGAGACACGGCGTTTAACAGGCTTCTTTGTTCAAACAAAATAATGTCCCCTGGACTTGCCTTTAATTGTGACGCTTCTATCGCTTTCTTATATAAAACGTAAGTTGCATATGCTACCCAAGTTTCGAGAGCTTAATCCTACTGAGCATTTTCAGAAATTGAAGGTGCCCAGGAACCGTCAGCATATAATAACTTACAAGGGGATGCTTCAAAGCCCTATTCTTGACCAAAGGGGCAAAATAACAGACCAGAGCTCGGCCAAATTGATCCAGTCCATGTTACATCGAAGCATGGAGGACCTCCTCCGAAAATGTTACCCTCAAGCTAGTGAATTCTTCGAAATTCTGTGAAAAAAAAACTGAATAATTATAAAAAATATGGTCGTGTACGGAGACTTTTTCGTTTTGTTTTTGTGAAGTTTTTTAGTTTCTGTGCTAAAAAATTTGGTTTACAACCGAGTTTCAGTAAAATATTAGTTAACAAACTAAATAAACATTTTAGATAACAAATTTCAATCTAAGGTTTTCATTTCCCAGTGGTTCAGTAATATGCAGTTCTCCCTACTGTAATGTAATAGTGCACAAAAGACTATGGATTGACTTTTAGAGGTCTTTATTCTAGTAAGATCACTTACAGACTAAACTACAATAATATGCTTAGTAGTATACTTACAACTATTAGTAAGGCTAGTGTGCGTATAGCTATATGTACATACTTATGTCTGTGTACTTCCATATGTATTCATACAACATCTCCCCTTTTAGATAAATTTAAAAATAATAAAAACTAATTCAAAATTCATTGTTATTTATAGCTAAATAAAACAAATTTGATTTCAAAAGTAAATAAGAGTGAGTACATACTAGTGTTAATTACGAACAATTATTTAGTATACATGTTTCAAAATGTATATTTTTAATTCCAAAATTAGACGATAAGAATTCAAAAGATATATGTAAAATATTTGAAGGTTTACCGCAACTACTAATTATTTCTCATAAGTAAGCTTAGAAGGAGGTAAGACCTTTCTTCCATATCTTGTAATGATTTGACCTTCGCTAGGTGCTGGAAGTCGATCATTTTTGGAATGGGTAGGAGACGGATTTGAATCTAGATTTTCTGACGTTTCGCGAATAGTTGTTTTAGGAGATATGAAAATATGTTGCCTATTACGTCGATATAAATTTCCTTTAGCATCTTCAACTACGTAAGATCTCGGTTCATTACAAACTGTCTTGATTCTTCCAGGTGTCCAGTAAGAATTTGGTTTTTGCTTATAATACACCTGTTCTCCTTCCTTCAAAGGTTTTAAGCTTTTCGAATTTTTATTATATAGGATCTCATTCTTTTGCTTTTGTTTATTCATTGATTTTTCTACTTTTTTAAAATCTACGCGACGGGGATATAAAATTTTATTTAAAGTTGGAATTTTTGTACGCAATTTCCGGGACATTAATAATTCAGCTGGAGACGGAATATTATTTTTTGAAATAGAACGGTAATGGAGTAAAGCAATATATGGATCCGATTTAGTTTCCATGCTTTTGATGAAAAGTTTTTTAATGGTCTGAACGGATCTTTCGACAAGTCCATTAGATCGCGAATGATAGGGACTGGACGTTTTATGTTGAATGTTCCATATTTCACAAAAATTTCGAAATTCATCAGAATTGAAAGGGGGTCCATTGTCTGAAACCAATATTTGTGGAATTCCATGCCTGGCACAAATGGATTTTAATTTGTCTATAACAAATTTACTACTATAACCAGCGTTTAAACACTCAACTTCAATATATTTTGACCAGTAATCTACGACTATTAAAAAATGTTTCTTTTGTAATTCAAATAAATCTACACCGATTTTGTGCCATGGTATTGGTTTGACTTCGTGACTTTTTAATGGCTCTTTCGGTTGGGAATTTCTATGGCGAAGACATGTTTCACAGTTGCTGACAATATTCGAAATATCATTGTTTATATTGGGCCAGAAAACGACATCTTTTGCATAACTTCGACACCTTTGTATGCCTAAGTGTCCCTCATGCAGTAAGTTTAATATTTCGCGTCGCATTTTTGAAGGAATGACTATACGATTAGACATAAATATAATGTCATTTGCGACGTGTAGGCAGTCTTTAAGAGAGTAATACGGCATACATTCTGGATTTATCATTTTCTTTTGTTTTGGCCAACCTGCTTTAATATATTCCTTAACACGACTTAAGATTGCATCAGCATTGGTTTCTTCTTTTATGGTTTTGATTTTCTCTTCGGATACAGATAAACTGGCTATAAGTAAATTACAATGTAAGTCAAGATCGTTATCCAAATCTTCAAGAACACTTTCAGAAAGCGCTGCTCTGGACAACGTATCTGCAACATACATGTATTTACCCGGCTTATACAGAATATCTAGATCATAGGTCTGCAACCGAAGCATAAATCTTTGGAGTCGAGCTGGAACTTTATGTAAGGGTTTTTTGAATATAGACACAAGTGGTTTATGGTCAGTTTCCACTTTAATAGATTTACCATATATGTAATGGTGGAATTTTGTACACCCAAAAAGTATGGCGAATAGCTCCTTCTCAATTTGAGCGTAATTTTGTTGACTTTTTGTGAGCGTTGCCGATGCGAATGCAATTGGTTTTTCATGTGATATATAAGCACCTACAGCTTCTTTAGAAGCGTCTACAGAAAGGGTTATTTCCTTATTGGGATCATAATATGTAAGAACAGGGGCAGACGAAATTAATTGTTTAAGTTTCAGAAATTCATTTTCATGTTTCTCGTTCCAGTGCCAATCTATTTCTTTCTTCAATAAATTTCGTAAATTATGTGTTTCCATTGACAAATCTTTAACATAACTACCTAAATACGTTATCATCCCCAAAAATCGTTGTAGTTCTGGTACTGATTTCGGACGGGGTATTTCACAAATAGCACGTACTTTGGATGCGTCTGGCTTAATACCATTTTCCATAAACACGTTTCCTAAAAATGTGACTTGTGACAAGCAAAATTTTGTCTTTTCTTTATTAAATTTTAGTCCTACTTTATTTGCACGTTCTAATACGTTTATCAAGATTTTATTATGCTGCTCAATAGTACTGCCATAAATAAGGAAGTCATCCATATAAATGACGAGACCGTCTATGTCACCAAAATACTCCATCATCTTGGCATGAAAAATTTCGGGGGCAGCATTAATACCAAAAGGCAGCCTTAAAAAACGATATCTGCCGAAAGGAGTAATAAAAGTTGTTAGTTTGGATGATGATTTGTCTAATGGAATTGTCCAAAATCCCGAATTTGCGTCTAGCACACTGAACAACTTCGCTCCACTAAGTTTAGATCTAATTTCGTCTAACGTAGGAAATTGGAAATGTGATCTTAAAATGGCTTTATTCAAGTGACATGGATTTAGACATAATCGCAACTTACCATTACGTTTTCTGACAATAGCAGTCGAGTTAACCCATTCTGTTGGCCCATTTTCTTTAACTATGACGCTCAGCTTTTCTAGTCTATCTAATTCCTGTTTAAGGGGACCGCGTAAAGCAAAAGGAATTCGACGTGGTGAGTCTACCACCGGCACAGTATTTGGACGAACTTCTAAATGACACGTTTCGTTTAATAACCCGATACCTTCAAACACTTTACCATATTTGACAATAATCTTTTCACAGCTTTCAATAGACGAACTAATCTCACTATTTTCCTTTCGCAAATTCATTGCAAAAACTTTAACATCATCACTTTTGTTTATGATATTTAAATGTACACTACTCTTAAGGCCTAAAACTGTTCTACATTTTGTATTCAATATATAAAACTTTATATTATATTGTTGATTTTTAAATTCGACTGGGAAAATATAATAACCTAGAACTGGAATTGAATCTCCCGAGAAACTAAAGATTTTCGTTGACGTTGACGTTAGCATGCTAGCATTAAGACCTAGCTGTTTAAACTTGTTCAAAGATAATACATTCGCCTGAGCACCTGTATCGACTTGGCATTCAATACATTTGTTTTCAAAATGCAGAGAAATCATCCATAAATTTCCATTACGCGAGAGACTATGGTTAATAGTGCTTATGAAGAATTCTCCCGTGTCAGAATCAGTAGATTCAGTTTCAATGTTTTTAACATATACTCGCCTCGAAGTTGATGTGGGACGAGAGCGGCACATCTTCGCAAAATGGTTAATTTTTTTACATTTATTGCATGTTACACCCATAGCAGGACATTTTTGCCGATGTATTTGCCCGCACCGTTGGCACTCTTTTGTATTGGACGTTGATGACGTATTTTTATGTTGACTGTCTTTTTTGTATTGAGGCCTTTTAATGTTTCTGCCCAAAGCATTAATATCGATGTCGGTTGTCTGTGCCAGCGTGTGAGTGTGTGACTTGACCATGACCATAGATTTTGCGATTTCAAGTGCCCTTTCCAGTTTAACGGCACCCTCACTTAAGAGTCTCTCCTTAATATGATTATGGGAACTTTTCAGGCCACATACGAAAATATCGCGCACAAGATCATTTTTTAGGTCACCAAATTCGCAAGACTTACTTAAATTAGTTAACACTGTCGCATATTCCTCTACCGTTTCGTTTTCATGCTGACGACGAGTAAAAAAGGTATGGCGCTCCATCGCAATATTCACTTTAGGCAAAAAGTAACTTTCAAACTTCGAAACTAGATCCTTATAAGCAATAGTGTCCAAATTAACGTTGAACGATTGGAATATCTGTAACGATTGTGGGCCCATATGGTGCAATAATAACGCAACCTTCCTTGCTTCTGACTGTAATCTGTAACTCCAAGCCTGATGCTCGTAAGAAAATCGTAAATTGGGTTTTCCATGAGTTCCATTCTGCCGCCATATTCGATTTTACCTGGAGTTGAGGAACCGTGGCAAAAAATCCAGGCACTGATGGCTCCATCGACATTGCTTGTTGCGCTCCAGCTTTCGAGTT
The DNA here is from genome assembly GCA_949715475.1 of Microchrysa polita. NCBI lineage: Eukaryota > Metazoa > Arthropoda > Insecta > Diptera > Stratiomyidae > Microchrysa > Microchrysa polita. Next base: position 14,068,257 of record OX454418.1, on the reverse strand, counting down.
TGTAGCAATTCCTCCTTTGACTGTTTCCTTTGAGTCTGTTGACATTTTTCTTAGTTTTTTCGGCGATTACCTGACACCATGTAATGTAATAGTGCACAAAAGACTATGGATTGACTTTTAGAGGTCTTTATTCTAGTAAGATCACTTACAGACTAAACTACAATAATATGCTTAGTAGTATACTTACAACTATTAGTAAGGCTAGTGTGCGTATAGCTATATGTACATACTTATGTCTGTGTACTTCCATATGTATTCATACAACACCTACATTGTGTACGGAGACTTTTTCTGGCAAGTGTATACATGAGGCATTGAACAAGCAAGCTAATTTCAGAGGGTGTAAACTTAAGGAGAATAAAAAATGACTGATTACACGAGACAAAGAGCAGTTTACTGAGCGCAATACCTCCAACAAACATACCAAACATTTGCTTTCCATCATCAAATGTTCTCAATGAAATAGTCCCAAGTAATTTAATGTACCAATGAAACATAAACGGCCATAAAATCTTGTTAAAAGGGTCACTTATATTCAGCGCGGCGAAACATCTAATTCTCATAATCATAATTTCTCTGAATTCCTGTGCGAAATATGTATTCGTATAGCGAGTCTAAAATATGTCTTTTCATACCCTGATGAAACTATACTGGACGTACCAGAACCATGAAAATGTTCTCTTTACATTTAGTACCAACCCAATACAAATTGGAATTTATTGTAAAAGCGAGAATTCTTTCCGCGAAAAAATGTAGGGCGCTCTAGACACAAGGACGTATATAATTCACCCCTTTTCATGTTCATTTCCGAGCTATACGACGAAAGGATACAACATTATGATTGCATTTTTCTCGCTTAGTTTCAACATTGAACGATGTGTCGATGTAGTGCTGTCTTCTTTGAAATCTAACATTTTATGGAAATCGACGCCATTATTCATTATGTAGACCGAAATCCATTTGTAGTACATGACACGACGTTCAAATGTTCCGACTACTAGGAAAATTATTATTAACTGCTGCATGCTCGGCTATTTTAACTGGCTCACACCTGATCCTGTGCGAAAAAGGGACTACTACACACACGGAGAGATCAATAAATAATGTTTATGGGCAATTCGTCAGAATGTGTAGAGAACGAGAGCGAACTATGGTCATGGTCCATATCAATATAGAATTTGTGTTAGAAAGCAAATATAAAGGTTGGAAGGATTCACTTGAAATTTGTACAGGAAAAATTTTTTTGTTTAGAAATTTGTATTTTTACAATACAATATACAATTTTTGATTTGAATTCTAATTCTCTACATGCCTATAAAGCTATTATCATATTGAATCTATTGCTAAAATGATTTATTTTTATTAGAAATTTCGACACGCTCTTTTTTCTAATTTCTCATTAGAATAATACCATTTATTACGTAGTCATTTTCTTAAGAATATCATCACTCAGATCCTCGACCTTTACATTCATTCACTTCACACAACCAAAGCTAATAATAAAGATATGATTCGATCTAATCATTACCAACATTTTCAAATAATCGTTAAAATCACAGTGGGAAGTCGCACCTATAAAATTCTTGCTCGCGGATAACATGCATAATAATCATACGAGTATTCTTCATAATTTTTTGTTGAAAAACAAATTTTCATTTTAATTATTTCCCAAATGGGGCCATTTTTATTGATCAATCCTCCTGGGGTGAAATATCCGAAAAAGTGCTCCAAAAACCAGAACACCGTAGTTCCAAACTGTCTGCTCGTGAATATCTGTTAATCTGGCCGATGATAATAGCATCGTAAAAAAATCTGGAAAATGAAAATAAGATATCATAAAATTTAATAGAATCGACACTTAACAAGCAATATGACATGATCTTTAAAATATCTCCTAAATTTCTTTGGGGTCCAAACATACGCACACTACGCGGTTAAATGAATAAAATCATTTCTGTTGTGAAATATCTTCTTTTTCGGCTCTTCGCTTTTTTTTAGGATGCCATAAAGATGTATCGTATAATCTGATTATTGAAAAATATATAATAATGAACCGTGAGCTCCCGCCAGGGCTGCAAACGAGCACGGTTGTTGTATATTTATGCCTGTACATATACTTATTAAAAATCAAATATGAATTGAAAATACTATAATGATGCTGCAATGTCGACAAGGATATTATAGTGCAGTCATATTAGCATTTCAAATAGAACAAAATAGAGTAAGGCTAATTTTTGTTGGTTTTGAATCAGTGGGCTCCCAGGAATCTAAAACTGATTCTGCTAAAATAAAATTTGATCGGAAAGGTCCCAAAAAGGACAAAAAAGGATACTCTTTAATCCTTGACCGTAGGTGGGTATGCGTATCATATCAAAGGGGATGTCGAGTACATAACATATCCGGTGTTTTTTTCTTGTTTCAAGGACCCTCGACGGAATAAATCGAGCTTAAATGGAAAATTTCTGCGTTTCCCGTGTATCTTTTAAAAGCCATAACTAAGAGAATAATTCAAGTTGTCACTACTTTTATCACTTTCCAGAATCTATAATAGCTAAGGATTCTACCATTAAATTTGCTAAGAAAAAAGTTGATCATGACACTAATTGCACACCTTAGTCGAACGTGAGCATGTGGGGTGTCATATCATGTCATATCGTGTCAAGTAAATTCCATATCCGGCATTTGTTACTTGTTCCTAGGACTCTCAAAGGAGAAAATGGGGCTCAACTTAAAAACATTTGTGTTTCCCGTCAGTGCCGGATTAAGCGGGCGCGGGGCCCGTGGCAAGAGTGAAGGGCGGGCCCCCTAGATTTAATTAGGTGCCCATGCCTGGAGTCATTGGCGGAATAAATTGATTCGGAGCCCTCCCGCCAACTTCGTGAGTGGGCTTCCTGATATAACTCGTAGTCTTTTACCTATCACCCTTTTTTATGCTTTTAGTATTCGAAATTAAGTTTTACTATTATTTTTGAAATTTGAATATCATCTAATTCTTTGGTGACAGCTCCGTTAAATTTTTTTATTAGGTATTAACGCAACTAGATTGGTCACGACTCCACGTTATCCAGTAATTTGAAGGCGTGATTATAAGAAAATCCTCGGCGTGGCAGATTTTCATACGCAACCACGGGAGAGGCTAAGGGGGCTAAAGCCCCTCCCAGACCCAGAAATTGAGAAAGGAAAAATTGCAGAACGAAACATGTAGCAATGCATTTCGTTGCAGATTTTATGAAAATGTAACTTTTCCTTTTACCATAAATTTATTATTCACCAGATTTGATGGCCTGCGCAAAATTAAACATCCTTACGAGAAGCTAAATATTTTGCATGTGTGAGACAAACATTTTTCATTACAATTAAAATTGTGGAAGAATGTTAAATTCAGTCTGGTGGCAGGGAGTACATGATTTATTTGAAAGGAAGGAGCCATCGATACAACAATTTCTGTGCAGTATTTTAAGCCAAGTTGTTGTGCAAATATTTTCTAGAAAAAAATATGTGGCTATCGTTACATCCTTCGATGTTTGATTGTAACAGAATCAGCCGCCATCGCAGCAATTCGCCTCCAATATCAATTACTTATTTTCATGACAGAGCCCTCAGCGCACTAAATTAAATTATCTGGAGCCATTAGATTATTAGATTGACGTTAGTTTAACTTCGATCCGGATTCTGTTTGTGGGTAAATTCCAATTTTTTCGTATAGTGAGGGTATTCACAAATTATTTTCTAATTGCGGTGCGACATTTGTTGTTGTTGCACCTATTGTGAAACCTTGCCCTAATATTTCGGTTTAATAGAAAAGCGTGGTTGTAATGGGAGCTTAGAACACCGCCGTATAGTTATTCCATTACTGGAAAATAGCACCTTGACTCAACCAGTAATATATATGTATGGCCTTAGCCCCCTCCTCTATTTTGGGATAAAGTTAATTTCTCTAGGCGTATAGGGTTAGCTAGGGAGAAAAGGAAGAGGAACGTCTCTCGTTGTCTACAAAAAATTACCGACGCTGTAAAATTGGTAATTGGCCACATACTGTCGTCCGACGAAAAAATATTGTCCCTCAATGTCCTAAAGACTTTGAACTTTAGCAGCTTTCTAGTTGCCTTGCATTTCCTAGTTGTACCTGTTGTTGGCCTAGTTATATATAATTTTTTTTAACATAATTTATAACACAATTTTGTTAAATTCATGCTTTATAGCCACATCACCTGTATCAAACTACGCGATCTAGGGCAGATTCTCATAACCGAAAAGAAATGTCTCATACAAGAAGGGCTCTGGCAATATTTTTGAAATTATTGCTCATATTCCACTCATAATTATCATCTAACTAAACGGAGAAAGACGTTCATTGAGAAGTCGCGATATCGGCAACAATATTCAGTTGAATCCATGCAAAGTTGTCATAGAAAATTATGACACAAAGGAGACATTTGTCCCAAGAGTTATTACCAAAGAGAAACCTTACTGGTTGTCTGTATGACTATATTTATATTAAAAATACTAACACTTGTTTTTAGAATTTTGTTTTAAGGCCAGCGCGCCCCCTCAAGGCGCGGGGCCCGTGGAATTTGCCACCTTCTGCCACTAGGTTAATCCGGCACTGTTTCCCGTATCTGTATCTTCCAAAAGCCGTAATTTTTCATTTAAGCCCGACTTATTCCATTTAGTCTCCTTGAGACAGGAAACAAGCACCGGATATGCAATGCACTCGACGTCGTCTTTGATATGACACCCCACATGCTCACGTTCGATTAAGGTGTGAAATTAGTGTCCTTTTATGTCCTTTTCAGAGCTTTCCGATCAACTTTTAAAAAAAAATTTTAGCAAAATCAGTTGTTGATTTTTGGGAACCCACTGATTCAAAAACAAACAAAAATTAGCCTTACTCTATTTTTTTTCTATTTGGAGGCCTGAATTGGGATATTTTGACTGCACTAAAGTGTGGCTTGAATGAAGTATGGGTGAACGAAAATTAAATGAAATTTTTATTCTCTATTAAAATATTTCCTCGATGGTCAAGTTCATAAATCAATCATTTGATGGAAGTTTTTGACATCTTTTTTTAATCTCTTCATTTTCATTGAATACCTAAAGAGCGTTTGAATTCAGATGGTGGCCAGACATCGACTCAGTCGTCAAGGTGGGTGGGTGATTTTAAAAGTGATTTATTAGCACATATTCCAAATAATAATTTAATAGGGTAATATATCAATCATATTTGGCAATATATGCAATGAAGACGCTCCCGTTTCGCAAGAATAGTCATTTGTTTTTTGCAGTGGCGCAACCAGGATCTTGTCCTGGAGGGGGCTAAAGCCATCTATATTACTGGTTGAGTCAAGGTGCTATTTCCAGTAATGGAACAGCTATACGGCGGTGTTTTAAGCTCCCATTGCAACCACGCTTTTCTATTAAACCGAAACATTAAGGCAAGGTTTCACAAGTAAGGTCAATTGGCGCAACTGGATATTGTCAAACAAATGTCGCGCCGCAATTAGGGAATCATTTGTGAATGCCCGCACTACACGAAAAAAATATGAATTTAGACACAAACAGAATCCGGACCAAAGTTTAACTCAACGTCAATTTAATAATCTAATAGCTATAGAGAATTTAATTTAGTGCGCTGACACTACTCTGTCTGCAAATAAGTAATTGATATTGGAGGCAAATTGCTGCGATATCGGCTGATTATGCTACAGTAAAACATCGGAGGACATAAGGATAGCCACATAATTTTTTTATAGAAAATGTTTGGACAACAACTTGGCCTAAAAAACTTTTACGAAATGTTGTACAGAAATATTTTGTATCGATGGTTCCTTCCTTTTATATAAATCATGTATCCCGGCCACCAGAATGAATTTAACATTCTTCTACAATTTTAATTGTAATGAAAAATTTATGTCTCACACATGCAAAATATTTAGCTTCTGATAAGGATGTATCATATTGCGCAGGCCATCGAAGCTGGTGAATAATTTATGGTAAAAGAAAAATTCACATTTTCATAAAATCAGCAACGAAATGCATTGCTTCATGTTTCATTCTGCAATTTTTCCTTTCGCAATTTCTGGGTCTGGTAGGGGCTTTAGCCCCCTCAGCCCCTCCCGTGGTTGCGCCACTGGTTTTTTGTACATCCTGAAAATGGAATTCACTAGAATCTGAAGTAATTATTCCAGCAAAATAAAACATAGAAGTCATAAATTTATTAATAAAAAGCAGAGGAATTGAAGGTTTACCATAGTCCTGATTTCATATAATTCAATAAATTAGAACTTCTCTAGAATATTAATACAAAACTTCCTTCGAACTTCCCGAACAACAATTTTCTTAAAATCCAACAAATTTAAAAAAGATACATTTTTAACTTTTTATTTATTAAATTGTATATAATACATCTTAAAATACATTCACCATACACTTGCATCTAGAGATTTTCTCAAGCTTCTATTGATAACAACTCCAACTGCTGTTTTTGCACTAGACTTTCCATCCGTCTCCTCGTCCATTTCATCCTCCGAGAACGGATTGCGACACGATCTTCGTGTTGTCGTCTTATCACCTGCTCGTGGACGAATTCCATAATTTATCCGCCGCCGACCACGCAATTGAATAATCTCCTCATCTTTCGAAAAGCTATATTCAGGCTCGTCCCGCTCATTTGTTATCGAATCGGTATAGAGCAGTATAGCCTGTGGTCGTATAATGCGTCGCACAAATTGTGTCTGATTATTGTCGCCCGAATCATCGTCCTGGGAATCCTCCACTTCATGATCTTGAATTTGCATCTGGTCATCATCTTCCTCGAAGCTAACATCAACGCTATCCACGCTTTCGTCGTCGCTCTCCTCGTAACCGTTGTCGTTGACATTTTGTATATCCTGTAGCCGAATCCTTGGCGATTCATAGGTGGTTGGGCGGATGAATTCACGTGTTTTATCCGGATCATTGTCATCTTCGTCACTACTATAACAGTATTCAAGACTGCTGATGGAAGCATCTTGAATATCGGCCAGGGTAATTCTTGCAGGATCATAGGGTTGATCCGGTTGTACACTACGCAGAACAGTTGGTGATTCGTCAACTTCATTGCTATTGTCCGAATTTTGGATATTTTCTAGGCGAACACGGGGTAGTTCGTAGTTTTCCATTTTCAATAAAGATGCTTGGTGTTTCTTGTATCGTAAGGAACTGTATAGTTTGCTTGCAATATTCTCGAGTTTTTATACACTTAATATTTTATTAAAAGATACCAGCACAACTTGGTATAAGGATGTCCTTAATTAGCGCCAATTATAATCCAGGTAATAGAAGATTTATGATCTTATGATTGCTTTCAAAATATTAGGGTAATTGTAAACCAGGTAGTATGTAAAAAGTATATTCCAATTATCCAGGTAAATCTAAGTCTAACTTTTATTACGGTGCTCCTTGAGATTGGCATTTCTTTGAAAGGATAGATATTAGCTCGTAAGAATTAAAAAAAATGCTTTGGCTAATGCTAATCCTGTTGATTTCTCACATGAGTCGTATCTTCCGATGGTCCCATACAACTTCCGATTTAGCTTGCAATCAAAAAATTGGCCGATCGATCGGAGGGTCTGTGGCGCTTCTAAAAACATTTTCATTTTCGCTAAAAATAAAAATTTCGGAAAATATACCCCAATCGTCAATACTCCCCCTATGGATCGACTCCCGTTTTTGGTCGCGTCTTTGAACGCTGTAACTCTCGAACGGAGACAGCTAGGACTCTGAAATTTGCAGTGAAAAATCCACCCAGGCAAGCCGTACGTCGCCCCATCCTAACATCCTTGGCTGCATTTTTTTCTATTCATTAAAATTTAAATTAATGTAATAAAAGCAAAATGTGTTGCCATTCAAACTAAAAGAGAGCATGTTGGACTCAATGGCGGAAAGGGAGACGCAGTGTGAGCTCACATGCCCTCCCCCTAAAAGGGACGCCATGAGCCAAAAGTTAAGATCGAGGCTGTATTGAGGTTCGTTATTGCAGGTGCAGCGAAATAGGACCTTACTCTTCACTGTACATCTTCTAGAAAACGTGTCTTTTTGGAATTAATTTGTTTTCTTTGCAGACAAGCCCAATCAGTGACGGTGTTACCGTTTTTTTTTACATAAAATATTGTGCACTTTTCGCATAGTGGAAATGGATGGATATATTAAACATCATAATATACACGTAACAGCACGCATATGTGAATGCGGAATGATGTAGGGCGGCAATTAGTCTACTGGCCAGGGGCGCAACAGATGGTAAATCCGGTCCTGAGTATAAACTGTGAACCCATTCCTCATCTTGCTGCTAATTTGTTCCCAATTCGTCCTCTCGCTGCAATCGAATACAACTTAAAGAATCTGTCCGTGTATAAAGATCGGACGAATTGAATTGCTGCGAAGGGTTATCGGGGTTGTGCATTTTTTTCTTTTCGACCATCTCAATTTTGAGGTGTCGTGCTTGTAGGATTGTTTGACAATTTGGCATAATTTTATTCTAACTAGTACATGATTTTATTCTTACTCAATTTATTTCTATCAACTTTGACGCATTTAACGCCGTAGTTTTATGCACTCATTTGACTCCCCGGGCGACCCACATTAGAGCGGGCGCTGCCCGCATTCTCAATAAAACCATGGCATAAAGATAGATGACGATGCGCAAGATAAAAATTTAAGCCCTGGGTCACCTTTTTATTCTTTGCTGCGGTAATCGTGTAATTTTCAGCAAAAAAGGTACGGAACGTTACATGCCGAACACCTGTCAAAGATGATACAATGGAGTTTGTATGCAACTGCACAGAACGCACGTAACGGAACGGAAGCTTTCGGAAAACTATTCGAAATGTCAAATTTCACGGAAATCGAAGTCGGTTTGTTTGTCATACTTACGATCATGTAATTGCTAACCTCCTTCTTTCTTTTTTATATCTTTTGTGTACAAACTAAAGTACATACAATTTTAAAAATACTTCGAAAAACCCGATTACTTCCATTTTTCTTGCACTTTCGAATAATTTTTCTAACTTTTAAATTTGACATTTGACGTTTCGGAACGGAACGTATGTGACCATATCTAATAAATGTCACGGGACGAAAAGGAACGGTACGTAACGTAAGCGTTCTGGTTTGCCCTTCAAAGTTGATATTGCATTTTTTTTCTGGTTTGTGAATTTTTTTTAGCCAAATAGCAAAGCCTAAAAACCTTCCTCTGGAAAATGTATTTTACATCCAACTCAAAGTGAGGTGTCGTGCTTGTATAGGATTGTTTCAAAATTTGGCATGATTTTATTTTAAATTTATTTCTATGAAATTTGACGCGTTTAACGACGTAGTTTTCAGCACTTAATTTTTTTAAATTAATTAAAACTGCCGGCAATAATCTGGTCAACGAAATAAATAAAAATTCAAATTAATCAATATCTACCAAAACTACAAGACCTTTTTGTCAAAAGGTTCTATGTAAAAAAGACGATTAAAAAAGTAGACTCTATGGCTACTCTGTATACAATTTGAATGTAGGGGCAAATGATTTCAATTGGTTTTGAAATTTCAGAGAACCTTTATTCTTAATTTATTATTTGTGCTTCTGTGATTCCCATCTTGCTAAAACTCCCAAGAACAAATATTCGTTTGTTCAAGTAAGGGTATTTTATCCTCCCCTGCTTTACGCTACCAACTGCAATGGGAACGTTTTTGAACCAAGGAATGGTATACCTTCGCTCACGAACCGATAAAGTGCGTCCGGTACCCATATGTGCTGAACTAATTCGAATGAGCTGTGCACAATTGAGTCAAAAAGGTCAAATTTTCCGATTTACATGAATTTTTGACGAGAGATCATTATGTGGTCAACATCAAATTCTTTGGCGTTGTAGAAGTGACACTGTCTGTTTCTAATTGGGTAATTAAGTATACTCGTGCGTGCTATGAGACACAGCCATAAGCAATAGAATTTATTGGAATCGCTACACGAACAGCATGTGCTGGAACGGGGCAACAGCTGATTGACGGACGGTTATGCATTTACTAAAGTGCTCCTATTACCGATAGTAAACCACTACAGCTCTCCATATAGATGCTTCATTAATGGCAAAGAATTAACAGAGCGGATGGATTTCTTGCATTGGCTTTCCAGGTGCGAACATTCACTTTCTCAGCAAAACAAAGCCAAACAAATAGCGTTACTACAAAAGTAAATCCTGACTACGCCCCTGGAATGTAGCACCACACCAACACTAAGAAACAAAAGCAGAAAATAGCTGTTTTGTTGCCGGCCAAAAAATGGCATCCCCGTTTCTCGGGGAAATACACGTCCAATCGGTCCAATCCACTAAGGTAGATTTGAGTCGGTGATTCCGGATTTGAGGTCAAAAACAAGAATTTTTTTTGGGGTTGCCCTCCCCCGAATTAGTATCCCTGTTTTCTCGGGGAAATACACGTCCAATCGGCGTGGCAGTAACACTAAGGTAAATTTGGGTCGCTGATTCCGGATTTGAGGTCAAAAACAAGAATTTTTTTTGGGTTGCCCGCCCCCGAAATTGCACTCCTGTTTTCTTCGGGGAAATACTCGTCCAATCGGCGTGGCAGAAACACTAAAGTAAATTTGGGTCGCTGATTCCGGATTTGAGCTCAAAAACAAGAAAAAAATTCGGGGTTGCCCTCCCCAAAATGGTACCCCGGTTTTCTCATCACCGTAGGTTCCCACAACCGACCTATCTACCGCTACCTTCAGTAATTCATTGCAAATACATGCGCTGTTCGAAATTTTCTTATACGTAAGCGTACGCCACAAACCGGGTTGTGCTGCACTGCATATTACCACAAATCTTACTTCTTTGACCCATTCATAGATACAACCACAACCGTCAAATCCGAATACCGCCCTTTTTTGGGGGTACGGGTACGCTACGATCTGGGTTGGACAGCACTGTAAATTTCCACAAAGGCTATTTAGTAGACCAATCCATTACATCACCTACACACGGCTATCCCTTCATTTAATATCTACACATCTACAACATGACACGTATGTATGTAGGTATATACAAATATTCCCAATGGTAATGCAACCAGAGTTGTTCGAGTTTTTTACTTTACATTTTTTACGTAGTTTTTTACATGTAAAAAATTCAATTATTTACATGAAGAGTTTTTTACATTATGTAAAAAAATGAAATGTAAACAACTACAAATACCTATTGTTTCACTTTCTGTTATCGGAATCGGACATACAAATACAAATTCGTCACCGATTTGGATAGTTCATTATTTGTAACTTAGGATGCACCAGAAATACATATGACCAGGGCCGGATTTAGCCTCTATGGCGCCCCTGGGCAGTAACGAATTTGTCGCCCTCCGCCACCACATAACGTAAGCTTGAAGGTATAGCAGTTGTCAGCTCAAAAAGGAAATGTAGGCAAAACGTTAGCGGGCGTATGTGACAAAATTAAAAATTTAATATTTTTTACCAGTAAACGTATTTTGTTCGCTTGAAAATTTTTTATGTCGCTTCCCAGGGGAGGAATCCAGGTGTGTGTGCACCTCCCAAAATTGTTTTAGGAATGATTGAAACTCCAATGATAACAATGAAAACTGTACAATTCTTATTACATTCGGTTTTCACATTTTTAGAAATGCGTTCATGTTTCTAAATTTTTTCTTTTGATCGTTTTGGAAATAATTTGCGAATTACCCCAACAAATGAAATTTCCTATATTAGCATAATATTTAACTAGAAAACGTCATACCGAAAACACCCAAAATTAAGAAAGCTTACGGTAAATTTTGAACACATCTTGACCTAATTTGTTTTCGGTGATAAAGATAACGAAAACGAATTTGGAAAGCATTTACTGATGCTATTCAGCAAAAGTCATTCGGTGCCTAAAGAGTTCTAGATTTTCCTGATTTCAACTATTTTAAATTATTTTTTATTTTCGGTGGAATTTCCCGTTTTTCTCTGAAAAAAATTTCAAATCCGAAAATTTAAGCGTAAAAATTCTTAAAAATTTAGTTAAACCCGATAGAAGGTAAAAAATTGATAGCCAATGCCGCATTTCTAATATCGAGACCTCTCCCGAAACAAAATCCGTGCTTCCCAGCGAATTTGATGTGTGGACAAATTTAAGAAGTAATTGAACACACGAAAATGTGTGGTTAGATGAGTTACTTGCTTGGGTGTTTTTTTAACTTTCCAAAGGATCGCTATCACCAAAAATATTTTTCGTTTTTTTTTCTTCAAGTCTGGGGCAATTTTAGAGGCTGAAAACAGGAGCTGGCAGCCAAGTAATAGCGTACTTATACATATAATTTAATGTGGCTTCAGGCATAATGTTTAAAGTGAAGCCAAATATGATGTATACTCCTACTCTAAATATACTCATGAACTAAAGGCCGCCACGCCATTCAGAGTGAGTGAGTGTATGCTTCAAGCAAAACTTTTCAGTAGTCCTAATTTTTGGAGGCGGAATCACATTATAATTTGAGTTGAGGTTGCGATTAGGTGCTTTGAATTAAGACGAATATGTACCTACATCTAACTAGAATAAATTAAAAAAGCAAACCATTTTCTACAATTATGTTTGAATTTTCAAAATCCATTTTTCCCATAATTTGAGACCAATGAAAAAATTTAAGAATTTGCCGCCCCTCAAATTCTGCCGCCCCGGGCAGTAGCCCAGGTTGCCCATATGGGAAATCCGGCCCTGCATATGACATAGCATAATGGTTGCGTTTCATTCGATCGAATACAGGACAGGATAGCATAACTATCGTACAAATTTGCAGTTAAACTCTATACAGAACAACTTCAACAACTATCCAACTTTATGATCAAATTATTATAGAAATTGATCTATCCAGGTTTGATCGAGGATCTAATAAAACTCAGTTGATATTTCTTACCTACAATTTTTACTGCATCGGCTCCACCGTCGGTACTGGGAATTAACTGAAACTAAGAAAACATTATAAGTGCCACCCACAAATCATTGCAGGCATTCTGAACATATTACGTATGTATGTATGTACTACATTAATGAAAAAAATTGTACTCGCGACAAAAAAATATGCAACTTCAGTGGATGTTGAAATAAAAAATGTAAACTCGATTATACGATTACAACGAGCGCCCTTTATAATAATATGCGAATCAGATCTTTGAATTCAGCAAGCATCTAAGTCAAAATCGCGAACTCTTCCACATTTCAGAACTCGATAAACTCTGATATTAATTAATTTCATAAACAAAGGTCAATCTTTTACACTTTAAGGGTGGATTACTCATACATTTTATCCAATGAATAACCTTAAAGCATTCGTCAGCCAGTGTAAATTACCATGCTTCCATCATGCTTTAAGCTTATCTTATGGATAAGTACGTACGAGTAACCGACCCTAACAATTTTTTTTAAAGTTAGATTTCACTTCCCTTGAATAGAATTTTACGTAAACTGTTTCAGCTATGCAGCCGGGCAGCATTCATATGTAAATATATAAGTGCATGCCTTTATGCTTGCACGCAGTGGCGATCCTAGCTTTTTTTTTACGAAATAAAGTTTTCGACAAGTGTACATAAGCGTTCTTCTAAAATACATTTTGGAAAGGAGATCGTATTAATAGAAAATGAGGACATTCCTCACTACAGCCGTTTCAATAGACGAAAAGTGAGAACATTTCGCACCTGGCATTTGATGAATTACTCAAGGAATCTAACCGACCAGTGGCGCAACCACAGGAGGGGCTAAGGGGGCTAAAGCTCCTCCCAGACCCAGAAATTCAGAAAGGAAAAATTGCAGAATGAAACATGAAGCAATGAATTTCGTTGCAGATTTTATGAAAATGTGACTTTTTTTTTGCCATAAATTATTCACCAGCTTCGATGGCCCGCGCAAGATGAAGCATCCTTATCAGAAGCTAAATATTTTGCATGTGTGAGACAAAAAATTAAATTTTTCATTACGATTAAAACTGTGGAAAATGTTAAATTCATTCTTGCGGCAGGGAGTACATGATTTATATAAAAGGAAGAAGCAATCGATACAACATATTTCTGTACAACATTTCGTAAAAGTATTGCCAAGTTGTTGTGCAAATATTTTCTAGAAACAAAATTATGTGGCTATCGGTATATCCTTCGATGTTTTATTGTAACATAATCAGTCGTCATCGCAGCAATTCGCCTCCAATATCAATTACTTATTTGCAAGGCAGAGCCCTGTCAGCGCACTAAAATGAATTCTCTGGAGCCATTAGATTATTAGATTGACGTTAGTCAGAATCTTCCGGATTCTGTTTGTGTCTTAATTTTTCGTGAAGTGCGGGCATTCACAAATTATTCTCTATTTGCGGTGCGACATTTGTTTCACACTATCCAGTTGCACCTACGTATTGACCTTACTTGTGAAACCTTGCCCTACCGTTTTTGTTTAATAGAAAAGCGTGGTTAAAATGGGAGCTAAGAACACCGCCGTATAGCTGTTCCATTATTGGAAAACATCACCTTGACTCAGCCAGTAATATAGATGGCCTTAGCCCCCTCCAGGACAAGATCCTGGTTGCGCCACTGTAACCGACATTGAGCAAGGAAACGTGTTGCTAAGATGTTTTCTGCTGTTCAGAAGATGATTCTAGATTCACAAAAAAATGCAGGTTGAGTTTTTTACCCGGCTATGAATCAAAGTGTTTCAAAGTGATTTGGTGACACTTAGCAGCTATATATACTCGCGATGAACCTACACGGCCAACATCAACCTCCTCCCTAAAACCCCTCTTGAAATATTTTTCTGCGTACGCCCTTGCCTGCACGGAACGTGAGCAACAGCATAGAGCCCAACAAATTACCGGAATCAAATCGGTTTCAGAAGTTTCCAAAATGTTTTCGTTTGCACTTTCCAGACTCCGTTCTCGGCACCCTCCTGCCTCTTCAGTGTTTATACAACGGTTTCTGAAGGAAAATTCGGCATTCGGGTAACAAACAAAAAATTAGAATTTGCCTATTGCGGTGTTTCGCAATACTTTGTGGCAAATATTGCCAATAGAGCCAAATACCTTTTGGCTTCAACCTATTAAAATTCAACTCTTTGAATTTGGTGGTGGACGGTCTTCCTGGGTTAATTTTTACAGAATATTTATCACAAACACGAACGTTTACAAATGAAACTGTACCACGTAGTGACAGTTGCAAGACGAAAAATAGGATTTTTACATTTTTTACATTTTTTACGTGCTTTTTACATTTTTTACATATTTTACCTATTTTTTACATTTTTTACAGTAAAAATGTAAAAAAATGTTTTTTTTACATGGAAATGAACAACTCTGAATGCAACCCGATCTGCACAAAGCATGCCTCTCATGTCGGTATCTCCCTATCAGCATAAAAAGCACGAAACTAGCCTCTCTATGTCCGATTACATACACCATGCCACTACGAAACCGATCCAAACACAAATCGCATCGTCCATGTCGAAAGCATGTTGAAATCACGATGATTCGACATGGAAAAGTTCTCCATCTTACAACCACATGCCACTACGAACCCGATCCAAACACAAATCGCATCGTCCATGTCGCTCACATCGTCGACAAGGCACCTTGCAGCAGCTGTTGAAAGCACGATGATTCGACATGGAAAAGTTCTCCATCTTATAACCACATGCCACTACGAAACCGATCCAAACACAAATCGCATCGTCCATGTCGCTCACATCGGCGACAAGGCACCTTGCAGCAGCTGTTGAAAGCACGATGATTCGACATGGAAGAGTTCTCCATCGTACAACCCGACGACGTCGCATCGCAAGCAGTCTGAATGGTAAAAGCAGGTTCGTGCTGGTTCCTATTTAAACGCTAAGAATTTTTTTTCTTGCGATGGGAAGCTTGTCGCATCGCGTCGCCCGGAGTGTGAATGGGCTGTTATTCGTTAATCGAAAGGCAAAGTTTGACCTATGTCCGGCAACTGTAATTGACCTGTGTGACTTATGGCCTTCCACAGATAATTTTTATGAGAATTTAATTAATTTTCGCGTTCAATGCTATACAATTTTTTTTATAACTGTAAGTCAATATCAGCCAATAAACCGTTAGCTTGAACCACCTTTATGTAAATTGCATAATTTTAATTTCTTTTGTTTGTTTAGCTTTGATGTTATTTGACTCATAGTATCACGCTTTATTTATTTCAATAATTAACAAATTTAATAATGAGCGAAACTACAACAAAAATCCTAATGTCTTGTCTAACCATAAATAAATTGTCTGGTTGGCGCCGGGTATTATACTAAAAATGCATCCTTACTACTTTATAATTAATATTTATCAGTTTTATTGTTTAATCAAATCAAAATTGAGAATAATAATAATTGTCTAGAAATTAAATTTTATATTAAATGAAAACTAATTAGTCAATATTGTCTATTTTTTTTCTATTCGGTCTGGATCCAAACAATAAGTACCTATGCATAATTATGCACATAATATGACACCTTTTTCACCCTCAGCATTTGATTTCTGCAAATTAGCATCAAATTAATTGCCGCGACATTTCACCATCAATATAGCAAAAGTTTAAATCAAATATTACCTCCTTTTACCATAAAGTGACGTTTAATTCAGTATTTTATGACTTTAAATTAATTATTTTATATTACCATGTTTAAGGCTTTGAATACACTAATCCCATTTTACAACTGTCTGAGACTGGTGGAATGTCGTTAACAAAAAATAATATTCACAAATAGATAACCACATTTCTGAAAACACGCAGATGATCATTACTAAAAGTCAATTTTGAAACGGGACTATTTATGTTATTTTCGGACGGAGGACCCTCAGAAAAAAAAAACAATTTGATTGCCCATATATCATGAGAAGATTTAATCCAAAGAACTGACAATTTCGACGTCTGTGTATCAAGATAAATTATCGATTATTGAGAAAAGTTATTTTGAAGGTTAGTGCTTTTTGGTGTGACTTGAAAATTAATGAACAAAAATTGACGTAGATGGACTAAGAATCTGAGATGTTGGGAGGTAATAAACAGGGCCGGCCTTAGTATTATGGTGGTCCAGGGCCAAATCGATTATGGTGGCCCCTACAAACACCGAAACAATAATTTGTTATTACACAGTTTAAATTGTGTACTTTCATTCACCGTTTTTTCGTTTATCCATGAGCAATCATGTTAATGCGATACATCCTTTATTTTAAGGAAATCTATAGACATCGCTGCTTGTTTGAAGGGAATTGTTTCGTTACAATTTCATTTACTCTTAGTTAGTACAATTGTAGCAAACATTTCCTTAAATGCCACTTCCTTTCAGGAAATGAACCAAATTCATTCGAGCTGCTCAGTAGCTGTCAAAATGTTGCCTCAATCGAATAAGAGTGTTTTGTATATTTTTAAGCGTAGAAACAAATATTTGCTTTTTCGATAAAAGTCCACTGGGCTACAAGTGTAGCCCGCCTGCCCAATCATGTATCTTTTGTGGTAGTCTTCGATATCCTTTAAGAATAAAAATATGATTATAAAACATTTTAGAAAATAGCAGCAGTAAAATGTTTGAGGGCTCCAGTACACAGTCATATTTGTCCATATTTCTATTATAATATGCTTACTTAAGCCTGCTTGATTTCGCTTACTGTACGTCTAAAAATTTATACTGAATGAATCGAGTAGGCTTAGGCATATGACATACATATTATAATAGAAATATGACAGTGTAATGGAGGCCTGACAAATAAAAGGCTTTCAGGATAAACGTACAAAAACTAGATTGTTTTTTTTTAATGAAAAACCTGGAGTCGAACGTCTAAATTTCTTACTGTGTGCATATGTCACCTGATGCTATCATAGCTTAGTTTCTGGATAGAATTTTTATCAATTCTCGAAAATAGAGAACAGTTAATATAAATATTGTGAGTAAAATTTCAATCACCATGATTCAATATTTGTAGCTTCTTAGGAAGTAACTGTACTCTCAGTTTAAAAAAATTGTGAAAATTTGGTACGCAAAAATAGTTTGCAATTCCACAAAGCATTTTACACTGCATTCTCTCGCTTGATGTTTCATTTCAAAGGTTTTTTGTTGGTTTTTGAGAATATAAATATTTTTGATATTACGCCTAACCACGTGGCAAATAGGTGCGTGCCTAACGAATGGTTAATAGTGATCCATTTGTGAGCTGTTTACTCGGGATAATTTTTTCGGGGAGTCCTCTTTTTTTTCAGTGAATTTTTTTATATCTCTCGTGACATCTGCGAATCTCACCTGGTTGGAAGTTCTTTTGATGCTTTTAGCTCAGCTATTTTTTCCATACTCAATTCCAAAATGCCAGTTCAACAATTTATAAAAAGGGACACTCCGTTTTAGGTCTTCTTCAAGTTTCTTCAGCTCCTGAACGACTAATACTCCTATAGCGTCATCTCCGTCCAGTTGTTGCCGATCTATACGTTCGAGAATAATTTTAAAATTTTTATATCTCTCGTGACATCTGCGAATCTCACCTGGTTGGAAGTTCTTTTGATGCTTTTAGCTCAGCTATTTTTTCCATACTCAATTCCAAAATGCCAGTTCAACAATTTATAAAAAGGGACACTCCGTTTTAGGTCTTCTTCAAGTTTCTTCAGCTCCTGAACGACTAATACTCCTATAGCGTCATCTCCGTCCAGTTCTTGCCGATCTATACGTTCGAGAATAATTTTAAAATTTTTATATCTCTCGTGACATCTGCGAATCTCACCTGGTTGGAAGTTCTTTTGATGCTTTTAGCTCAGCTATTTTTTCCATACTCAATTCCAAAATGCCAGTTCAACAATTTATAAAAAGGGACACTCCGTTTTAGGTCTTCTTCAAGTTTCTTCAGCTCCTGAACGACTAATACTCCTATAGCGTCATCTCCGTCCAGTTCTTGCCGATCTATACGTTCGAGAATAATTTTAAAAAGACAATACTCTTGTCAACTCGTCACCAACAAATTGTTTTCTCTATTAAACTCATTGGTATTACTGACTTCCGATATAGGTACTTAAAGCGTAAGTTGGATGATAAAATTACCAATTTAGGGATTCATTACTGCTCACAGAAATTGTTCTTTCATTGTATGTCTTCTGGAATAGAAGTATCTTTCGATACTCGGTAAGGTCTATCGCACGTTGGCAATTATACACGGTATTCGTCAGCGCACAATGCTCCTCAGGAGTTAGAGCAAAACAAGAAAACAAACAGTCCACATTATGCTTGCATTGTTTTTTTAATTACTTAATTCAATTTCCGATTATGTATGCTGACAAAATTGTCTTTATGCACAGGGAAAACCTACACCTCAAGCTTACTAGTTATTCTAGTGTCATAGAACTATACCTAATAAGCAAATTTAAAACCAAAAAATTGGGAATCGAACATTGGCAAACTTTTCGATCAACTCCGAGAATGAGCAAAAGTGTTTAATTTATTATCGCATAAAATCATCGTTATTACGCTTTGTATTAGCTACAATATAGTCTTATATTTCAAAAGAGTATTGCATGGAGGCCCCTTGAGAAAACTGCCATTTCCGAGTGGTGGCCCCCGGAATGCAAACGTTTCTGGAGAGTGGTGGCCCCTTCAAAGTGGTGGCCCTGGGCGACCGCCCAGTTCGCCCACCCCTAGGGCCGGCCCTGGTAATAAAAATATGTGTGATCTCATACAGAAACGAGAAATGGTTGTGATTGTGACGGTATTTGTTTAAGCATTTGCATTAGTTGTAAATCTTGTAACTTCAGTAAATTCTCCAAACACATAAGTACACCATTGAAAGTTGTACCAATTCAAATGAAAAAAATTGTGGTGTTTCATAAAACGGAATTAGCAATTACATACTCGTAGAAGATGATAATTTTGGGAACCAGTTGAGCTACTCTATTCAGTACAATTTTAATCAAGTAAAATCATATTTTAGAAAACATCACTGATGTTTTCTAATTTATATTTACAAGCGATTAAAACAAGAATACATCTTTCTAATTTTGTTTAATATACCTACATTATGCTATTTCTTTTGCTTATGTTAAAACAAAATGGAGCCTGGTTGAAACCAAATTTATCTACTAATAGTCATCTAAACTTATAAATTGAAGAAATTACCATCTATCTAACTAATGATCGATGATGGAAATCATCAGCACTCGAAACCCTTAACTTAGTGGTCAGTTTGACGAAAAGAAATCTTCAACATCTTTTTCTCAACATACTCTAGCTGTCTCAGCTAAATTTCTTTCTTGCATATATTTAATGAGATCTTAACGATGCACTTTTAACATCTTATGATGGATTTAATGCAATTTACATGTTGCCGCTCTTTGATCACATTCTCGGCGTTAATGCAGTGATCATCAGATGAACGTGCTGCCGGAATACAAAATACATTTTTGCATTGAGGGTATATAATGATTTTGTTGCAATTGTCCTGGGAAATATTTAAAATCTCATTGGCTGTGATATCCGGTAGTCGAAGTTCTTATATGATGATGGTTAATAATGATAATGCGCACATACCTATGTATGTATAGCATCTGCACCTCAAGAGAACGGGCAAGAAATTGTTAATTTACTAATTGCGCCGCGAGCTAAAACCCATTTCTGGTGACAAGTTAGAAAAAAGTTCAATTTATATGTCATTTTGCACTGCTTTAATTTGCCGTTGCTTTCAACTGCTTCTCTGTGTGTTGTAAAATGAAATATCGCCGAAGGAAGTTGAAAAAAAAAATTGTGTAAAAATTATATCAGTGCATTCTCACGATAATCAAGGAGTGTTGCGGATATTGAGATAATTTATTTACTTGTACAGTAGCTGCTTTGGTTTTTACTGAAGAGGAAATTTTTGTTAGTTGTTTTTTGTATTTTTTGAGCAATTTTTTTTTGTTAAAAAAAACTCTTCTCTCTTAAAATCCCGATATTTTCCCTTACATTTCCACTAAATGCATTAAACTCATCCTTATCATCTTTAGGCATTCGCGGTAAGCCGCCATTATAGCCATAGACGCATTACATTACATCCACCACGGCCAAATGAAGCAACACGACAAAACGACATCACATGGAAAGTTTTAGTTAAAAGGACTTCGACATCATTTAAGTACTCTCGATTTTAGCCGTATACTCGCACTTTGAAATCAGGGGTAAATGGAAATGTCTTTTGTATTCAAATCAGTTTTGCCGCAAGTTCTTGTATACTCTATAGTAAATGTTTGGTTAAGTGGATTATGTGACGAGGTCTTCGTCTCATTTGCAATGTTTAGTGTTTTTCTTGTGAAATTTTTCGATGATGCTCCGTAGAAGTGGAATTCATTTATGCTAATGCATAGGATTATAATATTTTGACTATGAAAATAGAAAGTTGTATAAGATAAAAAAATATGTAATCATGGAAGGTAAATTTGAAGGTGTTTAGATAAGATCCAAATTGTACTTAAAACAAATCTGTTCTCTTTAAAATGAATTGAAAAAAAAAGAAAAAAAAAATTACTAATCTAGAGTCCTTATGAAAATGAATTCAGTAATGTGGAACTAAAATATCCGATAAATAACAAGAACTACAAAAATAAAACCGTCAAATCGTAGGGAGATTAATTTTGTAGCTTAGCGCAATAGTTTCAATTCAACATGACATCGGCTCAAGATTTAATATTTACGGGAATGTTATAGAGTGTTAGCAACTGAAAATGTGCAAATCCACTAGAACAAAAAAAAACAACGGAAATTCGAAGCAATTGAGTGATGCTGCTTCCTTCAAAATTGACAAAATTTGCACAATACTCAACATTTTCGAAATTCTTAAAATTTGCAAATTACTCTCAAAACACTCAATCTCATATTTTTCAAAATACTTTTAAAATTTGTAAGAATTTATGAAACACTCGAAATTTTAAAAATTTTCGATAATCAAAATTGTGAAAAGTCACAATTCTAAAAATTCCAACTTTGAAAAATACTGAAAAATCTAAAAGCTATTAGCATTAAAAAAATTCCAACAATTGTGAAAATTGGTTAATCGAGGGCGTTTGGATAATCGACGATAATCGAGCACATTTTACGTCGAACGAAATTTGAATCCGTATAGTGCAACAAATTGATCTTATTTTTTTTTAACTTTCGCAACGAGACTTTGGTTGCAACTTACAGATTTGTGCCCGACACCCCAGAAAACATATTAAATTACAAAACTCCTAAAAAGGTAGACCTGTCCAATCTTATAAAATGAAATAAACTTGAAATTACCCAAGTTTTGACTATCAATTGCAGCGATATTGCTAAACGGATTGAAAAAAATATATCCAGGGTCCCGATTTCGAAAACTACGAGTAAATTCAGGGTCGGCGTAAGGGATAGGCAAACTGGGCGGCCGCCCAGGGCCTTCACCTTGTTAGGGGGTCCCACTCAGTATTTTTTTTGATTTATAGAAACCCGGAATAAGCAGATGCAGATATACAGTGAAGATGGTATACGGCCCTTGCAAGACCTATTCGTCTGCCAAAGAACTACATACATATATACATCGAACAACGAATTAATGTAATAAAAGTTCTATCAAGCTGATAGATAGTCTAGATCCAATTGTAGGATTAAAGTGACTGAGCGTACAGTGATGTGCCCCACATTTGGTAATGGGTACGTGGTTAAATGCCAGGTTAAGAAAAAACGGGTTTTGAAGTCACCCTGGAGTGTTTTGGTATTCTGAATTAAATTTGAATAAATCACCGCCAAAAAAGGTGATATGCCCACACCATAGGTCTAGGAACGCGACGGTATGGAGCCTATAAGCAACCTTTTGATCAGGGGCGGCGCATAAGGGCCCGCAGGGCCCACGTGGCGGGGGGGGGCACGATATTTAGGGGCCCAAAAGCCACATTAAAGATTTCTCGAACCATGAAAACAGCACGACTGCGAAAAACATCACTCCGGCGTAGATATTTTTGTAGACAAGAAGTGATATACACTTTTCTAAATCAAAGCAAATGCTAAATTTATTGTTCCTCTTTCACCAATTTAATATTGACCTAAAATCTTTGAAAGTTAATAAGACATCCTCAAATTTTCACAAAAAAAAATGCTTTGCATGGCTGTGCTATTTGCTAAAACTATAGCCGCGGTTTGTAATCCTACCCACCCTTTTCCTTGCCAAAAAGGCAAGGCAAAAAGATTCTTTGGGTCCTTCTGCAAATATATCTTTAAACATTTTTGGTGATAGTACCGTTTCCAGACCATATATATTCTCTCCGACAGTCAAGCTGCTATAAAAGCAATTGCAAATCCCAAATTGGTTTGGAAATGCCAACAAAATCTCAAAAACCTAGCAATCCGAAACAAAGTAACTCTGAAATGGGTGAAAGGACATAAGGGGATCGAAGGAAATGAGAAAGCGGATGCCCTTGCAAGAGAGGGCTCCGAACTACCCTTAACTGGTCCTGAACCTGCAATCGGGATCAGTAAATCTACTGGCAGAACCGTTGCCAGACGATGGACCGAGGATAAATTCCAAGACCGATGGAGACTCGCTGAAGGGCTCAGGCATAGCAAGCGCATGCTGGAATCTAACTGGCATACCAGCTGCACCGAAGCCCTCAGTCTTAGTAAAACGAACCTCAGGGCAGTGACAGGCCTTATAACCGGTCATTGCACCCTACGGAAACATCTGCATACAATAGGGATCTACACACAAGACCCACTATGTCGCCTCTGTAACGAAGATGAGGAATCAGCCTCGCACGTTATTTTCGAATGTCCCGCTCTTATGAGCTGGAGACAAAACTTCTTTGGGGCTCAAACCACCAGTATGGGTGCACCCAAAGTAAACCTGGTTAACTTTCTTCTAACCCTTTTACGTAGGACAGAGCTCATAACCTGAAATTTTCTCGCTTAGATGGGTAATACAATAAGCCAGCAGGCTGCAGTATCGGGCGCAACCAGCCCAACCTTTCTCAGCGCCATATCCATCCATCCATCCATCCACCGTTTCCACTTTTCCACGATCAAAATAGTTTGAGAGTGGTGCTAAACTTAGTTCAAACTAGTTAGTAGGGCCTGTATATGGCGTTGAAGACTAAAATATTGTATTTGCTTTCGGTATATACACGGTCATTAGGGCTGTGGTGCAGAGGCCACATTTGGTAAGTACAAACGTTCTTAAAATTGATGGAAAATGACTGTGACTGATGACTGAAAAGTGCGACCTTCAAGAGCGTTTTCGATTGATTTCACTTAGCTTTTTTCTCAGTGTAGGGGGGCCCACGCAAGAAGTTGGCGGGAGGGCCCCGAGTGAAGTTGTCCCGCCACTGATTTTGATTTAATTGGCTCTGTTGGAATAATTGCAAACCTTTTCTCACATTTTCCCCGAATTGCGGGTTCTCTATACCCTCCCGTGGCGTTAGATGACTAAGAACGTACTGTGGCCGGCTACATAACGATCAAGCTAGAAAAGCGAAGGTATTCATGCTTTAGCCCAGAAGTGTCCAACTTAATTTTTTCTCCGAGCCACATTGATGGTTTGAAATACGAAGGCGGGGCAAACATTTTTATGAGGAATAGACACTATTTAATGCCTGTTTGAAACGAAAATGAATATTTTTGATGTGATTAATTTAAAATTATTGATATATTTTTTAAATGCGATCATTGGCGGGCTTTTTTTTTCTGCCAGACGCTTTTGACGGCAGGCTGGTATCAGCTGTCGTCTGTCGATGAGGATGGAGAAAAGCGAGTAATGCGGAATGGAGTTTTAGTTTGAAAATAAGACGACCCCCTTTTTGAAATAAGAATTAGAATTGTGACATTAACACCAGACAGCGATGGTTGTCTAGCGAGGTGCCAATTTTTCCGCCAGGAGCGAGCCAACTCAATTATTTTTTTGCCCGCTGCACTAAAACCCTTGCCGCCAATAAATAACACTCGCATTTCCCAATATCAATACTCTAATTCACAATCGCTTACTCGGCTATGCGATACTTCCTCTTGTTGTAAAGAAAAAATGTCACAGCCCCAACCTAAACACTACCACTCTCATTTTGCACTTTTTATGGACAAAAAGTGAAATCGACCTCTGATCTATGAGTCTAACCGAAAGTTCAACTTTGACCATAATTACACATTTAGGTTCACGTCTAACGATGAAGTTGCATTTTTGAAATGCTTCCCGAAAATTGGTTCAAACACTATTGCTGCGCGAAATATTCTATCGAAGATGCCCGCGGGAATTGTGATTTAGCCTGTAGTCCGTCATAAGTGCACAAATTTTCGAAAAAAGTTGCAAGGTGTAAAATAAGGAACCTCTTCCTTTCCTACAAAAACAAAATTGTTTATCTATTTCGTGGATTAAAATATATTTTAGCCAACATAGCCTACTCTAAGGACCAAACTGCAATACTTTCGGACAAGTGCGATTTAATTGTTATCGTCCTTCAAAATCAATCTTTTTTAATTTTAACCCCAAATAGTTTTTTTCTCATATTGCTTCCCTCAAAACTCTTCCGGAGTTCATGTTTCTTCTAACAATTACCTTATTCTATTATGATACAATTCTTCTTGCATCATAATGAATGGGAAACCTGCATAATCTCGAAAAACAAAATCCGGGTTGGCTACGATATCCCGCCCATCATATTCCCGTTTTTCAAAATCCCGAAATTCATTATCCCGCCAGTTTAAAATCCCGCTCAATTGAAATCCCGTCTAATAAAAATTCCGCCATTTCAATAAACCCGCTAATTCAAAATACCGCTTTTCAATATCCCGTCATAAAAGAAAAGTATTCTTTCAAAAATCGCGCGCGAGATTTATGAAAGAATACTTACCTTCTATGACTGTGTATTAAAAAGCGCCACCGCATTTACCGTTAAAATAAATGGTCCCCTCGCATTAATCCACGAATCGCGTGACTTAATTTCAAAAATAGCTGGTCTGGTCTTTCTTAAGTATTCCCTGTATGAGCGTATTGTTTTGAAGGGGCTAAATTGTCATCTTTATCAAAGATTATTGATTTATGTTAAGAGAAAGTATTGCATTAACTGCTGTGAATCACATTACTTAACTATTTATTTTTTGGGTAGCAATGAAAATAATTTTTGGCGGGATTATATCACTATCCAGTGGTGGGATTCTAAAACGGCGGGGTTTTTAGCTGGCGGGATTTTGTAATGACGGGATTTTATAATGGCGGGATTTTAAAGTGGCGGGATTTAGTAAAACGGGATTTTTTGTAAAAAGCGGGACTAAAAACGGGCGGGATTTTGTTTTTCGGGATTATGTAGGTATCCCACAAAATCCTACTCATTCATAATTCCGCACTTTTTGCAAATAATCCCGCCTTACATTGCCCCGACATTACTAAATCCCGCCCTTATAAAATCCCTCTATTACAAATCCCGCCCACGAAAAACGTTTCAAAATCCTGCTAGTGGATAGAGACTTAAGTATCCCCATATGAGGAAACCCATCTTTTTAAATTAGCGGTTTATGGGAATGGCGGGACTTTAAGTTGACAGGATTTCAATTGAGCGGGATTTCCAAAAACAGGCGGGATATGGAAATGTCCGGATCGTGATCGTCGGGCTTCACAAAAAACGGTACTATGACGGGAGGAATATTTTAGCCAATCAAAATTATGAATTCCACCAATACTGGCAATTAAGTCGAATTTTTGACATTGATGTGACTCTAGCGTCTATTTTGTGGACATTTATTGTACATTCGTGAAAATGATGGAAACGTTTTTATTTTTTTTCGGGCCTTAATTCAAGATTCTTTATTGATTATAATTGTATATAAAGTCGTGCTCTGTGGCCGTGATCGTTCGGTCGCCACTCTGTGAAATATACACTCATAGAGAAACGAGTTTCCAAACTCGGCACGACTCGTCGCAAGTTTATTATTCAGAAGAAGATGATAATAAATATTCTTATCGTAGAATAATAAACTAACAATGCGACTAGGAAGTGGATGGGTGACAACCGTATCACACTCCGAATTCAGTTGTCTTTGCAGTCATCAACGCACCATGTTCCACTAGGAGTTACGGTAATGAAGAGAGAGAGAGAGAGATATAAAGTTTAAAAATCACATTATCTGAAAATCGTTAGAAATGGTTGATTTGTGGTTCTGTAATATTTGTGATGCTATATGGATCAATAAATAGCAAATGCAATATATTAATGCCTGCCCACCGATTTTATTACTACAGTACAGTACAACTGGAACAATGCCAGCATGTTTCCTGTTGTGAGGCCTACATTTACATTCACTATCTTTTGCTTTCCGGTCGCATCACAGACAACTGGTCGTTCCACAAATAATAAATTTAATTTTCTTCATTTATATGTACTTACGAGAATATTATCTCATTTCAATTTTCAAATACCATCTCAACAGAAAATCTATAGACCCCCAATTGATTGTAAATTTAATTATTAACATGTCGTCGAACTGATCACAGCTGAATTATTATCCATAAACTGATAACTGTTGTCAAAATAAAGTTCAAATGCACTTATTGGGCCTCTACCCTCTACAACTAATCACTGCTCTTCAATCGTTCTATGTTATTCAATAATATAAATTGTACAAGAACTATTTCTTGTTATCATCGCATCAACCAACTAATTTATAACCACACTGCCGCGCACTATCATTCAATAAAAGAACAATTTGTCTTATAGAAAACGTGAACCTTACATGATGACCCGCGAGCAGTTAGTTGATCGACATATAATTCTCATCGGATGATTGAATAATTAAATCATCTGCGGAGGAAATGAAAGCGAAAACAATCAAAAATGGGTTATCGTTATCGCAGACTAGTTTGTCGTTCAACTTCCAATTTACCATGACGATAATGTTATAGACAACTTCTTAGAAAATCTGCCGACTGCGGACGATGTGGAAGGCTTGTCTAGAGTTTCGCTCGTTGAGATGTACCTAGTGCAGAACTACTTCCTTTTTAATATACATTTTCTTATGCCGCGCAGACATAATTCCTTCATTTCTATATTTTGATTTCGTCTGCAGGGTGTAGAGCAGCCTAGTGTAGTGAGGTTAATGAGAGAATAGTCCGTAAATAGCGAAAATATGTGCGATAGAATTCAGCTTGGATTTCTAGTGACATCATCCAATTGAGGCTCTTTTAAAAAAAAAAAAGAGTTAAAGCATATATGTACATACAAATTTATTTAGCAAATTGCCTTCTAAAAATAAATTATTCATTAAAACTCATCTAATTTACAATTTCTTTATCATGACAATTTGCTTACAAATTCGTAGGCAAATTATTCTTTTCTGCTCCTCAAATAAAAGGCAGCCGTTGCTATAACGAATACAATAAATAAAAATCAATCTATTTCATACAATCATTGTTGCGATAGTTAATTACATCAATATTTATGGTTTATTCACTTTATTGTTTCGGAAAGTTTCAGAAGTCATCTATAGTCGTCCTCTCTCGACGACTTTGTCGGCAAATGATAATCCGACAAGAGCTACATTCCGCCTCTGGGGACGATAATGTGAAAAATAACTTAAACAGATAATTTAATTAGTACGAAGCAAATTAACCATTTCAGGGCAGTCGGGGTCAGCAATTTTTTGTTCTTGTCGTCGTCATCTATATCAATTCAATAAAATGCCGACAGCTATACTCGTTGTCGTACACAAGATTTGTTTTAAAGTACACATGCATGAGCTGATAACTATATCATAGGCAGTAGGAATGGATTTAACGGATTTAATCTTACAGGCCCATCATTATGAGGAAAAGGGGAAAATATAGGGAGGTAATGTTTATGAATAAACTTTGTCCTAAAATGAGTTGTGCGTGATAGGATTGTTTATAAGCATACACTAGCCGGCATATGTATTTTGACATCTGGTACTCTCGAGCCAAGATACTGATTTTGGTTCACTAGAGCGAATAACGGTAAATTTCTTATAAGGAAATCAAAGTACATATCAACAGCAATAAATATGTTCAATATTTTTCCTGTCCATTTTCGCACTCTCTTGCTATAAAGACGAGAACAGATTGGTGCGAAATTTTGATGCGACATAAGTATTTTGACAATATTTAAATCTTTGATTGTACACCAATTTCTCTGGAAAAAAATGGATAAAACATAATTTTATTAATGATTTATGATTATATTTTGAATTCCAAGCAGAAAATGTGTCCAGTGGCTTGAAACATTGGAAAAAAATCAGAAACTCGAAGTTTGGTTTAAGCCTCCGTAGAGGCAAACTTCAAACCTGGTTTAAAGGTTGGAGACGCTGCTATTGAATTTAATTTCATAAGGTAGACTGTTCATTATTAAACACCAGAATTGAATAAGAGAAAAGAAATAGAAAACTATTCCATGCATCACAGAAATGGGATGTGTATATCGAATCATTACCGAACAATCTTCCAAATATTTATGGGAAATGTCCTAATTGAACCAAAGGATATTATGAATATGAAGAATGTGCCATCGGAGGCAGAGATAATAACGACAACCTTCGGTCTAGAACTAAAAAAGGCAAATTGCATGCATACGCAGATAAAGTGTTGAATAACAGGGGAACACGCCCACTAAGTAAATATTGAACTCCCGAAGAAGTTCATATGAAATAAGAAATACGGAGTCGCATACACGCTGAGCACATAAAGGCGTTCAAAACAGACTCTCTCTGAGAAATTTTATGCCCAAAGGCATTATTTTCATCATTGATTTTTTTGGGGTCGTTTTCTATGATTTCCATCGACCTTTAACGTTTAACTTCAATTCGCCAAACCTTCGCGTAGATGGATTTTTTCAGTTGGTTTCGATTCCCTTGATTCATCTAGCATCGGAGGACAAACCACGAACAAGAAGGTTTGGATTTTACCAAGACATCATCTTGATCGAGCCTCAGAACACCTTTCCAGAG
The DNA here is from genome assembly GCA_949715475.1 of Microchrysa polita. Lineage (NCBI taxonomy): Eukaryota > Metazoa > Arthropoda > Insecta > Diptera > Stratiomyidae > Microchrysa > Microchrysa polita. The sequence continues at coordinate 14,038,306 of OX454418.1, read as the reverse complement.
CTCCCTAATTTGTGCTTGGACATGCTAATATCGGAATGTAGCTAGCTTATTCCCAATAAAAATTCTCGAGATGCCGAGATAAGCCATGCATGTGCCCTGAAAAATTCGGCTTTGCGGTTTTTAGGGATTTATGGAAACAACTCCAGGATATTAGTAATAAAAGCGAGCACATTTTTTTACCACAACGTTTTTAAGGGCAGAGTTTTCTTAAAATATATTGAGCAGGGGCGGCGCATATGGGCCTGCAGGCCTCGCGTGGCGTGGGGGGTCCACGGGATTTAGGGGCCCAAATGCCACATGAAAGATTTCTGGAACCATAAAAACAGCACGACTATACGAATAAAAATATTCCGGCGTAGATATTTTTCGTAGCCAAGTCGAAGTCAGAACAAATGCTCAATTTGCTGTTCCCCTTTCCCCATAGGTCCCTTAGATAAGCCTCGTCGCTCAAAACATTTCATATTGTTCTAACATTTTTGAAAGTTCATCAGACAATCTAGATCCTCAGATTGTAGCAAAAAAAAATCTTCTGTGTAAAAAAAATGTCTCTATATTTTATTAATCATTCGTAGTGAAGGAAAACTTTGACCTTCTTTCATAATTCACTTGAAAAAAAGCTGAAAAACAGTTTATTTTCCATAAATACATGTACATAATGAAAACACTCTAACGGCTCTATGAACATCTGATAAACCTCCATCACGGAATAAATTTGATCCTGGTATGCCTGTGGTATTTGATGTAACTGTAGCTGCGGTTTGTAATCCGACCCACCCAATTCCTTGCAAGTACCATATGGCAAAAACGATCCTTTAGGTCCCTCGGCAAATAGACTATCTTAAAACATTTTTGAAGATATAACCGTCTCTATTGGATCTTTAGACCAGACTTAATTCCTGTCCACTTTGAACATCAAATGCAAACATGAACAAAATAGTTCGCGAGTGGTAAAAAAATTAGTTCAAACTAATTAATACGGCCTGTATAGGTATGTCTTTGAAGACTAAAATATTTTATCTTGTTAGCGGTATATACGCGGTCATTAGGGCTCTGGTACTGAGGCCACATTTGGTTTGAATGGAGTCTTGCTAGGGGTTTCACGCTGTGCTACGGCGTCTAACATCTGGAATAAGACCTACTAGTATCGTGGAGAAATTACCGAACTGGCTGGGCCCGCGAACCTGATGTGAGAGTTTATGCTAAACTTGTAGGAAACTGAGGTTTTCAACGAAATAGAGGACATGTAAATTTTGTAATACTTAATACAGCACAGCATAATAATTATTGGCAATCGTATGTAACAGAGACTTTTCTAAAATATATTTTAGACACTGAGAGAAAATACACGTTCTGTAATCTTGAATGTTTGTTCTTGACGTTTACATTTAACACTAAACAGTCTTAAAACAACTCTGTTTCGCTTTAATTGAGTACGAAAATGTTATATTCTTATTTAAAGACAAAATTTTCTTGGTTTAAGTACGCCCAGAGTTAAAACAGATCAGATTGCTGTGTTGAATTTAATAATTAAGAACAAACGTTCTTGATTTCGTCTTCAAATCGTAGGTCCCCGCGGTCGAATCCCACTGTAGACGGGTAATGTTTTAAGCTTTTCGGAGCGTAATGAGGGTAATTTAATGTTTTGCAGCACTGATAGTGCCAATGCCAATGCTATGGGCTGCGAGAACCTTTTCATAAAAAAACAATTAATGAAATCAATAATTTAGTTAACTTACAACAAGAACGCCATTCTCAATATAAGAAGGCAAAGAGTAAAAACAAACCTTTAGCAAAGTTATTTCTTAATTTTAGTAAAAACACTGTAGCGTCAAAAGTGCTGATTTAAGCGTGTTTTCGATTGATGCACTCTGCTTTTCTCTCAGTGTAGGGGGCCCAATCAATTAGTCGGCGGGAGGGCCCCGAGTGAAGTTGTTCCGCCACTGGTATTGAGTGTTTTATTGGAAAACAGAATTTTGCATTAATTATCGATATCTTACATCAAGATTTAATTTTGAAATTCCAAACAAACGTGAATTGTGGTGAATTGCGCTTAAGAGTATAAATTATAGCTGAACGTTGGTTTGAATTCCACTATGACTATGAAAATGCGCCCACGTCAACTGGTTTCACTATGCAAATAGTTTCGGAACAACGACCATGATCTGCCACAATCACTCGCCATTGAAGAGGAAAAAATCCTTTGAACGACGTCAATCCATACTATCTACTATCAATCTGCTTGATACAGTAGGTACCCAAGGGGCAGCAATTTGTCCTCTTGTCCGGGGCGGCATAGGTGCTAGAGCGGGTGCTGACTATATCCTAACTGGTTTGATATCCCTGACTCAACTGCTTGACAAAATCAAGAAACACCATAAAATATTTTTACCGTGATTGATATCCCACAGTTTTTTCCAGTACCAAGCTTGATTCATATTTCATACACCAAACCAAAAAAAATATTCCAACAGAAGGATATTATTGAATATTAATTTCCACACCGAAAAACCAAAAAAAAAAAGTTATGACACCTCAAACGCAATTTTTCTTATCGTTTCCATCTTTCACTCCACAATGTTATACATCGCACCAAAAATATGGGGGACAGAGTAAATTAAAACTCACCCACCCACTAAATTTTTGATGAAACTCAATTATGACAATCTGTTCAAATTTCTACACATTTCCTTGTACAAGGGAAACATTCCCTCAGACCCATTAAACATGTTGTTACGATGTTGTCTCATCGCGCGACGGGGCTTAAACCAAAAACGACCCTTGCTCATATTCTTTATGTTCCAAATCAAACCAACAGCCCTGTTTAATAGACAACAACGAACAGGAGCAATGACAATGGTAATGTTAAAATAATGAAACTGACACCTTTTTATTCACGTAATTATTGCTCATCATTTTGTTGTCCAGATCGTTTTGTTTGCCCATTTCCTATTGAATATGCAGGAGGACTGTATGCACTTTTGTCTCGCACCCCTCTATAAGATTTTGCCTTTTCAATGGTAGTACGGACGATGCAACGACGGAGAGAATCCGTTTTCAACTTGCATCATAGAAAATCGATTTTCTATCATCAAATTCATTCCAACAACATGTGTCCTTATATCTATTTGCACAGAGGCTCCCTTTGGTACGCGCCGTAACCGCAGTTTATATAAATGTCCTCAATGAAGTGTTTGATATCGTTGACTTTGTGTACGTACGAGTAACTATATGCGGTGGGCAATATTACGCTCTGATTTATATTCACTCTCGAGTGTCCTGGTTTGCAGTATCGTATCTCCCGTAGTGCGGACCTCGGTAAGTTAGTTGAATTTTGATTGTAGTGTGACTTATTACACCCCGGGGATAAAGTCGAAGTCTGGTCTCCTGTCGGTGCTATTGCTGCATTACAAAATCAAAAGGACCAATTCTTATGTTGGTTATGGAAACTCAAGTCAATATACGAGTCAAGGAAAAAAAACAGAATCATTTATAATGGAACAGGTTTATGTTTATTTTATTGCATGTTCGGGGAAGAAGAAATGTGTTTTTGGTGCGCGGTCGGCAAAAATTGGCTAACAGATTTTTTGGGTTACACTACATTACGTTGACGAAACGTGAAACGCCCCCAAATTCGTTTCAGCATTTGCATGGTTATGGTGTTGGATTCTTTGTGAACTTTCGCGACAACATTTGGTGCATGACTGAAAATGTATTTTGTCGCATATGTATACTTTACTTTGTTTAATATAATTTATTTTAAACGAATGTCAAAATATTTTGAAAAGCACATGGTTAAAAGAAAGGGTGGAAAAAATCTACTAATCGAAATTCAAAAAGGAAATCTGTAAAGTGCCGGTTTTAATGAAAAGCGACGTTATTAGATATTTACGCTTGCCTATGACTTACGCTTGCCTATGACTTACGCAAAACAGTATACCACAATTTTGCATGTTCCAAGTAGGCATATCCGAATAATCACGTCAAATTAAATATCATGAACCCATACAATTCCAGCTGCTTAAAGACAGTCAAATTCACGGAAATACACCTATGCCTAGATTTTCATTTCATTTACTATCCTTATATTTTCAACGACATGCTAAAACTCTCTATTTAATTAAGTTTACAGTGTGTAGACCTCCATCCAGAGCCCTATTTACATTTTGTGTGTTGCAATTTTTTAGCTAAAAATACCATGGAACCATGGTCTATGGAAAAATAGTATGACTAAAATAGAGAGATAATGAGGAAAACTTATTACCGTTATGGAGTTTAGACAACATGTGCAAACTTTTAAAATTACCTGCTGACAAGTCCCGGTACAATTTTTTAACAGTAAAGTCACCCGAAATTTGATGAAACAACGATGTTGACCCCTCGGTTCTACAATGAGGGCCGAATATTTCTCAAAACGGAAAGACCTCATATGACATATAACATCTATGTATACATATATATACAAAAGAAAGTCATGTTAGGTACACCATTTATAACTCGAGAACGGCTCGACCGATTTTCATGATTTTAGGTTTATTGGATTAGGCTCCGACAACTATTGATACATGCAAGAAAATTCACAATGGGTTCCTTTTGCCTGTATTTCTTGAACGTATCAGTGGATTCCAGTAAATTTACTCAGCAGGATTGGTCTACAACAACTATTGAGAAATATGATAAATTCCAATGAGCAAAATTATTATTAACATACTTCATTCTGCATTTATTGAACGAATTACCGGATTTCAGTAAGTTTACCCAACCGGATTGGTCTACATAAGGTACCGGCTAGAATAGCAGTATATGTATAACCATTGAAATATGCAGAAAATTCACAATTAGTTTATTTTCGCATATTTTTTGTCCCTATTTCTTGAACCTCTTAGTGGAATTTTAGCAGATTTTCCTGCCGAATTGGTCACTTCCCTTAATATCGGAATAATTTTGAAACAAGCAAAATATCACAATGAGCAAAATTATAAAAAAAAAATATTTTTCTCATTTTTTCGGTATTTCTTGAAGGAATTGCTGGATTTCAGTAAATTGATTCCACCATATCGGTCTATACCAGTGGCGTGCAGTAATATTTATAAATGGGGATGCGGTGGAGAAATAGTAACACACTTGCATATATATATGTATATATAGGGTGTCCCGCAACCGGTGGTACATAGGATAATGGGAGATAGTACAGCTCATTTGAGGACAATAAATGTTCTACACGACCCCTCTATCTTTAACCGTTAGAAAGTTATAGCATTTTTTGATAAAAGTGTCAGAAACCCCGACTTGCCGAGCAAAATCACTATTTGCCACGCTCCCAAATATTGGATCCGAAATTTGACTTCACTTTCTGAAACTGCACAAAATTCTACATAAAATAACGGTTTTGCCAATTAAATTATTTAAAGACCTACCCAGATACAACCACTCAAACTTTAAAGAAATTTGGAAATTGATATTTTCTTGTAAATTCAAATTGCAAAATCGTAACGGTACTTTGAACTGACAAATGTGCAAAGTTTACAAAAGTTGCATCATTATGTCAGCTTTCGAACGACATATAAAAAATAGGGTCTTAAGGACTGAAAAATTGAAAATATTACGTGTTTAACAGAAAAAAAACATGGTCTCAAGAGAAATTCAAAGTATACATTTTATTAAGTAAACAATATTTTTTTTATAAAAACTAAAAAGAAAGATTATTGAGAATAGGAACTTTTATATTATAAATGCTGTTCAAAGTGTCCTCCTCCATATCGGACACAAATTCGGCACCTTCTACCAACAGAAGAGACCGCCTTAAGCATCTCTTCCCTTTTTTCGCGCAAATTATTGCAAGCCATTTTAATTTTTTGCAAAAGATGTTCCCGGGACACTATTGGCTCATCGTAAACTTCATTTTTGAGTCTACCCCATACATGGAAATCAAGCGGCGTTAAGTCGGGACTTCTAGGAGGCCAAGCGACAGGCCCGTATCGTCCAATCCATTTTTCATGGAACTCACTATTCAAAAATTCCGTAACAATTCTTCCGCTGTGAGCCGGACATCCGTCCATTTGCCACCATATTTCTGATAATCTAGCTAATGGAATTTCATCTACGACCTTCGGCACGACTTCTGTTTCGAGAATCTGGTGGAACGCGGATGAATTGAGTCTTTGAGGAAGAATAATTTCAGGTAGTAGTTCATCTCCAAGAACACCGATCCAGATATTTGCACTAAACTCGTGCTGGTATCTCGAAGTACGAGTTTCGCGGGGGTTCTGATGAGACCAGAAATGGGTGTTGCGGGTATTGAATACACCACTCCGAGTAAAAGTAGCCTCATCTATCCATATTATTTTTCTTTGGAAGTGCCGATCCGCTGCCAATCTTTGTATGAACCAACTACAGAAAGTCCTTCTTCTTTCAAAGTCGGAAGGCAGTAGATCTTGCACTTCCGTTAAATGATATGGATATTGACTATCCTCTTGTAGTGTTCGGTGAATTGTCATACGAGGCACACCCATTTGAATAGCCGCCCTTCTCGTGCTTGAATCCGAGTTCGTCCTGAAGTGACGAAGAATTTCTTCATGCAGCCGTGCCGTAGTACGTTGACTTCGCTCTAACGTGTAATGGTTCGGTGCTCTACCAGTTTGTCGCAGTGTGTTAAACGCCCTAACAAACGTTCGGCTGTCCGGAACCTGTCTTTGGGGCAAGCCACGACCATACTCGCGAACTGCTTCGCGTCCGTTACATCCAGCTATACCATACACCAACACCATATCAGCGTACTCGATATCCGAATATTTTGTTGCCATCTAATAAAACATCACACTAATAACGATTTTAATAAATACTACTAATAATAATACCTGTTTTAATATTAACGTTCTAGCAACAGATCAATTGTGTGATAATCAATGCTAATCAGTTGAATTAAACTGGTGGAATAACGAACTGAAGCAAATGACTTTAAAATAACAAGGATTAACCGTTAATATTACCGTTTTCTCAACAAGTACATTTTCACATTTTTCCAGAATGAAACATCTTCAAGGCAAAGTTCGTTGACACCTTAATTTCACTATTTTTTGAAAACCATTAATAATAATTGAAGTATGTATGTATTTTAATTAGATTTGTTCTGCTTTAGTTTCGCGTTTTTTTTTCTTTTACACGTAATATTTTCAATTTTTCAGTCCTTAAGACCCTATTTTTTATATGTCGGTCGAAAGCTGACATAATGATGCAACTTTTGTAAACTTTGCACATTTGTCAGTTCAAAGTACCGTTACGATTTTGCAATTTGAATTTACAAGAAAATATCAATTTCCAAATTTCTTTAAAGTTTGAGTGGTTGTATCTGGGTAGGTTTTTAAATAATTTAATTGGCAAAACCGTTATTTTATGTAGAATTTTGTGCAGTTTCAGAAAGTGAAGTCAAATTTCGGATCCAATATTTGGGAGCGTGGCAAATAGTGATTTTGCTCGGCAAGTCGGGGTTTCTGACACTTTTATCAAAAAATGCTATAACTTTCTAACGGTTAAAGATAGAGGGGTCGTGTAGAACATTTATTGTCCTCAAATGAGCTGTACTATCTCCCATTATCCTATGTACCACCGGTTGCGGGACACCCTGATATAAAATATATATGTATTTAATATATATTTTTTAAATCTCTTTTGACACACGAAAGTAATTAGAAAATGCCAAAATGCATTTATTTTCAATGCGAATTTCATTGACGATTCTCAAGCATCCGAAAAACCAAGAGGAGGAATATAATACATAATAAAATGCGTATTAGCTTTTCTTTTGAATAATAATCACTAGTTCCGTATAATCGCAGAAATAAATAAAAAAGAAAATGGTTCTCTAGGTAACCGTACGGTACATATGCGTTAAGATCTAGCGAATATTTAAAAGAAAAACGTAAACAGACAGAATCTCCGCAAAATATAATTTCATAAATATATAAGAAATTTCTCCGTACTTTAGTTCAATATAAATTTGTATGGTTCTAAAAAGACAACCTTTCGATAACAAGAAACATTGCACTAATCAATTTTGTACCGGTACTGGAAACCATTTTTTTTAGAGATAATTGTTTGCTTAGAAATCTCTTCTAATCCTACAAATGCGAACAAAAAAAGCAAAGTTAGTAATATACTGCTACATACCTAATTTTCACAGTGAAGCATCTAATCTAATATTATACAATATTCATCACCGAGCCCTGAACGTACGTTATGTATGATTAATAATCAAGAAATCACTAGCAGATGCGTTCAATCAATTTCATTACGAGTGAATCCTTTCAGAATACATACTTACTTCTCCTTTTTGTGCTTGCTTGCTTTCGTTCTTCATTCCAAGATATTAGATGAGCTTCACTCATCAGCTTGCTCTTCTTTTCGTTCTCTCATTCATGCCTGCATACACTGTACAGCACAACTTGGAGAATTTGATTTGGATGCGTTTCGTGTACGGGACTGGTTTGCGCATCCCCAATGGTACAAAGATTACTCAATGAGCATGTATCGTGTCGACTGAAATTTTGCTCGATTGGATTCACGACTGAGTGAATTCTTTTTCCGCATCCAGTAGAAAAGTACTTAACTCACAGAACGACTGGCACTATGGAGCAAGTACAAAGTCGTATACATATTACTACATATATCCATATGCGTGTAGAATTTAAGGGCTGTCGCTTAATCGACTATTTATTGGTTAAATTTACTTGGTTCCGTGTATGTACACTATAATACATACATATGGCGTAGATTTTAGGACATGTAATTAGATACATATTCTTAAACTTTAAGTGAAGAAATATTATTATATATTCAAAAATTTAGGGGATGCGGCGCATTCACCGCATCTATGGACTGCACGCCACTGGTCTATACCCAGAATAAATATTGAAATTTGCGAAAAATTCACAATGAACAAAATTCTGAAGCGATAATATTGGGTTCCACCCCAAAACAATAATAAACAATAAACTATTGAAATATGCATAAAATTCGAAATGACCCTTTGGTCACTTTTCTTACGGATTAGCGTATTTTTGTAAATTTTTGATTTTTCTTCACCTAAAATACGAACGGATCAATAAAATTTGAGAGGCAGCTATTTTCCTATCTCTTGGCCACGGATAAGGGGATTTTAGTAAATTTGCTCCATCGTAATTGTCTCCTTGCCGAATACGGTTAGAATTGTTTAACTTATTCATGTTATCGTAGTAACTGTGGTCCTTAAAGGGTTAATAATGCCTCGCAATTCACAATGAGCAACAATTCACAAATAGTTCTTTTTTGCATTCTTTTGTCTGCATTTCTTGAATGTGTTAGCATATTTTCGATAATTTTTTCTACCGAAGTGGTCTTCACACCGAAAAGCAGAATAAATATTGATAACTTCGGAAAAAAAATTCGTAATGAGCAAAATTATGCAGACAGTTGTTTTTCATAAGCTTCTCGCAGCATTTCTGAAAAGAATTACTGAATTTCAGTAATTACAATTAACAAAATTGTGGAAACATTTGTTTTTCTGAACAGATAATTGGAAACATTTTTGAAACATCCACAAAATTCACAATAATGAAAATTATGATGGCAGGTCTTATTCGCATACTTTTGCTCACAAATCTTGAACGAAACAGCGCATTTTAGTAAATTATACTCTTCAGATTAGTTTTCACCCGAACTGCCAAACAACTATTAAATATGCGAAAAATTTAGCTTGAGTAAATTTATGGAGAGAAAATTATGAATACAATTCTTTCTCACATTTTTTTGCCTGTTTCTACTTAACGGTTTTGCCGCGATTTCGGTAAATTTCACCCTATACCTCTTCCATCTAATTCAGTGATTCCCAAACTGTGGGGCGCGCCCCCCTAGGGAGGCGTGACGGCTTGGGAAGGGGGGCGTGAGTACAACTTATATATTGCTGTAACAATAAATTTATTTTCATACTAGCTAAGAGCCTCTGGCCAAAAGATCGCTGAAAATATTTTAGGTCGAAATCGCTTTACATTGACGTCTAGGCTCGTGATGAAAAAAATTCTTTTGATTTATTAGAACACCCTCGGACTCTCATAGCTCCAGTAATAGCACTGCTTTACTTATCTCATCATTAAGCCAAAAATATTTTTTTTTTGTGTTATGATGACTTTTTTTTGTCAAAAAAGGATTTTAAGTAAACATTTTCCACTTGCTTTTGGCTGTACGAATCCCCACCATAAATAAAACTGCTTGCTACTGCCAAACTCCCGAAGAAACTCACGTTGAGTGCTTTTCAAAAATGTCCAAAATGTTCCAAAACTTGGGCTCCACTAAGAAACAATTGTGTTTTTTCTATGCAAGAGTGGGTAACGTGTTTGCATACGAGTATTTGCATTGTTAACAGGTAATTTTCTGCATTGGACTATGACAATTCGGTGGCTCAGTGGCAGAGATGTCTATCTCTGAGTTGCCGGTGCGTGGGTTCGAATCCCACTGTGACCCATGGATGTTTGTGTTGTCCATAAAGATGCTCCTACGGCAGGCGGTTCTTCGATGTAAATCGTCCCGGAGATACCCGTTGTTAAAAAAAAACGGCCAAGAGCTGCCAAAACCCTCTTCGATTCAAGAGAGAAAAAGAGAATCTCTTGAATCGCTACAACAACAACCAAGTCCAATATAAAAAAAAAGTCTAGACTTCTGTCCAAAATTAGTGTGTGATGGCTTAAATGTTGTGCAAATCATGTCTCGGTATTTTACAGCTTTGAGAAATTATAAGGAAGTTTTAAATAAAATAAAGCAATTAACCGAATAACGCAAATATATAATTAAAGTCCCCACGAAGTGAACAATGGCGTAAATAAAAATTTTATTATGCCTATTTTCGGTTTTTTGCCAACATTTTCTTTGGTGGCGCCAGCCTCAGCAGACTTCGCAAAGGGGGGTGCGGACTGAAAAAGATTGGGAACCACTGATCTAATTGAATAGCAGAATTGTTGCTGGAAAATTTGCAAAATTTGCTAATACAAAATTTCTACGAGTATAACTTTTGTCTCTTGAATGAATTTTCCAATTTCAGTAATACGTTTCCCCGAATTTATAACTACCCTAAATATCAGGTTAGCTTTTGGAACATCTGGAAAATTGAACAAAAGAAAAATCTAAAGTCAGTTAATTTGCCCCTACGTTTGCCTATATTTCTTGATCGGATTACCGTATTTCAGAAAATTAAACTGAATCCATGTTCCATGGTCTAATTGCCTATATTCCTGGAACGGATTTCAGAAACCCCTCATGGCCTACAGCCAATAGCACTTGACACATCTGGGAAATTATTTGGGCACCCCCTCTTCCCCAATTCGTATATATCCCCCAACATATTCAAACCCCTGCCGGCCTGAGTGACTTCCATCCACAATAGTAGAATAGCTATTACAACATCTGGAAAACATATAACATATAACATATAACATATAACATATAACATATAACATATAACATATAACATATAACATATAACATATAACATATAACATATAACATATAACATATAACATATAACATATAACATATAACATATAACATATAACATATAACATATAACATATAACATATAACATATAACATATAACATATAACATATAACATATAACATATAACATATAACATATAACATATAACATATAACATATAACATATAACATATAACATATAACATATAACATATAACATATAACATATAACATATAACATATAACATATAACATATAACATATAACATATAACATATAACATATAACATATAACATATAACATATAACATATAACATATAACATATAACATATAACATATAACATATAACATATAACATATAACATATAACATATAACATATAACATATAACATATAACATATAACATATAACATATAACATATAACATATAACATATAACATATAACATATAACTTATAACATATAACATATAACATATAACATATAACATATAACATATAACTAGCGACCGGATTATAAGCAACTTAAAAAGGCTGAAATAAGCATGCAAATCTATATATATATAAAAATGGACGTGTATTTGTGTCTGTTGCCAGTAAACTTCTAAGCCACTGGACCGATTTGGATGATTCTTTTTTTGTTTTATCCGTCTTACATTGGAGAAGGTTTATGGACCAAAATATATAAAATATATATTTTAAAATATCAAAGGAAGTGGTGGTAAATATCGAAATTCCATTTTGTGTGAGAGTAAGTGATTAAACCTACTCGATTCATACGCTTTAAATTTTAATACGTGTACTAAATGAAATCGAACCGGCTTAAGGATATGATCTTTTCGAAACGGCTTTACCGATTTTTATGAAATTTTGTATGTATCTTTGCTAGGTATGGGAATCAGTCGTAAGTTATATTTTATGCCCCAAAGTCTCCCCTCTTCTTTTTATCGTTAATTTAGTATTTTGTACAGTAAGTGATTAAACCTACTCGATTCATACGTTTTAAATTTTTATACACGTACTAAATGAAATCGAACCGGCTTAAGGATATGATGATATGACGTAGTGTAATGGAGCCATAATTATCCAGAGAAGTTTTAACTGTATTAGAGGTGGGTACATCAACTGTTAAACACTGCTTAACACTATTGAGCAACTCTGTCGAAAATTTGTAGTAGGGTAGGCTACCATGGAGCACTTGATAACGTCACTTCCAGTATAGGAAAAACTCTTAGGATTATCCTGACGATAAACTGCTTCGTTTTATACAGAAGATAGGACACATAACGGATTTTTGTTTCTTTGTTTAGTCCATCTTACGCTGAAGAAAGTTTACACACCGAGCAAATTTTGAAAGTCTCAAAGGAAGTGGCGGTAAATTCCATTTTGTATGTATGGAATATTTAGTTGTCATTGGGTCAAATACAGTGTAACTTAGATAAATGTGACTACGTTTTTGCGAACATTTATCCTGGATGTTGGTCACAGCATTTTCATAATCAGCTTCTACTACGGAAATCCGTTGATACGAGTATATCCGCAATTTTTTAGCGGAGCGACACGGTTGAGGTGTTGCCGAACTCACGACAAAATTACCTAAAAGGTCATCGGACCCTCTTCCCGATTCCCCTCTTACGTCGATCCCAATCAATTCAAAATCGCTCATAAAGTTAAATAAGTGTAAAGTTGTGAGCCAAGCGAACAACGCGAGCGCAGCGAGCACTAGATAAGAGAGCGAGCGAAGCAAGCTCTCTCAGCTAGTATGCATAATAAACCTTTGAAATATGCAACTAAAATGACAAAATATGCAATATAAAATGAAAGAAAGGACTTATTATTCAGTCTATTATTAGCACTCTAGAGCACGGAAAACACATTTGAGTTGGTTCCAGCCAAAGATTGGTTGTTTTTATAGTAATTAACGGTTATATATTGTTCAAACCCAAGCAACAATTCGTTAGCTTTAAAGAAGCACCTCACACTGTAGCAATCATATAGTACCACGAAATCAATTTATCGTGTGACATCGCTTAAATAAATATTTTGATCCGATAAAACAGCCTTAAAGCATTTTCCGGAAAGCTTCTATCATCATTATGGAATATATTTAAAGATGGTGGTAAAAGACTTCGATAAAACTGTCTCTAAACGGTAACCTAAAAAGATACTCCTTTAAATACTCCACTCCAACACATGGTGGATGATACAGCACACACATGCAATATAGTTTCTCTAAGTTAACTCACACACATGCATATATTCTTCTATACCACAGTCGGTTTCATTTTTATAGTGTGACATTCGTATGGTCATCCAATAAATTTTTCACCGTAGTCTTATAGAAGGATGGATTTTCTGATTTTTTAATGAATTGACACTTATGAAGTGCTCTGAAATACATAATTTCTCCAATAGAAATCCTTGAAATCTTCGGAACCAATTAAGGTGATCTCTGCGGAGAAATTGACTGCATTTTATTGAGAAATGTGTGGATTTAATCAACGTCACCTGATTGATATAGGGTGCATTGCAGAAGATTCGACAAAAAATGGTCAAGCATTTCTATAGAATCAACTAACCATTTGTAGTGTTTACGAGCAATGCTGACTATATGTGAGGTTGGCTGAGTGATAGCCTGTAGGGCGAGCAATCAACAGACACGGGTTCGATGCTAGCTGCGGAAATTTTGTTTTTAATTTTTTTTTTGTTCCAAATTCGTTTAAAGACAGAAAATGATGATATAAAGCAAATAACGTACGCCTTTTTTGAAGCATAATTTTGTGCTACAATAAGGTTCTATTGGATTAAAAAACGGCGCCAAATGCCATTATTGGACTATTATTCAGTGGTTATACATTGTAAAACGCCCCTTTTATTGTTAGAACAAAGTATGTTACGAAGTATTATAGGAATGAAATTGTTACTTGGGAAATGCTCCGTAGTAAGACAAAAGACAAAATGTCTCCTGTCATTTAATTGTCTTATAATTTGAGAAGGAACGTTCAACATCAGCCGATGTCACTGGACAATATTTAAATTTAAGCGCCATATTAGCAGATTTTTTACCAGGTAAAGTTTTACCGGTACCGTTGATATAATTGTCAATTTCACATATTTCTTCGTTTCCAGGGTTGTCATCAAGGATTTTGTGAAACTTTTCCTTGAGTTTTTCTGCGAATATAGCGGGTAGCTCAGCGTTCAATCCTTGTACACTTTTCATTAGTTGGATGGAGTCCTTTAACTAGGAGATGCTACATTCTCAAGGTTGGCATAGAATTGAGTACTCGCAGTTGATGGTAATGCTTTCTTCTTATCTATTTTCAAATGTGCAAATCGAAAATTATACTAGAAAATATGCATCATCAATGCATTATCAATATAATATGCAAAAACCCAGTAAAATGGGCAATATATGCAAATGCATATGCAGTTCAAGGCCAATTTCAAAATATATGTAACGTTTTGTGTAACATACTAACAAATTCTAATGTTTCTTTGTTTCAGGTTTATGTTTATGGTTATGGTTTATGTATTTGCTAAATCTATTACTGATAAAATTGTACTAGCTTTATTCAAATGTAGGTCAATGCAAAAAACGATCAGTTGTTTTTGGCAGTATTAAATTTAAACATTGAAAATGGATTTAAACGTAAGTTATTTCATATATAATTCAATTAATTTAAATTCAAGTTAACCCTTAACTACATTCGTGGGGGACTAGGGTCCCCCAAGATGAACATTTTTAGACTTAGCTCAAATGTTTTAAATTTGATGCGGTTGAACTTTCGCGTATTCGTAGCACTGCCTAAGAGCTTGCAAACAGAGAAAAAGCGCTGGATTGCAGCTTATAAGTTAGCAGCTGTAAGCCCTTGGGGGACTTAGGTCCCCCACGAATGTAGTTACGTAGGTAAATTTTTTTTTGAACTTCCGATATATTTGCATTTTTCTTCTTGTATTTTGCAGTTTTGAATAGAATTTGAGATTATAGTAAATAGAGAATATATTTTATTATTGCAATGGAAGTTAAATCATGACAACTTTTACAAAATTATTCAATTTGATGGACAGGGGCCGGAGGTCGAACCATGTATGGCTTCGGATCATCAGAATCAAATGCAATCCCTATTTTTCGATATTTTGAGTTTAGAACAGTTTCTTAATTATTTAAAGAATTGCAGATAACTTGTAAGAATAACAGATGGCAGCTGTTCTCGCAGAACGACTACCAATTTCTAAGGAAAAAATTCATGAAAAAAAACCCTTTTTTCCGCTTGTGATTTTAAGATTGTTAACTATATTTAAAATTATAGTTATATTTTTCATTCTTTATTGTGTAAACAACGTAAAAAACAGTTTAGCTTTTTGTGGAATTACATTTGAATTTTATACTCGACGTTTGAAGTAAGTACTGAAAGTGTACCATGCGAAATGGCCACTTTCTATAATTAAAGCTGCAAACTTTACATGCAGCTTTCAAATCTTTAAAAATTATATTTTTGCATTTATTACACGTCTATGATTTGTTTTAGATTAGGAGTTGGCAGCATTTGCAAAATTAAATGTATTAATCACATTTGGTAATGGGGGACCTAGGTCCCCCACGAGTGTAAATGTGTAGGCTGGAAATAGCGAGTGTAGCTGAGGGTTAAAATACATTTCTTTTCCAGATTTACGACGATGGACGTGCTGGTGACGACGATGAAGGCGAAATAGCGATCGGCCCAGATAATATGAGATAAGTATTTTGAGTGTTTAATATGCAATAAGTTCCGATGCTTTGTTATCCCTTTTTGAAATTGCAGGTCGAATGAGACGTGGTCGAAGAAGCGCCGGCAGTGGCCAAGGAATCGATTTCAGCAATCCTAAACAGATATGCTACGCATTACACGGGATTCAGTGCTGAAGGAAGAAGTCGATAATTATCAGTCGACTTCTGGAAATCAGTGAGGACTATAAGGGGATGAAAATGAACCCAAATGGTAGTGTTCTGCTTCGAGAAATCCCCAAATCATATACATATTTATATATATAAGCCCATATATGCTCCTAATTTTTTTAATTAAGAAGCATATATGAATATATAATCAAGCGGTTTCCATATTTCAAACTATACTACTCAAACTTCTGAAAAACCATTTCTCTCTATATTGCTTCAATTCTTATCTTATGTCCTTTAACATCAATCTCATTCCCATATTCCCATTCCTTATACAATTTTCCCTTTGCCAGTTGGAGAAATTTAATTCCACATTTTGCATGGTGCATATTAACAGAAATTATCTCCGGTAGATCACGTCGCTTTCGTCCTATATATTTATACGATGCTGAAAACCTATCTATACGAAAAGGAAATCAAATCAACTGTCATCCTCTTTTAAGCATTCATATTCTATTGTATACTTTCAAGATATACAGATACACCGATAAAATGAACAGCAATAAAATATGAAGTCACCCTTTTTGTCATAGAACATCAATTTTGGACACGAGCCGTATCTTGGGATTAAGGTTGGCTTAACACCCCAAAATAGACCGTCAGGCAGCACATAGGGAATCATTTCGATCAACCAGTCGTCACAGATTTGTGCCACGCAGATTATATCATATTTTGTTATGGTGTCGTCGAACATTCGAGGGTGACCTGGGTTAGGCCCTATATTTTGGCTTGTTTGTTGAACCCGCAGCGACATCCGTTCGAATTTGATTTGTTTTGCCTATAGGTAAGCTATAGGAATACGAATTGTTCTTTTTTGTGTCTATAATATATTTAACATAGATTGTCATTATGATACCTAGTTGACAGGTCAATCAAATTAAAATGCTTTGTTTGTCGCCATCCTTCATTTGAGGTCAATTATTAACGAATGCAGTATATATAACTTCTGCATTAGCCTTATACAATAAATTGACAAATTAGTATCATGCCTTCACATTTACTTCTCATAATACCGTATACGAATCCTTCGACCATAAGTGGACAATCAATCAAAGGAAATTGTATACGTTTCATGGACAATGATTTTCACATGCAATCGCGAGCCCCCTCTTTTCATCTAAGGCGAAAAACATAAGACGTCAGGACTCAAGGAACTGGAGTTTGCTTATGGCAAAATACTTTGCTGCACATGCAAACTTGTAATAGCGAAGCGAAAAAGTTATTTTTCAAAGCAGATTATGGGAAGATCATCCAATAAGTGGTTAGAGAGGAGACGTTGGGTACATTTGACGTCGTATTGTTAAGGTGAAATTGGCGAATTGCATAGAATATTCTTCTACATATAATAATTTTGTTTCTGCTTGTTAAGAAATAAAAATCGATATCCATAGAAACAATGAAAATATATAAAATAAAATTTATTTGTCCCAGTTTGGATTATTTTCGTAACAGAAAAAAAAAATATTTATTAAAACAAAATAGGCAAACTCAATAAACTTACAACAAAAATTACCCGGTCTTCCCCTATACGTTTTGTTGTCCGAAACAAGGAAATCCAACAAAATAGACACAACAATAAGGCCACAGGAAAACAGAAAACATGTTTTCACGAATACTCGAAATTTCTCTTCTATCCACATTACGTATTCAGTGGTTGTCCTGTTGTTTTCGCATTTCACCAAATCTTTTTTCCAATCTAACGAAATCAAAGTAAAATGGATAATATTTTCCCTTGATGATTTCAGAAAAGCCAAAAACAAAACGCAGATCACAGACGTCGAAAAATAACCCGGAAAAACCCTTACTCGGCAATAAATTGCTCATGCAATATATGCTATGGTTTCACACGAATGAATGGGAAATAGCATATCAAGTGTACCATACGAGGGTTGTTGTTGCTCTTTTGATTCGTGACTCAAATCCCATAACCCATGCAATATGTTAAGCGTAAAATTACCCGCGTGGACGCAACCCGCCAGAGAAAAGCAGAATCTCGTCAATAGATTTCATATTATTACATTCTTATATCGAATGGTAAATATCTATCTCACAGTTCTTAACTGTAGGTGTATCCTTTAAATCCATTAAATGACCATGATACCGATCGCTCACATGAATTCGAAACGTTCAAGGTATTAAGTCCTTGTGCACGCACTAAAAGCCCACTAATCTGACTGATGATGCAACACCGCGCCAATGACAAATTATAATCCTATTGTAAGCGTACGACACGACATGAGTCTCGCATCTTTGGGTGTACATATTCAGGACACAGATAGATTTTTTAAGTGGGAAAAAATTGGTTGAAATTGCTTTGTTGGTAAAGTTATCTCTTCGTTGTGTTGTGTTGAAGATGGCAACCGGAGTTTCTTATCGGACGCGTGGATCAAATTGTTTTACAGCTCCGTGACGCCGCGGAAGGATATACATACGAGAACATCTATACGAAAATGTTGCGAGCTGGACTTTTCACTTTAACATAAGCCTGGTTTTGGGGAATGAGGAAAAACAAATCATTTGATAATATCTTTAAGTGTCATGTGGCTTCTTTTGATAGAAATATTAGAAAAGGATTTTAATCTGTAATAGGAGCAATGGAAGCATTGCGCTACAATTCATGAAGTAAATAAACAAAATTTTGTATTGCTTTAAAAACATGTTTTGCATATTAAAAAAAAATAAAACAAACATTTTGTGCTGATTTTAAGTATGGTTACTGAGGTATTTGGATTTTTGTATTTTTGTTTGTTTAGGAAATCGCGGATTTTGAATTTGAAATAAAGACTTTGCAAAAATTATGTGAGTTGTGAATTTATCGAAATTTATTTTTCTCTTTTAGTCAATACTGTTACAGATTTTTTAAATGAGTCCAAAATATAAAAAAATCTTCGCTTTTAATATTAATTTTAAATAAAAAAATAATAAAATAATTTAATTAATATGTTACAAAAATTAATATTAATTGATGTAATAATAATTTAATTTTAATGCAATGAGTTTTTAGTTCACTATTATTAAAATAATTTTTTTAATAACTACTTAAATCGTATAAACTACAGGAAAAAAAATTCTATAGGTTTTTCGAAATTGAAAGCTTTTTGAAAACCTACAAATGATATAAGTCCTTAAAATATATTAAAAGAGATGGCCGTAACTTATAAAGAATTGCTTTGTGCAACAGCGATAGATTTTATAATAAAATCAAATTGATTATTAAAATGAATTAAAAATAACAGGCGCGACAATCCAGCATTGGACTAAGGCCGCAGGATGTGTTAGTGACATCCTATTTCCAAGATCTTATCTGCTTTTTGTTGAGGTAATGAGATCAGCATCACGCTCAGCAGTGTTATTTATCCCCATAAATGGGTACTCGTTTAACATCTGAGTGAGATCATAGTCCGTGAGTTCGAAAAACAACATGAAACACGGTGAGATTCGAACTCATGAACCTGTGCACCGAAGGTGCGCGCACTAACCGCTAGACCAGCCAGACTACTATTATATGAATTACATATATGAATTTTCAATTATGGTTGTAAATTATTTTTTTTTTAATCTTGAATGGCAGGGAAATATTTACCTGACGCTATAGCAGACATTTTCCAGCAAATGAAAAATATTTGTATTACAATGCAAATAATTTTCAAATTAAAAAAAAATCAATTCAAGTTTTATCTAACAGTACCGTATAAAAAAAAAATCATTAAAAAAATGGAACAAGGACCCATTTACTGCTGCTAGGCAATATGATGACATTTGCATACATACAATCCCAATCAATAGGATAGTTCCACTTGAAAAATGGCTGTATGTCGGAGAGTGATAACGGTATTTTCTTCAAATTTAGTAGCAATGTTTTCAGTAGCCTCTTTTAATAACACAAGATCTCAGATCCATTGTTCCGTTAAGACTTTCTTTCGACAATTCTTAAAAAACAGTACAAACATGAAAGTCATTAGGATAGTGCCAAGGGAAATGAAACACAAAATGATAAACATCACTTAACGGAAGTTCTACTTATTACTAGCAATATTTTCCAGAATGAAATTATTTTTATATACCGTTATTTTGTGTCTTATTTCGTCTGGAACTATCCTAATGACATTCATATTTGTACTGTTTTTAAGAATTGTCGTAAGAAAACCCTAACGGGACTCTGGATTTGAAACCTTGTGTTATTAAATAAAAAAGCAGGCTTCTGAAAATATTGTCACCAATTGGATTTTAATGGTTGTATTGCCGGGATCGTTTTACTCAATCAGTTTTGTATTTATTGTTTCATAAAATTAGAACCCTGATGATGGTCTTTTGACCGAAATATATTGGTTCGAAACGAGAAAATACGACTTTCATTTCATCGTGGATCAACACTGGAGGATATACAACATTTTTCTCTGATTGTCACCAAGTTTGAAGAAAATACCTTCCGACGTAGGTACAGCAATTTTTCAAGTGGAACTATCCTATTGATTGGGAGTGTAAGTATGCAGGGCCGGCTTTAGGTGTAGCGGCGCCCGGGGCGAACTTGAAAGAAGCGCGCCTTATAGTTTCTATACACGAAAAAAATTGCAATAGAAGTTGAACTTCAACGTTTTATGGAAATATTTTTCTACATTGCCCCGCCGGCCGGCAGCCGTTGGAACTATCCACTTTAACTGTTTTTAACTTCTCCTTAATTTTCTCCTGTTTCCCAGTCAATTGATTGCTTCCATCACATCTATCCATTCACATTTGCTCATAATTCGTCCTAGAAAATCATTATTTCGTTAATATTATAAAAAAACGAGTTTTGTGTAAGCAAGAGTAGATCTATTGCAGGATCTGCGGTAGTGTTCATTTTTAAATTTTTAAATCAAACCACAAATTCTTTGCCAGATTAACAATAGTTCAAAAATAAAAACAGACAATCTCACGTCGCAGAAACATAAGGAACCATACAACTTAGCTCACAAACATTCATTATGATGAATGGGAAGGCGATAGCAAATCCCAAATCCCATCAATTCGATGGTACCGAATTCATAGTCAGTATCGATTTTACGTATAGTAGTCCATATTTTTCAAAACATGAATTCATTTCATTTTGTAGTTTCGACCGTGGTTAGAAATGGTTTGTTCGGGAAACCTGGCATTTTTGCATTACTGCACGTTACACTATGTAGGTACCACCATTTTTGAATCACCAACATTTAAACGTTCATTAAGTTAATGATTTTGCAAATACGTTTATAAACTTTTCTATTTTTTAAGCAGTTTTTGTAAATTTTATTGAGCGAGAAAAGACGACAATGTTTGCTCTAAAATGCAATACCTACATACATATTAACAAAAATCCAAAAACTTTTCTACATACATAAATATCAATAAACGTAAGTGGCGCCACAGACCCTCCGATCGATCGGCCTGATTTTTTGATTGCGAGATAAATCGGAAGGTGTATGGGATCATTGGATTAAATTTTTTTGATTTAACGTGCGGAACGTATTGCCAGTGCAATTTTCCGTACAAGCTGTCATGACAATCATGTGTTACTCAGTCGCTGATTTTTGACATAACCCTGTGGTCGTTCTTCATGCTATCGTTGTGGCGGTCATTCTCCATCAAAAGTAGCAATGGATGTCCATCTTCAATCGCTAAAAATGGTATAATTTGAGCTATTTGGTGTTGTGTTTTGTGGACCGTGAGACTGTCAATTTCAGATTGCCCGATAAATTGCCTAATGTACTTATGTGCTGTATGGGCGGCAGATCGATTGTGGGCCCAATCGATCGGCCGAGAAATCGTCAGGTTTGTGGCGCCCTTAAGTTTAATAAAGACCAAAGCATAAACATAATCCAGAAATTGCATTTCCACATAAAAAATATTGATGATGGTTTGAAAACGAATATGCTTATTAGAACTGTGTACTGCTTTTTCTTAATTAAAGGTTAATGTATCTTTGGAGCGCAGTCAATTCCTGAAGTGGGAATCTGATATTATGAGTTCCCAACTAAATTCTTATCTGATTTCTATAAAGATATAGGTGACATTTTGTGTCTTGCGGCCTTGAGTGAACGTCGTGGAATTGCACATAGAATTCTTGTCGCAGGTCTGCGTTTGTATAAAAGTATCCCGTTAACTTGTGATTAGAACGCGCGTTAAATTGATGGCATTATATACATTCATACTTGGATGTGGTCGGGTACTATAGCCTGCATTAATATTCTTACATCATACTAATTCAGCAGTTAAAAAAAATTAATTTCTTAAGCAACAAACAAATTTGTAAAAATAAATTAAATTAAAAATACGGGCTTGGGCGCCCCTAAACCTGGCGCACCCTAAAGCCGGCCCTGTAAGTATGTGTGTGTCGCGCTCTGTGGCTCACTTGGTTGAGTCGCACTCTACGATGCTATAGTAATCTAGAGGTCCGGAGATCGAATCTCGGAGTGGTCCAGGAAATATATACCTAGTGCTTGCAACATTATACAGGGTGTCCGGAAACTGCCGCATAAACGCACCGGAATTTGATTCCTCAGTTGATTTCCAGCAAAAAATTTGTACTAAACATACCCCCTCAGCTTAACCCTTTAGCTGCCACAGGCATTTAAAGATTTTTGAAAAAATCATTTTCTTGCACGACTCAAAGCCTAATATCTCCAAAGCTAGATCAGCTAGAATAGTGAAAAAAATGATTATTACAGCCAAGAAATTTACCTATAAAATAAAACTAACCATACTAAAATCGGATAAGAAGTTTGGTTTTTACAGAGCTTCAAAGTCAAATTTGCGTGATTTGACCCAAAAACAATCTTTTTTTCCATCTCAATTTTCTCCAACTTCTGCCAAGGTGAGGTGCTTATACGATTCTTTTAAAAATTGGCGCATTGTCTTACAATGATATCTTTCTTACTTAATTTTATTCTAGCTCCATTATTTCTAACAGTTTTAGTACCTTAAGTGGAGAAAACTAGGGTTAATTTTGATTTGATCGATTTCCACATACTTTGAATAGATTTTACCAATTGCAGATCTTTAGGGGCAGTATGAATTGAATTGTATTGAATTCGAGCTAAAATTAACCCTAGTTTTCTACACTTAACGTATAAAAACTGTTGGAAATAGTAGAGATAGAATAAAATGATGTAAGAAAGATATGACCATACCACCATACGTACGGTACAGAGAGGAAGAAGAAGTAAGTATGTAGTATGTGTATATCTAGAAATTATGGTAAATCCCTGTTGAAGATGTTGTTTTTCATTGATATTTTAAGTTGTCCATTTTACTTCGTAATAGCGTAACATTATATGTATAGAATTTGAAATCGAAACCGCTTCCAAGAGAAGTAGTTAATTATCTGATTATGATTAACATTATGTTCAGATACGACATACGAGGAACTTAAATCTAAATCCTTCTTATACATGTTCTCTAAGATTAAGGGCGCTCCTAAACGGGCTTTTTGTAACACAAGACATAGATAGTATTCATGCACTATTATGTTTTGACATTACATTAAAAAACTTACTAATAAATACTTTTTAAAAAATAATTTAGAACAGTGGCGATCCTACGTAGGGGTTTCGGGTGTACAAACCCCCTCCGAAATTTTGTAATGCATAGTAATTTCTCACCAACTGTATTTCATCAGAAAAGTAAGGTATAAGAATGCACACATAATGGAAAGAATTTCTGAATCACATCAACTAACAGGAGACAGCGATTCAGCATCATAATAAATGTGGAGTCAAGTTGTTTTCCTTTAGTATCAAAGTTTGTTTATTAATTTATAATTATGAGACATCCCAGCAAACACAAGCTTTCTTAATTCGTTCTTATATCATTACGAATAATTTTTGTTTCTTATACCATGCTTAAAGAAATCTGTACGAAGCTCGCTTGTTGTTAATATTACTTCACTTCTTTAAACATGATTAAAGAATGATTTAAGAAACAACGAAAGCGAACAAAAATTGGGACTTGTTTTTGAGATGGTGGTTTCTTATATCAATCTTTAATCATTCTTACAGAAATACACACGTTTTTTTATTTGATTTCTTAGGAAAGTTAACCTAAAATATTTAGCATCCCAGCTAGCCACAAACTATCTTAATACCTTCTTGTTTGTTTCTGAAGGAAAAACGCTTGATGATGATTCAAATGTGTCTAAAGAAGGCTTAAAGGATAATATAAAAGGACAAAAATGCACCTATTTTTTACCTAAATGGTTCTTTTATCTTGCTTAAATTATGTTACAAGAACGATTTAGAATTTTTAAAGAAAAATATATATAAGAAATATCAAAGAATGCTATAAAACTTCTTAATGACTTTATTAAAGAAAGATATAAGAAATATATAAATCATTTATAAGTAAGATTTAAGAAATTCATAAGAGGAACAAAAGATCAAATATACTATTATTACTTTTTGTCGACTGAAGTAGTGTTTTTCAGGAAAGACATTCAATCACTTATAGGAGAATATCGAGAAAATATTGTGATAAAGAACTATGTACAAATTTTTCACTTAACCGGGGTTCCAAATCGCTGCCTCATTAAAATCCAGTTAGACAATTGTCTTCTTAAACTGTTCTTAATTACAATCATAAAGCAGTGAAAGATAAAAAGCATATCATACCTCTCAGATCCTCGACTTACTGAAACTGATAAGGTTCAAAGTTGTATTTTTTTTTCACAATTTTTCTTCTAACTTGGGATTTATATACTAAGGCCCCTATTTTTAAAAGTCCCTTGAAACTTTTCTTAACTTCAGGTCTCCTCATCCAATTTCGTACCACGCATAAGCCCAGAAATCTTAATTTAATCTTCCTTGACGGTCTTCTTAACTCTTTCATTGATTTTAGTCGAAAAAACCCCGAATTTTCAAGTAAAAAAATATTTTAAAGTTTACCTTAACTTAAGGATTATTGAAGGTACGTTTATAAATATGAACCTACCTAAGTCCTTAAGTCAACTCAGTTTTTCGGACCTTTAACAAATTATAGAAATATGGAGCGTAACTATTTTGACTTTCTGTTGAATAGATCCACAAAGCACTTTCAAGCTCATAACTAAAAAACTGTGAAATTTAATAACGAAAACTCGAGTCTGCAAATACTAAGAGCACTACTGTAATTTCAAAGAAATCGGAACACGGATTTAATTTTTCTCTGCCTTCTATTAGTAGCGAATATGCGAATTGGGTTGATCACAAATTATTTGGAATTTGGTTGCGTTTATCAGCTCTAGGATATCCAAACGCGCTCGACTCCTTGATCTTTTGCTAAATCCCCTTCCGAAATATTTTTCTGTGCACGCCCCTGATTTAGAAGGTTTTTTTTTTCACTTACAAAGCTTAAGAGCACGACCGGTATAAATTGAAACGGAAAATATGAAACAATCAAGATCGGAGTGAGTATTCAGTATACAGGTCTGGTGATTTCATCTCTATCAATAACACTATCATTATTTCATTTAGAGGTACGGAAATTTCGTTTTTACGAAATATTTGCGAATTTTAGCGAAATTTGCTCATTTTTTGCGAATAGATACGAAATGTTCTTTCTTTTGAACTTTTTACACGAAAATTTTCTAAGAAAAAATCAATTATGGAAGATTTTTCATGTTCTTAGAAGTTTCTCGTCAATGCGAATGTCTTTGGTAAACGCAGGGACTGCGCAGAATCACGAGTTATTTTCTGTACCATTGACCATTCTAAATGTAGATGTTTTTCCCAAGTCCTTTTTGATCGCCGAATTTTAGAATTTTCCGTTCCCGAATACATATTTCATACCGACATACCACAGAAGAAAACAGTAATTAGCTGACGACATATCTCTCTATAATGAAAAAATGTGGAACAATTTGATAGAAGAATAAAAAATATTGATTGCGTCAATTGTTTACTGTTTGGTATTATATCAAGTGGTTAAATTTAAATTTAAAAATAGTTTTTCAAATGATATGACAATGAAGATCGACTAAATAAATACATTTCCGTCGGAGTTTTGCCAGTTAGCCTCTACCACATAGATCAGGCTATAATTGCAATTTGAATCGTCTACTGCCATTAAAATAATCCTTTATGTTTTGCATGGAAGGTTCCCAAACATAAATTAAATAAATAAATTCTATCGTTGTATCAATCGTGTTCCTCTATTCATCTTCAGTTGAGGGAAAATACGAGTAATTCTAATTACATATTGCAGTTTGCGAAAGGACAAATTCAAAGTAGGTATGTATTTGCTTTAGGTACTTTTAAATGACGCTTTTTAACGCTTCATAAATTGCCCAGCATGCTTCGGGAACAATTTTGCTGATCGATGTGACGTGCGCCATGAACGTTTCCGTACTGAAATTACTTTGTTCAGGATGGTAACTTGTTTTTCTTTTTAAATATTGGAACAGACTGTAAGGAGTTCACAATAATTTTATGACTTGAAACACACCTAACATTTTCGAAAAGAGCTGGCTGCGGCTTTATTATTATTTCTGTTTTAGAAACCATTCACGAAACCACAACTTTCTTTTCATTCTTTCGCTGACTGCTTTGCTTCTTTTTAAATAACAAGAGTCAAAAACGCCTTTAAGCAAAATCAAATTCAGGACTTTTCACAGCAGATTCACTTCAGTTTTGGGTAATCAGCACAGCGAATATCGCAGCACACAATTTTCTACAAAACTTTCCCACGGAATGATTAAATGACACTAGCCGCGTTTTTTTTCATCATCGCGGTTAACTCCGACTAAAAAAAAAATATAGCCGTTAGCTTTCTGGTTAAGACCAGTTGCTCGGTTAAACAGCTAGCAGCTGACAGTTGTTTTATATCTTTGTCCAGCGCCCGCTCGCTTACGCCGCCCCAGGCAAAAGGTTAATTTGCCACTTAGGTATCATGGCCGCAACGCTTGTAAAATGCCAAATTGTTCCCTGCCTTGCGCATTTTATTGCATCTGATGTTTCTTTGGTTACCTTTCCACTAAATCAAAGTTAATATTTAATTTTTCATATCGATTTTTTTTTATTCGAGTGTTAAACGAAATTCCTCCCCTAAAATTTACGTAACTGTTACTCAAAATTTTAGAATTCTAAATACAGCACTTTGTATCAATTGTGGGCTCTTCAAAGCTTCGCAACGACTGATAAATAAATGAATTTTTAACGCGTTTTTGATCACCTACCTAAAAAAATCGAAGTTTATATTGAATTTTTGCTTGTTTTATTCGAAAGTGCTGGTCAAAAAGCCGCCCCTAAGATGTGGCGCCCCGGTCGACTACTCGACTTGCCAAATGAATATATCGAGATGAGAGCAAACGATCAGCTGTCAGCCACAAAATGAGCGAGACGATGACACTTTAAAAAAAATTTAACCGTTTTTAAAATAAGTTATGCAAATTTTCAATTCATATACCCCCATTAACCCTTAACTACATTCGTGGGGGACTAGGGTCCCCCAAGGTGAACATTTATAGACTTATCTCAAATGTTTTTAATTTGATGCGGTTGAACTTTCGCGTATTTGTGTAGCACTACCTAAGAGCTTGCAAACAGAGAAAAAGCGCAGGTCTGCAGCTTATAGGTTAGAAGCTGTAAGCTCTTGGGGGACTTAGGTCCCCCACGAATGTACTTACGTAAGTAAATTTTTTTTTGAACTTCCGGTATATTCGCAATTTTTTTCTTGTATTTTGCAGTTTTGATTAGAATTTGACATTATAGTAAATAGAGAATATATTTTACTATTTCAATGGAAGTGAAATTACGACGACTTTTGCAAAATCTTTCAATTTTATGGACTAGGGCCGGAGGTCGAACCATGTATGGCTTCGGGTCATCAGAATCAAGTGCAATCTCTATTTTTCGATCTTTAGTCCAGAACAGTTTCTTAATTATTTCAAGAATTGCAGATAACTTGCAAGAATAACAAATGGTAGCTGTTATCGCAGGACGACTGTAGCAATGATAAACTGGCTCTTTTTTTCCGCTTGTGATTTTCAAGACTGTTAACTATATTTAAAATTATAGTTATATTTTTCATTCCTTATTATGTGAACAACGTAAAAAGGCGTTTAGCTTTTTTTGTGGAATAACATTTGGACTTTGACTCGTCAACTAAGTGACTACTAAAATTTCACGAGTTCACTAAAAATCGCAACAAAAATAAGTTTATATTATATATTAAGCCCTTTTTTATCACCGCGGCTCAATAACTTCACTTGGCTATTCAACATATCTGCGAAGACATTAAAATTTTGCAAGGATAAGTGCAATCGGACACCGAATTTACATCCAGTGCCAAACAAAGGTTGTATCTGTCAGACGGGGAACATTGCAACTAAAGCCCGACCGCATCTGTGCTTCACTGGGAATTACCACTCATACATCACTCATCTTGTAAGTTTCGACTGCTTGTTTGAATTATCTTGAATCATGATTTGCTCGAACTGCAAAAAAGATGTGATTGCGACTGAAGCGATCGTTTGTGTACAATGCAAGTTATAGTTTCACCTTACCTGTGCGGCGCCACGAAAATTATCCAAGGATAAAAGAAAGACGTGGATGTGCAGGTCCTGCAACTCCAGTAACGATGGTCCCAACAACGATACCGGGGACGGCTCAATCCCTGGGGACAGCCAACCGTCAACCCTCTGTGACATACTTGGCCAGATTCGTGATCTGAGAAGCGAAATGTCTGCGGAGTTCGAAAGTATCCGAAAATCAATTAAGCACGACCTGCAAGAATACCGTAATTCTTTGGATTATTGTTGCTCCAAAGTGGACGATTTTAATATAACACTTGCACAATATTCCGTAAAAATCGACCACCTATCTAAAACCTGCGATGAACTATCTCACGAAAATACCGAATTGAAACGCCGCGTCAATAATGTACTTGTCCACAAAACGGAGCAAGACAAACTGGAATGTGAATTGGAAATTTCAGGTGTTCCGGAGACGTCTAACGAGGACCTGTGCGATATTCTTACTAAAATAGAGAAAGCGTTAGATATCACAGAAGTCAACAAACCTGTTTCTCTCAAACGAAAACATATTAAGTACAAAGGAGAACATCCCAAACCACTTATCGCTAAATTCAACTCAGCTGCTGAATGTAATGCTTGGCTGTCGAAGGCTAAAGTTAAGAGAGCACATCTTACTGCTGACACTCTTGACAAACATTTGCCTAAGAGTAAAATTTTCGTTAATCTCCATCTTACTAAAGCGACTAAATCACTATTATATAAAACTAAAGACTTCGCTCGTGCTAATGGAATCCAATTTGTATGGATCAAATACGGCACGATTTTGCTACGTAAAGCAGAGACCAGCAAAGTGCATACAATCCAATCTGAAGCGGATCTCGAGATAAAACGTCTTCAATAATTTAAATTATATTTTTCTTCAATAGATACATTTAACGTAATATTTTATTATTATTTTTTTACATGTTCTGTACACCAATTGATTTTATTGATTCAAGAGATGTTGAAACATTTGAAATCGATACAGTTTATGAATGTAAAGAGTTGCTTAGCTAAAATTTAGATAAATTCAGAATAATTCACCTAAATATCCGTAGTATACAAAAACATTTTCAAGACCTCCTAATTTTATTAAATGAACTAGATATCTACTTTGATGTGATCGTTTTATCAGAGACCCAACATGATAGCTACGTAGTTGATTTCGATAAAGTGATTGATAACTTTAAAATTCCAGGTTATACTACTCTATTTACCAAATGCAATAAAACTAAAAATGATGGTGTGATTCTTTATATTAAAGAATCATTAGAATACAAGTGGAATGAAGTATCCAATGATTTCTTAACCGGTATCAAGGTAGACTTTTCTCTAATTAACAAAACATGCCTTTCCATAGTAGGTTTATACAGATCTCCATCGCTTAAGTGTGTTTTTTTGGTTATCCTGTGTAGGTTTGGGTAACGAAACTCCATATAAAAAAAATGCCAGCTGATCCACCTGTAATTTTTTTTATATGAAGTTTCGTTACCCTACACGGGATAACCAAAAAAACACACCTATTATCATTTATTAATGGTCTAGAGAATTTATTTCAATTTTCGAACAATTCATCCGATATATTAGTTGGCGATATCAATATAAATATTTTAGATGATTCTGTTATCACAAATGATTATCTGAACTGCCTTGCCCGACTTGGGTTCATTTCACTCATTAACAAGCCTACACGCGTATTTAATTTCCACTTGTATAGACCATATATTCTTGCGACAAAATAATTATTCAGATCCCACGCCTATAGTTTTGAAGAACTCAATCACAGATCACAATACCATTTTGTTATCGATTCCCATTAACCCCAAGTTGTCCAAAACCGCTAAAGAAAATGTTGTAGTTAAAACTAACTATCCTCTACTAAAAGAAAAACTAG
This sequence comes from Microchrysa polita, assembly GCA_949715475.1. Classification (NCBI taxonomy): domain Eukaryota; kingdom Metazoa; phylum Arthropoda; class Insecta; order Diptera; family Stratiomyidae; genus Microchrysa; species Microchrysa polita. The sequence continues at coordinate 14,007,474 of OX454418.1, read as the reverse complement.
AACAAATTAACTGGACAGTGCTATCTCATGATTATTGTGCAGAAATTGGCTGCAGAATTCTTTCGGATAAAATTAGCGAATTAATCTCCGAATGTCAATATACAATTAAAATTAGATCTAAATTTAATACTTTAAAACCATGGATGACTGAAGGGCTAATCCGATCGATAAGAAAAAGGGATAAATTAAAAAACAAGCTTGATAATCAACCTTTTAATACGACCTTGAGGAGCATATATTTGAAATATCGAAATAGGCTTAATAAAATACTGAAAAATGCCAAGAGGATATATCTCCAAAAAAGCATAGAAAACAGCAGAAACTCTACGAGAAGCTTATGGAAAACAATAAATAATATGACGGGAAGGAAAGGTACTAGTAGTATAGAATGGTCGAAAATAATTGATCCGAACACAAATGAATCCGTCCATGATAAGGTCCTTGCAGCAAATACAATAAATAATGCTTTTTTGTAATATATCTACTAATTATCCGATTCCTCAAAACACTATTATCCCTGAGGAGCATGCTGATTCCTCATGTTTATCATTTTTTCACATCAGCAGATTTAATAGTGATGAAATAATATCCATTATAGATAAAATGGGGAATTCAGCATGCGGAATAGATAACATTAGTTCAGGTTTATTGAAACAGATTAAGCATCAAATAAAAACACCTCAATCTATTATGTTCAATAAATGTATAAAGGAGGGAACTTTTCCAAAGATTCTCAAGGAAGCAGTGGTGGTTCCAATATACAAAAATGGAGACAAATCGAATCCTCTGAACTACAGACCAATATCACTGCTTCCAGTAATATCAAAAGTTTTCGAAAAGTGTCTGAAACGAAGGTTGGAACAGTTCCTTTCCGACAATAATTTATTATCTGACAATCAGTTCGGTTTTAGAAGAGGTTTGAGTACAGAAGATGCTATTTTAAATGTTACAGATTTTGTGAATTCAGAACTAGAAATGGACAAGAAGCCTATTGCGATTTTCATGGATGTTTCCAAGGCATTTGACACTATACCGCATAATTTACTGAGAACCAAGCTTTTAAAAATTGGAATACGCGGTACGGCGTATAAGCTTTTTTCGAGTTATCTAAACAGTCGTAAGCAAAGCGTCAGAATTGAAGATACTTACAGCGAATGGATACAAAAGGAACATTTTGGTCTCCCTCAAGGCACTGTTCTATCACCTTCACTGAAAAAATTATCTTTCCTATTATTAACGAATCACATTCGTTGACTTATTTTCATTGCCATAACGTAATTATTCGTTATGATAAGGTAGACGTTCATAAAGGTTTACGCCACATTTCGTCACATTAAAGAAATCTGATTCGTTTATATTTTGTTCGTCAATATCACGAATATTTACATTGACATGAAGAAAATATTCGTTCATTAGGTTAACAAAAACTTCTTTCATAAAATTAATGATTATTTTCCTTGTTGTAAATTTAATGTAAAATTTCGTTAAAATTGAGGAACATGTTGAAGAATCTTTACCTTACATTCAGGAAGTTTTCCTGGTTCAATGATACGTATATTTTTTATGATATCGATATTAACGAATTGTTCATAACATTAATGAAAGCTTTTCTTAACTCTGACAAATACATTACGTGTATCTTAGAAACCTTTAGCACGTATAGTCTGGTTGGTGTAGTAGGTAGGGTGCAGGTCTTCAAATCATAGGATCCCGGGATCGAATCCCACTGTAGGTGTAGGTCAGTTATGATGCTTTTCAGAGCAGAGCAGCAGTAAAATAAATGTCGTCAACACTTATAGAGCTAGGTTTTCAATAATGGACTGCGTCAGTTTTTTTTTAATAAAAAAAAAAGGTTTAATTCATATTTTCTATGTACATCAATACATAGCAGCAATGACCATAAAAAAATTATGAATGTTTCATACAATGAACTTTTTCATTGTATTTACGTCTTTTTTTCGTTCAGTGAAGTATAATGTTCTTCAATTTTAAGAAATCAAATCGTCAATCATACGAATTATTTAACGCAATACCAACGAAAGTTTTCATATAGAGTAAGAAATGTTTTCGTACTAGAAATTTTAACGAAACTAGTTTCATTGGCGTAACGAACTACTGTTTTGGAGGTTTTTTAATGTAGTTTTTCGTTAAATTGAAGTAGCTTTACATGCTATTTACGACGTCTTTTGTTTCAGTGTTTACTCTATCTCATATTTGCGAACGACTTATGCAAAATAAACTTTTATAACAGCAAAATTATTGCTTTTGCAGATGATACGGTGCTCATTACGTCATCCAATTCTTGGCGACAAACCTTTCAGTTTGCCCAACAAGACTTTCAATTAGTAAAAAGTTGGTTCGATTCACAATACCTTCAATTAAATATGAATAAAACCAAATCTTTAACTTTTTCATTGAATATTTCGGGGCAACCGAACCGTAGTTCAATGAAAATTCATATAAATGACTGCAGAATGCAATCATACCAGCACGATCACCAAAATGTATGCAATTGTCCACATATATGTAGATTGTGTCGATAGTGTCAAATACCTTGGAGTGCACATGGATAAATTTCTTATGTGGAACATTCATATCAACCATTTAATACAAAAAATTCGCAAAACCTTATACATATTTAAAATAATAAGATCTACTCTTACAGTGAAACAAATCAGGGAAGTGTATTTTGCTTTAGTTCAAACAATTTTACAGTACGCCATTACCGCATGGGGTGGTGCTTATGATAATCACTTAAAAACTTTAGTAACCTCACAAAAGTTGATCTTAAAAACTGCATTTTATCTACCAATGTCTTTTCCTTCAGAGTCCGTCTATACAATAGCTAATGTTCTTCACATCAAGAAATTATATGTGAAAAACACACTCTACTATTTGTGCAAACATTCTAACTTCAATTTCATTATACATCAATCAAACACGCGTCATAGTAACAACAGGCTTATAGTGCCCCGTGTAAAAAAAAACATCTTCTCAAAGATAACATACTTATACCGGACCTTATTTTTTTAATTCTCTTCCAAATCACCTCAGATTAGATCTACATAATCAGCAACGGTTCAAATTAGCATTAAAATTTTGGCTACTTAACCTATCCTTAAGTCTATTTTATCAAATATTTGAACATCATTTTAATAGAAATTGTTTGTACTAAAACTTTTAAACTTTTTCACTAGTTTTATCTCTCTCTTTTTATTATTTATATTCTCTTTTGTACTCAGAATTATGAATTTATTGTTCACTGATGAAATTATTACCGCAATAAACCTTTTTTTGAATTGAATTGAATTGAATTGACTCGACGTTTGAAGTATGCACTGAAAGTGTACCATGCGAAATGGCCACTTTCTATAATTAAAGCTGCTAACTTTACATGCAGCTTTCAAATATTTAAAAAATAATATTTTTGCATTTATTACATGTCCATGGTTTGTTTTAGATTAGGAGTTGGCATCATTTCCAAAATTAAATGTATTAAAAATCACATTTGGTAATGGGGGACCTGGGTCCGCCACGAGTGTATATGTGTAGGCCAAAAATAGCGAGTGTAGCTGATGGTTAAGCCTTCCATAATGCGACTGGTAACTATAGGTATGGTGTATGAACGGAGTGCGGCAATTGTACTACTGCCCAGGGGCGCCATAAAGAGTAAATCCGGCCCAGAGAAAACTGGTTTTCGATAGAGCACAAATTTATTCAGCAAACAATGGCAAATAATCACTACATATTGGAGCTACCTTTGGTTATATTTTTCTGAAACGTTCAGACTAGTATCATAAGTTAATTGGCCTTGGTCAAACAAATGACCCAAAACCCGACTGACTATGTCATTGTCATCTAATTTTAAAGCTTAGCTCATATTTTATAGCATATAGCTTATATGTGAGTGAGCATTATTTAATTAAATGAATTATTATATAAAATTAATTAAAAAAACAATAATCAAATGGAAAACCCAACAAACTTTCCCTTAATCAAAGCATACAATATAGAAAATCAATTAGAACTTGAATTTTTCTTTTTTCCTCAATGCCATGCTACACCATTTTTTTGCGGTTGTGTATTTGCGTGCTAATTTCCGAGCTCATTATCGCGATCAGAATCACTTTTACATGTTCTCTCCACTTCATACCAAAAACCAAATCAACATCGATGACAACAACACTATGGCCACAAGACGCCACCCAGCCAGCCGTCACATTCCAGAAGAATTATTATTTTTATTCCGACGAAAAAAAATCTATCTATCCCAAATATCTTTTCCCATTATGTATAGCTATATGTTCATGTGTTCCCGAATCGATCCACGATCCTATACCCGCCGACTCTTCTGTCGCCATCATCCATTCACAAGCGAACCAACAACACACACACGTACGAGTACGTACGATACATGGAGGACACGCCAAAGGATGAAGAACGAGCATGGAACATGGGCTCCATGGCGAAAATTCGACGACGATAATCCTTCAAACATGGAGTCTGGAGTTCAATTTGCACACGAAAAAGAGATAGAAGACGAAATTGTAACCATATGCGAGCCTCTGAGATCTGAGCCAATACACAAAGTCATAGTCAGCCAAAACAGCATGGCAAAGATCTTCGGCGAAGACAAAAAGGCGCCCAACAAATTACACATCCAGAGCCAACACAGAACAAGCCTCGGTCTTTAAATCTCATATGTATGAGCAAGATGCTTCCAATTAGAAGTTATTGACCACAATGTTGACTTCAATTTCAACCTACGCGACGACGACGATGCAATTCTATATCTCTTCCATTTTACCATCTTCCGATTTACGCAGACAAACGAGCGGTAGTCGCGCGGGACCGGGGGTATACCAAAGCACACAAGTCCTTCGAGTCCTGCCGGAGCAGATGCTAATGCCCAAAAATTTATGCGAATCGTATGGATGCGAATGTATCCAAGGTGCGGGGGTCGACCGACATGTGGTGAGATAGTAGTGGTACACGGGTGTGGTGGCGCAACTGATTGAATTTTCATTTCAAGAAAAATTTATCAATAGCAAAAGCATCCTCGGATGGTGGTGTGGAGCAGACAGAGATAGCAGGCGCACTTAAAATCAATTCCATCTCTTCTTCTTCCATTATTAAATTCTCATGAAGGCGAGTTATGTGCTCGACGTTTCGCAAGAAGGATCTGCCGTGCTTCTCTAACAAATGGGGAAGCTGCTTGGTCCTATACTCCTGGTAATGGAGTACCTATAGCACTCCCTTAATAGTCGTCGCGGCACATAGGCACATTTCTCCATCGGATGGAGCAATATTTACCCCACCGGTCGCGAGAACTTAATAAAGGACGATAAACGTTTGATTTACTCGCTACACTATACAAGCACACGAAGGATATGATGAAAAATGTCGAGAAAATCACTAAACTGCTTCACGTGGTTGTAGCCCGAAAGAGATCTATGGGGGCATATAGAGTTCTCCGGCAAGCTCTCTCTCTGTCTCTCATTCTCTCAACATGAGAATCAAATTCAAGAATTAATTTAATTCCATTAAATCCACTCACACATTCGTACCATTCCGTTATATTGAATCTTTCCAACCAATGAGTACGGTACTCACACGGGGGTGTGACTTGCGCATTGTTCATCTACGGTCGACGCCATATTCTTCGGATGTGTTCAGGCCACGCCCATCCCCTGTCGTTGTAAACCTATCTACCAAATTGTGCATTTTGGTAAACTACCAAACTCATGGGTAGGGGAAGTAAATAGACTCCCTACCATTTTACCATGGTAACAAATGGGTTGGGTGAAGGTAGGCGCGGGTAAAGTGATTTCCGGACAAATTAGAGGGTGCTTGGCTGCATAATTTCTATCAGAGGCAATTTCTTCATGCCGATGTATTTCGTACAGTTCTGGCCATCACCTCGTGATGGTTTTATGGTGATATGCAGAATTTGACTGCCATCACCCCTCTTGGGCGAGTTTTGAGCCACATGGTGTGTGGTTTTCTTTTGAGAATGGATGAAGGTTCGCGTGTATGTGGGAAGGGGCACAATTTCATTAGACAATCCAAGAAGGCGGGTGACTATGGTAGCTCGTTGTTAAGTTGGTGTGGGAATGTAATTTAGTGGCCGGGTCGATTGTTTACGACACTCGGCAGAGTTGTTTGAGTTCTCGTCTCGAAGCCTCGCCCACTTCGAGCCAGAAACTGGTTTTTCATACGAACGATTTGTGTTGTGTGTATGGCTTTTCCGGCTCCATATCGTTCGCTACCAGTCGCGACAGTTGATTTTGGTGTTTCAATAACGTCGGGTGTTCGGTGTCCGTTACACTGGGGCGAGAGTGTATGTTTTTGAGTGAAACTGGCGTGAGCCGAACGTGGCGCGATTCTTTCGATTCACCCTGTGTACTCTCGGTGTGTAGTGAATGTCCTTGCTATGGTGATATACTGACGAAGTGTACATTGTTTTTGAAATTCTAATTGGAATATTTCCTGTATCAACGGAAAATTGTTTGTTGTGTCCCCAAACATGCAAAAAATCCCAGTGCAATGAAAACAAATAACGGAATTACTTTACAGAGTGCAATCATAATGATTTAGTGAAAAAAAAGTTCCAATCAAGATTTTGAAACAAAATAAGTGAAAGAAAGATTAGTGAACTTGTTTCTGGAAATCATAGCAGTGTGTGTCGTCAATCCAAGTGCAAGACAATGGTGCTGGAGCACCAAGGACTTTTGCCCAATTTGCCTACGGGCGGACTGCAACCGGCACTGCAATTATATGCAGCGGCTGCGGCCCAATTGGCACCACGTGCTCGAGTGCCACAATGGCCGTTTTTGCAATTTGGTGTTCCTGGCGTTTTTGGTGGACCGTTCCTGACAAATCCGCGCTTTGCACCCGGTGCTGGTGGCGGAGGCGTTCACACGGGTAATAATGGTCCTCATCGGACCGGATCAAATGGACCACATGGAAATACGTTGGCGAGTTTGACCGGGCTGAGCGCGGCAATGGCCAATGTCAATGCACAGGCATCACAAGCGGCGGCCGCTGCAGCCGTGGCTCATCATCAGCTGATGAATGCGAATAGGACTTTACCCGGGCCGCCGAGTGAGGACTCGAATGAGGATAGAGGTAGGTTTGATTATTTTCGAAATATCGACAATGCCGACGGCAATAGGTGACTTCTTTGAATTTCAGTTCAAAGTTTTTTCTTAGGCCATAATTTCTCCTTTCTGTAACATTTGTTGCCACCTTGATATTCAAAAAATTTAATCACTAACTATTTCGGCAAATCGAACCATGTCATTAAAAAAAAAATCAAGAATTTTTTTTTTTTCACTTCAACAACGTCAAACTTTTTCTAAAACCCGTCTTGAAATATTTTTTTTTTGCGTATGCCCCTGAAAACAGAGATCGTAGGTATGGTCTAGATGAGAGCATATTTTCCCAAGCTCGCAAGATATCTCAGATGCAAACTAAACAACAGACAAGAGACAACATAGGCTATTTCGTGCAGTGTCTGTAACGATGCACTTTTTAAAGTCAACTCTCTGTCCAACATTGGTCTTATGATGCGAATACAATTTTAATTTCGGGCATAAAAATATTGAAAAAATAGGACATGACACTATATTTTTGTAAAATAAGAAACACCAGTTTTCACAATCCATATAGAAAGAGCACATCTGCGAACTGAAAAGTGGCGTATTTTGAAAATCGCCAAAAATGATAAGCGGCACAATTTGACGACTGACGAAGTCCTGCCAAATTTTTTTGAATATGTTGGTGAAAGGGGGTTTCAGGATTACGCTAAAACTATGTCCGTAAGATGGATGGATATAGGTACAATGTAACTTTCATCACCCATAAAGTTTAGATGCTGAGATCGCCAGCATTGATTCCTTGTTCCTTGAATTAAGTAGCTACTCCGATATTTTCTCTAAATTTGTGGATTGTCAGCTTAAACAGTTTTGTGGTACAATTCCGTTATAATGTGGTTAACTGCGCATTGTTTTTATACCTTCACCTATGTAATTTGAATAAGAAAAAACATCTTTTTTATAAGTTTCTCGAAAATCAGCATTGGTTTTAAGTAAACGTGGGTGCTTGGTCAAATCAGTAAGCAGTTTAGTCCAAATCAGTCTAAGATTAATAAATTCATTCGCAGAAAAATTTACCGTTTCTTTTTGTGATTCACCTTGGAATACTTTTTGCATTTACAGTTATTTTCAAATAATCGAATTAATTCAAAACAAACCAAACTAATTTGTCTATTTACCTAGTTGTGCCTTTGGTATACGTTTCCGTCTCCACAAATTCTTGCAAAACCGACTTTTGGAGATTACTATACTAAAGAAGATTGCTATTTTTTGCCGTCATGTCCCTACACAGGGACAATAGTGTTTGACAGGGACAAGGACACCACGGCATTTGCCGACATGGTGAAAGAATTTGGGGAAATCCATAAATTTACAGTGATCAAACAAGTTGCAGTTCATTACTGCATCTACCAGTAAATATTGAAATCTAAATGGTTATGAGTTCACCCTTAACCCCTAAAAAATCAGCAAAAAAATAAAAAAAATTATTGAAGCATTGATCTTTAAAAATGGCTGTTATTCTGATAAAATTAGTAAGGAAATAAAATATAAAGCCGATTAGCTCAATTTACACAATTTTCATATCAATCTTGTGTTGTATATTTCGGTTCAAGCAACGTCGAAGGCAAAGTCCTTTTAAATTACAAATCTGCACTCTAAAATAGCTCTCAATCTTCTTTTTCACTGTATTCACAATCAGTTTTGTTTGTTTAAATATTCTTTAAACAAATTTTATGAAAGCACAATCTATAATTATTTTGATCGCTTTTTAATGATAAACTCCTTATGGCTACGATTTCCGATTTTTATCATGTAGCTTGTCTGTACTCCTGGGATCATCGCCAAAGCAAAAACTTAAAGGGTTTCGCTAAAGAATAGGCTTTAAATTCGAGAGACTTGGTGAGATAATTGATTCCAGGATCTTATATCAAGTCCCAAATATAAAACACCTGAAAAGTACGAGCATAAATTTTGTCTTCGAAACTGCAGTCTCAGTATCAGCAATATGCGGATGACAGTTTGTTAGGTTTCCTGTCTAGAGAAATCTGAGTCACGGAGACTGAAATTTTTGGATTTGAAAAACTCCCCCTCTCTGCCTCTCCTTGAATACGCCCATGTTGTTAATGTTTTATTTAGAGCTAAAGAATTTAACGATTACTTTGTGATTACAAAATCATCTTTTACTCACATTTTTTTTTAATTTCCATAAAACGGTAAATATACATATCTTTAGAGATACATGGAAAAAAATCGATGAGCTTATAATTATTTCGCACAATACAGGGTGTCCCATTCATGGTGGAGAATATTTTAATGGTAGGTAGTGTGGCTCATTTGGAGAAAATTAATGTACAACGGGACCCCTCTATTTTTAACCGTTACAATGTTATAGCATTTTTTGTCAAACTTTAAAGAAATTTTAAAATTGCGTACGATTTTATTATTTGAATTTTTTATGAAAAAAACAATTTTACAATTTCTTTAAAGTTTGAACGGGTGTATCTCGGAAGATACGAGCAACTTCGTAACGGGCGAGGTGTCGTTTTATTGGAAATTTTATGTTGTTTCAGAAAGTGAAGTCATATCTCGGATGAAATGATTGGTGGTGTGGCAAATTTTGATTTAGTTCGGCAAGTCGTGCATTTTGACAAAAAATGCTATAACATTGTAACGGTTAAAAATAGAGGGGTCCCGTTGTACATTAATTTTCTCCAAATGAGCCACACTACCTACCATTGGGACACCCTGAATGGGACACCCTGTGTAATTCACGAATTTTGTATTTGGCACAACAAGGTTACATCCGCAACTAACACAGTTTATCTAGCAAGAGCATCAAGCACGATTCGACAAAAAAAAATACATCAAAAGGAGTAAAAATAATTAATAAAATTAACATTTTGTAATAAAAACAAACTAAAATCAAAAACCCAAGAACACCCAATCCATCTGGTCAATAAAAGGACCCAGTAAAAATCTATCCGTTCCAAATTCAAACTTATTGCATAGATTAAGTATCTACTATTTAAATACTACTAAAACGAAAATAAAATTTTAAGACTGAAAAATAATAAGTATCCCGACCACGTGCACTTAGTACTACACTTTCATTGTGTATAGGAGGAGATCTCATTTTTACTTCAAACATAAATGAGAAATGTTACGCTGCTGTCCTGTGCGGTAACTTTTCTAAAATTTCTTGTGTTCGAAATCGAAGTGGGGGGTCCACTATAGCCAAATATTAAGCTAAAGGCTGTTCAAACAAAATTTCTCCCGAATCATAAAGCCGGAACTCATTTTCGCTCTTTTGGTACCAGTTTCAAACGATTATGTAATTTATAGGCACACGGTTTTAAATTTTTACAGCTTTCAGAGTTGGCAATATGGGTGCCAACCCTCATCGTATTTACGTTAAATATTGAATTTAAAATTAGATAAATTTATTTAAACTGATTCCGACAAACATTTAATTTTACATTGTTGAAATGGAATCAGAAACCCACTGACATTTAAAATTAAATTTTTCGGAAATATTTTTTGCACTAATTGAAGGAAATTTAAATTTCAGACTTAAAATTCTTTAAGGTGGGTTCCTGTAGGTGTTTTAAATAAAACAAACAGCAAAATTAAAAGTTGAACGAAATAACTTTTAATTTTAATTATAGTTCTGAGAAAAAATGTAGATATCATATCACATGTGCACAAGAATTATAATGAATTAAATTATGATTAATTTATAAACAAAATACTAAATACTGGACATGTGAACAAACAGGAACTCTAGCTGTCTTAGCGATGAGATTCGATACTTCGATGTTCCTCCGACTATTGCGCCTAGCGTTCGTCGCTATCCTGGCCATGCGACTATCAACCCTTCGTAGACTGAAAAGGAAACCACACCAAAATACTGTTCACTGGCTCAAATCACTTTCAAAATTAATTCGAAACAAAAACTGATGACGCTTCTGATACCGAATATACAACTGATTACAATTTACACATAATTCGGGACAAATTTCTGACAAAGTGGGTAGTTTTGCATATTTTCTGTAGAACTACATTCAATCCATTTAATTTTAAACTTTTTAATTGTATAATTACAAAAGTAAAACAATTTTACCTTATTTTGTTTACTTTTCGTATTGCTGTTGTAAATTTGTTTTATATTTGTAAAATCGACTCTCATATTTAATTTTAAATTGTATTGATTGTAATTTTTACTACATTTTGTGTGGGAAATTTAATAAACTTCTCACTGTGCAGTCCGTAGCAAAATTCATAGCTATAAACTTACGAAACGCTCAGGTCCTCGTTAAAGAATCATTGTAAAAAGGCCACCGGGTTTTTTGGCACATTTAGGTTAACCGATAGAGTTATACGTTTAAGTTAAGTTTAGTTCTTCATTATTATCAACAAAGCGGTGGCACGTCTAACGGTGCTCATTACAATTAGTTGCGTTAATGGTAACTGCCCACAAAGCGAAAATTTCTGGTAAGCGCCACTGATTTTGACCGGTTTATTTTCCATGCGTTATGAATTATGAATTAAGACTCCAAAAATCAGCGTCGACAGCGAGATCATAATGTAATGATTTCTCTATTGTCAATTGCGTTTTAAGGTTTGGTAGGGTCTTAGTGCTAATCAAAAGCATCAACCCAAAAAAGTGGGCTTTTTGTTTTAAATTGATGCAACTGTTACGCCGCATTATGGGTATGAATATGAACTCCTTTCAGCACAACTCTAAAATATTCCTCGGTTAAACGGGATTTCGAACGGGATTTGAAACACAGAACAACTTTTCACACTCCTAACTTGATCAACAGTTTTAATATTTGAACAACCTATAGAAATTCGCAAAAGTGTATTTTTAAATCATAGTCCAAAAGTTACTACTTATCGTCACTACGCTAGGGGCCCGTGTTCCATTATTCACATGGAACACCGTATACTTTACGCCACTAGTCTTTTGTATATTTAAATCTCTACACGAGACTCCATATACTCAAAAAAAAAATTACATAAATGTCTAACGCTTGTCAAGCACATTTTAAAAGAGTATAAAGAATGATTTTCATTCAAACAACAATATGAGTTTAAAATTCATATTTTTTATTAAGAAAATGCAATTTTTAGACGAGGTAATAAAGTTGAAAAATAATTTGGTTTGATTAAAAACATCAATTTAAGGCGGACTTAAAATAGGAAAGTGGTGGTGCGGAACAATGAGGCGACCCTTTCAAATTGATGCATCGCTTAGGCCGTTCTGTATAGGTACTAACCTCCTCACATCTTTTCTATCTAATGGAGAGTATGTGCACTATGTTTCGTATAGATAATTACAATTACATGCATAGTCTTGCTTATATGTTTAAGTTTTTTTTTACTTATTTTATTATATTATGTTGATTTACAAAGAAATACACAAACTTTCATTCAAAGAATGCAATACAAACAATGCTTTGATCATAAAATTCATAAAATCATAACTTTATGAATTTATTGTCTTAGGATAAAGTCAAATGGAAGTCCCGATACGAAGCCAAAAATTATAAATTTTCATTTACAAAAAAAGATATTATAAAATTTAAATCGTTTCTTTTCTGAAAATTATTGTATTTTTTCTTTAAGTATTCATCATCCAATTTAATCAGGTGCTTCTAACTTGGGTATTCCCTTTCGAACTTAATAAAATATTTAAATAATAATAATTGAAGAAATTATGTACAAACACAACTTTTCATAGTTGTTTTCAAAGGATAATTAATAAATTTAACTGATTATAACTGAATTTTAATAAGTATAAAATATGATGTCTATATTCTTTTAACAAAACTAGTCTAACAATCAAGTCATACAGACAACGAGTGACCATGTTTTGTTTTATCTTAATCCTCATATTTATATTTCATTAAATAGTATATTTTATGATTATGCTAATTATATTGACATTGTCTTTTCAAATCAGAAATGGCTTCGTATGCAAATATTGACAATAAATAATATACGAAAATGTTCTTTCACGCATATGAAAAATTAAAAATGCATAATCACTGAATATGAACTTATGCTTCTGGCGTTAAGTCAATCAGATTTATCAGATTCACGATTTTCAACGATTAGGTTATATTGGTAGATATGAGGTAGCGTAAATTAACAAAGACAGTTTTCTATGGCAGCCGTTTGCAAATTTTCATTTATTCATCTTATTGCCAATGAAATGAACTCAAATACAGTGTAGTACATTACATTTATGAGTAATGTAAGAAATAAGAATAGAAAATTGAGTAAACTCGTCCAGCGTCACATTTGCAAAATTTTGTACAAATTTTTCTACAAAAGGATATTCTGTTTCTGTACAAAAATATGTGAGAAGATTTTTGTATAAAAAATGCCTACAAAATTAATTGGGAATTTTTGTACAAAATTTTGAAGACAAATTTTTCTTCAGAATTTTGATAATGTGAGGCTTTTATAGAATAATGCACAAAGAAATTAATTTTGTGCGTTGGAATCTAGGCAATCCAAATAATGAAAATCAAACCAAATTAAGCATGGCTCAATCCCACTATAGAGACTATAGATAGAGCATGAAAAAAACAAGTCAAACTATAAAGCTCATTATTTTCTTCACATGACCTATTCATGTCTTATAATAAATTAATTAAATGTTATGACCTGCAACACGGGCGTACGGGACTTCTTATAGAATTTTGTCGTTAGCACGCGGACGTTTTCTCAGGGCTCGAGCCGTTCCATATTGCACGCTATTCAAAAATCAATTTTCAACACCTACCGACATTGTTTGTCAGGCCACCAGCCGAGTCTTATAATTTACTGATTTTCAGAGCCTTTGTCCAATTTACTCGTATATTGCATAAATGCATTTACGTGACCATTATGTGCAATAATTTCATTAGGTAGGTACATTTATGTTGCGTGCCTGTTATTTCATACATCTGAAAAATGTCACAATATGAGTTCTCCGAATAGCCGCACGATGTAGTGCATGTTTCGGTAACTTTACAAAAGTTGCGTTTTTTTGCAACATCCCATGTAGTTTTGGGTAACGAGCTCCATAGAAAAAAAAGTGTCACTTACCCAGATAATTTTCACCCGTGCCACTAACCTGCACGGGATAGAGTTTAGGGGAATCAAATGTAGAAGGCTAATGCATAGGGGAAAATATATGGGAATTTTGTTTTTCTACGTTGGCCTACCTGAAAAAAATAGTAGCAAATGTGAGAATCTTGGTGGTGTTAGGCTTGAAATAGATTAGACGCGTCAGCAGAAGCATCGGCATCGCGAAACGTCAAGCCCAATGCATTTTATATTGCTGACAAAAATGTTGAGCAGAAGACTTGGCATTCAGCATATTTGTCAGCTATGAAACTCTGCCGATGCTGCTGCTGACGCGTGTAATCTATTTCAACTATGAGAGTCATGGTCATGTTAGATTTTGCATACCTATAAATAATCCTCTTTTGTGATGAAATTCGCCAAATCAAACAAACAAGCCAACGAGATAGCAAAAAAACGCAGCTAATATTGTAACGCTTGAGATTCAAGTGTATGATCTTAACCACTATGCTTGTTTAAGTAAGGGTGGGGAGTAATGAACACTTTAAATTCTGATATAGTGTTCCCTTAATGTTTTAATAAAGAGAATTTCAAAATGTAAGTGAATTTTCATATATTTTTTAGAGAAAATGAGTTGATGGTGGTTAGTTTTAGCGGATAACACGAAAAGTTGAACATACATATTTACAAGTCTTGGAGGGTTCGACAGGCCTGTAGAGAGGGGGGGAGGAACGGGGGGATTCCCCCCGGGCCCGGGATTTCATAGGGGCCCGGATTTTGACACAAAAGTTGTGCTTTAGTGTTTTTTTTTACATACAAATTGCTATTTTGAGGTCTTTAACTAAGAACCCTTATACATATGTACTGCTTTTAGCGTTTTAACAACAATTCATAACATACTGTGCACTAGGCTTGAATTGAATTTTGAGAACTAAGGCCCGAATCAGCATATTCAATCAACATGATAGTTTCGTTACTAAATTTCAATTAAGAAATTTCGACTTCTTCATCCAGTAGCGTACAGTTTTTCGAAATATTTGTGTTTAAAGTAAAAATAGGAGTACAGCGTCATTTTTTTTCAAGGAGGACTTTAACGAGCGATTTTGATTTTGTGTAAATACTGCTGCTGCTTATGAAATTGTTTTCAAGATACCAGCACACAGATGTTGATCACTTGTTGAATCTTAATTTAAATCTATCTATACCAGTACTCGCCAACTCGGTAACAAAAAATTTAAGGTTTTTTGAAATAGGTAAAATAGGAAGAAATAAAAATCCTTTATAAATTCGTAGCGTTGCGCATTTCGAAAGTCAATTTTATAGAGTAAAGACGAACATTCTGGGCCACTGCGAGTGTGCTAATAAATTACAGATTTGAGCTCCCCAAGCATTTGTTAGAACTGTGAAGTGTATCCGCCTTGTTTTGCTAAAAGCTTTGTAACGGTTGAGGTACAGAATAGACCACAGCTGTTTCCTTCGAAAAATCTTCAACCAGAAAAAAAATAAGTAAATTTGCCCAGTTTATTGCATTATACACTTTCTATTTTGCGTGTAGTAGGTACAGCCTTTATTATTCATCTGTAAAATGAGCACTTGAGCCGTATAGCCTTCAAATCGAATTAAAAAATAATATTTATGAATGATCCTATCCTATCGAGAATGATTGTCGAAAATTTCAAGGCTTTCTTCAAATCAAAGTTCGAATATAGGTTGGAATCTTACTTCACCAATAGAATATAAATTTTCTAAATAATTTTGTTGGGACAAGGGAATCAATAATTTTTCAATATTTTTTCTTGGGAGAACTAAATGCTAGAAGATTACCAGGCTACCAGTTTCGCTTTATGCGTATCTTGTGTAAGGGGCACGACCATTAAACAATAAACTTATTTTCATCACGGGAAGATTTTAGTAAAGAAACTTCATACTAGAAAGTTAACCCTTTAAGCAGTAGCTTTTTATAAAGATTCGTTACCCAAAAATGCACGTAAAACGAAGAAACCATATTCTAGAATGATTTTGCCTTCTGTGTTTCCTTAAAATTCGCCACTCAACTCTCGAATCGTCTTCAAAATATACTTGAAACGGGACCGAGGCTAATTTCGGGCGCAGCGGAAATTAAAATGAAACTTATGCTTCTTTCGCGTCAACAATTTCTACCACAGTGAGTCTTTACTATTACTAGGAACATATTTGGGTGAAGTTTGGTTTAGATTGGTTCATAAAGAAAAAAGTTTTTCTTAGAAGAACCTTATTTTCAGGGGCAGCCCCCATGGCCCGATTTCATTCGTTATACACAGCGTACACTAAAAAAATCTCGTCACACTGATCAATAATATACATATATACTTTATATAGTAGGAAGTGCAAACTTCATGACAAAGTTAATATACCCTTTCATATAGTGACGGATATGAAAAAATCACACACACACAAACTGTTAAACTATCCAGTCAACCCCGTTTTTTGTGAGTTTAGTATCTAAAAATGCATCACGAATGAATCAGTTTTTTGGCAAGTGGTTTATCCTGTATCGTTATTTTTTATTATTTCTATTTTTCTATAATTCGTATTTTTCTGAAAACCCATCATTTTACCTCAGAACTTAAATATAAAAATGCACCTGAATGCGCAGAGGGCCGCTTTAAAACATTCGTCAAATATCTATCGTACTGATGCCGGATGCCGGACTATATTAGATTAAAAAACATCCGGATTACTGAGACTGAGCCGATTCAGTGTGGACGCCGGATTATGAGGTGTTCCGGATTAAATGGAGGCTGGATTATAGAGATAATTGTACAATTTGTTTAAGGACCGATATGTCAAAAAAAAAATTTTCTTCGATTTATAATTTTTTACCGTATGGAAGAGGTGGGCCCGGAATCATTGTCCCCCCGGGCCCGGATTTTCTCTCCACGGCCCTGGGGTTCGACGCAAACAAGATATATAAAGTTAAATTTGATTAGATATGCCTATTTGGTGGATCGAATTTCGTTAACAAAAAAAAAACAACAAATACAAAAGAGACAATTTAGCCTGAGGTAAAAATGTTACATTATTGTCAGCTTGCTTCCAGCACACGTTTTTGAAGTACAGGGTCGTGGGTTCGAACCCGACTTAGAGCGGATACATTTTATAATGACTTATGATGAATTTTTGAATTCACGACCCATGTGACGGACTATAATCTCATTAAGTTAAAGGAGTAAATACTAATTTATGGTTATAAAAAAAAACTGTGCATTGAAATCTGAATTTTAAACTTTTACATATTAAATGACAACAAGGGAAGAGTGCTTATCTCACACATATGACAATACAAGTGCTCGTCTTTTCCAAATTAGATCAGCCCTATATTATCGTCATAACATACTCCATACTCACCTTTCGACCCCAATAAGACAATAGTCATAAACTTTATGCTGATTAAAAAGACCAAATCCCCAAGATACCGTACAACATTTAATCATGTCGTTGCTTATCAAAATCAGTTCATCCCTTCTCTCCGCATATGTACCGAACTAAATAGTTTGCCATATCCAACAAACCATTTCCGCATTACACTCAACTCGAAATCTCCTAAACAAAATACCATTAAATCCAATCATCACTTCTACACCACATATGTCCTAACATCAATTTCTCTTATAGACACATATAGGAGTATACCGAAACCCCCACACAAAAACCTTCACTTTTCGACCCTTTAATTCTAACTGAAAAGCTATTTGTCTACGTCGAAATCTGGTTTAGATTAACTCGCTATACACGGGAATATCCTTGGTGAAGTCAAAAAGTTACAAACATACAATCTGTTCCGAACCAATATGTATTCAACGTCAAGCAGAGCATACATGCGAGTATGGCATACATCCATATACCTGTGTGAGCAAGCTAAGGGTGCGGTTGCATCACGTATAACCAGACTGTAGGGGGATGCTTCATGTGATCCCTCGGGTGTCATAACTCTTGACGAGCTCATCTTTTAGTTAAGTTCTTCGTCATTTGGAAGCTGTAGAATGCCCGTTTCGAATCCCATCTTCGCATCATCATCCCCCAATTTCGATGAATTTCATAGCGGAAAGCGGAAAAGGCCTCTTGTGAATCAGTTACCCCCTCTCCTCTCCCATCTCCTCTATATCTGTGTCTATTCGTATATCTAATAAAATCCCCAAGAATCTTGTGTGGGGATGTTGGAAAATGTCAGGACTAAAGAAAATTCAGTCAATCGTAGCGCACCATTCTGCCATCGCGTAAAGATGCTAAACCGTATTATACTCTCCTCGGAACAGTCATAGCAAAGCCAATTTGTTTGATGTGATCGCCTCCCCCGTCGCTCTGTATTACCAGCGGAAGAGAGCGAGCGATTTTAAAAGTAGATACCATCACACAAACTGAAATTTTTGGGGGAGCATACAGAGCCACAGGAATGGCATGTTTGACGCTTTCAATTGGGAGGCTTTTATTATATTTTAGAGACAGTTGATTACCAGAATCACAAAATCCTGACTGTAGGAGAGAGAGAGAGAGAATGGAATGCCATAGATAGAAGGAATGAGCGAAACAGACAGATAAAAGTAGGGAGTGCGTATACAGTTGAAATGAGGGTTTGTTTTGAAAAACATCAACGAATACATTGAAAAAGTTGAATTGAATTAATTTATAAAGTGCTTTGGGGTTGAACGAATATTATTTTCGCAGAGGATTTTTCAGTTTTTTTTCTCTCTTCCGTTTCACGGAGCAGCTATTTCGTTTACAAATTTTTTTTCTGCTTGCCGGTCTCCGAGAGATATTCCATTTCTCGATTGGAGATGTAGATTTTATCTTTGCTGAATTGGAATCGAATGGCCAAGGACGATACAACTTGCGGCGGAGAGCGACTAGCTTTCTGCGTTTTTTTTTCATCTTGTGGTTAGCATTCTTTCACGAGATAATAATCGCACGCTGTACACACCGTAGGGATCATAGAATTAGGTAAACTACATAGTTGAAGCGCTGGCTGTGTTGAATAAACGTCACCGCACAGAGAGGCCTATTTATGCGGTTACGGTGATATTTCGACAGGAGTGCTTTTTGAATGCGGGCGGCCATTTTCGTTTTCTCGTTCCGTACGATGAAGTTATTTTCAAGGATAGAGGTTTTGGGGGGGGGGTGTCTGGATAGAGATGAAACTCGATTAGCTTTTTTAATTAAAACCTAAGGAAGGAAACAAATTAGTAATCTTGGTTATGGATAAAATGGAATGAGATAATTTCGTAGATTTTTTTCCGAGGAGGGATTTGAGGGTTCAGTGTAAACAAAGTGCGCGGTTGGAGACATTGCGAGAAATTGATGAATGTACTGAAAGGAAAATTGAATTGGCTTGGTTTTTATCCAAATCAATTAAGACAATTTGTATTTGCATTATTATTTTTAAAATATCATTCAGGCGCGATTTGTTCTTTTGAAGTGAAGTTTTGACAATCTGTACCTTCCGAAAAATATATTAATTAAACACATCCGCTAATATCAGATCAGGACGGACTAAATTTTTTTTGTCGAAAAACATTTTTTTGATTTTTGGCCTGAAAAAAATATTTTTGCAATGAGCCTAGCAGACGCTTTGGGGCTTTATTCTATTTATTTTTTAAAGGCCATTTTTTAAAGACAAATAAGCGAATTTTATATGGAATGTCAAATTATGTCGTATTATTGGAACGACTTGCTAAAACTCTCTAATAAATTCATGATTTACGATTTTTCAACCCCAATCAACTATAGGCATATCAAATCAAAACAACGGCTTTGCGAATGTAATTAACGCTTTAATAACTGAAATCAAAGTTTCAAGAACTCAAATTAACAATACACTGAACGAAAAAAGTACCCTGAAACAATGAAATTGTTCATTAAAGTAATGAATATTTACACCGATATCCCACCGAAGACGGCTTTCGTCAGTCTCAGGAATTGAATTATCAAAACAACGAACAAAAATTTCATTAAAATTATGAACAAATTTATAAAATTAATTATTATTATTATTAATTAATTCATTGATATAATTACTAAGTTCATCAATTAAAAAAAACTGGCGCAGGCCGGCTTAAGTGTTGACGACATTTATTTTACCTCTGCTCTGAAAAGTCATGAAAAATAACCTACCTACCTACAGTGGGAATCAATCCCGGGACCCTATGATTTGAAGACAAGCGCCCTACCTAACTACACCAAAACAGACTATACGTTACGAAGGTTTATAAAATACACTTAATAGTCCAGTACAATTGATTCAAAATAGCCCCAAACCTAAACATCCAAAAAGAAAAGAAATTTTTGATGCCAAATTGTTGAATACACTGCCTAATATACGCGGTAAAAAGTTACACTAATTTGCGCCATGGGTTAAGGGGGGAGGGGGTGGCAAAGGGGTGAAAATTCAGTTTCTTACAAATATCTGGAAAACTATGAGTCTGACCTTAAAATGTCCTGAGGACGAAATAAACTACATAAATTTACCTTTGCAATGATATATAACAGTCTATAGATTTTCTCAGAAAATTATACCCTAGACCCAAAAGTATTATAGTGAACTTACATTTTTTTAGTTTTACATTTTGCATTGTAACTCTTGATAAAATAGATTTAGGATCATAAGATCTTGCCCATATATTTTTAACAAAACTTGCTTGATTTGCACCAAAAATTGAAGTGCGCCGCCCATTGACGCCCTCCTCACTCCTCCTCGTATTTTTCAAAAAGGCATGCCTGTAGCTCCATTTCAAATTAAGCAAGGCAGATCAAATTTGATGGGGTGCCTAGTCTAAGCCCCATTATGCTCCTTACTAAAAATTATTAGCATCCGATCAAAACTAAGGGTACCCCCCATACAAAGTGACCCAAATTTCTAACAAATTTTACATTTTCTCACTTCTAAATTCTACCTAAAATAGAAAAAAAAATTTTATCTCTTAGAAAGTCCTAATAACAGTTAATTGTAGTCTTCTGAATGTATATCCGAAAGTTTGTACCAGAGCGTGCCTTAGAAGTACAAAAATCGAGTTTGAAGGTTGCTAGTACACGTTACTCGAAATATTCGCAAATAGTCTTAGAACTGGTATCACTGACCTTCAAACCCAAGTTTTTGATACTTGTAGCGTACGCCTTGGTACAACCTTTTAAATATACATTCACAAGACTACAATCAACTGTTATAATGACGTTCTAAGAGATAAATTTTTTTCTTGTATTTTACATAGAATTTAGAAGTGGAAAAACGTGAAATTTCTTAGGATTTTCTTTCACTTTGTATGGGGGGTACCCTTAATTTTGATCCGCTGGTAATAATTTTTGGTGGGGAGGATAATGGAGCTTAGAATAGGCACCCCATCAAATTTGATCTGCCTGGCTCAATTTACAAAGAAGCTACAGGCATGCCTTTTTGAAAAATGTTAGGAGGAGTGAGGGGGGCGTTATTGATTGGAGCACTCCAATTTTTGGTACAAATCAAATACATTTTGTTATCAATATATGGTCAAGATCTTATGACGGTAGGTATATTCTATCAAGAGTTACAGTGCGAAATGTAAAACTCAAAAAATGTAAATTCACTATAATACTTTTGGGTCTAAGGTATAATTTTCTGAAAAAATCTCTAGACTGTTATACATCATTACAAAGGTAATTTTATGTAGTTTATTTCGTCCTCAGGACATTTTAAGGTCAGACTCATAGTTTTCCAGATGTTTGCAAGAAACTGAATTTTCACCCCTTTGCCACCCCCTCCCCCCTTAACCCATGGCGCAAATTAGTGTAACTTTTTACCCCGTATATTAGGCAGTGTATTCAATAATTTGGCATCAAACATTTCTTTTCTTTTTGGATGTTTAGGTTTTGAGCTATCTGTACTAGACTATAAAGCGATAATGACATCGTTCATAGTAGTACATATAACTATGAACGATGTCATGTAATTAATGAACAATAACACCAAAGAAGATATTTAGACCGCTAATTTGAATCGAAAAATGTTAAACTTAATTTTAAAATTGCTTAGTTTGCAAAAAAAAAATATTTCATACGAAAAAAGAAAAGGGAATTGAAAGAATTTCCAAAATTATTAGGTACATACCTCGTACTGACAATTGAATTAACTGCATTACACTTTTCGCTGACTGATGATAGGAGGATGATCTCTCTAAACTTTCAACCTAATTCCAGTTTACTGCTTCCAATCAGAAACGTAACAAAAAAGCACGTGTTTGCCGTGGACGTACACGTGCAAATTAATCAAAAGAAAATGCTACTGAACATTTTTCTACCTAGTCATTTTCGATAGATACAAATTTATCAAAATCTATTTATACCGCTACATCTCTTGATCACATTCATCCATGAATACTGGCCAAACACAATCCTCACCATGATTTGTCCATTTCCAATAGAAACTTCACGCTCCGGAATCGACTTAAATGAAATTAATTATAACATAATGGAAATTCAGTTAAATAGTTAACATAGTTTCGTATGGACTCTCGTCGTATCAAAAATTGTTCTTTTGGACATCCAGCTCCAAGAAAACAGAACACTTCAACTTCAACCATCTTTTTGGCTTCAATCGATTCAGAATCGATTGAATCTCATTCCCAGCAGTTAATTAAAAAGTGGAACCCGCGCACTGTAATGTTGTTGGATCATTTTGTAACTCCCAAAATTTTTTATTCGAATAGTTTTATACACAAACATAAATTAGTTACCATAGTAGACAGTTATTAGGTATGGTTTGCTCGATTAAAATGGTTCCATTAGGCAATGTTGTACATATACTGGATATATGCCTCTTTCTTATGTCTATAAGATTATAACATGTTCATCTCGCAGGCAACTTAACGTGGTGTCGATATCTATTGTTAGTAATTCAAATAAATTAACAAGCCATGTTTGTGTGATATTAAAAATTTAAGCGTATAAAATCGGTTCGATTGTTCAGTTGACGCTTCACGCAGACGCATAAGATGATAGCCTTATTTTAACGGAATAATGTTATGAAAGAATCATGAGACAGCGAAAAATATGGCCATAACATATACATAAAATGAAAAAAAAAACATAATCAATCAATTTAGGGTTTAGACTGTAAACATGATTGGTTTCGAAGAAATTAATTTTCGAAAGAGAGATAATGTGGGAATTTTAGAAATAAATGGAGAAGCACTATAATGTAGCCATATACATGATGATGTGACGTTTCTTTTCCAAGATCTGTCAAATTATCGTTGAAAAATAAAGCTTCCACTTTAGCCTAACATAAATGCATTTTTCCAAATCAAATTAACAATTTGCCACTCCACAATTGTAATAGGATTACAGTAGAGCCCCGATATTTCGGATTGATTGGGACCGGACCCTACCCGGATTATCGAATTGTCCGAATTTTCGAAATGCACTAATTTACACCTTGGTGGACAGTATTTATACTCAAATCATAAAAAAGATAACCATTCTAACGATAATTAATAATTTCGTAATCGAAATTTGCCTTATCTTAAGTTTATATAGCATTGAACTTGCCCTTTATGAAATTGTCAAATTTTATGAAAATTTAAGCAAAATTTCGCACAAAACTGAATCCGGATCAGGCACGTAGCCAGGGGAGGGATCCATGGGGTCCGGACCCCTCCCGAAATGTTTGCAGAAATAATCGGAGTCAGCGTTTTGATAACATAATTTTGAAAAAGATTGACGTCTTCTTAGCTCCGCTATTTATTTAGACATCATTACTCATTCACCTAAATAACAGTCGATTTCAGAGTTTAATCAATATTTTCAAATTGTTAGCTTAGTTGAAAGTGCCGCTAGTAGTGATGCGGCTGAACACTACTAATTATGTGTACAAAATTACTATTCGCATTCGGTACAGAATTCTCGTTATTATTTATCCTAACTTGCCTAAGAGTTTGGTGTTTTGAACTTTCCGCTGCTGAGGTCCTAAATGTTGCTAAGAAATAATTTCAGAACGCGATGAACAATAGTTTAGCCTGAGCATTGCTAGAAAATCCAGAATGCAACATAGTCGGTTTCCAGCTTACACCTATGGCTAAATTAATATATTAGTCATTTGAAAATGTGCATGGGATAGGGTGGCCAAACATCTCTCTTTAGGTGGATATGTCCTGCTTTTACTCTCTGTGCACCCCATTCCAGCCCAAATGCCACGAACTTAAGTTTGAATCCCAGATTTATTCCCACGATTCCTTAATAAAAAAACAACCGCAGATAGGAAAACATCCGTTGTAGCCTCGCCATATTCCGAAATATTCCAAATACAACTTTATAACTTTATTGGTATCAGGGAAACTCGGCATTTAAATTATGCTGATGACCAACATTGTGAAACATGCAGCCACAATCAATAATTTGCCCTATTATTAGTTGGAAACGGTGGCGCAACAACGGGAGGGGTAGGTCGAGAAGTTGTGAAAGGAAAATATGAAAATAAGAACTACACAAGTTTGAGTTCTGCCTGCCAGTGATCCCAATGTTTTTTTTTACCTGGGAAGATATTAGCGCAACATCAGCCCAGATTTTGTTTGTGCACAAATTACTTTTTTGCATTGTCCATGCCTTTTTTCTAAAATCCGGCTGCGCGCCTTGATATAACTTGTATACCGTTGTGACATACATTTAAACCCTCCCTCGTCAAGCACAATGCTGAAAAGAGTGATTCTCGACTCGTGTTCTTACGACGCTAAAATACGCGAAAATTTGCATCGAAAATTATTGTGAATAGAACGGGAATAGCATCATTACTGGAAAATAGGACCATCATCAACTTGCGACAGCAGCCTCAAATGTCCAGCAACATGGGTAGCCTTAACCATTTCCAGGATAAGTTCCAAGTTGTGCCACTGGTTGGAGCTCTAATATATATTTTTTCTAACGATGGACCCTAGTGAAATAACCATAAATTTAAATCTTCCTTTCGGTGCTCCTAACAAACCCCGAAAAAGCCTTTCCCTTCTTTTTAATTTAGAATCTTTGCTATTAAATACTGTACCGTTCTAGCAAAGATCTCCAGTAACACATATTTTACAATATCACACTGTTCATTTCGAAAAGGACTTCCCCTTAATTTCTTTCGGGACACATGGAATCTTGTAGTAATTCTTAGTGTACTACCCTGTTAAAATTATCATAATAACACAGACCATAATTTCAATTTAAAGGTTGAAATCGTTTTCATCAAATTTAGAGAAAACAAATAATAGTACGGGGGGCAAAATTTGGACCCCTCCCGAAACAAAATCCTGGCTACGTCCCTGATCCGGATTATCGAACTTCCGGATTTTCGGGGTCCGGATTATCGGGGTCCGGATTATCGGGGTCCTACTGTAAATGAAAAAAGCCAATGTATGTAACATTTAAAATGTTTTTGAAGTAAATTTAAATTAACATTCTTTTCCATTTGCTTTGTATTATGTAAATGCAGTGGCGGAACAACTTCACTCGGGGCTCACCCGGCAAACTTCTTGAATGGGCACCTTGGTTTAGGTCTGTTTTTTTTTTTCAATTTAAATGTTAGTTAAAAAAAAACATTCAATTAATGATAGTTCAGCATTCATGCCCAGCCAGATCGGCGTAATGTGCCGTGAACATAGCCACAAATAAGCTTTACTTCATGAATCACGAATCGGCATTATGTATCGATAGGACGCATTGAAAGTTAGATACATGATGGTCAGCTGAAGGAATGTCGACGCGCAGCCAGCATCGGCGTAATGTGCCGTGAACATAGCCACAAATAAGCTTTACTTCATGAATCACGAATCGGCATTATGGATCGATAGGACGCATTGAAAGTTAGATACATGATGGTCAGCTGAAGGAATGTCGATGGATCATGCATATAGGAAATATAATGGTTTTCTCCTCAAGTGTGATTTTTGTTGCTGGGGTGATTAGAATCGCGAATAAAAGATGATCATTCGTATAGTCTGGCTGGAGTAGTGGTTAGGGCGCGCACCTTCGGTGCATAGGATTATGAGTTCGAGGCTCACCGTCGCACGTGTTTTTTTTAATTATTTATTGATGCATTGAATATACAGTCACTCCCCGACATACGTAATTCCGCACTTACGTAAAAACCACAACTCATGAAAAATCATTGGATCACTTAAACAAAGTTATGTATAGGGAAAATCCCAGTTATTTTCCGAAATTAAAAAAAGAGATTTAAGAAAATCCTTGCTCATATTAATTTAAGTCTAAAATTCGCATATTTTTTAACGTTTTGGCCATTTGAAATAAGAATAATATTCGCATTAGGAACATTTCAAGTTACGTAAAATTCCGACTTACGTATAGACTTTTGGAACGAAATGCTTACGCAAATCGAGGAGTGACTATATGATACTTAACTATTACATAATGTTTACGAATAACGATTTTATAATGATTATCCGTAATAAGGCGCAAATGCGTATATAGGGGGACATTGTGATATACTGCTTGTATCAAAACGTGATGAATGAATAAGCAATATGTGCTCACGCGTGTTGCATGAAATAATGATTACAACTGCGTTAAATGCTGGCTGGGTACATATATATTACATATATGTACCCATTTTGAATAAACAAAATCTCATTCAGATTGAAATAATTAATAAATTATTTTTTCAATGCTCAACGAAATTCATATAAAAGCACATTATTTACTATATTAAGGTACCTACTATCTTTTTAAATCGTTTCCCTCATACGAAGCATTGTTTATTTGATTTGTGAAATATGTTTTTTGATGGAAAAAAATCATTTTTTTGATTTGTGAATTTATTTTCCAGTTTTGGACAATTTTTTATTTGAATTGTACATTTATTTTTCTGATGTGGATATTTATTTTTTTGATTTGGAAATTTATTTTTATGATTTGTTTAATAATTTTTTTCATTTAGAAACTCATTTTTTTGTTTCGGGCATTTATCTATTTGATCTGCAAACGTGTGTTGTTGATTCGGAAATTTACCTATTTGTTTCGAAAATTTATCTATTTGACTCGGAAAGTTATTTACTTGACCTGAAAATGCTATAAAAGGATAACTGTAGATCTTTTGATTTGGATCGCTCAATAAGTCCCAAGTTAGGAGAATTTTTTGTAACTAGGACTCATGGAATGAAGAAACATATCATGGATCCACCATTTCCGCTGCGTGACGCATTTATCTTCAGTGGAGCTCCACTACGAATTTGATTTCAGTCGCTTTGATTCAAGATGTGGACGTGGATACGCCAACGACTGGCTTTAGTTTAACTTTCCCATAGGGTGAAGTTCTACATAGGGGCTCTCCATATACAATCCTCAGATTTGGAGTGAGCACTTCTACTCTAAAATTAATGCCTGTTATGAGACTGGGCAACTCAAGGTAAGGTGTTCTTTTGTCGCTTCTCTTGAATTAAGTGATAAGTAGCTAAATAGTCTAAGTAGATGATCTTAAAATTTTTCTCGTATAAATATTGAAATTTCAATTTTCATTTAAAAAAATTGGAACATGTCGCTCGAACATAAAATGTTTGTTGCGTTTGCTTATTGGTAGACTGCTTGCATGCAGGTTTTGTCAATATTTTCTGGTTAAAGAAACGAAGATTAGGGGCCCCCATTCCACTTTCGAACACAATAAGTTTTGGAAACGTTACGCCAATGGAAATAATAGTTCGAACAACATTCCCGGAAATACTATTCCATAAAAAAAAAAACAAAGTTGTGGAATTGATTGATCTGGAAAGTTCTATTTCATATGCTATTCTGTACTCGGCGTAGTACAGTGCACGAATAATTAGATATGTACTATATTTTGACACAGCTAGAATTAAGGTTTTTTTTTTAATTTACATAATTGAGCTTTGTTTTTTTTTTAAATAAATTATAGGTTCGACGAACTCCTGAACATCCTCCACAATTTTACGCCTATCAACCTAATAATTGATTTGATTCAAAACTACCGTCTTCGTCGATTTTCCCATGAGATTTGCAAATTCATTTCAAACAAATGCATCCGCCGATTAATTCATCATTTTTTTGCTTCGTTCATACGTATAAGGACATACAAAAAATTCATCAATCACTCCTTACAGTAAAAAAAAAGAGTTAAAAAAATGCACCCACCCTGGCAGTTCTTTTTTTTAGAAAAATAAACAAAAAAGTCACACACAGGAACCAATTTTGACTTGTGTCCTGTCACATGAATGAATTTGTCACACCTTCCATCAGCGCGTGTGTGTTTAGTGGGTCCTTATTATTACCGCATTTTTTGCTTACTAATTTCACACCATGGTCAGCATTTTTTGCCGGAATTTCTGCGATGTATGACAAAATAAAAACAGTTCATAGGGTTAATTTGACATAGAATTACCCACGTTTCAAGGCATCTATAGAGAACAAAAAACTAAACTGAAGAAAATTAGAAAACAAATCAACCCGAAATTGCATACTGAAAAAAGGGTTGCATGTCGATTTGCTCGCAGACGATTTTCCATACTATAGTTTCATGACACCACCGTCATACTTTATTGCCATTACCCTCATGAGGAGGCGCGTTATTATGACGGTGGTGCCACGAAACGAACAAGGATGCAATGATGGGAAAAAAGGTTTAAACCGATTTTTAACCTGACGGACGTTTGAATGTGTTTTTGTTGTCCTTTCCTAATGAGTCCTTGTTGAGGGTTCGTTTTTTTGTTCTTTCTGCATTTTTTCAGTAGGAACAAGGAAAATAACGACGAGAATAAGGATTCAGTTACAAAAATAAAAACTTGGATCGCGTACAAACAATCATCCAAGTGCAACTAATTAGTAGCACAAACGACTTGACATAAATCGTCTTTGCCGCGTTAGCGCAGGGATAATAAGAAAATCTCAACTTGGTTTGATATTTCGAGTAACCTGCTCTCTGTGCCTGTATACGGAGTGAGTGGTATTGCTTGTAGGGCGCGAGAGATTATTGTGCTAATGCAGAAATTAAGGTATAGGGGAGTGAGTGAATGTGTAGTTTGCATAACGTTTGTAGGTTTGTTATATTCCTGAAGCGTGCTTAACGACCGGTGAAATTGAATATGGCCGCTTTTTAAAACCAAAATGTTGTTACAATTTTTTTGAGTCTGTTTTGCATACACTATTTTTGTTGGTATTTTCTGTAGAATTGTTAAGAGAGAGAGAGAGAGTGAGAATAGGTATGTAGGGGTGTGGATTTTTTTTCTGTTTGTTTGTAATTTTAATTTTATTTGAAGTTTTTCGGTCGAGATTTTACAGCGATAATTTTTAACTGTCATTTGAATTTAATTCTTTGGGTGGGACAATCATTTTTATTGTGACCGGACGAGTTTTTGTAATGGTCCCTTTTTTGCGGTGTTATGTAATGAAAATAAAATATTTAAATATGAATGAAAAAAAAGATCGATCTTTAAATTTCGTGGGAGTCTGTGCAGTGTAGCAGATTGATTAGTCGTATTTTTTGTTTATTTTGAGAATTTTTTTATTTTTTAACATTATTCTCCTCCTTACTCATGTGCGGATTTCGGGAGTCAGATTATTACATAAAACAAGTGTAGAGAGAATTCAGATTGTGTTAATAAATCGAATTAGTGGAATTTTGACTTCGATTTTTGAAATTTAAGTCGATATCATCTAATAAAATAATTTGACAATGCGCTACGTTATACTGCTGCGGTTGTTTTATAGAATAAACGCAGAAAGAGAGGGATTTACCTAAATTATTGTCAATTTAGAGAGACAACGCCGCAACACCAATTTAAATTAAAAAAAAAAAATATGAAAAAAAATCAGTCAGTTATAAGAAAACAGAAAATTCCACTGCATTTATTTGTAGTGTGACGGCAAGTCCTATTACTTCATTATATCTAGTTGTACTTTTTGTATTTTTTAAAGTGGGCGTACCTATATATATTCCCTAGATTCCACAACGATATAGCATTTACTTCATTGTCCCTAATTAGACTGAGAATACCTTTTTTTAAAACATGATCCCAAGGTTTTCCCTGAAGAATGTTGACTTTTAAGATACTCTGTTTGAAAAACTATACATACGAAATTTTTTTGTGTAATAATATTCCTCTATAATTCAAAGCAACTCCACAATCTCCTTAGTTATTCATAGATCCTCATAACACTATACCAGAATCCTCCACACCCAACATTCAACCTCATCGTATCACCATTACAACTTGTAATTGAATTCCGTTGTCGTTTATTAATTTTAATAAAACCCATAAATTAGTAGGCTTCTGACAACTCAAACACAGAGAGGATGCAACAAAACCCCTTTACAACCATCTCCATCATTTTCATGCCGCCATATGGTCAAATCGGTTGTATACGCACAGAGAGGACTCAAAACTTAACCGCACTATACCATAACAATAATATACGCCCGAGCCTCGAGCCCATTATTTTGCTCTCTATATTGTCCCCAACGGGAGCACCCACTCTTATATGAAATCAAGAGTCAATTCGAATTGGGCTAATTGTGAAATATATATGTGTCCCACGTATCTATTACATTCGGGACTGGTGTAAAGTGAAAGGATACGACGACACCATACATACATATAATCGTAGGTCCTGGCACGACCCAGTAAAAAAATATATCAATGCAGAGTCATCCGGAATCGAAATCATCCAGGGTATGGGTGAATGTGAATGCGCAACCCAAACCATATCCAAGACCGAGAATTGTACAAACATCGATTAGATTCGCATGTTTTAGAGTTGAAAGATAGGATTGAAATAGGGAGTGAGCGAGGGTGGTTGGTGTGCTTTTTTATGGTCCGTATATCCTTAATTCGACCAACCGACCAACAAACTGTTTGGATCTCTATATGAATTGTGTGTTGTGCATAGTTGGGCTTATGTTTATGTGTTTGTCCGTTGGATGTATACACACGGTCCGGGATAATACCATCGGGACAACAAATTATTACAGTGTGATATATGGGACCTTATGAGGCGTGAAATTAATTGAAATTAACGTGAAAATGGGAATTCGGGAATTGGATTTGGGGTTTCCTGATAGTGTTTAAATAAGTAGTGTTGTAAAATAGCCGGCTGCTATGATTTTCATGATGATGATTAGGTGGTTAAGATTTGTCCAGTTGAAGTTTGTCTTCATGTTTCCCAAAATGCTACATGTTACAGTGAGTCAGAGCCAAAGTGACAAATTTCGGGAAATACTAATTAATATGTCGCACATACACGCAGAAGCCGAATCCATTTTTTAGATTCTTCGTTCTGTCAAAATACCAAAAATAAATAGGTATGATTTTTACAGAACGATGAATCAAAAAAAAATAATTCGGATTCTCCGTGTGTAGGCGGCATTAGACTCAAAACGTTCTGGAAAATATCCTCTTTCATTTTGAGTATGGATTGTCTAGTTTACAGTTATGAAAATTATTGAAAGCTAAGTGCAGAATTCGATGTCACAATGAAAGTTAGGCATTCAATTATTTTCGTTGACTTAACGTGTAATTGTGTATACGAAATTAATTAAATTAAATTAATGTCTGAAGAGAAAGTAAGAAAATCTAGGACAACCCTTCGCTTCGCGTTGGTCCTTTGTTTTCAAAAAGGCTGTGAAGCTATGTAGCACAACATTCATCGTTTTTCAAGGGGAAGTAATAAAATAAACAAAAGAAAAGCTACACGGAGAGAATAAATGTAGTAAAAGGCATTAAAACTATAATAAAAACTATTGGTTTTGTAATGACCTTTTTACACTTTGTTTCTAGTGGGAATTGAACCGGGGACCTATCGTTTCGTAGTCCTACGTCCTACACCTAAGCTATCTGAGATTAAAAGTCAGGCGAATAAATTAGTCGTCTTATTTTTTGACAGTTTCATAATTATAACGCGCTCTTGTTAATTTCATGTACACCATGCAATAATTATTATTACAGACAGTGGTGAAAATTACCATAAACACAATAAATGTTACTATCCATACAAATATCATGCAATGATTTTTGTCATTACACTGCAATCATTTTTACAATAGGCCAGCACCAGTAAAAACAACTGAATTGTAATCAATTTCACTACATTTTAATAACTTTTACTACAAATTTAGTGAATTGTCGTGAAAATCTTTTTTTTTTCTTACTACCATAGGATTTGTCAACCAAACATCATGATACTATATGAAATTATTCAAACATCATTACTAAAAAAAAAATCGGAGGGGCTTAAACCTTCAAAAAACCCTACGTAGAATCGCCACTCTGTAACACTCATTCCTTTCCAAAAACATGCAACAAAGCTATCGCACATTTTTGGTTCTTGGATCCAATTTGCTGAAATAGTTCTATGAACTTGTGGCGAACACATCCTACAAATTTTAATTTATTTCAGATCGCTTATACAGGGTCGTAGCACAGACCCGAAAAGGGGGGCGGAGGGAACGAACAGAGCGCTAACTACTAAGCACGATTTAAATTATTTATTTTTAAAATGGTTTGCAGTAGACCTAAAGTAAGCTGACCAGACTCACAGTACAACATTTTGTCTGACGTATGCAGCATTGGAAAATGTACAGCAATTTCCATGCCACACAATGAATCCTAATTCACTATAATAAGCTCCTTGATGAGGCCTGCGATCAGTCTTGTCTGCTTTTAAGGTCTAAATTTGATCGATATTTAGCGAGATAATCGCACATTTATGTTGTTCAATCATTCATTTTCGATAACTCGGGAACCCTTCTCAATCTTTCTGAAATTGTGTCGCTCACATTTCCTACAAATTACACGGTCCTACTTATCCTCGTTCCGAAATTATTGCTGCCCAAATCGCAATTTTGAGTTTTCTAATTGACGTAACGGAGATTGGACGGAGCCAGATTGCGTGGACGACCGAGAGCCCGATGGGAGCATTCTGTATGTGAGGACGCCCACCAGATGCTAGGCTTTCGGAACTGTCACTACACTCAATTTTTCTTGGCTGATCTACCTTATTTATCAAGTTAAATTGTCTGTTGTGCTCAAGATACTATCATTATCCATAATGTTTTATACTAAACATATAGAAAGGTATTTTAACCCCGGAAACCCCTTCGTAGGACCGCCACTGTGTCACCACCCAGCCAGCATTTCACACATTTGTAATCATTATTTCATGCAACACGCGTAAGCACATATTGCTTATTCATTCATCACGTTTTCATACAAGCAGTATATGACGATGTCCCCCTATTTCATGTATATATGCATTTGCGCCTTATTACGGATAAACATTATAAAATCAATATTCGTAAACATTATGTAATAGTTAAGTATCATATATATTTAATGCATCAATGAATAATTAAAAAAAAACGTGCGACGGAGAGTCTCGAACTCATAACCCCATGCACGGAAGATGCGCGCCGTAACCACTACTCTAGCCAGACTATACGAGTGATCATGTTTTATTCATGATTCTAATCACCCCAGCAACAAAAATCACACTTGAGTAGAAAACCATTATATTTCCTATATGCATGATCCGTCGACATTCCTTCAGCTGAATCATGTAATGCGTCCTATCGATACATAATGCCGATTCGTGATTCATGAAGTAATGCTTATTTTTGGCTATGTTCACGGTATATGACGCCGATGCTGGCTGGGAACGGCCAAAAATGTGTCAAATAAAAAAAATCGTTATATGTATTGGCGGCTTTGGGCCCGTGTTACACTGAACACATGCAACACCGTACGTTACGCCACTGATTATTTAATTTCTACTCTTGCTTGGACTAATTCCAGATATATGTATACCTATTGCATGCTAAAAATAAAGAAGAACGGAACTAGATCTAAATTTCGGCAGAAGTTTCATACCAAATGCCAATTTTATTGCCGGTTATAAAGACAAATTATAACAAACTTTACTTCTTTGTCTTCGTCTTCTTTAAACAAGATTCTGATCATCTTGCCACCGACCAAATTGATAAAAAGATCTTTGTCAATGTATTGTGAAAAATAACGCGACAATTGATGACACAGTAATCATGCAATATTTTTTTTTTGTCTTCGTTGATATCATCAATCTACAGGTTCGTAACTGCTTATTAATAAAAACAGATTTTTTTTTGCAAAAGTAGTGAACGTACGACAAATCCGGTGAAAAAATTAAGGTGTGCCTTTTTGTACTCCGGTGTAGGTTGGTTGAGTGTAACTACATGGGATAGATAACAACATAACCTGTTTTGGTAATGTTTTATTATTTTAATTCCATATGTATTTACACTAAGTCACTAACCCACACCGGAGTTAAAAAAAAACACGCCTATTGTTTCCCGTATTAAATATAGATCTTGTTTCTAACTTCTTCTTACGGTCTTTGCAATTTGATATTCGATGTGTAATTTTGCGTAATAGTTACAGGAAATTGCAGAACAAAAAATCCGTCAGCGGCCGTGTTTGACTCTCAATCGCACAACTTACTGTACCCGTTTTTATTTTATTTCGTATTTTTCGGAGTCGATGTGTTTTAACAATTTCACGGCAACTAACTACCGAAGAAATTTTCTCGTTACGGTTTGATAGATATTTGCAATGTCCAAGATGTTTTCTGTTTGTTCGCCCGCCCTCGAGGGGGACCCGTGCGTTGTTTATTTGAGTTCATTGTTAAATTTTCAAGAAACTCATAGTTCTTTCTCATTGTTGTGTCATTGCCGAGAAAATACCGCCCGCGCACAAATTTAACGAGGATCCCTGCGATAATGATTTTTAACCCTTTTACCATTACATACATGTATAGACGAAAATGCAAATTAAAATCCCCTAATCAGTACGGGCTCATTAATTTCTTGTATAACACTCAGAAATATAGCGTTCGTCTAACTAAAAGTAAAAAAAAACGTTTTCCAGCGAACATACCATTCGGTCCTGCCTGACATTAGTCTGGTTGTGTGTCGCGCATCACACGCCGCCAACCGACACACAAACACATCAGCCCGTTGCTTTGTCGCTTTCTCGGGGATAATGGCACCCGCGGGACATTTTCGCATTTTATACGTGAACGATTTTCACAAACCAGATACCAGAGGATACCGTCGAATATCGCCAACAAAACATGCCCGAATTGTGAGGAAATTGTTACATGGAATCGTCGGGATCGGGACTAAAATGTTTGAAAATCCTCTACGGGGCATAGGCTCTTTTGTGGTTTGTTGTATAGTCAATTTCTGCTGATCACCGCGAAATTGTTTCTTTGTCGTTTCGGGTGGAGGTAAAATGACGAATTAAAAGAGTAAAAGATGTATAGGAACTGTTTGGGGATGCACGATAACGATATCCTTGCACGACATGGTTCGTTCGGTTTGATATTGTACGTACGAGGATATAGAAGCGGCGAGATGGAAAATGAAAGTGGAGGACACGATGCTTGTAACCGAACAACATGTTAATAAAATTGTTATGGCTCAAGTATGAAGATAATTGAAAACCACTTGTACTACAGTACAAGTCAATTGACATTTAAATAAGAATTGTGTATGGAAAATACATATTCGGAAAGGAACATTTGTTGGATTGGATGGGAATTTCGACGTTGACATTATTTTGCAGTCGACCATAAGTCATTTAAATAGTGCAATGACAAATTTAAGAAGTTATCCCTAAAAAAAATATTTTTAGATTCAAATCATTTTTTACAGTAGCCTTTATTTTTTTGTTCAATTTTATAGAATTTATATTTTTACTTTTTAGCTAATTTA
The DNA here is from genome assembly GCA_949715475.1 of Microchrysa polita. NCBI lineage: Eukaryota > Metazoa > Arthropoda > Insecta > Diptera > Stratiomyidae > Microchrysa > Microchrysa polita. The sequence continues at coordinate 13,971,552 of OX454418.1, read as the reverse complement.
AATTAAATATTTTAGATTGCTAACTGAATATTTAAACCGGGCAAATTTAATAATAATCGCTCTCGCGTTTCAAGTCTAACTTTAAAGCCTCGTCTCCATTGTAAACAATTGGTCCGCAACTGTGTGCAAACATTTTGGTTCAGTGCTCCCCACTTGTTCGTGAACAATTGCTGATAGTGTCACGTCCACACTGTAAACTAATGTTCCTGAGCTGTTGCACATATTTTTGGAGCAATTGTGTCGCGTCCACATTGTAAACAGTTGTATCGCACCGCCGGCCGCGCATAAGCAATGTTCGCGAACAGCTTAACTTATTGCTGAGCTGTTGTACTGATTTTTGTATAAGTAATTTATTGATGTTCGATGCTCTCTATTTAAATGGGAAACACGGGGAGCATTACACGAATTGGAAGAATTAGTTAGAAATCAGGAACTTCATTGATGGCAAATCATTAAGTTTTATCTTAAATAAAATAATGTTAGCTAATTTTAAGTGTAAATCAAAAAAGTTATAAGGTATTAAGGTTCAAAGTTGTGTTAATATTCGCCAGTGTGGCTACATATTAATTATGTATTTCCATCAACTTTCGGCCATATGATATTTCGACCAATTTCAGTGCTTATCCACAGGACGTTATTGACCGGAATTATCCGAGTAAAGTGAGGGAAAAGGCTTGTCGTATAAAACAACTAAAGGTATAGGACTTAAATGTATAGGCGGGTCCTATAAGCAAGATTTACTTTTCTTAACTACATACTTCTAATTTAACTGCATTAAAATTCTTCTTTTTTATGTAAGTTCCTATATTTATTACGATTGTTGCAAATAAATAAACTTAAATCTAACGGCAATCTCCCCTTGACATCTTCCTCTTCTTCATGGATCTTCGGTAACAAAGAATGGCTCGGCCACTGGCAAGGTAACGGAATAAACGATCACAGCTTCTTCATCACGACGATCGATTTCCATTTCGATTTCCTCGCAGCCACTTTCATTCCGCTTAAAAACTACAAGATCTTCGCAGTTTCGTCACCATTACGCCGGACTTGCAATTTCAATACGGCCGGCACGGAAGTCGGTTTGCCGAACATTTCAATGTCGAAATATCGGTGACTTAAAGATCTTTCGAATCCTCGGAAATGAAAACGATGGCCGCAAAAGCGCAAACAATAAAACTAATGAAGATTCATTTTTCATTCTTCTTCTGGAGTGTTTGATATAAACTTGAACACTGTTAACTCAACTTTTCTAAATTGAAGTTGGTTTAACGACGATAAACGCGCAAAATCACTCAAATAAAAGTAATAATTTCAATCGGCAAATTAATCGCGCCAGTTACTGCAAGAAATTGTACAAGTCGCACAGAAAAATAGAACTGTCGAAAAATAAATTAAACATTCGAACATGTTGCGCAACTGTTCACGAACAATTTAGACACTTGTTTCGCAATTGTTCATAAACCACGTACGAACGTGAATAGCAACTGCTTAGAAAAAGTTCAGTTGAATGTTGCGCAGTTGTTCGCAGACAATATTTTGAACTACAAAAGTTCATCAACAAAAGTTTACAATAGAGATGAGGCTTAAGCGAGCTGAATAAAGCCTAATTGTATACTTTTGTATTGATGAATTTTCGTAGCAATAAATTATTATTATTAAAATTAATAAAAAATTAAGTAAATTTCGTGGCTTATCACTTCATCATTTTTGAATAATAATATTCTACTCCATTTTATTTCTTTACAGGTAAGATTCCTTGTGCCAAAAATAATTTTGATTAAATCTATTTCGGGGTAAGAATTACATTAAAATATCAATTCATTATCTAATTAGATATTAATCTAGAAAATGTATCATTCATAAATCCTCGCTTAACCAAAAATATCAACTCTAATTCAAACTACATCGTAAATTGCAATTTAAATCGAAATTTTTGGTCTTGCAAACCACTTTCAGTCGCTAGATTGTAATTGCTACCAACACTCATCTCATTTCGGTACCCTTTTCAGCAAAACACTTTTGAATATTTAGTGCGATACTATAAATTCCATTTAGATACATAAGTGTCGTGTCGACTCAATCCAAATTACAATAAATTTTCCTGGTTTCAATTTATTCATATGTCCCTAATAGTCGCGACATATTGCCTTGATTGAATTTGCTTCGACAGTTGATTATGTTAAGTAGCAATTTTTTCAATATCAGCCAAAAGCAAATTAGACAAAAATGAATTAACATATTTGAGTATACGTACATTAGTGTAGGTATCTTTAAAAAAAACATCAAAAATTTGAATAGTTTTCTTCACACATCCCCGCACGATATGGTCATAACAAGATATGGTTGAAATTTATGGATTTAATATTGAAATAAGGGACTTTTATGTGTGTCTTTTCGGTGATGAAGTTTAAATAAAAAATATTTTTAATATTCGTAAATTTCCATTTAGATTGTTATGGAGACTATGGTATGAATATATTTTTGGTATATATGAAGATAATACAAGTACATATATCAAATAAATATTTTTCGACATCTTTATCGAAAACTTTAAAAATATTGCAATTGGCAAATTTAGATTTTGTTGTTGTTTTGCTTCGGGAAAGGCACCGCTGTGCGCATAATGTGATTGGCGCCTTTGATTGAATGGCTTTATACTCGTAGATATACAAAACAGGCGTTTTTTAACTGATTTGCTATAAGGTGAAATATGTTATTTAATAGATCTTTTTTTTATAATAAAATAAATCATTTTTATCGTAATTTATTTAAATTGGATTAACAACGTACGAGAGGTAGACAATGTGACTTTTTCTATATTTTAATTTTGACAATTTTCCGTCGAATGAAACTTGTTAAGGAAAAAAAATTAGTTGCGATGATAATTCGGCAGTACATATGTTGTTCAAAATTTGCCCACAGATATTTTGTTTTTTTAAGAGGGAATTCACACTTCCGAAAGGATTTATTAAATCCTTGATTTGATTAACAATTTTACCATATTGTCCTGCAATTTCAATAGTGCAAGTATACATTATACGATGCATTTTGTATTTAGTGACATACGATTCGATCTATAGTATCCAGAGTTTTTACTGGATTCATTTTAATCTACACCAAGATTGGTTGGTAGTCTGTATCGTATGTATGTATTTCTATAATTATTTAGTAAATGTAGAAATTTTTGGTTTGAATACAATTTTTGGCATTTCTATCGGTAAGGCACATATGGAATACCAAATTGTTGAATATGAAATATATTTTAATTCGTCAAATATGACATTAGGGACGTTTTATTGTGCTTATCCCGTGCAGGTTTGGGTAGAACTTCATATAAAAAAAATGACACTTACCCAGGTAAAGTTAACCCGTGCAACTACCCTACACGGGATAGAGCTCAAATGTAGATGGCGGACGCATAGGGGAAATATGAGGGAATTTGTTTTTTCAAACCAAATGTGAGAGTTTTTCTAATCACGAGAAAAGATTTTGTAAAGAGATAATCATCTTTTGTGATAAAATTCACCACATCTAAAAAATAAGCCCACGAAAGCGAGTCAAAGATGCACAAAAACTTTCAAATGTCAGCTGTTTGGTCTTAACCGGGATGTTACCCGCGATCGTTTTTTTCGAGTCAGACTTACACGCGATACGAAAAAAACGTCGCTATTATTTGTATTTGTTAAATCTGGCAGTTATATTTGTGAGTAATGTTTTTTGGTGGTTTTTTGGTCTAAAATATTTTAAAAGCTTAAGCTTAAGTTTAAAGTATTTGTCAAATCTGACAGTTATATTCAGGGCCTGATTTACCCTCAATGGCGGCCGTGGACAATGATCAAATCGCCGTCCTTCCTCACTAATTAGGCTTGGCTTGGAAGTAAATCAGTTGCATTCAAAATGGATGTATATGTGATGTTGAAACTTCCATGGAACTGTGCAAACAATCCAGCATCGCAAATAGATCATAGGTAACGGCCGGCGCAAACAGCTGCGCCATGTTATTATAGTGAAGCCAACTGAGTAATAACACACTAAAAATAAAATAACAGGCGCGACAATCCTGCATTGGACTAAGGCCGCAGGATGTGTTAGTGTCATCCTATTTCCAAGATCTTGTCTGCTTTTTGTTAAGGTAATGAGATCATTTGTAACCACAACTTGAGTGGACACTACAGTTAATTTATTCTATAGGAAAGTTTGTCGATTGAACTACCAGACCAATTTTGGTCAAGTGTGCCCTATTGCAGGCCTAATTCGATGCTTCTCTAGTGGACAATTTTTGGGACTAGGACAAAAGAATATCTGAAAAAATTATACATTTAAGAGCCAACAATAAAAAATCGAAATTACACATTGAACGTTGAATTAAAACATGCACCAAATATGTTCCTTCTATCACTCGTAATTTTCTTCATGAGTTTCTGCTTCAAGTTTCTATAGAAACTCAGACTGCCAGTTTACCACTGGCTTCAGTAAACTAACCATAACCACCACTGGGCTTAGTGGTGAACTGGCAGTCTGAGTAGGTAAATTGAAACCTAAGGAGGTTATTTTAGGGGCGGCATTTTTAACTTTATTCAAACACCTCTTGTTTTCTTCTTTCTTCATCTTTTTTTTTTATGCCGCTCACACATGGAAAATCCATGTGTTTGACAGCATGAAGAATTCAGGGGTTCTTCATGTGTATACCGCTCCATGGCGCAGGATTGCGAAAGTAATTTGGCTGAAACTCGTAGAGTTTGGAAGGGCAAATATGAAAATCAGCTTTTCAACGATTTTTCTAAGTATAATTTGTTCTTTAGGTTTATCAAAACCGCCTCTTGAACGAAATGCGTATTTCTCAACTTTAAATTATTATTAAATATTATTCGAAAATTTCAAAAATTTCCCACCCCTCAAAATTTGCCGCCCCGGGCAATTGGCCAGTTCGCCCATATGGAAAATCCAGCCTTGGTTATATTTATGATAAAAGTAAATTGGTTTTATTTTTTTTTTAATATTAAAAAAGTTTACCCAACTTTTGAATTCATTTTCTAAGTTGGTGCGCATTCCAAATTAAAATAGAGTTATGGAAATATGTATTTATCAAATATGTATACCTACCTACTGTAAAGTGAGGCACTCACTAGCTGATGCCAGTGTTTTCCCCACCATAACACCCGGTGGCAGAAAACTCAGCAAGCTCACTCACAATCGATAAGGGCTTTTAGGCACATAGGGAACGATCCATAAAACGATTCCGATTCGATTAATACCGAAATTGCACGATTTTTTTTTTCAGTTTAATCTTAAATAAATCATTAAAAAAATAACGAGCGACTATAGTGATAAAAAATAAAATTAATCTGACGCCAATTCGTGTATTATTTGTGCAGATTTCATTATCACTTTATCCCACGCGGAGCCCGGGGCTAATTGCCCCTTTTGCCCCACCCTCTGTGTCATCGGACACTAAACTTGTTGAGCAATCGAAGTTATATGTACGATCAATTTCAAAGTCGAGCGTACAGACGGCCCGTAATACAATGTTTTTTTTTATGCGAATGTCATACTTATTGCACATTATCCTTTTCGGGTAGTAAATAAAAAATAAACACGAAATAAAGTAATAGTGTAGTTACTACGTGATAAACCTAGATTGCAAAATGTGGTAGAGACAATTTGTTTTTTGTTTCTTATATTTTTTGGGGTGCTGAACACGAATCCGGAGCTTCCCACCAAAATTTCGTTGCAGAACAGGGTCAAAATCGTGAAAAACCCTAAAATTTTTGCTGTTTTTCTGTTATTCGCCCCCTAATTCTGCAACTATTTATTTCTGCGAAAAACTCTCCATGAATATTTTAGAGAGCACATAATTGCGCGTCCAAGGAGACATAAATATTAAAAATCTGTTGAGCGGTATTACTACAGTGGATAATTTAAATTTGCCATTTTTAACATAGTTCCATTCTATGAAAAAAAATTTTGAGATTGAACGGTTTTTCATTTTTGGTCGTAAAAGTTGCATTTATCTTGTACATTGTGTATTTTGGAGTGCAGAACCTGAATCTGTAAGTTCCCACCAAAATTTCGTTGCAAAACAGGGTCATAATTGCAAAAAACGCCAAAAAATTACTATCAATTTTAGCAATACCGCTTAACACATTTTAATGATTAATGGCGCGTTGGACCCGCAGTTACGTTTTCTCTAATATTTTCATGGACAGGTTTTCGGAGAAATGTACACTTTCGGAGTTATAAACAAAAAAACGGGAAAACTCCGAAAATGTTGGGTTTTTTCGCGGTTTTGATCCTGTTCCGCAACGAAATTTTGGTGGGAAGCTCCGGATTCGAGCTCAGCACCCCAAAAAACATAAGAAACAAAAAAAAATTTTCTCCACCACACTTTGCAATCTGAAATCACCTCGGAACTACACTATAAATGATACCAGTAAATCTATTTTTGTATTGATCTAACTAAAAGCGTTATAGAATGAAATACGCTAGCCGTATCCTTCCTTACTATATTTCCGGTTATAAAAGTAGGCACTAAACGGCAAACATTTATGATTTATTCCTTCAATAGAGCTCCATACAAAAACTTATAACGCAAGAATATGCCTACAGACGCAAAAACTGAATTTATTAGCTCTAACTCCGTTATCCTTATACCGACTTAGCAAAAAATTCCTGATATGAAATGTCTTCGTTGCTGTATGCTGAGATATTATCGCCAAAACGGGCGATGTGCCTACACTGCAGGTCGAGCAACGCGAAACCATGGAGCGGTATAAAGAACGAGGCAAGGAAGAAGAAGAAGATGAAATGTCTTCGTTTTGGTGCTTTGATATACCTAAGTAGGTACGGGGCACGCCTCTCCAATGAACAATAAAAAAAGTCATCTTTTGCACGACTCATTCAGCGACTCTGTTAACTTGGCAACTTTGTTCAACTCTTCGAGGATACCCTGTTATTTTTGCCCTACCAACGGTTCTGAAACGCACCGGTCGCATATGTTCCCACAACATGTTGTCCATTCTGATCCTATAACTGCGGTTTGCGGATCAGCAATAACTTTCGGTGTTTTCCGTATGTCTGCCTATGTGGAATATGTAAAATCGCAGTTAGAGGATCAGAATGGACAACATGTTGTCGGAACATATGCGACCGGTGCGTTTCGGAACCGTACCCATTAACAGCATTAAAATCGGATAAGCGGCATGGCTCTCACTGCTATATTTACAGAATTAGCTTATCTACTGCACCACTATGCATTTCTGTTTGAATTTACTGCGATTTGACAAGGCCAAAAAAAAGTAAAGAAATAGTTGTTAGAAATTACTTAAATAAAATTCTATCGCGACAAATGCAAGAAAGTGTCAGTAGCAGAATGGTTAGTGAATAACTTTAGGAAACGATAAGTTCAACATTTTTGGACAAAAATAAGCCGAAACGATTTTTTTAGATCTACTGCGAAAAATAAGCGATTTTTTCTTCACATCTACTTCAATATAGGAGCCCTGATAAGCGGTTTAGTTTCTATTTCTAAAAAAAACTTAAAAGTGAACCTTTTGTGAATTCATCCAAAAAATATGATGTTTTTGCTACTCAATTTTCTCTTTCACTCTAGCCCTATAATTATCTTCTAATTATTACTTCTTGGGACACGGTTAGGGCGACCAACACTCCCGGAAGAGTCCTGCATTTCAACAGTTTGTTCAGCATTTAAAATTGAAAAACAACCCGAAAATGTCCTGCAAAACATCCAAAGTGTCCCACATTTTACGCAAGGGGTCACATAGTCAAAAATGCGAGTTTGCGCTAGCAAAGAAATTTTTATGTCCTTGGTTCACATCTTTGATCGACTGCAACTTTTGAACGCAGACAGCTAGGACTACCTATACCTATATCTCGCATTGACTTCTTCAAAAAGTTGGTCGCCTTATTCATGGTGCAGTAAAAAAACTTAAATGAATTTGGAGTAGATGTTGTGGCGACTGTTTTACCTTTTTCACCGAAAAACAATGTACATAATTCAATCAATCAAATGAGACACGGAAGTTCATATCCCATCATTGCTCCCTGTAGATACACTGAAAATATTTCTTATTAATTTGGAATATTTATAAACTAACCGTATAAAACTCCTCGCGGATCCGATTCTTTTCTATAAAGCTCATACTTTTTGTACTTTTTTGTACCTATATTAGGTAATCTATACATAAGTACCTACATATTTCACTCATCTATCTATATATATAAAAATGGACGTGTATTTGTGTCTGTTGCCAGTAAACTTCTAAGCCACTGGACCAATTTGGATGATTCTTTTTTTGTTTTATCCGCCTTACATTGGAGAAGGTTTATGGACCAAAAATTCTTTAAAAAGTGGTGGTAAATATCGAAATTCCATTTTGTGTGAGGGTAAGTGATTAAAACTACTCGATTCATACGCTTTAAATTTTTATACGTGTAGTAAATGAAATCGAACCGGCTTAAGGATATTATCTTTTCGAAACGGCTGGACTGATTTTTGTGAAATTTTGTATATATATCCTTGCTAGGTATGGTAATCGGTCGTAAACTATATTTCATGCCCCGAAGTGCCCTCCTCTTCTTTTTATTGTTATTTTTCTATTTTGTACAGTAAGTGATTAAACCTACTCGATTGATTCGCTTTAAATTTTCAAACGTGTACTAAATCAAATCGAACCGGCTTAAGGATATGTTTTTTTCGAAACGGCTGGACCGATTTTTATGAAATTTTGTATATGTATATTTCTAGGTATGGTAATCGGTCGTAAACTATATTTCATACCCCGAAGTGCACTCCTCTTCTTTTTATCGTTATTTTACTATTTTGTACAGTAAATGATTAAACCTACTCGATTCATACGCTTTAAATTTTTATACGTGTACTAAATGAAATCGAACCGGCTTAAGGATATCTTTTCGAAACGGCTTTAACGATTTTTATGAAATTTTGTATATATCTTTGCTAGGTATGGGAATCAGTCGTAAGCTATATTTTATGCCCCAAAGTCCCCCCTCTTCTTTGTATAGTTAATTTAGTATTTTGTACAGTAAGTGATTAAACCTACTCGATTCATACGTTTTAAATTTTTATACGTGTACTAAATGAAATCGAACCGGCTTAAGGATATGATATAAATATGATGATATGACGTAGTGTAATGGAGCCATAATTAATCAGAGAAGTTTTAACTGTATTAGAGGTGGTTACATCAACTGTTAAATGCATAAACAACACTGCTTAACACTATTGAGCAACTCTGTCGAAAATTTGTAGTAGGGTAGGCTACCATGGAACACTTGATAACGTCACTTCCAGTATAGGAAAAACTCTTAGGATTATCCTGACGATAAACTGCTTCGTTTTATACAGAAGATAGGACACATAACGGATTTTTGTTTGTTTGTTTAATCCATCTTACGCTGAAGAAAGTTTACAGACCGAGAAAATTTTGAAAGTCTCAAAGGAAGTGGCGGTAAATTCCATTTTGTATGTATGGAATATTAAGTTGTCATTGGGTCAAATACAGTGTAACTTAGATAAATGTGACTACGTTTTTGCGAACATTTATCCTGGATGTTGGTCACAGCAATTTCATAATCAGCCACTACTTCGGAAATCTGTTGATACGAGTATATCCGCAATTTTTTTAGCGGAGCGACACGGTTGAGGTGTTGCCGAACTCACGACAAAATTACCTAAAAGGTCATCGGACCCTCTTCCCGATTCCCCTCTTACGTCGATCCCAATAAATTCAAAATCGCTCATAAAGTTAAATAAGTGTAAAGTTGTGAGCCAAGCGAACAACGCGAGCGCAGCGAGCACGATAAGAGAGCGAGCGAACCGAGCTCTCTCAGCTAGTAAAAAATAAATATTAAAAAACCACGACTCAGCCGTAAAATTTTGAATTTAAAATTTACTGTTAAAATCAAAAATTTCCAAACTATCCGAAATATGCACAACTAACCGCCGAGCATAACCCACCCCATTATAGATTGAGTAATTTGCATCTTGAATCCATTAGCATCATAATCGCGCTTCACTACAGAATGTCCTGTTTCAGCCTACACTCCACAACTATCTCCCTATTTTTTTTTAGCAAGCTGTCTTCATAACTGATTAGTTTCCGTAAAAAAAATTAATGGAAGTTCATGCATCATTCATAGCTAGAAGTATACATATCGGCTATATAGATGATTGAAATTGGCATTCTCTCTTTCCCTTCGCATCTGCAAAAAGCCAGGATACTTTCGCTATATAATGTCTAGTCTGAGCCGGAAATATTCTTGACGTCCTCTGCCAAGCTATGCCCATGATTTTAAATTTAGAGACCAACTCGACGACTATAGAGAAACGGACGTGATTCTAATTAAAATGTCAAATTGAATCCACCAACAATAAGGAAAGGACGAAAGCTATAAATATAGGTAGGCGATAGATGAGAGTATAGTTTTTTTGACAGAATAGAGAGAGAGACGCTATCTCAGTTCTATATCAAATTTCCATCCTGTGTACACGCCTTTTTCGGATAATTTTTCATCATTTTAACACACACCCTTTTGTATATAGACGACGCGAACGTTTTCCGGAGAGTTTGGATAAAGGACTTAGTACTCGTTCTGAAGCCAATATATGGGTTTCACACGATTCGTTCTTTTGGCAAACTCACACGTTATAGTGTAAGGGTTGACGATAATGAAATGTGTCAAGTTGAAAAGTTCATCAATCATCGACAGGGTGTTTTTCAGTTTCCGCACTTTTTTTTTTTAATATGGAAATTGAACATACGAACAGAAGAGAACTGATGTGATAACAAGATTTAATTGAAGATTTAAAAACTTTGATAAAATATATTTTTGTAATTTTTTTCGGAAAGTTTGTTGCAAAGAAACTATTTTATCCATTTTGAAATAAACACAAATTTAGAAAATTTATTTGTGTCCTCATGAACTAACGACATTTGAAAAAAAATGACAACTAGTGTAGTTATTACGTGATTTCAGATTGCAAAATGTGGTGGAAAAACAGACACAAATTTAGGGGTTTTTCGCGATTTTGACCGTGTTCCGCATCGAAATTTAGGTGGGGAGTTTCGGGTTCGTGCTCAGCACCCCAAAAAACATAAGAAAAATAAAATTGTCTCCACCACATTTTGCAATCTCATGTATAGGTTTATCACGGCTGTATCTCCTAAACGGTGATAGCTACGGCCTTCAAAGTTTCAGCAAAATGTAGGTCTGGATGCCCTCTTCATCGACTTTTTCAAACTCCATTTTTGCAAAATCTCATAGAAATTGAGAAAAGTGGCATTTTCAGCCCAAAAGGAGCGTTTTCGGGGCGATTTACTGCCCAAACTTTAAACGGCTGTATCTCCTAAACGGTGATAGCTACGGCCTTCAAAGTTTCAGCAAAATGTAGGTCTGGATGCCCTCTTCATCGACTTTTTCAAACCCCATTTTCGCCAAATCTCATAGAAATTGAGAAAAGTGGCATTTTCAGCCCAAAAGGAGCGTTTTGGGGGCGATTTACTGCCCAAACTTTAAACGGCTGTATCTCCTAAACGGTGATAGCTAGGGCCCTCAAAGTTTCAGCAAAATGTAGGTCTGGATGCCCTCTTCATCGACTTTTTCAAACCCCATTTTTGCCAAATCTCATAGAAATTGAGAAAAGTGGCATTTTCAGCCCAAAAGGAGTGTTTTGGGGGCGATTTACTGCCCAAACTTTAAACGGCTGTATCTCCTAAACGGTGATAGCTAGGGCCCTCAAAGTTTCTGCAAAATGTAGGTCTGGATGCCCTCTTCATCGACTTTTTCAAACCCCATTTTCGCCAAATCTCATAGAAATTGAGAAAAGTGGCATTTTTAGCCCAAAAGGAGCGTTTTGGGGGCGATTTACTGCCCAAACTTTAAACGGCTGTATCTCCTAAACGGTGATAGCTAGGGCCCTCAAAGTTTTAGCAAAATGTTGGTCTGGATGCCCTCTTCATCGACTTTTTCAAACCCCATTTTCGCCAAATCTCATAGAAATTGAGAAAAGTGGCATTTTTAGCCCAAAAGGAGCGTTTTCGGGGCGATTTACTGCCCAAACTTTAAACGGCTGTATCTCCTAAACGGTGATAGCTACGGCCTTCAAAGTTTCAGCAAAATGTAGGTCTGGATGCCCTCTTCATCGACTTTTTCAAACCCCATTTTCGCCAAATCTCATAGAAATTGAGAAAAGTGGCATCTTCAGCCCAAAAGGAGCGTTTTCGGGGCGATTTACTGCCCAAACTTTAAACGGCTGTATCTCCTAAACGGTGATAGCTAGGGCCCTCAAAGTTTCAGCAAAATGTAGGTCTGGATGCCCTCTTCATCGACTTTTTCAAACCCCATTTTCGCCAAATCTCATAGAAATTGAGAAAAGTGGCATTTTCAGCCCAAAAGGAGCGTTTTGGGGGCGATTTACTGCCCAAACTTTAAACGGCTGTATCTCCTAAACGGTGATAGCTAGGGCCCTCAAAGTTTCAGCAAAATGTAGGTCTGGATGCCCTCTTCATCGACTTTTTCAAACCCCATTTTCGCCAAATCTCATAGAAATTGAGAAAAGTGGCATTTTCAGCCCAAAAGGAGCGTTTTGGGGGCAATTTACTGCCCAAACTTTAAACGGCTGTATCTCCTAAACGGTGATAGCTAGGGCCCTCAAAGTTTCAGCAAAATGTAGGTCTGGATGCCCTCTTCATCGACTTTTTCCAACCCCATTTTCGCCAAATCTCATAGAAATTGAGAAAAGTGGCATTTTGAGCCCAAAAGGAGCGTTTTGGGGCGATTCACTGCCCAAACTTTAAACGGCTGTATCTCCTAAACGGTGATAGCTACGGCCTTCAAAGTTTCAGCAAAATGTAGGTCTGGATGCCCTCTTCATCGACTTTTTCAAACCCCATTTTCGCCAAATCTCATAGAAATTGAGAAAGGTGGCATTTTCAGCCCAAAAGGAGCGTTTTCGGGGCGATTTACTGCCCAAACTTTAAACGGCTGTATCTCCTAAACGGTGATAGCTAGGGCCCTCAAAGTTTCAGCAAAATGTAGGTCTGGATGCCCTCTTCATCGACTTTTTCAAACCCCATTTTCGCCAAATCTCATAGAAATTGAGAAAAGTGGCATTTTCAGCCCAAAAGGAGCGTTTTGGGGGCGATTTACTGCCCAAACTTTAAACGGCTGTATCTCCTAAACGGTGATAGCTAGGGCCCTCAAAGTTTCAGCAAAATGTAGGTCTGGATGCCCTCTTCATCGACTTTTTCAAACCCCATTTTCGCCAAATCTCATAGAAATTGAGAAAAGTGGCATTTTCAGCTCAAAAGGAGCGTTTTGGGGGCGATTTACTGCCCAAACTTTAAACGGCTGTATCTCCTAAACGGTGATAGCTAGGACCCTCAAAGTTTCAGCAAAATGTAGGTCTGGATGCCCTCTTCATCGACTTTTTCAAACCCCATTTTCGCCAAATCTCATAGAAATTGAGAAAAGTGGCATTTTCAGCCCAAAAGGAGCGTTTTGGGGGCGATTTACTGCCCAAACTTTAAACGGCTGTATCTCCTAAACGGTGATAGCTAGGGCCCTCAAAGTTTCAGCAAAATGTAGGTCTGGATGCCCTCTTCATCGACTTTTTCAAACCCCATTTTCGCCAAATCTCATAGAAATTGAGAAAAGTGGCATTTTGAGCCCAAAAGGAGCGTTTTGGGGCGATTTACTGCCCAAACTTTAAACGGCTGTATCTCCTAAACGGTGATAGCTAGGGCCCTCAAAGTTTCAGCAAAATGTAGGTCTGGATGCCCTCTTCATCGACTTTTTCAAACCCCATTTTCGCCAAATCTCATAGAAATTGAGAAAAGTGGCATTTTGAGCCCAAAAGGAGCGTTTTGGGGCGATTTACTGCCCAAACTTTAAACGGCTGTATCTCCTAAACGGGCTTTCTACACTAAATCCCCTATCGTCCCCTTTCAGTAAATTTTCAAAACATTAAAATCAATAAAAGCGAGTCTGTTAGCCCTCAATGGTCAGCACATTTTACTGGTTGCGTTTAGAGACTGGTCTGATGATGTTTTTCTTCTATTTTCATTCGCGAAACTTAAGTTTCGGAGTTGCGGAGTAAGAATTCTTACTCCGCCACATTGTTTTGGTTGAAGTTCAAACAGCCACTTCATTCACCAGTCCCCCGCGGGTGTCGTAAATAACTCTTCGTTATAGCATCCCTCGCTGGTTATTCGTATACCAACTGGCAACATTTCGGGATCGGGATATTTTCATGCAGACCAACCCTGCTGTATTGCACTGATTTTGGTTTCTACGAGTATGTGGGCTGTAGAGCAAAATAGGATACAACAAAGTATTTGTCGTCCGCTGGTCCGCTTCACTTTATATCCATAGTATGGCACTCGAATAGCGAGAAAATGCCAAACTGTCAACTATACTCCGGGGTAGTTTCTATTTTCCTTCGTAAAAGCAATTTTCGCAGTGGCGCAGGACATACCCAAATTACAATGCGAGACAACCGAAAAGATTGCACACAACAACCGTGTATGTAGGTATTTTCGGGATTGTTGGTATTTTGTTTTCAGGCATAGCTATTTCACTTTTCCGGGAAGAAGCGTTGGGATGATATGAAGAGTGCTTCATTGTGGCATCGCGAACATTTGAAACAAGTGAAATTTGGTTGCTTCAAGTTCCGACACAGTCCCCAAAATTGTCATTGTTGTTTTGTGGTCGTGTATATATCGCGTCAAAGCTCACAACGAAAAGTGTAAATCGGACTGCTTCCGTACATTGTATGGCACTTGCAACAATAAAAGGACATCGTATAGTTGCTTGTAGACGACGACGACGACGACCGACGCCACCATTGCCATAGGACAATAACAAACAACAAACGAGGGAATTATTTATGACGACATGAATGTAATGAATTGGACACTGAGCGTCACATCTACGGGACAACACAATGGTAACTGTCATGGGTGTAAGCAATGTTTGGGGGATGAGTGTGTTTGAGCTGGAGAGAAGAAGAAGTTCATTGGGTTGTCAAGTGGTGTTTAAATGTCGGAGATGAATGGTGTCATTTTTATCTGTAATAATTGTAAAGGATGTTGTTGTTGAGACAATCATTTGTGCGGGAGTAACTTTATTGGATTTATTAAAGGATTTTATATGATTTAGAAGTTTGAAAGTACCTAATATAAATAAGTTCCTGTGTATTCTTGACGATGGAAATTGGTAGTTATCCTTTGTTTTATGAGAAAGGCATTTCAGGAAATTTTTGTACGTATTTAAACAAACATAACGTGCGAAATTCATCTAAGTAGAAATCCACCCGGTTAAATTTAAAAAAAAATTGTAGGAATATCCCAATACAATTCCGAAACAATTTTGTTTTCTTTTTTTATAGTACCAACATACTTACAAATTCTTGCCACAACGTTCTTCAATAAATCAATAAACTTTCGAAAACTTGCCAAAATCTTGCTGAACGATAAATTCCATTTTTTCGAGTAATCTTTTATAAGTCCATTTACTGACATAATTCTGATCCGATTAATTACCGTTAATCTGATATTTTATTACAATACCAAAGTTTGAATCGTGCGATTTTCATATACTGCGAGCTTTCAACATGATATTCAGCATTTTAGATTCATTGTTTGATTTCCATTTATCAAAATCAGAATCAATTTTGGAATTTTTCAATTTTCCTATTTCAGTTTCGTCTATTAACAGTCGACTCGACTCGTCTGATTTATGAATTGCCTCCATAAAAAGATTTGATCAGACAATGGCACTGTATATTAATTCATTTATACCACTCCTTTAATGTCTTCATCGGAATATATTTTATACAGACTTTTTTCTATGTCGTCTTTTGTATTCCGACTCTCGAACTTGAGCTATACGAATAGTAAATCAGTTTAGTGTTCTATTAGTTCCAATAAAGTTTTTTCTCTTCTTATAAACTAACCTCCAGTGACGGAGCTCGTGTGGTGCTGAGATTTATGTAATTCAATGGCTTTTTTATTAGATATCAATAAATTTATGATGAAATGCTTGAATGCCTTCGAAGATGTTGTTGGCGAAATGCATGAGATGTGAGACGTGAGGATAATAACAATAATAATATAATAGATTGACTGAATTATCATAATATGGATTGGCTTGGAATCTGAATCTGAATGGATCTGAATTTATTGTAAATTGGACTAATATAAAATGCTATTGTAGTGTATGCGCATAATAATGAAAGACGAGTGAATATTTTCGCCTTATCGGTGTTAACATCATTATATCGTTAATTAATAATAAGAGGAAAAAAGGAGAGTGTTAAATCAACATGTTGTGTGAATGTTTGGCATAATGAAATATTGATGTATTTTAATTTAGGTCCGAATGATGGCTTTTTTTCAAATTGATGAATATGTATTTTAAATTTATTCATTTTGTTAGAGAGGTGTGAAAAAATATGTTTTACAACACAATTTCGCTATACTGTAGCAATTTGATAGTTTAATAGTAGTAAAAGAGCAGTCCTTTTTTATTTATCTTGTTCATGATGCCTGACAACAAACACAGCCATTCGTAATACGGATTTCAAAAATACCTTGTCTAAATGTAGTTATAATTATTTATAAATTTAATATTTATAATAAAAATGTATTTCTTAATAAATTAATTGATCTAAAGCTTTTAATCATTTTGCTTCCTTTTTTCATTTCACTTCTACCTATTTCTGTTTGTGTGACTTATTGTACTAAAATTGAAGTTTCATACAGACGCAAAGGTTTCGTATATAAGGAGTTAGTGGTGTCTTCAAAATGGTATATTTTACAATATTTATTCACACAACATAATATGCCGTTTTAATCAGTTTGCAGGCAAAAAGATCCCTATAGCCTATACCGTACATCAATATGCAGTAAACGCTAAACCTTAATGCAGTCACTGTGCATCGATGCACGCGGTAGGGATTTTTTCTTCCTTCAAACTAATTTTATAAAAGTGAAACCTGTATAAGATTTTTTTTAATAATATTTGAGTTTTTGCCCTCAAAACAACGAACAACACACTTCGCTGAGAAATATTTTAGAATTGTGACAACTGTCACCCAATTTTCAGGAAAAACGCCAGCGATTTTGAAACCAACAATGTGGCCCGCGTAAAAATTATGTTGGACGCCCCTGTACTAGAAAATGATATCTCCTTTTAACTAACACGTAGCTGGCAAAACTGATGGCTGTTGTTGTATTGATATTTTGTACGCTACTGCTGCTCCATTCCACCAGCCCCTTCCATATTTTGAATATGGTTTCCAAATTCTGTGTATCGTTTGTGCTTCATTTTCCAAGCTATAACCTACAAAAGTTTTTTTTACGATTTCCTCCTTTAGTAATGGTGCACAAACGAAAATATTTAATGCAAATACGTATGCACATACGTCTAAGTGAAAGGGGCTGACGAAATAGGAGCCCGCTACTGCTATCAATTGACAACTTATGGACACTTCGGAAATTTCTTAAAATTTGTGCTCATGCAGCTTATATGGCTTATGAAACAGTGTTATTGAAAAAAAAAAAAATCAAGTTCCTGCTATCAAGTCGGACTGAGAAAATTTATTATTGAATTAGAAATATAGGCTGGGACAATATTGCCAGAACGGGCGATGTGCTTGTGCTGAAGGTCAACCGATGGGATCAGTGGCGGAACAAGTTGATTTGGGGCCCTCCCGCTAACCCCTTGAGTGGTCCCCCTGATATAAGTGGTTTAGTGTAGTAAGCACGTGATAAACCTATAGTAGTGTCTCCTCGACTTACGTAAGCATTTCGTTCCAAAAATCTATATGCAAGCTGTCATTTTACGTAACTCGAAATGTTCTCAATAGGCATACTATAGTTATTTGAAAATTTGCAAAAAGTCGACAAATGTGTGAATTTCAGACTTCAATTTACATGTGCATTATTTTCTTCAATTTTTTCTTTGGACTTTGTAAATTAAGGGCTGAATTAAGCTCGAGAGTGAAATTTATTCCGCTGCGATTTTATCAATAAAAATGAATACTTACTATCGTACTTGGGTGGAGAACCTCTCTGAGGTAAGTTTCCATAACAGTCCATCTACAACTAAACACTACAGCAAAGAGGACAGTACCCTTCCCTGTGGGCAGCCACGAGTGGCTAAGGCGGAGAGGGTGGACCCTCCGATGCTGGTATAAATGTTCCTGGATGAAAGCATTCGTTGCACCCAGGCAATCAATGTCACATCTGCCCCTTTTGTTCTCAGCGCCGTACCGATGGACCCGAAGGACGAAGGACAAGAATGCTAACCATGCTATGCTTTTCAGTATTTGAAATTAAGTAATTAAGTTAACAAATTAGTCGTTTGTTGGTTAAAAATCAATATCATGAGCGCCTCGCGCCATAATATTCGCTATGCCCGCAAATACACTATTAGAACAGTCACTCAACTATAATTATGGATTTATGGAAGTGGTCAGCGCCCCGGGGTCGAGTATATCGGAGCCTTACTCTAAATGAATTTTTCTAGGCTTTTTCGTATAGTACGACCCTTCTCAAATTTTAGGGATATTGGTTTATGTAAAATCCGTTAAATTTTTGAAACAAGTTAAGGTTTTCTTATCATACGATTTTTTTTAAGTATTTTGGGATAGAATTTAGTTCTTTGGACGTACAGGATTAGCTATAGGATAAAGAGGAAGATGCAGAGGAACATAATCTCGTTATCTACAAAAATTACCGAAGCTGGATTATTCTTATTTTTTATTTTTGTAGTCAAATTTTTTTACGGTTCAAAAAATCATTCTTGCGGCTTTGGCTTTTGGGCCCCTAATTCTCGTATGATAGCAGACTCGTCGTGATGCTTATTACAGAGGGAATCAAGTGTGCATAAAAATTGTAAACCTTCCTTGTTTTCGGACAATAATCTAAATTAGTATGCCTGAAATATATTTCGCCGACTTAACTATTTTATTGAAGTGGAAAATGTGTTTTAATAATATACAATCGTCGACAGAAAAGCGGACATTTGTCCGAATGGGGCTAAATTGAAATATCCGTTTCCGTAACCCCAAGTGAAATTGATGTCTATCGAAAGGGTTCCACCCAAGAGATCATTCGGAGTCGAGACCTTTCGATTACGGCGTTACTATCACTTGTTGTAATGGAAACTGAATTTTCGGTCTGCTACCAGTACCGAAAACAGTCAATTCCTGGCCTGATCGGGATGATCGGGATGATCGGGAAATCGACCGGCGGCGACTACGGGAAAAAGTTCTTGAGATCAATTCAATGCAAGTGAAAACCATTCGATTGAACCCACTTTCACGAGGCGATACGGTCACTGTAATTTCGGTTTGGTCCTATCCAATACTGAAAACGGTAAATTTTGCGAGCAGTATAGTGGGAGAATCGAGAAGGAAGGGGGTTATAACTACAGATCCTTTTCATTTGCAGTGAGGTCTTTTGTATTTAGTATGTATTAATGAAAGCATCTGTTTTTTTTTTGCGTAAAAGAAAATTTTTTCAAATTATTATCAAACATTTTCCGAATGTTTCGTTGTTTTTTTATTTACATAACATCGATCTCGTTAATTGTTCTCCATACGTAGATGTGTAGTGAGGTTGGTTGAATTTTACCTATAAAACTGAACTTTATTTAGCTGACGTATTTAAAAAGTAATAAATAGCCAACTAAAAATCAATAAATATTAACTAAATACTGAAGCCCTTGCTAACAAATAAATTAAAGGAAAACTCACAAAATATGAAACAAACATTTGCAAAAAAATGGTCATCCCTACACTTTCAATAATTCACATAACAATCGATGCTACCGATAATACCTGTATTGTACCTCTACTGTTAAATTAAAATTATTAGCTCCAGTATCTCAACAGAATGGTTGGTTGGTTGGTTTTTGCGAATATATTTCATGAAAGATTATTTGTATCTACCCGGTTAGATACAGTAAACCACGGATAAGTGTTGTGTTTTTTTTGTATTCTGGTGTAGGTTAGTTTACAGTAACTACATGGGGTTACAATAACAACATAACCTGTATGGGTCATGTTGTTATTGTAACCCCATGTAGTTACACTAAAATAACCCAAACTCAATTTATTAAAAAATTCAATTCTCATCAAAAGATTTTCTTTATTCACATTATATTATGGCCCTGAAGAAGCACATTTCATTTCGATTTATCTAGATTTCCCTCATTTCTAAAATTACCAATGGGACAGCCAGCGACGTTACACTCTTAGATCTGTCATGGTGCAAAAAGTGCTACTGCAATAGAAATCACAATTTGATAACCAAAGCGAAATGATTCGTCGCATGGTTAAGCAGATACAACAAAAAATGCTTTTCGAAAAAAAATAATTACAAAAACTAAAGGTTTCTTCTGCCAAGCTGACTATACTATCTTATTAGGGTAGCCCTGCCATCATGGTATTGTCAAAAGAAGATTCCGTTTTGGAAACATATTAGTATAGCCACGACTTGATAACATATGAACGCTTAAGTTACAAAGATACTTGCACTTTTGCTAAAAAAACTAGACCGAGGCTAATTTCGGGCGCGGCCGAAATTTGGATACCCGTCACACTTGAATGAAACGTGAACTTAAGGTTCTTTTGAGTTAATAGTTTCTACCACAAACCTATGACGTGTTCCGATGCCATCTGTTCCTGGATATTTCGAGGCTTTACTAGGAACACACTCGGGTGAAGTTTGGTTAAGATTGGTTTGAAAGAATAAAAGTTTTTCCTTACATGAATTTTATTTGCGGCGGGTTGGTTTGTATGACAGTCCTATGACGTAGTGTTCCGGTTCCATCCGTTCCTGGATATGTTTCGAGGATTTGCTGGGAACACACGGTTTGGTTAAGATTGGTTCAAAAAGAGAAAAATGTTTCTTACTAGAAGCTAATTTTTGTCGTTTGGTTTGTATGACAGACCTATGACATAGCGTTCCGATTTTATCCGTTTCTAGATATGTTCTGAGGCTTTACTAGGAACACACTTGGTGGAAGTTTAGTTAAGATTGGTTCAAAAACAAAAAAGTTTTTCTTAGAAGAACCTAATTTTTGGTGGTTGGTTTGTATATTACAGCCCTATAACGTAGTGTTCCGATTCCATCCGCTCCTGGATATGTTTCGAGGCTTTACTAGGAACACACTTGCATGTAGAACCTAATTTTGGATTTTGTGTGCCATGGTCCGATTCCATGCGCTCCGACACATATACAGCGTACACTAAGAAGAAACTTGTATACAAAATTTTAGCGCGATGCCTTCCTTTGGATTGGATCACATATATACGCTGGTTTGGCTTATTTGCTCTATTGAATTATTGCAATGAACATGTGCACTTCTCCGTGATAAATCGTCTGCAAATTGTATTAAATTTTGTCTCTACGAACACAAACCTTAAGGAGGCAAGGAAGAAGAAAAAGACTTAAATCTAGAACGTTACATTAATTTGTTACTTTGTATAAAAAAAAATTAGAATAGACCAAGTGGTCTGTTAAAATATAATACGCATATTTTTCAAACCGAACAGCAGAATTAAAACCCCAAATTAAATGCTAGTATGCCAGTCAGTTCTGTTCAGATTTTAAACGATTTTTCAACAACTTTCCTTCATCATACATTCCTTTGAAATACCGTGACAAATGTTGCAACTTTACTTTATAGAAATTTCACTTTCTAAAATTACCTATTATTGCCTGACAAAATTTTTTTTTCGCAACTCAACTTGGCTACCTGAAACATTTAATGAATTAATGTAACATGCAAATTGCACACGCTATTCAACGAGACTCCCCATAGGTGATTTCTTCTTACACCTTTCTGTTCTTTCAATTTGCCACAGTCATCCAGATCAGATCCTACTTTGTTCCACTATACACCGTCATTAAAAATTGGTACGTGGCACGATCATTAATTCATCAATTGATAAATTATCCAGTTCGAATATTCATTCACAAATGAATATTATTTTGGACAAAGTCTGTTCATCTCGTGATGGTTTGCTGTGCTGTCAAACAATATAAGACACCTCATCGCCTCGGGTGGTAAACATTTTTCATGCATTATATAAATGTATTTCGGTTTTCATTCAAAGTTCATGTGTTGCATTGTCAGTCAGGAATTTATATTATATTTAATTTGCATTCATTAGTACCGCATCCAGGACAGCTTGATTAGTCTTCGCGGTGTGCGCACCTTAAAGTTGACTCCGGCAGAGAAAAGGAACATTCGAATGAAACATATTCGCAATTGTTATGCGTGACCGGTTACATGCATTCCTTATTCCTTTTTTTCTTAAACTTTTGCTATGGCGAAACTTTGTGCATTTTATTGATATAACATTATACAACACAATTAGCCATGCTTTTTTGTATCTGTATTGAAAATCTCGGACCCTGCCTAAAGTTGATCCAAATCGTCAACATATTGCGGTCGGGGTCTTTTCACATACCTAAGACCAGCTCATATGAATGGCTTGTATATGACTTCAGAAAACACGATAAAATGGCCCTACAAATGACTACAGCGTGTTCAGCTTCTTTCAATCAGGATGGTCCAGAGGCCAGACAAAAAATATAAAATTCAATTAAGAGCCATCAATCTGACAACATAATTGGAATATACTATAAAAGTGTGCTTTGGCTCGGATCAACATACATATATGGCATGCAGTAACAATGGTCAGTAATTATATAGTGTCTGGTTATATATGCATGGCTAACAGATATTAGCAACATTGACTCAAGCCATAGCCACCATAGAAGAAGATTGAATCAAAATTCAAAGACTCTGATCACTGGAACATCGTTCGTCGACAGTCAACCGTTTGGAAAGAATTCAATAAGAAGCTCGATGAATGTAAATATTCAGATTACACGCTATTGAATTGAATGTTTGATGAATGTTGGCATAGTGAAAGAGATGAATAGTACAAAGAATTTAAACCCTAAAAACAGACAATATAATTCCGAAAAGTGGCGTTTGAATAATAGAAATTCTTTTAGTCAGCTTGTTGGCATAACAATTCATAGTAGTTCCCGAAAAAAGTGAAAAGACAATCATAATGTTAATTGCAGACGCCATCAATTTTTTTTTTGTTATTTTTTCCTATACCAAACATTTACTGTGTATAAACACTTACTCATCGTCATCGAGGCCTGATCTTCAGCACGAATCATCATTAATCTCCAACCGACTGACTTGACTCTGCTGCTTGTTGTGCAACAACACGCAGATTTTATGTGGTACGAAGAAGATATTATGATCATCATCATTCTCTAAATTGAGACATTTTTCAATCGATCGCAAATTGTGAGTATATCCAGGGTGCATCAGTAAAGCTAAACTATAGCCTTTGAGTATGTGTAACAAACGAGCGGCAACCGCTCGACTTCCATTCAAGCGGCATAAAACATCATAAAAATGGCTAATTATATGTTATAGTATAGTAATACGACTTCATCCATGCCTATATATGAGTCCCGATCCTGAGTATCCTTTGGAAATTGCCGCGAAAAAGATGGAGAGAACAGAACGTTATATCTCCAAGGCAGTTGTTTGCAGACATAAAACTCACATTTTGTTTCTCATTCCCTTTCTGCGCATAAATTTTATACAATCTTTTGACTTATAACCGCTAATTACTATCCTTTTCACGTTTCTGCACAAAATCTTTGCGTTTTACGTCAATTCAGCGAGTCTATAAACTGCCTATATGTGCGGATGCACATATAGGGTCCAAATGGACTACTATGTGTAGACACACATCCCAGTATAAGAGAGCTCGCGAAGATTGTTTTAAAAGTGATTGCACGAATAACTAATTGATTGGTGGCTTAAGTCTTAATCGACTTGAAATTACCCCATCATTTTTTTAAGGTCGTCGTGAATGTATTGCATAGACCGCACAGACCCAACATTGATTCGAGCAGACTTTCATATTTAACAACCATTCAGAAGAGATACATAATGAAAAAGAAGTAGCTCCAAAGGACTACCGGTGGCGGAGCCACGCACACAGAAACCTGAACCTCGAAGGTTCAGTTCAACCAAGAAGCAGGGACAGAAGAAAAAATCAATAAATGCCGCCATGATATACACCTTGTTGTTCGCAAAATGATAATTGCTCTGATTGATTTACATAAGTGCGATCATTGTCGGGAGTATACGCAGAAGGAGAGATTATGATCGATTTTTGAAGAGTGGTTAATCAAGAGAAGAACGCATGATGTTCGATGGAAATATGTGGAGACCTTACATTTTTGTTAAATTAAGATGTTATATTTTATCGCTTTATCTTAATCATACAGATATAATTATCTTTTGAATATAAGATATTATGGCAGTGTTGTGCTTTTGCTCGAAATACTGGTAGGTTATCGTAGGTATTTGTTATGCGTACTCTCTGATTAAAATAAAAATTGTCGTCACCGATTATCGTCACTTTATTTTAATAAGGAGCATCTGGCTGACCGTGATCGTTTATTAGATCGGGCGTAATTATATGAAATTGGATGATTACGAAAGATTTGTACTGGCCTTTGTATACTCAATCAAATTACATCACACACGCAAGGAGTAAAGGAATCTCGTGGCCTTGGAAAGAAAGAAAATAATTATATACATAGTAGTCTCGATAACCCGATTTGGATTATTGGAACCGTATAAAAACTAGTGAATGCATTTAAAAAAATATTTAATAGCCATAGGGCCGGTTTCTTGTACATCTTATCAGTGGCGGAAAGACTTCAATCGGGAAACTCCCGCTAACTTTTAGAGTGGGCCTCCTACACTGAGAGAAAAGCATAGTGCCACCAATCGAAATTATCTACAGTGGTAGTGGATCCCGGGAACCTATGATTTGAAGACGAGCGCCCTACCTACTATGTACACCTACCAGACTATACCTACGTGATGAAGTTTGTCAATTGCTGGACAACTGGAAAAAACACAACACGTTATTGACTCTAACTCTATTCCTTGTTTCAGCTTTCAATTTAAGTGTGCTCTAATTTAAATCCTTAAATTTTAAGAACGGAATTATTAAATTCAATCCAGCAATCTTGGCAAGACTCCATTCAAACCAAATGTAGCCTCAGCACAACAACCCTAATGACCGCGTGTATATGCCGCAAGGAAGATAAAATATTTTGGTCTTCGACGAAATATACAGGACGTACTAACTAGTCTGAACTAAGTTTAGTACCACTTTGGAAGTATTTTGTTCCCGTTTGACTATTTATATGACAAAGTGGATTGGAATTTAGTACGGTATAAACACCTTATAGAAAACCGAATATCTCCAAAAATGTTTTCTTCTTCTTCTTCCTTGCCTCGTTCTTTATACCGCTACATGGTTTCGCGTTGCTCGACCTGCGGTGTAGGCACATCGCCCGTTTTGGCGGTTATATCTCAGCATATTTCTACAGGCTATCTTGGATCGTGTCATCGCCGAGACCAATGCATTGTTGTTGCTCCAAAAATGTTTTAAGCGTTTAAAATTTTAAGTTTATTATCAGAAGGATCTAAAGGATCGTTTAGGGCATATAGGCCAGTCAATTACCGATTTTAGGTCGCAAAAAATTGCTCGGGTCTGGTTTTTTTGGGATATTGTTAGGAGAGATACCAGAAGTGTACAACTAAGTTTGCAACTTCGAAAAACCTGTGCTAACTACGTGACCCTCAAAAAACCTCAAAATTTTCGGACTTTTTTCATATTTTTGTTTGTAATTTCTAAAAGGTGCTTCCCACAAGTAAGTCGTCCACTGCACTTTTAAAGCTAAGAAAATCTTCTTTAACTCTAGCTTTGTAGGTGCAAAAAATCCCAAGATACAGCACTTTAAAAAATGTGCTTTTTTGTAAAAAAAAAAGTCCGAAATTGTATTTTAGGAGGTTTGTATGACAGCCCTATGACGTAATGTTCCGATTCCATCCATTCCTAGATATGTTTTGAGGCTTTACTAGGAACACATTTGGGTGAGGTTTGGTTAAGATTGGTTTATAAAGAAAAAAGTTTTTCTTAGAAGAACCTGATTATCAGGGGTTGGTTTGTATGACAGCCCTATGACCTAGTGTTCCGATTTCATCCGTTTCTAGATATGTTTTGAAGCTTTACTAAAAAACATATTTGGGGGAAAGGTGGTTAAGATTGGTCCATAAAGAAAAACGTTTTTCTTAGAAGAACCTAATTTCCAGAGGTTGATTAGTATGACAGCCCTATAACGTAGTGTTCCGATTTCATCCGTTCCTAGATATTTTTTGAGGCTTAACCAGGAACATACTTGGGTGAAGTTTGGTTAATATTGGTACATAAAGAAAAAAGTTTTGCTTAGAAGAACCTAATTTTCAGGGGCAGCCCTATGACCCCATGTCTGATTCCATTCGTTCCGACATATATACAGCTAAGGAACTGGTTTATAACTTCATGTCACATGACTTTTTCTGTAAAATGCGCATTTAAGCCGATATTCAGCTCGGAACATGACTGAAATTACAATTTCGAACTTTTTTTCAAAAAACAATGTTTAAAGTGCTGTATCTTGGGATCCTTTTCGCCTACAAAGTTTAGGTTACACTCAAATTAAAGAAAATTTTCTTAGCTTTAACAGTGCAGTGGACAACTTACTTGTAGGAAGCACCTTTTAGAAATTACAAACAAAAATATGGAAAAAGTCCGAAAATTCTGAGGTTTTTTGAGGGTCATGGGGTTAGCACAGGTTTTTCGAAGTTTGCAAACTTGGTGGTACACTTCTGGTATCTATCCTAACAATATCCCAAAAAACCAGAGCCGAGCAATTTTTTGCGACCTAACGCCTTATTTTTCGGTTTATTGACTGGCCTAATATGGTACTAGCTAGTTACAGCAAATAGCACAGACATACCAGGAACTTAGAAGGACGTTCTTCTACACCCCCTAAATAGAAAAAAACAACTTACCCGCTTCGGACCTATATCAATGTAACGGTCTGGTTATGTGCTAATTATGTACCGATTTTCTTTTGTTACTCGACAGTTGAAAAGGATATTAAGAGTTAAAAGTGGGGTGTGTAGAAGAACGTTCTTTTACACCTAGTCCAGTCAAAATACCCCAATACAGGTCTCCACATAGAAAAAAATATAGTAAGGCTGATTTTTGTTGTTGGCTTTCAGTTGGCTCCCAGGAATCTAAAACTCATTTTGCAAACAAAAAAAAAATTTGATCGGATAGGTCCCAAAAAGGTTACTTTTTAATCCTTCTGCGGAGGTCGGCATGCGGGGTATCATATCAAAGGGGACGTCGAGTAAATTTCATATCCGTCGATTGTTTCCTGTTTCAAGGACACTAAATGGAATAATTGGGGCTTAAATGGAAAAACACTGCTTGGAAAGATACAGATACGGGAAACAGGAACATTTTTGATTTGATCCCAATTATCTCCTTTGAGGGTCCTTCTTCTAGCGGTGTTTGTATTTGTCTTTGAGGATCCTTGAAACTAGTGGCAAATGCCGGAAATTAAATGTCTTCGACGTCCTCTTTGATGTGACACCGAGCATGCCCAAGCTCGATCAAGGTGTGTAGTTAGTGTCCTTTATGTCCTTTTTCAGAATTTTCCGATCAATTTGTTCTTACTAAATTTAATGATAGAATCTTCAGCTATTATAAATTCTGAAAAATGAGAGAAGTAGTGACAACTTAAATTATTCTCGTAGTTATGGCTTTGGAAAGATACACGGGAAACACGATAATTTTCCATTTAAGCTCGATTTATTCCGTTGAGGGTCCTTGAAACAGGAAACAATCACCGGATATGTAATGTACTCGACGTCCCCTTTGATATAATACCCCACATACCGACCTCCGATGAAGGATTTAAGAGTATCCCTTTTTGTCCTTTTTGGGACTTTTCCGATCGAATATTTTTTACAAAATAAGTTTGAGATTCCTGGGAGCCAACTGATTAAAAAACAACAAAAATCAGCCTTACTATATTTTTTTTCTATTTGCAGACCTGTATTGGGATTTTTGGACTGGACTAGGTGTAAAATAACGTTCTTCACACCCCACTTTCAACTGCTAATATTTTTTTTTTTCAACTGTCCAGTAACACATAAAAAATAAATTCGGTTCATAATTAGCACATAACTAGACCGCTACATTGATATAAGTCCGAAGCCCGTAAGTTGATCTTTTCTATTCGGGGGGTGTAGAACAGGGACGTAGCCAGAATTTGGTTTTGGGAGGGGTCCAAATTTCTAACTGAGAAAACAGACAAAATCCACATTTTGGTCAAAGGTCCTTAAGTTGAACATTTGCGCGTTTTAGCTAATATTTTTTTTCTTTAACGGGTGTTTTTCTGGTGCAGTCAGAATTCACATCTTCACTCAACAGTTGCACCATATTATAAAATGTTGGAATCCTGACTGTCAGAAATGTTCAGTGACCATTAAAGTTCCAGCTCTCTGTTTTCGCAAAGGGCGAAATAGCAACATAGCGAATCCATGGATTGAAATCCGAAGAAACTTCACAAAAAAATGAAAGTTGGGCTACTTGTAATTTTTTTATATGCAGTTTCGTTATAGATTCGCCGCGTGTGTATGACCTTAATCAACTATTCATACTCCATCAGTCAAAAGCCGAACTCTACTCTAGTCTAACTAAAGTATTGTTGATTGCGTTCTGCAAATATTTTTTTTTAGCAACACTCTGCACTTCTGCAGCGGAAAGCTCAAAGCTCCTTAGAGCTTGGGAAGTTTGGAAAATATTTCGATACGATAAAAGTAGCAGAAAAGTGCCACTCACTTGAATTCTCATTTCGCATATGGATAGGAGAAAAAGTTTGGTGACAGGTACTATTCCAGCGTTTTTCCAGTGAATTTTATCCGTTGAATGCGCTCATCAATTATTGCACGCATGACTTTTTCGTAAAAAAAAATTATTTCAGTGTCATAAATATTGTCATTTGGTGAATGTACGAGTACAATGATATACAGACACACAATCTGGTGAAAACTGCTGAATTAATATGATCATTTTTGATGATAAAATGAACTCCGATGATTTACGAAAACATTTCGGGAGGGGTGCGGACCCCATTGACCCCTCCCCTAGCTACGTCCCTGGTGTAGAAGAACGTTCCGCTACACCCCCTATTTGAATTGCTAATATTTTTGAAAATTTACTAGCATAAAATGTTTAAATGCGGTAATGATTATGTAACGGTGTAATGATTGTTTTAGTAATTTGCGTAAGTGGGGGCTGCAGCAAAACGCACCTGAATTTTTGATTATTTCACATACCTAGCTATCGCATATTTTGCTTGGTTACGCCATCATCTGAAATTGAAAAAAATAAGCTTGTTCTGCTTTCCGTTTTCATGAGGAAACCTTTTATGTTTCCGATATTTTCCGCTATCTGTCCTCTATGGTAAGGTAACTGTCGCCAGTGCCGATAAAAAGAAGAAATTCTTCTTTTGAGAGCGGATAGCGCAATGCTCCGAATTATTAAATAAAAAAATGAGTTTCCTTGAGTGAAATGTTACGAATGCAGCAACCCAGGGCTTGTCTCAGTTTTTTGATCGATAGGTAGCAAAATGCTAATACATATATTAATTTTAAAATGTATATTTAGAAAAGTATTCGAGGTATCTGATAAAGTTTAAATTCATCTTTTACTTGAATATAACATGATGCATGAGGTACATGTTTTATTTCCTTTTCCCATATAAAATGACGAAGGAAATAATGAAGCATATGGCCAACGCTTTGAAATAAAATAGAGAAAATGAAACATTACGCTATCAGCTCTCGTAAGAAGAATTTTCTTGTTCTTCTTATCGACACTAGCGACACTTATCTTACCCTCCGCCATATAGCGGACACATAGCGGAAAGTATCGGAAATACAATAGTTCCCCCTATGAGAACGGATAGCAGAACAAGCCTAACTTTTGACGAAATACCGTTAGTGATCTGAAATTTTGGTGAATAAATAATAATAATTGAAGGAAAGTGAAGTAGGTGTGACTAAAACAACCGTCATCCATCCTACAAAGATGCAACTAGCCCCTGCTTTGTCCTTGATCTCGCCTATAACTTTTGACAGAATACCGTTATATGGACCCGAAATATCAGTCAATAACTACTTGTAACATATCCATGAATAATTTATAGAAAGTGGAGTAGGTCTGACAAAAAAACTACCCCTTGCTCCGCTACCAAGCTGCCACCAGCCAAAACTTTCGATACAAATCATGAAAAACTATAATTTTTGGTCACATTATATGTAGCAGCAAAATATCGTCTTATGGAAATGGGCCAGAAAAAAGAAATTTATTATTTCGTGTTTTGTTTTTTTTTCTTGGTTTCGTTTTATTATTTTCTTATTGACCGCTTTACCGATTGGTAAATTATATTTATACTGTTACACAAATTTTTGGAAAACATATCTTTGATTTCATATAAAAAGTTGGGTGATCCAAAAAACAGTAAATGTTGATTTTCAATTGGTGAACAGTTTTTGAAGAAAATCTCACTATATATTGCAATAATTTTTAGTGCGACTTGTGAGATGGCTGTACTGACAAATCCCTGATGTTTAAAGCGGTTTATTGAAGAGTTTGAGTTGTAAACTCATTAAAATTTGGATTAAATGCTTTAATTCCAAATATCGACGAGGTAGTGAATTTTAAGCCACCCCTGGATAAAAACCCATATTTCCTACATAGCCCCATTTTTTAAGCTAAATCGACAATTTTACCACCAATTATCCTGAATTTATTAATGTGTAGTATTTTTTTTTTAGAAAACTGAATCGTTTCTGTTACAAAAATGCTTTTTAAAACCAGTCTAGTCAAAATTATTGTATCGTGAGTAAATCGATTTTTTTTTCACTCTACTAATGCGTTATGTTGTGCATGTAAAACGTTTTCTAACAGCCACAAATCATGGTCGATTTTGAAAAAAAATATATTTTCATGTTATTGGACGTCCATTTCACCGATCCTACGAAAAAATCCAGCTTTACTAAACAAGTTTGGCGCGCGCGAGAGGGTTAAAAAATATAATATAAACTCTACAAAAGCGCTCGATTTATTGGTCGCTTGCAGATTTATATGCTGGAAACGGATTGGACGCATTCAACGCGTCCAATCTGTTTCAAGCTAAGACTTATGGAAAGACACCGGAATTTTATTTGTTCCCCAGGACACGAGGAGGAGGCATTTGAATAACGGTAAAAATATTCCAAATGTGGAGCTAGTCTATGAATCTTTAAAAAATAATTGAGGTACTACTTAATGAAATATACATCTTCAATTAGAGTTTCGATTCAAATATTAAATATATTTGTTGATTTTTTGAAACTTAGCCGGTCGCAGTGCCCAAAAAAATAGAAATCAATTGACTACCATAATAACATCGCATATCGCATATGTACTAGTTACATGAAATAACATAAATTTTTTGGAAATTTTTCTAGAAACGGTAAATTATTCAATTGTCTCCAAAACCAGGGGTGGTGAATTCCCAGATTCCCCTTTTTTTATTAACGGTTGATCAAGGAGCACATTGAGCTGCAAATTTCAGAGTCGTAGCAGTCTCCGTTGAAAAATGCTACCCAACATCATAAAAAATAGGGTTAATTTTTCAAACTTGGTAAATTTTTACAAAAACAAAATAGTATTAAATTTAAATTTTTACGGAATACCTATAGCTTAATAATAGATACTATGCTAGTGGTGTCGGAAAAATCACTTACACCTATATTTTAATTTCTCTGATACTGAAAACAGCATTACCATTCATTCGCATGCGAAAGGTCCAGGAATGAGGAAATTCAAATACATATTTTCCAACCAGAACCAACAATGTACATTGTTCAATATCTTTCGTATATGAAAGTCTACCGAGGATATAATATACGTATGGAACTATCTGCGTATCGGAATTAATGCCAAGACTATAAAGAGTCACCCTGTAGCTATTGCTGGGTCGTTTTGTATCGTTTCGAAGTCGTAGCTACAATACGTACGTTGTACTTCTCGTCTCGTTATCCTTCGACATATACATTCGTATAGAGTCCTATTATAGAGTCAACCCCTTGTATTCATAAATCATATAGAGAATATCGAACTGATAACTGACTCATGTGCATACATAGCAATAAAAGATAAGAAATTACACCAAACGAAATATGCTTTTCGAAATGGCATATTTGCAGTGATTTTTTGTTTTGTCTGAGTGTTATTGCTGTTCTATGGCTATATGGCTTGAACAGATACACAGTCGATGGTAGTGTGTATTTCATTTCTTCATGTCAGAGGGCTATAGACGCATTCTCTGTACCATCTACATATAGTACGCTCAGCAAACAGAATAATAATCGTAGACAATTCACATATCTTTCCCAATTTATGTTCCTTAACATATTAACTGGATATGTTACCATATATGGGAATATGTAATCATTTATGCATTTGCTGTCTGGGTCAAACGGATATCATTTGCCGGAAAAGAATTATTGAAAAAAATGTGAAAAACATGTATGAATATTTATGCCTTATTTTGGGTGATTGATAACCATCTTTTATCGCAATAAAATTCACTATGAAGGGAAATTAATTTATTATTGGACCTACCACACAGCGTCAAAATAGTATATGAGGAAATCAATAATAATACAATAACTTTGAAGACATAAATTAAAAAATTATAGAGTTTTGAATTATGACTAGAAAATAAAACTAATGAAATCAAAAATAATAATCAATTTTTTATTGCCTATTTCTTATAATTTAATGGTTCATAACCAAGTTGGAAGATAATGAGAAAACTGAATTAATTTCAATTAAGTGCTTGGTTAAGAGCCGAAAAATGTGTGGCACTTAAAATTAACAATCGAATAAAATGATCATCCTAAGTAAGGGAGAATTAAAGTAAACTACCAGTTCGGCTGTTGGAGGGACAAATATTGAGTTGGATCTAGTGCTATATATAGCGTTTCTCCATTGAATATCTGCCACTAAAGAGGATCTAAGAAATCCGCGACAAATTTCGTAAAGAAAGCATTCATGATTCATCGAGAACTATTCTTCGCTCCTGAAGTGAAGGTATATTAAAGAATTTAAGGCGTTCGACATAAGGACGGTATGAGACATTAAACTTATAGTACAGAGACTTGGTAAACCTCCTCTGAACTTTTTCTAAGGCCATGCAGGAACAGTGAGTATACGGGGACCAGAAAACAGAAGCGTATTCTAAGACACTTCGCACTAAAGATATAAATAACTTAACAAGGGTAGTTGTGGAACGGAATTCACCGGAACACCTGAGAACAAAACCAGCCAGCTTAAATGCCCTGCTAGTTATATCTTCGTAATGTTTGATGAAATTAAGCTTCGAATCGAATGTCACTCCAAGGTCTTTAGCGGATTTAACACACTGTAGCGGAATTGTATTTACACGATAATTGAAGCAGATAGGATATGTCTTAAAAAAATATACCACAACGGAACATTTAGCTATATTCAACCGTAGCTTATTTAACCGGCACCAAGACGCTACAATATCTAATTCATTATGTAAGCTATGACAATCTGCAATAGATGTTACGGACGAGAAGATCTTACAATCGTCAGCGTAGAGTAACGAGCCTTTGGATAGAAGGGAAGGTAACTCGTTAATAAAAAATGAAAACAATATTGGACCCAGAATTGAGCCCTGCGGCACCCCAGACATAGGACAGAAAGCTGAAGAGATAATCTTATTATAAATAACTCTCGAAGATCTTTTATCTAAATAAGACGAAATCCAGGATATAAGCCTGTCCGGAAAATCAAGTGATACTAATTTGTTGATAAGTAATCTATGATCTACAGAGTCAAACGCTTTGGAAAAATCGGTATAGATAACATGTACGTCTAGGTGTTTATTCAACGACTTCGCTATAAAGTTAACCATTTCAACAAGATTGGTTACAGTTGATTTCTTGTTCTGAAAACCATGTTGATTATGGCAAATAAGATGGTCATAATTATCCTTTAAGTATGTTGATACTATATTTTCAAGTAGCTTAGAACAAGAAGATAAAAGGGACACAGGACGATAATTAGACACGATATTGGATATACCTTTTTTAGGTATTGGAACAACGTGTGAACATTTCCATTGTGAGGGGAAAACCCCTCGCTGATACTTTTATTAAAAATCAAAGAGAGTGGTAGGGAAATCGAAGAGGTTGTTTTTTTAGGAATAAATTGGGTATACCGTCAGGACCCTGAGAAGTGGAAGCCTTTAAGGATGTAATTAAGCATTCCACGTAGGAACAGCTTATCGATGGAAAGAAACTGTTTGTGAGGGATGTGAAAGAGGTGAGATAGAGGAGTCAGATGCAGTGTAGGTACTGGCAAAAAAGAAGCAAATAATTCGCTCATTTCTATTGGAGTGTGAGCAACTTTATCGTCCCACGAAAGCTGCGTCGGACGTACAGAATTAGATCTCATTTTTTTCACATATGACCAAAATAATTTGTTTTCATTATTCGCGATATTACTCTCAATACTTGAAATGCAGGCTGCTTTGGAGGAGCGAATTAGAGATTTAACCTTGGTACGGAGCGTTCGAAACAACAAAAGATCCGAGAGTCGCTTAAACCGCGCTCGGACTTTATTTTTCTTGTTAAGTAGCCTACGAATTGGCCGCGTAAACCAGCATGGTTCCGCACTTCGCGTCGCTGAGCTAATAGGTACAAACTGGCAAATAATACTGTAAAGGATAGTATAAAACCTACTGACCGCCGCTTCACAGCTAAGTTCATTGAGAAGGTTGACCCAGTCAATGCCCATCAATTGTTGATTGATGGCCTCATAGTTACCTTTTCTAAAGTTAAATCTAGTAATACCATCATTAACTTGAGCCTTAGCAAGCTGAATATAAATATCAGCGTTTAAAGCTGGGTGATATGGATCTACAGGAACATGACAAATTGGAGACATTGAACAACATAAGCATTGCTCAGAAATATTGCTGAAAACTAAATCCAGCCTACGTCCCATACAGTTATATGTAGTATTAAACTGTAGTAAGTCGCATAATTCCATGAAGGAGATCATAGAATTAAACTGTACTGAAGAACAATTAAGATTTATTGGAAGACCAGGATTATCGGCCCAATGTATGTTTGGCATGTTAAAGTCTCCACAGATAATTGAAAACGCAGCAGGAAATTGTATGTTCAAAATGTTTGATAAACGATTTAAAAGATTTTCGAAAACGCCGACTGTTGAGTTACACGGAACATATACACAGAAAATCAGGAGAGATGAATTATGGGTTGGTATAATAACTGTTACGCAATCGAAAGTATCCTCTTCAGTGATAGAGACCAAGGAGCAGTCAATATCGTTACGAACGGCGATGAGAGAGCCACCACCACGCTGTTTGTTTGTTAAAGTTAAATTACGATCACAGCGGAAAATATTGTATCCCTCCAGCAGCTCCCCATTGTGCACCGAATCACAAAGCCAAGTCTCAGTTAAACAAATAAAGTCAGTACTTGAAGCTGGTACAGAAGTGTTGAGA
This sequence comes from Microchrysa polita, assembly GCA_949715475.1. NCBI lineage: Eukaryota > Metazoa > Arthropoda > Insecta > Diptera > Stratiomyidae > Microchrysa > Microchrysa polita. The sequence goes on along the minus strand of OX454418.1, from coordinate 13,935,925 downwards.
TAATGCAGTTTGGTCCTCAATCCCCGTACATTTTGATAATATAGGTTAAAGTGGACTATTTTCGATTTTTTGACGATTGAGGACGTTGAAAATTCCGCTTAGAGTATTCTTTCAGAAGAATGCCAGACGGCTAGAAGGATTCCGTAAGCAGAATATTCAGTTCATTAGGAACCACGATTTTAAACGAAGACACTATTCGATTAGGCAGATTGTCTTTAGTCAGCTTATGACACGTCAACGGTGTGGAAACATATCCAAGCTTGTCAATAATGTACTGAATAATTTCTTCTTCCGTGGTATCGTAGGCTAGCCTTGAAAGAAAGAGGTGCTTAGGAGGGCAGCACACTCTTAAGTTCCCTGAGATTGCCGGATTAATATTGTTGGCACTAACGTTCGACGGGATGCAACTGATGAAGCAGCATAATTAAATGATAGACTAAAGCAAATTTGAACAGCCCAGGGATTTATAGAACCAAATCTACGTTAGTTGAAAAAAAAATAGTTATGCTTTACTTAACCCTTCGTTGGGCGGAACCGAATTCATTCCAACTGCTCAGTAGCTGTTAAAATATTGCTTCTTAATCGAATAAGAATATTTTTTGAGCATAGAAACTATTATTTGCTTGCGATCAAAGTCCACTGGGCTACAAGTGTAGCCCGCGCGCGTAATCATGTTACTTTTTTGGTACTCATAGATATCCATTAAAATAAAAAATATTATTATAGAATATTGTAGAAAATAGCAACAGTAAAATGTTTGACAAAAAAAGGGTTTCAAGTTAAAGGTACAAAAATTAGATTACTATTTTAACGAAAACCCTGGACTCGAAGTTAAAGTCAGTTCTTACAGCGTGGATATGTTACCTGTTGCTAACATTACTTCTGTTTCTGTATAAAATTTTTATAAATTCTAGCGTAAATATCGCGAGAACAATTAATCTGAATATTTTGTGTAAAAATTCAATCAGTTTGACTCACTATATATTTAGCTTTCTAGCAAGAAACTGTACTCCCAGTGTAAAAAATTGTGAATATTGGGTACCCAAAAATGGGCTAAGTTTGGAATTCCACAAACTATAGGCACTTTTAACTGTATTCTCTCGCTCAATGTTCCATTTCGAAGATTTTTTGTTGGTTTCTGAGAATATAAACTTTTTTGCGGTTTTCATTTTGAAAAGTAACTATTTTGTCCACCTAAGTACGTTTATGTGAAAAACGACTAAAAACAGGACTAATCGGCATTTTGCCCTCTTTTATTATATATATATATTTTAATGGGAAATTAAGGATTTTATATTTTTTATTCTGTACAGTAATCAAGAGACCACAGACCAAGCAGGAAAAAAAAATTAAAATTGAACAGTATTTTTTATATAATTTTTAATTTGGGCTACAATTGTAGCCCGCGCGCCTAACCACGTGACAAATAGGTGCGCGCCCAACGAAGGGTTAATTCAATTCAAACAACTGTTCTATGGTCAACAGGATTGTCAATTTCTTATTTTATTTTTGATTTTCTATCATTGCGTATCTGTTTTTATCTTCAAATGTTTAATTTCTTCATCTTTGAAATTTACATTTAAATAACTGTATTATTAGCTTAACACACCTATTCAGGTTTTTAAACAAATAAAGAAATCAAGGTATTAAAATTCGTATAGACTTCAAAAATTTCAAAAATTTGTCACAATATGACCCTGAAAGCTGTATTCCAAAAAATATATCAAGTAAGGTAATCGAGATTGCCTTATCCGATAACAGGATTAATTAGTAAAAAATGTAACAATAAATCAACATTTTCGTAATATTAACAAAATTTAATTGACATATAATATCTTTATTATTATTTCTCAATTAAGACATTATCATTTTCCATCCATTTGATTATGAAGAAAAAATCAAGTCAAATGTCAATTATTATCTATATCAATCGATTCATCATGAAATCAGTCAAACATTACTCAGTCACCATTATTATTTTTTTTTCAACCCGCCTTTTTTTCTCTTAAAGCTCTGAATGTATAAACACCCATTCATAATACTTTTACAAACATATAATATTCAAGAGTTTATTACAGATCATTTAATTCAACCACTATAATCGTTCATTTGACAATAATTATCAGATAGTTGATCAAACAAAACTCCCCAAAAAATAACTTTCTGAATTACAGAGAAAAACAGTTCTTCTGACCAATAATATATGTAATAATTTATCCACGATTATCCTAATATATTCTGATACTAATCGGTCCGTGTATGGTCATTATTACCACACACACACACTTTCTGAACAATCACTCATCTTTATGGAGCTTTATTCTACTAGTATGTTTATTCCACATGAATAATATTTCACCTCTTATTTTTCGATTCGATTAAAAAGAATATAGAATAAAATAATACACACGGTTGTTTTTTTGGTTCACCTTATAGAATATGTTGACCAATCAAAATCAGGGTAATTTGTAATAGGTTGATGTGGTGTCTTTTCAAGCAATTATTAAGTAGTTTTTATTAATAGCTTTATAATGATTCGAATATGGAATATGAATCTATCCATTCCATCGTTGATATATTTTCCTTTTTTTATTATTTAATAAATAAATGTTCCAGCAATTAGACTGATTTACTTATTTTTTTTTTACTTCGTCCTGGCGAGGGTTGAATCCAGAGTTTTACGTAACATTTGTATAGCATTTGAGAAGCAATTAGTTGAATAATAGCATGCAAATGGCAAAATAAATGAATACACGAGTCAGGTGAAGAAATTAATATTGACCGTACATTATATCCGAGTTTTGATGAAGGTCGGGTAGAATTGAATGGATTTCGATACGTGAGCGTTATTCATACACCTATTAGAATTACCTAAAAACAATGGCGTAGATAAGAGGGGTGGACAAGTGAATGACTCCTTAGGTCAACATAAATATTTAGGATAGAAATAAATCCAAATGGTTTCTTTGTATTATTAGATGCTTAACTAGTAGAAAGTGTATAATACAAGTATAGATGACTTAAAACACCGAAATATTTTTGTGAATTTTTCATGGTATGTTGCTATGAACGCAACAGCAACATCTTCTTAGTACCGTATAGCCCCATGTGGGGACTAGATATGCGTTAACTCAGCCGTTTATAGGCAATTTCGAGTCAACGTTCCATTGCATATCATTTCGGAGTGTATATAATGTTGCAAGCACTATATATTTCCTATCCGCACATGTACGGAAATGTTGGACCAAGCCGAGATTCGATCTCCGGACCTCCAGATTACTAGCATCGTAGAGTGTGACTCAACCAAGTGAGCCACAAAGCGTGATGTTCATACATCTACGAAAATGTCCCCTCGGATTAAATTATTCAACTTGTATTTTTCAAACCACAAATATCTCTTACACTACACGAATGCCAACCATTTGAGTGAATTTTATTCCATTTCCGTGGAATCGAAGTATAATGGGCGCTCAGAAGGTGCACTACCGTTCTTAAATATACCTATATGCTACCAAATACTGAAAAATAATCTAACGACAATAAATTAGTTTGGTTTTGAATATTGGAAAGTTAAGTCCGCACTTTAATATAATTTTCAAAATAAATAAGATTTTGAAATTTTTGAAGTTTCATAAAATCATTTTAACCAGAAAAATGGCAATAGGAAAAATGTGCCTAAAAAGTATAAGTTCGTGGCTAAATTTACCCGCAAAACGGCTATAACAGCAACACTGAGTGCAAGAACCACGCCAATTGTTGTTTAGAAATACGCAGACTGTGAGCGTTGTTAACTGATCCCTTAAATATAAAATAAAAGGAAAAATTGTTCATTTAAAAATTCGATTCTAAAAAAAATTACCAGGTATCTTGCAAAAACTATAGATTCAAAGAAAAATCAAATCTCGAAGACTATGAGGAAACTTAGTCTAACTATGTGTTGCAAAGGAGCAAGCAATGATTAATTTGAAAGGAGAGGACAGTCGCTATAGAATGCCAGGAATTTCTTATTTTAAAACAAATTTATAGTAAAAAAAATTTGCTGTTTTGTAAAGTATTATAAATTCATGGCATTTTATATCGACCATGCTTTTCTTTCCGATTAATCATTGCTTGCTACTATACATGCTATAGTTAGACCATACACCATTGTTTCACCTCCTTAAATTTTATTTATCAGCTATCACTACCATTAGGGCGTGAAGAAAAAAATGTAGCTCTAACGTGATTCATTGGGTACGGTTCCGAAACGCACCGGTCGTATATGTTCCGACAACATGTTGTCCATTCTGATCGCGATTTTACGAATAAGAAATGATCTCCGGAACTTTTCGTTTACATATTCCATATAGGTAGTCTGTAGTCTGGCTGGTCTCGCGGTTAGTGCGCGCACCTTCGGTGTCATGAGTTCGAATCTCACCGTGGTCCATGGTGTTTTTCGAATTCATGAGCTTGTGACGGACTATGATCTCACTCAGATGTTAAACGAGTACCCATTTATGGGGATAAATAACACTGCTGAGCGTGATGCTGACCTCATTACCTCAACAAAAAAGCAGATAAGATCTTGGAAATAGGATGTCGCTAACACATCCTGTGGCCTTAGTCCAATGTTGGATTGTCGCGCCTGTTATTTATTTTTATTATTTTATTCTACATAGGCAGACATACGGAAAACACCGAAAGTTATTGCTGATCCTCAAAACCGCAGTTATAGGATCAGAATGGACAACATGTTGTGGGAACATATGCGACCGGTGCGTTTCAGAACCGCACCCATTGATCAAAGAAAAATTTAATAAACTTACACTTATCATTGTGAAATTTGTCCTCATTTTATGAAGGAAGTGGTTGTTTTAAAGGAATAGTGCCATAAGTCATACTGTCATTAAAACAATGCAAATGCACTAATGAGTGCACCCAGTTAGACGTATGCTTCCGACTTCTGATTATAGTCTTTCCGACCAGAAGGCGCAAGTAAGGAAACATTTTTTAAATAAAAAAAGTTTTGTTACAGCGCGATAGAGCATTTTAGGCCGCTTTCTTTCGAAAATAGCAAAAGAATGGTACCGCTTTCGCTAAACATTTGGTATCTTTTTCGATAATTTTTTTTTTTGCACTCTTGGCAAAAGTAAAATTTTATACGGCAGTACAATTTCGTAGTCCATTTCAAATTATATGATCTGCACAAATAGTCAAACTTTCATTCGCCCGACCTCTTTGGGGACGCAAATGTAAAAGGTCGTCTAAGATTCGCAACGAATATTTTCCTCAATTTGTTTAAAACTTTACGTTTGCATTGGTATTTTTGGTGTGTAGCATTAATACAAATTAAATTTACCTGAAACCCGTAAGGCCCTTTTGACTATAAGCCATCTAAACTATCGCTTAGATAGTTTACCTCCAATTTAAGTTGTTCAAAAAAATGTGCAGGACACTATTTTGTATCGGAAATGAATTCTCAGAACATATTTCCTTGATTTACTTCCGGTGATTTTCAATTTACCCATAAATAGAGCACGAAATAGTGCAAAATTAATCATCCTATTGGATGAAATTAAAATTATTGTAAATAGCGTCATACATGCATCATATTTGATATTTGTTAATTAGACGCTTCACTTCGCAAGAACTTCGGAATAATTGTATCATTTTTTTTCACTAAAAATGGTCCGGTGGTAATCTCTCGTACAATAATCTGAACAGTGACAACGAAAATCTTGCGGAGAGTCATGAAAAATAAAATAGAATCAGCGAAAATCAATTTTTCAAATTTGATAAAAAAGTTATTAGAAAACCACGGTGAATGATTTTTTTTACTTGTAAGCTTTGGGCTTAGTCTGATCAAAAATTTCGAAATTTTAATTTTAGTTGAATGTTCAACAATAATTTCATAACGGTACTTTAACTGGGGTAATACTACTTTTGAAAATAGATTAAAAAAAATTGTGAGAACACTCTTTATATGATAACAAATTCACAACTATCAAAATTTATGAAAAAAATGTTTTTTTTTATTTTTTTCCATTACTCGTAATTCTTGAAATGGAATATTGGAATATTTGAATCTTCGAATAATAACGGTTCTGATGATGATTTCTTTTGCATTGGACATTCTGCTGAAGTATTATTGTCCTTTTCAGGCCTCAAACAAACACCCATTAAAGTCGATCATCACAATTACACTATACATGTATGACTGTTGGGTAAAAGGTGTTCAATTTCAGGTAAACTTTCTTTGGCTTTCTCTCGTTCCGGATATATAACATTAACTTAGCCGCGTTTGTCGAAATGATATAAAAAAAAAACAAAGAATTTCTTGAAGTTAAAAGCAAGATTAAGGAGCTGATGAGCGTCTGATTAGAATGACCAGGAAACGAAAAAAATCGAAAATGCGCTTCGCTTCGAATTATAAAACATTAAGCAATTGACTATTCCAGATCTGCCCGCTTTTTGGTCGTCTTTTTTTTATTCTCAGTGTTTGAAGCTATAAAATAACGGGTACGAGCACTTCTAGTAGATTTTTATGTCTTACATAGGTAAAAACTCTGGATTCAGTTTTCCACGGAAAATTTGTTGTTCTAAGCTTCAGCGTATAGTGGCAAATCCGCAACTATAGGCGTGCATGTAATAAACCTGAAGTGTAAGGTTTGCATAACATATAGACATATGAAAATTTATAGAAATACTTACATTCAAAAAAATGTTTGGCTAAACCGAAATACATACTTAATTTTTTAAAATTAAATTTTATTTATTTATTTTTCAAACAAAAATGTACAAATTTTGATTATTTTTATCAAAGCAATGGAAAAACAATGTGAGTTGTGCTGAGTCGTGAATAGTAGTAAATTTCATACTCAAAATTAATTAGAGTGTAGCATTCCTCACGTTCAAATATTCTGCAACGATGCAAACAATTTCAAACGGAACAACTATAGTTTCAACTTTTTCACACCTGAGCGATTTTTTTTCAAACACGTTTCGATTAAACTTTTCAGGGGAAATAAAACTGATTGTTTTCTCATTTTAACTTGCCTGCAACCTTTCAGTGTTCCTGAATTAACGTATTGTAACAAACAAAAAATTAGAGTGTAAAATAATTACGCAATTGCTCCTGTTAGCCACACTGGAAAGTACGTAATTTTATTTTGATCGTCCAAAAAGTTATTTAAATGAATCCTTGACAATGTCAAATTTTTCGCTCAAAGAATTTGAAATCAAGAAGTTAAAAAAATTATTTCTGCAGAGGTCCCAACCAAAAACCTAGAATTGCAATCCTACCTTATAGGGAAAAGTCTTCGATGAACCCTTTGATATGAGTATGCACACACCTCTCTCCGAGGAATAATAAAAAATACCGGCGTACAGAGGGCTGCGCTCGCAATACGAGGGTTTTTTAGAATTTTGATGCATAGTGAATATTTTTTGTACATATATTTTATAAGCAATAGATAAGAATTGTGCACAGCATTAATGGAATGCTTCCTGTAAATCTATTTTTGGATTGGTGTAAATAAACGCGTTCCAGAATGAAAGGCTAGCGCCTTAATTAGACCAATCTAAAAATAGATTTACTATTTACCCAGTTTGTATAAAAGTAGGTACTCCAAGGCAAATCTACAGGCATTTTTCGATTTAAGATTTCTGATGGCCTTTGAGCAAAAAGAAACTCAGGCAAACGTAAGGCCGGCTTGGCTTTATATATAAACTGAATTATTGGCTGTTAAACTACTGTTACTCTTTATTAATCAAGGAAAAGCATATGAAATGATTCCATTGTGTCCCCTGACATAAGAGCCCATGCAAGCTTTCCTATGAGTATTGAACAAGTATACTTTTGCAGCTATTCAGGGACACCCTGTTAACTTGGTCCTACAAACTTCAAAAATATTTGTGGCAAACACTATTGCCATTCTATGCATATCCACCTAATTTCTTGTTCATTGTTTCATAAAGTTAAAAGGTACGCATTGAAGAAATGCTTAAGAGGCTTCCCTTGCATTGTGAAAGACCCTTACTAAATACTAACTTGGCTATATTTCCGGTTTGGATACAGATATTCGAATGAAAATTCCAAGAAATATTCCCTATGTAATTTTCTAAACATCCCTAGCAGAATTTTTATATTTGGAAACCTAAAAGGGGCTACACACGATCAAATTCAAATTTTACAAATTTACTGTTATTTACTTTTCCTTAGCAAAAGTCAACAGTCTTAATATTTAACGTATATAAAGCCATACTGACCAATCTTTGTGCAAAGTTTCAAATCGATCCCTATAACGGTTTAGAAAAACGGAGGTCGAAAAGGAAGTTTAACTTTGAACGCCAATAACTTTTTTACCGTTACTCAAAACTGGAAAATTTTAACTGATGTAAGATTTACTCGTTTAGTTCTATGATTTAAATACCCATATGTCAATCTCCGATAAAAACTAAAAAAGTCGACTTTTTTCAAACGTGCGGGACACCCTGTTATCTTCTTCCTACTAACTTCTAAGGTATATGTGCCAAAGACTGTAACCATTCTACACATTCCTACCAAATTTCATGACAATCGGTTGAGCCGTTCGCGAGTTATTTAGTGAACAGACGGACGGACAGACGGTCAGACGGACAGACGGACGGACAGACAAAATCGATTTCATAAGGGTTTTTTGAAAAAAAAAATTTTCTAAAAAACCCTAAAAAGCGGACGTTTGTACCTATGACATGCGAACCTACAAACTTTAAAACTAGGATTTTGATTTTATGCATTTCTCTCCAATTTCATGTCAATCGGTGAAGCCATTATTATTTTTGATTCTAAAAAAATGCTCATCATTTTCACTTTTACAATCCTACGAGGAGCTACACACGCACAAACTGAAATTTCACAAATCTACTGCTTTTACATCTTCTTATAATGTTTGTGCATGTGCTATAGTGGTTTAGAAAAACGGAGGGGGTTACCGTAAACTCAATTTTAACTCCGTTGCCGTTACTCTAAACGGGAAAAACTGATAGCTGATATGAAATGTACTCGTCGTGCCATTTGATTTGAGTATCCATACGCGGGGACACCCTGTTATCTTTATACTACCAACTTCTAAAGTATTTGTGCCAAAGACTGAAACCATTCTACACATAGCTACCAAATTTCATGTCGCTGCGTTGAGCCCAGGGACGTAGTCAGGAATTTGTTTCGGGAGGGGTCCAAAATTAGATTTCAGAAATGTATTTCGGTATTACTAGCGGAGAACTGTTTTACTGTATTTTTGATGATACAGAAAAAATACATCACTAAGTAATGTGTTGAAATGCATCCTTTTTCATTCGATGTACCATTTACGAATTAATTGCATCCGCTCTAATTACATAGTTTCTGAATATCTAAAAAATTTAAAAGCAAAAGTCGATCAACGTATGATTTCTGAGGAACGCTTGATATTAGTGGAAATCGATTTGAATTATTTAGATTTATTATCACTATCTCGGAACGGTATCGTCTGACTATTCTATTATTGAGGGGCCACCGAAGTCAAAGTTTTCCAGTTTAACTAATTGCTTTGGTAAAGTGCGACCAATTTTTGACAGACTTTAAGGTGTAATTTTCATATAAGATTTGTAGTAGATTTACCTCTGAAAAGCTGAACTTATTAGTAGTAGAACTAGAGGTGTAAAGGAGGATAGTCATCCTGCAGCTCAAATAATTTAAGTATTGACGAGAGGACGTTAATTCATTGATTATTTTGAGTTGCAGTTCTGCGGCCATATTTATGTATAGGCACAAGGCCAGTGTTGAGCATAGAGTGACTGGTTAAATAGGCAATGAAAGTGGATACCTTATTTTTTCTGCACATTTCTTTAAGCAAATTGAAAAAAAAAAAAACATCTGAACTGGTGTCTTTAAAAATGTCAAATTCATTTATATACTCTTTTAGAATCAGGGCTAACAGCAGGATTTGATCTTAAGTGTCGCCTTTTTTAAATTAATCCGAGGAAAAAAACTTTCCAAAACGAGGTTATTTATTGGTAAAGCCAATAAGGACAACAAAATCTAACGTTAATTGCGTGGTGACTCAAAGAAAACCATTCCTTATTTCTAACTCATGTTGACTTCATTGGAGATATCACTTCAAACGTGTCTTATGGCCAACATCCCTTAGAAAACGTATTTCCAGCTACCGAACGTTTTGGCAATGATTCATACAAGTAGAAAAATAAAAAAACAGCACGGGTCGATTTAATCCATCCCCCTTGCCGACGGATTACTTACTTGTATGTATTTTTATCAGATCCGAACTTTTCAGATTTGCTCGATTTTCTGCAAAAACATTCGGCTTCTGTGCACACTTTCAATTTCGAAAATGAAAGCCTTTATTTTTCTCCGTTAGTAAAAAAAGAAAACAGGTGTGGTCTCTAAAAAAAAATGGCAATGGGTAGAGAGGGGATCCGGGCCACATGATCAGGAAAGAAATTACGGCAAATATTAATAACTACCCCATTTTCACAGCAACAGATTTAGTTTCAAAATCATGTACAAGTCGGTGAATTTTTGTACTGATGGTCTGACAGAGACAATCTGCAAGAAAATGAGTAGCACATTAAACAAAATGTGCATTACTATAGTTTTCATGTTTTTATTACTGAAATTTCAAAGCCCATTGAACACATTTCGGGAGGGGTCCGGACCCCATGGACCCCTCCCCTGGCTACGTCCCTGGTTGAGCCGTTCGCGAGTTATTTAGTGAACAGACGGTCGGACACAAATCGATTTTATAAGGGTTTTTTGAAAAAAAAAATATTAAAAAAAACCTAATAAAAAATAGAAAAAATATGTAAAAAAGTTGGGTGTAGCTCGTTAAAAATTGGAGATGACAAAAAATTAAAACAGAAAAAAATTCTTTCTCATTATTACAATACTAAACAAAATATGTCTCATACATTTTTAATTGTTCGATATTCACAGTCTTATTTCTTGTATCTGAGCTTTAAAATTAATTCATCCAAATATTCACGGTATAATAAAAACTTTTTCTCTCTGTTAAACAAAATAAAATTTCTTCCTTATCAAAATTAATAAAACCGACCTGGCTGAAACAAAAGGGCGCCGGCCGTAAAACAGTTTTATAGCAAAGACAAAACAAAATAGACATTACTTAAAGTCACAAGTACAAAACATGTCCATTCGTCAATCCCTTTCTTTATGGATCAATTACATACAAATCAAGACAAAGAAGACACTTCCTAAAATGAAAACTCCAAACTCGTAAACCACATGACAATGACACAATGTATCAAAAGTCTAACAAATTAAAATTCATACAACTCCCAGGATAATATTTCCCTCCCCATGGTGATAATGCTATATATGTTTGGCTGTAGCATCCTTTCAATTTCATCTTCTCCTAAAGTATTTACAAACAACCCGTCCGCGTATTCTATGTACACTGTGCTTATGTACTACGTATATCCTATCCTTTGCCGAGACGGTAATATAATGTTTGCCCTTTTAAAACGTAAACATTTTCCTATCACACTTTATATCAAATTTTCTTCAATTATCCGAGAAAATTGCAACAACTTTCACACAGGATGGGAGACAATTTCGCATAACTTATAGCCATATACAGTCATATCACAAAGTCTATAGTCAGAGCCCGAAGGGAACGACAAAGAAAACGGAACGAACAAAAAACAAAAACAGGACATTACGACCAACCTCTCATGAATCGCTTAGTTCGTCAGTGTGTTAATAGAAAGAAGTGGGCGTTGCACTTTATACGACTTTACAACGATTGCCTTACCACACCGGCCATTTTCCCATCCACTCCTTGTTCTGTTCTTCTTCGTCCTGGAGAATTATACTTTCAATTATGTATATGTATGTGCACTCCGTTTCCATTATTCGTTGCTAGTACATAAATAAAACAGGGGAAAACGTTTCGGTGGTTTCGTCCGTTCTGCGGTCGAAAGGAGCGAGAGAACTGAAATTGCGCATGCCAAAGGACATGGAACATGTCAACAACAGTGGAAAATTGATTTTTTGAGGAAATTCTCGTTACAACTCAGTATAGATGAAATAAGTATGGTCTGGTTTAAAAAAAAAAATAAAAACAAAAAAAGTACAGAAAAAGGATAAAAAAAACAACACATAACCATCACCATATAGTGGGGAAAGGGAAAATAAACAATTTTCCTTTTCCGAACATCTCTTGTATACAAGCTGGTGCAGAATAGCATCCCAGCCGAGCGAAACCCGTACAGACTTCTTCAATGATAGATAGTGTGAGATGACACAGGGGCGACTTTTGTGTCCTGACACGGCTCATATATAAAATTTTGTCTCATGTGTCCTGGAATTCTCATTAGATGTCAACATATGGGGAATATAAGGAACATGCTTCTTTCACTCGTTGGTCGATTCCTTATGTATTTCAACCACCCACGCACTGTACATTTAATAAACCAAACAAATGACGACAATTCGTATTTCTTCCTCATTCGCTTATATAGTGTCCTCTCTTTATTATATAGAAATATCCTTTACGTTTCGAAGATTGTTTTTTTTTCTGTATGTGTATACTATGGCTGCGTGTTTTAACTTTTCACTTGCGCACGATCATGAATTTCTCGCGTTTTTCTCGATGAAAAATTCACGAGAGATTCTCCCGGTTTTAATAGAAAATTTAAAATTAATAAAACTTTTATTATGGGTTGCTTTTATGATGTGCTGTGATTTTATGAGATTGTCTTGTATGCGATGCTATGGTGCGAGGAACGCGAGAAAATCGAAGAAGGAGTATGAAATTGTATGTCGGCCAAGAGGATATAAGGGAAAATACATGCTCATAACGTTATAGAGGAAATATGGGATACTTCAATTTGCTGCTTGTCTTTTGAGGATCATGCTAGTGTACAACACAGCCATTTTGATTTTTGCGTCTAGATTGCACGATTAGGTTGCGAAAATTGAGAAATATGATTCAATTTTTTTCGGTGGGTTATGACGTTGTAAATAAATCAATTAAATTTGTAAAGATGGAGACAGAGAATTGATTTATGAATGTTTATGGGTTGCGAGTTATAGAGAAAATTATTTTGTAGGTGCGGGAGGAGTACTTTCTCTTCGTGGTTTTTGTGACTATACATTTTACGATTTTTTTTACAAAAGGATTTGATAAACAACCGCCATAGAATCTCAGGTCAAATTCGGTCGTCTCCACAGTTGGAGGCAAAGCTAATTGCCGGAGCCTAATGGTGTCTAACATCAAGTAAGGTAAAGCTGGCTCTTTGCATTATCCGACCTTTCTAGGTTCGAAACAAAACCATCTGTACGTTAGGTGCAGAGCAATACAAAAATCAAACCTGAACATCTGTACTAGGGATGTCAAAAACGGGACGGTTAGTCCGAAAACCGGAACTTTCAGAACGGTTAATCGGGTTATTTTTGGTTTATCCCTGCTCCCCGGTTTTAACCCGGACAGTTGTTTATCCATCCGGTTAAAACCGGCAAAAAATCTTTCAAAAGTCATACAATTTTTTATATTTTTTTCATTATTCAATCTGCACCTCTATTACTTAACCCCTATAAAAAATTTTGTTTTGAAATTTCAGCCCTTAAACATATTTTCGAACACTGTCTTTATTGCTATACTCGTAGATCCATCGCTTCGTCAAATTATCTCTCCTTGTAGCTTTGATTTGATATTGCATACGATACGAACACCAGCAATATACGAGTGTGTATGCATTTAAATTCTTAGCAAATCAATGAAAAGGCTCGATTAACCGGAAAACCGGTACAGTTAAAACCGGACGGTATTTGCAAGAAACCAAAAAACCCGAAAACCGGGTTATGGGCCGGTTTTTAACATCCCTAATATGAACGTGTTCCACTAGTAGTGGTTCAAAATCAGTTTTTACGAAAATCTCCAAAACGGTAACATGTAGATACTGTAAAGTGGTGAACGACAAACTTACACAAAAAGTCAAAAGGCTCGCATCAATTCAACTTCTTCTAACAACAAAGTTTTCTGAAAATCAATATAACGGTAAAAATCACTATAAAGATGTTAATGGTAAATTGTTGGTTTCAAAGAAAATGTCCAAATTTCTTAAGGATATGCGCACCCGTAAGAATGGCACAGGTTTGAATCGTCGTAAAACAGAATTTTCGTAGGTTTTCGTGAATATTGTTATAACTGTAACGTCTGCTGCAAGGTCATCTATAGCAAATTCTTTTGCGTATCGAAAGTCCACATTCCACATTGAGATATGCGTCACAAACGGAGCTATTTGGGGTCAAAGGTTTGAGCAGATATTTTTGTTGGAAATACCTAGATACGTATATATAGGTATATAACGGTATCGCTGATTAAAAATTTTAGTTCGTACAGCTCTTAGCAAAATACCAAAAATGCATAACTGTGCGTACACAGTGCCACGACAAATCCAACCGTAGAAAAATGTTTTTTTTTCTGAAATGTTCGTGAATATCTTCATAACGGTAACAAAGTATCTTCTATCAGCTGGCCAAAAATCAGACTGAATGCGTTTCCCGCAACACTATCTATACTCTCTCAAGCTTTTTCTGTATCTGCTTCCCGGGGAAAAATGTTCGGAAAAATCGCGATAACGGTCACTTTATAACCAAAAAGTCGGCTGAGTCAAATTTCAAGTTTTTATTGTGCTCAAGGAAATGCCTAAAATTTCCGTCGATGTCAGGCCACCCAAAGAGGTAAAATGGTGGCCTTGGTAAAATGGGTAAACGGACGAACGGTACACTTTACGGGAAAAACTTCTGTGGAGAAACGACATAAAAACCTATATGACAATAGTTTCCATCCAATATTAAGGGTACTACGAGGGCTCAGATATTAGGTATATTGAAGAAAATTTGATTAATTTTCGTCAATATCTCTATAATGGTACCTTTAATGGAAGAGTCACTTTTGATGAAATTGTAGCTGCAGCAGCTTCAAAAAAGAGCCAAAAAATTCTTCATAGATGTGTGCTCCTAAAAAGGGAGATATACATATGTGGGCAAACTTTTAAATGAAAAGGTTTTCGATAAGACGGTTTAACCTGCTGACATCGTTAGGAGAGCATGAATTGGTAAAAGCCTGTTGACACTTTTCGTAACGGGAGAGCTACATATTTGTCATAGACCACTTTTTGGCTTGATTTTCCGAGTTTGTCCTACTATCTGGAAGATACAAAATTTAGCCTATGCTTGATTACTGGTCCAATTCTACTGATTTGTCATTTTATATCTTTTCCTGGACATGGTGCCTGCCTTATTAGTAGCAGCAGACATTCAGTATATCACCTGACTGGGTATAGATCGTTAATTCTTAGTTTGATTTAATTTCAGACCTTTCCAGTTGTTGAAAAGTCGGAAGATCTACAAGGGTCGGCAATTGAGAATGTCCGAGAACCATGTAAAATAACGTCGGTTCTTAGAAGCTTACCTATCCTTAGTTGAACTGTTATCTAATTTATTCAAAATAGAAGAAGAAGAGGATTTATATTAAAATGAATACGAGCAAATGATTAAAGACGCAGGTATATATTTTGATTTGAAATCACGTTAAATGTATTGCACTGCAATTACAAAACAATAAATGGTTTCCCTTCCTTAAATTTTCACCGCACGCCACTGTCTTACAGACATTGATTTTGACAACAAACAAACAAAAACACGTAAACAATCTGGAGAGTAATAAACAAGAACAAAACTGGTCAAAACCACAAAAAAGTGGCTGTAGGCCAGGCAGCACTTGGTTACTAAAAATAACAGGCGCGACAATCCAACATTGGATTAAGGCCGCAGAATGTGTTAGTGACATCCTATTTCCAAGATCTTATCTGCTTTTGTTGAGGTAATGAGATCAGCATCACGCTCAGCAGTGTTATTTATCCCCATAAATGGGTACTCGTTTAACATCTGAGTGAGATCATAGTCCGTCACAAGCTCTTGAGTTCGAAAATCACCATGGAACACGGTGAGATTCGAACTCATGACCCTGTGCACCGAAGGTGCGCGCACTAACCGCTAGACCAGCCAGACTATATATGGTTGTTCAAAAAGGTCAAAGTCTGAAAGACTTTTTAAATTAGCTAATTTAGTAGGAACTGTCAAGAAATTGAAACGATGACGAACTTCTGTCCAGATAGTATATTCACTGCTTCCCCTCCATGGTACACATATCTTCGGGAGAGCTCTATTATGGAATTTGTTCCATTCCTCCTTAACTTGGTCAGGGTCATCAAAAAGAAGACTCTGGCCATTCAGACGATCTTACAAGTTCTCTCGTATAACTATTCACATCTCTCAGATGTAAACAAAAACATTTAAAACGTATTCCATATAAATAGAAGATTTTCATTGGCTGCATTTGTGGACTATGTGCTATTAATGTGCGCTCCAAAAAAAAAAAGCGTTAGTTACAAAAAAGGACACGTGGGCCCTCATTTCAATTTCGCACACAAGAAATTTGGGAAACGTTTCGCCACTGTTAAGAAACGGTTTGTATGTATGTATGTTCGGCTTCTCTCTGTAAACCAATATTACAACAACAGTGGCGCAACGACGGGAGGGGCTAAGGGGCAAAAGCCCTTTCCAAAATCAGAAATTGGGAAACGACAAATCCTGGAATGTTGCGATGTTAGTTTTTTTTATATTACAACTCCTGAAAGGTCGATAACGACCGCACTAATGGTATTCTACGGATCATGGAATCATTTGTTGCGCTTAGTGAGTAGCGTATTTAATATCTGCGATCGTACTTTTTTCTTTTCTAGATCCCGTTAGAATTAGGATCATGACAAAGTGTTATAAGTTTTTATTATCTATAGGAAAGTTATATTTCATCAAATGTAATATCCATGCTTCGGCTTACGCTATCTTTTTGGTTTCAAGACCCTAAGCTGCGAATAAGTGCTCATCGAAAATAAGCGTGGATACAAATGGGAGCTCAAAACATGACCGTATAGCATCATTACTGAAAAATAGCACCATCACACCATACTTGTGAAGGCAAATTCATAAGTCCTCCAGGACAAGATCCTGGTTGCGCCACTGGTCCACAGCGTGTATACTCCTTTATAAATGTGTACATGTGTGGTAAATTTCTAATCTGCCTGCGGTCCCAAAAATAATACGACCAAAACATCAATTAAACTGTTATAGAATTACAGTGTCCATCATGGTTTCGATCTCGTTACAAAGAGATTATCTTTCTCTGTATGCCCAGCGTTGAGCCCACAAGGATATTGAAAGCCGGCCAAAATGGAATCGTTTTCCGCATGACAAAAGATAGTTGTTTTTAGGCACCATAGATATACAGCAACAACAGAACCGCAACATTTTCCCAATATGTGCCTATCCTACACTCCTATCCACAACGTATATAGGCAAGCTCTATCGAGGTTTACTAACAATTTAATTGTAGCCTCAGTTGCCTATACTTACTATATGGTATCCTGCCTCTCGTGTATGTTTCCGACAATCTCATCTGCAGTTTATTCTTGCCCATTCCGAAACTCCAATGTCCATTTCGAAGCACAGCACTATTTTAATGGGTTTATTCTCTTAGACGCTGGGTAGTGTATAGGCATAAGCATAGGCAGGACAAACGTCAACGGTCGATGAATTTTCTCTCTCTCTCTCTTTCTCTCTATTTCTCTCTATTTCTACATATAGGCAGTGTTTTGGAAGATACATAAATGTTGACCACTGGCACTAGACTGTAAAGTGACCAAAATTTAGAGAAGTGCTTAATTAACATTTTGCACCGCGCCCCGAGCATCCTGTATTTTGTGAAACTTCAACTGAAACCCCGGGAATAAATTGGGAAATTTCTGAGCACGTATACTATAACTTCACAGGCTCGTCGGACTCAATTAGATGTCCTGAGTCCTGGCATGGAAACCGGCCGAGTGAACTAAACAATTTTCAGTTAAACTTTATACAACGTTATAGAATAGATATACCTACAGAAGATGGACATAGAAACAAGCCTTTACAGGACGAAAACGACAGGATATTTTCATTGGACTCACTCTGTGTGCAACCTACATATGTTTGTCTGTATTTATGGTTTGCATACGTTAATTTTTCGTTTTAATGTTTGTTTCATTTTCCGCTTACAGAGACCATAATTAGTTTAAGTGAAATGCTAATTACTATCCGGTGGTGATGGTAGTTGTTGTATAAGAAGAATTGCGAGAACTTAAATAGGCAATTGTTGTCTGCAAACAGACAGTTTTAGTCTTCTAGCTCTAGACCTAACCATCGTCGTCGTCATCATCATCCTTCACCGAACCAGTCGGCCGGTCCACGTTTATCGGTCTTATCGTTATTCCTGGCGCTCTCCAGCAATGGTTTATTATGTGAACCTGAGCATAGTTATAGTAGGTGCGGTGGAGCATTGCAGCTAATCCGAGGTATACGGCTGGATAATTGATGGGATTATGTGTAGTTGATTTTAATGATAATGATAGCTAATTGTTTTACAAAAGATTTCTCATTTTAAGTTGGATTCATATAGGGAGATGGAAGATATAAGTTTGAATAGTGGTGGGTCTCTATTGTAAAAAGATTTTGAAATAATTGGAGAAGCGCACATCGCGCGCCGCCGTCTTGTTATGGAATTATTAATAATAATAATCTTCATCAAAGTCAGGTCCTTTCCGTTAAAACTTTTTGTAGAATAAACAGAGCCAATGGACTCGCATAAAGACTTGATTGATGCGTTTACAGTCAGACGCTGGCCGTGACCAATTTATTCTGTATTTTGATGTGTTAAATTGTGTGCAAAGATGCAAGCAATATATGTAATTTGTAATTATAGAGAAATTTTCCTGCCATTCTATACATTTGCAGGACGCACAGTATCACTATACTAAACCAATTTAATTCAAATTGCATTCGGTTAAATTATTATACAACGTCTAATCACTTTTTGATAAATTATTCTTATACACTTTCCAACAATCTCAGCTCTCCGCCCCAAGTTTGCAACGAATTAAGTAATTATCCACGGCTAATCTTATCTATAAAATTGAAATGAAAACAAATCATATATCATGCTATTTGCTCCCTAAATCAGTTCCAAATGACATTCCAATTCCACCCCTCTTTCGCCTTGAGTAATGACCAGAGGCTCATTGACACCGTATCGTGTATAAGAGCGTGTCATTGTGTATACAATAAAATATTTGGCAACTTACCCATAGAAAAGTCAAAAACGCGACAAATATGTACATTGACTTGCCTCCGCTTTGTTTCAGCTCAACTAGGCCGAAAGCGGCTACACACCAAAGTTGATTTTCGTTTCGGCATTGCCTATTGACATTTCAAGTGAAAATCCCCAAACGCCAATCTTCACTTTCCATATATACATTTTGCAGAGTGCGTATAGCGCCCAAGAAAAGCCTAAAACGTATGCCGGTCACGTGAACCGAACGCTTTATTTACAGTTCAATCTATGCGTGACACGTGACATTCGTATTAAGTAACGCGTCACAGCCGATAGCTGTGGTACCTATATACATAGAGGGGAGTGAACCGGGACTCCGGGAGGGTAGCATTAATCGTGTCACACTACTTGTAAACGTACAAAGATATTTTGAAAACATAATCTTCGGTGAAAAGGTTTCTGTTGCTGTTTGAGGTTATTCAGTCAACCCTAAATTTATGTAATACGGTGATTTGCAGGAAGAATTAAGTGCGATAAGTTTCAAAAGTTTTTATGGGGGTTTGAGTGATGTTTTGGTTTTGCAGCTTTGTGTAAATTTAAGTGGGCTAATTTTGAAATTTGTTTGAAAGATCTATAAATATCTATAAACGCCGGAAATTTGTGTGAGCTTTTAGCTTTCAACATTCGGACTCACTGGTCCTGAGCGTTGAAAGATTTATAAATATCTATAAACGCCGGAAATTTATGTGAGCTTTCAACTTTCGGCCTCACCGGTCCTGAGCGTTTCTAGAGAATTATTGTGAACTTTAATGAAAAAGAGCGGATAATACTTATATGCGCACAAAAATAATTACTAACTCATTTATTGTACACAAAACTCTTATTTTTCTCAATATTATTAAATGTACAAGGACGTCTCTCTCACAAGTTGTACATTTTTTTTACATTATTTCCAAAAATAATTTTTAATACGCATTGGACATTTTCAATTATTTTTTTTCTGCGAATTTAAATGAGATAACTCAATCATTTATTTACATACTTCCAATTGAAATTTATGAATATAAATGCGAAAAATTTTCAATAATAAAATTATACATTTTCAATTCCATTAATTAATATGTACATATTTGTAAGTCTCCATTTTTTCTGTCATATTCGATTTCCTCACGTATAATAAAGCATTGCTTCGAGCACAATTTAATTAGCATAGCAATAATATACAAAAATTATCTATACACATTTTTGCTATTTAATTAATTTCCATTTTTATCAGTGTTTAGCGCATGATCGCGGTCATCTTTCGAACAGTTTTGAAAGAAACACAAATCCAATACGCGAGGCGGAATATTAATAGGCGTGTTTTTTTGTGCTCGGGTGTAGGTTAGTTTAGGGTAACTACATGGGGTTACAATAACAACATAACCCAGATAAACCCAGTAATGTATCGAGGGTACGTACTCTGACCAAAGTTAACCCGGAAGAATTGTTACAGATGTGACAACCAGAGGCGCTCTAGCACGAAAAAGCATGAGCTAATACCAAAACCATTGGTTAAATGTTCATTGTTGTTTTTGTAAGACATGTTAATTTACTGGTTATTTATTTATCACAACTTTGAACCTTCAACTTTTTACAAAGTTCATGGTTGGTGCAATAGATCTAAACAGCTTTTAACCCAAATCGTTTTTTTGTGCTTATATACCCTAACCTGCACCTTTTTTACAAAAAAACACGCTTAATGAAATAAAATTTAATAACAATTTATAAATATTATTAAATCTTTATCTATACATATTTTGTTCTCATTGATTTGATTGCGGGAAACAGCAATTAATTTGTAAATTAAATTGTTTTATTTATTTTTTATTTTATTTCTTCTCTTTTAGGCTCTGCCGCCGATGGCGATGATGAGAGTAGTGCATCGAAACGAAGACGTTCGCGTACAAATTTCAATTCGTGGCAATTAGAAGAGTTAGAACGTGCATTTTCAGCTAGTCATTATCCAGATGTGTTTATGCGTGAAGCGCTAGCAATGCGTTTGGATTTGAAGGAAAGTCGAGTGGCGGTAAGTGGTTGGAAATGTTATTTAAAAAAAAGTTATTTTGCTTGTTTTATTCTCTGAGCTTGAGAGAAAATGCACACTAAAATTGGCCCATTTGGCGCCAGTAGGCGATTCATATTTAGCCTCTCGTACTGATCCATTTGCCGCCAGTAGGCTATTCATATTTAGCGTCTCGTACTGAGGTAATGGTATTACCTAAAGGATGCATACCACGCTAGGGCGTTCAGCTTTTGAAGGTTAAGGTTGAACTCATCTTGTGCATTATCTGTATGAATCCCTAATAATAATTAAAAATGATTCTTAGCGATACTGAATATTCAGGAGGGATTATACTTAATTTATCTCTAAATATTTTCAATTTACCCTTTGTACTTAATTACGTGTGTGACCTTCGAAATTTCCGCTTCGTAGGTCCTGATTATTCTTCAATCTTTATCACAGAGTGACAAGCGATGCAATGATTCCTTGGTTGGAGAATGGGTTTAAAGGGGTTATCTTCTATTGAAGCGGTCAGAATAAAAATATTTATTGAAAACAACATGACAAACAACTTCAGTAGTCTTATCTTTTGTGATGCTTGCGCCGTTTTGTTTGTGAAAAATCGGCCGGATCGATTATATTTGGAACTGGTAAATCTTCAAAGTTGACATTTTGACAATTGATTTAAATTTAAAAATTTCGGGACAACACACTTTTAACACTAAAACTTTAGTTTTAAATTATAGAAACTCGAAGCTTCAATTTCAGTAAAACCCACAAAGTTTATTTTTAAAAATTTGAATTTTTGACTTGTTTGCAAAACGAAAATTACGTTTGATTTTAATTTCTCAATTATTTATAAAATAACATTCATATTTTCAACTCTCACCCTATTTCCCCCGGACATTCAGCTGAAATTATGTGCTTTTCAAACTCGCTCGTCTCAGTTCTCAATTGCAGTGTAGAGTGATCAACTTTTTGGATTAATTTTGGATGGCTGATTATGATGAATGTTCCAAATTTGCTTATTTTAGTGTTCCTCTTTAAGGATTTCAATCATAAATTTATTATTGCAATTTTTGATTTTGTTTTTTCAACTGACAAAAAGTCTAGTTGCGACAAGCTTCTGTATATGCAGTTAAGCAGCTGATGCGTTCTATTTAAAAGAGTGTACAGAGAAATCATGTAAAAAAAAAATACAGAAAGGTGCTTGCCAGAGAGCATTTGACTATACCAGGCCCGAACTAGTCTGGTATAGTCAAATGATCACTGGCAAGCACCTTTCTGTATTTTCTTTACATGATTTCTCTGCACACTCTTTTAATTGAACTTAATAAATTAAGTTTGAGCTCATTTTTATACTCACTAAACTCTGAATTTACTCAGTGTGAACAACCTAAAAAAAATGTTTGCCTCAAATTTACCGCCCCCTGAAATCTGCCGACCTATAGGCTCCAGCCTACTCAGCCTACAGGTTAATCTGCTAGTGGATAATTGAAAGCAAAATGTGCGTTTGACTTAACTGTAAAAAAACTTGACTGCTTTTTTTAAATATTTTTTTTTTCATAACGGACATCATACGCGCTAACACCCGTTTCCAGCTTGACGTTCAGGAACGGGGCCAGTGGCGTCTCATGCCCAACTAGCAAGGAGGTTCACAAAATATTTTATATTTTTTTAGCATATCGTTTGAAATAAAACCACCTAATTTGACATTCCATATAAAAATTCGCTCGAAACAATATATCTTAATTTTGCATGTCCCAACTAGGCATGGGTGTATTTCCGTATATTTGATGCTCTGGAAAAAGTCGAAATTGGCAAAATAATTTGTCGTGATTTTACACCTATATGCCTACTTAAGGAAAAATCGTTCGTGATATTAATAAACGCTGTTTATCATTTACATTTCTTTGGATTAAAGTATATTTTTATTATATCGAAAATCCAGTTTTATTAAACGATGACCGTATCGTAAATATAACAAAACCGTGTTTATTAATATTTTATGATAATTTTTTATTAATATTGTGAAAATATTCATTGCATTAACGAAATTGCTTATAATATTAATTAAAAATACGAATTATTTTTTTAATAATAAAAGTTATTGATATTAATAAATCGGGTAATCAGATTTATGAAAAATTTTATTAACAACATTTGTTGGAAGTAAAAATGTTAAAAAAATATTTCTCGAAACATCAATGAATCATTTGTCAAATTATTAATCTACGTTTATGGATATTATGACTGTAGATATTGGCGTAGATATGAGCCAATTCAATGTCTTGCATATTAAAGATCAGAGCAGAGCATTGATATTGATAATTTGTTCATCACTTTGATAAACGTTGTTAACCCTTCTGTCGGGACATAGGTCTGGCCAGACCTTTGGCACTATATTTTGGTCAAAAAAGTATAGAAGATTAAATCGCAGCGACTTCATATTTCATGATATCCTAGAATAATATGTTTAGAAGCATTTTGCAAAAATTTAAAAAAATCGGTTGAAGTTTTGAGCATGTTTTTGATGATTTTCAATTGATAGAGCTTTTTGATACCCAATAGGTCTGGCCAGACCTATAGTTTTTTCCCCCATTTTCGTCATGAGGAAAAAAGTGAATATATTAAATTCTCTTAAAAATCTCCTATTTATAATGTAATAAAGTTATTAAAATTCAATTTGTACGATAAACGATAAGATTTTCTGAGATTTTGCTTTAAAAAGACGTGAAGTTGGCAAATTGAGTACGCCTAATTTTATCCCGTCTTATAACATCACCTAATCAACTGAGATTTGATTCTAGGAAAATCAAAAGAGTTTTATTTCCTTTGTAATAGTATGAACTAAGTATAAGTGAATTACGATGGTGTTTATTAATAGATTTAATTGAGATATTTACGGAAAATTTAGAATTTAATGATTTTTGGGGTTGAAAATTCCCTATTTCTTTCTATCTATTTTCCCACATCTGCAGACTAATATCGTGGTAAAATCTACCAACAAAGTGCCAAATATTTCCCCAAAGATATTGGAATTGGAAAATTTTATCAAACTTTCTGTGCGGATACGCAATAAAAAAAGAGAAACAAAAATAGAAGAAAAAAGGGAGAAACATGTTTGTACTAATACCACCTCAAAATATGTCTTCTTAAAAACGCATCTAGTATATCTCCAAAAACGATTTTAATGCTTTTATTGTTTACAAATGGCTGTAAAAAATGGGTAGAATGATTATACCGATAAAAATTTCACTTTTTCTAAAAATTAAAATTTTGTTCTCAGTAGGTCCAGCCAGACCTATTGGGTATAGAATATGCATATTGTAATAGGTGCCGACAGAAGGGTTAATTTGCTCTACCAATACGTTAAGTGTATTTTAAAAACGCTTATCACGAATAGTCTGCTTGGTCGTGTAGGTAGGGCGATTGTCTTCGAATCATGGGGTCCCGAGATCGAATCTCATTAAAGGTAGGTAATTTTTAATGCTTTTCAGAGCGAACTGAAGTAAATAAAATATTGTCTCTAGGTTCAGTGCCTCTGATTTTTTTTAATAAAAAAAAATTGATGAACTTATTATTTTGATAAACTCGTTTGTTGGAGCAAAATCAATTAAAAAATCCTCACTTTAACGTACTTTTTCGTTGATATCAGTTACTTTTTTCGTTCAGTCCTATAGGACATGCAAAATTAAGATTTATATTGTTTCATATACGGTAAGCAAGCGAATTTTTATATGGAATGTCAAATTATGTCGTTTTATTTCAAACGATATGCTAAAACTCTATTATTTGTAGCAGGAATATTTTTTTTCCTGACAATTTATAAACCCTACTAGTTTATTCTCTAAAAAACAACATTATTCGAAACAAAAACACTTTATGTGATCATACCGAGTTCTACTTGTGCATATTTCCCAAACGGTCACCAGCGCCCGCTCTAAGGAGTGGCAAGCCGGGTGGTCGCCCGGGGGAGGAGGGGGCAAATTTTAAGTGCGGCTTTTTGGCTAGCACTGGAATTAAGAAAATATGTAAAAAGTCGGAAGGAAAAAATTAGTATCAATTTTCATTCTATGAAAAGTAAACCATAGACAAGCGAAAAAAATGCCGCAAAGCAGGAAACAAAGTGACACCCACAAAAAGAATTTAACAACTGCTGAAGCCAATTTTTTTAGAGACAATTTTCACTTTAATTTATGAACTGGATCATTTCTTCGCTGTCTTTTGAAGAGCCAAAGTCCTTGCCTAGCTTTGAAGAACTCACGATTGACACGAGGCGCTGCATTTTGGAATCCTTAACCTTGACCAATGTTAGTCGTTTCGACTACCATTGATATTTCCTTTGGTTGCTGCTTTTTGCTCCTCCACTCAATAGTTGTGTCCTTCCACATCCTAGGAGGTGAATCAGTTAAGTATCGATATCATCAACAATATACCTATTTGCAGCTTTAATGACGAGGTGTGTATCGTTACTTTGTACAGTACTTTGGCTGCAGGTCAAAACGACCAAATTTTGTACTGTGCAACTTATTTTGCTACAGTGATAAGGTCAAATGCCTTTAATAAGTAGCCAGTTAGTTTCCTTTAAAACAAAATAAAAAATCAAGCACTCAGTACATAAAAGCATTTAAAAAAACTCTCCTGTGAGAAATTTCATGGCCAAAGGCACCATTTTAACCCGCGAACACTAATGTGAGTCATTTTGACGCATATTCCACATATGTATTTCCATTTTTCGTAGAAAGGGCGGTTGGCCCATTGGGTTCCGCTACCCGTGTATTCTTTAAGAAATATGTTTTCTAATGAATGTCCAAGTAAGCAAACGTTTCCGATTTTATGGTAAGCAGCTATTTGTGTTTTTCTGTGACGGGCTGACGGGGTTAGTACTAAACGAACGTTTCTTGTGAGTCAAAATGACTACGTTAGTAACAACCGTCTACATTCTTTGGTTGGCATATTTGGTTTCTTGGTAATTTCTACAGTTTATTCAGATATAATGCACAAACTCTGAATATAGCTTGTATAAAATAAGTATTCCGAAGAATTCTGGCACAAGTTTTCATATACTCTTCCACTTTAAATACAGCAATTTTCGGCTAATTGAAGTTTATCTATACCAAAAATTACCGAGCAGTAGTACAAACGAGCACCATTCTTTGACACACAGTCTTCTAAAATGTGTTAACTATTTTACTGAAAAAAAAAAAATCTACTCGCTATTCGCTGTTACAACAACCAAGCAGTGGCGTAGATAGCTTTTCAAAAGGGAGGGGATCTAGGGTCGGGACTATTTTCCCCGCTTTCTAAAAATATTTTGTTTTTAATTCGTATTTTAGTAATAATAGCAAATGATACATTTTAGAGCACTGTTTACCAACAGGTGGTCCAAGAGAGACCCGTAAGTGGTCCGCGAGATACTATGGGGACTACTTCTGCAAAAGAAGTATTTAATTGGGACTAATTAAATAATAGGCATGAGCTTTGAAAAATATTGTAGTATAGATAAACTACTGAATAGTTTCGTTACTAGGCATGTGATCGATCTGCAAAGTTGCAGACGTTAAGTTAAGATCCATAAAGCTCGGTGACCTCAGTCTAAATTGTACCGATGTTTTCCGTCAAGCAGTATCATTTGAAGACAAACCATGTTAGTAATCAACCATCTCAATCCTTCGATAAAAAATGTAAAATTATTCCGGTAAAATCCGCATCCAATGAATTATTATCTGACAAATTTGGGCGCCTTTAACTCTCTCGTTGATCTTTTGAGCGTAGTTCCACTGAACTGTTGCGCGTGGTTCGGCCGAACTTTTTTTTTTGTACGTGTTTCGATAAAGCCTATGTAGGTAGAGTCTGCTTAAATTTTTTTCAACACTTGGCACAGAGAAGGAATGTGTTGTTTTCTTTTGTTGTTGTTTCCAACCATTTTTGTCATAAGTTGTCCATTTTGTTGTCTTAAAAAAAATAATAAAAAAGTCTAATACATTGAAAAATAAAAATCGCTAAATTCCCTCCATTGAAAATGTGCGTAGTGATTCATGTTTAAGCAAACTGGTCCGCAGTTATTTCCGAGTTAGGAATCACTGGTTTAAAGGAATGGTTAAAATTGTGAATTCGGTGAATAAATGACATATTCCTCTGTTATTCCTATTTTATTTAGGAAAAATCCCATGTTACTCGTAACTTCGTCGGCAGGCCGCAGCTTTTGAAGACAAATAAAAATTGCTCGTTGCATTTAGTCACAGTAATTCTGTTATCTTCGTAAAAAAAGGAGCAGATTTAGAAACCATCAATGGCAGCCAATATCGTATTGTTATGCAGAATTTAAACTCACCTTAATTTGCCCCGTAGTCTGGCTGGTCTAGCGGTTAGTGCGCGCACCTTCGGTGCACAGGGTCATGAGTTCGAATCTCACCGTGGATCATGGTGTTTTTCGAACTCACGAGCTTGTGACGGACTATGATCTCACTCAGATGTTAAACGAGTACCCATTTATGGGGATAAATAACACTGCTGAGCGTGATGCTGATCTCATTACCTCAACAAAAAGCAGATAAGATCTTGGAAATAGGATGTCACTAACACATCCTGCGGCCTTAGTCCAATGCTGGATTGTCGCGCCTGTTATTTATTTTTATTTTAATTTCCCCGGAAATTGTATGATGGATTCTTCGTTCAAGTCGAGCATATGCCACGAAGGTATGTTGAACTCTTTGTAATGGCTTGATATCCTACAACGTTGCTTTTAGCTGTAATTTAAATTTAACTTAATTTTTCAACTGGTCAACAAGGGGGGGGGGGGGGGGTGATCCTTTATATGCCCTCTAATGTATGCCACTGCGTATAAGAGCTGCCAAAATCACTCGATTCTATCTAATCTACTATAAATCTGTCTGGTATAGTGCCTACTGAAATACGGCGTAAGAGCGGGCGCTGATGATCACACATTTAAATTGTGCTCCTAAAAATTGATACGCTTGTACGGCGGTTTAATGGTGCGATTCTGGTGCTTTGGTAGATGGTTTTCGGGTTTTGCCTATTTTTTTTGTGTAGAACGTATTTTTTGTGGGAAAGGCGTATTATTTAAAAACAAAATGATGTTTAGTGCATAATAATAATAACGTGTGGAGCGCATTTTGAGATAATGTTGGGGTTTCACGTGCTCCTATGGATCGGCCGCCACTGAACGGGAAAACCTAGATATGAGCACCACAAACCATCAAACAGAGGGACCAAACTTCTAGAGAGCCAAAAAACTGAAAAAGGTTTTCTCGTTCAAGGTATTTCGGATTCCTTTTTTTTTATTGAACATCCCTCAACATTAGTAGGGACTGTTTTTAATTTATCCGAAAAGGGGTCAAACTTCCAATAATGGCCACCTCATACCTACATAAATCATATACTATAGTACCACTTAACACTTCAAGTACAAACAAAAAATTCTCATACAAAAAATCGCATACAACACCCGATCGTGCATTAATATCCTCGACTTCCTTTAATTAAACCAATTATGCCTCTTCATAAATTCAAATTGAAAGAGTTCAAATTATCGGTCATCCATTAAACAAGCGCCATCCGATAGAGTACAAAAAATTCAAAAGCATTAACCGCGCACCAGAATTGAAAATTCAATATCGACCGTACTATTCTCTATCAGGAAAAATGTATCTCAATTTTTCACATAACTCAATTAAACTTTTATAAGAAAATGTAATGATTCAATATTCAATTCGTGGCTAAATTGCCGGTGCGCCATTCGCGCACAATATAAATCAGCGGGCAACAGCAGCAAGCTGTCTGCAATACGTGTATTGCCAGCCACCCATTTTCCCATAAGCACACCATAATGCACTGCCAAATCATAACTATCCGCACAAGATTATTTTTACTTTATAGTGTGTTGCATGTGTTGAATCTTTATACAGAATATATGGGAATCTTTTTTATGTACAGCAGTAGATACTGGCATTTTGTTGTAAAGCCTCATAATTGCAAATAACAAGCAATTTTTGTCCGAAAGCGGCTTATCATATCATGGATTCGCTTCGTTCCTTGTGATCCTTTGGGGCATTTAAGATACCGGCGGTTCACCTTTCCGCATATAGACATGTCGTACGTACTGTGTGCATGTTATTCCTATGCACATTTTTCAATAATAGACTTGTAGCGTACCTACACGCGGCAATAGCATGCAATTTTCGAACGATTGAAATAGAAAATCCAACTATAGACGCTGTTGTGGCTTATTCCACCCCGACTTATGGCGACTTGGTGCTCACTTCGTATTCAGGCTATTTTTGCAAAATTATTTTCCATTCTTCAACGAAGACGTCCGCAGTGGCTTCCCTATTTGAAATTATTATTACTCTATGTTTTGCAATATAGTTGTTGTTGTTGATATCGAGGTGGGGAGGGGGTTCTAAATGCGAGGGACGAACCCTTTAACAAGCCGGTAGTCAATTTCAATTAATGGCACGAGACTGTGTAGTTCCATTCTATAGGTATACTTAACCGACAGAGGTATCGGTCTCTGAAATTGCATAAAACCAATGGCAGTGGCAATCCTTTGACTCTGACTATATTTTGCTTGCAATGCTCTAGTTGCAGCATGTGTATTGTATGCCCATGTTTCTCCGGCAAATTATTAACAGAAATTGAAATTGATATTCAGAGTAAAGAGAAAAGTGTATCATTTCGTTTGCATTTACCTTATACATTGTACGTAATTTTTTTTAAAAGAGGCATTGGGTTTTCAAACCATGACTGTCAAATGGCACGAGATTTTTCAATTGGCCAGCTTTTTCTTTGCGTCCGCAGGCAGTCGGAGTCGGAGAAAGAAGAAAACATGACATATGCATTCGAATTGAAAATGTTTGTATGATTATACACCATACAAGTACGTAAGTAGCTGCAATTGACATATACCTTTCGAGTACGTGCCTATGCAGATGCTCACGTCCCAAGTCCAACAGACAACCAAACGTCGAAAGAATAAAGAACCGCCACACAAACCGCTTCAAATCGGCAAATTTTAAAATTGACATTTCATGCTGGAAAACAATTTGCCATTCAGTCAGACAACCGACAAGTAAATTATACCCCTTTTAAGACGTACGTAGCACGCGGCTTTTAACGTATCTTATATGGTTGAAGTCATTGATGGTCGTTTAGTTTCAATGGTTTCGTTCAAAATACATGTTATTTTATTTCAATTTCATTGTAGACGATTGAAATCAATTGTTTTTGAGTAATTGTGTTATGACAGTATCTTGTTCAGGGTAGAAGTAGGGTGGTTTGCTAGGTGGATGAAGAGTGAAGAATGATTTTATCGAAATTGAGTAGAATTTAGTTTCAAATATTTATCTCGGCAACACGGAAAACCAGAAAAAAATATTTGAAACTTTTTTTTCTTGGTAATAATTGTCTTTCATATAAATATTTTTTTTTTGTACAAATTATGATGTCGCTTAATTATTTTATACCAAATCAACAATAATAAGGCATATAAAAATTTCGGCCCGCAGGCCGCATGTGGGTCACCTATACACTTTTGTGCGGCCCGTGGCCAGGTCGAAGGAAAATGTGTATGTGTATCAAATTAATTCATATGTTGAAAAACTGCGAAAGTTTAACTTAAGTCTAAAGAACTTCATAAGTAGAGCCACGAGAATTTCGTTTTTACGAAATAGATGCGAATTTCGGCGAAAATTGCTCATTTTGGCGAATAGTGGCAAAGCGCTCTAATTTGTACTATTTACACGAGAAAGGTAATTTTTGTCCAAAAAATCAATCAATTGATTATTTTGTTTAGTCGAACGTTCCATGAATGAGCTTGATTTTCTGCTATGCGAATTTTTCTAAGAGGTTTAAAGAATATTTCTCGTTGTTTGGCAACACCCAAAATTAAATGAATTTACCCTACATAAAAAGAGAAAATTGTAACAATATTGGCTTTCATTATATGTCTCAGCAATTTTTATTTTTACCATAATCCCTTGAGGACCGTTGTCGACTCCGACTGTATTGTCAAAAACGTTTCTTCGACAACTGGACTCGGAGCATGATGGAGTTGTCAGTCACCCTACGTACTAGCCGATTTTTCTATTATTAAACTCGCTGTTGTAGAGCCCTGACAATCCGGATTTATTGGGACCGGGCTCCATCCGGATTATCGAATTATTCGGATTTACGAAATGCACCGAAATGCAAGATTCCGGTAGACGATAGTCTGGCTGAAATTGATCAATTTCAATTGTTTGTAACCAAAATAATTAATTTTATAGCTGTTTCTTTGAATCTAAGGCGCACTACAATAAAAAAAAAGCCTTCATCAAATTCTCAGATTTTTCAAAAACATGGGTCTTAATCTGAATCCGCATTATCGAATATCCCGATTTCGGGGTCCGGATTATCGAGGTTCTACTGTACTCTGAAAATTCTAAAGAATTACAGTGAGACGAGTGTTCAAAACTCACCACTGCAAATAATGTCGGGTGTTTATTATTCACAAATATTTGTGATATGTATAATAATATTCTTTTCACCGTTGTTTGCAGCTTCTCTAACACAATTAAAAAGAAAGAAACAGTTTTTCCTGCTGCAAATAGTTTTTTTTTATTTTAGCATATGTACATTTCGGAAGCAACTCGCTTCCTTCTTCAGTGCCTATGCTTCTATTGTGATATATGTATGTTCCACAGTATAAGAAGGGATTCACACTAGAGATGAGCATCGACAGAAAAACATCGATGGTTACCACCGAAAAAGCATCGAGACGAAACCATCGATGGTAAGAAAACATCGCACCAAAAACATCGATGTTTTAGGGTTTTTGAGTACTCAAAAAAATTAATAATTAATTAATAATTACTACAGTAGCAAAAATTAAGCTGATTGAATAGATATATGGTTTTCATTCATTGCCTCCTCCAGGTTTTTTTTCATAATACATATGCATTATTATCGTACTCACAACCCACCGCATAGAACAATCAGCGGTACCGCGCGGGAATCTGGTCGTGTAGATGGCAGTGGGCCCGCTGTTCCCTTTTCTCGATATTCTCTGAACATTGAGCGAGAAAGACCGATAATAGCCCAAGAAAAATAACCCAATATATGACCATCGAGCGGAAAAAATCAAACATCTTTGAATTTTTGCAGGTTAATTGGGGATGGTCCTCTGGTTAAAATTGGGAAAAAAAGTCGTCACTGATTGGAATTCCGTAGCCTTGAAAAAGGGTTTTTAGCGATTATTTCAAAAACCGCAAAAATATAGACAAATGGTCTAAAACCAATAAATAAAAAAAAATATATAATATATAATATATAATTATAAAAATCATAAAATTTCATTTGCAGCGATATACATATAGTACATTCGAATTTTATTGTGAAATTCGGCGCTAGACTAAAATATAAATAAGAATATTTTCATTTTTAAAAAGCACCATAACTTTTGGAAAAAAAATGCAAATTTACATTTAGTTGAAGATGATTTTCGCCAAAAAATTTAGTCGCTCCGATCAAGAACCCCCATTATCCCTCCATTTGCATTTGGCAAACGGCGTGTCCATAACTACCCCGAAATTGGAGCTGAAATAGTCTAGCGGCGAATTTTCCAATCGAATTATAATGTATTAGATATCGTTGCAAAGGAAATTTTATGCAGTTTTTTTACGTTTTTAGACCATTTGTCCGTATTTTTTGCCGTTTTTTAAATAATCGATGTATGTATGTAAAAACTCAAAAAATGCCCCCTTTCCCCTATTTTTTCATGGTTGCGTACCTCAAATCGGTGAGGACTTTTTTTACCATAAGCAAGGGGGCCATCCCCAACCATCCTGCAAAAATCCAAAGATTGATTTGCCGACCAATTATCGTATTCTTCTTAGACTATAATCGGACATACTTCGGCCGTCCGTCGTACGTTGTATATTGACGGTGCATGACCAGAAAAGATGCGCGACGATATTCTAGCACACCTACCACACCTCTTTCAATTTCGACGCAAACAGTTGTTGTTGTAGCGGTTCAAGAGATTTTTTTTCTCTCTTGAATCGAAGGGGGTCTTGGCAGCTCTTGGCCGTTTTAACAATGGGTAGCTCCGGGATGATTTACATCGAAGAACCGGCTGCCGTAGGAGCATTTTATGGACAACACAAACATCCATGGGTCACAGTGGGATTCGAACCCACGCACCGGCAACTCAGAGATAGAGTGACATCTCTGCCACTGAGCCACCGAATGCCCCACGTAAATAGTGAGGAAAGGTTGAAACCACATTTGAAAATTGTGTATAAACAAAGACACACTGTTTGTGTGTACAGTGTTCACGATAGATGGATTCATGTTGTATGTTACGATGTATTCACTTCTTGTTTCTGATTGGGATGTTTAACGTTATTCGCATACACTTACAGTCAAATCTGTTAATCGGACCACTCTATAATCGGACCACCTTCTAATTGGTTTTCCATACAATATAAACTTTAAAAACGGACCACAATCGGCGACTTGTATGGAAAAATCTTAGAAATTTCGTTACTATATTCACTTAAATTCCGATTACAATGAGCTATATTATTCACCATGGCCACTGGAAATTTCGTAGATGGCATCAACCATTGCATCAGTGTTGGGTGGATAAAGTGGTGAGACAATTCTGGAGTTTCGGCAACAAGAAGATGCAATTGAAGTTAAAGGGCAAATTATACAAAACGCCTAAGAACCAAAGGAATCGAGGATTGATTGAACCCTGAACCCCATATTGGGAAATGGGGAATCCATTTGACTTTTATTATAAAAATGCTTCTGTAAACTATTGAAGAATATTCAAAATTTCGGTGAAATGAAAAAAATATGTTGGGGAAAGAAACATCGATGGTTGAAAACCATCGACCGTGAAAACCATCGACCATCGAAACGCAAACCATCGATGGTGAAAAACATCGACACAAAACCATCGATGGTAAAAACATCGACCATCGGACCAAAAACATCGATGTTTTCGAAACATCGATGGTCGATGCTCATCCCTAATTCACACTACTGACAGGATTTACTAAGCCCACTAAATTAAGTCGAGTCGAAACCCACCTACTAGATTAAATCGTATGTCATTAAGTTCAAAATGTATCGTAGATTGTACTTGCATTATTCAAATTGCAGTGCAATATGGTACAACTGTTATTACTTAATCTAGGATTTAGTAAATCTTGTCGATATTATTCAAAATCTCTAGAATTTGCAGTTATGAAATTGTTTTTATGCGAATTTTAACGAAATTAGTTTATGCGAAATTTCTGTTATTTATTTGCAAAATTTCCGTACCTCTATTCATAATAAGTCAGTGGCTTATGCAAATTATGTGTTGTGGTCTGCTATTGCAAATAATTTTCAAGCAGCGACTTTTCCGAGAAATATTTTTCGCTATGTGGTTCATATTTTTTGCCCTGAGGAAACAAAAAAAAATGGTTCAGATGGAGATTTATTAGCCCAAGTTCCCGTTTCCCGTGAAATTTTTGATTTTGTGGAGCATGCTTTTTAAATGTCACCAAAAATGGCTATTTGTTGGTCTTTTTGCCAATTTCCTTTGCGAAGTGCATTTATTTTATATTTTTTTCTCCAAAAATAGCTTTCAATGCTTTTTTTTGGTATCCTGAATTTTTTCTAATGACTGAGGCAAAAATGTTTTTACTGCCAACAAGATAAAATGGCGGTGGTAAATTGACAGGTTATATATTTCATGTTGTCACTAAGGTTGGCCAAAACTCAAGTTAAATCCTGCGGCCCATTGAAATCTTAAGACAGTTTTTTTTTCTGGGACGAGTCAGGTTTCTAGTTTGACACCCTGTAGTTGTTGACATTCGGCAATTACAATTTGGCCAATTAGAATTTCTGGGCATTTTTTTCCTCTTAGTATTAGCAAAAAAAAGCATATAGCTTAATTACTATTTAATACTATTATGAATTTAACCTTCGGGATGACGCAATGACAGATTAAGAGACCAGTTTTTGTTGCGCCAATCAGCGAACTGAAACGCACAGTAGCTTAATCTTTATCGATCAAGCAGTTTTCAGTTTCTGTCGACTATATGTCTTGAGGGGCGGGAGGGACGAAATAATCTCTCAGATGAATTTCTCCCGATTGTGTTCTTTTTTCAATGAAAATTTTCACTTCATTCACACTTCACATTGCGTAATAACGTCGTGTAGAACTTTTAGGCTCAGCAAATCGTTCAATAGTGTGTTTTAGTAAAATACGCTCCCATTGTTTAAGCGGTCGAGTAGTTGGAGGTTTCTTAAATATTGAAGCGATTCAAATCGGAATATTATTCGAAAATTGAAAATGTGAAGGGTATCAAACTTTGTGATGCAGTATTTGTTTCTAAAATTTCGTAGAGGGGTGCTTGCCCCCCCCCCCCCCCCCTAAACGATGATCACGGTAAATTTTTTTTACTTACTATAGTACAAAAAAAAAAGGTGAACTGCGATATTTTAAAGCGTAAATATGCCGGTTTGAGTTTTGGAACGGCACGAAAACTTTCTTACTACAAATAAACAACTGCGCGTAAGAGGTGATCAGTTGCCACTTACTCTCGAAACTTCGGGTTTTCTTCAAATCGAAAAATTTCAGACTCAGTGATTCGGATATTATTTATTATTATTATTATTTTCATATACTGTTGAAGGCATAGCCTTATTACAGGGGTTCTGGTATAAATTGTATGTTATGTTTATATTGTATTTTATAATAATTCAAAAGTAATTCATCAAAATTTTATAAAAATCAAATTAATTCGGAAACATATGTGAAAATGTAAGTTAATAAATAGTACGTAATCAAAAATTAATAAATTAATTAATTAATAAAAAAGAAAAAAAATTTTCTATTCATTTAAACAAAAGCTTCTTAATTTGACTGATTCTAATGTGAATAAGTACAATTTCCTTATTTCTTTATTGTTTCTACTGTTAAGAACTTCAATAAGAGTAGCTAGTGTGCTCAAGTTAGGTAGATAGTGCCTCCTTAATTGGCTATTTATTGGGCATTGAATCAGCAGATGTTCGATGGTGTCTCGTTGTTGGTGATTGCACAGTGTACATGTGTTGTTCATGTTAAACTTATAAGTATTCCCAGCAATGCTAATTCGTTGATTATACTTGTTGCACATCCGAATTTGTGCTATACAACGTTTCTGGTGAGCAGGAATGTTTTGAAGAAGATACCACGCTGATTTCGCTACTTCTTCCCTTGCAAACTGGTACCAATATGTTGAGGTGCTGGCTGTGGCTCTACTATAGTCACTCGCTAGTGATTTCGCGCTTAATATCATTATTACTTCGTCAATATTTCGTTGCTCTGCGTAATTCTCCATGAGGTGCGGATAGTCCCGAAGTTCGTTCACAAGTTCACCTTTCAATTTGCCAAGCCAGTTGGTGATGATCCCTCTCTCTACATCCTTCTGTTGCTGGTTCAGACATAATTTAGGATATCGTTCGTCTGGCAGTTTAGATACTCTACTAAACCATCTCAGTGTTTTCCTCATGATTTTGACTTTCAGATGTACCCGCCCGCTTTCCTTTCTTACTATATGCTCTGATGTGTTTCTTGGTAAATAAAGCAACCTCTTTATGAAATTTTGTTGAACCTTTTCAATCTTCTGAAATCCATCCACTCCCCATACTTCAGCACCATACAACGCAACTGCTTCTATCATGGAATCGAATAGTTTCATTTGGGCTTCCCATCCAATTTGTTGACTGTATAATAAGTTGTTGATATTGGCCAGTGATTCGGATATTCCGAGACAGGAAAATTAACAAATTGTCATCCGAACATTACTGCTGAGACTGCACTCTCGAAGACGAGATTTATGCTCGTACTTTTCAGGCCTTTTATATTCGCAGCTTTGATATAGGATCCTGCAATCCCTCGTTTCGTCTAGTACGGATATCTCGAATTTGAAATTAGTGACACCCTAAAGTTTTGCTTTCACGATGATCCCGAGTGTTTAAACGAGCTACGGAATAAAAAGCAGAAATCGTAACCGAATTAATGTAATCAGGAGTAAGCGATTAAAATCATTCTAGATTTAGTGTAGTCATTAGGTGATTTGAGATTGCAAAATACGGTATTTAACCGTACGGTTAAAATTATTTCATAATTATGGAATTATGTTAAAAATGCCAAACTTGAATTAATTCTTCTTCTCAGTACCGTATAGCTCCACGTGGGGCCATGGTGCGCTAACACAGCCGTTTATAGGCAAATTGGAGTCAACGTTACATTGCATATCATTTCGGAGTGTATATAATGTTGCAAGCACTATCCTATCCGCACATGTACGGAAATTTCAGACCAAGCCGAGATTCGATCTCCGGACCTCTAGATTACTAGCATCGTAGAGTGTGACTCAACCAAGTGAGCCACACAGCGACAATTAATTAAATTGTAGTAATACGTACCGCTCAACGGATTTATAATATGTTTATGTTTCTTTAGACGCGTAATCATATGCTCTCTAACATATTCCTGGACAGTTTTTCGCAGAAATAAGAAGTTTTAGAGTTCGGGACCAAAAAACTAGTGAAAGTTTTGGGACTTTTTTCGCCATTTTGACCCTGTTCCGCAGCGATTTTTTGATGGGAAGCTCTGGCTTCAAGCTCAGTACGCCAAAAGACATAAGAAAAAAATCTCCACCACATTTTGCAATCTCATGTACTAGGCTTATCACCAACTTGCTACAATAATTGTGCTTTCTTAAAATTTGACTTTAAATGTTTAACAACTTTTCTATCAATACATTAAGGGTCGACAATAAATAAACCTGACGGGAAACCTTAATTGTTGTTGGCGATTTTAAATGTTTATCCCCTGAAAAAAAAAACCTGGATACGACCATGAAGTTTAAAAAAATTTCGGCTTCCACATGAACGACAGCAATTCCATACTACAGAGATATTAATCACTTCTAAAGATTTCATGACTATTTCTTGAGCCTTCTAGACTTCTAGTAGTTCTATTCCGTGAACTTGCAGAAACATAGTAAAGAAAATCAAGGGACAGGAATCTCTTTTTAAAAATACCGCCTAAATATCCTTTATATAGAATTTAATCCTTTGAGGCGTAAGCTATGAAAAGAGATAAAAAAGGCCATAGCGTTATATATATAGAAAAAGCTGTTACTTAATTTTTTTTCACATATTCACTGAAATCTCTAAATTAACTGTACACAATAAATAGCTAGTCCATTTACAACTATAATATCCCTGAATCTCTATTGTTAACCTTCTAACACCACATCGCAGGAAATCATTTCACATTTCGACACCCTCACAAATTTTATTAAGTCCTGAACGAATCCAAATTGACAGAAAATCTAATTCGACCTTTTCCTCCCGCTGTCACAAATGGCCTTTTTTCACTTCGCATTACATAACGTCCATCGACAACCAAACAATACATAAATCTTCACTAAAATCCTTTTTCCATATCGATTCCAACATATCTAATTTCATTTACACCTCATTCGCCCACTACTTAAGGCATTCGTTTTCCAAAATAGTTTCCGTCGAAAACGACCCCCTCCCCCGTCTCTTTCTGAACCACACGCTCGCCGTCACTGTGTTCTATTAACACGTGTATGGCAACGACTTAATGGAACGAAATTCAATATCCCTTCTAGTGTGCTATACCATCCCCAAAACGATATCCTGCTGGTTCCGTGGTGTTAGTTTGTGTCTACGATGTTTTCTTTCATATAATCGACACGTTCTGTTGCGGTCATTGTGGGGCGGACTGAAAAATACACCCGAGTGTATACAACATGCTGTATGTGCTGGTGTGTAAAGTGGAGCCAGCACTCACGAGGGAGAAATAATACCACCACCAGAAAACTTTTCCTCCAGGATATAGCATTGACTGTATATTGAAACCAATGCAGACATCCATAGGAAAAAGGATCGAAAAGTTTGAATTGTGTGAATTGAATGGCGGATAATGGAGGAAAATTCGATTTCCGAATAACACAACCACCTACACGCCGGGGATGAACCATGAAGAAATTAGACAAAGCTATGGCTATACAAGGGTGCTTTCACTTTAGATGAGCCTCAGGCAAACGACATATCAAACGTAGCTTATAGGGAAGTCTATATGCTCTAATGTCTATACCGACCAGGGATACGAAATTCACCCTGAAACTCTGTTTCCGGATGAACAGATTTCAATAGTCTGGTCTGCTTTTAGGGGGTGATCCGACTCGAAATTTCATTTTCGGTTTGTATAGACGACGAGGATATGTATAGAATAAAAAATCGAGTAGGAGGCGGAGCGAAGCAATCAATTTTGTTCGGTCTGTATAAATGTATAGGTGAAACAATAAACTTTTATACGACCGTGTGTATCCTGCGAAAAGGCAATCGTTTTCATTGAAATTAAATGAAAACTGATTGCATTGTTGAGTTAAGTTCTATGGATGGGCTGACGTGAATTAAACCATTTTGCATGCAAACTTTAAGTATAATTATACAGACAGACAAACTTTTCCACTAGATGATTGCTATATTTTGCGGATTATCTATGTGCAGCAATTGAAAGTGAACAGGTGTTTTTGCGCAATTATAATGTATCTTAATTTGTGTTCTGAATGTATTTATGCAGGAGCTGCAATGACTATATAGTGTCACGCCATTCAGGATAAAAGTTAAAAGTAGAAAAAAAAGGCAATTGCTTTACTAAACTTATACCACTTTACATTTTTGATGTTGAGACAATTAGAACTGATTGCAGTTTGAGTGTTAGTTAATGAAATTTTAAACAGTTAGGCAGGAAATTTTTTTACAATTAAAACTTATGAAAACTTGTTTATTAAGTCATTTTTTTGTTTATCTTTTTCAAGCAGGTTTGGTTTCAAAATCGTCGAGCCAAGTGGCGGAAAAAGGAGCACACGA
Source organism: Microchrysa polita (assembly GCA_949715475.1). NCBI lineage: Eukaryota > Metazoa > Arthropoda > Insecta > Diptera > Stratiomyidae > Microchrysa > Microchrysa polita. The sequence continues at coordinate 13,895,734 of OX454418.1, read as the reverse complement.
AAAAAGGTCCCGGACGACCCGCCCACAATGCACATCCGCAATCATGTTCCGGCGAGCCAATACCAGCCAACGAGCTCAAGGCGAAAGAAAGGTGAATTTCTATTTTCATTAACTTTAAAAATTGTTCAATTTTGTTTAAACGTATTTATTAGGAATAGTGTGTTGAATAATTGAAGAATCTTTAGTTTTTTTTTTATCGGGTAGCTACAAGATTCAGTGTTCAAAATTCACTCGCGGTCCAGCGTCGAACCTAGGACACCACATAGGTTGTAAAGTCTAAAACTGAATACGTGTACATAGACACCATCTACAGGTATACCGTCAGGGGAGCACCTAGCCATTATGCCTTATCTCCCGTTGGCACTGAAGAAGGACATATGTTAAGGTGACCATACTTCAGAAGACCCACTGCTGTACACATATTTCCAGAATTCGGTTTTCAGGCAAAGCCTCAGCCACGCCGATTTGGAGAAAGAATAATATCTCACGAGGGAAACATGTGGTGAGCCTTGGGAAGACAAGGTTTGGTTTATACTAAACAGGGAGCCCCCTAAGGTTCTCAATGTACTCTCTACAGTGGCGGAAATAAGGCGACACATATTGGTTTATACACTTAATTATATGGATTTAGTTCTTTGCTATTAATTGGGTACATTTCGTAACAATATCTACAAAATGCCATCCACATGGGGATTTCGGAATTAATCCTTTTTACAGTATTTTCAATTGCATAATTGTTACTGCCTTGGCTATAATTTTGACAATTTGATGTACATGTGATTTGGATTTCCTCAAGCATTGTTTTTCAGAAAGTGAGACTACCCCAAGAATAAATCAGCTGCAATTTACTAAGATAATTCTACATTATAGCGAAAATCATTGTGAGATATCTAGTTATTTAATAGGGCTCTAACTGAGCGGCATTACGGCACATGCTGTTTGAATAATACTGCATCATGCTACCCGGTATGCAGTTAAGTAGGATTTTTCTCGAATAAAATCACAACCATCTCGTTCACTCATCCACTGGATCATCTTTCGGTACTATTTCACAGGAGCGGCCCCTTAATGTCTCTACTCACGGGATGACGGGATTAAGCTTCCGCGTATCATTCAGGAGTCTCTAGTCCAACTTCGATTAAGTATACCAACTTTAAGGTGAGGACTATGAAACATCTGATCTCTAGTGCCCACGTTGTTCGACGTACAATATTTGCTTCGATTCGACAAAGAGAGATTTTTATTCCTTAGAAAAGCATAGAAACAAGATGGTGGTGACTATTCCTTAAAATCCTTATTTAGAACTCCTTAACTTAATGATTTTCTCGTGCTGAAAACAATAATTCTGACCACTGATCCCCTCCCCTTCTGAAAAAGCCATCTACTCCACTGGTTCTCCTAGACAGAAAATCCTTAGCATTTGAAGCACAATCGTATTTTTTTACAGGAAAGTCTATAACAGGGAAGAGTACCCCAAGTAAGATTATACACATAAAATAGTTGCTTTTCAGGCACAGTTTCAATGTAGCTCTGGAGTGGAGTCTGAGAGGAACCACCAGAGCGGTGGAAAGGTTGCTTATCCTGGTTGCGATATTCCTGGAGGAGATGCAATTCTTGATGGTTACATTAGTGATGCTATGCCGGTTCCCTGGGCGTCATCCAAATTTCAAAATTCCGCTCAGGAATCTCCAAGTTATAGGCAAAACTAGAAAACTCAAAATTACGGTTTGGGCAGCCGAAACTTCCGAACCCGGAGGAGGAGCTTATTATGTAGTGGGTTACATTTCATTGTGTGGCATGGTGAATGCTGTACATTTTCGAATGCTGTACGACAGGTCAAAATGCTTTATTGTACAGCAAAATGCTGTACGTCTGGTCAGCTTAACATATGTTGTGTCCGAAACACGTGTCTGCCGATAAACCAAAAATAAAAAATCCTCAGTATAAGGAAACAATCTTTTTTCTTTTACTATTTCTCCCAGTCCTTCGGACTGTTTGGACCTTCGGTGTTTTACTGACAAGGTCTTATTGTCAGATGGGTATTTCTTCATCCGGCGAATGCACTCACCTTCAGAAACTCAACCCCGGGGCTGCATCACCAGCTCGATGACTTGCTTAACAACCTACAGCCACCTCGAGACCAACGCCTTGATGGGTCGGGACCATGGTCCCCTGGGCACGCCCATCCCCGAGGTACACCATTCGCTAAAGACTTCTCTATAGCAGGTGTGATCTTCCTTCGGCTCCCTATTGGTTAAGCCTAACGTTAAATTCAGATGTGCACATCGCAGGCTTGTTGGACCTGTGACTACTCGTCTGCTTAAAGCAGACTCGTAGCGCTGCTTTTCACATCCAGGCGGCCCCTTCAGTTTACTAGTCAGCAATTCGGGCCGTGTGGTCATCAATCCACAAACTAGTTAGGTATAGGCGCGTAGGCATCTTCCACCAAGGCCATTCTCCCTAACTAGCCCCTTCGAGGCTCGGGTTATGCGAAGCCGCCAGCTCTGAGGCTCACACGATTAACCGTAATGGTGAACCCCCCCACCAGGGAACACCGTTTACGTGCTCGGCCTTTAGTGACTTCCCTCCCGTAAGTTGTGGGAGGAGGTCGGTCACGCCAAGAGCCACCCGTACATGACTAGAGAGCTCGGGAACGTCATCGCCCGACTGGTCTTTGTACAGATCCACGCCATGGCGTATCAACCATACCCGGGGCCTCCCTGCGCTGCTAGGTACGAGGTGTCGCAACTCACCAAAGATCTTTGTTCAACTACAACAGCCTTTTTGGCTGATGTCACAAGGACCTAGACCCCCTGCGGGGTGAATACGTGTACAGTGGGGTTTGAACACACAACCCTGTGCTTCGCAGGAGAGTGTGCCAACCACTACACAAACCAAACTAACCTTTCAATTGTATCCCCTCTCTTATCTCCAAAGCTAATTTTCGTTTTGGTGTGCTAGACCGAGTGCATTCCGATTAGGGTAAATCTTGGACCAGACTTGTCTTTTTTTTTGCAAATAGCAAATTTTTTTAAAAATAGAAATTATGTTAATCGGTAAAAAAAAGCCGTAAAAAAGAATCTCCCTTTTTGTCGAAATTTCGGAAAATTCAGCACACTATTTACCTCCAAACTAATTGTATTCTCCCCTCCCCCTATCAAAATTCATTTTAATTATTAGAATGCAATCTCTTTTTCATTTCGATCCCATTTGATCGTACAGGGCACGACGACGCAAAAAGCTCGCAAAAGCATTGGAACGACAGGCCCGAAAGCTGCGAGCGAAAGGAATCACAGTGGATTTGGAAGCTCTCAAGGCCGAATATCTCGCTCAACATCGTGGCAATACAACGAATTCCGATTCCGAGCTGGACGACGATGATATTCAAATCGATGTCGTGGGAGGCGCCGATGACAGTGACAATGAGCCCGAAGACTGTTCGCTGAAGAATGGCATGAAACCGGACGGTAGTCCGACGGGTCTGGTCAGTAGCAGTTGTAGCGGCAGTTTCAATTTAACGGCAAGTAATTGTAGTACGACAAATAGTATCGGAGGTGGTATGATCGGTGGCGGCCATGGAATGCATGGTCTGGACTCGTCCGTGCTGACGGACGAAGGAAGTGATATTGTTGAAAGTGATCCGCCCAAGAGTAGTATTCGACCGAATCCGTTTAGTATAGAATCGTTGTTGTATAATAATACTTGAGAATTGAATCGGATGTCGATATTATTTATTAATTTAAAATAAATACGGAGAAAATGTGTAATAAATTATTTATGTATATTTATAATGTATTTGTAAGGTTGGCGAATTGTACATAACAGAAGATTTTTGTGCTTGTCTTACTTATTTTCATTAGACACGATTTTGACTTGAGAGAAACAAAAATATGAATTAACATTTGATTCTAAATTATTACGAATTTTCAGTTAAATAGCAAAAATACATATCAATACGGTTTTTTTGTTTTATGGGATTTTTTTTCTTATTTTGACTCATATTTTGGGCTAATAATAATCATCATTATACCTACGTAGCACAACTACTATAGCATCAGAAACTATATCAAATCAACAATAGAAAGAAAATCATAATTTACCAAGAAATATCGACATGTGAAAACAACGACTCAAAAATGATCTAGATTAAACATACAAAATCAAATAAATCTTGTACAGATCTAACGAAAAAAAGTAAACACATACAAATCAATAAATCGAGAAAAATGATAAATATGTAATTAAATTTTGTGATTGACTTAAAATATAATTGAAAAAAATATGATATAAATATAAATAGAATTATCTAAAATTAATAAAAATGAAACCAATACTATTTGTAAAATAGAAAACAAACACTAAATTATAAATAAAAAAGACTTGTATTATACAAAATTATTATTATAACAATGACAACATAGTGGTTTAAAAGAAATTACATATAAATGCAACAAATTCAGTTATCATTATCACAACAATGATTTATTTATAAAAAAAAACAAACGATATAAAATACAAACTGAAAACTGAAAAACTTATGCAAGAGTGTTGGACATTTTTGAAATTTTTGTGCAATATCACTTTATTAAAATAGAATACAATATTACAAAACACCGACAACCACAAAGGCTAGAAAAAATATAATTAAGAAATTTGATTGTAGAACTAAATAAGATTAACAGGCTCAGTGATTTTGTTTCTTTGAAATGTTTTTATGTTTTTTTTTGTTTTTTTTTTTTTTATTTTAATTAAGAAATTTTGAACTATAATCGCATTTGATATGTGAATATTGTGAATGTAAAACATACTTATGTGTATAAATTGGTTTTGTTTTATTAAACAATGTTTTTTTGTTTATTTTAATTTTCAAGTGTAAGCCAGTGGAAAATAAAATAGACAATTACAGAGAAACACACACACACACACGTGTGAAACGAAATTAATACACGGGAAAATATGAAGTAAAAAGAAAAACAAACAAATAGTATTTTGTGGTAATTTAAATTACAATAAAAATGAAAGAAAAAAAGAAGGAAATAAACAATCAAAATTAAATTACTTGTTTTTATTCAGACGAATGTAAATTAATTTTTTTATGTGTGGATTCTGTATGAATGTGCATGAATGGAAGCGAAGTACTAAAAGAAGTGACGATCCTATGTAGGCAGGGCCCTAGGGCCAGGCGATATGGGCGGTCGCCCAAGGCCGCAGCGCCGCTCTAGGACTTACACCGGCCCGGGCAAGAGGACAAATTGCCGCCCCTTTTAATTTTATAGGTTTATATTTCAGGATATATTTTCGCATTTTAAATTGTTTGAAAATGTTGTTGGTAGTTCAGCCGATATTTTGTAACTACTGGACATTTTTAAAAAGTACATATTAATTAAATTTCATGATCTCCGCATGCTGAATTTCGTCATAAGTTCGGCCGTCACCATGGCTTCAGTGACACGTCGAGCACGAAAAATGAAATCACCCGGAGCGAACAACATCCGCCAGATTTTTACCAAAGATTCATTCTATCCATACAAAAACTAGCTGACTGGTGCGGTTTTTTTAGAAACGCGAGCTTTGTCAATTTCAATCAGCCATAACATCAAACGCATTTAGTAGCAACGATTTTTTTTAATCGATGAAAATAAAATTGTTGGCAATTTGCAACGTTTTGCAACAATGGATTACCCCTGGTGAGTTTCGCAAGAAGTTCAAGTCAGAATGGTTGTTGATGAAGGAAACTATAATTCATAAACGGCACCAACCTTAGAGTTGTGCTCGCACCCACCTTCCCTAATCGTCGCGCCTCCTTAGGGGGATGCGCCCCCTGGATGTATAGGATGGTTGTTGTAGAATCGATACAAAGAGTTTTTTTTTTTTGAAGCAAGTGCTTGTACTCATGGTTGTTGCTCCAAAACAATTTACTTAGTGAAACCAGCTAACTTAAGAACATTGGTTTAAAAAACAACACAAAATTCATTGGGATTCAAACCACCGTTCAGCTATCATTCATACTCTTAAGCGCACCACCACGCACCACAGTTCAGCAAGGCCTTATAGAGTTTGTTTGGAGTTTCAAAATGTTGAAGCTTGATCCTTGATGTAAGAAATCGAAAATGCATGCGAAATTTCGTTTTCCAGTAAAATACTTAATACATTTTTAGAAAACTCTGCCCTCAAAAATGTTGGGCCGAAAAATCGTGCTCGTTTTCATTACTAACGCTCTGCAGTTGCTTTCCATAAATTCCTGAAAAACTTCAATTAGCCAGATTGGTTTAGGCTTTTAATGCGCATGGCTTATTTTCATAAATGCGTCATCTCGAGAATTTTTAAAGAGAATAAGGTCTCTGGTTCGATCCCTCATCATGCTAAAATTCAAACCACCTTGTTCGTAGTTTGCCCTCCAATGCTAGATGAATCAATGCAATGGGAACCAACTTAACCCTTCTGTGGGCACAAAGGTCTGGCCAGACCTTTGGCAGTATATTTCGGTCAAAAAAGTATAGAAGATGGAATCGCAGCGACTTAAATATACTGCCAAAGGTCTGGCCAGACCTTTGGCAGTATATTTCGGTCAAAAAAGTATAGAAGATGGAATCGCAGCGACTTCATACTTCATGATATCCTAAAATAATATGTTTAGAAGCATTTTGCAAAAATCGTTTGAAGTTTTGAGCATGTTTTTGACGAAATTCAATTTATAGTGCTTTTTGATACCCAATAGGTCTGACCAGACCTCTAGTTTTTCACCCCATTTTTCTCTACGGGTAAAAAGTGAAAATATCAAATTATCTTAAAATTATTCTATTTATGATGTAATAATATCATTAAAATTTGATTTGTACTATAAACAATAAAAAATTCTGAGATTTTTCTTTAAGAAGCCGTGAAGTTCGGAAATTGGGTATGCCAAATTTTATCCTGTTTTTTATCACCTAATCAACTGAAATTTGATTCTAGGAAATTCAAACCAATTTCATTTCTTTTGTAATAGTAAAGAATTAGTATGGGCGACTTGCAAACGTCTTTCTTAATAGATTTTATCAAGAAATTTACGAAAAGTTTAGAATGATATGATTTTTGCGCATGAAAATTCCCTATTTCCTTCCACCTATTTCCCTAAATCTGCAGACTAACACCGGTGTAAAATCTACCAACAAAGCGCTAAATATTTCCCCAAAGATATTGAGGAAATCAAATCGCATATAATTGAAAAAATAATGAATTTCGTGCTATAATTTCGTCCTCTGAAAGTTAGGCAAAAATTAGGGTTCATGCAAGGTCCTTAATTCTGGTGAAAAGAAGATGAAATAAATGTTAAATCGGAGGACGAAATTTACACATACACTGAAGAATTTTCAGTTAGTATGTTTATATTTTCCAAAGAATAACTTAGTCAGCGTATAACTGAGCGAATAGTCCCACTTTGCTCTTCGAAAGTAGGGCGGGTGCTAGCTTCACAGACGAAAAATTTGCGCGGCTTACTTAGCATTTTAGGAGTCTAAATTCAGCACTTCGTATCAATGGTGGGCTCTTCATAGCTTCGCAAGGAATATGCATTTTCAAAACACAACTTTAACTTTTATATATTTATTTTATGTCGCCCCCTTTTTATTTCATCTGTAGAAAGGGAACCGCGGCCTTTCCACTTAACACATTTTCTTCGTGGTTTCGAAATTGAATTTTGCCATGGCTTCAGAAATTTCTTGTATGATAACTGCATCATTTTCGTCCGTCTGTTGCAGGGACGTAGCCAGAAATTAGTTTCGGGAGGGGCTTAACGTTCCAAAAATATCCGTGCTAAAAAAATTTGATTTTAGTTTTATTGAATTCAGCAATTTGACGCAATTTTGATTTTACAATTATCGACGAGTGGATCTGTTCTTTCTAGTTAGTTGATTCTTCTTTCCCCAGACCTTAGAGAAAGCATGCGTTAGTCCAGAGTGGGCATCAGAAAATAAAAATGGCACCGTTTTCACACTATTGCAGTTCATAGTATGTGTGAAAATTTTATTCAAATGTCAATTTTTTATTTACAATTGAGAATATAAAATCCGCGTAATATTTATTACTCTCTCAAAATGCCAACGTGATAATTAACCCTTCAGTTGGCACATAGACCTAGACAGACCATTGGTTCTATATCTTGATGAAAAATATCGTTCAACAATATTTTTCAGCCCTTACCATATATATTTCAATGGAACTGACGGCCACAAATGCGATCAAATGATCGGCGAAATATAAACTATGTCTAAAGAAACGAAAAAACGGCGTATCATCGTAAGACATAGTATGTAAACTGTTTCTTGAACCAAAATTAGACCTCCTCAAAAAATAAGATTGATTTCACAGAAGATTCAGCTTCACCTAATAATAGCTCGTAGGCGGCGACAGAAGGGTTAATAATTGGATCGAAAATATTTTGACGTTTGAATTATTTCGTGGAGTGTAGTGTAATAAATTTGGAGTCAAACACATATGGGTTGTGTGATCACATAGCCACTCTGGACTAACGCATGGTATGGATTGCTATGCTTTCTCTAAGCCCCAGACCAATTTTATCAAGTTGTATACATACCATGAAATACTGCCCGATTTATAATTTCGAAATTAAAATTTCTGCGAAAATACAAAAACCCAAATTTATCGAAGCCCAGTTAAGCAAAAATTGATCGCATTCCGTCATTCTCTAGTAATGCTGAGGACCGTTAAGGAGATTGCAACTAAGGAATTCCCCAAAAATTCACCACCTTTTATCCAATAATTCCTTAAAAACGCACAGGGCCGATGCAAAGGTAAGAGAGGTCCAAAGCTCAAAGCTCACATGTATCTACTATCTATCCTCGATAGCAAAATGTTTCGAGCAAATTCGTGTTGTTTGGCTCTATTGATATCCGTAACGTTATTTCGATCACAGATTAAGTGGGATTGCAGTCACCACCTCCAGCGAAGTCAATATATACATGATAAAGAAAATCCTCAATTGTTCGTTATTTATTATTAGTTAAATGTTTATGATTTTTAAATAATTTCGGGAGGGTTCCAGACTCCTTAGACCTCTCCACTGGCTGGGTCCCTGGTCCATCGGTTGAAATTGCTTCCCTGAAAAGTGTCATATTTTTTATTAGCCGGATTTGTCAACCAAATATTACGATTCTCTTGTAATCACTACAATGATTCAAACATTATCACAAACATCAAACAATTTGGGAGGGGGTTTAAACCCCCAAAACCCCTACGTAGGATCGCCACTGATCCAGGTTTAACAAATAGATTAATTTTAGAAACAAAAAAACAAATATCCGAATAAAAAATATAGGTTTTCGAATCAAATAAATAAATTTCCGGATCAACAAAAAACGCTTTCGAAACCAATAAATCGATTTCCGAACCAATTGAATGGATTTCTACATGGAAAAACAATACTTAAATAACAAATCAATTTCCACAACAAATAAATTAATATTAAAATCAGAAAAATAAAATTACAAAACAAATACAATAACAATACATTTTACAGATCAAATAAATAATAGATTTCGTATTAAATAATTTGCTTTTCTTTTCTGCAAATTTAGTTTATTAGTTCATTCTGCATTCAGTTGGTACAATATTTTTAGCATCCATTCAATTGAATACTATGAATGAATACAATTTTATACTATGGTATCTCAAATTGCCTGCAGCTGCTATGACAGGTGAGTAAGGGTCGATTCACACTTTTCAGTCATCAGTCGCAGTCACAGTCATTTTCCATACAAGTTGACAGATTGTCAGTTAACAGTTAACTGGAAAATTAGTGTGACTGTAACTGATGACTGAAAAGTGTGGATTGACCTTAACTCCATCAGTTTACAATGCGTCGAAACGAAATTTGGTCATGTTATTGAAAAAAATAAATCACGCAAGTCCCTTTAATATTAAAATTTTCGCCTCTTCTCTTTCTTGAACTTGATTTACCAATTTTGTACTAACGTTGACCCAGAAACTCTGCTGAATTATACGAATTGCAGTTTTCAGCTATTGTCATGTAAACCTTTATAAATAACTTCAACTTTCCTTTTCCGTTAATATCTGGGAATAACATCAACTTTTTGCTTATGGACAAAAATGAATAATTCATTTGATTTGCAAATTTATTTTAATTTAGAAATGTATGTATCTATTTTGATTCATTTTAAGCATGTAAATATATTTTTGGTCGATTTAGAGATTTATTTAGTTGATTTGAAAGTATGTTTTTATGATTTGGACATTTATTTATTTTCTCATTTTGGAATTATTTTTATGAAAAAATATGTAAATAATTTAGTTATTTGATTCGAGATCGAATTTTGTTGATTCGGGAATTTATTTTTTGGTTTCGGCAATTTATCATGTGGTTTGGGAAATTGAGTGTTTTGATCAGCAAATACATTTTTTTGATCCGTAAACTGATTTTGTTCATTCGGAAATTTATCTATTTGACTCGGAGAGTTATTTATTTGACCTGAAACGGAACTATTTATAAAATTTTACTTTAAAATGTTTGCTGCAAAACTCCCAAATTGCTCGAACAATTTTTATGAAATTTGTTGTGTATAATTGCTAGGTATGGGAGTATAGGTCGTTCGTAAAATATATTTTATAATCATAACCCTAAATGCACTTCTGCTCTTTTATCGTGAATTAATTATCTAGAAAGGTATAATGCAAGCAAACCTAGCTATCACATCCTGATTTTGAATAAAATTTTTCACTAAAATTGTGTTATTTCTTTTTTAAATTACGTTCACTTAACTACTCAGTAAATAAGTAAAGATGTGAAAAATATATTTGTCAACAATCTTGTATAATAACACTTTCAATAGGTACTGTAAAATTCAAGTATGTATTCCCATTCACACATGTTTTAGTATCAACATACAATGTTTATTAAGAGCACGGCAAAAAAATATCGAGGCGATCGAAAACATGTATTAGGCGTGTTTTGTTGCTGTTGTTGTAGTTACACTAAACTAACCTACACCAGAGTAAAAAAGCCGCCGATTGTTTTTTTTTTTTGCAAAAATACATCCAGACTTTGTATTTTTGTACAAAAAATCCTTTTCCCTTTTTATTGACCGAAAAGAAAAACAATTTTCTTGAAAATTGTATGCGAATATTCAATTTTCAATATTTGTAAAAAAAAACTCTTAGCCGCTTAATTGCTTTTTCCTTTAAAGAAAAATTCTTGTCAGAGATCATATCGCTCTACAGAAAGCTATCTATGCATCTGCCGTCTTTTTTGTCACCGAGAATATTTTTATTTTTCCATATACCTACGCCTATTTTCGACAGTGCTTTCAGATTAATTTCTTAATAAGGATTTCAGTGCCAAAAGTGGAGCAACAATTCGATCATTACTGAGAAGACTCTTAAAGTCCTAAAGTGTGTGTGAACTATATTTGGATATTAATTCAATTGCTTCTCATAAAAGACCAAAAACTTAATAAAAACCAAATCTGCACAATATCGAATAAAAAATTTAATTTAAATTTCTACAAAACTACAGCAACTATAGTACGTAATTCGTATAATTCTTTTCATGCCAACTCATTCACTTGCTAATTAGATAATAATTCTTTCGGTGATTAATTGAAATTATTACAGGTGTTAATTATTATCAACAGCGCTTTCCATGCCAAAGTCGCCACATAGGTATACGAGTAGAATCGACACTTGGCGTTTTTAATAAATATGTACATAATACGAGTACACGTAACAAGTGCCCGTACAAGAAAACCACAAAGTGAAAAATAATGATTAAAGAATAAATTACCGGCAATTTAGCATATTCACACTTGAGAGCAAAAATTAAATTGAATGAAAGCTGCATTGCAAAGGCATGATACTCGCCTCGCATGTATGTAAAGAGGCGGATTAGAGTGATCAATGATCATGCATATATGCAATGTAGAGTTAATGATAATAATATAGTGTGGTACGTCTATAAGAACTAGAAACTAGCATCAGCACAACATTGTTGAATTAATCAGATGCATGCAACTTATTGAAGAATACATTATCAAAATCATTATCAACATAATGTAGGTACATAAAGAAATCAAATAAATTGAACTGAAGATTTTATTCCAATGATTTTACGTATGAGCCTACTGTGGTTTTGAACTCTAAGTTATAAAGAACGGTTTTTGCGATGTCAATAAAATAATTATTTATCGAAACCTCCAACTGATGTAAGAATCATCAATTTACATACATAACTACGAGTACCTATATAAAATTTCAGGACACTGTGCGGACTTAAATCATTTACATCGAAAATGTGTAAATGTTAACGACCATAATGCGTTAGTTTTAAATAAAAATTATTAGAATAGACGATATCAGATGGCATCGTTCCGTCATATGTGTTAAATTTCTGCATAGCCCCGAGGATAAATACAGAAAAGATTTACTATCATCAAGCGGGGCTTTTTTCACGGTACCCCATCTTACAGCACGATCCCCGTTTCGACCATTTTCCATACCTTTAGGCCATCACATCGTCATCCTCATTCTACCACATCCCAATCCCATAGTCAGCCAAGTTGTCCTGCCGAATAGCCCGCAGAGGTTCCAGTTCAGCGCGCTCTTCGTGTGCTGAAGTCACCATCTCTCTATACACAATTTAAAAAAATAATACAAAAGGCCGACCGTTTTCGCGCAAAGCCCCAGAATAGGTGCCATGGCGTATTAAATTATTTTTTAATTAACTTCTGTTCGCGGTCAGCTATACATACTCTGGGGGAATACGATGATGACTCTTTTATTGGTTACCTCGGTGATTAGAAGAAGATGGCTGGGTCTGCGGTATGGTGTCGTTGTGCTGCAGAGGCTCGTTAAATTTTTCGGGATTATTTTCAACCTTTCTTCAGCGCGGGTTTGTATACTCACCATACAGAATACACGCATACTAGTAGGTATGTACATACATGATTGTATATTATGAGTACGCACGAATATTTAATAAATTTGTTGAATTTTAATGGTAGCCGACGCGGCATGTTGTGATATCTTTGAATATAAATGTTGGGTTGTTTGAAGTGAAAGAATGCAACGACTTTATGTTTTGTGGCTGCCCATTATTTTCAGATTAAATATTTACAATGTTTTTGGTCATGACGTAGCGGAGTGATTTTTCTCAGCCTAAAGTCATTTTGATGTTCAGACTGAGCCGTAGGCATGCTGATGGTAATCTTGTCATAATTAGAGCAATTGAAAAAATAAATGTAATTGAAATAAAACAATGAACCACAATACATTCTTATAAGAGTTAGGCTGATTGTACAATCTGGGCCAACGATTTTTATAAGACCTCGCGACCCAAAGAAAATAAAAAATGGCGTGACAGTCCAAAATTGAACTAAGAGCTGCAGATGTGTTAGTGACATCCAGTTTTAAAGAAAAAGACTTTTCTTTATTATTTATTGGAAATATAATGCTTGGTGGTTTGAACTTACCGCAGCTTAGTGTTGCTAAAGAATTACACAGGTCTGCAAAAAACACTTTTTGAAAATTTCTTTGACCCTGATAGATTTTCCAAATCCGTATCTGCATCGCGAAACATACTTATTACTTGATGTTAGATTAAAAACGTGACACAATTGTTTCCTATCTTATAAGATTTTTTTTCACAGATTGAGAGCAGAAATTTAGGTATAGCAAAAAAAAGGTGGGATGAAAGATAAATATTTCTTTTTTGTTATTTTTCGGGTCGATTTGTTTGACCTAAATATATCAGTCCTTTGTATTTTCTACTACTACATCAAAAACGGGAATCCGTTTATTTTTTTAACTTCACGTTTTCCCGAAATTTTAAAAATATTAAGAACGAAGCTCGAAAATTCAATTTTTTTTATTTGAGTTATTTCTTAATTTTTCTCCAAAATTTTTTTTTTAGAAAAAAATCATCTTTGAAAAACTTAATTGCTAATTTAAATATAAGAATCAAATCATTTGGTTAGAGTAACCTAAAAAGCGGAAAAGCAAAACCCAGAATTCTTAATTCTTAAAATTTTCTATAGTCAACCTCCCTTGAAGTCAAGGTAGCTTCCACCTTCCTTGAAATATAATATTTCAAGTCTATTGAAAACTTAAGGTCTCCTTGAGTTTCGCCTTAAGTAAAGGATGCATTGACTCCTGAATTTGAATGATTTCTATGAAAAAGTATAGGAAATGACATTTAATTTATTGAATTTCGGCATCCTTGACTCTAGGTCTCCTTGAGTTAAGGAATTGTAATGATAGGACTTGGCCATCCGAAGAAGCCGAGGGGACGGAGCAAATGCCTCTAAAACCGTGCAGGTTAGGCAACGACGATAGGGCTCCTCAACGAGCGAGCAGCGGCATGCGCTTGTTGTAGCTCAGTTCGGGAGTTACGGGTGGGGTTTGTGCCACTCGTTGCCCCTGTCCTTATACAAAAAAAAAAAGGATTTCGCATGCCTATGGGTGCACTTCACGAACAAAGGGGTTAAAATGGGGGAAACCGTTAAAATGATAAGCCGACGCGCACAAGTGCCACCTTGTTGCGCTCCGCGGACCCGGATGGCGACGGGTCCCGGCCAAACTAAACCCACTAAATTTAAATAAAAATACCCGTCCTGAGGCGCCCGCGGCTGAATCAAAAATTGTAGGGCCCCTCCCTTTAAAATCAAATTTCGACCCTGGAATGAGGTTGGGGGTTGGTAGGTTATGTCGGGATGGGATGTAACATGGCGATATATGAGATTACGCGGCGATCGAACCAGTGATTAAAATTAACATTTTTACAAGACGACACTACAAAAAAAAACACCGAACCAAATACACAGACACCAGCACTTATCTTTTGGAGATCCATCGCAATCCGCCTTTTCTTCAAGAGAGTTTAGAAGCTCGCCATTCCGACATATTTTTTTCTATTTTCAACGTCTTTCTTTTCTCGAACCAAAAAAAAATCTCCCAAAAAAACGCGTGCTGTCCTTGTGACAGCTGTCACTTGACCACCAAAACCCGCGTGTCGCCGTCGTGACATCTCGCACTCCACTCTCTAAAGTTGGTCGCTTGGTTAGTCGGCTCAGCTGTTCCGAGCGTTTCCGACACATAGATGTCTGCTTTTGAATTTGGCGCGATTTTTACAAATATTAATCATTAGAAATAATTCAAATTATTAATATTTGCAAAAATGAAGAAAATTCAAAAACAGACATGTATGGCGCAAAATCGGTTCGTTACAGAATGTTCATAAATACGGGCCTAAGTCTAGTAAATTTTCTTTAAAAAAAAACCGAGTTTATTACATATGTTGTTGCAAAATTTATAGCTGGATCTAGGCCTGTTTTTTTCAGGTTTGTTATCACCTGTTCAATTCCGGTCTTTTTCAGGTTTTTTTAGGACCTATTCAGTACCAGTTTTTTTCAGGTTCTGAAAGCACCTGTTCAGAACCGGTATTTTTCAGTTCTTTTAGCATCTGTTCAGTATCGGTTTTATGTTTTCTTTTGTACCGCATTTTAGCATGTTTTTTTTCAGGTTTTTTCTTTATTGAAGCCACGATTTTTTTTTATCTTTTCGAAGACTTCATTCATTCAGAAAGGTACTCCTATTGTCTGGGAAATACTCATCCAATCGGCGTGCCAATAAACACTAAAATATTTTTGGGTCGCTGATTCCAAATTTGAGGTCAAAAAAGAGGAAAAATATTTAGTGTGGCCCGTTCCAGAATGGTACCCCGATTTCCTAGAGGAAATAATCATTGAATCGACGCGGAAAAAGCACTAAAGGCATGCAGACACAACGCGATATGCGTCCACATCCAATGTATTTCAATGTATTGCTGCGCTCAGTCACATGCATTCGTTGTTACGCAATCAAAACCATCGTTACTGACAGCCCGGAACTAGAATTTATTTATGTGTTAGTTGGCCTCTCGGCACATTGCCTCTCATTCTAACTAATGCCAAATAATAGCAATAACGAACTATTGCCGCTACATTCTCGCTAATGCAAGCATTGTCACTAATACATACACAATGTACTCTTCTCAACTGCACTCTACGCACTCATGCAAAATTGTATGTCACGTAGGGTGACCACCTGCCTACCTTCGATTTACGGGTCACTAGCGTATAAAATACGGGTTTTCGATTATTTTACGGGGCAAAAATTAAAAACAAAACTATTTATTTTTACGCCGATATGTCATTTATTTTTCGAAACAATATTTCTTATTTGACGATACAGCCTCCAATAAGTTTTCATTTTGCAATATATCATTGCATTTTATTTGAGGCTCAGCCTTTACAGTGTGAATATTTGGTCGGTTCCGGCTATCAGGTTTCAGGTTTCTCATGAACAGATTTAACAATTAGCTGCGAAATAACACAAATTGATAAAGTTAACTTTAGTTATGTTTCGCCATCTGAATATTCTCTCCAGTTGCTCAAATTTCAGTTCGTCCTGCAAATTTAAAGGTTGCAGACAGTATAGGCAAGTGTGTTTGGCAAAATCGAATCTTGATTCCAAATAATACAACGCATTCATGTACCATGTAAACATTAGCTTGATTACGTCACTTTCGCGTCCAGGCAAATTTCGAAGAACTATTAGGTTGACTTAAGTAGAAAATTACAAATTGTCTCGAACCCTTTGTTGAAGTTTTTTTCTTGAACCATCCATTGTTTGCCCCGTATTTAATTTTTTTAAATTACGGGTTTTTGGATTTTCAGTGCTTGGAAAACGGGGTAACCCGTAAAATACGGGGCATCTGGCCACCCTCACGAGAGTCCAAATAGCGCATAAACAAATTCTAGCTCCGGGCTCTGAGTTACGGTGGTTTTGTACGCAATCCTGTCGGAGCCTGTCGATTGAATGAGTACTTCCCTGAGAAAACCAGGGTAACTTTCAGAATTCGCAGTCTTCAAGCGGATGAAAGATGAATCTTGGCAAATGAAGACCTTAAAAAGACCGGTACTGAACAGGTGAAAAAAAACGGCTAATGATTGAAAAAAACCGGTGTGTTGGTGTGTGGTACCGGATGTTGAAGAAAACCGGTATCAAGTACTGAATTCTGAGTACCGGACAGGCCTCGCTGGATCATTAGTTCTATTTCAAACCAAAGATAGAACAGGAATTTTGTGTAATCTTACGGATATTTTTGAAGTAAGTATGTACCTACTTTGCGGCCAAGGCCCGACATCGGGCTATCGTGCCATAAAGAAGAAAGAAGTATGTACTTTAAGACCACATCTAGTATTGATGTTTCCATAGGCTGATGTAATTATTATGAAGCGCCAAAGGGAGAAAGTTTTGTTTTCGGCGAAAAAGTAAACCAAACAGAAAATTTTGTAACTGACTACTTTTTTCAGATTTTAATTATTTTAAATTTTATTCTTGCGTCTACATTTTATTTCTCCAAACGAAAAATTGCCAAGAAGCCTTTTGCCGCCTATTGCCAATATAAATGTCAATTTAAAATGGTAACAATTCTGGCACTGAGTTCCAAAACTCGCTTCTTGCATTTCGAAAAAAATATCAATGTCCAAGTTTCAAGTTTGATTGTAAAGTCAAGAAAAAATGCTTGAAATCGTTTTGTCTTTCAATATATTCTCCAAACAGTAATAAGTTTATTATGTAAAATTTTTAGAGAAAAAGCAAAGTCATACTTTAATTATTTGCAAAAAACCAAACCTACTTTGAAATTTTCCAAATTGCAAGAAGCTAGTTTTGGAAATAAGTGCCTCAATTGTAAAAAATTGGTTGAAGCGTATTCAAAGGATGGAAACGAAGTTATGGAAACAAAATCCAGGCTAAGTCCCTGATTTGCCTCTTTCCAATTACAATATATTCAAAGCCTATATAATAATTTCTAAGTTTTCTCATACGCAAATCCACGATACACTACACAAGAATACAAAAAGATTTCCTTTTGAATATTTTCCGCCATAAACGAGATTCTTTTATTAGCTCCAAAAAACCAATTTCAACCAAAGAAACAAAAAAATCAATTATCATTCTCAACAAGATCTCGTCAAAAAAGGTGAGAAAAAACACTACCGTCCCGGCACATTCCGTCAAACAATTCACTCAGCAAAGCAGAGCGCAAAAATACAATTATGAAAGTTGAATGCGAACTCATCATGGCTCGTTGGCTCACTAAAAAAAAAACAACTCACCATATCAAACAAAAACACAACGACTTCATCAACCGCGCTCATCATCATCAAAACCATCATAGCTCATAATCAAAGCCGGTCCGGCCGGTGTATACGCATCTTCAACAAAGAAAACTATTAAATCGACTAACGAAACTGTCAAATTCGATGTTTAGCACCCAAAATATAGAAAACATAAATAAGACATCGCGTCCAATCAATAGAGCCGCGCAACATTTTTATTATCGTACGATTGTCCAGTGTGAGTAGCAAGCAATAGCAATCTGTTTTCTACAAAGTCATGGCTTGAATTTAATGAAAAAATTAAAAAGATCGCACGGCTCGGCCGCGATGGTATATGGCGGACAGGGTGCTCCTATAATAATAATAGATGATAGATTTTTCTCAATGATGTTTTAGCACGATTGCCTTGTCAAGATTGTAGATCGGCGGCAGAAGCGTTGCGGTTCGCTTGATGAGGTGATTGGCTCGATATATCCTCCAAACCTCGAGTTTTGACCACAATATCTATTTTCCACTATACCTATAGTTTCCAGTGATTGAACATCTTGTGAGAGTACAGGAGATCATGACGTTCGCGTAATCGATGTACATAATCTTTTTTCGGATAAATATCTTTTAATCGGCGCGTCTCAATTCAAGCACAGCTGTTGAAAGGTATTTAAGATAGTGCGCTGGGAACACTCTCATCATCTGACCTGTATGGACAGATGATGATCTAGGCTGAAATAATAATTTTTTAAAACTTGAATCTTATTAAATGATAAATTATGCGGTGATCGATGACCAGGCAAAAGTATGCTTGACGGAGCCGCGAAATGAAGATGTTATACGAATACCATCAAATCGAAGTGAGAAAATTCAATAAACGATTACTTGGTGCGGGTGTTTTTTTTTTGTTCTCTATTGGTTCTAAAGAGATTTTGACACGATCTGAGATTATACAAAAGAAAAAGAACAAGCGCTCCCTACAACACATACACACAATCATGAAATCGGCGTGGACAAAACAAGCGGCATCGATTGATGAAATTTGTAAAATCAACGGGAGATTGGCTCGAAAGATTATCATCATCATTCGCAGGATGATCATCATTTCGTTTCGTATTCTTTGTTAATCGATATCCTGCTGTGCAAATCAAATTCGTTTGGTGCGTCTCCCTTTATATCGTCAAACGACCCTTGGGTGATTCTGAAATTTCATAAGAGCCTCCTGTAACAAAAAAGGTGTTATGCAGCTTCTTCACATTGTGGCACTTAATAAGGTATGGAATTTTTATGAACTATTTCGACGATGATCTTGTTTTGATCGAGTCACTTTTTTGTAATTAAACATTACACGAATATTTTTTCAATTAAGATTTTTAGTTGTCATAGAAGTTAATTTATTTTATCTTCCTAGTGTTGGCATTCAAATTTCATTAAATGCAACATAATATTAATTTTTCTGCATAAATCTGCATAAATACAAAACAAAAATGTGAAAGGACAACAAAAAAAGAAAATGAATTGTCCTGAGTACATCATTTTCACTCCTCGCAATCCAAAGTAACACCTGCACTGATCTCTTCATTTATTCACGGACGTTTTCTCTACAAGAAAACCATTTCTGTATGCCTGTAAGGCTCTCACCTTAATCACCAAATTGCGTCAGATTCACAGCAAGATTTTAATTAATTTCTCAAGCAATCGGTTATGCTCAGACTGCGTCTTCTTATACTCAGCACCGAACCATCCGAGTGGTATAAAGGAAACAACATACATACTTGCTCGAATATAGCCCATTCACCGATTTTACCTGTGCGCAAGAAATTCATACGGAGAACTGAGACTCAGTAAGATTTCATATAGGATTCATTCAGCGCCGGCCAGCCTGTAGTAGATGGAACAAAAATGGTTGCACTCCACGTTTAGTCCAATGTATGCAGTGGTTTAGTAGAAGAAGTCGATTATGGACACAGACGCGTACCGATTCCGTTGATGATTTATCACGCGTTGTCGAGCAAATTGTTTGAATGTTCCATTAATCTTAAGCCTCCTTTTTTCGGACCGTGCGCACACTTTGATTTTGCTCATATGGTCGAGAGCAATGAAGAAAAATAAGAATAAGCAGCACCACACAATCCATTCTTCATCTGCCGGCTCTAGGAATTATTTCGTTTGCAGGTTTTTGTACATTGCGATCTGGACAAATTTATTAAATTAATTCATCGAAACATTTTTGGTTTAATTCAAATTTTGTGAACTAATTAGCGCGCAGTTATACTTTAGTTTGGCGAAGAATTGATAAAAATGCAAAAGACTCAAGCGAAAAATTTCAAAGGCTCATAGAAAAAATTACAACCTACCTTTGAGCTTAAAGCTTAACTTGAACTCTCCGCTTCCCGCAGTGGCGTAGATAAAGGGGAATCAAGGGGATTGATCCCCCAGGTCATACATATTTCTTACAATTAATTATATAGATTTAGTTCTTTGCTATTAATTGGATACATTTCGTAGCAATATCCATCCACAGGAGGATTTCGGAATTAATCCTTTTTACAGTATTTTCAATTGCATAATTGTTGCTTCCTACACACTAAAAAATTTTGGTATAAATTTTATAAATTTTCTTATCTATATAGGAAAATTTGTATTAAATTTATAAGTTTCAATCTTATAAATTATATTTATTCTATAAGCGATAAAATTAATAGGAGTTATAGTGTAAATCCAACAATACCAATGGTTTATTTTCAATAAGAAATCATTTAGAAGTGTTTTATAAGAATTTGGTATAAAAATCATAAAGAGTCGATAGATCCTGGTTATAGGACAGATTATACAAATTATAAGAGAACAGGTATAAATCGAAGAATACGACTGGTATAACTTTCATAGGCAATCATATAGAAATAGCTTAGAGGAATTTGATATAAAAATTATAAAAAGTGGATGATCCTGCACTGAACGAAGACAATAGTACCATTGACTATTTTCCATATTAACCTAACTATTTTACCCCATGATTCTCAGCCTATCATGTCATAGTCAGTACAACTATGAAACCTAGTTGATTTTTCACTTGATGGCAAAATAAAAAATAAAAATCCACGAGCGCGCAGAGCGCAAACGCTGGGATGGTGAGCGTAGCGAGCAAGGGGGCGAAGCCCCCTAGTAACAAATAAATCATATAAATCATTGACCTCTTCTATATTTTAATAACCTCTTTACGCTCTAAATTGCATAATAAATTACCTGCCTACAGTGGGATTCGATCCCGAGACCCTATGATTTGGAGACCAACGCCCTACCTACTAGACCAACCAGACTCTATGAGTGATGAAGTTTGTAATTTATACTATACATTGAACGAAAGCACGCGCTAAAAACAAACGTGGTTTAGCAACAGCATAATCAAAAACCGCTAAGCGTGCACTTGAATCAACTAGAACAAAGGACAGTATGGGTTTATTATGTGTGGATGGCATCTTCAACGCAATTCGCACAAAATTTTATCCTAGAAAAGAATATTAACTTAGTATAGATGAGTCTTTCTAAACCATTTTGTATAAAATTTATCTGAGTTTTGGTATAAAACGCAACGAAAAGAAAAGTTCCTAATAACTTTGATAAAATTTATACCATTTTTGGTATACACTGACTTTATACTTTCAACGTTATAAAAATGTATTCTAAAATTTGCATATATAACTTTATATTAAAAATGGTATAAATATTTTTATCTTTTATCCCAAAATTTGTTACCGTGTAGAATGCCTAGAATTTCGACAATTTGGCGTATACATGTGATTTGGATTTCTTCAAGTGTTGTTTTTCAGAGAGAGCGACTACCACAAGAACAGATTAGCTGGAATTTACAAAGATAATTTTAAATTATAGCGAAAATCGGTATTGGGAGATAATCAGCTATGTAGGGTCTCGAATAAAAAACAACCATCTCGTTCACTCATCTGCCGAACGATCTTTCGGTATTACTTCACTGGAGCGGTTTTTAGGTCTTAACGTTCTGCTCCGTGTTCTGCCGAACATTAGGTATTGTATGCTGCAGAATAACCACTCACTGAGGCCTATTTTTACCGCATCCATCTCCGATGCTGGAACGATTCCTAACATTTGCGCTCGGTATTGCAGACAACCTTCCAGTATCGATATTTCAAAGTTTAGAGCGTACATATTGTGGGTACTGATAATTCTAAGCGATGCTATAAACTTCTCACTTCTGACGGGATTAAGCTTCGCGTTTTATTCAGGAGTCTCTAGTCCAACTTCGATTAAGTAGGTATACAAACTTTAAGGTGGGGATTATGAATCACTTGATCCAGGGACGTAGCCAGGGGAGGGGTCCAAAAGGTCCGGACCGAAATGTTTTGAATGAGCTTTGAAATTTCAGTGACGACATGAAACATGGCCACTGTAATAAGTTATCATCGGGATTTTTTCTATGGAGATTCCTTCCCGTTATTTACTCTTTGCTATGGTGAAAATACAAGGTGGCAAGAGCATAAGCATTAATGGAGCGACACAGTCCAGCTGTGGCTGTGACGCGGCTTTCAGTTCTAAGTCGGTTCTTTTCGTTTCACTCTCGTTTGACTAAATTGATTTGCTCGGGATTGCAAATTTGATGCAATTTGATCTAACGAATAAAAAACATTAAATTCATATGTAACCATTTCCATAAAATTTGGACTAATATTCGGCCTAGGACGAGGGTAACGACATTCATATGCAAATACTTTCCACTGCCACCATGGATGTTTGAGTTTTCTTTACCGAAATGCTCCTAACAGCGCCCTAGAGCTACCCGTTGTCATGTGGAAAAGAACTGCCAAAACAATTGAGGCTATTTCCGCAAACGTCTTCGTTGATGAGAGAACAGCATCTCACGTGTGAAATTTTAGAATTTTTATCAATTTTTGAATCAAATCTTCCGCTTTTCAATCTGTTTAAAGGTTCCCGTAATACGTAAGATCATTGTGGTAGGTGGGTTTTTTTTTCTATCGGGTACAGGACAGAACAGCACAAATTCCAAATTTAACAGTTTTGTTCTATATAGAAAAACTCGTAACCAACTTCATATCAGTGCCCGCTCTAAGGGGGGGGGGGGGGGGGGGCAAGCCGGGCGGTCGCCCGGGGCGCCAAATTTTAGGGGCGGCTTTTTGGCCAGCACTCGAACAAAAAAAAAATTGATAAAAGTCAGAAGCAAAAATTCAATATCAATTTCCATTTAGTGGAAACAAAACCTACAGATTAAATAAAAAGTTGAAAGTTGTGTTTTGTAGATGCAAAGTCCTTGCGAGGCTTTGAAGAGACCACAATTGATGCAAGGTGCTGCATTTAGAATTGTAAAATCCTGAATACGAGTTGCGTAAATTGTACGTGAGTCATGCTAGAACCTGCCCTACTTCCGAAGTGGCTCAATTCGCTCAGTTATGCGGTAATCAAGGTCTACTTTAAGACAGAAATTGGAGATTCATGTGCTAATTTCGTCCTCCAATTGATTATTTAGTCCTCATCTTTTTACCAGCATTAAGGATTATATTTGAACCTTCTATGCATGATGCATGTTCTTACCAAAGGGGATGGCCACCTAAGTTTTAAATAGAGGACTAAATTATAGAAAGTAATTTTATTATTGAGTTTGTATGCGATACGTCACAATTTAATATCTGGATGTAAGGTCTAAAACTTTCTCTTAGTCTATTGAATCGGAGTAGAGCATGTCCCCTAAAAAAATATTGAACCTCGGGAGAAACTGATATTAAATGAGAAATATTCTATTAACATTTAGCGGCAATTTGTCTTCAATTCGCCCGATCTCCATAAAGGTTTGTGTTCGTAGAGACGACTCATGGGATAATCGCTCAGCGATCGCAGTTAAACCATCATTTGTGAGCACTATATGCTTACATTTTTTATATAGACATGTTCCTTCAGGTCACAGCCGAGATAAGGAATGTAGCCACATTCAAAAAATACGCAAATAGGGCTAGGAATTGGATGCTAAACTTCGATCGCTGAGCGATCATCCCATGAGTCGTCTCTACGAACACAAACCTTAAGTGGATGGATCGCCTCAGTTGGTTACCAATTGCATTGGTTCATCTAGCATTTAAAGGTCAAACTTCGAACAAAGTTGATTGGGTTTCAGCAAGGTGAGTGATGGAATCACAGTAAACATTACCAGAGCCGCAGTAGTAGTACTTCCATTTTTCGGACATGCCAAATCAGGACTTGGCTTGGTTCCTCCGATTTTCCTAGCCCTGACCTTCTTCTTTATAAAAATTCTCATTATGAGAGTAGGCTGGATTTCCTAAAGGCAAAAACATTTTTTCAATATCATGCCCCTAGCCCGATTTTTTTTTAGCTGGTCGAGGGTATGTAATTAAACTATATGACAACAAAAATATTTTTAGAAAAAGGGTTCAAAATGTGAGAAAGGGAAATCCAAAACGTCTTTTGTCCTTTTGACGATAAATGGCGTATGCATCGGTTTTACTCCTGAATACATCGCCATGACCTTTGTCACAAATTTTATCCCTTTCAGACGAAATGTTTTTAAATCCATTAGCTTCACAAAAAAAAAAATTTGTGTGACGTATTATTTATTCTAACGGTAAAACATGGCGCGGCGGGCAGCAAAAACTATATACATTTAGGTTTGGTTGATCAAAAATAGGTGGTTAGGATCCTTACAAAGAGAAATTAGGATGTCACTTATGTCTCGATAGTCTAGGTCACGCAAACGCAGGTACGATATGGATATTATGATGTTAATGACACCTACATGTGGGTGTTTCAGTTTCGGATATCAAATGCCTAAAACTGTCTCATTAGAATTGTGCGGATGATAGACTTTTAGAATCCCTATCTCGGAATAACCGAGATTACCAGACTGAAATATTTCTTAAAATTGCGATTAAGACCAGGCGCCAACTGAACATTGACAATACGCAGATTTGTAGTACGGAGATTTTTATACGTAGAGCATCAATTTTTTAAGAGGTAGTTCAGCAGTAGGACAAAAAATGTATCCTTGATCATCTGCCAGGGGGAGGGTGAAACGCCAATCCCTCCCCTGCCTCCTCAACCTGCTGGGCTACGACCATGACTCTCAAAAAAATAACCGTGGATGTCCCACACTGAAGAAATCCGGCTAATTGAAGTTTATCGGCTGCGCAGTCTGCAAGGATTTTATGGAAAACTACTCATCTACTTCAACGACGTACATATTACTAATTATCAATATGCTTGGTATAGAACCTATAAGGGGCAGCAATTTGTCCTCTTGCCCGGGGCGGCGTAAGTGCTAGAGCGGGCGCTGCTTCATGCTCGCATTTGTATGTGAAGTTGTTCTGCCCCGTACTGAATAGGCAGAAAAACCCTGTCAAAGTCATGATTTTAGTGACTCTAAATTGTCACAAACTATGCTTTTTAGGGTTTTTTAGAAATTTTTTTTCAAAAAACCCTTATGAAATCGATTTTGTCCGTCCGTCCGTCCGTCTATCCGTCTGTCCGTCTGTCCGTCTGTTCACTAAATAACTCGCGAACGGCTCAACCGATTGTCATGAAATTTGGTAGGAATGTGTAGAATGGTTACAGTCTTTGGCACAAATACCTTAGAAGTTGGTAGGAAGAAGACAACAGGGTGTCCCGAACGTTTGAAAAAAGTCGACTTTTTTAGTTTTTATCGGAGATTGGCGTATGGATATTTAAATCAAAGATCTAAACGAGTACACCTCATATCAGTGAAAATTTCCTGTTTCGAGTAACGGTAAAAAAGTTATTAGCGTTTAAAGTTAAACTTCTTTTTCGAGCTCCGTTTTTCTAAACCGTTTTAGGGATCGATATGAAACTTTGCACAAAGATTGGTTGGTAGGGCCTTATATACGTTAAATATTAACACTGGTGACTTTTGCAAAATAACAGTAAATTTGTAAAATTTCAATTTGTTCGTGTGTAGACCCTCTTAGGTCTCCAAATATGAAAATTCTGCTAAGGGTTTTTAGAAAATTACATACAGAATATGTCTACGAATTTTCATTCGAATAACTGTATCCAAACCGGAAATATAGCCAAATAAGTATTTAGTAAGGGCCTTTCACAATGCAAGCCTCTTAAGCATTTCTTCAATGTATATCTTTTAACTTGATGAAACAATGAACATGAAATTTGGTGGAAATGCATAGAATGGTAATAGTGTTTGCCACAAAAAGTTTTGAAGTTGGTAGAACCAAGTTAATAGGGTCTCCCTGAATAGCTGCAAAAGTATACTTGTTCAATACTCATAGGAAAGCTTGCGTTGGCTCTTATGACAGGGAACACAATGGAATCATTTTATATAAGGTTGCTTTTCCTTGATTAAAAAACAGTAACAGTAGATTTACAGCTAATAATTCAGTTCATATATAAAGCCAAGCCATCCTTACGTTTGCCTGAGTTTCTTTTTGGTCAAAGGCCATCAGAAATCTTAAATCGAAAAATGTCTTTAGATTTGCCTTGGAGTACTTTTATACAAACTGGGTAAATAGTAAACGCGTTCCAGAATGAAAGGCTAGCGCCTTTCATTCTGTTCCACCTTTAATTAGACCAATCCAAAAATAGATTTACTTAGCATTTTATTAATGTTGTGCACAATACTTATTTATTGCTTATAAAATATGTATATGTACAAAAAATATTCACTATGCATTAAAATTCTAAAAAACCCTCGTATTGCGGGCGCAGCCCTCTGTACGCCGGTATTTTTTAGAGTTTAAAATAAATGAACGTTACGAATTTTTCGCAGGTTATTAAGCAACCGTGTTTCAAAGTTAATAATGCTATAAAAGCAACGATTTGTGTGTCTAAATATGGCTTGTACTGTTATCCGTCTCATAAAAGAGAACTGTTGTGGTTCCGTTATTGCCCGTTATATGGCGTTGTGTGTCTAAATAGGGCTTGTACTGTTATCTGTCTCATAAGAGAGAACTGTTGTAGTTCCGTTATTGCCCGTTATATGGCGGATGGTAAGGTAAGTGTCGCTAGTGTCGATAAAAAAGGAATGCTTCTATCGAGAGCCGATAGCGTAACGTTCCCTAAATATAAAGTCAGTGTAATTCGTGAATACATTATTAAATAACAGGCGCGATAATCCAGCATTGAACTAAGGCCGCAGGATGTGTAAGTGACATCCAATTTCCAAGATCTTATCTGCTTTTTTTGCTGAGGTAATGAGATCAGCATCACGCTCAGCAGTGTTATTTATCCCCATAAATGGGTACTCGTTTAACATCTGAGTGAGATCATAGTCCGTCACAAGCTAGTGAGTTTGAAAAACACCATGATCCACGGTGAGACTCGAACTCATGACTCTGTGCACTGAAGGTGCGGGCACTAACCGCTAGACCAGCCAGAATACATTATTGGTCGAATAAAATAGGTCGAAACTTAGATGATCAATGGAAGCATGGTTCTTCTGAAAATTGCGAAAAGTTTCATAAAGTCTCAAAAATTTGAAACCACTTTTTTTCTCTTAATAAATGAAGTGACTTTTCCTGTACGATCGGACAATACTATATCCTCTAGAATCAATACCAAAACTCTAATTTCAAAAAATGTGATTACCTGGTATTAAGCGTTGGACCCCTCCCGAAATCAAATCCTGGCCACGTCCCTGACCTGATCCCAAGTGCCACGTTATTCGACGTACAATATTTGCTTCGCTGTGCCAAAGTCTATACTTTCGGAATCTCAGCTAAACAAGCAGAATTAAAACAGTTTCAAAACCTTGCGACGACCGCCCATTTTCTATCTCGTTAGCAAACCTCAAATGATTAAAGGAACATTTTTTTCACGAAAATGTACGCCGGAATATGCCCTACATCGACCCTAATCTTCCTCTATCATGGGCGCAAGTTCGAATGGCTGTGCTGTGCTGTAACTTTTGAGCGCAAGAAGCTATTACTCTGAAATATTAAGAAAAATGTGCGCCACAAGATGCGATACATCGGCCTCTTCATCCCCCTTTCTAATTTTTTGTTGAAAATCGTATCTTTTTATAAATATTCTACGCTGCATAGCAATTGGAAGATTGTGAGGGTGGTACGATTTCCGTACAAGCCAAAAAATAGCAGCACCAGTTGGAAATATAATCCTTCGAACATTATACTCTGCCATATAGGCTCAGCGACAAATTTTTAAAAACTTAAAAAAAAATAAGAAGATTACCGTATCTGAAAAAGTAATTTTAATTTCGTCTGAACGTGTGAAGAATTTCAATTGAACCAAAGTAGCATTATTAGTCGCAAGCACCACATCGGCCTGAAAAACGCCAAAAGAATCACAACCGTACGAGGTGTGATCTTGCCATCCATAAATGAAGATATCAAAAAAGTCGACTGCATTTGCAATGCATTTTAAATTTATGCTTCAGGCCAAATGTGTGGCGAATGTCTGCCCAACATCTTTATGGTATATTAGCTTCAGACTCGAATTGAGAAAGCGGTTTCGGCTTATAGTATAGGGAGTATGCAAATTATTTACGGTCAATGGTATTTATCACAAAGTGTTTCTGCTTTATGTACTTTTATAGTTGTGTATGATTAGAGTAATAAACGACATTGATTGAAACCCGAACATTATTATGATTTTAACACCCTTATGATTTTATTTTGTTGTAATATACATAAGTGACCGACAACGGATTAAGATAGGTACCTATAGGGGGCATTAAATTCTTTAGAGATCCATGAAATAGATTTAGGGTCTCACCTTAAAACTCATCGCATAATGTTTCATCAGAAAACACAATCTATTCTGAAAATGATGTTGTTTCAGCACCAGACAGACAGGGACTTATCTATTTTCACCTTTCTTTATACCAAGGCCCTAAAAGGAACCACTTTTCTATACTATAACATAAAATGATCTCTCAAATTGCCGCCGTTACTAAAAATAACATCAAAAGTAATAGGAACAACACCAACAACCAAGAATCCTGGTAATGATCATCATAAAGCGATTTAATGATCGCCTATCATTTATTCAGACTGCCTCGTCGCGGCTTAGCGAATCCATTCAACAAGAAAAGACGTTGGGCAGCCGCCTTTCTGGTATGGATCGCCTTCATAAACGATCATGTCTGCGATCATTGAGTTTAATACCAATCATATGCTGTACATGTACTCTCAAACAATTTCCTTTCGTTCACGTACGACATCAACCATACAGTTCACACTACGAGTATATCCTGAACAGCCGCATATCCTAAC
Organism: Microchrysa polita; assembly: GCA_949715475.1. Classification (NCBI taxonomy): domain Eukaryota; kingdom Metazoa; phylum Arthropoda; class Insecta; order Diptera; family Stratiomyidae; genus Microchrysa; species Microchrysa polita. The sequence continues at coordinate 13,866,312 of OX454418.1, read as the reverse complement.
TGTGCATCTCTGCACCGATACGGTATGATCGCTTCGACTTCAATAAATTGTTGCGTAAATTTGTTAAAACAACAAAATAAAATTATATACGGTCGTCGGATTATTTTTATTTTGCACAAGGAGGATCAGGACAGAATGAACACAGGCAACTGCTCCAGAACACCTTGCAGGCATCGCCATAATAAAGAATAGGCTCTCTATATGGACTTATATTGGAAGTGAGTCTTTGAAAGGAGCCACGATCTACAGCGCAATCTACACGAAAATGAAATTACATTTTAGTAGAGGATATGATCACTGCACATAAAATGATCAGAGGTGAGAAAAATATCACACATCCACATTCCATATTGGTACAGACCAATGCAGTTGTTAAGTTTGGTTATTTTACCCGTGCATACACTTCAACTGGGTGCGATCGGTAAAATTGATTATGTGCACAGGCATCATCAATCGGAAATTATTAGTTGAGTTGAATTTCTTGTCTTTAATGTTGAATAATCCGGGGAGCTCTTTTCTATGCTTTGTACGAAATATGCAATAAATTCGCGGGCGGGGGTAGGTATTTTTTGTGGACTTTGTTAACTGGAGCTGGGGTATGGTTTTAATGTTATTATCATGAAGGATATTTTAACAAAACCAAAACTTAACTTATTTTTATTATGCGCTTCAGATTTGGAAGTTTTTATTTAACACTTAAGGCCGATTTCTCATAACTCTTACCTAGTATATCTGCCGGCTGGTAGACAAGACGCACACTATTTTCAGAAAGCTTTTACATTCTATTGAATTGAATTGTTGCATGCGCGCACAGAGAGGGGGCAATACTTGTTTCCAGTGGTGCTTAAATAGTGGTTTTGGTGGTTTAAACCCCCTTCGAAATATTTCGATGCATTAACATTTTATAGAACAAGCGCATGATGAAAAGTTGCGTTAGTAGAAAAAGAGGAATTTCCAATCACCACAGATTTAACAGTCAAAACATTTTGCATCTCTAATACAAATATTCTCTTACACAAATAAATATAGGAGTAGCTTATTATAACCCAGGAGGAAACTTTTCAAATCTAAATTATCTTTATGTTTCACAATTTTTCATTGAGTTTGCAATTAAGTTCTGAGGAATAAACAAGAGAAGTTTCCTAACTAACTTTAAGCCCTTGTTAGGCTCAAAGCACCATGAGGGTTTGACGTGGTGTGGATGTATTGGAAATATGTAAATTTAAACTCCGTAATGCTTAGTATAATGCAATTAAGCAAGATGACATGAATTTAACACTTACAAACGAGTACGGCTGAGTTCGTTTCCGAAATTCAAATAAATTATGCTCTCTATTGGATTCAACTAAAGATAAGCTCCCGGTAAAAGAGCGCAGTGGTATTTACGAGATCCAATGCTCATCATGGAATGAACGATACATTGGCCAAGCTAAACGAGCTGATCATGTTCGCTTTTTTGAACACATGAGAAGTATTCGTAATAAGGACGTACACTCAGCCATTGCATCAAACGTATATAATCTGGACCACACTGAGTTACAGGCCAAATACACCTGCAACTTGGTTGCCAATCTAGGTTGCAGGTACGTTACTACACACTTGCAACATTCCGGCAACCACGCCATTCACGTTCTTGCAACCTGGTACTGCAACCTGCAACATGCCTACAAATCACTTAATTTCCGTTTTTTTTGCGTGTTGCCAACTTAGGTTGGCAACCAAGTTGCAGGTGTATAAGGGCTGTTACATAAAATAAGGTCTTTTGAGCAAAATGTCAAAATTTCAAAGATAGTTTCCAATCCAAGAAAACTAGACGCTTACGAATCGCTTTATATAAATAATTCTGACGATTTAATGAATTTGTGCAACGGTGACATCGATTCTCTACTATTGAATTTAATAAAATAAAACGTGGAACCAAAATCATCATTTTACCCTGTACCTGCCTGGTCTTCTAATATAATTTATTTTTATTTGTTTGTTTTATTCCTTTTCGTAACTTAGTATTCATTTAATTTATTTAATTGTTTGTTTAATATATCGTTTTCATTTACCTTTATTTATATTCCTTTTTACTTTATGACTTGACATAATTTTTCTTATATTGCTTTAATTTTGTTCCTTTTTTAAAATTCTTTACACGGTTTTGTTACTTAAACTTTTCTTCTTACATTTCACTGATTAATTTTACTTCTTTTTTGCCCACCCTATGACATAAATTGACATCATATGTATGTATTTTACATGTACAGTATTCATAACATTTTTACTGAAATCAATATTGTCATCAAATATGTGCTGATGATAACCACCCCATAGTTGGATGCCGAAATGCATACAAAATTCATTTTGAAATAAGTGAAAAATTTGTGTTTTTAATTCAAACTTTTTCGGCTTATTTCAGTACGAGTGTTGTGGTCTATAAAAATCTAAAAGAAACTAATATTGTAGTATCCTTAATATTTGACAATTGGACCATTACGCAACAAAAGAATTTTTGGTGGTATGTACAGCCCATATGGAAGGGTGGTTACTGACTATTTGAACGAAGAATTTGGAGAAAAATTGATGGGAAGATATGGGCCAGTCGCATGGCCACACAGCACACAGGCGCTCGGATTGAACACCTTTGGACTTCTATGTTTGGGGTAAAATTAAAAAGAAGGTTACAGTTAACCCATTGTCTCTCGAAAGTTTCTTCAACTGGTAAAAGTTGCCAATTATGCATTCATACTTTCAGATGATTATAAAAATACCGGCTGCGCCCGCAATACGAGGGTTTTTTTTTAGATTTTGGATACATACATAGTGAATAATTTTGCACGTATATTTTATAGATAATAAATAAGAATTATGCACAATATTAATGAAATGCTGCTTGTAAATCAAACGCTAACGCCTTTCATTCTGTAACACTTTTAAATCGACGAATACAAAAATAGATTTATGTACTATGTATCATGGCTACACTATTAACTGAATTTATTAGCTGTAATTTCGTTACCATTACTTCAAACTGGGAAAAGCAACTGATGTGAAATGTACCCGTCGAGTTCTTTGATTTGAGTATCCATACGTCCATGTCCGATATAAACTAAAAAAGTCGACTTTTTAAAATCTCCGGGACACCCTGTTAGCTACGTATTTCGTGCCGAAGACTGTTACCATTCTACACATTCCTACCCAATTTCAGGACGATTGGGTAAGCCGTTCGCGAGTTATTTAATGAACAAATTTTCAAATGTCCGGGACACCCTGTTATTTTTGCCCTACCAACTTTTAAGTATTTCGTGACAAAGACTACCAAATTTTATGACGATCGGTTAAGCCGTTCGCGAGTGCGAGAGTGAACAGACGGACGGACGGACAGACGGACAGACGGAAGGACGGACAAAATCGGCAAAAAGTCGTGTTTTGTTTCACAAGGTATGCAATTACTACATAACTGTAAAAGTTAAGGGCATAATTTTGGCAGTAATTTTCCTAAAATAAAATGTTGAGTATACCATAATTTTACTTTATTCAAAACATACTACCTATCAAATTACACAAACAATTACAAAACCACCTTGGTACTGAAGGATGCTTGGTGTTTTTGTTATGATTGTATTTGCATGGTAGGCCATGAAGTTATATGACAATTGAAAAATAAAACTAGGAGGCTTCGCCCCCTGCTCGCTTCGCTCGCCAACCCCCGGGGGCTTAGGCTAATTTCGGGCCTGGCCGAAATTTGGATACCCTTCGCTCTCTTCGGAAAATTTTATTGCGGTTGCGGGAGAATGACCCCACAGTACGATTCCATTCGTTTTTAACTTTTTTGTTGCTTTGGTAAAGTCACACTAATTCAAGGTTTTGTGAAATTGGTGCAAAAAATGTTTCTTAGAGGAACCAAGATGGTGGTTGGGTTTGTATGGCTACCCCATGACCCCATGGTCAGATTTGATCTGTTCTAAAATATGTTTTGTATCGTCAAGAGAAACACGTTTGTGTGTAATTTGGTTGAAATTGGTGTACAAATAAAAAAGTTTTTCTTAGAAGAACCTAATTTAGAAGGTTAGGTTTGTATGGCAGCCCCATGACCCCATTATCCGATTTGATCCATTCTTAAATATGTTTTGTGTCATCAATAGAAATACATTTGTGTGAAATTTGGTTGAAATTAGTGCACAAATAAAAAAGTTTTTCTTAGAAGAACCTAATTTGGGGTGTTAGGTTTGTATGGCAGCCCCATGACTCCATGGGCGCATTTGATCTATTCTTAGATATGTTTTGTGTCATCAAGAGAAATATATTTCCGTGAAATTTGGTTGAAATTAGTGCACAAATAAAAAAGTTTTTCTTAGAAGAACCAAATTTGGGGTGTTAGGTTTGTATGGCAGCCCCATGACCCCATGGTCCGATTTGATCCATTCTTAGATATGTTTTGTGTCATCGAGAGAAATACGTTTTGTTGAAATTGGTGCACTAATAAAAAAGTTTTTCTTAGAAGAACCTAATTTGGATAGTTGGGTTTGTATATGGCAGCCCCATGACCCCATTGTCCGATTTTACCGATTCAAACATTCAAACTGCCTGCAGCAAAAAGAAGCATTTGTGCAAAATTTTAGCTGCATAGCTTCAAAATTGGCCGAGTAAAACGCGTCGCAACAGACAGACAGACGGACAGACGGACATCGCCCAATCGAGTCCCCAAGTCATGCTGATCATATATGTATACTTGTTATATGGTCGGAGATGCTTCCTTCAATGCGTTACAAACTTCATGACAAAGTTAATATACCCTTTCACTCTATGAGCGAAGGGTATAATGAAACTGGTAATCTTGTCTAGTGGTACGTCAAGCGCTTTTATGTTCCTCGTTTCGTTTTATTATAATTTCCGTGGTCAAATTACGCGACTAATCATCGACACTTAGAATTAAGTTTATTTCACACGGTCGTGTTTCGCGTCAAGTGTTTTTCGGGGTGTTTGTGAAGTGTTCCGCGAGAAATTCCATTCGAATACATATATCACGACACATTCGATGGTTGTTGGCTGCTGCTAAGGTGTCCCATCGTCTTCTTTTCGTCTTTTGCGGTGACAACAAGAAATCGGTATAGGAAAAGACGTTGTGCGTATGTGAGTACACTGAGCTTGTAGTTGTTTGTATTCTGGGTAGTACTTATGTATGGCGTATGGCGGACTAGTTTTTGCTGTGTGTACAGCACAAATTGTTGTTCATAGTTTCCGGTATTCTAATATTCCGAGTGTTGTATGAAAAGGTTGTGGTTTGCCCATTTCCGGAAAGTAATGATAGTTTGATAGGTTGTGGTGTCTCTCCTCTCAGTGAGTTCTTTAAAGCCGTGTAGGCTCCACCTCGGAGTTGGTCCCCTCCGATTGAGTCGTTGAGAGGTTGTGGTCGTCCCGCTTTCAGCGTTGTGTTTGTAGAAAGGTTGTGGTGTCTCCCCTTTTTACTTGTGGTAAGCTGGAGAGGTTGCGGTGTTCCCCCTCTTTGCACAGAGTTCACGTTTTGGAGAGGTTGTGGTGTCTCCCCTCTCCATGTTGAGTTGACGTTCCTAGAAAGGTTGTGGTGTCTCCCCTTTCTATTTGTGGTAAACTCGAGTGGTTGCGGTGTTCCCCCTCTTTGCACAGAGTTTACGTTTTGGAGAGGTTGTGGTGTCTCCCCTCTCCATGTTGAGTTGTTGTTTGAAGAGGTTGTCACCTCTCTTCGTGTTGTGTGTTTGAGAGGTTGTGGTGTTCCCCTCTCTGAAATGTGAGAAGAGGCGCGGTGCTCCGCTCCGGAGTTGATCCCCCTCTATAATAGCTAGGAGGTTGTGGTTTCCCCCTCCGCATTCTACCATAAAATACCGAATGAGAATGTTTTCGCCAGAAGTTGTGTGCCTTAGGTAGAAAGGCTTTACTTCTGGATATAGAAGTATGAGAAGGTTAGTGAAGTGGGATTGAACCAAGGAGAAGCAGCCGAATCAACCGATACATCCATCCTGCGTCTACCTCGCATTGTCGTTTGAGTACCTGAGCCAGAATCAACCGATACAACGAGAAGTTGATGACCGATGCAGAGACGACGACGCCGACAAGTGGTTCTCCTTCACTCTCCTGTTCTTCCTGTTTTTTGGCCGGGCCAACACAGATATTTGAAATATTATTCGTTTTACGTTTCAAATGACTTAATATCATCAATGCATGTAACTGCAGGCTCATTGGTTGTCTTTTTCTTATCACAGATGGTATCAGGCGGTATAGATCAGATGAGTATCGTATTTTATGCATACAAATGTTCAGTACGCCATGTTCATAAAAAAAAACATTATATATCAAAATAAAGTTTTAGGGCGGAATTCATAGTCCCCACTTAAGTAATAAGGATTCCCTTAAGGAATTAAGGGTTAAGGGTTTCTCTATATAAGTGAGCCCTTATGGGAGCTTCGTATTCATAGACATCACTTTGTAGGGCGTTGCCTCATTAAATAAACGATTCACTTATTTGCCATATCAATTGAAAGTGACAAATAAAATATAAAAAAAAATATCAAGTAGTTAAAAATTCAAAATTTTTAAAAATTTCAAGGTGTTTGAATAAGGATATGTCAACAAATATATGAGTTCATATGAGGTTACTAGATATGAACCTTAACGAATAAGGGAACCCTTTAGGAAACCCTTTAGCGTTTGCTTATTTAGTGACTATAAATAGCGTCAGTCCCTTAAGGATTCCCTTAAGTATGAACTTTCCAAAATGGTATGAAGGCTGCAATTTAAACATTTAAACATTTGTTTTTCATTTTTAGCCTAAATTATCGCTTTTTTAAATTATTTTTATTATTTGTAATTAAAAATATATTATTTTGAAATTTTTCAGGAACGCCGGATATCTGACATAGTACTGGCTTAAAATAAAAAATAAATTTAAATATATTCACAGAGTAATTTTTAATTTTTGTCATTTGAAATGTCAAAATTCACGGATTTCTGAAACTGAGAGTCTCAGTTAATTATATAGAGGTCGGTCGATCCTTTATTATTATTAGAGGAAAGAAGATGTCCAAAGAGAATTCCCAATTGATTAGTATGTTTTTTCAGACGATATTGAAAATATTAATATTCAGTGATTTTTTTTCATCCAAATATTTTAGATGTCATATTGTCAGTTGTTGTTTTGTCAGTTCGCATTGAAACTCGCCCCTTATTTGCACGTATATGTTATACCCAAACTGCTATTTTGCAAATGGAATCATTATTTGCTGGGTGGCGGTGGAAGAAGGGTGGCCCCCTGTCGGTAGGTACTTGTTAAATGCAGCAAGAAATTTCAAACTGCGTCTAAAAAATTGGATACTCATTTGTGTGCATATTGCATTGTGTTCCTATGACATCGTCATTAAAAAGAGAGTCCCTAAAGATTTTTATATAAAGTTAAAACCCGTATACATACCTACTCAACTTGCTTCATAAGCCGCAAAATCTTAATTTCATATAAAGTCATAATTTCGTCCAACAAACGGCAATCGTCCTAAAGTGATCATGCTGTGATCAAACCGAATCATGATTTTAACTTTTATGAATATTCTGTCATCTGCATACATCAATGAATATTTTTTATTATGTTGTTTTCCTGTCCGCGATTTAACTGGCGCGGTAACTGTTTTCTTATGGCGTGCGACTACTATCTACATACTACTTAACAACATCTTTCGCTAAACGATCATATCGGATCTTTTTTTTATTTTATTAATCAAGTCATTGAAATTAATATTCTGGAATTTCAAGTTGACGCAGTCCAATCCAATTCGACGGCATACTAATATGGCAAAGTGATATCGATAGTCGATTTCGATCAATTCGCGGATATCGTGGCGCATGGCTGCTGTGGCCCCAGAGGCCGGTTGTTGAAGATTTACACGTATATTAGCCGTGCAGATTTCACCATGTTATCGATGTAAATGCTGCCGTTTGGTGAATTGACATGAGTTGGGGTTGTTCGGTTAATTGGTTATATACGTGATGTTTGCAAATGTTTGGTATGGAATTAATTTGCGATTGATGAAAATATGTGCGTAATTGGATTATCGTCTATCAGTATCTTATAAGCATTCACAAAATTGATATTCAATGAGATTTCGTATCTATGTTGAAGATATTAAAGCTGTAAATGTAGAAGAGGTACATTCGTTCAATATTTTAGTCACCGTAATTTTTCTGTGCGTATAACTCGATAGCCTGATACGGCACAATTTTAGCTGGTAACTAAACGACTTGTCATAACGTTTGATTCTACAAGAAAGATTTAATTATATGGAAACAGGAATCTTATATTTTAGTTGATAAAACGGACCTTAAGTGTCATACTATTCATTCTTTCATCTTTACAAATGTCCACTCTTAATAACTCTTAACAATAACTACGAATAACTTACGAATCTATTACATTGTCTTTTCAATCCCACCCTCACTTCACTATATTAATTTGCTTTTTACAATATTAGCGCGAATCGGTATACCCGTCACTATCGCCGAGCCCTATCGGCTTGTTGCAATCTTAATCCGTAACAAATTACGATTATTGTTATTGGTTCATGTTTATTGTATTCATTAAAGTTATTTACGATGCTTGCAGCAACACCATCGACCAAACATTAACATTCAGCCGGTAACCTCACAGTTGTCGGGATCATCTTTAAGCACTCGGATTGAATGCACAAGACGTACATAGATTTTGCAAAGGATCTCTCTGTACACTTTTCATAACGTGGCAGTTATCTCAGGAACTCAGGATGGTAACGTACACAGTACACTGGTACAAGCTCGGTTGTTCAATGTTGAATTCCTCAAACTATTACTCGTTCATATCAACCGCACAATCGGCGCGATTGAGCCTCTTGCGAACAGGGAAAAAACAATAAAATCATAAAGTTGTATGGCATTCAACGCGAAATACTGCGAAATTACTGTTGATGCGCGATTACACGATTGTTTCATAAAATACGAAATTAGCTCATCGTATTGGCAATAATAATTGATCTGTACGATCGGTGAAATTCGAAGGCGTTATTGAACCGATCGCGGCAATATAGAGAGGTTTTATGATGCAACGCCTACTACAAGAAGAAGGAATACCATCAAATGTTTTCTCGGTATAAACCAGCGAGAATCGGGTTTTAATGCCTATAGTGAGTGTCAGGCTTATCAGATATTCTGATTTTAATTTCTTTTTTACTTATTTGAGTTTTTTTTTGTATAGAAATAATGTCTAGCGTTAACAAGATATGGAAATTTATTGTGCCGATGTTTGAATTCATTCCTGATTGGGTAAAATTATATGTTATTGACTGTGAATGTATATGTATATCCCACACAAAAACTATAAGTTGGAATGGTTTCCGTCAAAGAGAAAAATACAATATGTACATACATACTTTCGATGTTCTAAGGTAGGAGCCAACAATGATTACAATATTTTGAATTTTGAATTTTGAATTTTGAATTTTGAATTTTGAATTTTGAATTTTGAATTTTGAATTTTGAATTTTGAATTTTGAATTTTGAATTTTGAATTTTGAATTTTGAATTTTGAATTTTGAATTTTGAATTTTGAATTTTGAATTTTGAATTTTGAATTTTGAATTTTGAATTTTGAATTTTGAATTTTGAATTTTGAATTTTGAATTTTGAATTTTGAATTTTGAATTTTGAATTTTGAATTTTGAATTTTGAATTTTGAATTTTGAATTTTGAATTTTGAATTTTGAATTTTGAATTTTGAATTTTGAATTTTGAATTTTGAATTTTGAATTTTGAATTTTGAATTTTGAATTTTGAATTTTGAATTTTGAATTTTGAATTTTGAATTTTGAATTTTGAATTTTGAATTTTGAATTTTGAATTTTGAATTTTGAATTTTGAATTTTGAATTTTGAATTTTGAATTTTGAATTTTGAATTTTGAATTTTGAATTTTGAATTTTGAATTTTGAATTTTGAATTTTGAATTTTGAATTTTGAATTTTGAATTTTGAATTTTGAATTTTGAATTTTGAATTTTGAATTTTGAATTTTGAATTTTGAATTTTGAATTTTGAATTTTGAATTTTGAATTTTGAATTTTGAATTTTGAATTTTGAATTTTGAATTTTGAATTTTGAATTTTGAATTTTGAATTTTGAATTTTGAATTTTGAATTTTGAATTTTGAATTTTGAATTTTGAATTTTGAATTTTGAATTTTGAATTTTGAATTTTGAATTTTGAATTTTGAATTTTGAATTTTGAATTTTGAATTTTGAATTTTGAATTTTGAATTTTGAATTTTGAATTTTGAATTTTGAATTTTGAATTTTGAATTTTGAATTTTGAATTTTGAATTTTGAATTTTGAATTTTGAATTTTGAATTTTGAATTTTGAATTTTGAATTTTGAATTTTGAATTTTGAATTTTGAATTTTGAATTTTGAATTTTGAATTTTGAATTTTGAATTTTGAATTTTGAATTTTGAATTTTGAATTTTGAATTTTGAATTTTGAATTTTGAATTTTGAATTTTGAATTTTGAATTTTGAATTTTGAATTTTGAATTTTGAATTTTGAATTTTGAATTTTGAATTTTGAATTTTGAATTTTGAATTTTGAATTTTGAATTTTGAATTTTGAATTTTGAATTTTGAATTTTGAATTTTGAATTTTGAATTTTGAATTTTGAATTTTGAATTTTGAATTTTGAATTTTGAATTTTGAATTTTGAATTTTGAATTTTGAATTTTGAATTTTGAATTTTGAATTTTGAATTTTGAATTTTGAATTTTGAATTTTGAATTTTGAATTTTGAATTTTGAATTTTGAATTTTGAATTTTGAATTTTGAATTTTGAATTTTGAATTTTGAATTTTGAATTTTGAATTTTGAATTTTGAATTTTGAATTTTGAATTTTGAATTTTGAATTTTGAATTTTGAATTTTGAATTTTGAATTTTGAATTTTGAATTTTGAATTTTGAATTTTGAATTTTGAATTTTGAATTTTGAATTTTGAATTTTGAATTTTGAATTTTGAATTTTGAATTTTGAATTTTGAATTTTGAATTTTGAATTTTGAATTTTGAATTTTGAATTTTGAATTTTGAATTTTGAATTTTGAATTTTGAATTTTGAATTTTGAATTTTGAATTTTGAATTTTGAATTTTGAATTTTGAATTTTGAATTTTGAATTTTGAATTTTGAATTTTGAATTTTGAATTTTGAATTTTGAATTTTGAATTTTGAATTTTGAATTTTGAATTTTGAATTTTGAATTTTGAATTTTGAATTTTGAATTTTGAATTTTGAATTTTGAATTTTGAATTTTGAATTTTGAATTTTGAATTTTGAATTTTGAATTTTGAATTTTGAATTTTGAATTTTGAATTTTGAATTTTGAATTTTGAATTTTGAATTTTGAATTTTGAATTTTGAATTTTGAATTTTGAATTTTGAATTTTGAATTTTGAATTTTGAATTTTGAATTTTGAATTTTGAATTTTGAATTTTGAATTTTGAATTTTGAATTTTGAATTTTGAATTTTGAATTTTGAATTTTGAATTTTGAATTTTGAATTTTGAATTTTGAATTTTGAATTTTGAATTTTGAATTTTGAATTTTGAATTTTGAATTTTGAATTTTGAATTTTGAATTTTGAATTTTGAATTTTGAATTTTGAATTTTGAATTTTGAATTTTGAATTTTGAATTTTGAATTTTGAATTTTGAATTTTGAATTTTGAATTTTGAATTTTGAATTTTGAATTTTGAATTTTGAATTTTGAATTTTGAATTTTGAATTTTGAATTTTGAATTTTGAATTTTGAATTTTGAATTTTGAATTTTGAATTTTGAATTTTGAATTTTGAATTTTGAATTTTGAATTTTGAATTTTGAATTTTGAATTTTGAATTTTGAATTTTGAATTTTGAATTTTGAATTTTGAATTTTGAATTTTGAATTTTGAATTTTGAATTTTGAATTTTGAATTTTGAATTTTGAATTTTGAATTTTGAATTTTGAATTTTGAATTTTGAATTTTGAATTTTGAATTTTGAATTTTGAATTTTGAATTTTGAATTTTGAATTTTGAATTTTGAATTTTGAATTTTGAATTTTGAATTTTGAATTTTGAATTTTGAATTTTGAATTTTGAATTTTGAATTTTGAATTTTGAATTTTGAATTTTGAATTTTGAATTTTGAATTTTGAATTTTGAATTTTGAATTTTGAATTTTGAATTTTGAATTTTGAATTTTGAATTTTGAATTTTGAATTTTGAATTTTGAATTTTGAATTTTGAATTTTGAATTTTGAATTTTGAATTTTGAATTTTGAATTTTGAATTTTGAATTTTGAATTTTGAATTTTGAATTTTGAATTTTGAATTTTGAATTTTGAATTTTGAATTTTGAATTTTGAATTTTGAATTTTGAATTTTGAATTTTGAATTTTGAATTTTGAATTTTGAATTTTGAATTTTGAATTTTGAATTTTGAATTTTGAATTTTGAATTTTGAATTTTGAATTTTGAATTTTGAATTTTGAATTTTGAATTTTGAATTTTGAATTTTGAATTTTGAATTTTGAATTTTGAATTTTGAATTTTGAATTTTGAATTTTGAATTTTGAATTTTGAATTTTGAATTTTGAATTTTGAATTTTGAATTTTGAATTTTGAATTTTGAATTTTGAATTTTGAATTTTGAATTTTGAATTTTGAATTTTGAATTTTGAATTTTGAATTTTGAATTTTGAATTTTGAATTTTGAATTTTGAATTTTGAATTTTGAATTTTGAATTTTGAATTTTGAATTTTGAATTTTGAATTTTGAATTTTGAATTTTGAATTTTGAATTTTGAATTTTGAATTTTGAATTTTGAATTTTGAATTTTGAATTTTGAATTTTGAATTTTGAATTTTGAATTTTGAATTTTGAATTTTGAATTTTGAATTTTGAATTTTGAATTTTGAATTTTGAATTTTGAATTTTGAATTTTGAATTTTGAATTTTGAATTTTGAATTTTGAATTTTGAATTTTGAATTTTGAATTTTGAATTTTGAATTCTGAATTTTGAATTTGGAATTTTGACACGTTTATTTATTGTAGAAATAAATTACAGAAATTTTCTGTTTTTCTAGGTACTCCCCCTCACTAGTTACACTTTTTTTTGACACGTTTATTTATTGTAGAAATAAATTACAGAAATTTTCTGTTTTTCTAGGTACTCCCTCTCACTAGTTACACTTTTTTTTCAACCTCTCCGGAAGATATTTGATGCCGGTATCGAAAAATTCCTTGGGCAACTCGGACAGCCATGTATGCGCACAAACTCCTCTACCTCGTCGTCTGCGTTGAATTTTTGACTTCTTTCAGTGGTGGTGATAAATCCTGACTGTGGGAGAGGTGTTCCAGTACCTCCCGATTCCGAAGTTATATCGAGCATCAGACGCGCGGTATGAGGACGCGCGTTCTCCTGGGGAAATTCAACAGTTTGGGTACCCATCGCGCCGTTATTTTGCGATATTAAAGATGTTCGGGGATGAGAGACTCTACACTACCAATACTGATGCCGAATTCAGCCGAAATGTCTCGAACATTCATCCTACGGTCTTCCAAAATGAGTTGTTTTACGCGGCGAATGTAGTCGGGTATGATGTTGGTTCGCGGTCGACGATTATGTGGCTCATTCGGGACGGTTTTGCAGCCATCCTTGAATGATTTGGCCCATTTAAACACAGCAGCCCTTCTCAGGCACTCACTGCCGAACTGATTTCGCAATCGCAGAAAAATTTCCGTACTTTTAATACGTACCCTCACTAAAAAACGAATGACAATACGTTGCGCAAAGGCGGTCAGCACTTGATGTTGACTCATCGTAGTAGCACGAGCGTAAAACATCCCTTCGCGACGAAAACTATGCCACACTGTAAGAGACCCAGCTATCATATACTCAAGACGCGACCTTCAACACATACATGCGCGTCATTTACAGCGCTTGTCTCGATCATATTTGAACTGCCCTCGTACTACAGACGTGGTTTGCTCGCTTAAATCTTTTGTTTTACAGGCTTGCTGTTTTATCATAAAACAAGATATGCGTATCATATTTACCTAAACGAGTATAGACAAAAAATCAGGTAACAAATTAACGAAATAGTCCAAACTGAAAAAGCAACAAATTGTTGTCTAATACAAAATTCCCCCAATATTTGATAAACTTGAAATAAACTAATTCGTCGCACTTTATTATTACGTATTCGCCTTTCTTATCTACCTCATGAATATTCTACTCAAATCAAAACCATTTAACACAAGTTTAGGCTAAATATCTTGAGTCTAATTCGCTTAATGGAAAAAATACTATACATTAAACACCCAACTATCCACCTACGACGCGACGTTTTCATTTCTATTCCATTTATATACGAAACGCTGAATATGATTTTGGCTAAATACCTTCAAACATCATTTCACCTCAATATCACTATAATATTAAACACCTTGAGAATATTCGATATTCTATCTCGAATCAATATTAACAAATTAGAGACTCGTTAAAGTCATAAACTATGAAAATTATGAGCACATCAAATCAACATTTAAATAAACCGAAAAAGAAAAAAAAACAATTTTGATTACTTAATTATTAAATCGGTGTTTCAATCAACTTAATTCAACTCCATACTACAATATCCACTATGGCAGACTCATTTGAAAAAAGCAGATAGAATAGAAATGGGCAAGTGGCAGATTATGCAAATCGACGGTCTTAAATAAGACTTAACAAATATGAAACACAAAAATTCATTATCTACAAAAAGAATTCAGACAAAAACGTTTTCGTTTTTTTTTAACATATTGACTGGCTAGGCGATCGGCTGGATTGTGATGGTCATTATCCAAAATTATCTTTCTTTATAAAGTCATCTGGCTGACAGTATCAGTTACGTTTATATTATGATAATGAGAGATAACAGAATTGAATATTGAATTCTTTCGATTTGTGTGCTTTTTTATCCGTCCGACCGTAACACTCTAACAACTGACTCTATGAATACGAGTATTATGATATTATGAAACCCTCATAAAAAACCGACACAGTTCAATCTGTAGCTAAGTGATAAATTCTCACCTTAAATATAGAGTGATATGTCTATGGTCTGCCAAGCGATAAAAGCACGCGGTGAGAATTCGAATATTTTCTCGCCGCTTTAGAGGTTCAAACATGATCATAACTAAAAAATACAACAAACGATTATCATTAGGACATTATGGTGACAAGACCATTTCAGAAGATTAGTAAATGAAAGAAGATTGCCCGCTGTGTGCATATGGAGAGTATGTTTAATGTACGAGTATAGTCTAAATTCGAAAGTGAAGTACAAGCGTATTGATTTGATCTCAACCTGTGAACATACATAGTTGTAACGGCTGAGTATTGCTGGGAAGATGCTGCGCGCCGAAGCACACACACATAATTTCAGGGATCAGAATTAATTTACGAGAATCAAAACTATAAGTTGGACATTTTATGATAGCGATTATTATATTATAGGTTGTTTCAGGTCATTGGAATCAATAGCCGAGGTAATTTTCTTCAGACGGACCGGTTTATTATTTTGCGAGGCGATGTTGAAGTGTATAAAGTTGCTACATTTTATTCGTATAAGTATGTATAATATAGGTTGAAGAAATTTTTAATTCGAATAAAATTATAACGAATACTATCTTAATAACCATTTCAACTGCTAACTTATCTCGGAAGTCTTCAGATAAGAAGCTAAATCTTTAGCGAGCAATAAGAATGTTCTTTGGCATAAACATTCACCCGACGGAGATTTAAATTAATTTGAAGTGATAAAAAATATCGTAGGGTGACTGCCAAAAATGTGTCTTTCTAAATGGAATTGGTAGAAAAATTGTTTAGCACAAACGAAACACTTAAGCGCATAACTTGATTTAAGCGCTTAAGTTTTTCGTTCTTACTAACTTTAGGGGAAACTTGAAATTTTTGAATTGTTTACAAAAACATTGTTTGTTCTGAAAATAAAGTTTTTGAATATCTGATTTAATTTCCGTATTTTCCTGCTTTTGTGTCTAGAAGTTATACATATATGTTCTAGACACATATACGTATACCACTTTTAGTATATATCTTTTCAAAATAAAAAGTTTTAAAACAAAAAATGTACGCACGAAACTCTCCCAAATCATAATAAAAACGAAAGAGTTGAGCGTGTAACCTAACTTATTTTTCTAAATTATATTCATTAAAAATCGGTAACTATATATCACAAATATGCAATGTTACGTGATTTCTCAAGTAATTGCAGACACAAAAAATAAGGAGCTTTTCTAAGTTAGAGCAGGATTTGAATTTAGAAAAAGAAACTTTCCACTTAATTTTATTGAAAATTCAACCGACTTGTGATATGCAATAACACATAAGACAAATATCGCTGACGGCTTTACACGTGCGTATTTTTTCGTCAATATTTAAATAAATCAGGCAGAACTTAATTTCGTTGTAGCATTTAAGGTCTACGCGTGTTTGTGTCTTGCAAATTACCGAAAAGAATTAAATACTATGATGCTAAATTAGACGGACACGGACTGAAATTTATCAAGAAAAGACAGGCGAGACATAGCCGTTAAACAGACCCCTCGCAAATTTTTTCCCAATGACAATTAACATTTCAAGGATACAAAAATTAAAACTCAGTCATTCAAATTTTTTTAATACTTATTAGAGAGAAAGATACAAAACTCTGTCATTTACAGCCACCGAAATAAATATAAGTTCACACACAAGTTCTACTATTTTTCGCTTCTAATAATTCCTGGACCGTTATGAATTTCGAAAATGATTATTATTATGTTGTTTACAAACTTCCGTTTCGAAATACTGTCACTTTGGATAAATAATTTCCGTCGGACTCAATAGTATCCGAATCGTGGTGTTAAGTGTTACGAAATATTTATACGTTCACGTTCGTTATTTTTCAATTTCTCGCACCGGACGTATTTTTTTCGTCGTTTTTTTTTGTCTGTAACAGTCTGGTAACATCTAAACGAAACTCAACAAAGAAATTTTTTTAATTACTGATTGTTTCAGTTTGTTGTTTTTTTTTTCAACATTTTATATTATTTTAAAATGCAGAAACCTATGTGAGAAAATATAGCCTGCAATGCTGACTATTTTCGAAGAGTTAATTAATAAAAATATAAATAAGTTTCCGAACAATTGAAACTAATTTTATTTTTTTTTTGGAAACTTAATATTGATATGATTTCCGATTATATAAAATATAATGAACGGAAGAACCGCATGACACAACCAGTGGCGGAACAACTTCACTCGGGGCCCTCCCGCCAATTTCTTGAGTGGGCCCCCCTACACTGACAGAAAAGTAGAGTGCAATCAATCAAAAAACGCTTAAATCAACGCTTTTTAAACATGTTTGACGTTACAGTGTTTCTACCAAAATTAAGAGCATCCTACTTAAAATAATTTTGCCAAGAGCTACTGTGGCTCACTTGGTTGAGTCGCAATCTACGACATAACACATAACACATAAGGTGTTAATAGAGCGGAAACCCGACTTCTTATTTTAGATAAATTTACTTATGGAAAATGTACTGATTTCGAACTAATTTCAAGTGAATTATGAAAGAAGGCCAAAGTTTTCCTGCACTATGAATGATAATAAAAATATAAAGAAACTTTTTCAACCCTAGAAGATTTTTTTTTTGTGAAAATCTGAGGATCCGGATTGTCTGATGATAATATTAGCACAACATGAAATGTTTTAAGCGTAGAGGCAAGAAAGAACGATCAATTTAGCATTTGTTTTCAGTTCGAAAAGTGTATATCTCTATAAAAAAAATCTACGTCAGAATATTGTTTTTTTTTGTGCTGTTTATATGGTTCGAGGAATCTTTCATGTGGCTTTTAGGCCCCCCCGCCACGCGGGCCTTGGGGCCATTATGCGCCGCCCCTGAACACAACTGTTGCTCAAATCATCTCTTCTTTAGTGCAAGTTCTTCTTACAGGTGACGTTTGTTCATCTCATGGATTTCTTTCTTGAAGCGGTTACGTACTGCTAGGTTTGAAAAAGAGGTGAGCCGAGAGGAATTGACACTTTTGAAGAGGTTTGGCAGCCTAATATCTTCGATGATGGTGATGTCACCAGTGCCGGATTAAGCAAGCTCGGGGCCCGTGGCATATGTAAAGCGCGGGCCTATTTGATATGGCTGATTTGAACCGCATCAGCCAGCTATAGTCTTTGGATAAAAAAAATTTCGGATTTTGCTTGCTCCAGTAATATTAATATCAATTTTGCTGCACTAAAGCCATGATGACGGCCCAACTCACAATGTTCAAACAATTTAAATTGCGACAATGGATTCGGAACTTATGTCCAAAATTAAAAGCATTCCTTGCCCCAGGCAATTTTTGCATCTACATATTTTCGGTTTTTTGGCCAACATTTTCGCAGGGCTGAAAAAAATTGGGAACCACTGTTCTAGCGGGAAAAAAAAACCAAAAAAGCATTATTTTTATAAAAACGTGTACCTACATTTTGAACACAACCACTACTTAACGAATAACTATTTGTCAATCTACGTTGACGTTTGCCTCTTGGCTCTTCCGGGTTATACATTGTGCGGAATAAACGTGTCGAGAGAAACTCCAAGGTGTTTTAATTCAACCCGTGAGAATATTCCCATCCCATCAATTATGAAAATGGGGGCAATATTATCTGTTTTGAAAATTGTTTCAAAATATGTTATTCATTGACGTGTGTGAGTGTGCCAGCATTTTTATTTTAACTAGTTAAACCGAATTTCTGTAAACAAACTGTACTTATTCGACAAAGAAGAATTGATGTTAGAAGTCCCTTTTTGGACGACCTCTAAAAGTTTAAAAATTTCACATTTCCGAAAAGTAATAAAAAATAGAAAATTATTTCATTATATAAGTGTTTGCTATTAATATAGCTTTCGATTGAATTGTCCTTTTTCAGGTTTACTCAGGTTCATAAAAACTGACAACCAAACATCTAGCCAAAAGATGCCCACAACAAAGATACTCACGTAGCACATATACCAGAAAGCCAAATTCACGTTAACATCTTCTACATTAATTCGGTTTTACGGTTTTTAATGAAAAAAATCGAAAGTTTACACACTTTAATGAAAACCAACATTTTGGAGAAAGCATTTGGAATCATTTTTTAAACAGGTATTTTTGCCGCTCTTTTCATAACGTTTAAAGCGGTACGCCACTGTGCATGAGAGATAAATTTGTAATTTCTTAATTCTATGGATGTATGCAAGCACATTTCCTAACATGAACTCCAAAAATCTTATTTCTCGCTAGAACGTGAATCTGATACAATGTGGACGTAGGTTTACGGGAATGCTATCATGAATTAAGAGCAGAATTAAGATCGAGAGTGAAATTCTTCCCGCTGCGAAAAATACATAAAATGGCCGAGAAAAATTATGGAACTGTTTTCGGATTGCAGCGTATGAAATTCCCCAACATTCTCTGTTGTATATTATAATTTATTACGTTAGTATAAGTAAAAACTTTCATGTATTTATATTTAGAGTGCAACCATGCACTTGAGATGTTAGTTAGTCAATAAATAGACACAAACCCGACAAGTCGTCTTTTGTCCTCAACACAGAACGCGATATAACACGACAGTATGAATACATTTTCATTGAAAAAATCGCAGCGGACAAAAATTTCTCGATCTCAGTACTAGCCTTTAAAAAGAAATATTTCTGTATTTTTATGCAGTACAAACCTTGCTGTAATTTTGAAACACCCTGGCGTAAATTGTTCAACGATAAAGTGTTATAACAATTTCGAAGCATCTTGGTTGTTATAATTTTTGTTTGAGAAAAACGCGGGGCTCCCCAAAGCGTGGCATTTGCCACCTTCTGCCACGTGGTTAATCCGGCACTGTATGTCACTGAATGATGTTGCTGGTTTTTGCTTTCCGCAATCTTCGTCTGGATCGACAACCTCGTCCGTATTCATTGTATTAACTAAAGCATTTCAACATTAAAATGATGTATTATGCTAAAAGCTTAACTTACTTTCGTTTGCGATTTCGTCGTCATCTCAGTATTCATTTTCAAGTCCTACGGTCTGTGAACCTATTATACTTCTTCTTCATATACTGTTTTAGGCGAGGCACCCCCGGTCTTCGAGATAAAATTTCTTTCGAGTGTTAACTTTTTTTTTTAATTTTGTGTTATTTAGTTAAAATAATTTCTAAATTCCTTGTGATTTCGAATAATCATACTTGCCTTTTTTAGGGTTTTTTAGATTTTACAAAAAACCCTTATTTCATATTCTCGTATTTTTCGCGAATTATATTATACATCGATGACATTTTTCGCAAGTGACTGCCAGGGCTTTAGTTTTTGGCGACAACCCATCAGTTTTAGTTTATTGTCTTAAATTTTATCTCTTTTTAAAATTATTTGTCAATTCTTATTTTTAACTTTTTCATATTTAAGGTAAAATAGTCCGGTACCAACTGGAACAGAAGTATGTATTGGTTTTAGCTTCTGAAGCAACTAGGTTGTTCTGACTCAATCAAATAACCAGCTTAACGCTCCAGTCTTCAATCAGCTGAGCGAGCACCAAAACTTAAATATCTGGATGTTATATGATTCTTCAGCATTCACAATAATTTTGGGATAACACTAGCGCTCGGAAGATCACTTGGAAATCGGAATGTGCAAAGCTCAATACGGTGGAAATTCGCATTTATTTTGTGAGCTTATTGTGATCCTGTAGTACCTCTTGTAGCATTCAACCTATTTTGAATTCATCTTAAAATAGTGCATGTGGCCTTATTGTTCCCAGTGGCATATTTATAAAATCCTCGAAGGGGGACGCAGATCATACCGATGACCTCCCTTAAATATTAGTTCCTACCTCTTTAGTTAATAAGTAATCACAACAACTCTTCAAAATCCGTCTATCAAAATGATATATGTCTAAATAATCCTTTCCACATCGGAGTCTGATCGTCCCCAATTTGTTCTGAGGCTTTCACGATACATGCTGTCAAGCAAATAAATGCCTGATTCAAAAAAAAACTTCTAGGTGAGTTATAGCTGGGAAAACTGTCAATTTTCAAATGAAGCAACTAGCTCTTGCAAAAGTAGTTAGCGTCAGTGTCTTTCGGTGTGCCGCATGATATGTCCTACCGACCGGCCGATAGTAATTTACCTTAACAGTACACCTCAGGTTGACGTTATACCTTATAAAGCATAGCACGCTGATTCAGATGTATATGATTATCTACATAATATACATATGTATGTCGATTCAGCGTTTCACATAAATTAACTCTAATTTTATACTAGCTCTATACGCATCGTATTTTTCAGCGAGTCCGGATAATGGTCACGTTGAGAATCGAACCCAGACTTTTCACAGATATTCTACCGTTGGCAATTGAATTCCGCAATTTGAAAATGAGGACCGCTTATTGAATCTATTGTGGCAATTATTTTGCAAAGTCATTTTTACGGGTCGTTAGTAGTATTCGGTAGTAAATTTTAGAAAAAAAAACTGTAGTGAAAAATTAAATCCTGCCAACAGGACTCCTTAATTTTATACCGGGGAGAAAAAAAATTTCCACAATCGATCTGCCGCCCATACAGACAGCACATACATTAGGCAATTTATCGGGCAATCTGAAATATACAGTCTCACAGTCCACAAGACACAACACCAAATAGCGAAAATTGTACCATTTTTGGCGATGGAAAATGGACATCCAATGCGTTCCACATGTCAAATCAAAAAATTTAATGCGTATGTGTATGGGACCAACAGCTTCCGATTTATCTCGCAATCAAAAAATCTGGACGATCGATCGGAGGGTCTATGGTGCCTCTTTTCTTAGTTAAAGGCGTTAAAGTCTTTTTTCCTCTGTGAATACTACTTACACAACACAAGTGAGTTTTCAAGACCCGACAGTTCAGCCTTCTAAAAAAAAACTTCATGATTACCGTTTTTCAACGTGCTCTATGTCCGTGATCGTTCGGTCACCACTCTGTGAAATAGAGATTCATAGATAAACGAGTTTTCAATACTCGGCATGGCTTGTCGCACGTTTATTATTCAGAAGAAGATAAGCAATTGGGTGGTTTCAGATTGAAGATGAAGATGAAACCGGACGGGTAAACTTGCAAGACAAGAACCATCGTATGATCATTTCACACTATCCGATCAAAACACGGACTGGCGAACAATAATCACACAGCAAGTATGTATAAATGTTGCCATGCACGCTCCAAAGTTAGTGTACAATGAAGTGACGAGTCGACAAGGTTAAAATGCACTTAAAACACGCACTAATTGTCTTTGCAGAACGCCTAAACTATCGGTAGATGCAATCGTCTTATCGATCGTACGATTCTTACGAAAGAAAAACAATCGTGTCACGATTTTTTTCATTCGTAAGACGCGTTCTTACAATGTGAAATGCACAATGCTTGTCTGCTGGCCACTACAAAAGCTCTCTTGTCTTGCAAGTTTACCCGTCCGGTTTCGTCTTACAATCTGAATTCACCCATTTTCTTATCATTAAATAATAAACAAAAATGCGACCAGGAAGTTGTATGGCTGACAACCGTATTACACTCCGAATTCAGTTAGCGCTGAAACGTCAACGACACGGTAGTCAACACACAATGCTCCTTAAGGAGTTACCAAATCAAGAAACTAGGAATGAGTCTTTGGACCAATTACTCGTACATCTTATCTAGTATCCGTCGGTTGATAAAGCAGAATCATTACGCAATTTAAAGATGGCGTAACCAAAAAAATGGTGCAACTATGTAAAGCAAGCAAACGTTCAATTTAATACAATATACAAACTTTAGAAAAATGGTGTGCGTCTTGGTCTTAGGATAAGACTAACCAATCGAAGGGCACTAAATAATGTATTAATTATACATTCATAAATTCTTTTTCTAATTACAGTTTTTACTACCAAAATGTACGAGGGTTACGTACCAAACTCCAATCTCTTAATCTATCCTGTTTAACATACAACCATGATATAATTTGTTTGACGGAGACTTGGCTTAACTCATCTATTAATAGTGGTGAAATTCTGGAAGGGTGTGTTACCTTCCGTTGTGACAGAAACCTTGATCTTGTAGGACTATCTACAGGTGGCGGATCTTATTGTAATGTGTATCTCTAATTTAGGGATGTTGCGGATATCCGCATCCGCACCGCAACTGCGGATAATCCGCATCAAATTCTACATCCGCATCCGCATCCTCATGTTGAAATCCTCATCCGCATCCGCAATCCGCATTTTTGTATGCGGATATGATGCGGATATCAATAAAAAACAAATTTCCCATCTAATCATCTATATTCTAAACCACTCATAGAATAGAGAATTGATAGCGATTGCAAGAAACCAAATCTAATGCATGTAGATATTAAGGCCTGAATAGACCTCGGGCGGAATGAAAATGAAATTTTTGTCCGCTGCGATTTTCTCATGCTTACTGTCGTGGAACATGTCGGTAATGATGGGGAATTCCATAAGCTACAATCCGAATATGGTTCCAAAATTTTTCTCGGCCATTTTATGTATTATTTTTCGATTCCCCCGTCATAAGATATTTTCCACGGTGAAATGACCGGGGAATCGAAAAATAATACATAAAATGGCCGAGAAAAATGTTGGAACTATATTCGGATTGTAGCTTATGGAATTCCCCATCATTTCCGACATGTTCCACGACAGTAAGCATGCATTTTCATTGAAAAAATCGCAGCGGACAAAAATTTCATTTTCATTCCGCCCGAGGTCTATACTGCGCTTTAGTCTAAGAAAATTGGGCCAAAAAATGGCCATCGAATGGCAAAAATCCTACATCTGAAATTTCTTTTTGATTATGGTTGGGGATGGTCCCCAGATTATGGCATTAAAAGTCCAAACCGATTGGTGGTCCGTAACCTTAAAAAAAGGGGTGAAAGGGGGGTATTTTTTTCGGTTTTTTGCGATTAATTCAAAAACGGTAAGAGATACAGAAAAATGGTCTGAGGACGAAAAAAACTACATCAAATTATTAGTGACACAAGACAACTTTGTCTACAGATTATTATAAAATGAGTAGTAGGTACGTAGAACAAACTGCTGATGGGTACGGGGTACGGGAGATACCCTCAGTTTTTATCCGAATGAGCTGATTTTTAGTGGGTGGGGTGACTATGACCACCAATCGCAACAAACCAATTTAAGCACTCTGCTCCAATTTTGGGGGGAGATATGGGCATGCATGTGTACTTGACCGGAGCGATTCAATGTTTACCTTAAAATGATCTTGAACTTATTGTGAATACGTATACAAAATTTTACGGCTGAAATAGCATTCTTTAAAAAGTTATGGAGCTTATTTAAAAAAGGTCCAAAATGAAAAAAATTTAATGGAAAAGAAAGGCTTTCGACTATGACACTGCATTTTAATGAAGCTAATGACTTTGTCCAGCACTCAAAAGGATTGCACATTTTGCTAAGATGGCCCTTCCTTGTACTTTTACTTCTAACATGTCGAATATTTCTGAAAACTGAATAGTATCTGATTCTCGGTATTAGTAAAATTCATTTCATATATTTTTTAACTAATCCGCATCCGCATTTGCAAATTTTATGACATCCGCATCCGCATTCGCATCCGCATCCGCAAATTTACATTTTCATTGATCCGCATCCGCATCCGCTAAACCACATCCATTACATCCCTACTCTAATTGCTGTTCGTGATCATATTCAATGCATGCTTGTCTCTGCTTCTCATTCTCAACCCTATGATTGTGTAATCTTAAAAATTCATTCTAATTCTACACCGCTATTAGTTGCCTGTGTGTATGTTCAGTAACTCTTCTTAAGATGTTTATGAGAGTCTCTTCAATCATTTATCTGATACCTTTAACGTTTGCTTCCCTATGTAATAGTTTGCGGGGACTTTAATCTTCTCTTTCTAGGTCTGTGACAGCCTTTATGCAATCTTGTGACCTTCTCCAATTCAATGTGTTTCCTAACTTCATGGGTCGTATCCTCGACCTTGAGTTTAGTGACATTCCTTTGGGTGGATTTTCGTCATCCATGCATACACCAGGATATGTTCCTTGTGATCCTTATCATCCGGCTATCGTCAATGAAATTAGCATCAGCCTATCATCTTATCCTACTAAGATTATGCGTCGTAGGTTTAATTTCAGAAAAGCAAATTATGTAGCCATTAATGAAAAATTGAATCTAATTAATTGGAACTTTATTTTAAAAGACCTTGATTGCGAAACTGCTGTAGGTACTTTTTATACCATTCTACATACCATCATATATGAGTGCGTCCCAATCTCCAAATTAAAGCTTCGTAAAGGTCCTATTTGGTTTACACCCCAAATTCGAAACTTGCTTCTCAAGAAAAAGCGACTTCACACTCGATTAAAACGTTATGGACGCCAATCCGACCGCATAACGTTCCGTTGCCTTATATCCAGGATCAAAAGTCTGATCTCACTTGCACGGTCTTAATATAGACTGTTGAGGACAGCCTGAGGAACAATGAGAGTAAAATCTTTTGGTCATATGTAAAAAACTTGAGGTGCTCTTCAAATCAGCCTTCCATACTTTCGTTCAACAACATAAGTGCAGACAATCCTTCTGATATGTGTGAGCTGTTTGCTACATTTTTCGCAAGTACTTTTAAAACATCATCTTTAAGTTGTCCTCCTGTTACAACTCAAGTAATGCAAAATTTACATTTACCACCCCTCGTTTTACCTTCATATGTTGAATTGCTTATATCCTCTATAAAAACAAATTCTTCTTCTGGACCTGATGGAATCCCAAATTCGTTTTTAAAAGAAACACAATTTTCCATATCTAAACCTCTTGCCATTTTATTCACTAAGAGCCTACATGAGGGTGTTTTCCCAACTCAGTGGCAGCGTTGCCACTCGTGTTACAATTGTAACATTTTGTTACAAATTCCAATTTCTTGTTACAATGTTACACCCCGACCAATTTTGTTACAATCTGGCGAGAGTGGAGAATTCAACTATATTTTAATATTTTTCTACTATAAGTAACATGAAGAAGTATTCCGAAAAACAAATTTTCTATTTTTATGATCTGTGCATAATCACCCATCGATGCAGTCAGGCATTTCAAACTTGTGGCCGACGGGCCACATACGGCCCACATCGTAGTTGAGCTAAAGTCTAAGAAATTTATTAAAACTCGTCAAAAATTCGACTGAAAAATTAGATTATGTATTTAAACATCCTACTATCTGTTTTAGGAAGCTAGCGGTTTTTGAAATGCATGCTTACTGTCGTGGAACATGTCGGAAATTATGGGGAATTCCATAAGCTACAATCCGAATATGGTTCCAAAAATTTTCTCGGCCATTTTATGTATTATATTTCGGTAATTTCACCGTAGAAAATATCTAATAACCGGGGAATCGAAAAATAATACATAAAATGGCAGAGAAAAATTTTGGAACCATATTCGGATTGTAGCTTATAGAATTCCCTATCATTTCTGACATGTTCCACGACAGTAAGCATGCGTTTTCATTGAGAAAATCGCAGTGGACAAAAATTTCATTTTCATTCCGCCCGAGGTCTATTCAGGCCTTAAGAAGGAACGTGATAGCTTAACTCTCAAGCGGGCGCGCATTTTTTGTGACATTACCGGGCGCGCGGCGGTAATTTACCGCCCTCGTCTTTTCCCCTCCATTTGCGCTCAACCGTACAACTTCCATTCTCATAATTATGGTAAATTGAATGAAGAGCATGTCCCGAATAAGTTATCATCATAAAAAGTATTATCTGGTGAACAATAAAACAAGTTCAGCAGTTTTAGCGAAGCATGTCACTTCAGTGATATTACACAGAGCACACACATTTTGAGCACAACTATATATGTACCAAAATATACAATCCCCGAACGTTTGATGACCACTGGAAAGGCATGGAAGGTAAAATTTACCCAACATTTTATTGTATCGTATCTATAACAGTATGACTTAAGAATACATACTTCTCCCACCTCGATCCGGCCAACGGGAGAAAAAATATGCGTGTTTATATGATCAGGGCAGTAAATTACCGCCCGCGCGCCCGCTTGAAGGTTAAGTAAAATTGATTTGCGAGTAGCTTGATCTTGATAGTATTTTGATGGACAGGAAAGAGCAGATGAGGGAAAGAGCAGATGAGCTAACATGCCAGACAACGTTCGACATCTTCACTTAGCATTTTTTCACACTCACTTTGAAAGCTCAAGCATTGTCTGAGGTACTGGAAGGAGCATCTCGTTTTGCGACAACACAAAGACTTAGATGTCCCTTCAATCATTCGGAAACTAAGCTTCTGTGAAGAGAAGTGTCAATATTAATTGCGATATTTCTTAACAATTGTTTTCGTATTGAATCTGTTCTCAAATCGTGGGTTGGAATTTAAACTAATTGTGGAAATTTTGACATATTGTTTCTCCTATACTGCAGTGTGTGCCTGTAGTATTATGACACCAAGATTAATTGCAAAATTTCCATTTCTTTATTAAAGTTTTATTATGCGAAGTGCCCTGAAATGCTGGCTATCCATATTACCATTAAAAAAATTGTTTCATAATATCTCACAAATATTGGGTCCAACTATCACGTGAATTTTTCGTTAAATCCATGGACTCGCCATAATATACAGAATTTTTGGAACAAAATGGCTAACATTTTCGAAAAAAGTCAGCCATTTTCAAAATCGTTTGTTTTAATTTATAACTCTCCACTATTTTTGCGAGCAATCATTCATTTCGGACTTACGTACATTTATTGTTTAATTTGTTCATTTACACCAATACCTTCAAATTTGTTACACTCAACCTAAAAATGTTACAATTTTATGAGATAAATGTTACACTTAGAAATCTGAAAACGGCAACCCTGCTCAGTGGAAATCGTCGTGTAGTTCCCATACCGAAAAAGGGCGATCCTAGTTCTGTATCTAACTATAGGCCTATCTCTCTTTTGTCATCCTTTTCGAAACTCCTTGAAAAGGATGTTTATAACATCATTCATGAACATTTTAGTTATCTTATTAAGGATGAACAACATGGATTCTCCAAAAACAAATCCGTTGTCACCAACTTAGTTGAACTTGTTAATTTTGTGTCAAAATTCTTCAACAAGCACTTTGACGTACATGTAATCTATACTGACTTCGCAAAAGCATTTGATACCGTCAACCACCAAATTCTTCTTAATAAATTAATTGCATTGGGATGCCCCTCTTGCCTTATTGTAGACAAAAGACAAAAGAAGAGACTGTCTTGACCAGTGTTTCCTCTACAGGATATGTAAGGGTCTTACTACTTCATCTCTCATAGAAGATATAAAATATCGGTTTCCATCTTACAACACTCGATCGGTTGCAATTTTCAATCTTCCGCAATCTTCACTTTCTATTTATAAAAACTCTCCGTTACTTAGAGCTATGAGAAACTACGACCGATTGGAGATTGGACCGTTACCTTCTTCTTTTTACACTTTTAAAAAAACCATACTACAAAAACTTTAATTGTTCTCATTTTACTATCTTTTTGAATTTTAATTGTTTTTAATTTAACCTTTTGAATTTTAACTTTTTTTATTTATATAATTTTTTTACTTTTCTTTGAGTTTTTTTTTATCATTATCTTTATAAGTTTGTTATTCCTTTACACTTATTTTCCTTACTTTGAATTCTGTACATTGCATGTTGTGGGAAATTATTCCTGTTTTGTAATATTTACGGATTAAATAAATAAATAAAATGTACGAGTAATCGGACCTAAGTATTGTAAACACATTTTTGGAACTAGCATATTCGATGCAAACCATAAAACGGGCCTATTTATATGTAATTTGGAAAACCACAAAATAAAGCTTTAAGCCACACAAGCCAAAGCTCGATAATAAGTAAGGCCCATTAAGATGATAAATTAAAGGCAGTTAGTACAACCGAAAAAGAGAATACTGTGGGTACAACCGTTGTATCGTGTATAGTTGGGCTAACGATTGATTGCGCTTTAACAAGCGCTTGTAATCTTTAACATGATAGCCACGGCAATATTTGGACGAGAAGCTTTTATTACAACCATTAACATTCGTTCGCATGTCCATGTTAGTATGGGGAGCTCAAAAACTATTTTTGTCTCAGGTAAGAGATTCCTTTCTTCAAAAAAAGAACAAAATGTATCAATGAAAGTAAATTTATTACTAAGCGCCCTTGACCAATCCTTCCCATACGTTCGTGATTGAGTCAAATGATTCAATTAATCAAATCATTACCGCCCGATACCCAAAAATCATTTAATTCCCACTAGTAACCGCACAATTTATGTATTCATTATGTCCAGGTAGCCACAACATGAAAAAAAAACACACTCAATTACTTTTGAGAATGGTCCGACACCGGTCGGCTTCATTATGTAAAAAAAAGTCTCTGTCAAAGGATCGCTTCGCATTACCGCCAATCGAACCCCCTGTACACACACACACATACTATATTATCAAGGATTTTCTCAATTCAATTCCCGAAAAATGAAACCTACAATTAGGGTCAGTTTTCGGTCGGTTCATCTCAATTTTGTATAAGGTACTGTCGAATGTTTGACCACGGTTGCGAGGCGCAACCTGGCTATTTATAATTTTTTTTTTCGTAAATTTTAAAGTCGATTAGTGGTCCCAGAAATTACCATTTCTCTTGCGGCGCTGTAACAACAATATACATAATAACAAAAACAAATGACGGTAGATGATGGCTTAGAAAATAGGCTTCGGTTTCTTGACTCTGATATTAAGACATCTTTATCATTTAATTGAGTCTTTATAGAAGATTGTGGCGAGAACAGTGGACAAAGATGTTGGACGTTTTTTTTTTTGAACCGTGTGCTGCGATGGTGCGATGGGATGTTTTTTTGTTGTACATATTATATTATGAATTTGTAGAAATTTAATTAAAGGTTTCATCAGATCCTGTTTTTATATTTTTCGGGTGTGTGTCGATGGGAAATTATATTGACAGGAAATTGATGTTTGTCTGGTAATTGTGGAGGAAGAAAACAGATGATAAATTGGTTTCATGGTGAGGAGGAGATGAATGGTCGATGGATGGTTGATGATAGCCATATACATATAGGAAGTGGAAAAGGTGGAGTCGCGGTCTAATTAAAATTGACTTTATTATTATTGCGTTAGTTCACGTTCTTGAACAACTAGTTTTGAAAACGGAAGAGGTCTCGATTTTGTGATCCTGATTCATTTCATATTTTTTTACAGTCTCGATGTCATATTTTGGAATTTTTGTGTCGGGAAAAAGTGAAAAAAAAAAGATTTTCAAAGAAAAGAATTATGTATGCCACTCTCAACCAGAACACAAATTAGTTAATAAATTTAAAACATTTCTTGCTCACAATTTTTTTTAATGGGTGAGAAATACGTTTTGTAAAAAGTTCAATGCTTATTATTTGTTCTATATATTTTATTCCAATTCCCTGAATTTACCATAACACTTTAATGCAATTTCTCACCCCAGACGCGGCATCAAAAAGCAATTAGTGCTACTGCTTTTTTAATTACTCTTTGCAC
Source organism: Microchrysa polita (assembly GCA_949715475.1). Taxonomy (NCBI): domain Eukaryota; kingdom Metazoa; phylum Arthropoda; class Insecta; order Diptera; family Stratiomyidae; genus Microchrysa; species Microchrysa polita. Next base: position 13,835,603 of record OX454418.1, on the reverse strand, counting down.
ACTTCCTTAAACCCAACATCTCTTCACCAAGAACAAACTCAACCCATTCCAGCGCAGCACAAAAAAAAATCATTCAACTTCTCTCAATTATTATTGTACGGCGAGTAATTAAGACATAGCCGCGTTGCCTTTATCGGACAATTAGCATTGCTATGCAGATATCATCTCTTAAATGCTCTAAATGTGGTAGAGTGCTCCTTTCGAAACGAAAAATGCACACCGAATATAAGTTGAACTGGAACTCCAAATAGTAAGAATGGTTCGGAAACAATAGAAAAATAGGAAGCCGTGAGAGTTATCTGATGAAGAAAATCATTATTGGCCCTCTCTACATAAAGACATTGTGCCAGTGGTCGGTGGCGGAGGAGAACTTCTTATGCTTGACTATACTACGGCTCATTACGGTCGCGATTTGTTTTTTTTTTTGTCCAAAGGAAAAATGAAATGAAATGAAAGAAAAGCAAAAGGCAAAACTAAATTGATGATAAATCTACCCTAGGTTTGGAAAAGGTCTCTTGTCGTCATTGTGAGGTGACAGAACAAATTAAATTATCGTTTTGACATCGTGACTGTATTTTTCTTCAACGCATGGTCTATTAATTATGATGCGAAACAACGTAATTAACACAGTTGCACCTTGCATACCCAGGCAGCAGGCAATGATGGGTGGGGTTGGTCAAAGCAGTCAGGAAATTTAGGTGATTTTATAGTAGAGCTCCAGTAACATTTGAAAAACATTATTTGATAAGACTGGATCTGGACTTGGGCCTTCAAATTCATAAAAGATTTTTTTTTATTATTTTCCTGCATTAAATAAGTATTTTCTGCAAACTTTACGATTCATGAGCTCCCCTACATACAAAAGCCTCACGGGACATTAACAAACTGCAAAAGACCTGTCGCTCTTATACCTTTGATGTTGGAGGGAAAAATGAAAAATGATTTCACTCAACGGTTTGATGAAAATAGGAAAATGAAATATTCATGTATATGTGTTATGTGTCAACTAATATTTATTATTTTTCTGAGATTGATGAAGTAAGCTTGGGCAAAAAGGTTGTTTAACCCGCAATGACTTTCTGTTGTGTTAAAATGTTTTTCATATTTTCAAATATTGAAATTGGGTTGAATTATCAAACATACAATCATCTGAATAGATGTGTGTTTTTAATTTATTCGCAAATTTCAAGAATCGTGTAATTCATTCCAAATAAATCAACATAATCAGAAAATATGCATATTTTTTTATTCTATCCATATTTGCAGCTACCCATAAAATTAGCTCCGACACTTTGATGTCTTATTCTCTCACCTTTATTCAATGTTGTATTCCATTCCGTAGTAAAATGACTCAAGGGCTATTTTACGTGTTTTACGATCTTTCATCTTCGCATGGCTTATCTCTTCATATTGATGCTCAATAGCCTCATGTCCACGTAGGTATACACATGTTATTGACGAGAATTTTGCTGCGCTACAATGGCTATCCTATAGCTCACCATACATCTTTCAAATCCATAGGGCGAGTAGGTACATAGGTATTTCGTGTTGTATAGTTAAGTCGTGGCCATATTAATAATTTTCACGCTCTAAGCTTCAATTATTTTACGATTAGATGTACCAAGAGTGCTTCGGTAACGTATACTTTTCATATGTATACAACTGTATACAAACATGGTTAGTAAATCCACCAATTTCTGCATGGTGCTGGGTACTACCATCTAAAGGCCTGAATAGACCTCGGGCGGAATGAAAATGAAATTTTTGTCCGCGGCGATTTTCTCAATGAAAATGCATACTTACTGTCGTGGAATATGTGGTAAATGATGGGGAGTTCCATAAACTAAAATCCGAGAATGGTTTCACAATTTGTCTCTGCCATTTTATGTGTTATTTTTGGATTCCCCGGTCATTAGATAATTTCCGCGATGAACTCGTCGTGGACAGTGAATCGGTTTGACGTTTGCAAAATTCACCACGCCCGACGGAGAATATGCTACAGAGTCGACTCATTTTCACCTTGAAAATGCATTCGGACAAGGGGGAAATAATTTTTTAAGGTTTTTTTAAGATGATTTAGGACGTAAAACGCCTTTGTATCAATTTTCGAAGCTAAAATTTTAAATTCACCATGGTTTTTATGCCGGTTCATTACCGTTTCATTTTCATTCCGCTCGAACTCTATCCGGGGCTTAAGGCGCGGCTGTGTTCACGGAGAAGGAACGGTATGGGGATCGTACGTATGGTTCTTTGGTGATTTGTTGTTTGTTGTATTCATATTGACCGCATAGTTAAGATATCACACCTTTAAAGTGATGCCCATACTGCTTATGGTGGTACGTATCCTTTCTTTGCACATCGTTTGTTTCTTTGAATGGTTTTGTTTGATTTGACAGTATAGTGATAGTGTTTCCGTATTTGAACAATTTATACATCTATTAAAAATTGAACAAAATTACGAATTTCACTTTAATTAAGCAGAGGCCAGTTTTAAATTTACCATACTCGCCGAATGAATTGCTGAGAAATTTTATTCCAGTTTCAGAAACTTAACAGCGCCCGCTCTAGCAATTATACCGACAAATTGCCGCCCTTAAAGACTTTTTTTTGTTTGAAAGGGTCGACTTAATGTTAAAGTTTATTTGACGCATTTAAAATTTGAATCACATCCACAATAGAGATGGAACTCCAATATAACATTAAAATCTACTGGAAAACATTTTACCTTTGAGTGTGTGCTGTAAGTAACGTGTATAAACGTGTTGGAAAACGGTGCTTTAGATGATTATATGAAATTCTCAGTTCCTCCTAACATGCATTGCCGCCTAACGAGATTAACTATTATTATTATTATGAAAACTCTACATCTGATCTCTATACGAGTAGTGCCACGTCGTTCGACGAACAATATATGCTTTGCGGTGTCAAACCTACTCCTCCGGAATCTCAGCTAAACAAGCAAAATTGAAACATTTTCAAAACCAGCCCATTATTCGATCTCGTCGTCAGACCTTCCTTAGAAAAGCATAGAAACAAGATGGTGTTGACAACTCCTTAAATTTTATTATTTATAACCCCTGATTTTAATGCATTTCTCCTGTGCTGAAAAAAAATCCAGACCACAGATCCTCTCCCTCCGAAAAAGCTATCTACGCCACTGGCTGGAATTGATAGGTTCTTTGCCAGTAGCATTGTAGCATTGATTTGTTACCATTTATTGGTGTTTCTATCTTTGTCACCGAGCATTAATTTAGCTTTCTTGCAGCTTTGTTTCTTGGAATGGCTAGTCAGAATGCCGCCCAAAAATTCGGTGCCTCGGGCGACTGCCCGGTTTGCTCCTTCCTAGATCAGGCACTGAAACTAAATAAACTCAACTGAGTTTTTCTGAGTTTTAATTACTAATGTTAATGCCAAGATATACAAATACTCAAACTGAAGAGATATTTCAAAATTAATTTTATATTGAAATTTTGAACAATAATTTTATCAAATCTTCAAAGTTGGTATAGCTTCTTCTTCTTATTACTTAGACATTTGAGTTTTTTAAATTTTAAATTTTCTTTCAAGTTTTCAAGTATAAAATTTTTCAATTTTCAATTTTGTAGTGGTAAATTTCAATTTAACGCAACAATTTGCAAATTTTCATTGTCTTCCACGCAGGCCTGTAGAGAGGGTGGGGGGAACGGGGTGATTCCCCCGGGCCCGGGATTTCATAGGGGGCCCGGCTTTTGAAACAAAAGTTGTGTTTCAGTGTTTTTTACATACAAATTGCTATTTTGAGGTCCTGAACTAAGAGACCTTATAAGTACTGTTTCTAGCGTTTTAACAAAAATACGCACTAGGCTTGGGGCTCCTAGTTTATTATTTAATTTTTAGGACTAGGGGCCCGAATCATCATATTCAATCAACAAATGAACATGATCGTTTCGTTACTAAATTTCTAAATTCAATATGCCCTCGCCTTTCGAAAGTGCATGCATGATTTTATACATAACCAATTAAGAAATTTTGACTTCTTCATTGAGTAGTGTACCGTTTTAAAAAATTAGTATTCGAAGCAAAAAATAGGAGCCCTGTAAAGCGACATGTTTTTCTAGGACTTTTCAGGACGACTATTGCTTTGTGTACGTACTGCTGCTGCTAATTAATTTTTTTTTCAAGGTACCAACACCCAGTTGTTGATCACTTAAATTATTGAATCTTAATTTCAATCTATCTTCAGTACTCGCCAACTCGGTAGCAAAAAAATAAAGGTTTTTCTGTAGAGAAAACCGCGAATTGCTTACGAAATAAGTAAAATAGGAATAGACTTTGTAAATTCGTTGCAGTGTGCATTTCGAAAGCCAGTAACGACTAACATTCTGGGCCACTGCGGGTCCCAAGCAACAATTCGTTTGCTTTAAAGAAGCACTTCACACCGTAGCAATCATATAGTACCACAAAATGAATTTATGGTGTGAATTCGCTTAAAGAAATATTTTGATCCGATGAAACATCCTTAAAGCATTTTCCGGAAAGCCTATATCATCATTATGTAATAAATTTAAAGATGGTGGTATAAGACTTCGATAAAACTGTCTCTAAACGTTAACCTAAAAAGATACTCCTTTAAATACTCCACTCTTGTGTTTATTGGATGATACAGCACACACATGCAATAGTCTCTCTAAGTTTACTCACACACATGCATAGATTCTTCTATAGCACAGTCGGTTTCATTTTTATAGTGTGACATTCGTATGGTCATCCAATAAATTGTTCACCAGTAGTTTTATAGAAGGATGGACTTTGTGATTTTTTAATGAATTGACACTTATAAAGTGCTCTGAAATACATAATTTCTTCAATAGAAATCATTGAAATCTTGCATGCAACCCACACTCACTCACTCTTTGTTATTTTCGGAACCAAATTAAGGTGATCTCTGCGCAGAAACTGACTGCATTTTATTGAGAAATGTGTGGATTTAATCAACGTCACCTGATTGATATATGTAGGGTGCATTGCAGAAGATTCGATAAAGAATTGTCAAGCATTTCTATAGAATCAAGTAACCATTTGTAGTGTTTACGAGCAATGCTGACCAGTGGCGTAGATAAGGGGGGGATCAATCCCCCCCCTTCGGTCACACATTTTTCATTATTACTTAAGGTACAAAAAAACAAAACTAAACTTTTCGCTGAAATTACGAGTATTCAACGTGTGAAGTGTATGTCATAAATATTCGTGAATCGATTTTCAGAACTGCAATATCTGCATCATCTACTTTTTCACATTGGATCTGGAGTTTTGCATAGGCAAGCCCTACTGAAGTAATCTAGATTCGCTGCTAGAAAACTTGGCATGTTCTGCTATCCGCTCTCATAGGGGGAACTTTTGTGTTTCCGATATTTTCCGCTATATGTCCGCTATATGGCGGACGGTGAGATAAGTGTCGCTAGTGTCGATAACAAGAACAAGAAAATTCTTCTTGCGAAGCTGATAGCGTAATGTTCCGAAAATTTAAATATAAGCACTGATTAAAAATTCGTTGCTGGAAAATCTTAATTTTCGGTTAGAAAATTTTAAAATATCGTGGAAAACGGAGTGCTCTTCCACAGAAGCAGAATTTCCAATGTGGAAATATACAGTACATAAGATTATAAATTGCTAATGCGATGAAAAGAAAATGCCGCCAATTTGCGCATCCTTTATTGATTGAGTTTATCAACACTTTTTCCTTTTTTTAAGTTAAAATTTGAGGAAAGGTTTGAACGTATATGACAGGGAAAAGCAAGTTTTGACCTACTATAGTTGTTCGCATTTTTATTCAATTTAATACAAATAATTCTCAAATATAGTCTTATGCCGGTAGTAACTCGAAGACAAATTAACAAACAAACAAACTGAGCTCTGCGATACACTAGGGTTCCATGTAGATTTCTCAGGGGTTCCGCGAAAATATCCAAAATAGAAAATAATGTAGAAAGAGTTTTGACAACAAAAAGTAAACAATCCACATGAAAAAATGTTTGCAAGTTTTAAAATTCCGAAGCTTTATCTCCTACACTGTTTCGAAAATCAACTTAACAATAAATTTGAACAGTATCAGTAACTTGACTTCTCTTACAACTTTCAACTATAATGAATTGGAAAAAAAGTTGAGTGTACCAGATAATAAAGAATGTCCACAGTATTTGAGACGAGGTTTCTGAGATGTAAATTATGGCGCAAATAAATGAAAGGATTGCATTTGTGTTAAAAACCACTTTAGAAAATCAAAACTTTTCTACGATTTTTTTCAAGGAATGTTCAACAGTCCAAATTTTTAGTTCTATTGACATTTTTGGTATCCTTTGCAAACAATTGGCTGATACCTAGGGCCTCGAAATTTGTAACAAATATATGCTGCGGTGCCCTACAAGTTTGCTAATTTTAGAAATATCTACTCATGATTTAAAAACACAGAAGCTGTACTTTATCCACATATACTGGACATTCCCAACCAGCTCTCGTTCTTAAAAATTCCCTTTTCTGGACATATAACTATCAATTTATTTTAATTCCTGTTTTGGGGTGTTACGTGAAGAAAAGCAGCGATGCTAGATGTTCCGTGACTCCAGTAAGTTTTGAGAACCACAGATCTAGATCTAACGCACTCACAATCACAAAATCAAAAATTTTTACGAAAATTTTAATACTGTGGATTCATCACCGCAGTAAAAAAAGCCAAATTATCCATGTAGTCTCACAATTTTTCCGGATATTTCAATATTTTCAGGACGCAGTTTTTTTCGTATGCAAAAATGGCTCTCTATTTTAAAAGAAATTGCACAAATAACTACTAATTTGAAGTGTAATAAATACAGAAATTATTCTGGAATTCAAAATTTGATAACCGTAAAAGTAAGTAATCTTGTAAAATGATCCCCTCCCTCTCCGAAAAGCTATCTACGCCACTGATGCTGACTATATGTATGTGAGGTTGGCTGAGTGGTAGCGTGTAGGACGGGCAATCAACAGACACGGGTTCGATGCTAGCTGCGGAAATTTTGTTTTTCTATTTTTTTTTTGCAAATTCGTTCAATGACAGAAAATGATGATATAAAACAAATGACGTACGCCTTTTTTGAAGCATAATTTAGTGCTACAATAAGGTTCTATTGGATTAAAAAACGGCGCCAAATGCCATTATTGGCCTATTATTCAGTGGTAATACCCTGTAAAGTGCCCCTATTAATGTTAGAAGAGAATATTTTACGAAGTATTAGTATAGGGATGAAATTGTTACTTGGGGTGTGCTAATAAATTACAGATTTGAGCTCCCCAAGCATTTGTTAGAACTGTGTACTGTATGCGCCTTGTTTTCCTAAAAACTTGGTAAGGGTTGAGGTTCATATTAAACCACAGCTGTTTCCTTTGAAAAATCTTCATTCAAAGAAAAAACAATAAGCGTAGCGAATTGACGGTAAAAAAATTCAATGCTTTCTTGAAAACAAAGTTCGAATATAGGTTGGCATCTTACTTCACCAATAGAATAGAAGTTTTCCAAATAATTTCGTTGGAACAAGGGAATCAATAATTCTTTTAAATTTTTCTCTTGAGAGAACTAAATGCTAGAAGAGTACCAGGCTACCAGTATCGTTTTATGCGTATCTTGTGTAAAGGACACGACCATTAAATAATATTTTTTTTTTATCTTAGGCATATTTTAGTAACGAAATTTCATACTAGAAAGCTGACCCTTTAAGCAGTCGCTTTTTTGTGAAGTTTCGATACCCAAAAATGCACGTAAAACGAACGAATTTTATTCTAGAATGATTTGGCTTCTATAGTTCCTTATCCTCTTTCCTTCCTTCCTATAATTGGCTAATCAACTCTCGAATCTTCTTCAAAATATACTTGAAAAAATGCACACACACAAGTGTTGAACTATCCAGTCAAACCCGTTTTTTTGTGAGTTTAGTATGTAAAAACGCTTCACGATTGAATTTAGTTTCTGTCAGTTTTTTTTTTTTTGCTTGTCCGGTATCAGTTTTTTATTATTTTCATTTTTCTACAATTCGTATTTTTCTGAAAACCCAAAATTTTTGCTCAGAACTTAAATCTCAAAATGCACTTTAATGCGCAGAAGACCGCATTAAAACACTCTTTAAATATCGACCGTACTGATGCCGGACTATTGAGGTTCCCGATTAGAAAGCCCCCGGATTACTGAGACTGAGCCGATTCAGTGAGGACGTCGGATTATGAGGTTATACAACTTGTTTAAGGACCGATATGTCAAATAACAATTTTCTTCGATTCATAATTTTTATCGTATGAAAGAGGTGGGCCCGGAATCATTGTCCCCCCGGATTTTCTCTCCACGGCCCTGCTTCCACGTAAAACACGACATCACTATAACGGTAAAATTTGTACTATTTCTATTGACGTTGTTACTCAAACAAATTGTTCTATCGATCCTTACAGTATTGAGCACCCAATACAGGCCATCCCGAATAATTTTCACAGATTCAGATCAATCAACTACTAAAATTGTTATAAAACAAATTTCACACCTTAGTTGGCATCACTCATTCATACTTTATTTTGTCTTCTTCACTATGACCACAGTTTTCACACTGCTTGCAATTTTTCATGCGCAATTTTACAACTTATTCTATTTAATCACTGATGATTTTTTGTAAGTCTTCTTCTACACTTTTGCCACTCTGACTTTAGGTAGTAAATTAATAGGCGGTATTTTGAGAATTGCGCGAGTTGCAATCATTTATAAGGATAATATCTCGTCTTTAGTAAACAAATTTATGTGATCGTTTTACGTGAAGATATTCGACTCTTTAAGTAAGATTTTCCACACCATCTCGTCTCGCCACAAAGAGCAATGACTGTTTTCAGCTACATTATAATCATCACGGTTAAAATTTTTAAATATGACATACAAAAGTCAGAGAGCCGCTACATTACTTTTTGATTATTATGAGGACATAATGTATGACACGGTACTTGCGTTAAGTTGGCCTGATGAGAGTTTTAGCGATTGTACTCGTAATTACTCTTACATGAAATTGCCTGCGGGCAGTGTGGTGGACGATTTAAAAATGTTAACACGATTTTTTTGTATTCTCTTTTGCTGCGTATAATTTGAATAGGTGACTGGTATGATGATAGATATGGTTAATTACGGAAGGAAAAATATTATGAGAGGTGAGAACAATGACCAGGACCGTACTAACTAAATTCATAAAGAATACAAATTTTTTTTCAGTACAAAATCAAAATATATAAAATAATTAATTAATTGATAATGAGAATTTGTGGCAGATTCATTGAAATTAAATTCTTTTCTGGGAAATTATTAATTTTTTTTCCATTATAAGGAAAAAATTTAAAAATAAAAAAATCCATTTAATTTTAATTAAGAAAACGATAATTTTTCCCTAAAAGTCTTGCACTGCATTTTTACCGACGAAAACTAATGTTTTAATTTTTACGGGAAAAATTCATGAGAGAAGCTCTGATATTACTACATATTCGTTAATTTTGAATCAAAAATGTAAATTTAAAAAAAGAATAATAAATCTCGTTGAAAAAGAAATAAAAATTTCGAATTCTGTGCCTTGATGTTAATAAACGAAAACCAACTGAACCCTAATTAATATAATTATTGTCTTATATTTTCTATGCATATTTAATCCGAAAAAAATTGTGCGAATTTTATACATTTTAAAAGATTAATCCAAAGGATTAGTCGTTTATATTATTAAAGAAAATTATTTATTTTGAGTTTTGAATATAAGATACACATAAGACAGAGCCACAGTGGTAATAGTGTGTGTTTATCTCCCATATATTAACCAAGTCTGCAATACTGCAATCATAATAATTGATTTTAGTCTGATACGTCCGGAATAGGCCCTATGGCGCCTCCGGGCAGTACCCGAATTGCCGCCCTCCGTCACTGGCTTGGCTTGAAAATTTTAGAAGTCGCACACATATGATAGGCAAAACGTAAGGGGACGCATATGAATATCAACATTTTATTTTGTTTAAGTATATTTTTACTAAATAGGTTTGGCTCCCAGGGACGTAGCCAAGGATAGGGACCAAGAGTTCCGGCCTCGTACGGTTTTTTTTTTCAAAAATGACCACAACTTGGAAACTGAAATGTGTCACACTCATTCCTTTTGGTTGTACATTTTCTTCAGAATACTCTAAATACCTTTTTTAATTTTTAAGTTGTTTTTTTTTCATCATTTTAGAAATCATGAACGTATAACCCCAAAAAATCATATTTGACGGAAATTACTCAACCTCAATTTTACGTAAGCTGCGATTTCGAGAGATTTTTTGTTTTTTGATTTCGACAAATTTTTTGTTTTCGTTGAAAAATAAAACCTACAAAAAATCGAAATAGCACGCACTCACAGATGTTATTCAGTAAATGCTATTAGGCACCAAAAAAGTGCTACGTTTGATTTTCATTATTTTAATGATTTTTTTATCTGTGAAGTTTTCCGTTTTAATCTCAAAATAAAATGACCAATTCGACAAAACGTGAAAATTGTGAAAAATTAATTTGATTTGATTCACCATATCACACTTATTCCATGAAAACATGTGACTGAAAAATTTGATAGACCCCTTCCTAAACCAAATCTTGGCAGCGTCACAACAAATTTAAAATGCTTTTAAACTAAGGAAGTGACACAGCTTTTGACTGAAATCTTTAAACTAGGATGAATGGGTCCTATCAAATATATCAGAACGACTATTAAATTGTAATTCATTTCAATTCTAGTTTTTCAATTTACACTCTCCAAAGGAGATCAATGGCGTATCCGGTACAACATATCGATATAATCGCATGCCAAAGAAGGTGATAAACGCACAACGAATTGACGGAGCGAGGTTGCGTGGACGACCGAGAGCTCGCTGGGAGAACTCCGTAGGTGAAGACGCCCACCAGCTGATGGGCTTCCAAAACTGGAGGACAAGGTCACGTAACCGCGATAATTGGAGGTCAACGATTCAGGCGGCCAAAGCCCGACGTGCCACATTGATGATGGAAGGATTGTTATCACATTTCTCATTTCTTTTCCAATTTGGGAATATTTTAGGTGGCGTGTATTCGGTAAATCGGAGCTCGCGGCCAAGTACTAAAAAATTGTCCAATATTTAATGTAGGTTCACAATTCGTTGATTGTTAGGCATCCTATAAAATGGACAGTGATCATTTATACAGGGAATAGCATATTTGCTTATTTAAAGTGAAGCCAATGCGTAACGAAGATGCCTTCTTGTTTAATTTTAACCAAATTACCCGACACGCCAGTAGGCTGTCCGAGTGAATGCTACTAGCAAGGATATGTCCTAACTTTAAAAGGCCCAGTCACAACACAATTTAAGGTGAGGTTGTGATAGGGCGCCATGAATTGAGGCGAATACACGTAACAAGAAAAAATTATTGCGAACTTCTTGTGTTTTCAAAAAAAATCTTTCACAAAATTTAAAACAAATAGCAAGTTTTAAAAAGTTGCTGTCCCTATGAGAAATTCGGCCCTCAGTCCGGTCCCTTTATGGATCGCAGAAAATCTTTCTTTTACATAAAGGGATCGGACGCATCAGAGTGAAATCAACAGACCCATACCTCAAAAAAGAGTCAAATTCTCCAATTTCAATCATCAATATACTATACCCCAGAAATGGAAAATAGACGAATTTGCTTTTTATACCCGTCACTATGTGAAATATTAACTTTGTCATGAAGTTTGCAGCGCCCAGACGGAAGCACCTCCGACTATATAAAGTATACAGGGTGTCCCGCATTAGGTGGTCAATACTGTAAGGGTTAATAGCACAACTTGTTTCAGAAAGAAAATTACTAATACAATCGGAATTTTTTTTTTACCGTTAGCTTGTTATCAATCTTTTTGTGAAAGTCGTCAAAAATCGTGACTTGTCATGCAAAATCATGATTTGCAGCCCTCCTGATGACTTAATCCAAGATTTACTTTCAGTTTCAGAAGCTACATAAAGATTCACAAAAACTGAAGTTTCTCCTGTTGCCAACATTATTTTCACTTTCAAGATACAGTAACTCAAACTTAATAGAAATTTTAAAATAGATTTTTCATTGAGAATTCAACCAGAAATTTTATAACGGTGCTTTGTACGTACAACTCTGCAAAGCTGATAAAAGTTGCTTCAACATGTTGGCTTTCCAGCGATAGATCACTTTTCATATTTACATTGCAGAATTCTAGCGAAACACGCATTTAATGGTAAAAATCATGACTTCAGTGTAATCGCTAACAATTTTCCCTTTACTCGAAAAAGACAAACAAATGCTATTATAATTCGGGATAGAGTCTCGCCACATTATTTTGACTAGAACTGTAAGATATTTGAAATTTTGTACATTGTTGGCCCTCATTTTTAGACCAATTAAAAAAAATCGCGATGGTGGAAAACCAAGTCTCCGATAGAGAGTTTGCCGATATGGTGTTTGTGTATGGAGTTGAAGCAGTTCGAGAGTAATAGTCAACGATTCCGACAGCGACGAATTCCAGGCAGACGTACCTTCGAAAGAACGTATCGGCTTCTTGGAGAGACAGCTCGAACACGCACCAAACCACACCGGTAGTGAAGGAGCTCGCCGTACTAGTGTCGGAAGAGACGAAGAGATTCTTACACTGAAAAAAATGGTTTAGACTTTTTATCTAAAGTGAAGTAGTTGACTTAAATTTAGATAGTTTTACCAAAGAAATAGCTGATTTCTCTAATCTTCGTAGCTGTAAATACTATTAATTTCGTTCATTTAACCACGCAAGATTAGAAGAAAAAGTCAATTCTTCCACAAAAGTTGTTGATTGTACTATTCAAATATAAAATTTAACTACAAACAATCGTTCTTTTTTCTTCAACAAAATTTAGCTATCCAACATTTTACAATTTATAGATAATGAATAGCTGTCTTTACAAATGAATTAATTGAATTTGTAAAAATAGTAGATGTTTCAACTAATGACGAATAGAAAAATTATCCATATCTTCGTAACTGTTTCAACTACATAGAATCATAAGCTGAAAATCAACGCGAACTTTAGATAATTTCGACTATTTCTTTAGATAACCATTCTAATTTTTTTTCTCTGTGTAATATTTTCGATACTAACCTAAAATTGAGCACGAGTAGAACAGAACTTCAGCTGGATATTCCTCGGATGACGATCCAAAAGACTCTTCAGTCGGACAACCGGTATCCGTACCACCTTACGCAAGTTCAGGAATGAGTACCGGACGACTGTCAGAGGAGGATAACATTTTGCAAATTTTACCTCCCGGGAACAGTTGCTGCAGCAAGGAGAGCTCTCCTGAAATCCTTCGGACCGTTTCTTCCGTGCGCCGAAGGTGTCGAGGCTGCATACAAAATGGAGGAGGCCGATTCCAGCAGCATTATTCAAATTCATCAAACACACCCATTTAATCATTAGTTAATATTTTTATTTTCTCATACTTAAAACTTTATTTTCATTTTTATTAAACAAATTTTCAAAATTGCGATTGTAAAATATAAAAAATAAATGAATAAAATTTCAATTTGAATAATCCGATAAGAAAATAATTACCTTTTTTTTTACATTCAATATGTGTAATTCCAAAATCCGGCAATGTAAATATAAAAAGTTTTATAAAAGCCAACATGTTGAAGCAACTTTTATAAACTTTGCAGAGTTGTACATATAAAGCACCGTTATGAAATTACTGTTTAAATTTTCGATGAAAAATCTATTTTAAAATTTCTATTAAGTTTGAGTAACTGTATCTTCAAAGTGGCGATAATGTTCGCAGCAGGAAAAACTTCAGTTTTTGTGAAATTTTATGTAGTTTCTGAAACTGAAATCAAATCTTAGATTAAGTCATCAGGAGGGCTGCAAATTATGATTTTGCATGACAAGTCACGATTTTCGATGACTTTCACAAAAAGAGCGATAACAAAGTAACGGTAAAAAAAATCAGATTGTATTGGTAATTTTCCTGATGAAACAAGTTGTGCTATCAACCCTTATAGTACTGACCACCTAATGCGGGACACCCTTATATTAACGACTTATTTTTATACCCATGAAGTTTGCAATGCCCTTTTGCCACGCGGGCAAGACGACAAATTGCCGCCCCTAATTTTTTTTTATTTTGAAAGTGTGCGTCAATTTAATTTCATCATGGAGAATGTTATTTGCTAGAATTTAACTTTGAATCTCACCCAGAATTACATGTTCAGTTCCTAGGAAGATCTAAGAGAAATATTTTGATATTTTATATTTACTTATCTACTATTGACAGTTATTTTACTAGACTAGAATCGTTACTGCATTTTGTCGGGTATATTGACATCCGGTCTGAGTTGTGCTAAATCGTTGTGCTATAACTAAATATACATATAATACTGGAATAATATCCTAAGGTAAGGACCGCTTTCGTCCTTAGGGTCAAAGATATGCTACTGACATAACTGAAATTTACCTTCTGGAAATGTGTCTCTACTGAGATGGAACGAGGCTATCCCAAGCCTGACACTGCGCTAACCAAACATCTTATGTTCAGCCCAGGCTCTGGTTTCTTAAAAATTCATCAGTTTTGGTACAGGTTTAAGGATTAGGGCTATGACACCATGTCCTCCTTCGGTAGTTTTGCTTGCACTAAATATCGAGTTCCTATAAAAACTGTAAAAAAAAACTCGCGCAATGTAGATCGTAGATCGATCATGGAAGTGAATCATGTTACACATCCTAAGGTGCTGCCTATGCTCAAAAGGTGTAACTAATATTAATGAGTAATATACAATGAGTGTTGGTTTCGGAGTGACACTAACCTAATTCTAACGGAAGTCTTCACCCCAAGGATCTGAATATAATCTGAACTTCTTTTCCCCGGCCCTCCGTTTTCCCGCTAAACTTTCCCAAATTGACAGTTTTAAGTACATACTTCATGGATATGGACCCATATGGAAATTACAGTTTCCGTAACGCCTAGTGAAATTATTCTCAATCGAAAGGTCTCGACTCTCAATAATAGGATATAAAGTCTTTTTCCTCATAGTTACCCCCGTTCTCCAGCTACGTTTTCAGTGCTGGATGAAACCAGCCAAAAATTACATTTTCCGGGTGAGGAGGTTGGGTACGTTGTACCATAAGAAAGGGGATGAACCTAGAAAAAAAACCACAAATCCGTTCATTGGGGGCCAAGAAATTTCCTCATAATAAAAGTATTATGTCAGGAAAAAGTGTCCTTTTATTTGGTACCGTTACGAAGCAACTTGAGAAAAAAATAGTGACAAAATGTATTCTGACTTGATTAGGATTTCAAATCACAAGAACAACAGAGGGTGATCATCTTCATCGGAATTATCCTCGGTTATCCTTTCTCAAACTTCGCTGTAAAATTTTGAATTTTGTGGGCTACGAACATGATATTGATCGAATTTTTGGTCAAAAGTAAGTACCGCTTTTATTCATTTTTCCTTGAACTTGAGGTCTTTTAAAATTCTTGGCTACAATACTGGGTCACGATGATGTCAGTTTTCTTCGTTGCTTTCATCCTGCCTTTCTTCGGAAGAAATTAAAAAAAAAACACTGGTTTGTTAAAAGTTATCATTAATTTACTAGTTTTTTAATTTTTAGTTAGTCGAATTGCCATGCCGCCTCAAAAATTTGGCGCCCTGGAAGACCGCCCGGATGGTAACATAGGGCCTGCGGTAGAAATTATTAGCACAAAAGAAGCTTGAGTTTTATTCAAATGTGACGAGTACTCAAAGTTCGGCCGCGCCCGAAACTAGCCTCGGTCTCGTTTCACCATAAATTTCCCATAAAACCTAATCCAACCAAACGTTTCTTTTAAAATTTATACAGTTTTTAAAAAAATGCTACAGCTTAACAATTCTAGCAAATTTCATAAAAATCCATCCAAGATTTCTCGAGGTATTGATTTTTGACCATTCGTGGCATACATTTGACATGGAACGTCCCGAATGTATAGTTTTCTAAACCTTAATAATAATTTTAAATCAATGTCCACAGGTACTCTATTAAAAAAGGATTGTGATACTTCGGTTTATTAGTATTCAGAATTTAAGACTGTCAACTTCTTTGCCCTTCCTCCTTGTTGTTCCGTTGGCCAATAGGCAATACATTGACATTAGAGGCACCTAGACATTGGGTCACTAGGTGCCATTTTATGCTGATTCAAAAATTTCACTTAAATTACATATACTTGTTGTAGAAAAATTCCTTGTCAATTGTTTCACTAATTTCACCCATTGGACTAGATCATTTTCAATATCGATGATTGAAAGTAATATGAACTATTCAATCGACACTATATACACGCGTGGCGATTGTATATCAAATAAATATTCTATGAGCCAAAAATTATTATTATTCTGTAACAACTTATAATAGAAACCAATTAAAAATAGCAATGCGACCCTCTGACCTAATCAAAACACACAAAAAAAAATTAAATGTAGATCTAAAAGATTCTTTACCCACTTTTGAAAATAATATCACGACCAACTTGTAAAAAATAACAGATTAAACCGAAAGCAGACGCTTTTTTAATCACTTAATTAGTTCCATTTGAATTGCAAGAGGTTTCATCAATCACCCGTCTAGCTGGAAGAAGAATCATCGTGCGCCGGCCATACAACAACAACCAATAACACAATGAGCCGCATTATACAGTACGATCTACAAATTGACGGGCCCCATTGAAGAGATCTATCGCTTTTATCGATTCTATAGCGTCAACAGCACGCCAGCAATAAAAAGATAGAAGCACACATACTAGTTAAGATGTTACCATAGTTAGCCTATTGCTACGGTTGAGTAGGCTCAATTGAGAGATTCGATCAAAACATTGCCATACGATGGTCTGCCCTCCATGCCAGATCGACAAACTTCGATTAAATAGGCAACACAACGCAGTCGGCTGATCTATATTGAATTCATCGGAGCTTATAGGATGATTGACTTGACTCTTATAAGAAAATGCGATCGCTACAGAAAGATAGTGAACTCTTACTCTCTACTCTACTCGTCCGTCAGTTTGAACACGAACGGTGTGCGAGCAGACGAATTGAGTGACTCCTCCGATGAATCAATGACGACGATCCATTGATTCACTCAACAAGATTGTCTTGTTACAATCAATTGATCTTTTTGTTCAATTAGAAACCGTCAACACAATACAATGGCCATCACATGGCGATGGCGTACACATGCCGGAGGAAAGAATGTGGCATATGTAGGTATGATAAGTAGGCGATTAATTGCGGGAAGAAAATTACAAAAGGGGTGAAACTGTTTCAGAAGAATCGCATCAGTAGATTGACATAGATTATATGGATTATTCCTATGCATAGACATAGGGAAACATAGGGTTTACATTACCAAACCTAATTCTAATTTGTAGAGTTTTTCAGCTAAACTCGTTTAATTTCACAGGCAAACCTTTTTTTTAAATCGATCGATTATTTTTTCAATAAAATGCTCCGTAATACGTGTTCCAACCCTATGAAGCATAATTTTATTAAATTATCTATATACCTACATTCAACGTTCCAGAGACAACAAGACCTCTTTGAATTAATCGCGTTCCATACGACACAATAAATAATTAAATTTTCGCAAAAGGACGTAATTAAACGTATTTGTACGTACGAAAAAGAAGAAAGTTCAGAACGGCATTGTTCGCTGGAAGATTGATTTTTCAGGTAAATTACCTGTAAAGTTGTGAGTGTGTTATCGCAATTTGATAATCAATTTCACGATCGTTTCAACGGTTTGTTGTAGTCAATTATAAGATCCAGTTTGGCATATTATTATGAAGGTACAGATCGATCGACATATGGCGAGTTGAAGTTTTTCTCTTACAACATTTTTTAATTATAATTGTTTGCAAACAGGAAATTGACTTTCGTCTGATACGTACTCGTATAGTCATGAACGGATCATTGGACAGCGTTTTTAGGTTCCTTTTTGGGATTTCTGTTCCTTTTCAAACATTACTGATCGGCATTTATGATTATATTGAATTAAATATGGAACAACATATTGAAGAATTGAATAAGTGTGCAAAATTGGTTAGAAGGGTATTTTCAAGCGGCACCGTATGTTGATGGTGATCCACATGACGTTTGAGTTTTCAAAGTTAATTGGTGAGAAGACTATTTTAGTTTTTGATAGTTTTAAGGGTTTCGACGCGAAACAATTTTTATACAGGGCGATCTGTAACTTAACTTCAAACCGGAAACGGGTGAGAATACATTAAAAAAAAGTTTAGTATTTTACCAGTGGCCTAACGTATGGAGTTACATGTGTTCTGTGGAACAAGGTTCCCCCTATGCCCGATGCTCTTTCTATAAAATTCGGGTAAGGAGTACACTGTACATATTGGATTTTATACTAGATTAGATAAGGTGCATGGATTACAGGTGAACTAATAGAAAACATCTTATCGAATCTTGTCGAACGTAGTGACGAGGAGTAGCGATTTTTAGAACAGTGTTTGAAAATTGACTTTTTGTAGATTCTTGGGTCGTTGATATATTTTTTTCATTATAGATTATTTTATTAGACACCAAAAATAGATATAGTCTGGCTGGTCAAGCGGTTAGTGCGCGCACCTTCGGTGCACAGGCTCATGAGTTCGAATCTCACCGTGTTCCATTGTGTTTTTCGAACTCATGAGCTTGTGACAGACTATGATCTCACTCAGATGTTAAACGAGTACCCATTTATGGCGATAAATAACACTGCTGAGCGTGATGCTGATCTCATTACCTCATCAAAAAGCAGATAAGATCTTGGAAATAGGATGTCACTAACACATCCTGCGGCCTTAGTCCAATGTTGGATTGTCGCGCCTGTTATTTTAAAAATAGATAAAATGAATAAATAGCCTCACAAAACAAAAATTTAAAAAAAGCTCTGCCGCACTGTTTAAAATGAAGGAAAAAATCTCTCAAATCCAAATTCACCTGAAAACCATCCGGTCAAAATCCACCAACCTAGTAATATGTAACTAAGTGAGATTATTCTAATATATAAAAATGTGTCTTTTAAATGGTCATTTTAAACTTGATGGAGTAAGTCAAAAAATCGCTCTAGGACTCGTAAGATTTTTCTAAAATCTTTGTCGGGCGATCCTGGGTACTAAATCGTGGACAATATATGAATGGTCAATCCTGTCCTATTTCTAGATTTACTTTAATATCATGATTTGACTAGTACGGACAAAATAATGGTGTCATAAATTGTTTGCCAATTCAAGATTATATTATGCTGTAGGGGCCCCTATTTCGATTTCGAACACAATAAATTTTAGAAAGGATTACACAGCCAGATGCGGCTTTCTTATGATTATGTCAATCATATATAAATTATATCAGCCAATCAAATAAAAAGCACACCTTGCTGTGACTTTTCGTGCACTTTATCTGCAAATCTGGACAACATTGGCAAAAAAATACATGACGGATACAGGTACGAAAATTTCGCAAATCACAAATAGGAATTTCTCATAAAAAATGTCAAATATTAATAATTTCGCTAATATTCGCTAAAAACATAATTTTGTCAATTTCATTGATGTTCTGCAGGTTCACAGTAAAACGAATGTTAAAAACTCCGCAATGCAAAAAAACATTGTTTATAATAAATAAAGAAACGCCAAGGAAGTAGTATGGCTGACAACTGCATCATTTTTTGGCATTCATTTAAACTATTCGACAACGCTTCTTAAGCTTCTTAAGGATTAACACTTAAATGGGAAACTCCTAAGGCATAGCCATAGGCACGCCAATATTGTTACGCTGTTTTCAATGAACAGTTCATTTTAATTTTGGCGCTCACATAACAATGAAGAAAACTCTTGCTACAAAAATCGTATTGCAGCAAACAAAGTACATTCACCGAACCTCCGATTTATCAACCTGTGCGGTGTTTGGCAAACAATGGTGCTCGTCTTTCTGGAAACTCCTTGGTTCACAACTGCCTCTATTCGCAATAACCGGAAACTTCTGAAAAAAAAACAATCTGAGAATAAAAATTATGGTCCATAATTGCTTTTTTTTTGAGAAAAATTTACTTTTCCGTGTTAAGGTACAAATTCGAACATTCCGCATCTATTCACAAAAAAGAGCAATTTTTGCATCTATTTCGTAAAAACGAAATTTTAGTACCTCTAATTGATCTGCACCCCAAAATACACAAAAAAAAACAAGAAAAATGTAAAAACCAGCCAAAACCACGAAAACAGTGAACATTTCGGGGTTTTTCGCGATTTCGACCCTGTTCCAGTGGTGTAGATAAGGGGGGATCAAGGGGATCAATCCCCCCCCCTTCGGTCACACATTTTTTATTATTACTTTAGGTATATGTAAAACAAAGCAAAAGTAACATTGGATCTAGAGTTTCACACAGGCAAGCCCTACTGAAGTAATCTAGAAGTGCTGCTATAGAAAAATTAAATGTATGCACTAATTGAAAATTTGTTGCCGGAAAATCTTAGTGTTCGGTTCAACGGTTCATTCGGTTCATTCGGTTCAACAGTTCGGTGGATTATGGAGTGCTCTTACACTGGAGCGCAATTATAAAGAGCGGAAAGCTGATGCAAATGAAGAGAAAGCGCTGCAAAACTGCTTCCAATTTGTCAGCATCCTTTATCGATTGAGTTTATCAACATTATTTTTTCCTTTTTATACCCTTCGCTCATAGAGTGAAAGGGTATATTAACTTTGTCATGAAGTTTGTAACGCATTGAAGGAAGCATCTCCAGCCATATAATAAGTATACATATATGATCAGTATGACAAGGGGAGTCGATTGGGCGATGTCCTTCTGTCTGTCGGTCCGTCTGTCCGTCTGTTGCTACGCGTTTTACTCGGCCAATTTAAAAGCTATGAAGCTGAAATTTTGCACAAATGTTTCTTTTTGCTGCAGGCAGTTTGTATGTATGAATCGGTAAAATCGGACCATGGGGTCATGGGGCTGCCATACAAATCGAACCCCCCAAATTAGGTTCTTCTAAGAAAAACTTTTTTATTTGTGTATCGAGTTCAACCAAATTCCACACAAATGTATTTCTATTGATGACACACTACATTTGTGAGAATGGATTAAATCGGACAATGGGGTCATGGGGCTGCCATACAAAATCAACCCCCCAAATTAGGTTCTTCTAAGAAAAACTTTTTGATTTGTTCACCGATTTCAAGCAAGTTCCACACAAATGTATTTCTATTGATGACACACAACATATATGAGAATGGATCAAATCGGACCATGGGGTCATGGGGCTACCATACAAACGCAACCCCCCATTTTGGTTCTTCTAAGAAACATTTCTTACACCAATTTCACAAAACCTTGAGTGCATGTGTCTTAATCAAAGCAACAAAAAAGGTCAAAACAAATGGAATCGTACTACGGGGCCATGCTCCCGCATCCCCCAGTAAAATTTTCTGAATAAATATTTTTATTTGCCCACTTATTCCAAACAAACCCCACACAAATATTGTTTTGTCGACGCAACGGGACTTTTGTGAAGTCGGAAGGAAAATAATGGGGGGGGGGGGTTAAATACAAGTCGTAGGTACGCCCGATAAAACTTTTAGCCCGAAGGAGAGCGAAGGGTATCCAAATTTCGGCCACGCCCGAAATTAGCCTCGGTCTCGTTCTTAAGTTAAAATTTGACGAAAGGTTTTATCGTATATAGCAGGGCAAAGCAAGTCTTGACTTTCTCTAGTTATTCGCAATTTTATTGAATGTAATACCAACTCTCAAAGCTATAACCAGGAATATTTTTTTATAACAAAATCTTCTACAAAAAAAAATTGTAGACTTCCAGAATTGAAAGATATGAAGTAATTCGAAAACAAATTAACAAACAAACAAACGGCGTTCCGCGGTACCTTAGCGTTCCGTGAAAATCTCTCAAGTGTTTCGCGAAGATATCAAAAAATAGGAAAAATGTAGAAAAAAGCTTAGGACAACAAACAATCCATACAAAAAAATGTTTGTAAGTTTTAAAATGCCCAAACTTATGCTACACAGCACCAGAAATCAACTTAACTGTAAAATATTTGACCAGCATCAGAGAGTCGACCGATTTTCTTTTACAACTTTCCACTATCTGAAATAGAATAGGAAGTACAGGCATACCTCGAATAAGGACGCTAATTGGTTCCAGGAAAATGCATCCTAAGTCAAAAAATTTGTAAAAATATCGCACGTAGGCAAGAAGACGGTCACATTCCAAATTCGTCACTTTTCAATTAATGATACAGTTTTATAATGGACAAGAGGTATTTAAAGTATAGATTATGTTCACCTCAACAGCAACTAATTTGCTGAATATTCTTCAAATCTTTCTTTGGTGGTCTCTTATTCTGAACTGGAGAAAGGCTATTTATGTTCTTAAACTTTTTAAAGCACTGGTGATGGAAACTTATCAGCGTATTATTTGTTTAGCTCATCGTTTTATATTTCAAAAAGAAATTCTCATCAGTGGCTCGGAACAAGAACACAAAATTGAGCAATTCAGTTCGAATCTCTACTCAAGGTAAAAATCTACGCTCCTGTGAGAGATTAGGCCCAACTGGTGAACACAATTTTTGGAAGCATACATTCCCTTATCAATTCCACCCACTGGCGGAAAATAAAGGTTGATTCCAAATTGACGACTGAACTCTTTTCCTGAAGTTCAGAACAAACGTTCAGTTAAAATTCAGTAAGTAATTACGAACGCAATTATTAAATTATGTGCGCCTTCCTCGATACAAATAAACAAATTTGCTCATATCTACAATCTCGGGTATCAAACCTACAATGTATGCTTAAAATTTGCTTTTTTAAATCATTTCTCATTTCTATTTTTAATTTGCTTCATTTTGTAAGTTTTCGTAATTTAGCAGAAACTGATTGCCGCCAGATTCGTTTTTAGATAAAAAGCCTAATCCTTTACACAATTGTTGAACTCTACTTAGAGGTCCTCAACGAAACTAGGCTAACTGCCATTGACAAAAGAAAATTCTTGAAACAACGGCCCAATAAGTAAGAAGAAGCTTTATGGATCAGGAAAAAAAAAGTGTAAGAACAGAAAAGCTAATTATGTCTAAAGTTAACATGTGTGTTTTGAAAAAAAGCGAAAATTTGTGCGAAACTTAGAATAGTGTGGATACACTCACCATACTAAAAAAAGCAAAATTATCGATGCAATATTTTCAGGCCTGTTTTATCGTATGGCAAAATTGCTATACCAAAATTTGCTGCAAATAAAATACAGAAATTGTTATTCTGAAACTCAGCATTTGATAACCGTAAAAGTATAAGCAATCATGCAAAATGATCCCCCCTCCTCTCCGAAATGCTATCTACGCCACTGCCCTGTTCCGCAACGAAATTTTGTTGGGAAACTCTGGATTCATGCTCAGCACCTCATAAAACAAAAGCAACAAAAATGTACTAAAGCTTTCATCTGCTTATTATACTATAATCCAATTTTTTTATTATGCATAGAAATCATAAACAATAAAAAATTAATGTTCTGCTGAAATTTTCAGAGTCCTAGCAGTCTGCATTCATTCATTAAAAAAAATTAATAAATAGTTACAGTTGTTGAAAGATGCGACCAACGAATATGTAATCACAAAATCGTGTTTCACTGTCGTTCAGGGGTGTACGCAGGGTTTCAGAAAAGACGTCACATAGATCAGGCAAACCAGCGCGAATAATTAATTTACAAACACATAATAACACGTGACTAAATTACTGTAATTGCCAGAAAAATGAAAAGGACCAACCTTCATTAAGGGTGAAAACATCATGTCCTCTTTCCTCTTTTTTTTCAAAAAAAAATTTTTTTTTTCATTTTTCTCAATTTTTTGTGAACCAACATTTCAAACAATTTCCATTTTAACAATTAATAAAGGATAGAGAACAATGACATCCTCGTACCACTTTAACAAGGTCTTACTATAACGGGTGGTCCAAATATAATGCACGATGTTAATTGAGTTTCACGCCTTAACAGTAAGTTTCTCTCCCAACCTTTATTAGAAATTTCTTTGGTTCAGTTTTTGGCAAATTCAACCATGGAGCAGTACACAGTTGAGCAGCGCGTTAGGGCCGTTGAAGCCTTTTACGAAAATGGATGTTCAAATCAAAATGCTTTTCGTGACTTCGTGATTTTTTTAGGTCAACATAATCGACCAAATGTAGTCTGGCTGGTCTAGCGGTTAGTGCGCGCACCTTCGGTGCACAGGCTCATGAGTTCGAATCTCACCGTGTTCCATGGTGTTTTTCGAACTCACGAGCTTGTGACGGACTATGATCTCACTCAGATGTTAAACGAGTACCCATTTATGGGGATAAATAACACTGCTGAGCGTGATGCTGATCTCATTACCTCAACAAAAAGCAGATAAGATCTTGGAAATAGGATGTCACTAACACATCCTGCGGCCTTAGTCCAATGCTGGATTGTCGCGCCTGTTATTTATTTTTTTATAATCGACCAAATAACGGACTTGTTGTGGCCAGACATCGAGGATATGGTTCGAACAGGATGGCGCCACTTGCCACACAGCCAACGAAACAATGGCTCTTTTGCACGAGAAATTCAATGGTCGTGTTATCTCTCGTCTTGGCGATGTTAATTGGCCGCAACAGTCATGTGATTAGACACCGTCAATAGGCCAAAAACAATTCAAGAGCTAAAGGATAAGATAATTCAGCACATTAACGATATTCAACCTCAAATATGTCTCAGAGTCATTGAAATTTTCGACCATCGGATAGAAGTATGCCACGGTAGCCATGGCGAGCATTTGGCCGATATTTGTTTCACACATAATTGCCATAAATCCTTCTATCATAATAAAAACAAATTTAGATAATTCTCTAAAAACTTTTTGTTTTATTAACAATTAACTTCGTGCATTCCCGCTGTATCACCCTTTATTTTGAACCCCTATTTTTTCAATTAATTTTTTTTAGCAGAACATTGTTTACATCCTTCTATCTATCCATTAATTATGTTGGAAGGATTGGGACCTTAATTCGAAATTAACGGAATCTCTAAAGCTTAATGTGGAGATTTTGGAATTTTTTCGTAACCTAAATGCATTTTTATTTTACCAATCAGGTCAGGTCAGTTATCCTAATTCTGAGGCACGCCATGCACTTAATATTTATTTGCTTCTAATCTTCGTCAAAGTGATCAGCTTCGTTTTTAGGGTTTTTTAGATTTTACAAAAAACCCTTATGAAATCGATTTTGTCCGTCCGTCTGTCCGTCCGTGTGTTCACTAAATAACTCGCGAACGGCTTAACCGATCGTCATGAAATTGGGTAGGAATGTGTAGAATGGTAACAGTCTTTGGCACGAAATACTTAAAAGTTGGTAGGACAAACATAACAGGGTGTCCCGGACATTTAAAAATTTGTTCACTAAATAACTCGCGAACGGCTTAACGGATCGTCATGAAATTTGGTAGGAATGTGTAGAATGGTAACAGTCTTTGGCATGAAATACTTAAAAATTGGTCTGGCCAAGATAAAAGGGTGTCCCGGACATTTACAAATTTGTTCATTAACCGATCGTTATGAAATTTGGTAGGAATGTGTAGAATCGTAACAGTCTTTAGCACGAAATACTTAGACGTTGGTAGGACAAAGCAAACAGGGTGTCCCGGAGATTTGAAAAAGTCGACTTTTTTAGTTTTTATCAAATCAAAGAACTCGATGGGTATACATTTCATATCAGTCGTTTTTTTCCAGTTTGGAGTCATGGTAACGGCGTTACAGCTAATAAATCCAGTTAATATGTGGAGCCATGATACATAGTAAATCTATTTTTGGATTGGTCTAACTAAAAAGTGTTAGGCTTTCATTCTGGAACGCGTTTATTTAGACCAATCCAAAAATAGATTTACGATAAGCATTTCATTAACATTGTGCATAATTCTCATTTATTACTTATAAAATATATGCGCAAAATTATTCACTATGTACATGGAGAGAAATTTCCGTAGTAAATTTTACTAAAACAAGTAATAACATTTACAAAAAATGCAAAAATGAATATTCATTACAAAATCAATAAAATTTTATCGGTTTATTGCAATCTGTTGTGAATTTGACATATCGATTGCTAATACAATTTTAACTACGATGTAATGAAAAAAGTTATTTCGCAATATTTTAGTGAAAATTAATTACAATTATAATAAATTTATAACCAAAATCTAGTTACCAGTAAATTTTGTGAAAATATTATGTCACACGAATAATATTTTTTATAAATTAATCAGTGTGGTGCCGTGTTGTAGAATTAAGATTGGGGTGGTAGTGATTCGTGGTAAGTACATATGGAAATCAATATTTATTTTATTACGTTTAGGTATTCCTTATTCCTTTTTATGACTATACAATAATTATATTATTACAGAGAATTACAGAAGATTACAGATAGATTAGTGAATCAGAATAAGCATTCAGTTAGTGTCTTCACAAACTCTTCTCCAGAACGCCCTTAGCTTTGATAAAGTTCCAGTAAGTACTTCATTTATTAATGAAAAGGTTTATTCATCAATTTGAGCCGTGAAACTTCGAGTTTCAGGAATATGGATCTTCACAAAGATTACATTGCAAACTTGACGGTTCGGAATTCTTTCTTATTCTGAATTTTACTTTTTTAGTCATTGTTAATATAATAAATGGAATGGAATTGTTCGTACAAAGGCAATTAAGATTTCCAAGAAATTCACATGAAGCAACGACCGCCACAAAATCCGAATCTGTTTCAATTAGTCTCGATGTTCAGTACACAGCGCATGTGCAAATTTTGTTATTGTTATCATTTACTTTTAGATTTAAGTACTAAACTTCTTATTGTGTATGATAAAAAAAGTTATCTTGACATAATAACATTTGTTAATATTCATGGGTCCTTTACTGCAGTGAAAAGTATTAAATATGCACCTTGTTACTATTTTAGTGATAAAAATTTACAGTTACCAAACGTTAATTTTATTAATCTGTAATGAAATTCATAGTGATACATTATTACCATTTATTATTGTCAACGATGAAAATTTACTACTGTTGTAGTGAAATTTTACAGTAAGCGAAAGTTAATTTTATTACAATTGTAATAAAGTTTTTCACAACGCGAGTAGTTAATTTTACTACAAATGCGATGGGGTCAAAATTTATTGCATTTCTGTAAAATTTATTACAAATTTGATAAAATTTCACTAATTTTTTCTCTCCGTGTATTATGTATCCAAAATCTTAAAAACCCTCGTATTGCGGGCGCAGCCCTCTGTACGCCGGTATTTTTTTTTTATGAAACAATACTTATAGAATATTTCCTGTAATGCTTGGGGTTAGTTCCTTGTCTCTTATTGTTGACTGGATTGCTGGAAAATATGATCCAAATATCATGAATCGTGTAATCACTATTTATATAAATATGTTTAAAATATAAATGTACGAGTATTCGAATGGTGATTGAACTGTAAAGAATGCGAGCGCGTGTTAGTGAGATTACCGCGAGAAGTGGGATTAGGGAGAAAGGGTAGGATAAGTCAACCAGTTATGTTTATTAGCAGCTGGTCACTGCTTATGGATTAGGCGATTAACGCCGGATTGTCTACGCATCGAGATGCGAATATAATTACCATTTTTTAGGGTTGGTTACCAGGCAGTTGGTGCTGCCAGAAACAAAGATATAACACGTTTGTCTATCTTTGAGAATCTGTTTTTATTTTTCTTACAACGTTCTTTTATACTAATTTCCTTACATCTAGTACTACAACAATTATATACTAATAACTAAAACAGTGAAGGAGTACATAATAAATTTCTCCTTCTTAAATGTTCAATACATATATTCTTTCTAGGATATGTGTCTGCATCCAATAAGAATTGAGTTTTACTTTCACATGCATTTTAAAAAAATGCACTTGAAAACAAAACATAAATCTTTTCCTATACGCACGGGACGCACTCGAAAGGACATCACGCAAGATACATACAACGTTATAGCTCGTGTGTGTTCTCAGTGGGAATCCCGAATTGTAACACTTTCTTAAGAGAGAGTATCTAATTACGCTTGAGGTTTTTGGGATGCAAACACAATTTACAAATTTATAGTTTCCAAATGTTGTACGTGCATTTCAAGTGTGACATGGTTTTGAAACTAGAAAATTTATGACGTGCACACTTGATATACACTACACCTTCACCCTTTTTTTTTTTTTTTTTTTACAATGATTTTCTTTTTGTATGGATGGTCTTATACTGGAAATTTCTTGAGTCTGTTGTTGTGTATTATTTTATCCTTGCCATCTATTCTTATTAATGAATTTACATCTAAGCGTTTTATTATTTTATATGGACCTAAGTAAGGACTAATATGTTTCTTCTTATTTTCATTTTTCACAAAAACTAGGTCACCTGTTTGAAAGTTTACAATATTTAAATTTTGCTGATTTATTTGCCTTTGCTCTTTAGATTCAATTAACTGTTCTTGGGCTCTCTTTTGAGCGTTTCTTAATTTTATTTTTAATGCTGTTAAATAACTGTCATAGTCGTAGAAAGGTCTTGAGTCATCAGTGTCGTCCGGTAGCTGTGCAATATGACCGTATAGTAATTCAAAAGGAGTATAGCTAGTTTCCGTATGGGGTGTTGTGTTATATGCGAATGTATAATATGGTAGATAGTTATGCCAATCTGCATTTTCACAAAAAGATAATAAATACTCGTTCATTACTCTATGATTTCGTTCCACAGATCCTAACGTTTCATGATGGTATGGAGTAGATGTGACATGTTTAATTTGTAAATATTTGCAAATACTATCAAATAGATTATTAACATACTCTGTACCATTATCGGTTTTTATAACACGGAAATGACCAAATTTGAGGATGACATTTTCCACTAAACTTTGAGCAATTACTTCGGCTTCTTTAGTTTGAGTCGGAACAGTTACTATGTATTTAGATAATTCGCACTGAGCTGTAAGTATATATCTGTAACCATCAGATATTCTAAGTGGTCCCACAGTATCAACGGTTACTGTTTCAAAGCATTTAGTTGGAGTATCTGTAATGACTAATTTTTCCCTAGTATGTCTCGTAATTTTATTCTTGCAACATGATTCGCATTTACTTATGAACTTCTTGACCATTTTGTTCATACCTTTCCAAACATACCTTTGTTTCAGTTTGGATATTGTTCTTCTTACCCCGGTGTGACCTCCGAGAATAGACTCGTGGTATTCACTGATCAACCTTAATTGATCTGTTACTTTTTCCACTTGTCTGGGACTACAGTATAGTATGATTTGTACTTTTATTTTCCTATTCGTTTTGTTAATATGCGCATGAGTTTCATTGTATAGCTCTATCAATTTCTCAACTGATATGTATTCGAATACCTTGTCTGATTTCGACAATGCTAATTTATTTATACCTTTTTGTTGTGTAGTGAATATTAGCTTCTCCATGACCTGACCTAAATCGCGGGTGGAGTTTTCACTAATTTCAACGACAACATTATTCCCAATAAAATTTATTTCTGGCAAACGTTTGCTATTTATATTTCTTCTATTATTTACTTTTCTTAGGGCGTCCCCCGTATTATGCACGAATTTCACTGTCGGCAATTTCCTAACATCAGAAATCGAAGTACCTTGCCACATGTAGAGTTGATCAGGCTCATTAGTGGTTGAGGTGACTGGGTTTTTCTGATGGGTCACAATATTTTTATTTAGTTGTTTAGTTGTACTGCGTGTAACGATATTAATGGTCTTAGGAGTCATGTCCTTTAACATTTGCGAATCTAATTTTATTCTAGATAGAGCATCAGAATTTGTATTCATTTTTCCTTGTTTAAAAATTATATTAAAATCATAATCCATAAGGTCTATTCTTATTCTAGTTAATCTTGGCGATGGATTCTTATTTACAAATAGAGATACTAATGGGCGATGATCTGTAACGACTGTGAATCTTCTTCCATATAAATATGGTCTAAAATGATTGATACCCCAATATATAGCGAGTAGTTCCTTTTCGATTATAGGTTTATTTAATTCGGTCTTGTTCAGGGATCTACTGGCAAATGATATGGGTAAATCTTGACCTATATCTCCTTGAGATAAAACAGCTCCTAAAGCATAATCTGAGGCATCAGTTGTTAAGACGAATTCCCTGTCGAAATTTGGGTATTGAAGTACCGGAGGAGAGGTTATGCATGTTTTTAACTCTTCGAAAGCATCTTGACAGGCTTGATTCCAAGCAAATGTCTGATTTTTCTTTAATAAATTATTTAAGGGCTTTGCTTTTGCGGCGAAATCTTTGACGAACCGTCTGTAATAATTACAGAAAGCTACGAATCTCCTGACTTCGTCCGAGTTTGTGGGAGTGGGGTAGTTTTCAACTACTTTGCACTTTTCTGGGTCTGCAGTGACACCTTTGTCTGTAATCAAGTGTCCTAAATAAATAACTTCTGATTTTAGGAAATTACATTTTTCCGGGTTTAGTTTTAAATTATACTTTCTAAGTCGTTCGAACACTTGCAGTAAATTTTCATTATGGTGTTTCAGAGAACATCCGAATACTATAATGTCGTCCACGTAAAGGAACGCATTAGAATCTAGACCGGCTAGTGCAATAGTCAACATGCGTTGAAAGCTATTCGACGAAATTTTTAAACCAAAGGGTAATCTCTTAAATTGATAATGTCCATTACTCGTGGAAAAAGCTGTTAAGGGTCTAGATGACTTATCAAGTTCGATTTGGTGGAAGGAGCTTGTCATATCGAGCGTAGTAAAGTATTTTGCTCTACCAATGCGATCTAATACATCATCTAACTGGGTTAATGGGAACTTGTCATTCACTAATTTCTTGTTTAATTGTCTAAAATCAACAACGAGTCTCCACTTTTTCGTGTCGTTTTCTGATTTTTTAGGTACAATTAACATGGGAGAGTTATAAGGACTTGTGGATGTTTCTATTATGTCTTTCTCTAAAAGTTCTTGCACTTGTCGGTTTATTTCATCGGTATGCGCATGTGGGAGTCTGTAATTTTTTATATATGTAGGAGTATTGTCGTCTGTGACGAGGTGTTGTTTGTAGAAATTGTTGGCTGTTAGAGTTTCGTTTTCTAAATGGAAAATGTCTTGAAAATTTCTGCAAATATCTTTTACAGATTCATTTGCGGTGTTATCTTCTGTACCAATTTTCAGGATTTTATCTAGTTTTTCCCAACGTAAATTTCCTGACGTCCTATTGTTTTGTACGCGTCTAAAATGTCTTATGGGTATTACATCGAGATTGAGTTCATTTACGACTATTTCAGCGTCTGAAGTGTTTAATAGCTTAATGTGTTTGATACCAATTGCTGGTATGATAGAGTTTGCTACGAAAAGATTATTCGAAATTCGTTTGCTACATACTAGACTGTCTTCAGATATCTTAATGTTTATAGGGTGTATGGTTTCTGATCTTGGTGGGATTCTAATCTGGAAAATTTTTGTTAGAATGGGGAGGACGTATTCATTCTTTTTGGTACAAACGGAAATAGTATAAGTTTCGTAGTCGATTTTCGCAAGATATTCATTAAAAAAATCTCTACCAAGAATACCGTTCGTTGATATGGGGAAATCAGAATCGACAATTTGGAACTTGAAATGAATAATTTCCTTGTCAAACTCCATTTGTATAGTAGCAGTACCGCGTGTGCTTGTAACATCTTTAGTAATTCCTGATAATTTGCATGCTTCATTTTCATTTATATGGTATGCATTAAGATCATTGTTTATTTTGCATAGAGAAATATCTGCCCCAGTATCGATTAAAAAGGTTAATATTCTAGATTTTGTCTTTACTTTAATATAGTTAGGAATTCCATCTTTAAAATCAATTAATTTTATGCTAAAATGTGGCTTTTTGCTCCCCGATTGACCTAATTTTTTGTTTCCAGAATGGTTTCTGGGGAATTTTAGTTTTCCTGAATATTGTTCTCCTCATTAGTTAGAAATACTCTATTACTGAATCTTCTATTATTGTTGTGATTGCTGTTACGTCTATAATCATTGCTTCTATTATTATTGTTGTTCCTCCTATTGTTGCCATTATAATTACTATTATCCCTAAAATAATTGTTATCGTTTCTATTATTGTTCCTACTATTGGTATTATCCCAACTGTTATTTCGAGTATTAGTATTGTATTTTCTATTCCCTGGATGATTGAATCTGCTATTGCTGTTGTTATTGCCATATCGCTGATAATGAAGGACTCTACGTTCATTGATTGTATTTTCTGTCTCTTCAGACAGAGTCACAGCCTCCCTAAATGTACTGACCCTACTTGCTTGCAATGTTTGTACTATGCTTCTGTTAGACAATCCTTTTTTGAAGCTGTTAAGTGCAAGTGTTTCATTTACTTTGGAGATAGCATCTCTGCTGGTTTCTCCAATCGTTGCTACCTGTGTCGCAGTTAATTCTGAAACAAGATTTTCAATTTTTTCGGCGAATTGGGAAACCGTGGTATCATTGGTTTGCTGTATGTTTACCAGTTTATCAAGTAAGTTATTGGCCGAAGATGTGGATTTGAATGCCAAGCGCAAATTTGCAGTAAGTTCTTCTAAATTGGTTGGTTTATCCAAAGAACTTATTTTCCTCCTAGCGGAGTCTGATAGCTTCGTGGAAACAATAAGAGTTATAAAATCTTCCTTATTAGGATCTGGGACTGATTTATATAGGATGTCAATAACCCCTAGGAACCTATCTAACTCCAGAAATTTACCTGTAAAGTCGGGAATGACTTTAAGGCTTCCAAAAATGTCAAAAGTCATATTGATTAGGTTTGTTTTATTAATTAATTTTAATATGTCTTCTACTTTTGTTTCGAGGTTTCGAGCTAAAGTTTCCCTTACCTCTTCTTTTTCTCCCTGTATATTTTTGTAAAATTTGTTCTATATGTTTATTATTTTTATTTTCAAACCTATCAAGTGTCTTTCTGTATATGTATACTCTATTGGGTGCTTTTTTATATTTTTGAGGATTTTACATATATTAGCAATTTCATTCATGCTTAATCACTAGAAGCGATTGAGGAAACATTGTCTTTTTTTTTTATATTGCTATCTTTGGCTTAGTAATTTAGTAGTGAATTAAAATTTTTAAAATTTTCCTCAAATTGTATAAGATTATTGTAATTGGTAATTTTGTCAATCTATATATATATATATATTTTTTATGTGACATTTACATTTTAAAAACAAATTAATGGATACATTATTTATCTTTTAAGTAAATTTCTCAACATATAAAGGCTTTTTCTTAGTTGAACTCTATTAAATTAATATATCTGGTCGCGTGTACCTTTATAATTCCGCTCTTCCTGGTCCTCGTAGAATAGCCGTCAATGCTTTGCTCAATATTTGTTTTGAAATGGGTATGTATATACTACGCATTTTTTTTTTTTTAGTGTCTCGAGCAAAGAAATGGGTTGTGGAGATTTGCCTTCTATTCGATCAATTTCAGGTGATTGCGCATATCTGACCATATCTGGTGAAAATAGATTGTTTTCTCGGGTGAAATGTCCAAAATTATTGTTTGTGCCAAATGAGGGCCATATTCGTAAGGGATTTCTTTATGAAATTCAAAGTCTCAACACTATTATAGGGACTATACACCGAGTTTTTGATGGTAGCTCTTCAAGGTCTATAAATGAAAAATTTTCGTTTTATTTGCCATGGAATTTCGATGTATGCACTGATGCACTAATGTTCCGAAAACTCCAAAGAATTTTGCAGGATCGCCATGTAAAGAATGCGAGCGCGTGTTAGTGAGATTACCGCGAGAAGTGGGATTAGGGAGAAAGGGTAGGATAAGTCAACCAGTTATGTTTATTAGCAGCTGGTCACTGCTTATGGATTAGGCGATTAACGCCGGATTGTCTACGCATCGAGATGCGAATATAATTACCATTTTTTAGGGTTGGTTACCAGGCAGTTGGTGCTGCCAGAAACAAAGATATAACACGTTTGTCTATCTTTGAGAATCTGTTTTTATTTTTCTTACAACGTTCTTTTATACTAATTTCCTTACATCTAGTACTACAACAATTATATACTAATAACTAAAACAGTGAAGGAGTACATAATAAATTTCTCCTTCTTAAATGTTCAATACATATATTCTTTCTAGGATATGTGTCTGCATCCAATAAGAATTGAGTTTTACTTTCACATGCATTTTAAAAAAATGCACTTGAAAACAAAACATAAATCTTTTCCTATACGCACGGGACGCACTCGAAAGGACATCACGCAAGATACATACAACGTTATAGCTCGTGTGTGTTCTCAGTGGGAATCCCGAATTGTAACACTTTCTTAAGAGAGAGTATCTAATTACGCTTGAGGTTTTTGGGATGCAAACACAATTTACAAATTTATAGTTTCCAAATGTTGTACGTGCATTTCAAGTGTGACATGGTTTTGAAACTAGAAAATTTATGACGTGCACACTTGATATACACTACAGAACCACAAAACCCGCTCGTAGGATCGCCATTGCTGTAGTTTAATCAAAAGAGCGTAAGCCATCGAAAACTTTTATTTTACTATTCACAATCAAAGGATAACTGTTTTTTTCTGTTTATTAAAATTTGCATATTATGTTACCAATTAAATTTAACAATTGACCACAATTTCTAGAAGACGGTTCGTACTTCATCACGATCACATTCCATTTCCATTATTTATTTCATATATTTTCATACAGCACTGAATAATGATAATCTCACAACTGTCAATTTCGATTTGAAAATAATTGTTTTCAAGTCGAAACTTATTAAATTTGTATCTTGTATCTAAACATCCATTCCGATCATTCTACATAGCCATTAACCATTTTTTATTAAGCCGGCCGTATTGAATTCTCATTGGTCAACAGCAATTTATGGAGATCGATATCTGTGGGATGTGGATTGTCTATATAGGAAAGACCAGCACTGCGATGTTCGTTTAGTTTCAGTTGTTTCAGTTGGTATTACTCGTATCTACGTCTATATGGTAACGTGTGCATTTTCGAGATGATGAAGACATTTTGAATAGGAATTCCCTATGTTTATAAAGGTGGCACAAGGCGTAGGTTTACTGAAGAGGTTGGGTCTTCAAATTCGTGTAAAAGACGATGATGGCTTGCCCGCAATAATGGTGAATTTTAGAAACTATGGGTCTACTATTGGGTGACGGAAAATATAGAAAACTATATGATAAGATAAAGAACTCGTTCTGCTTTTTTCGTGGTAAGCAAAAATTATTCACAATCTCGTTTCAATGCCCACTTACTATTATTCTAAAACAAATTGATAAATTTCGATTGATCGTAAAAAAAGAAACGATTCCAACATCACAATAACATTTGTTGATTTTCTTTTTTACTAATAAAACCATTCACTTCCTATTTAATTTTGTCCCCGCCTAAAAGTCACTCTAAATGGTCATCGTCACATTAAATGCGCTTTCTCTAGGTACACCTATATTCTTATTATCGAATTTAATCCTCGGGCAATTCTAAATATCATTGATATTTTATTGTGCGTTTGTGTTTAGATTCCAAACCGATTTTCGAATCGAATTCAAATGCAAATATCTGTCAAAAGCTAAATTAGTTTGTATACTATGTGAAACGTATGGCTGGAAAACCAATTAATGACATCTCATTAGGCGAATTGGATGAAAAACGAAGGCTCGTTTTCATTATCCATAACACAACGTGCTCTATTGGCTCGAACACTCTTCATCGCATCAATACAAGTGTTCATTTAAAAAAATTAGATTTCCCATCGACCAAGCGAGAAGTGAGTTATTAATTGGACAGTTAATGAGGACATTAGTAAGACACAAGAATGGGATCTAATATTGTGAGATATTCATTGGACAATACAGAACATAGAGCGATTGACACACAAATATACATATAAAGATATCGGCCATATCGAAATTATGAATAGTCAAATAAAAAATTATTTTGACTGTTCAGCATGTTAAGAATATGATTTTTTTTTAATTAATCCTGAAATTTATTAGACACTTTTCAGTGTTCGGTTCTGCTGGGTATTAGGTGTGTTTATTATTATTTTAGATACATACAATTGAAATCTGAGAAGTTTTTGATTATATAAACCGCATCGGAATTTCAGACTATCTACATACCGATGAATATGCCATTTAAATTATAATACATATATAGTGTGTTAAATTATTTTGAAACGGTAACTAAATTAAGATTTTTGAAATGTTTATGATTGCCGTGGGACTAATGTTTTTTCGATCAATTAGAAAAAATAATTCGGGATTCTTTTAATTTTCTTCGGGCGGTAGGCTTCTCTGTCAGAGGTTTTGCATGGGTACGAGTATTTTGATATTTTGTTGAATTATAGGTTGTGTGTATTTGAACGTGTTAATTTAATAATATTTACATTCACAATAACCAAAACAAGTAAGAATCATTAGCCTGAGGCACTTTAAGTGCTGAAACATAATTCCTATAGCATATGCACGCATACATTTTTTTGGTGAACAGATGGGCTCTATGAATTAACGCCCCAGGAACTATCCCCCCAAAACGAAAATGAACTATCGCCTCAATTTCGGGGAGATAGTTCATAATTAACTTTTGCCCCAAAATAAAATGAAATATTGCCCCAAAATTTATGAACTATCATCCTAGAATTACCGCCCCAATTTTGGGTCAATAGTTCATTAGAACTATCGCCCCAAATTTGGAATGAACAATCGCCCCAAAATTAAGTCGTCTAGGGGACATTTCAATATCTGCAGCGCCAAATTTTGATGATGCCACTTCGTTAATATTAGCCTGAAACGATCGAATCTGCAATCCTTTTTTGCGAAATCGTAACGGTTCTCCAGATATTCAATGTCAAATTTTGACTTTTCTATGAAGCCAGTTAAGTAATTTGATAAGAAAAGGGAGATATTTCCGCTTTACACATTGGGGAAAGTGTTCGATGCTATCAAGTTGACGTTTTAATTTTAATCAGTCTCACTAGAATAGTAAGTTTTACCAATTAGGCAAAGATGTTAATAATATGAAAAGTCGAAATATATTTGGGATCAAGAATTGAAAAGGTTGCTATAGACAGAGAGGCAAATGAAATTTGAAATTTTATCTTTGATGTGTAAAGCGGAAATATCCCCCTGTTCTTATCAAATTACTTAATTTATAAATCATTGAAACGAAGTGCAAATAGTAAATCAAATAATGAAAATGAATTATTGACCCAATTTTGCGGCGATAGTTCATTTGGAATTATTGCCCCAAACTGTATGAACTATCGCCCAAAAATTTTAGGAACTTTTGCCCTAAATTTGGGGCGTTATTTCATAATGAACTATCGCCCCAATTTCATATAAAATTTTTGGGGCGATAGTTCATTTTCGGTTTGGGGCGATAGTTCCTGGGGCGTTAATTCATAGAGCCGAACAGGTGTCTTAAATTTTAAAGTCCTTATAGTTATGCAAAGAAAGCTTTTAGTTATATAAAATCCTTTTTATGTTGTGTCAGCAATAACAAGCAATAGAAGTCTTTATGTTTGAATTTATATTTTTATACCCTTCGCTCATAGAGTGAAAGGGTATATTAACTTTGTCATGAAGTTTGTAACGCATTGAAGGAAGCATCTCCGACCATATAAAATATGTATATATATGATCAGCGTGACGAGCTGAGTCGATTGGACGATGTCCGTCTGTCCGTCTGTCCGTCTGTCCGTCTGTCCGTCTGTCTGTCTGTTGCGACGCGTTTTGCTCGGCCATTATAAAAGCTATGGAGCTGAAACTTTGCACACATGCTTCTTTTTGTTGCAGGCAGTTTGTATGTTTGAATCGCTGAAATCCGACAAGGGGGTCGTGGGGCTGCCATACAAACCTACTCCCCAAAATTAGGTTCTTCTTAGAAAAACTTTTTTATTTATGCATCAATTTCAAAAAAATTTCACACAAATGTGTTTTTATTGCTGGCACACAATATATGTAAAAATCGACCAAATCGGACAATGGGGTCGTGGGGCTGCCATACAAACCTAGACCCCCAAATTAGGTTCTTCTAAGAAAAACTTTTTTATTTTCTCATCGATTTCAATCAAATTTCGCACAAATGTGTTTCAAATTATATCACAAAACATATGTAAAAATTGACCAAATCAGACCATGGGGTCATGGGGCTGTCATACAAACCTAGCTCCCCAAATTAAGTTCTTCTAAGAAATTTTTTGTTATTTATACACCAATTTCAACAAAGCTTCACACAAATGTGTTTCTATTGATGACACAAAACATATGTATGAATAGATGGAGTCGGACCATGTGGTCAGGGGGCTACCATACAAACCTAGCCCCCAAAATCAAATTTTTCAAAGAAAAAACGTTTTTATTTGCACACCAATTTCAATCAAACCTCAGAAAATTCTATTTCTATTGACGCCACATAACAAACGTGGAAATAAATGAAATCGGACTATGGGGTCGTGGGGCTGGCATATAAACCCAACCCCAAAATTAGGTTCTTCGAAGAAAAACTTTTTTATGTATCCACCATTTTCAACCAAATCTCATAGAAATGTGTTTTAATTGATGCCACAAACATACGTAAAAATTTATGGAAAGGCCATGCGTTCGTAGGGCTGCCGTACAACCCCCCCCCTTTTTGGTTCTTCTAAGAAACCCACATCCC
Organism: Microchrysa polita; assembly: GCA_949715475.1. Classification (NCBI taxonomy): domain Eukaryota; kingdom Metazoa; phylum Arthropoda; class Insecta; order Diptera; family Stratiomyidae; genus Microchrysa; species Microchrysa polita. The sequence goes on along the minus strand of OX454418.1, from coordinate 13,796,778 downwards.
CCGCTTCTCCCATTAAATCTTCGCCACGGCACTTATGTGAAATTCAAGGAAAAGCATGGAAGCGGGGAGGACTAAACACAAGTCATAGATACGCCCCAAAAAACTTTTAGCCCGAGGGGAGCGAAGGGTATCCAAATTTCGGCCGCGCCCGAAATTAGCCTCGGTCTCGTTTTATTTTTACCATACCCCATAATAGGTGCGTTTTATTGGGTCAGAATAGAATAGAACAGGACAACACCCATACAAATTTGGCAGTTGCTGTTCTATATAGATTAACTGCGCTGTTCTATCCTGTTCTGATTCAATAAAACGGACCTCTTCTGTCATGGGACATATTTGTATAACCTTTTATAGCCGAATACTAATTTTAATGTTAATAAATTAATTTTGTGAGCGCAAACAATTGTATTCTACCATTGATGATAACTGCAAAAAAACACTTTAAACTTTAAGGTCTAGATCTGTTACACAGTATACTCTAGCTAGACGCAACCGTACACATACTGCCATCGACTGTAACTCAGTACACTTTTCAGTCAGCCGTACATGCATGCCATAATATGTATAAGCCAGGGAGGTCAAACTCAAAAGCTGCTACATGCCAAATAACTCACACTAAAGGGATAAATGGGCCGCACAGGAACAATGAAAACCCCATGACCCTGTCCGCTGCAGGTGTGTGCACTAAACATACCACCAACCAGACTACGGGTTCTTATGGCTTATTTTTGTAAAATTTAAAATTTGAATTAAATCAATTTCGAAAAAAAAAACTGCACGGTAAATAGCTGCAACTTTGGTAATAATGAAATACTTAAAATCAGTTAAAAATCAAAATTAAGGAGGAAAGGGGTACCAAAAATACAGAAAAAAAACAAAACAACTTAGGGGTAAAAATCATTATTAAGCTTTGGCTTAAACAAATAGGCCGGCAAAAAATTTCTCGGCTCTGTTTTTTTGTGATATTGTTAGGATAGATACCAGAAGTGTGCCACCAAGTTTGCAACTTCGAAAAACCTGTAATAACCCCTTGACCCTCAAAAACCACAAAATTTCCGGACTTTTTTCATATTTTGCTTTGTAATTTCTAAAAGGTATTTCTTACATGAAAGTTGTTTGTAGCATTTTTAAAGCTAACAAAATCTTCTTTAATTTAAAGGAAACCTCAGCACTTTAAACATTGTTTTTTATTTTGTAAAAAAAAAGTCCGAAATTGTAATTTTAGTCATCTTCCGAGCTAAATAGAAACAGGAATTCAGACGCTAATAGAAGTGAGCGAGAAACGTGGGCATCACAACAACAAAGAATTTGCTTAAATTCCTGACATGCAGTTGTCAGAAAGGATGTGGAGGAGGGAGGTGCTCCTGCAGAGTAGGCCTAAAATGCTCTGTTCTCTGTTCCCTCTGAGGGAAAAACCTGCCACCGTAAGCCATAACTGATGAGTCAGATGTAAAAAAAACGGCGTTAACGACTTTTTACCTCTAGATCCGACAACAAAGAAGTCTCTGGAGTACAGTGGCGGCTCGTCATAGTGGGCAAGGTGGGCACGGCCCAACCTATAAATAAATACACTTATTCATATCATATGTATTCATATCTTTTAACATCAGTAGAAATGTACAACAAAATTTTACCTTTGACTATTAGGTGAACATCATTCATATTAATAGTTTTTTTCCCAGTACTACCAAGTCTCTCGCGAGTCTATCAAATCTATCAATTACTGTTTGGGAGCCACTGCACAAAAACATTTCCGGTGTTTGTATTAATTATTAATAACAAATTAGGCTGCTTTTAGGCTATTGTTTGTTTAAAATCGAAACTGCCTATGCGTATGAAATATTCAACTCGCATATTCAAACCTTTAGGTATTGTTGTAAATCTACTTACCATCGACATAAAGACGAAACAAATGGTCCAAAGGTAGGCCATTCGCGCCGGTGATCAGATAACAACAACAAATCATTCGAAATTTATGAAACTTTTGGGAGCGGTGGCATCGAATTCAATACCGACAAGGTAGGCCGGGCTATAGCAGCTCGAATGGAATCAGTGTAAGAATGAGAATGATGATGACGTAGACAATTTAAAAGTACAATTTTTGGAGTTACCATGAGCTAGTCAAAATGAATAAAAAACCAACGATCGCTCAATTCTATGTAGGAAAACATGTCTCACGGGAGGATTTGGGACTCCTTGTGTAATGATGATGAATTTGAAGTGTTCAATGTAATATTACTCCAATCAATAGAGACGAAATAATAGGGGTTAGCGTGCAAAAATTGGGGACGTCTCAAATTTTTGATATGTTATAAAGACAGGTGGAATAAGCTAAAATCCAAGTTTGCGTCACTTTCCCCCTGTGCTCCCGCCGCTATCTTGAAAAAAACATCCGAAATCGGCCCTTTCATCAGTTTTTGACATGCAACTTCTTTACAGTCCATTTCAGCATAAAATCTGCCGAGAGTTATACCGCCAAGAAAATGGAGAAAATATCAAAAATCATGCCAATTTCAAATTCACAAAAACGCATTGTATACCAATAAATCATAGCCTCCCCTGCATTTTAGTATAGAGTTCTCTAAGTATGTTTTGAAATTTGTTGGTAATGATTTTTGGAATTTTTAGCATATTCTTTGCGCTATAACTGTGCCAATTTTGATTGTAGGGTAAAACTTGTCAGATGGGAGGGGCTTCCGAAACTGGAGGACAAGGTCACGTAACCGCGACAATTGGAGGTCAACAAGTCAGGCGGCCAAGGCCCGACGTCAGGCTATCGTGCCACATTGATGATGATGTACATTTACATTGAAAATGCTAAAGGCGTACAACAATAATTCGCATTTACCCGCAAACATATTTGACAGTCTAATAAATTATATACTAGGGCACTGCATTTAAAAACAAAATGATCCGAAATTAAAAAATAATAGCTTGATCTAAAAAATGGTTGCAAAACTGTGAAATTGAAGCGAGAATTGATGGTTCCATTTAATACAATGCGAACTTTATGTGGAAAGTCGTTAATTTTAGGTGTTTCCAAAAGATTTTAATTCCGTGAAGGTGCCCATCATGTGCAAGGAGGCACGGGCCGCCACTGCTCGAGTGTCAAAGAATGCCGCCTTTGGAACCTGGGCCTTCTAAAAGAACACAACTGTTCCGCTAAGTTCTCACTTCGCACCCTACTCCTTCTTTATAATTTATTCTTATTTACATTGCGCAGGAATAAACTGAGCTATAGCAATAATTTCATAGTTAACGTTTTACGACCAACCCAAACTATCAAAATAATTTTAATAAAATTTGATAAATTTATACTTAATTTCATTTCCACTGAATTATGTTTTTCTTAGCGTTTACAAAAGTCTCGATATTCGTCAGAGTTCATTCGTTGATTTTTTTTTTATTTTTGTTTTTTTTTTTCGTTTTATATAGGCAACTATTGGTTCCACAGTCTTCAGCCCACACTTCAATTAAAGCTAAGTAACTGCTCTATAACGTCGTGTTACATGACTTTCCCAGTAGAACACGCATTTGAGCCGATATTTAGCTCAGAAGATGATTAAAATTACCATGTCGAACTTTTTTACAAAAAAAAAAACAACTTTTTTTAAAGGCTGTATCTTGAGATCTTTTGCATCTGCAAAGCTGGGGTTGCAATCGAGTTAAAGAAGATTTTGTTAGCCTTGAACGATTTTCTTGTAGAAAGCACCTTTTAGAAATTACAAATCTAAATATGAAAAAAAGTCTGAAAATTTTGAGGTTTTTTAGGGTCACGGGGTTAGCACACGTCGAAGTTGCAAACTTTGTGGTACGCTACTGGTATCTATCCTAACAATATCCCAAAAAAAACAGAGCCGAGCATTTTTTTGCGACCTAACGCCTTATATTTCCGTTTATTGACTGGCCTAAAAGGAAGATTTCAGTATTTATGAAACCAAATTTAAATAATGGCATTTCATTAACGTTGAATCTCCGTGAAAACATAACGGTTCTCTTGATACCATCATTTAACTTTTCATAGGCCCGTTCGGCTACTAGTTTTTTAAAATGAATGTATTTCCGCTTTAGTGGCTGGAGAAACAAAGAATCTAATAAATTTACTTTCTAAATTTCACTAGAAAAATGAATTCTAAAAATTGTGCAAAGTGTTGTTATATGCCGAAATTCGTAAAGTTTTGTGTTCGTAGAGACGACTCATGTGATGATTTAGTACCCAGAACCAGTGATTAACTGCGATCGCTGCGCAGTTTAATCACTGGTTCTGGGTACTAAATGAATATATTTCCTATACAGATTATGTTCCTTGGGTTTGGGTCATAGTTGAAACAAAAAAATGTAGCCACATTCAACAAATTTGCAAATTTGGCTCGGAATTGGATGCTCATCGGCTAAACTACGATCGCTGAGCAATCATCACATGAAACGTCTCTACGAACGCAATCCCTTAGATTACAAGAATGGTAAAAATTGATAGTCAAGCGAAGCTACTTAAAATTTAAACGTAATTTTCTTTGATATCAAATTGATTGAATATCCAAACTAACACAGAAAAATCCTCAAATTCGAATTTAAGTAGCTAACTATTCTTTAAAAAAAAAGCCAAACTTTGACACTTAATATCTAAGAAAACGTTATGTTTTCGCAAAAACAAATTATAATAAAAATATTGCCCTTCTTTTTATTGTCCGTTCTATATGCTTTTTTAATACTTAATATTAATAATTTCCTTTTTTTAATTTCGTGGAGAAAACAGTGGCGTAGATAGCTTTTCGGGGAGGAGGGGGATCATGTTGCAAGATTATTTATACTTTTACGGTTATCAAATGTTGAATTTTAGAATAACAATTTCTGTGCTTATTACACTTTAACTTAGCAGTTCTTTTGGAGCAAATTTTTATGCAAAATAGATAGCAATTTTGCCATACGAAAAAAAACTAAGGGCGGAATTCATAGTTGTTACTTAAGGAATAAGGATTCCCTTAAGGAATAAGTAAGGAATAAGTAAGGAATAAGTAAGGAATAAGTGTAAGGGAATGCAAAGCGTCACTTAAAAAGGCATTGCCGCATTCAATAAAATAATTTAATTCAGGAGCCCAATTATAGTAATTGAACAATCAAATATAAAAAATTATCTAGTAGTATCAAAATTGAATTTTATTTTTTAAGTATTGATGACTTTGAATCGCGAAACTAATAAGGATTCCCTTAAGGGTTCCGTTGAGTATAAGTGGAGACTATGAATTCCGCCCTAAGTCCTGAAAATTTTGCCTCGATAATTCGGCCTTTTTTACTTCGATGAGTGAATCAACAGTACTCCAATTTTCCTACAAATTCTCGCTACTGTGATTAGAGTATCAGAGCTTTATATCGGGTTAGATCAGGGGTTCTTAAACTTTTCGGAGTCACAGAACACCTAGCATCGCCGCTTTTCTGGCCGGAATACCTCAAAACATTAAAATAAAGCATTTAATTATTTGTCCAGAAATTGTGTTTTAAACCAAAATTTTCCGATAACACAGAAATTCGAGAATACTTAGATATTTCTACAATTTTAAAACTTGTAGGAAACTGTAGCAGTTATATATATTAAGCAGCTATAAGCAGGGTGTTCCGAACCCTTATGATAACTCGCTAACCAGTGTGTTCGGTACGAAAAAATATTTAAAAAAATCAGTTTCGTTTTTTGCAGTTATTTGTAATTCTAGAAAAATCAAAAAAAACTTTGCTTTCATTTTTCATCCACTGTAACTGCAAATCTTAATATGTATTTCTCAAATTTTCTTTTGTCGCTGCAACAGCAACAAAATGTTTTTAAAATTTTAAAATTTGGCGCATTGTGTCTTAGTTTGCATAACGGTATGACGTTTGCCTAATTATTCCCGATTGAAGTCAGAATATTTGTTCACAGATCTGAAACCATGTCATTTTTTACCCAAAAATTGCAGCACTCAAAATTTCAAAAGACCTTTGGAGGCCTATAAAGTTCAATTTTGAATGGGAATGGACGGCATTTGAGTCATTCTAACTTTACAGGCCTCCAGAGGTCTTTTGATATTTTGAGTGTTGCAATTTTTGGGTAAAAAATTACATGGTTTCAGGCCTCTGAAAAAATATTAAGTATATCACGCTCTGTGGCTCACTTAGTTGAGTCGCACTTGACGATGCTAGTAATCTAGAGGTCCGGAGATCGAATCTCAGCGTGGTCCAGGAAATATATAGTGCTTGCAACATGATATACACTCCTTTATATGTAATGCAACGTTGACTCGAAGTAGCTTATAAACGGCTGAGTGAACGCACCATGCCCCACAAGGGGTTACGGTACAGAGAGAGACATATTAACATAAGCTGTAGTGTTTCTATTGTATCTATACGCTTCTATTATACAATTAAAATTTGAGGAAGTGCTAAATTTTCTATTGCAGTTCTGAAAATGCTTTCACGTTTTTATGAAACACTACACAAGTTGAATAATTCCACCAAAAAATTTACTTTTGCTTTGTTTTACGTACCTAAAGTAATAACAAAAAATGATCCCCTTAATCCCCCCCTTATCTACGCCACTGGGAGAAAATAAAATATTCAAATTTCAATCGATTCAAAAGGAGTAGAAGTAAGTATGCTAAATCCTCATCCTCCTAACTTCAATCTGAAAATTGCACACGAATGCTCAACGTTCTATTGCAATATTTGCATTTTTTTTTCATGTAATTCCATACATGCCGTACACAATACTCTCCTTTAATCCAAAATTCATTATGTGCTAAATTGACAGTAGCAATCAAATTGATTTATATTTTTTTACGCGATTTCCAATAGTCTTCCATGTCGCAAGTCACACTATATGACGTGCCAGTTGGCCTTTGATTAACCAACTACACAACATTACTATTGTCCCAGCTTGAGCACACCTAATGGATTTTTTTGATAAAATTAGACAACATTTCCCCTAAGACCAGAGCATAAGGATTTCTACCGAATTCCAGTAACATGGGAATTATTTTGATTAGATTTATTTATCTCTATCACTGACGAGGGCGAACGTATGGTGGCTGTGATAAGCAAACATGATTTTCTTTTGATTAAATCGAAATCGATTAGGCTAGAAACATTTTTATGATTTCTTCTGTTTTTATGTAAATTGTGTAGATAAAATAACCGGAGAGAGTGTGCAGGCAAAAATGAGTTCATATAGCAGTAGTGGCTGTGATTCTATGATTAGGTCAAATAATATCAAAATAATAATAATTGGTAGCAATGTTGATGGCTTTCACACAATATTAATATAATTTTTTTTATTGATTAATTGCGTTATTTGGATATGATTATAATAAGATAAGTGGACATATACATTCGAAGGTGATTTAATGAAATTATAGCTCGCATGGCAATTAAATAATTAATGCAAATTGACGTTATATCTATGACAACTAGAATGATGGAACACGAAAGCGTTTATCGATAAATCTTCATATTTGGGCCTGTTTTGAGTCCCAGAAAATATTGATAATATTTTGGAATGATTTTTTCCGTTGTTGAATTGCGTTGCATTTTTATTGTATGGAAACTATTTTCGTGCAATTAACGTTATCATTACGGTATACTCAACTGATATTTATCACAGCTATGCACATTATGTGAATTTGGGTTGGAAATGATACTGCTCCTTTTATAACAGTGAAATCTCTTCAACAATATAATTGAAGATAATGCAGTTGAAGGTGTACAATTATCAGCTCAAATTTAATATAAATCTAAACATCTTAAACAGACCCCGCAAGCAATATATGCGCTACATTTCCATTTCCATATTGTTTCCGTATTAAAGCGTAAACTTTATAACCGTATTCCATTAACAATATTGAACATAACAACATAACTAGCCGTACATATTACAAAAATCCTCGACAAATTGTCAGAATAAAAGAAAAAAAATATGGATAAAATTGAGAAGACTCTACTATACAACAATACTAATACAACGATGGGGTCATTTAACCAAGAGATGAAGGTAAAAAGCTAAGAAACGATAGATCTCTTTGAATCTTAACAGTCACTAACGGACGTTGATATATACCAGAATCGTGTGCATTGGTAACGACCTACTTAGATTGAAAATTGCTAATGATAAACTATATAGACATCAAATATCGATTTGTACCTGTCAAATTCTGAAGAAGATAATTAACACCTTTCAGTGAGAAATTCCATCTTCACGCGTCCGTTTGATGAAGCAGGCGTGCATCATTGACCATAAGTCGATGATCGCGGAAAGAGCGCGTTCATATCATCGATCGAGGAAAAAAGAATCTAACTGAATAAACCAACGTACACGACTATGATCATACCCAATTGATAGGTATAGTGAAGTCCGTTTTAGGCCGGCCAATGGAGATTGGCTTCTTCTCCATAACTGCGCGAAGCCTAACCATGCCAAGCTAATTAGTACAATATTCAACCCCACAAATATAATCATCATCCTATGATAGAATCTCATCGAATCGCTTAAGTACCTACGTATCTTGCCAAGTGAATAAGTTTTCGATAGATCTCGCGTACACATCTTTATCGAATAGACACAATAACTCGATAATTCACCGTGGAACAAACCGTGACCAATCGTTTCGCGATGATTTGTATACAAACAATATGTTTTGGAAATTAAATTTCCATCGAATTGGCCGTAGAGCCTACCCGACAAATTGAAAATAGTATATGTGATTCACAAAAAACGGTTTGGATGTGGTTGATTCGGATTTGAAGATGGCTAGTACTCGTTAAAGGGCAGGAATTGAGGCGAGATTATTTTTATCGATAAATTATAAATTTGTATGTAAAACGAAATTTTTGGGGTTGGACACAGATATCGATTTTTCTGCAATTCGCATGTTGCTGACCAAGCAGTTTTCATCATGTCTGTCAAGTTAGCACTACCACTTTTAAATATGGCTGAACGCTATAGTGCATTAAATGTCGCGAATTTGCCGTGATTCAATGGCAAAATCAAAAAAATTGCCGCGCCCCTCCTTCCCCTTAAAACAACCCCTAACTGTTTTTCAAGCCCCATAGAGCATAGGAAGCCTTAAAACACAAGTTTAAGGCATCGCAATATAACAGATTGTACGCACAAGCATGCTCAAGAGCTTACTTATAATATCTGCACTCATACAAAGTTTTCCGCACCCCTCTACACCTTCAAAAACTACCCCTAAGTCCGGTTTAGCCCCATACAAAGTTTATGGCGTAAAAACTCAAGTTATACGTATAGTCATAAAACAAAATTAATTCAGTCAAATGCTATACAGGCTAATGATGATATCTGCACCCTTAAAATATTTGCCACGCCCCTCCTTCCCCTTAAAACAACCCCTGTCCCTTGTAACGCCGAAACTAAGAATTTACATAAAACCAAAAGTGTCCCTGAATTTGCCGCAGGGGTCACTTATAACACCTGAACTTTAAAAAACTTGCCGCGCCTCTCTACACCCCTAAAAACTACCCCTAAATGCTTTTATTTATTTATTTATTGAACCATTAACGGACTTAAGTCCTTGTTACAAGAAAAAACTTAGGAAATAAAATAAAAAACAAAAAATATTTATAAGAATAAAATAATAATATGATAATAAAATAAAATAACCGAAAAAAATAAATACTTTTAAAAACTAACTTGTTATAATGAAGCTGAGAACAAACTCAAATTTAAATTGATAACCGCAGATTTTAACTCATTATAATTCGTATTAAATATATCAATGTGGTTGGAGACACAGTTTCCAAAAAGTTTGATCCTTTCTATAGGAGAAAATTTTATATAATTTGTTCTGCAATTTGATAGTTGGAAGATATTTTTATTCCTAGTCGGTCTGGAGGGAACTCTAAATGATATGTCACCAAGGATGTCAGGAACATCAAGGTCACCATTCAAGACCTTGTGATGAAACACTACGTCATAATATCATATCGTTATAGCGCAAAAACTCAAGTTTTAAGCATCGTCATCAAACAAACTGTAATTAGTTGGATCCTTTAGGTGTAACTGAAGATATGTACCCCTACAAAAAATTTGCCGCGCCCCTCCTTCCTCTTAAAACAACCCCTGTCAAGTTAGCACTACCACCCTTGTAACGCCGAAACTAAGAATTTACATAAAACAAAAAGCATCCCTGAATTTGCCGCAGGGGTCACTTATGACACCTGAACTTTAAAAAAAATTGCTGCGCCACTATACACCCCTAAAAACTACCCCTAATTGCTTTTATGGTTATAGCGCAAAAACTCAAGTTTTAAGCATCGTCATCAAACAAACTGTAATTAGTTGGATCCTTTAGGTGTAACTCAACGTACTCACCCCTTCAAAAAATTTGCCGCGTCCCTCCTTCCTTTTAAAACAACCCCTGTCAAGTTAGCACAACCACCCTTGTAACGCCGAAACTATAATCTTACATAAAACCAAAAGTGTCCCTGAATTTGCCGCAGGGTTCACTTATAACACCTGAACTTCAAAAAAAATTTCCGCGCCCCTCTACACCCCTAAAAACTACCCCTAAATACTTTTATCGTTATAGCGCAAAAATTCAAGTTTTAAGCATCGTCATCAAACAAACTGTAATTACAGTCAAACCTGTCTAATCGGACCACTGACGGGACCGATCATATTTGGTCCGATTAGCAGGTGGTCCGATTACTAAGGGATGCCAGAAAAGTACAAAAAATTAATGAAATCATTTTTAAACGTTATTCATGAACATTGGACTTGTACAAAGGTCACCTATGTCTTATGCAATTAATGTTTTGAAACCGCTCAACAGCGTAACTCCTTTTGATTTTTTTTTTATTATAAATTCTTTCCAACCTCAGTTCCACCGAAATTTTGAATATTCTTCAATATTTTATCAAGCGTTTCTATAATCAAAGTCATGGTTAATGGTTCAAGCAATCCTCCCTTTAACTTCACTTGCATCTTCTTGTCTCAGAAACTCCAGAATTGTCTCACCACTTCATCTACCCAACACTGATCCAATGGTTGATGCTGTCTACGAAATTTCCCGTGGTCATAGGAAATAATATAGCTCATCATTGTAATCGGAACTGAAGTGAATGTAGTAACGAAATTTCTAAGATTTTTTGAGTCAACAAAATCTCTTGCCACGTTGCCTGTCTGTTGGTCAAAAATTTCCTCGTACTGCTCAAGTAAGAATCAATTTGAAGTTTTGGTCCGATTTTGGAGATTTATCCAGTGATTGGTCCGATTGTGGAGGTACGTCTAGTACTGATCCATCTAATTGGAGTCACCGACCGTGGTCATTGGTCCGAATAAGAGGTGGTCCGTTTATAAAGGTTATTTTGTATGAAAAACCAAATAAAATTGACCGAGGGTGGTCCAATTAGAAGGTGGTCCGATTATAGAGTGGTCCGATTAACAGGTTTGACTGTAGTTGGATCCTTTAGGTGAAACTGAAGATATGTACCCCTGTCAAGTTAGCACTACCACCCTTGTAACGCCGAAACTAAGAATTTACATAAAACCAAAAGTGTCCCTGAATTTGCCGCAGGGGTCACTTATAACACCTGAACTTTAAAAAAATTTGCGCCCCTCTACACCCCTAAATGCTTTTATCGTTATAGCGCAAAAATTCAAGTTTTAAGCATCGTCATCAAACAAACTGTAATTATTTGGTTTTTGCGCTATAACGATAAAAGCATTTAGGGGTAGTTTTTAGGGGTGTAGAAGGGCGCGGCAATTTTTTTTTAAAGTTCAGGTGTTATAAGTGGCCCCTGCGGCAAATTCAGGGACACTTTTGGTTTTATGTAAATTCTTAGTTTCGGCGTTACAAGGGTGGTAGTGCTAACTTGGCAGGGGTTGTTTTGAGGGGAAGGAGGGCGCGGCAAATTTTTTGAAGGGGTACATATCTTCAGTTACACCTAAAGGAACGAACTAATTACAGTTTGTTTGACGACGATGTTTAAAACTAGAGTTTTTGCGCTATAACCATAAAAGCAATTAGGGGTAGTTTTTAGGGGTGTAGAGGGGCGCGGCAAATTTTTTTAAAGTTCAGGTGTTGTAAGTGACCCCTGCGGCAAATTCAGGGACACTTTTGGTTTTATGTAAGTTCATAGTTTCAGCGTTACAAGGGTGGTAGTGCTAACTTGACAGGGGTTGTTTTAAGGGGAAGGAGGGGCGCGGCAAATTTTTTAAGGGTGCAGATATCATCATTGACCCCTATAGCATTTGACTGAATGAATTTTGTTTTATGACTATACGTATAACTTGAGTTTATACGCCATTAACTTTGTATGGGGATAAACCGGACTGAGGGGTAGTTTTTGAAGGTGTAGAGGGGTGCGGAAAGCTTTGCATGAGTGCAGATTTTATAAGTAAGCTCTTGAGCATGCTTGTGCGTACAACCTGTTGTACTGCGATGCCTGAACCTTGCGTTTTAAGGCTTCATACGCTCTATGGGGCTTGAAAAACACTTAGGGGTTGTTTTAAGGGGAAGGAGGGGCGCGGCAAATTTTTTGATTTTGCCATTGAATCACGGAAAATTCGCTACATTTAATGCACTATAGCGTTCATCGATATTTAAAAGTGGTAGTGCTAACTTGACAGACATGTTTTCATCAACCCCTTGTTCAACTCATCACCACAGGACGAGATCGATCAACTTTTCTAGTGTTTAAACCTTAACCCCTTATCCATTTCGTCCCCTCAGAGTAGACGTTAGACGAGCTCGCATAGGGTCTCGAGTAAATTTTTCGTCTAAAACAGCTATAAAACCTTGTTCAACTCGTCTCCTTCGAATTGACGAAATCGATCAGCTTTTCTAGTGGTTAAGTAGTTAAAAACTCTTGTTCGTCTAGTCCCCTTATTTATGACAAGCTTGTGTCAATGTTTTCAGCACATCAATGGTCAATATTTCTCCTCCGTTATCGCTATCACAGCCCTTATACACCTGCAACTTGGTTGGCCAACCTAAGTTGGCAACATGCAAAAAAAGAAAAATGGCATATTTGGTCGGCAAAAATCCTACATCGGAAATTTTTTTGGATTATGGTTGGGAATGGTCCCCAGATTATGGCATTAAAAGTCCCAACCGATCGGGGGTCCGCAACCTTAAAAAAAGGGGGAAAGGGGGGCCTTTTTCGGTTTTGTGCGATTATTTCAAAAACGGTAAGTGATACAGAAAAATGGTCTGAGGACGAAAAAAACCAAATAAAATTATCTTTGCAATGATATAATAACACATTAGAGTTCTATTGAATATCTCGGCGTTAGAATAGAACATAAATTAGAATATTTTCATTTTAGACCTTTTTTAAAAGCTCCATAACTTTTGAAAGAACGCTAGTTCAACCGTAAAATTTTGTATAAGTATTCACAACAAGCTTAAGATAATTTTAACGTAAACATTGAGTCGCTCCGGTCAAGGATCTCCATTATCCCCCCATTTAAATTTTTCAAAACGTCATATCCATAACTCCCCCCAAAATTGGAGCAGAGTGCTAAATTTTGGTTTCTTGCGATTGGAGGTCATAGTCACCCCACCCACCAAAAATCAGCTCATTCGAATAAAAACTAAGGGTATCTCCCCTACAAAGTGACCCATCAGGAGTTTGTTCTACGTACTACTCATTTTATAAACTGTAGAACAAAGTTGTCATGGGTCACTTTGTATGGGAGGTACCCTTAGTTTTTATCCGAATGAGCTGATTTTTGGTGGGTGGAGTGACCATGACCTTCAATCGCAACAAACTAAAATTTAGCACTCTGTTCTATGTTCTATTCTAACTTTGAAATATTCAAAAAACGCAAAAAACCGAAGAAAAAAAAAGGCCCCCCTTCCCCCCTTTTTTAAGGTTGCGGACCCCCGATCGGTTGGGACTTTCTATGCCATCATCTCGGGACCATCCCCAACCATAATCAAAAAAAATTTCCGATGTAGGATTTTTGCCGTTCGATGGCCATATTTTGGTCCAATTTTCTTAGACTATGTAGGCAGGTTGCAGTACCAGGTTGCAAGAACGTGAATGGCGTGGTTGCCGGAATGTTGCAAGTTTGTAGTAACGTACCTGCAACCTAGGTTGGCAACCAAGTTGCAGGTGTATTTGGCCTGTAATATATCGCAAATGCACTGGTACGACACAGTAGTGAAATTGGCTGACCGGTTCCATTTGATTTCTTACAGCATGAACCGTCTGAAATCTCTCCAACTTCTTAGAAAAGGTAAGGCTTTTTCCCGCAAGAAACTTTTTAGGTGGACTTTTGGGCTTCCGGTCATTTATTTGATTAAATTCCAAAAATTTTAGAACACTTAAAAATTAAGTTCGGAAAGTTCAGGCTTAGTTTAGGGGAAACTTTAAGAGAGACAATAAATTAAGCATTTAATTTTACTTCAACAATAGGCCATTCAATGCACAAAAAAAGAGTGTAGAGAACATCGAAGGAGGTGACGTTTTGTTAAAGGAGTAGTTACGAGGTAAACATACTAAAATCACTCGGACCTGAGAAGTGAGCTAACGTGGGTAGAGTGGGTTAAAGGTGGAATTTTCCGGGTTTTGGGCTTTATCTAAAAAACGATGAGTCCTAGAGGAAATTCATTCATATATGCAAAATTCCTAACAGTTCTTCCGATATAGTTGAATAAACGTCGAAATTTGCTCTGGTGTCTCCCCCAATCGTTTTTCAAAAAACTTTTTAAGGCAAAACTGAAAAGTATTAAATTTTCTTTCATTTGATACACTCCCTGTTGGCTTGTCTCCAACTCCAATCATTCGAAAGTTAAAGAGTCTCAACAAAGTAATATTCTTTATTCATCAGAATGAAGACAAAAATAATGCAAAATAGGGAGGAGGGGTGACGGTTTTTTATTTCACGAATTTATAAGCGGTACTTAGGAGGAAAACATATACTAAAAGCACGCGGTCGTGGTGTGCGAGCTAGCGTGGGGAGAGGAGGAAAAGGAGCCGATTTTGGGAGCTTTCGGCTTTACCTCAGAAATATCTCGGAAACGGTGAGTCCTACTGAAAATATTTGTACGGTAGTGTTAAAGCGCATTTATGTAATTTCCTATAAACTTGTTCCACCTATATGAGTATATGTCGGATTTCTAATGGTTCCCAAAAATTTCATATTTAACCCCCTCTGCTCACGTTAGCTCACCTCTCAGGTTCGAGTGATTTTCGTATGTTTACCTCGTAACTACTCCTAACAAAACGCCGAAAAAAAAATCGTCACCTCCTTCGATGATATATAATGTCTTCGTTCATGGGACTACACGCTGGAATTTTTATTTATTTTTGTTAGTGTAATTTTTTATGGTTTGACGAATCTTTTTTGTAGCTTTTGGGCCTCTAAATCTCGTGGACCCTCCCACCACGCGGGCTCTTCTATACAGTTTTCCCAGATTTTTTCATACCTCCGGTTCCTCGAGAAAAACGGGATACCATTCTGGGGCGGAGACAACCTGAATTTTTTTCTAATTTTTTACCTTAAATTTTGAATCCACAATTACCTTAGCGCTTCTGCAGCAGCAGATTTGACGAGTATTTCCGGAGGAAACGGATGTATAATTCTAGGGCGGGTACCCAGAAAAAACAATTTTATTTTTTTGCATCGAATTAGCGATCTAAAATTACTTTAGTGCTACTATGTCGATTGTAAGAGTACTTCCACGAGTAAATCGGTGTACCATTTTCTGGCAAGCAAAACCCCAAAATGTGTTTCTTTGTTTTTTTTTAGCTCAAATTTGGAATCACTGGCCCAAAATTACCTTAAGGCAATTAGATTGTCATTCTAAGGCGTGGAACCTCAAATAATTTTATGCCTTCTACCTCAAATTTGGAATCAGCAACACATAACTGCCTCAGTGTTTCCGCCAAGTCGATTCGACGAGTATTCCCCGAGAAAAAGGTTAAGAGTTTGATACTGGGGGAAGCACAAAAATATGTTTTGTCGTCAAATTCTGTATAAGCGATCTAAATTTGCGTTAGTGTTACTATACACTACGGATTGGAGAGTACCATTCTGAAAAAATTAATGTCTTTGATGAAAACTGAATCCTGCCTTGAATATACTCTAGCGACCAGTGGCGTAGATAGCTTTTCGAAGAGGAGGGGGATCATTTTGCAAGATTACTTATACTTTCGTGGTTATCAAATGTTGAATTTCAGAATAACAACTTCTGAAAATATTGCATCGATAATTTTGACTTTTTAACTACGGTGTGTGAGTCCACAATATTCCAATTTTCGTACAAATTGTCGCTACTGTGATTTGAGTATCAGAGCTCGTATATGTTCGGTTAGAACAGTGGTTCCTAAACTTTTCGGAGTCATGCAACACCTAGCATCGCTTTTGTGGCCGGAACACCTCAAAACACGGATTTAAATAAATCATATAGTTATATGTTTAGAAGATAGAAATTGTTAAGACGAGAGCTCGTTGGGAATGCCTAGTATATGTGGACAAAGTACAGCTTTTGTGTTTTTAAATTGAAATTTTCCGATGACTCAGAAATTCGTGAGTAGATATTTCTGAAATTTTCAAACTTGTAGGACACCGTAGCAGCTATTATTTGCTATAAATTTCGAGTCCCTAGCTATCAGCCAATTGTTTGAAAAGAATATTAAAAATATGATTAGAACTTAAAATTGGGACTATTAAACATTCGTTTAAAAAAATTGTAGAAATTTTTTTATTCACACAATATTAATCCTCTAATTTAGCCATGATTTAAATCCCAAAAAACCTCGTCAAACACTGTGGACATGCTTTATTTTCTGATACACACTACTTCCTTTTCCATTTCATATAGCAGAAAGTTGGTCACAGTTAATTCTGGTTATAGCTTTGAGAGTTCTTCAATTCAATAAAATTGCGAACAACTAGAGAAAGTCAAGGCTTGCGTTGCCCTGTTATATACGATAAAACAGAAAAAAATGTTGATAAACTGAAACAATAAAGGATGCTCAAAAATTGGAAGCAGTTTTGCATCGTTTTCTCGTTATTTGCATTAGCTTTCCAGTCTCCTGAATCAATCTGTATAATCTTTGCATTGTATATTTCCCCATTGGAAGTTAAGTTTATGTGGAAGAGCACTCCGTGTTCCACATAATTTTTAAAAATTTGAACCAAAAATTAAGATTTTCCGGTAAAAAATTTTCAATCAGTGCTTACATTTAATTTTTCTAGTAGCACTTCTAGATTACTACAGTAGGGCTTGCCTGTGCGAAACTCCCGATCAAATGTGAAAAAGTAGGTGAACGTAAAGCGCTATGCTGTAGTGTTTCTATTGTATCGGTACGCTCCTATTATAGAATTAAAATTAGAGGAAGTGCTAAATTTTTTATTGCAGTTCTGAAAATGGTTTAAGGTTTTTATTAAACACTACACACGTTGAATATTTCCAGAAAAAGTTTACTTTTGCTTTGTTTTGCGTACCCCCCTTATACTCCAATCAACGGGGAGATTTTACCTTGCAAAAATTGGGGACTTCTCAAATTTTTGAATTGTTATAAAAACAGGTGGGGTAAGTTAAAATTCAAGTTTGCGTCACTTTCCCCCCTGTGCTTCCGCCGCTGTCTTGAAAGAGCCATCCAAAATCGGCTCTTTTATCAGTTTGCGGTCTATAACTCCTTCCCAGTCCATTTGAGCACGAAATGTGCCGAGACAATCTTGTAGAGCACAGAATTTCCTATAAATTTCATCTGGCAAATCTTACTCTACAATTAAAATTGGCAGAGTTATAGCGCAAAGAATATGCTAAAAATTCCAAAAATCATTACTAACAAATTTCAAAACATACTTCGAGAACTCTATACTAAAATACAGGGGAGGCTATGAGTTATTGGTATACAATGCGTTTTTGTGAATTTGAAATTGGCATGATTTTTGATATTTTCTCCATTTTCGTGGCGCTATAACTCTGTTAATTTTGATTGTAGAGTACAACATCTCAGATTAAATTTGTAGGAAATTTTGTCCTCTTGTTTTGGCAGATTTTGTGCTGAAATGGACTGTAAAGAAGTTACAGGCCAAAAACTGATGAAAAGGCCGATTTTAGATGGTTTTTTGAAGATAGCGGCGGGAGCACAGGGGGGAAAGTGACGCAAACTTGGATTTTAACTTACCCCACCTGTCTTTATAACATATCAAACATTTGAGGAGTCCCCAATTTTTGCACGCTAACCCCTATTATTTCGTCTCTATTGATTGGAGTATTATCTACGCCACTGATAGCGACACATAAAGAATTAAAATGAAAATAAAAAAACAGGAGAAAAAAGATGCCAAAAACCTGAAAAAAAACGGTGCTGGAGGAGTTTTAAAAACCCCGAAAAAAACGGAGCTGAATAGGTGCTAAAAGGACCGTGTTGAAAAAGAAACGGCTCCTAGCTAAAAAAAAAACCGGAGTTTTATACATACATATGTACTTTAAAAATTGGTACCGGGCTTAAAACCGATATACCGGTGTTGGGAGGAGGCTTAGGCTTATACTGGCCATTCTGCATTTATTTAGCAGCAGTTTGCTCACATTTTTTGGAAATGCTTTCACATAGTTTAATTATACCTAACACCATCAGCTCGTCCTCGATTTCGATACTTTACTAGCCGAATATCGCGCATTCAACCCTTTCCAATTAAAATCCATGTACCATAACACAATATTATTAATAATAATTGTTGGACCTTAAGGCGATCCAAATTTGTTTCTCGCGTAAAATCGATATTGATGGGGTATCAGTAAAATGTTCTTCTACTCGTGTATAGATACACCAAAACCTCAAATATCCGTGACCAATTGAAAAATCGTCTTCAGATTAAAAGTCGAAATTGAAATACAAATGCTAACATCATCATCATCATCAACAACAGAAACACATCATCATGATCATGGTCGTTTTCGTTTGTAAGCATCATAATGCAATAACAACAAAAATACCACGCCATAGAGTCATCTTCATCGTATCATCATTAACAATGCACGCGGACGCGTCTCGTAAATAACCTATACAATCTTTTTATTAAGTCTGCGAGAACGCAGCAATAGGACCGGGAGCTATAGAGTCAATCTCTCTCGCCGAATAAAAGGCAAAACAATAATACACTAAGGCACCACAACAACCGTGAACATTGGCATCATCAACATTTCTTCGCGGTCCATCATCACAGCATCCGCTCCCGGTAACCTCTGCATATATGTAGCTCAACATACCACCAAAACCCAAAAGTCCAACAACACTAGTCCCTAGTATGTTGTAGTTGTATTGGCAGTTATCGTACCTAAGTCGCGTATACACCTTCCCAAATCGAACTAATAACGACTCAATCAAGACAGTTGTGTGTACGGTACGGACTTACGAACGGACACGGTCTCATGTAGCTTGATTTTGCTAAGCGCGATCAACCCATAACCAACTACAGCTACCTGCCGATATATTTAATTGACCAAAAACCCCGAAAACTGATTTTTGCTGTTTCTTTTCACATCATTGGCTTCTTCGATATTTTTGAGAGTAGGTTTGTTTTTTTTTTCTTGTCTCGCAAGACGATTGATTCTAATTGCAGGTCTGGCTACTGAATTTCATATATAAAAGTGATCTTGGCATGGTTTCAATGATACTTTTTGGCGATGCCTCTGATTGTTATTTGGAGTATTTATCTGATTATTGTAAAATAATGGCGGATAAATCGAGATTGCAGGGTTTCAAATTGAGGTGTGTTTATCGTAGAAAAATTACTCTGCGTAAGATTGGATAGGGTGACCTTAAGCGTTTATTAAATTCAAAAAAGAAACTCGTGCATTACATTTTGTAAGATTTTTAAAATTAATAACAAGCCCAAATATAATTTGATTTATATCATATGAAACATATAAAATTTGAAAATTAATTTCTTTGATAAAACAAAAAATAGCTCAAACCGCGAGTACACCTACTTCAGATAATAACACGATTCAACTAATCACATAATCTCCATCAACTATAGAAAATAATATCTTTAATGGCTTATTTGATTCCTTTATGATGTGAAATTTATTTTCACATCATTCATGAAACAACCATACTCTTATTGTTATACCGCAAAGTGATCTCGGCATACTGCATTGACTATACCATACTAAGTCGCATACTAATTTCAGATCGATCATGCCAACAATATGATCAATGTGATATGCTTTGCCGCCATTACCAGATTAAATTGTTAGATTCAAGATATAAGTACGTGTGCGTGGCAAAAGAACGTGCTGCCTATAAATCGTGCTGATTGAGCCATTAAAAAAGTAAGGTATCTATTTTGATATGTACTTGTAAAGGTGCACAATTTAACGGACTGGAGCCCATAAAGTGTGGTGTTCTCTCTCAATATTGCTATCATTTTTAGTCACGCATCAACATCACTGAAAATAAAGACATCAACATCAAGCTACAAAATAGGACTCAGAAGGAATACTGAAAGTTTGTAGAAACAACCGATCAAGTCATAATTACAAAACCTAATTTTATTAATTAGAATTTAGTTTGATTTTTTTAGTGTTTTTTTTGCGTATCAATTAAAGAAAATCATACTAAAAATTAATCTTATAATATAGTATTTCTCAATTAAAAAAATTCTTATCCCAAATGAAAAAATCCGTATACCAAATGAAAAAATCCTTATCCCAAATGAAAAAATCCTTTTGTGTGAATTAAAATAAAATAAATTTAGGGTTGTTTTAAGTTGTTTCTTGCATTTAATTATGAGGTGTGGTTGATGTTATTGAGGATATGAATAGAGGATCGGCTTCGTCGGGTTGGCTAATGCAATTGCCGTGGTTGGACATATGAAATTTTATACTCGTACGTAAAGTTCCTTGTGTGTGGCTGGCCTTTGATCTTCATCACATACGCATACCGATCGTCATCGAATTTGGTAGGAATGTGTAGAATGGTAACAGTATTTGGAACGAAATACTTAGAAGTTGGTAGGGCAAAGATAAGAAGGTGTCCCGGAGATTTGAAAATCTGTTCACTGAATAACTCACGAACGGCTCAACCGATCGTCATGAAATTTGGTACGAATGTGTAGAAAGGTAACAGTCTTTGGAACGAGATATTTAGAAGCTGGTAGCGCTAATTAATTAATTAATTTTAACAATTTTATTTTATGTAGTTTATTAATTTCCAAATTAATTAGTTAATTAATAAGTAAGTTATAAACGAAAAGAATGGCTCGGGAACAATATCGAACAAAGTGTCACGGAATTTCTGTTGATATGTGAGAAAAAGTGGCATTAAATCGGGTCGGGCACAAATTTGAGACAAATATTTTTTGTAATTGTACTAAAAAAAAATTTCGGAGCAGACTGAATACATTTTCTCCATTACCATATAATTACAGTAAAACACGGTTAAGTGCAACACGCTTAAGTGCAAAACTCGGATAAGTGCACACAATTTTCATGCGCCATCCATTCAATGCGATTTCCAATACATTTGAAAACGGATAAGTGCAACACGAATAAGTGCACAACACGCTTAAGTGCACGCAATTTGTTGGTAAGGTTAACAACATTTGGACACGATTAATGACGGATAAGTGCATATGTGCATTTGAAAAATTTATTAGTGCAGACGTTTCGAACCAGTGGACTATTTTACGTTATAGCCGGAGATATCTAATATTTATTGCTTCAATTTATGAAAATGTAGAAGAAAGGGAAATCAGGTCTTCTGGATAATTTTTGTCTTTAAGTAGGTAAATTTGGAAGTTAAAAATTGTTCTCTTTGGGAGCAGCTTAAGGCTAAGATCAAACATTGCCTTGATAAAAAAAATGTTTAGCATCAAAAGTTGCAGTCTCTTTCTCATTCCAGCGTTCATGTTATCAGTCTTAATCTGTCTCCTCCTTTAGATCGCAGGACACCACTAAGATAGTCGTTACGTTAGGTTGTTAGCAAATTTTGGTTTTTATTTTTTGGCGAACAAATTTTTTTTGGATGTTGTTTTCCCATTTCTGCAAGCAAGTGATAATTTTTACATCCATAAATTGTAATTTAAAATGAACAAAAAAATAATTATTTTAGGCTACACACAATTTTTGACGTCCCAAAAGCCTAAAAAAACCCCACAAAAGACTTATACTCCTGCATTGCAGATAGTGGGTGCCGTCTTTTGCGAGGTATTAATGGAACTATTGTTGGTCTAACTAAACTAAGGATGGAATCCATTCCAACCAGCTTTGTGTTCAAATTCGGTATCGGCTTTGTTCAGTGCAAAAATATTATTGTTAATTTTTCGTCAAAAGATATTAAATTGTGAGTTATAATTTTCAATAACTTTTTGTGACAGTTTTGCAGCGAACACCATGCCAATATAACCGAATACTGCTTAAAAACGCCATTTGCTTTGTTTGAAAAACATTGTCCTAAACATGGTGGCGTCCAGTCTTTTTTCTGTTTGAGCTCTTATAATTGAAATTACGTGGTTGGGTCTAGACTGAAATCGAAAAACATTTTGTTTTGTATATAAAATTGTGATTTCCATTGGAGCACATTCCTAACCATCCTGGCTGTCCCGGGGCTTGTAATTTAGGAATGAGGGAGATCGAGATGTCTTGAAATGTATGTCAATATATTTTATTCGGGGTCATAAAAGTGAGAGTGCTACGAAAAGTACAAATGGATACAATTTTTTAGGGTTTTTTAGATTTTTCAAAAAACCCTTATGAAATCGATTTTGTCCGTCCGTCTGTCCGTCTGTCCGTCCGTCTGTTCACTAAATAACTCGCGAACGGCTCATGAAATTTGGTAGGAATGTGTAGAATGGTAACAGTCTTTGGCACGAAATACTAAAAAGTTGGTAGGACAAAAATAACAGGGTGTCCCGGACATTTTAAAATTTGTTCACTAAATAACTCGCAAACGGCTTAACGGATCGTCATGAAATTTGGTAGGAATCTGTAGAATGGTAACAGTCTTTGGCATGAAATACCTAAAAATTGCTATGGCAAAGATAACAGGGTGTCCCGGACATTTACAAATTTGTTAACTAAATACCTCGCGAACGGCTTAACCGATCGTCATGTATTTTAGTAGGAATGTGTAGAATAGTAACAGTCTTTGGCACGAAATACTTAGAAGTTAGTAGGGCAAAGATAACAGGGTGTCCCGGAGATTTAAAAATTTGTTCACTAACTGATCGTTATGAAATTTGGTAGGAATGTGTAGAATTGTAACAGTCCTTAGCACGAAATACTTAGACGTTGGTAGAATAAAGCTAACAGGGTGTCTCGGAGATTTTAAAAAGCCGACTTTTTTAGTTTTTATCGGACATGGACGTATGGGTGCTCACATCAAAGAACTCGATGGGTACATTTCATATCAGTCGCTTTTTTCCCGTTTGGAGTAATGGTAACGGAGTTACAGCTAATATATCCAGTTAATATGTGTAGCCATGATACATAGTAAATCTATTTTTGGATTGGTCTAATTAAAAAGTGTTACAGAATGAAAGGCGTTTATTTAGACCAATCCAAAAATAGATTTACGAGAAGCATTTCATTAATATTGTGCATAATGCTTATTTATTACCTATAAAATATATGTGCAAAATTATTCACAATGTGTGTATCCAAAATCTAAAAAACCCTCGTATTGCGGGCGCAGCCCTCTGTACGCCGGTATTTTTGTGGTATAAACTGGAAAATTTTCCTAGCAAGTTTATTTTTGCTATTATTTAGTTAAGTTAAAAAAATTTCCAATTGAGGAAAGTATAGCCACACAATATCAGTTGTTACCACTACACTAGTTTCCATATATGCAACGTAAATTAGATAGTTTGTATGGAGCACTGATAAGTGCACAACACGCTTAAGTGCACGAAAAAAATGTGCATTATCGATGTGCACTTATCCGTGTTTTACTGTACAAGTAAATCTAAAACAGATCATATTATTTCTTGGGGTACTTATTAAGACCATAAACCAATGCTAACGCATTGTGTGGGAATTGCAATTAAATCATGTATGTATATACCATTTTCAATACAAATTCACCTTTTTCTTGACACAAATTAACTATGCATTAAATGAAATTAATGATTTCGCGAAGGTAATTAACGCTTTTAAAAGATAAACTAACGATTTCCCTAATGAAATTAACGTTTTAACAAGTCAAATTACCGATTTGACAATGAGAGTGATTTGCTGAATGATTATTTTAATTTTAGCGTTTAGCGTTAATTTCATTAGCGAAATCGTTAATTTGATTTGTTAATTTCATTTGATGTACAGTTAATTTGGGATGAGAGAAAAAAATGAATTTTTCTTGAAAATGGTATATATTTTTCATAATTCAATTTATTTTCACTTTATTGAAGAAATAACAAAATTCTTATTTCTTCCAAATTATGAAAAATCCTAGAATTAAAATCAACCAATTCGGAAGGATCTCGTTCATAAAAAAAAATATTTTCTCATACTGAAATCGGAACTCTTTTGCTGCAAGCACAAAAAGGGCAAAACTTCAGCTATGACTATCCCAATGAAGAAAAGTACATTTTTTGTTGAGTTTTCAAATGTCAAAAGTAAAAACATGCAATTGAAAAGCCTTAACACTTATGCAACTTCTGTCAACTTGGCAAATTTCAAAACGGTACACTTTTCTGAAATTATTGTCAGAATTTTCAAAGAAAAATAAATTTTTATATTTCTCTAAAGTTTCATTATATGTACGTATGTATCAACGAAGCGAAGTTGATATTTGAAACCGATGAAAGAACGGCATAGGTGAACGTTCATGACGCTGAAAATTTTAATAAAATGAGAAATTTTACTTCTACGCAATAATTTTCACAAAACACGCTATATCAGAATAACGGTAAAATCAAATCTACTGTCTAGCAAAAATTTACGACTAGCTCAGACGAGTTGCACTGTCGACCCTACTAATATTTTCTAAACAATGTGCGTCGCCATGTAAAAGAACAGAATTCGCATACATAACTACAGATAAGACAAATCAAGTCGCTTTTTATTTATTCTTATATGACCGCTTTAATAAAAGATACGCCTTGCATGGATTTTTGCTCTGTGATAAAGATTGAAGAACACTTATGACCCTCGAAGCGGAAAGCTCAAAGCTCATACATACGTGTGTGGGCGAATGAAAAAATTATTGGATATGAATAAAGAAAATCAATTTGGAAATTGAATATTCACTTTCAACACAAATCGAATCGTTTAAATTTTATTTTAAATATTTAATTTGCTTAAAATTATTATGGTTGAAATTGATTCTTATTATGCTGAACTCAAAGCAGAAAACCGTTTTCCCCTATCTCATAAATTCTCTTGATAAATCAGTTTTGGCTTTACATTTGAAAAAGTCTTTTTTCGTTATTTTTTTGATTTTTTTCCAAAATATGATATTCTTATGCATTGCCTATTTAGTGTAATAAACTGGTGAAAACCCTTGTACATGCAAAATGTGGTCGTTCATTTCTTTTTCGGGCAGCTGAGCTTCCCACCAAAATTTCGTTGCTAAACAGTGTCAATATCGCGGAAACCTAAAAATTTTTGCTGGACAGTTTTTAATTTTCCGTGGCAAAAGGTGCATTTTATCATGCTATTCGGGTCAAAATCACAAAAAAAAACTTCAAAAACTGGCTATCAATTGAAGCGATACCGCTTAACACATCTTGAAGATTTGTGTCGCATTCCACGCGAAATCCAAAAATTTAGGGGTTTTTCACGATGTTGACCCTGTTTCGCAATGAAAATTCAGTGTGAAGATCTGGATTCGTGACCACCATCGCAAAAAAAAACATAAAAAACAATAAAACAAGTCGCTATCACATTTTGCCTTCTGAAAACACGTAATGGCTAGCCTAATTCAATTTTTATAGGATCATATTAAATACATTTTTTATTAAACATTAAATAAATTACACACAAAAAAATACTTTTTTTCTAAAATTAGAAATGCAACGTTCAATTGAAAAAAACACTAGGGTCAAAACTTTCTTATGCACTTGCTCCGAAACGTCCTTTTTCATAAAAGGATAACAATAGTCCACTCTAGTGTAGATGTTCATCGGTCAAATATGTATATCAGGGATCCGTAGCGTAGCCGGTCAGAGCAATATTAAATCCCAAAGGCATAGAGCGGAGCGATTTTTTTAAAAATCTGGGCTACTCATAATTTTCTTAAAAATTAAACAAGAAGTTTCACCAACTGAAAATTCGACCAAAGGATTTCATGGTCTTTCAAAAATTGATTAAAGACACCATTGCTTTAAATTCGAGGGTTGTGTCGGCTGCGAAAATTATGGCCGAGTTCAGGTATCAAGGAGATACCATTTCTGCGGAAGGTTGAGGATCCTTTAGCCTGAATTATTCAATTATGAGTAATTTTTAATAGCGTAAATTTTTTTATCATACGAAAAATATACCGTCAGAAATATATCATAATAGCTACGAAATTTTATATTGCCATATTTTTTAATATTCCTACATCTCGTTTCGTATTTTCGGAGATATGGTGTAAAAAATTTTGTAGGAACTGGAGTGAAAGGAAAATATTTTTTTAGTCAAAAATGAGCGATTTCAGATTTCATTGTTAAAGTTAAAGCC
Source organism: Microchrysa polita (assembly GCA_949715475.1). NCBI lineage: Eukaryota > Metazoa > Arthropoda > Insecta > Diptera > Stratiomyidae > Microchrysa > Microchrysa polita. Next base: position 13,770,166 of record OX454418.1, on the reverse strand, counting down.
AGAGTGGAGGGAAGCGAAAAAATAGGGCCGCTCCGGATCCCTGACGATGACAGCTAGGACTCTGAAATGCTGAAACTTTCAGCAAAATGTAAACATATTATGCTCGCCTTCGACAAATCAAAAGATTTAGCCCTGTTACGCCCTTTCTAAACATTGAAGAGATAGCGTTGACACACAACAAAATAAAAAAAAATCTTACAGCGTCAGGAAAACACTATACATTTGTCACGTTTTCAGCAAAAAAAAAACATCTCGAATTTATTAAAAATGATTATGTTTCACAGTCCCACCCTTGGGTTGTTGAAATACCTATACAGCGCACCTCGGAAGGCATATTATATTGTTAGTCGCTAGTCTTGACGTTATATTCCGTTAATAATAATGTCCCACAGTAGATCAAAATGGATTGCTATTGTTTTGAATGTAATTTACATTAACGTGGGCATGCTATAAAGGTCCTATACAGTAGGAAGAGAAAATAGTTCATCCTTTGCCTCCGTAAAAACTGCTGGGACGATTTTTATTGAATATCTGTATTTTTTACAAAAAATGCAACATAGACAAGAGACACAAATGTCTTCATGAGTCTATATGTGTACCCTACATTTATCTACACATTTAGGGTTACTCGCTCAAATCTTTCGTTTTACACCGAGATGCTTACTAAATTAAATTTGGAACCACAAAACTCCCTAGACTGGCCAGTTTTGGACTATAGCGGCATTGATTCTTGTTCCCAAATCTATGATTAAATTCAGTGGAAAATATGACTAAACCACCAAAAAATAATTTAAGGGTCAATAATAAAGCATTTTACCAACCAACAACAAAAGAAAATAATAAAACCAACTCCTCCAGACCAAAAGTTCACCAAAAACGTCTGCGAATAAAACTTGTCCGGAGAAAATATTGTGCTCCGCCTACCTGTTAAATGTAACGATAACGACAACGCGTTACAGATGGACGGACAGATAACGTAACGTAACTTGGCGTTAATGGTGCGAACACATTCAAAAATAATTATCATCAACCTGGCGATTTTCTGCGGTCATCCGGACAAGTGATTCTTCTGCACCGAGTGTGCACTTTACATCACCATCATCCTGGGATGATGCATGTGTACACACGCATATAACCAAACCACCTTTTCAGGTGCAGCCCAACTGAATTTGAAATGTGGTGCACACATCTTGCAACAGAGGGGCACGCCAGTAAATATTGTCTGTATGTTGGTTAGCCTTGAGCTCGCTAGTCAGCTTAAGCCCGTTCGACTTGACTTCGAAACGATGATATCTCCATCTTGGGACGAAGAAAAGATTTCTCGCATAGTCTCATCATTCCGATCGGCCGGCCGGCCGGCGGTCGCCCTTTCTTTCCGGGACGAATAAATCGAATGCAATTTGAAATCGTATCACGCGAGAATCGCAAGACACGTTTGAAGTAAATCTTGAAATTGGTAATTAAAAGAAGGAGAATATTGATAAAGCGCATTTATAGAAAGTAACTTATTGAGCACACGCTGTATTTTGGTGAGTGTTTTCCAGCGGTACCTATGGAGGTCAACATCTCACCTTTGTGGTGTTTCATTTCATCTCTTCGGTCGATTTAATTATAATTTCGTGTCGATGAACATAGTATGAAGGGACGTATGTGTATGGAAACAATCATCGCGCATCATATCCTTAGCACAGCCACATACTATATATGCACTTTGAAAAGCAAAGGCGGCATTCTTTTATTGCTATATATTTATAATTTTTTTTCCTCACTCTCGACATTCATCTGATCTTCGGATGATTTATAGTGTTTAATAATAGAGCGCTAAGCACAAATTTGTACTGTTGAACGACTTATAAGGCCGCGTATGAGTGCTCTTGATATCAGCGCAGATACAAACTCATTTTTTCCGCTCCCTCAATGTCGATTTACCTGTTCGGAGGCCTGTATGTGATAGTATAAAACCTAAAACTTAACTATCACATATAGGTTTGGGGCAAATCCGTTGTCTTCTTTATATAGTTAAGCTGTTGCTTTGACTGACTGCTCAAAATTTATATTATTATTGGTCGGTCATAGAGTCCGGAATGCCGCTCAAATATCAAACCGAACCCCAGCAATATATACTCAAACAGAGATGTTAGCGCTCCTCTGCCCGGGATCGTGGATTTTCAGCAACTGAAAATAAATTAGAAAGATACATAAAAAAAAGAGTTAAATGGCCCCAAGAAATTACACGATGAAGACACAGAAGATTAGTCGTGGTGAAGAAGACGCGAGACCGTAATGAGAGGAGAATGAGTGGCCGTGTTTTTTACACTTGTAGAAGTTGCTGATGCTTCTTCTCTTTTTTCTGACAGTCTAAAAGATAATTAAATTAATGTTGGCAAGTCGGCAAACAATATCTTAATTGGGAAGATTTTTTTTTGTTAGATTTTAAAGCGAATTGGTTTTGTCTTGCTTTTCAATGATGTATGGTAGATTTATATTGGAGTTTTTTTTGTGATTTCTAGTTTGGGAATATTAATTTCTTGTGGTTATTGAATTTCGGAATGTGGTGGAGAACTCTTTTAGCATTTCAATTTATTCGAAGAATTAATTTATTTAATAAAATTACTATGCATTAATATTCTTCCATGTGAGAGGCTGAATTTAATATCTTTTTTAACAAAAGTCATTTTCCCGCAAAATAACTGACTCAATCAATTATAATTGCATTTTAATTGTATTAAAGTCTTATGAAGCGATCGATGAGGGACGTAGAGTTATTTTTTTTTTTTTCTATAAACCCTAGGATACGTTTTCAATCAAGTAAGCGCTCTAGACAGACACTAAGTATAAGTAGCATCTACGCATGTCAGACAAACTTGTGAAAATTATAGCCTTCAAGCGTTTTTCCTCAGGGCAAAATTGTTTCAGTTTATTATGTACAGGTATTTCCTTTGGAAGTATAATGAATATTCCTAGCAAAGAAAATTGGTAAATTACGAAGTCGCGTGAATAACAACGCCTGAACAATTTTTCAATTAGCTGGACGCATGATGGTTTTAAGACATATATTGATATTAAATCTATATATTTTATCTACATACATGTATATAAGAAAGTAGTGTTTATTATACCATTTATATCTAAAGAACGGCTGGACCGATTGTCATGATCTTAGGCCAATTGAAACTACATATTGACAAATGCGAAAAATTCACAATGAGCGACAATTCACAATGAGCCATTTTTCACATATTTCTATCTGCATTTCTTTAACTTATTAGCGGAGTTTTTAAAACTTAAAACTCCACCCCGAAAAGCAAAATAAATATTCAAAATTTCGAAAAGTTCACAATTATCAAAATTAGGCAGACAGTTCTTTTTCACAAACTTCTTCGTGCATTTCTTAAAAGAATTAACGGATTTCAGTAAACATAATATCTTTGGTTTCTACCCAGTAGAGAGTGGCTGGCTACCCATAGTAGAATAAATATCCATTGAAACATGAGAAAAACTCACAATGAACAAAGTTTTGAACACAGAACAATAAGCGGATTTCAGTGAAGCCCCACCGAATTGGTCTCTATAATCCGAACCGCAGAAAAACTATTGAAATATGCACAAAATCCACAATGAGGTTAATTATGAAAAAAAATCGATTGCACGAACATCTTAATAGCGCAATAACGAAACTAACTACCAAAAATAGTAGAGTAACTTTTAAAACATACGCAAAATTCACAATGAGTAAAATTATAAAGACAGGTTTCCTTCACATAATTCTGCTCACTCATCCTGAACGAATTAGTACAATTTAGTAAATTAGATTAGATAACTAGATTTTTAGTATTTTATCATGCTTTTTAACAGAATCGCGGATTTTCGAATTGCATCTCACCCCTGAGTGACTTCCCAAAAGTTCATGAAATATTTGAAAAATTGGCCGCGAAGAAATTGTGAAGGTAGTTCATTATAAGTCCCGGCGTTGGCATAAATCTCTTGCTTGGCTTATCATATTTCAGCAAATTGCTCCCCCGGCCCTTCCTCCTGAGGAAGGAGGAACGTATCGAGGAAAGAACAGCTATTGAAAATCAAAAAAAAAATAGTAATATAAAAATCACGAATTACGCCTTATTTTGTCAAAATAGTTAAACAAACAACCTCAAATAGCAAAATAGCTTATGAAGCATCTGGAAAATTAGCGGATAGAAGCGATTTGGAGGCAGTTCATTTTCTCATATTTTTGCCTATATTCCTTGAATTTTTTAGCAAATTTCCATTAGCCGAAACACTCCTCTCCCGTGTCTTCAATGAAGACCCTTCTTAATGGCAAATCCACAGTTCAAGAGAAATTGGCCTACGTGTGCTTTTATCTGTTAATCGCATTACCGAATTCCAGTAATTACATCCCATTGATAAAATATGAAGGCAGCTAATTTTAACCTACTTTTGTCCATATCTCTTGATCGGAGTCAGTGGCGTAAAGCACGGTGTTCCATGTGTTCAGTGGAACACGGGCCCTCAGCCGGAAGGGCCCCAAATCCCGAGAACCATATTTGTTTTAAATAATAATGTTAATTAGTCAGAGGTACCGAACTACTACCGCTGATGTGTAAGTTAAAGTTGAGAGCTATCAGTGGCGGCTCGTGGCTCTAAAAGTAGGTGAAGTGACCATTAAAAACAAGGATCGATATAATGTAAATGATATTCTCAAACCTTTTGTTTTACAAAGGCAAAATACTATCTTTGTAATTTCATTGACTTGCATAACTCAACCGAACAAATTTGTACATCCAAAACAATTTATCAATTTCCAAATTATCCACAGATAAAATTCTGCATCAACTAAAAACACAAGAGAAATCGCAAAGAATCACCTCATACGATACGGAAGTGAAGATGAGGTACATACCAGCCAAAAAGCTATTCACTATTGCTAAGAAAATCCAGTGTACACATTTCGTGCTGAATACATTGTTGCAGTAGAATCGTGTATCTGAAGTGAAGAGGTGGAGCTGTGAAACGATTACCTCTTCACTTGTTAATCATTCTATGGATAGGAGAAATCCGCCACTGAGAGCTATGCTTTTGAAATATTGACACTTACACATTCCAAATTGACGAATTTTCGATTATGATGATAATTTTTTTTATCTAAATAGATCAATTTCAGAATTATTTCGATGAATTTCCATTCCATTTCCATTAACGAAGTTCTATGTCAAATTGACGAATTTTAAAATAATTACCTGCAACAAGCAAAGTATTGGAAAAAATTTTGCTATCCCGCTTAAGTGAAATCGTGGAAAGGCTGAAAATAGTTCCAGATTTTCAGTTTGGATTTAGGCGAAAACACTCGACTGTCCAACAATCTTTTCGACTTAGGAAATATATCCAAGAGTCTTTCAATGATAAAAAATCCGTAGGTGTAGTAGCGCTAGACATTCAAAAGTCCTTTGATTCGGTTTGGCATGATGGTCTCATATCCAAATTGATTCATTTCAACATCCCTATTTATTTGATTAAGATCATACAATCCTTCCTTTCAAACCGAACATTTTCTGTTAGAGTTGGTACATCAAACTCTACAACAAAATCAATTTCGGCAGGTGTTCCACAGGGTTCGTGTTTGAGTCCACTTCTCTTTAATATATTCACCGCGGATATCCCTACAAATAGCAATTGCGAGATAGCATGTTTTGCAGACGATGTATGCATATTCTGCGCCAGTGATGATCCCACATTCATTCAAATAATTTAGAACATCAACTTGAGACTCTGTACCAGTACTATTTTCGATGGAAAATAAGACTTAATACCTCGAAGACGCAGGCAACTTTTTTCACGAAAAAGAGGAAAAGGTCAAACCTTCCCAATTCACCCCTGAATTTCCTTGGCGAATACATTCCTTGGAAAAAAGAGCTCACCTATCTAGGATTAGTTTTTGATAACAAACTCTCAGGGTATTCTCAAATGGAAATAACAAGTGAAAAAATGATGAAATCATACTGTTCCTTATATCCACTTTTAAATAAGAAATCTGACTTATCACTTGATAATAAAATATTGATATATAAAATGGTCATCCAGCCTATCGCATCTTATGGATTATTTGTATGGGGCCAATACAGTAAAACAACAAAAAAGAAAATTCAAGTCACACAAAACAAACTTTTAAAATTTAAAATGCATTTGTAATAAAAAATTTTTAGTTAATTAAATTTCCGTTTTGTTTTATAATAAAATTGTGTTTAATAAACTAAAAATTGTGATTTTCTGCGATCCATAAAGGGATTTGACGCACCAGACTGAAATCAATTAACATGATCGCAGACGTGGTTAATAAGTGTGAGATAAATACACATAATCCTCAAATTTATTAGTAACAAACCATTCTTTTACTCAATTAATAGACTACACCAAGAGACAAAAGTTTTGACCCTAAATGAAATTGTAAACAATAGCACAACTAAATTGTTGGCAATTTGCACTATTAGTAATAATATCCTCGTTAGAGCACTTAGTAATTAATGCGAACTTTTAATTATATTATGATGTAGATATTTAAGATTAGATTAAGTAATAGTTTTAGTTTATTTTTAATTTTTGTATTCACGAGGTTTTAGTTATTTCTTTTTTCCTCAATTATGTACAATTTAGTTCTAGAGAACTGAACCTAGCATATGAAATATTTTATTTACAATATTATAGAATTAAGGCCATCGCCGGCATCTAACCTATATGCTAACTGAAATGTCAAACTTATTACTGCTTGAAATAAATTGAATTGAATTGAATTGAATAAAATAATTTTGTCGAATTTTCCAATTTTGATGAGAAATTTTCATTACAAATTGGTGACTTTCCCTGTCAATTTGATGAATATGCAAATCATGTTGACGTATTTCCATTTCAAAATGATGAATTTCCAAATACGTTGACGAATTTCCATTACAAATCGACGAATTTTAACTGACGAAATTCCAGATCAAAATCCCGAAAATATTTGCGGATTTAAAAATCAAGTTTACCAATGTCCATATCAAATTTTCAAATTTCCACCACAAAAAAATGAATTTTTAATTAATATTAACGAATTTCCATTTCAAATTGATAAATTTCTCAATCCAGCTGACGGATTTTCGTTTTATAAAATCCATGACAAATTTATTTTAATTTCCATTTCTAATTGTCAAATTTGAAAATTATATGTGTACTTTGTTCCAACCACACATTTTGCTCTGCAATTGAGCTAAATTTTATAAAAATTGCTCTAGGTTTGTCATCTCAAGCTTTTTCTAGACGTATCATAGTTGAGACGGGTGTTATATATGTATATAGATATCTCGATAGCTTTCTTCTCTTTTGAGAAAATTTCATTTAAGTCTTCATTCTTCGTCTCTGGGAAACCGGTTATTTCTACTTCGGTGTCGAGTTTGTGCTGCTCCATATTGTTGACGTGTGTTGTCAAAGACTTAATTTGCGATTTTAGGATCTGATTTTTTCTCGATAGATCTTCACAAATTTTGGACAAGGTGTCTATCTTGCTCCTATATAGGTTGATATTTATATCGAAATCATCAACTTTAGCGCAACAGTAGTCTAGTGATTTTCGATATTCGCCCATTTCGATTTTCAACCTGTTTTCCATTTGTGCTAGATCGATTTGTATGCTTTTTTCAAATCGTTGATGATGTTAATTAAATCACCATAATTTTTGTTTTCGTTCTCTGCTATTGCTGTCGCGACAATTTTGACAGGACCACGACTTCTTGCGCTCCTTTGACAATTTTCGAAAGCTCGCTTCTTCGTATCCCCGCGCAATCGAAAGTAGTAATTTTTGCATTTTGAGCAGTTCATTGCATCCCCTTTTTCGAGGGATTCGGCCTTACATGTATTACATTTAAAGGTTATGTAAATCATGTAAATGGAAAGTCGCCCTTTGGAATGCGGAGGTGCTAAAGCTGTCAGTTTTATTCGTGTTGCTTTGGACGCACAGATGTTGGCCGAAATCTTCCTTTTCACTGCGACAGATGAAGAATACTTGAATTTCACAATGAACTTGACGAGAAGATTGATCCGTCTTATGAAAGCGATTCGGTAATTTACTTTTTTACATTTTTTTCGAGAGTTGTACAAATTCGACGTTTTCACTTTTATTTACAGATATGTTAAAGTCCTACGACTGGAAAGCTGGCAGGAGGTGGGCAATTAGAAAGGTAATTTCTAAAGGTTGTTTTTTGTATTGTGACTTTAAGATTTATTTTTCTCTTGCAATGCAATGACGCTGGTAAAGTATTTTTCAATGCACTAATACAAATATAGTTGTGAGGGCTGCTTATTAAAAACGAATTAAAAAATAACAGGCGCGACAATCCAACATTGGACTAAGGCCGCAGGATGTGTTAGTGACATCCTATTTCCAAGATCTTATCTGCTTTTTGATGAGGTAATGAGATCAGCATCACTCTCAGCAGTGTTATTTATCCCCATAAATGGGTACTCGTTTAACATCTGAGTGAGATCATAGTCTGTCACAAGCTCGTGAGTTCGAAAAACACCATGGAACACGGTGAGATTCGAACTCATGAGCCTGTGCACCGAAGATAAGCGCACTAACCGCTAGACCAGCCAGACTACTACTATTTATTAATAAATAATTTCGTTTTGAAAAAAATTTGTTGTTGTTGTTGTATTTTTTTCTCATGAATCGAAGATTTTGGCAGCTTTTGGCCGTTTTAACAACGGGTAGCTCCGGGACGATTTATACCGATGAACCGGCTGCCGTAGGAACATTTTCATAGAAAACGCTCACATCCATCACATCACACAGTGGGATTTGAGTTCACGCTCCTGCAGCTCAGAAATAAAGTTTCATCTCTACCACTAAACCACCGAATGCCCTTGAAGAACGATTGAAAAATATTTAAAACAAAGTAACAATTGAGGAACAGAAAATACCAACTCCAGTCAAGGGACACTATTCTATAAATAAAGAAAAATAAATCACTGGCGCGACAGACCAACCACTTCCAACATTGGACAAAGGCCGTATGGATTGGATATAAAATAAATCGAAAATTCGACTCTATGAATAAAGGGCCCCGCTTTGATATCGAACACAACAAATTGTAAAAACGTTACGCCACTGATCGCAGTAGTGAATTTGCTTTACAAAATTGATCTCTACTCTGAATAGTAAAGTTTATAATGAGCAAAATTTTGATCACAGCTATTTTTCACATAATTTTGTATTATATCTCCTAAATTGATAAACATATTGTAAAAAATTGACCCCACCGGGTTCACAACCTTTTGCCAACTTTCGGTAATCGGATTAGCGTATTTCAGTAATCTCTCCCTGAATGACTGACAAAAATTACGACTCTGAATTACTGACAAAAGTTACGAATTAGTGACATCCTATTTCCAAGATCTTATCTGCTTTTTGTTGAGGTAATGAGATCAGCATCACGCTCAGCAGTAGGGATGTCAAAAACCGGATGGTTAGTCCGAAAACCGGTACTTTCAAAACGGTTAACCGGTTTTTTTCGGTTTTTTTTCATCCTTCCGGTTTTAACCCGGACGGTTGTTTGCCCGGTTAAAACCGAAAAAAAACTTTCCAAATTCATAAAATTTTTATTATTTCTTGATTTGTCAGTCTGTAATTCTATTGCTTGTCTTCTATGAAAAATTGGCATGTGGGGTATCAAATCAAAGGGGACGTCAAGTACATTACATATCCGTGTTTGTTCCATGTTTCCAGGACCTTCAACGGAATAAATCCAGATTAAATGGAGAATTGTTGTGTTTCTCGTGTATCTTTCCGAAGCCCTAATTACGAGAGTAATTCAAATCGTCACTACGTTTCTCACTTTTCCGAATCTATAATAGCTAAAGATTCTACCATTAAATTTGCTAAGAAAAAAATGATCGGAAAGCTCTCAAAAAGGACACTAATTACAAACCTTGATCGAACGTGGGCATGCGGGGTGTCATATTAAAGAGGACGTCGAGTACATTCCATATCTGGCGTTTATTACTTGTTTCAAGGACCTTCACAGGAGAAAATTTGGATCCAATGGAAAATTTTCATGTTTCCAAAGCCGTAATTTTTCGTTTTAGCCCGAATTTTTCCATTTAGTGTCCTTGAAACAGGAAACAAACACCGGATATGCAATGCACTCGACGTCCTCTTTGACATGACACCCCGCATGCTCCCTTTCAATCAAGGTTTGTAATTAGTGTCCTTTAATGTCCTTTTCAGACCTTTCTGATAATTTTTTTCTTAGCAAATTTAATGGTAGAATCTTAACCTATCATAGATTCGGAAAAGTGAGAAACGTAGTGACAACTTGGATTATTCTCGTAGTTATGGCTTTGGAAAGATACACGGAAAACACAAAAATTTTCGATTTAATCTCGATTTATTCCGTTGAGGGTCCTTGAAACAGGAAACAAACACCGGATATGTAATGTCTTCGACGTCCCCTTTGATTTGGTGCCCCACATGCTAACCTCCGGCCAAGGATTAAAGAGTATCCTTTTTTTGTCTTTTTTGGGACCTTTCCGATCAAAATTTTTTTTAGCAAAGTGAGTTTTAGATGCCTGGGAGCTCGCTGATTCAAAAACTACAAAAAATAGCCTTAAGCCTCAATCGCAATACTCCGTTCCGTTCCGTTCAGCTGTCAAAAGTAGACCTTACGGACTGGGCATGTAAACGCACACAATGGTTGTAACGGAACGGAACGGATCGGAAGAGTTTACCAAAATTCAACTTTTACGGATCACATAACCTCACTTTATGGAAAATGACAGTTCAGGAGCATAACAAACGGATATGAACATGGATGACGAGTAGTACATCGAAGCCGTACATTAGGTACACGGAGAGAAATTTCTGTGGTGAATTTGACTAAAACGAGTAATAAAATTCACTAAAAAATAAATAATTAATATTCATTACATAATCAATAAACTTTTATCGGTTTACTACAAAATGTTGTGAACTTGACATATCGGTTGCTAATACAATTTTCATTATATTGCAGTGACAAAATTTACTACATTCTATTTCGGTAAAATTTAATTACAAACACAATAGATTTTCACTCCTGACAAATTTTATGAAAACATAAATGTCAAAAATAATATTTTTTTGTGGAAGTAATCAGTTTGGTGTCGTGCGTTTTTATACAGGATTTTGCTTCAATATAGCCTCGTATTCCGTGGTAAGTAAATACATATTTACAATTTTACGATTATTTTTAATTTTATTGTGGCTAAAATTATTATATTATTACAGGAAGTACATTGAATCAACTGATGGAGTCAGAAGTGAAGCATAACAAGAAGTTAGGATTTATGCGGTCTAGGTGTGAAAATTGAGAATAAAGACGGAATTTATTATACTCAAAAATTAAGGAAAGGGATTCATAAATTCATATTAATAATAACAATTTGAAGTATAGTACGTACTTTAAAGTCCATTCTCGAACCATCAAGTTCTTAGGAATTTGTACCTCAATGCATTGCAATCAAACTTTTTTTTTTATTTTTATACTAAATTTAACTTTTCTCTATTTTTTCCAATTTAATTAGTTGATTTTTTATGTTCCTTGCTTCTAGGGAAGAACACAAATAAAAGGATTGGAATTCAAAGAAATTCTTCACACACAGAAGAAATAAAAGATGATCAAGATAGTTTATTTCCCCAAAATTTACAGAGTCTGGATCGACCATACTTTAATTTAGTCCGAATTATCGAGAATGTAATGTATGTATGAATAAATTAAAATTTGATAACCAAACACTTTTAGAGTTAAGTAAATATAAATGTTCTTGTTATTATCATGTTTGTCAACAATTTCTCTTAGGAAAATAAACAAATAAATATCTTACCGTTGTACACAATTTTTATTTCTTCGTTTACTGTAGTAAAAATTATTAAAAATGTACTAGTTGCGGCACTGCATATGGTTAAATTTTACTATTTTGGGCGGAAATTTTTACTACTTTCGTGGTGGAAATTTACAGTTAAAACAGTCAATTTTATTAATCAGTAATAAAACTTCAAATGTCAAACGGTTACCTTTAATTATTATCAAGAATAAATTATTACTACTCTTGTAATGAATTTTTACAATAGAGGAGTTAACTTTATTGCATTGTAATAAAGTTATTCACAACGCGAGTAGTAAATTTTACTACAAATGCGATGGGGTCAAAATGCATTACATTTCTGTAAAATTTACTACGGATTTGATAAAATTTTACTACTTTTTTCTCTCCGTGTACAGTAAGTATTTATAAATGAAAAAAACTATTCTAACATTTCAAGAAACTCCGACAAAACGTATGACAACTGCCAGAACGGAACGGAGCATTGTGCTTTGCACTAATATTTTGACAAAACGGAACGGATTGGATGGTTGACGGAATGGAACGGAACGGAGTATTGCGATTGAGGCTTTACTCTTTTTTTATACCCTTCACTCGTAGAGTAAAGGGTATATTAACTTTGTCATGAAGTTTGTAACGCATTGAAGGAAGCATCTCCGACCATATAAAATATGTATATATATGATCAGCATGACGAGCTGAGTCGATTGGGCGATGTCCGTCTGTCTGTCTGTCCGTCTGTCCGTCTGTTGCTACGCGTTTTACTCGGCCAGTTTAAAAGCTATCGAGCTGAAATTTTGCACATATGTTTCTTTTCATTGCAGGCAGTTTGTATGTTTGAATCGCTAAAATCGGACCGTGGGGTCATGGGGCTGCCATACAAACCTAACCCCCCCAATTTGGTTTTTCTAAGAAAAACTTTTTCATGTGTTTACTAATTTCAACGAAATTTCACACAAATGTGTTTCTATTGATAACACAAAACATATGTAAGAATGGATTAAATCGGACTATGGGGTCATGGGGCTGCCATACAAACCTAACCCCCCAAATTAGGTTCTTCTAAGAAAAACTTTTTCATTTGTGCACCAATTTGAACCAAATTTCACACAAATGTGTTTCTATTGATGCCACAAAATATATGTAAGAATAAATGGAATCAGACTGTGGGGTCATGGGGCTGTCATACAAACCCAGCCCCCAAATTGAGTTTTTCTAAGAAAAACTTTTTTATTTCTCCACCAATTTCAATCAAACCTCATAAAAGTGCATTTCATTTGATGCCACAAAACATGTGTAAAAATGAATAGAATCGGACGATGGGGTCATGGGGCTATCATACAAAGCCAACCCCCTAAATTGAGTTCTTCTACGAACAACTTTTTTATTTGTGCACCACTTTCAACCAAAACTCGTAAAAGTGCACTTCAATTGATGCCATAAATAATCGGGCTATGGAGTCATGGGGCTACCATACAAGCCCAACCTCCCCATTTTGGATCTTCTAAGAAACATTTTTTCTACACCAATTTAAAAAAAAACCTCAATGCGTCTTTATCAAAACAAAAAAAAGTAAAACAAATGGAATCGTACTATGGGGCCATGCTCCCGCATCCCCCCAATAAAGTTTTCAGAGATATTTTTTTTATTTTTTTTTATTTTACCACTTATTCCAACCAAACCTCACACAAATATTGTTTTATCGACGCCACAGAATTTGTCAATATCAAATATTATGCGAAAACAGAAGGAAAAGAATGGGGAAGGATTAAATACAAGTTATAGGTTTGCCCCAAAAAACTTATAGCCCGAGGAGAGTGAAGGGTATTCAAATTTCGGCCGCGCCCGAAATTAGCCTCGGTCTCGTTTTCTATTTGGAGGCATGAAATGGGATATTTGACTGCACTATATGCATTGTCTAGCAATAAAACTCAGTTAACTATTTTTGAAACATTATGAATACTTCTGACAATTTTATTTGATTATCGTTTTTGTTCATGTTTCTCTTTTAGGGCTCCATTACACAGTCATATTTCTATATCATCAGCTTAACGAGTGTGTATGCATTATTTTGCTTAAATTCTAAGCAATTCAATGAAAAACCGGTTAACCGAAAACCGGTACTTTGAGCCGGTTAAAACCGGACGGTCTAACCGGCTTTGCAAAAAAAACCGAAAAAACCGAAAACCGGGTTATGGGCCGATTTTTGACATCCCTACTTAGCAGTGTTATTTATCCCCATAAATGGGTACTCGTTTAACATCTGAGTGAGATCATAGTCCGTCACAAGCTCGTGAGTTCGAAAAACACCATGATTCACGGTGAGGTTCGAACTCTGACCCTGAGCACTAACCGCTAGACCAGCCAGACTACAAAGAATAGTCATTGAAAAATATGGCAAATTGACAAAGAAAAAATCAGGTATAGATAAGTTACTCATACTCATACTCATATCGTCTATATCTCTCGAATGGAAAATGTCTTTCAATTCACCCCACCGGCTTGGTGTGCTACCCTTAACAGCAAAATAAGTATTGAAACATGCATAAAATTCACAATGAGTAAAATTTTGAAAGCAGCTATTTTTCTCATGCTTTTCTCACCTTTCTTGAACGGGTTTTATTAAATTTGCCTCGACAGATAATGACCATAGGTGGGGCGTCCAGAACGGAAGCATTGAAGTGTGCGGAAAACATTCAACGTGCAAAATTATGAAGACCATTCCTTTACTCATATTTCTTACCCCTTTATTGAAAAATTTGGATAATTGGCCAATACAGATATTATAATAATACAGTTCAATCTCCTACATTTCTCTATTTCTTGATCGAATTACCCCCTGGCCTCACTCAAACACTCAGAAAATGTATCAGGATAAAATTTATGAAGACGTATTTTCGGATTTCTGTAGTTTTTACTTACCCATCGATTGATACATTTAAATTGTAGAGCGATACGAAGTTCGCCGGGCTTGCTTGTGCTTATTAAAATAATGAGAAAAATACATGATAATATTTTGTGTTCGGTTTCGACAAATATATTACTTTTAAAGCCATAACAAATTTTATATAATATTTTTTATGATTTTATTTTTAGCAATTATATTACTTTTCTGTCCCGATCATTGCCCGAAAAAAAATCAACGATTTTATTACATACTCTCATATATTTATACCTACCCAATAAAATTACATAAACGAAAGCCCATCAAGTCCTGAATTGATTTCGTTCATCTGCCAAGCATGTCATACATTCCGCACTGATTCTTTGAACAATACCGAAACGAAGAAAGGATGGTTCACTCCTAACTGCATGTCTTCGTTCCCTTCATTCTGCCTTTTATCAGGCAGATCATTTCTTATGCATTTCAACTGATCAATTGCTTATTAACTCGAGCGCAGCGGGACTTAACACCTTCAATGTCCTGCTGTTAAGTCCGCAGATTCGTGCCTCTTTAGCTTATTCACCGGTCATGACATAAAGAAGTTATTTGGCTTGATCATGCACAATAGCGAAGAGCGAATAACTTTTGTGCGATGATAAACAATCTTTCACATAATAGACGATATAAGATGAACTCAACATTGTATTGAAAAAAAAATGAAACGACCTAATCGATGGATGGAGCTTGAAATTAATTACATAATTGATATTGCTAATGAAACCTTTCTCCATCCTTTCTCATTCAAACTAAATTATTATGATTGGCCATGGAGACATAACGTAATCTAGCGTCTAGCCTATGAAATAACTTATGTTGTCTATGCATTATAAGGGAATTTTTCATATCAGTAATCAAAGTTGTAAAATAATAATTGAATTGATTTTACAAGATTGCATTCGCGCAGCTATAAAATGCAAGAATAAAATTTTACGGCATCTTAATACGAGGTTGATAAGGACATGTTATAAATGAAACAAGTGTGTATGTTGATTTTGTACGAACACTTAATTTAATAGTTCGGCATTACCATAATGACTTCATATTCAGTGAGTTCAGATATTATACTCTAGCAGGTTTTAGCGGATTTTATAGTTTTTACTGCATGCTTGGCATTTAGGGTTAGCTATACGCGATCGTTGCCAATAAATGTGTAATCGATTAATGTCTGCGGCTATTTCAAATATGATGTTGTCTTTGAAGGATATATCAATTAGACAAATCAAATTGTGAGAGTGTATTTTTGAAGAAATAAATATTCATCAATAAGTTGCATAATTTAAACCATTCTGCTACACAAAAAAATATTTTATTAATTATTCTATATCACAGAAGAGGTGACTCCTTAATTACTATACTCGTCAAGAAATCTCATTGCTTATGCATGCACAGAATCGCCTATAACACAATTGAAATTCAAGAATATTACTTCAATCTTTGCTGCCCTGTAACACTCATAATAATAATGTTAGGTACACTCAACCACGTCAAACTTACAATACACACCATCCGTACGCACATAAAACATGAAATTACGATGTCCGGATAACCATTAGGCGTCTAATCTTAAGGTGAGATCAAAACAATACAAGAAATTAAACCAACAATAATTCCTGCAGGTCAACTAAAATAGAATAAATCCCCCGAAAAGAGTAAATGTCCAAGCACCAGAAAATTAAAAGAAAAGAAAAATGTATGTAATGAAATGAGAAGACGGCCATCGAAAAAAGAATAATATGGCCGCGAATAATTTATTATTAAAAATGTAATCATGAAAGCATTCCAGAAGTCATCAACTTCGACAAGCGCCATCATCATCGCCAACACCGTATACATAATTGACATATCGCGCAACTTATATCTTAGATACCAGGCCACAGGATTGGATGGACACAGCACACAAACTAATATGTACTATGGTTGACGCGGTCGACAACAAGAATAACAGGGAAAACAAACCAAAAATCAACCTGTCCATTAAGTGTTGTCGAAACACCGAAAATTACCCGGTAAAGGTGGCCATTATTCTTCGTTTGTCCAAGTGAAATTATATTTGTAGAATAATGAATGTCGACCGGCGGCCGGCCGGCGAGAAAGGGGGAAGCGAAATGTATATTTGACTAGCATGATGTAGTGTAGAGGATTGTTCAATGCGTGATTTAATCAGAAGCAGAAATGAATAGAAAAGAACAAAAATGTAATGTCGAAAAAATATGTATAAATGGAATAGAAGAACGCCCCGCGAAGGTTAATGGAGCTCAGTGGACTATTAGCTCAGTGATTACCGCAAACACTCGCCTCATTTGCATAACGAAATGGAATTTAATGTTTGCTCTGCATGAGATTCGCTGGCATTACCTATATACATATAATACTGGATGAAATTAGGAGTTATTAAAATTAATTCATAATAGCCTGACAAAGGCAAATGTGCATCAAACACCACACCAGTCCGTCATATGTATCCCACGAAAAAACAACAATTATTGGAAAGGATTCCACTAAAGAAAAATTCATCTGCTGCAAGAAAAATTTAATATTACCTAATTTTTGCATTTTGGGTGGATCCAATGGAAAAACCTGAATGTAAAGGACTATTTTTCAATATTCTGGTGGTATCTTCAACACCAACGAATATACACGGTGTCCAGAAACTAACGCATAAACGCATCCGAAAATGTGATTTCCAGCAAAAAATAAAAGTTAACCCTTTACCTGCCACAGGCGTTTGAAGATATCTAAAAAAATGATTTTTTAACCCAACAACAATTTTTTTTCAATCTATTTCAATTTTCTCCAACTTGTAGCAAGGTGAGGTGCTTATACGATTCTCTAAAAATTTGACGCATAGTCTCCCGATTATATCTTTTTACATATTTTTAACAGCTTTAATGCCTTAAGCGCAGAAAACTAGGATTAATTTTTGCTCGAATTCATTCAAAATTCTCCTAATATTCTGCAATTTGTGCAAAATTTAAGCAAAGTATGCCAAAATCGATCAAAAATTAGGTTTCTGCACTTAAGGCATTAAAACTTGTAACGGAGAACGTCGGACATCCGAAGATGTCCCAGGGGACGGAGCCAAGGCCTCTACGTTACGGAATTTATCCGATAGGTGTTATACTCAATACAAATGGGTTATTCTTTGCAATGTTTCCGAAAAAGGTTTTAATTTAGGAGTTTCGTCCGTTTCGGATTCGTTTCTAATAAAACCCCTGATGGCGGTGTTATTTTGAGCATGTTTACTTCGAAATAGTTTTGCTTTTTTATTCTATCGGATTTTCTTGCTCGAATACCCGGCATTTTTTTGCTGTGTAAGGAGCTAAGAATTTGGGTATTCCCGGTAAACCTATTTTGCTGGAAATGACATTACGAGTCATATTTCGGTGCGCTTACACGATAGTTTAATTTCCGGACACCCTATCTAGAACAACTTAATTTTATGTTCAAAGGACATTGGCACTTTTGTATGAAAGTTGGTCGTTGAGTGAATAGCAATGAAACTGGTGTCAAATGAAAGGGCTATATTAGAGGGTAACTACCCTGCTAGCCACAATCGGTGAACGATAAATCCAAAGAGACGGGGGAATGCAAAAATTGTCGTAGTATTCGTGAACACTCTCTCATCCACACGCGTTGGCTTATGTACTTCGACTGAATATCCATCACCCGATGACTGTCTCGATGAAGAATCGGTGCCAATTCATCGAGAGACATTTTCTTGAAATTTCGGTCAGTTTCGCTTCCTTGTCGTCATTTTGCGCCAATGGGTAATATTTTTCTTTGTATAGCGGAACCTTTTTCACTTTAAAGTTTACCTTCGTAGTGTGTGCCTCTGCATCGAGTAAATTGAATATATTAATAAATTCTTCTTCTCTGTACCGTAACTCCTTGTGGTGCATGGTGCGTTCACTCAGCCTTTTATAGGCTATTTCGAGTCAACGTTACATTGCATATAATTTCGGAGTGTATATAATGTTGCAAGCACTATATATTTCCTATCCGCACATGTCCGGAAATTTTGGAACACGCCGAGATTCGATCTCCGGATCCAGTGAGCCACAGAACGTGCTAAATGAATAAATTATTAATGAAACTACTCGACTATTTCATACGTTGTTCCTTTAAGAACGCATGAGGGAAATTCAACGATTACTTCATTAGGGCGAACTTGATGAACTCTTCGGGGAAATTCATTAAGTTTGTCATCAGTTTTAAGCATGATGAATTCGCCAGTGAAACTCATCGTACTTTTCATCAGTTCCTTTCTGATGAATTCATTGATGATCCGCACCGCATCTATCATCAGTACCTACCTCTAATGAAATCACGAGGGAAAGTCATGTTTGGGTTCACTTGGTCTTCATGCAGTCGTTCACCATATCTTTCAAAAATATATAAGGGAATTTAGTCCCGCGGCTAGAACAAATGGAATGATTCGGTTCGTCTAGAGATTCATGATGCCGGCATCGATGCATTCCTTATGCCATGGCTAGTAGGGTAATATATAAATTTTAGGTCCGTAAACACTGGGGTTCCTGAGAAAGGACGACTTTTGTTCGTCCTTCGGGGCAATTTTGCTGGTCTATAACTTTTGAAGGAATGAAGCTAGAGACTTGAAATTTTGTACAAGTGGTTTTTACTAAAGGATCTTACTTTCTGTAAAGTATGAATACTACGCGACCAATATTTCCCCAACCTCCCCTACATTTTTTTTATTTTTTTTTTTGGTATAACTTTGGTTTGGGTAGCAGTTGAGTTGTCTTAATTGGTCAAGTTATTCCCTTCTGTAGTACTATACTATACTACTGTAAAAAAAATCAGGACGAATTTTTCAAAACAGGGTACTTTTGATACCAAAAACCCTTTTCCCCTATATTCATTTTTTGCTTCTAAACCTGCGAAAAAAGCTCCAATTAAGCTGTTTTTTTGGATATTGCTTTCTTATTGCATTGTCGCTAAGTCCTTTTCGTGGGATCTCGCCAACGCAAATATTAAGACCCCCTCCATACAAAAGTCCATTCCTTAACATGCATTCATTAATGTTATGGATTGTTATGTGAGCATATAAAAACCCAAACGCATTTTTTTCTCATCCGCTCGTCAAATTAGTCGCACATAGGGGAAAAACATACATACTATTCTCAATCAGAATGAAGTTTTACGTAAAAAGAAGTAATAAATTATTATATTATTTTTAATGCATTTAAACAAGATTTAATTATTGCATTTAAACAAAACAAACATTAAAATTAGGTAACAAAAGGCTAATTAATATTGATTATTACATCTATAGTAAATGCTGCTCTGGAGGATTGAATTAATCCTACATACCATAAAACTGACAGAATATGGGCGCAGCTTGCCACTGTTCGCTTGCCAGTAAGACAACTGCAGTAATGCACATTTCAACATAGTAAATCCCCATCCGCAAATGCTCTGCAACATACGATCTAACTAACTTTTTATATGATATGTCCCTAAAGCGTGCAAATTCAAAGAATCCTCTGTTCATCGAGGAAATTCCTTTAAAAATGGGAGGTTTGCTTCAATACCCACGAAATTACTATGATGCCTATTTAAATTATTCATCTCTACATATTGATAAAGACGATTAGGCTTATTTATGTTTTCATTACCTATTTCAGGAGCCAAACGATGATCCTTGTGAAAACAATAAAAGGCGTTTAAGAGACTAGCTCCTATTTTAAAGTTGTCAAACATGTGGGGAAGTGATCTGTTAAAGTTGGTTTGACGAAACAGCTTCATTCTTCGCTCATAACTTCTACTACCCACCTGCATATGGTTATGTCTTGATCTATTCGCCTGTTCTGTGGTTAATTGGCTTTCTCCGCTTTCTCCCCTTTCCTTTGTAGGAGGTACATTAGCATCATAACCATATGCTTCTAAAATACCAATACTATCCCTAAATCCACGATCGAGAATAAAAACGTTATTTTATCTACAACCTATGTTGTAATCCTTAAACTTTTTACTCATCCGTTTCCATTGATAGTCCGATTTATACGAAATACACGTCCAACGTTATGAAATATTTTGGTCAAAATGAGTATTTTTTTGCGAGACCTTACGTCGTTTAAGCCCAATTAACTTCTTAACTTTTGAAAATAAACTAAATATATGTAAAGAGGATTTGTTCACTACAAAACAAAGATTTGATTTTATAAAAAAAAACCGGCTTAATCATACAAAACAATCACATTGCGAAAAAATATAGTAAAATACTGATTTTAATAATTTTGTTTCTTTTATGGAGTGCTACCCGTAAACTATGCTTTCGGCAGATTTCTTAGTTTTATTACGTATATTCTCCAATCGCTGGCATTACAGTCAAAATTTACTTTGTTCGGAGTTAGATAGCTCAACTAGTCAAAATTGTTGTATACCGGTCCAATTTCTCGGTGTTCATAACCAAATTAGGTTCGAAATTGTGGAACATGAAATTCGTAAAAGGAACGTCCATTGCGTAACTATCGGGCATCATCGCACCTGAATAATTTTATATTTTGGCTTGTTCTGCTATACGTTCTCATAGGGGGAACTTTTGTGTTTCCGATATTTTTCGCTATGTGTCCGCTATATAGCGGACAGTAAGATAAGTGTCGCTAATGTCGGTAACAAGAACAAGACAATTTTTCTTACGAGAGCTGATAGCGTAATGTTCCCATTACCCCAAATTTATTGAAAAAAGGCAAACCTCCGCGGCAAATTTTTCCCAGGATACATAAATGCAAGTTTTCCTCGGTGGACATAATAGGTACTTACTCGTACTCTAATACACGACAATTAGTGCATGTAGAAGTAATTTCACGGCGATTAATTATTTTGGTTGTGAACATTGAGAAATTGATTCTAGTTTCAAAGTAAAAAAAAATCATAAAATAATTTTAGCAGGAAAAACGGCCGAAGAAAATCAATTCCGGCTAAAAATACGGCCGGCCGGAATTATAAATTTCTTCCGGCTAAACAGCACGGCTTCCGGCTAAATTTGGCATATAGGTATCCATGTAATGGATATCAAGGGCCTGAAAACTACAAATATTTTAGTTTTCCACGAGTGAAACGTATGTATTGGGACGCAGCCTGTGCACCTCCGTCAGTTACGAGTGGCCGCACTTGCTGCCGTCCATTTGTCCGTGCCACCTGGCTGGAAACTATCACGGGCATGCATTCCGCAGCAGTATATTGAGCGGCAAAAAAGAAGAAGGCATCTGGTTAGTTTTACAGACTTAGCAGCAGAACATTTTCCAGGGTAAATGCATTCAAACTCGCATTTTTACTTTATATCTTATTGAAAAATTTCCAAATATTGTTGTCGATTTTGAATGTTAAATAGACGAATTTCAAAATTAAAATTTCGAATTCCCATATCTAGTTGACGAAATTACATTACAAATTGACGACTTTCTAAATTACATTGCCGAAGTGTCATTCAAACTGACAAAATTTCATGTGAAAGTGATGAATTTCCATGTCAAATTGCCTAATTTCCAAATTATTTCGATGAATTTTTAGATAGAATTGACGTATTTACATTTCAAATTGATTTTGTGAATTAAAGGACGTTTTGGCAGCACTTGACCGTTGTATTAAGGGGCAGCTGCAGGACGATTTACGAGTATATCGAAGAACAGGCTGCCGTAGAAGCGTATATATTTTATAAAGACAACACAAAATTTCATGGTGACAGTGCGATTCAAACCTGGAGAGTGTTTTCTCAACCCACTGAGCTACTGAATGCCCATAGTTCCCAAAGTTAGAATTAGAAAAATTGTTTTGATAGCAATGCAGCTGGTGCTAAAAAAAAAGGCCCGCTTTGGGTTCGAACACAAAAAAAAATTAAAAACGTTACGCTACTGTACATTGTTTTTTAATTTTAACCGTTTCAATATTTATTATTAACTTGATGGGGTTTGATTAAAATCACCCGATGGTCCAACTTTGTCTATTCTTATGCTTTCTATCGTTTTTTAGCTTTTTCCCAGAAAACCCTAATTTATATCCCGCCCATACTATGGTAGCTCAATTACCATATCGTACGAAATCGGTTATCCAAACATGCAACAGCCTACAATAGAAGTAATCATGTTTGCTTAAAGCCCTCAGAGTGTGCCCTACAAGCAGGGCCGTGGAGAGAAAATCCGGGCCCGGGGGGCATTGATTCCGGGCCCACCTCTTTCATACGATACATAATTATGAAGCAAAGAAAATTGTTATTTGAGACATCGGCCCTTAAACAAATTGTACAGTGGAATCTCTATAATCCGGCCGCCATATAATCCGGAACACCTCATAATCCGCCGTCCTCACTGAATCGGCTCAGACTCAGTAATCCGGATGTTTTCTAATCGAGAGTCTCTATAGTCCGGCATCAGTACAACAGGTGTATTTTGAGATTTAAGTTCTGAGCTAAAATTATGGGTTTTCAGAAAAATACGAATTGTAGAAAAATAAAAATAATAAAAACCTGATACCGGGGATAAGCCACTTGCCAAAAAAACTGACAGAAACTAAATCCAATCGTGAAGCATTTTTACATACTGAACTTACAAAAAAAACGGGGTTGACTGGATAGTCAACTGGATCACACTTATGTGTGTTTATTTTTTTCCAAGACTATTTTCAAGATGACTCGAGAGTTGATTGGCGAATTTTGAGGAATTACAGAAGCTAAAATCATTCTACAGAAGCCAAAATCATTAAAGAGTCATCTTTCTAGTATGAAGTTTCGTTACTAAAATCCGTGATGAAAAAAAAACTTTATTATTTAATGGTCGTGCCTAGGGATGTCCAAAACCGGACGATTAGTCCGAAAACCGGTACTTCCAGAACGGTTTACCGGGTTATTTTCTGTTTTTTACCCGGACGGTTGTTTGTCCATCCGGTTAAAACCCGGGGAAAAAATTCTTTCAAAATTCATTTCATGAATAGCCAGGATTTCGCTCAGAAAACATCATCATTTTCTTAGGAGTTGTCGGTCGCGAAAATATTCATTCAATTCAGTGAGCCAGGTACTATGTGTGTGCTGTGACTCCATCTTACTAAAACCTCACGTCCCTAACATTCTTTTCTTCGAGGCTTCGCATAAAAAATCCTCAAACATGTTCCTAGTGAGCAACCGTTAGAAAAGAAGCCCTCGAGGTCCGCTGCTCTCTAGACGAGAGCATGATGGCAACTGACTAGAATGGGAAACAATCTTGGGACTTCCCTCTCCAGATGCGCTCCCTTCCACTCCTCTACCCATCCAACTCACCGCTCGGGAGTTTTTTCAAAAAAGTAAGTTTTTCTGGCGCACCCTGTACGTGTACGGTTTTTCACATCCCTCGTCATACACTTTACACAAGATACGGATAAAACGGTACTGGTAGCCTGGTAGTCTTTTAGCATTTAGTCCTCCCAAGAAAAAAATTGAAAAATTATTGATTCCCTTGTCCCAACGAAATTATTAAGAAAACTTCTATTGGTGAACTAATATGCCAACCTATATTCGAACTTTGATATCAATAAAGCCTTGAAATTTTCGGCAGCCATTCTCGATAGAAGATTTTTCAAAGGAAACAGCTGTGATTTAATATGTACCTCCTCAACCTTTACAAAGGTTTTAGGAAAACAAGGCGGATACAGTTCACAGTTCTAACAAATGCTTGGGGAGCTCAAATCTGTAATTGATTAGCACACTCGCAGTGGTCCAGAATGTTGGTCGTGTTTGTGTTTGTTACCGAGTTAGCGAGTACTGATAGATAGATTGAAATTAAGATTCAACAATTTAAGTAATCAACATCTGGGTGTTGGTACCTTGAAAAAAAAATCATTTGCAGCAGCAGTACGTACACAAAATAATAACCGCCCGGAAAAATCCTTCTAGAAAAAAATGTCGTTGTACAGGGCTTCTATTTTCAATTCGAACACAATTTTTTAGAAAAACGGTACACTGCTGGATCAAGAAGTCGAAATTTCTTAATTGTTTATGTATAAAATCCTGCATGCACTTTCGAAAAGCAAAGGCAGATTGAATTTAGAAATTTAGTTACAAAACGATAATGTAGATTTGTTGATTTAATATTATGATTCGGGCCCAAAGTCCTAAAAATTCAATAATATACAAGACTAGTGCAGACTATGCTATGTATTGTTGTTAAAACGCTAGAAACAGTACTTAGAAGGTTTCTTAGTTTAGGACCTCAAAATAACAATTTGCATGTAAAAATAACACTGAAGCACAACTTTTGTGTCAAAATCCGGGCCCCCTATGAAATCCCGGGGCCGGGGGGAAACACCCCCCCCTCTCTACAGGCCTGCCTACAAGTACCGACAAATAATAGCGCATAACGTTTCCTTGAAGCTAAAATAAGTGTACATACTGTAAAAAATAATAGTAGGGCGTTGCGGCAAGTAATTTTAAAATTACGTTTTGTCTAGATTGCATAACGGTGTACCCAATGAAGAAAAAAAGAAGCAAACGAAATAACTGAAAATAAACGGGAACACTAAGCAGTGGCGTAGGGAATTTAATGTTTGGGTCTGGTATGACTAAATACTTATTGGCTTATTCATTGGTTTGAGTATCCAGACGCAATGCACTGAAATACACACCATTTAAAATTTTGAATTTGAACGAATTTATGCCACACAACCGCGCGTTCCAATCCCATTTGAATTTATCTTTTGCAATAGTGTAGATTATTATGCTGCTAGCACAGCCGAATAAGTACATGCTAGTATAGTTTTATTTCCTTATTCATTGGGTATACCATTTAGGCAATTTTTCCTAATTTTAGTAAGAATTGTTTTCTAAGAACCAACATTCAGAGTATTTTTAGCCAAATAATTATTCACACAAAACAGA
The DNA here is from genome assembly GCA_949715475.1 of Microchrysa polita. Taxonomy (NCBI): domain Eukaryota; kingdom Metazoa; phylum Arthropoda; class Insecta; order Diptera; family Stratiomyidae; genus Microchrysa; species Microchrysa polita. The sequence continues at coordinate 13,744,472 of OX454418.1, read as the reverse complement.
TCTGTATACTCCAAAAAGTCTAATTTGAAATCAAAAGTGAGATTATTTGACCAAGCGTGAACTTTGCGTTATCGATACGATGACAACATTTTTACGATTGCAGCCCTGAAAATAAATAATATAGGTATGCTATGAAAAATAAGAATTAAATAGTCCCGCATATGGTTATACAACATACATTTGCATAACTGACTGGTGGTTACACCCTTAACATTTCTATTCACAGCCAATTCATTTTTTGCTCGCATCGAATCGATCAGCACAATCAATAATAAATTCAAAAACTGTTTGAAACATCTTAATCAGCTATATCCTATTCGTAGCTTCTTGTTATTATTTTTCTCATGTGTTTTTGCTGGTCCGCGCGGAATCTCATTATCTCGTCGAAAATTATTAATTACACGCGACTTTAAATCACCTCGTGAGGATGCATGACTGCGCCCAGCTACCATCTATATGTACCTATGCTGATCATTTTAGGTTTAAGTTTTGGATTACCTTCGTGCCTCATAGTCCATCATGGTAAAATAATAATAAAACATCGAATGGGTGTTACTTAATCGAATATCTTTGGGCTTTTCTCATCGATGAATAAATATATCTATCGAAGATAAATGGGTGTAGCGTAGTACAGCTAACTCCTATAGCGAAACTATACATTTTGAACATTATTTCCATGCAACTTAATCAAAAAAGATACAAATTGTTTTGTACAACACTTGATAGATTCCTATCATTTTATAAAGCTTTGCGGGACCTCGCTAAGTACATAGCCCCTGGCTCGGTAGCATTAGTTTTAATTTGTTTGAATTTGATGCGTGAATAATTTATAATTGAATGTTATGGCCAGTTTTTGGAGGCTCGTTTTCGCATCGGGAGGTTGAGAGAATATTATCCATTTTACCATATGAACTTATGAGTTCATATAATAAGTTAACAAGACTGACAGTTGATATGCCTATAACAATGAGAAAAAGTTAAATGAATTTTTCGTGGGATGTGTTAATTACACGAAAAGTTTGAAGGTTCATACTTTTTTTCTGTCTGAAATTAATTTTTTGTAGTGTCTCAGATTTTCATATGAATAGGTAAAGTAGCCTTTATATTTATAAAATCTTTGTAGTAGGTACATAGGTACATGAATTTCCAAATAAATTTCGAATTAGTTTTTTTTTAAGTTATTATACATATCTTAAAAGTAATTGCATTTTTAAAAATATGTTGCACATAATAGACGGGTGGGTCTTGAAAATCGTATGGTTGTTTAAAACAGAATACCCAAGGAAATACAAAACAGAAAATAATTTCTACATGATAAACTTTTGGTATAGTTATCGACTCATATTAAATACAAACTATGAACTGACATTGGCATAATAGGTAGTACACTCAGGACACCATTTGAGCCTCATTTCATCCAGTCGCAATCAAAAATCTATTTAAATTTAATCCACTTAAATTAGTAGCACTCGTAAACAAATTTAAATTTTGCAACGCCAATTGATACCATACCTAATGCAAAATTATTAACTTTTTATCCACCAAAAACAATTCGCGAGGCGCAGACAAAACATAAAGCACTTTGTGCTGAAATGTATAGCAACTCCATTATACTACCTACTGGCTGTGAACGAGTCTGAACTCTGAATGTGATCGTTTTGTTGCCTATACCGATTGGATTTCATACATATAGCCCTCTATACTTTGCAAAGAGCACACTACAAGTGAATATGAAATAAAAGTAAATTAAAAATAATTACTCAGCTCAACCAATTTTCCCAAAAATCCATATTCGCGCGAAGCAACTTTCGTATATTGGCGAAACGAGTCGCGGCGGTGTTCATAATTGTATACAGTGCGGATGTGACTATCCTGCGCCGCCCTGGACAAGAGGTGTACATATTAACGCACACCGTGATGTTGAACGATAATTGCATAACGCAAGTGAATTAATTTTCATTACGTAATGAAATTACTAAACACACTGTCTGTGTCACATTAATTTGACCGCGGCTTAAATTTTAATTTTTCGACTTCTGGGCTCGGGTTGGCATTTTACAGTATAGAATAGAGGATGACGATGTTTGTGTGGAGGTTTTTGGTGGTATAGTTGGTAAACTGAATTTCATAAAGCTAGCATATGTTCGTATGTTATATCGCATAATACAATTAGTTTGCCTCGTCGCGCAATGGATTTTTCTCCCATTCTACAGCACCCGCGTATACCTACCTATCCGCGAACAACACAAAGCACTTAGTCGACCGCAAGGTTCCGCAAAATCCATTGAATTTTAATTAAAAAATTAAAAACCGATCTCTAATTAATAATTATTGAGTCGACAGCGTGTAGCGTAGGTACTGGCATACGGGCAATGGAGCGCCGCACCAAAGTTTTGCTCTTGTGCTTTGGATTTTATTGGAGCCACGTAAATGGTTTTTGTGGCTAGTTGAATGATTTTAAGGGGGTGTATTAGGAAATATATCAGAATTAACAAAGATGTCGTATTACTACGATTACATAAGATAATTAATATTTATCGATATTTATTGACGTAGTTCATCAGAAGCCGGCGAACAAGAACAAAAAAACAGCACAAATAAATATTCGAAAATAAAAATCCGCATAATAAATATTTTTAAAATTAAGCTAAATTCAGACGAAAGTTCCACAACTGACAAAAAAAAAACGAGTCAACATCCTCAATATTTTTTTTTAAGATTTTGCATTCACAAAAAAGGGGTTGCCATTCAGGATAGGCAAACTTATTTATATATTTCCATTTGTTCTGAGTTTGTTGTTTCGACTCGGAATTATCGTTCCGATATCATATTAGTGTTAGAGCACCTTTATGGGAATGGGACGAGTAGGTACCTATTATAGTTCTAAAAAATTGCAATCTGAAATAATTATGGAATCAGCTACGAAAACTTACATTAGTATTCTACTTCTTGCTAATATTGGACGGAAAAACAATGATACCATTTTAAGAGGCCAACCAACAAAAAAAATGCTTGGCCCCAATATTTGCATTTAGTGACTTAAAATTACCTTAGACGTGGGCAACTCAAAATGTGTTTTTTACTCTGAATTCAGGATCAGTAAACTAAAACTTCGGCCGTGTTTTTTAATTAGCTAACCTACACTATCCGGGGTAATTTTCATACAAACGCTAACCTGTGACTTTATTCAGGTTAGAAATTATATTGCTATCCAGATTTAATGAGCTTTCCAAAACTCGCCTAAATATATGCAATCCCAATTATTTTCTAGTACGTTTTCCAATGACTAGCAAAAATTAAATTTTGAAATGAAAAGCTCTAAGGTATAGTTTACATGCAACACACAAGTGTGTGCAAAAAATATAGTTTTTGTTTGTAAATTCATGTTAAAAATGTTGTTCGTCGAATTCTTATTCTAACAAAATTATGATTCCTACGTAAAAATATGTTTTCATTAAAAACAATTACATTTTAACTTTTGCGTTTGTAAAGTGAAAACGGGGCTTTAATATTTTTGAGCAATGTTTTGAAATTAATGGCAATGCCTACGTGACAATTTGAAATTAAGCCTGGATGCTACCCCCGATAGTTTTTTTTTGCGCGTCTGGGTTAGCAAACCTGCCCCCGATGTAAAAAAACACGGCCTTCGTAAGTGTTCGAGTTTGAAAAGTATTTTCTAAGAATTGTAACGAACCGATTTCGACACATAAGTGTCTATTTTTTGGAATTTGAGCATTTTCAGAAATATTGATGATTTAATTAATTTAAAATCATTAATATTTTTGAAAATCCCGCCAGATCCAAAAATGGACATCTATGTGTCGGAATCGTTGAGCAGTCAGAACAGCTGGACGAAAATGGCGCGATCGGAATGAGACACGGCTAACTTCGGGGAGTTGGGTGACGGCTGTCGCTCGAGGAACACGCGTTAAGGAGTTCGGAAAAGAAGGAAAATTGAATTTAGGAGTCCGGTGGTGAGGCGGTATAGCTCGAAAGCAAGGAATAATTACGGAGATGAGACGGCGATTTAAAATTGGATCCGATTCAGCTGATTTTTTATGCGTGGTATATTATGGTGCCCTCAAATGGTGATAAACCAAAATTCTACCTCCTGCTCCATTTTTCTGTATCTTTGCCGTTTAGTAAATAATTGCTAAAAACTGCGCCCCCCCTTTCCGCTTTTTTCAAGGTTGCGGACCCTCAATCGGCCAGGACTTTTTTTCACATAATCAGGGCGTCATACCCAACTATCCTGCAAAAATCCGGATATGTTTGATTTTTGCCGACCAAATATCGTATTTTTCTTTGACTATACAAAACGGAAAAAGAATTAATTCTGGAAATAGAATAAAGTTATGTCAACTTTGACTTTTCAAGGAAATGGAGTCGATACATGAAGCGATTTCATTTGAGGAGAAAACAATTGATTTTCATGTTAACAATTTGCATAGTTATAGCCGTGGGGTTAAAAAAAGGAAAATGTGACATACGCACTTTTTTATCTGTCTGCAGCCCTACTGATTGAAAAAAATAACAACAACAAATTACAGACTACATTTCCCCCTTCACAAGTATTCGTGTTATTTAAAAACTTGCGCAATTAAGTACCTATACTAGTTTATATATTCGAGTGATAAAGATAATGAGGCAACTTTTGTCAACTTTGCAGTCATATCAGTTCAACATAAGGATTTGAAATATGAGTTTTATTTTTAGAGTACCTAACAAGTTAGTTTTAAAGTTTTTGCAACATTTAGACTAGGTACACAAGTTATAAAAAATGAATGAAATGAAATATTTTACTACGACATTTGATTGCAAATTTTATTTATTTGGATGGACGCCTTGAAAATTATTATTATATTGTTAATTGATTGACTTACAATCTGCTAATTTGCATGGGAAAGAACTGTGACTGATGACTGACAATTGTGGATCGACCTTAAACCAACTCTTTTGAAACATGATATTGACGTTACAGAGTTTCTACTAAAATTAAGAACGTCGTACTTAAAATAACTTTGCTAAGAGCTACTTTTACTCTTTGCATTCTTATTTCGAGAAAAGCGTTCTTGTTGTAAAGTTTATTAAATTAATGATTTCACCACTCGTTTTTATTTTTAAACAAAAACGCTCACGTTGATATTTAAGCATAATAAATTACCTGCGCCTCTCTCTCTTGACTACCGTAACTCCTAGTGGAGCATGGTGCGTTGATGACTACCGTGTGTAGTCATCAACGTTACAAAGACAACTGAATTCGGAATGTGATACGGTTGTCAGCCATACCACTTCCCAGTCGCATTGTTAGTTTTATTATTCTACGATAAGAATATTTCTTATCATCTTCTTCTGAATAATAAACTTGTGACGAGTCGTGTTGAGTTTGGAAACTCGTTTCTCTATGAGTGTCTATTTCACAGAGTGGCGACCGAACGATCACGGCCACAGAGCACGACGACCTGCGCCTACTTCTTCTTTTTCTTTCTCCAAGTGGGCTTTGTTTCGAAAGCTTAGAATTATTATTATCACCAAAAATATGTTCAGATAGTTTATTTCCAGAGGGACCTAAAGAATCGTTTTGCCCATATGGAACTTGGCAAGAAAAAGGGTGCGTCGGATTACTAAATCCTAGATTTAGTTGACAGTTGTACCATTTTGTACTGCAATTTGAATAATGCAATTCAGCGCCCGCTCTAGCACTTACGCCGCCCCGGGCAAGAGGACAAATTGCCGCCCCTTAGGTGCTTGACCAGGCAGATTGATAGTATGTACGTCGATTTCTTCAGTATTGAACGTCCGTGGTTTATTTCTCTAGGGAATCATGGGCGTAGCCCAGGAGTTTGGGGAGGCAGGGCAGGGATTGGCACTTCAACCTCCCTCCTCCTGGCCAATGATCAAGGATACATATTTGTCTTAGTGCTGTACTACCTCATAAAAAATCGATGCTCTACGTAAGAAAAATTTCGCCTGGTCTCAATCGCAATTTTAAGAAATATTTCAGTCTGGTGGTCCCGGTTATTCCGAGACAGAAATTCTAAAAGTGTATCATCCGCATCCGCAATTCTATTGAGATAGTTTTAGGCATTTGATATCCGAAACTTGTACACCCACATGTAGGTGTCATTAACATCATATTATAAATATCCTAAACGCGTCTGTGCGAGCTAGACTTTCGAAACTTAAATTATTCCCTAAGTAACATTCTAAGTTCTCTTTGTGAGGATCCTAACCACCTATATTTGCGATCATCTTGACCAACCAAACTCAAGAAAATATTTCGCAACCAAAAAACTCATATTATTTGTGTTTCATCCCTCCATGTCTTCTGGGCTTAAATGTATACTTTATAGAGTTTTTGATGCTCGCCATGTTTTACCGTTAGAATAAATGATACGTCACACGAACTTTTCATTGGTATGTTAATGGATTTAAAATCATTTCGTCTGAAAGGGATAAATTAAGTGACAAAGGTCATGGTGATGTATTCAGGATCATGGGTTTTACATGCAGACGCCATTATTCGTTGAAAGGAAAAAGTCACTCTGGAGTTACCTTTAAAAATTTTAATCCTTTTTCTAAAAAAAAAATTTTCGTCATATAGTTTAATTACATACCCTCATACCGCTAAAAAAACCGGGCTAGGATCATGATTTTGAAAAAAAAAATGTATGTCTTGACTTGAGGAAATCCAACCTACGCCCCTGCTGAGAATTTTTATAAAGAAGAACATCTGAGCTAGCTAAATCGGGAGAATCAAGCCAAGTCCTGATTTGGTATGTCCGAAAACGGATGTTCTGCTATTGCAGCTCTGGTAATGTGTACTGTGATTCCATCCCTCATCTTGCTGAAACCCAAACAACTTCGTTAGAAATTTGTCTTTTAAATCATTAGATGAATCAATGTAATTGGAACCAACTGAGGCGATCCATCCACGAGGAGATCGGACAAATTGTAGTCAAATTTCTGCCTCCTGCATGGGTATGAAATTTCTCACAGGAGAGTTTGTTTTAATCGCATTTATGTGTTTAGTGTTTATACGACTCATTATTTTTCATTTAATATAAATTTCTCTGGGGGTTCGAAGGGGACGTGCTCTCCTCCGATTCAATAGACTAAAGTAAAGTTTTTGCGACGTATCGCATCAATAATAATATTACGTTCTATAATTTCGTCCTCTATTCAAAAATTAGGCGGCCCTTCCCTTTGGTATGAACAAGGGATCATAGAAGGTTCAAATATAATCCTTAATGCTGGTCAAAAGAAGAGGTACTAAATCTTCAATTGGAGCACGAAATTAGCACATGAATCTCCAATTTCTGTTTTAAAGGAAAACTTGATTACCGCATAACTTGAGCGAATTAACCCACTTCGGAAGTCGGGCAACTCTAAAGGTACGTGTTCGTAGAGACAATTCATGTGATGATCGCTCAGCGTTCGTAGTTTTGCATCCAATTTCGAGCCGTATTTAAATATTTTTTTGAATGGTTCTACTTTCCTAGTATCGGCTTTGGACTAAAGGAACATGTCTGTATAGAAAATATACCCACATAGTGCTCGGTGGTTTAACTTTGATCGCTGAGCGATGATCCCATGAGTCGTCTCTACGAACACAAACCTTTACTGAGCATTTTAGGATTCTAAATACATCACTTTGTGTCAATTGCCTTCAAACCCTCGCAAGGACTTTGCATCTTCAAAACACAACTTTCAACTTTTTATTTCATCTAGGTTTCGTTTCCACTAAATGGGAATTTCCTTCTACTTTCTTTTATTAGAGTGCTAGCCAAAAAGCCGCCCCTAAAATTTGGCGCCCCGGGCGACCTCCCGGGTTGCCCCCCCCCCCTTAGAGCGGGCGCTGATGCAAGTACATTCTACGGGGACTCTCCTAGATTCGCTATCGATTAATCTCCTTTTAAAATGAGTTCAAACAAGAGGGTCATCACGGTATCAGTCCATGGTCGAGAATCAGCTAACACGGAAGGTGTGGATTTAGCAGCGGCATCATCCACAAATGGCGCTACTATCGCGATAGCTCAAAGTGTAAATAGCCTTTAACACATTTGTAATCATTATTTCATGCAACACGCGTAAGCACATATAACTTATTCGTTCATCACGTTTTCATACAAGCAGTATATGACGATGTGCCCCTATTACATGTATTTATGCATTTTCGCCTTATTACGGATAAACATTAATGTAATAGTTAAGTATCATATATATTCAATGCATCAATGAATAATTTAAAAAAAAACGTTCGACGGAGAGTCTCGAACTCATAACCCTATGCACCGAAGGTGCGCGCCGTAACCACTACTCCAGCCAGACTATACGAATTATCATGTTTTATTCGTGATTCTAATCACCCCAGCAACAAAAATCACACTTGAGGAGAAAATCATTATATTTCCTATATGCATGATCCGTCGACATTCCTTCAGCTGACCATCATGTATCCAGCTTTCAATGCGTCCAATCGATACATAATGCCGATTCGTGATTCATGAAGTAATGCTTATTTTTGGCTATGTTCACGGTATATGACGCCGATGCTAGCTGGGATCATGTATCTAACTTTCAATGCGTCCTATCAACGCCATCTAGATACATCAAGGCCGCAACTCAGCTGTACAATGACGATCCGTATTCAATTTATCGACGAATGCAATAAAAAAAACCGAAACAAATATAAGCACGTCATCAACAGCAAGAACAAGGCAGTGAGACTAAACATTACAAAGTGGCACACAGACGAGTGAGTTTACTTTTTTCGCGATTTTTGTTTAGAAAATGTGTTTGAACGGCAAACAATTAATTAAAAAGATAATGGCAGGTTATGTGGGTTGTTGACAGTGTGCAGAAGTTTTTATACTCAAAATGCAGTGCATGGAAAATGAGTGATAAAGTGAAAGATTTCCCCATTTAGGGTTACCAATCAGTTTATTTGTGTTCGCGAAAAGATAGTACGGATATTGTAGGAAAAAACGAGTAAGTACGTAAAACGTTTCAACGGCGGTGCTGCCATCGTACAACCGCACAGATAAATAAAAAGTAACAAGCCACTGGCTAAATGCCATATGTTCACCCTGACGTCACTCCTACGAAGACAATGTAATCTGCTCATTTGACGTCTAAAATTCTACATTGCGGCCTTAATATCTAGACGGCGGTGGTCCTATCGATACATAATGCCGATTCGTGATTCATGAAGTAATGCTTATTTTTGGGTATGTTCACGGTATATGACGCCGATGCTGGCTGGGAGGGTTCATTCAAACGACGATCCGTACGGCTCGCAAGCCCCAGCCATACAAATGCATGGGGTTATATGGGAAGCCGACGACTAGCGAGAGCCATGCCGCTGTCAAAACACGACTAGCGAGATGTGTTTTCACATATCGTGCACCACAACCCGCAGATTCACGGCTCGCGAACCGTATTTTGACAGCGGCACGTCTCTCGCTCGTCATGAGCTTCCCATATAACCCAATGCATTTGTATGTCTCGTGCTTGCGAGCCGTTTTCGCGTCGTTTGACTGAAGCCTTATGACGAAACCTCACGAAAAAAAATATTTTCATATTTTTATAACCCCCCTTTAAAGCTTAATATGTAGTGCAAAATAGGTGTGTCACTTTGTCATTTAACTTTTTGCAAGATATGAATCTATATGTATGAAGTATAGCTACAGCATATATCCATATGTTGTTGAACTCTCACTTATTGAAACTCTGGTGTATGCAAAGATCCATCAACATCCCCCAAAGGCTATAGATATACAGTGGAACTTCCCATAAGCGGACACCATTGGGGATTAAGATTTTGTCCGCTTATGAGAATATTTCACAAAGGTATAACATTTTATTAAACTAATTTGGACTGCGCTGCGAATTCATTCAAAACTAAGTTGTCTGATTTCAACTGTGTGTTTCCAAATCATTTTTTTTCGAGATCGAGAACACTATTTATTCGTGAATTCTAAAACTTGTTCTTGAACTTTTTCTTGAAAAGCAAACATTTTTAAAAAAAAAATTTTTTCATATTTTAAAAGAATAGTCACGATTAAATACCGCGACATAAATTGAACTCCTGAATCTCTAAAAAAAAATCCACCTACACGGAGAGATAAACAAGATTTGTACAGCGATTTCCGGAAAGTTAATCTTGATTTTCGCAAAAGACCGATTTTCCGGTAATTTCAAAACTTCTTTGCTCGAAATACAATTCTGTAATGCAAGAATTTCGATTTTTATTTGTGGAACTGTCCGTTTATTAGATACTTGCTTGTTCAGAAAGGGCACTGTACGTGTCCGGTTATGAGAGTGTCTGTCGGCTATTGGAAGTTATTTTTCTAGTAAAATATAAGGAAAATCGTCGGGGAAAATAAAAGTGTCCGTTTATGAGAAATGTCCGGTTATTAGAAGTGTCCGTTTAGGGAACTTCGCCTGTAGACGCAGCCATACTGTACGGGAGATTCAAAAAAACGAGATGCACTGTAGCGTTTTCTATTTGCATTGTAAATTTACAATAAATCTACATAAATTGCAATTAAATGTCAAAAAAAGTGAACAAGCGAAAATAATGAGGTGGCTATACGCGTCAGATGATTAATTAACAATCATTTAATGGCCTGAAAGGTGTTCAGAGTAAATGTTCATTCACGGGCTGGCTGAAAGAATGGCTGTCGCGGATCCAAAGGGGGGCCAGACGCCATATCGGCATATTTTCAATAAAATAGAGACGATTGGCTGGTGGATATAGCGCGAATGGCATATAGTACGTTTACGTACTTGTTCTATGGAAAGATTTTTATAGCATACGAGTCTCATACAGTTGTATCACATCGGATGTGGGTTGCGCGTTGCGTGAAATAATAATTTTTCATTTATAGTATGAACACTTTTCAATGTTTTTCAATTAAATTGAAATCAATGTAGCGAAAATTATAATTATTGTCGATAGGCGAAATCTAAATTGACACAATGGAATTCTTTTATTCCGTGTGTGCATTGTTTGTGTGTGTGTGTGTGCAGAGTTTTAGATTAATGATATGATCGGAGGGAGGCCATTATAGCGAAAGTGAATTTGTTCATTCATATTGTTGTATGAGGGTGAATATTAACGCTAGTGCATTATTCTTGGTTAAGACCTTGAAATTTACTTTTCAATAAAATTTATTGCAAAAAAAAGATGTTGTACAAGTTGCTGTACGAATTTTAATTCATTTATAAGTATGTGCGATTGATATATGTTAATAAAGTTGCGTTTCTGTTTAGCAGAAAAATGTTTTCTATTGCATTCGTGTTAAAATCCATTTACCCTTTTCTGTTGATGACTGTAATGTAGATATTTTTTTTCATATGGACAAAACGCACTGTAGGGAAAAGAAATCGTCACTATTAATTGAGTACCAGAGTTCCAGAGTGCATGGAATAATGTACCTACTGCGAGAAGGCGGACTAGCGCAACCTTAATTGAATTGTTTCGTGTATGGCGCTAATTAGAAAGACAATCGGTTTCGTGCGATGATTGTTTGACTAACAACAGTTCAAAAATCTGATTCCATGCTAAAGCTGCATTCAGCATAAATGAGGAATATCGTGTGTAAAAGATAGTTAATCAGATTGCTCACATTTGGTTAAATAGGCAAAGTGGCTAATTTTGTTGAAATAGGAGTTAGGTATGCAGGTAAGGTACACAACTACAAATTAGTTTTCACGCTTCCACGCTTCAATATTGTCTGTAAGGATATTATTAACACCATGGGAGCGAGCATGTTTTTGCCAACATATCTTTAAAAGATCTAAGGTTCAAAGATCTCTGATAATATCTTCTAATTGGTTTGCTATAGCTCATCGCAGCTACAAGGTATTTTCCTTCCATACTCCACCAAGGCCTGGATTCTCCATAATCTTGTTTTTAACCGTTCCCGAAAAATTCACTTATGAATCGTAAAACCCCAACCACTCCTGACCTGATTAAAAACTATTATCCAAAATGCACCTTATTCCATTCCATCGCGGCATCGCTACCATACTTAAGACACACTAACAAAATTTTAAAACATCCCGACAACGACAACGAAAACAATAATAAAATGGTTAGCGGCTTTGTTGGGGCTAATTTAGACATTTTGTAATTTACTGTAATTTAGCTGTCAGAACGAGTTATTAAGATATCACGGAACCTGATATATGCACATTGTACGAGGCTCATATAGGGACATGTACTCGTATATGCCGAACACAGGATTTATGTGACCGCTCGTTGTACATTTTATAACATTCACTTTTGCTGCTCCCTTTTTTAATACGTGTACTTACTAACTAGAGAAGGAATTCTTCCTTGAGTAGGTACTCGGTATGGGAAACACATGTGGAGGTGTAGGTAATGGCCGCTATGCAAAATTCAGAGCGACCAAAACTTTGGCAAGATGCGGGTGATGTATTGAAAAGTACATACCTTAGGTACCTCCGGAAATAAGCTTATTATTTTGTGACAAACGTACATTTTAGGTATATTTTTGAAATCTTTCCTGTAGCTGTACTATATTTAGTAGGAAATATAGAGAACATACTGAACTACGTGGCACCTAATTTTGAAATCGGGGAACAAATTTAATTCTCTAAAAATGGTAATTGGACGTCAGACACAAATTGATTAACAGATTTGCAGAATCGTTTGGGATCACGGGTTGACTACAACTGCAATCAAAATTCTATGGATGGCAATGGGATGATGTACTTACATAGCAAATATTTTGCATTACCATCCGCCATCATCTTCGATCCTTTTGTATACGCTTATATTATACGTTACGCGCATAGTAACCCTTTGCCACGTCCACTCCACTATAGGAACTGCATTATTTCACTTTATTATCGTTTTATGAAGGTATGCCTCCCCGGCACTATTTTCTCTCTGTTGCACTCATAAATATTCTTTAGCGGAGCACTGCTCCTTTTACGTTGGTCGCGAGTCTCGTCGTTTATGTGTCCGCTGGAGCTGTTGCATTGATTAAATATTTTATATGGCTTCAAGGAATTGGAAATGTTCTTATGAGGTTGGGGTTGGAGCTGTTGCGTTGTTGTTATTTTCTTTTTTCAATACATATTCCTTTTTAGCCGTTTTCCGTTTTGTAAATAACGATACACTTTCTTAAGGTCTTCATCATCATCCGTATGCCGCATGTCTTTTATGCATTGTTATGGCATAATGGGTAATTTCTATGCAACAGCCCTGTAAACGAGGCGGTCTAATTGAAAATGTGTTCGCGCGGCAACGCCGGATTCAATATGCTCGTAATTTGGTTTGCAAATAATTTTGTGGTTCGTTTTGAGATCATTTGTTGATATACTCGTACATAGGTATTCTTGTTTTACAAGTCATGCAAAGGAAAGCCCCGGATAGAGTTCGAGCGGAATGAAAATAAAACGGTAATGAACCAGCATAAAAACCGTGGTGAATGTAAAATTTTAGCTTCGAAAATTGCTACAAAGGCGTTTTACGTCCTAAATCATCTTAAAAATAACTAAAAAAAATAATTTCCCCCTTGTCCGAATGCATTTTGAACGTGAAAATGAGTCGACTCTGTAGCATATTCTACGTCGGGCGTGGTGAGTTTTGCAAACGTCAAACCGATTCACTGTCCACGACGAGTTCATCGTGGAAATTATCTAATGACCGGGGAATCGAAAAATAACACATAAAATGGCAGAGACAAATTGTGAAACCATTCTCGGATTTTAGTTTATGGAATTCCCCAGTATTTACCACATATTCCACGACAGTATGTATGCATTTTCATTGAGAAAATCGCAACGGACTAAAATTTCATTCTCATTCCGCCCGAGGTCTATCCAGGCCTTAAGGCTGGAAGATTTTTTCGTAAAAGAAGGATACCATAGTTTCAGTTAGTTATGTATTTTATTTTGATTGGAGGAAATATAAAGAAATTTTGCATTGAAAATACATATCTCTCTTATTACCATAACTCCTAGTGGAGCATGGTGCGTTGATGACTACCGTGTGTAGTCATCAACGTTACAAAGACAACTGAATTCGGAGTGTGATACGGCTGTCAGTCATACCACTTCCTAGTCGCATTGTTAGTTTATTATTCTACGAAAAGAATATGTCTTATCATTTTCTTCTGAATAATAAACTTAATAAAATACATATGCAGCGGCGTATGGTGTTTTTCAGTGGAACAAGGGCCCCCAAGCCACAGTCTGCAAAAAAAACTTGCGTGTCCACTGATTACTGCCGCTACTGACTATCAAATGGCTATAGAGGGTTTAGCTTGCTTCTTTCCAGCTGCAGATTCTAAGATGCAGACAAAACATTCCGAAAATACAATTTTTGTGTACGGAGAAGAAGCTTGAGCCTCGTAGTATGGAGCAGCATATCGTGGAGTCACACCCTTACAATTTAAACTTAATCTTTCAATAAAACAATCATCAGAGCAATCAGTGAATTACAAGCAGGAGCTAACAGGATTACTGTGACTGTGACTACATGTTAGGATCTATTTCCATTTATCTTCAAAGGCTACAGCCTGCCAAAGCAGTTTTTCGGTGGGGTGGTTTTGGGTAATTAGACAGCATTCTGATGATTTGAAGACTTGCTTCTTCCCTTCGCAGAAAATTGCAATAAAATGAAAAATGCATACCAATAAAATGGTAGCAGGGACGTAGCTAAGGGGGGGTATGGGGGGTTGTCTCACCCCCCTAACATTTTCAATTTCCATCTGCAGTCGGCAAATTTGACCTCAGTGGAAATATGTAGGATTGCGATTTTCGGCACTAATAAATTTTCAAAAGAATAACTGTTAATGTTTAAGGATAAAAACATTGGAAAGTTGCAATATTAAAAGTATGTAATTGAATGTACATACTTATTAACAGAGCTATTCGGTAGAAAAACATAAAACTAATGTTTAAATTGAAAAATTTAACTGAAAATTTGGAAGCTCAGGACCTTAACATTATTGACGCCATGAAACTCATTCGCAGTACAATAAAGTCTTTTAAAGACATTAACAACGACAGTAAAATCAATGCGTTATTGAAAAGCTCCATGATTTTCGCAATAATATTTGATATTGATTGAATCGGACTACAAAAAACAACACCGAACTCATCGTGCTCCGAAAAAACATTTTAGCGAAAAGAGTTCAAAATTCTTCTTGATGTTTTTATCTCAAAGTCCACAGAAGAATTGGAAAAAATAGCCAAACTTCTCCAACCGTTTCAAGACATATTTCGAATTCCGGCCGATAGGAAAAATTGCACGATAATCTCAGTAGCGGTGATCGAAACTTATTTTTATTTTATATACATATGTATGTATTTATATTTATTTATTAGAGAGTTTTAGCAAGTCGTATGGAATAAAACGACATAATTTGACATTTCATATAAAAATTCGCTTGCTTACCGTATACGAAACGAAATATCTTAATTTTGCATGTCCCAAGTAGGCATGGGTGTATTTCCGTATATTTGATTCTCTGGAAACAGTCGAAATTGGCGAAATAATTTGTCGTTTTTTACACCTATGCCTACTTAGGATATGCAAAATTAAAATATTTTGTTTCGTATACGGTAAGCAAACGAATTTTTATATGGAATGTCAAATTATGTCGTTTTATTCCATACGACTTGCTAAAACTCTCTATTATTTCAAAGGAGATCCCTGAATGCCTTCATGCTGAAACTCAAATTCTTCTTGATAATTGCTCAGAGTGTCAAAGTTTTGGGGAAATAGCGAGAGAGGCTTTCAAACTAAGAACCGAAAGCGTCCATTAACATGAGCTTTGAGCGAACGATCATTTAGTAAATTGAGATTAATAAATCAATCCTTTACGAACGTTAATGGGGGAGGAACGTTTAGACAATTTGATGCTAATGTTTTCTGAGGAGGATATTGTCGATAAAATGGATTTACATCGAATAGCAGAGTCATGATCCAAAATTAAGTTACGGCGTATCACAACTGGCTGAATCGAATTTCTATATATTGCTACAATCCTTCCAATCCTTCTGTCTTTGTAATTTTCGATGCTTACATGGACGCTCACAAAATAAAGTACAATTAGAGGTACGGAAATTTCGCAAATAAAAAACAGGAAATTTGGATATTGTAAATTTTGCTGAAATTTGCATAAAAACCTAGTTTTGTAAATTTTCTTGTTGTTATTTTAATATTCTATAACTCTAGAAAATCTGTAGATTCACAGTTCAGCGTTACAAAAAAAAACGTCGCGTGTTTATTATTCAGTATGAATGCCAAACTCTAAATTCAGACAACACACATAGATACTAGTCGACAAGACCACTCCTCAAGGAGTTACGGTAACAGTAAAACGAGAAACTGCTGAGAAAATGCCCCTAATATCGTTACGCTTTTATCGTTTTTATGTAAAGCTCATTTAAATTTTAGGGCCCGCCGAACCACGAGAAACACTCTTCTTAAGAAAATCGCATTGCAGAAAACAAAGTTCATTTATCAAACCTCCAACTAAAGTGCTTTCTCGGTGTTCGTGAAGTCGGCGTGTCCGTGATTCAGCGAACTCTCTGCATTTGACCATTTCCCTATTTTATTAACGGAAAACGTCTAAAAAAAAATCTGAGATGGAAAATTATCTCCAATAATTAACATTTTTGAACAAAAATAATTTTTTTTTTGTGGAAAAACTCCAAATTAGAGCAATTTGCATTGATTCGCATAAATGAACAATTTTCGATGAAATTCGCATATATTTCGTAAAAACGAAATTTCCATACCTCTAATTATAGCTGGTGAATTTTCAAAATGTAGTCGGCAAATTTTACTTTTCACCCCCCTAACAAATGTTTGCTCGGTACGTCCCTGAATGGTAGTGACAAAAGGTTTACCTCTCCACGATTGTACTGCATTTAATCCAAATAACGTAGTTTTTAAGTCGGCACGTTTTTTTTAACTATTCCTTTAAACTGTATTATTTGTTATTATTACTAAAATACAGTTTTGGGAAGCGCTTTTCGCTATTTATACCTATTCATCTGGTGGGAAGAATAGTTATCTAGGCCACTGCTTGGTCGGTGTATTAGCGAATAGTTTCGAAACGCTTTACATTTAATCATTTTTATACGAAAACCTTTTAAACTCTAAGTAAAAAATCGAAAACTAATACGATTTATTCCAGTAAGACACTTAACACGTTTTAGAAAACTCCGCTCTCGAAAACTTTGTGCCAAAGAATGGTGCGCGCTTGGAGTAGTTTTCGGGAACTTTTGGAGTAGTTTTTGGTAACTTCCTTATACACTGCGCAATATATTTAACTTCAATTAGCTGAATCTTTTCATGGACGGATTTTGTGATTTTTTCATAAATGCGCCAAGTCGAGAATTCTTGGAGAATAAAGTGAGAGCTGATTAAATTCAGCAACCTAGCCAAATCTAGATAAAAATATTTCCAGAAACAAATGATGGAGAGTTGTTGTTGCAGCTCTGTTATTGTCTCCTGTGCCTCCATTCTTCATCTTTTTGAAACGCACCACTCAGCTCAAAATTGGTCTTTTGAATGGAATTTCGAAGATATTGAATTGAAGTATAACTGCTGCGCAAAGCGATAAAAGCTATAAAAAAGACACCATGGCCATTGAATTTTTCACAGAAGAGTTCTTTTAATGTGCTGACTGTTTAGAGCGATACATTATTTCTCTGTCATTCAACAGAATAGACAACAATTTTAGAACCTCATTAGTGGGTAACTGAGCGAATTGTCTTACTTTTCTTTTTTGGAAGAGAACCGGGTGCTAGCAAAATTTAGGCAACTTTTACTAAGCATTTGAGGATTCTAAATGCACCGCCTCGTATCAATCGTGGGTTCTTCAAGGACTTTGCCTCTTTAAAACGCAATTTTCGAAGGGAAACAAGTAATACATATCATAAATTAAATAAGCTTTAACTCTCACAGTAAAAAGTTTATTGAATTTCCCACACAAAGTGTAGTAAAAATTACTACAAAAAAAAAGCTAAAAAAAAATTTGAAATTTAATCTTACACATTTCTTTAGCAAAAGGTTAAAATAAATGAAAACTATTAAATTTTAAATAAAATATTGTGAAATCACATTGCTACTGTAATTTTACAAACAAAAAATGTAAAATTAAATCAAGTGAATGCGATTTTTCATCATTTAATGTAAAATTAAATCAAATTAATGTAATTTTTCAACATTTAATTTTTACATTTCGTAAATCTTGTCGATAGTATTCTGCTACGCTGTGTGGCGCACTTGGTTGAGTTGCCACTCTACGATGCTAGTAATCTAGAGGTCCGTAGATCGAATCTCGGCGTGGTCCAAAATGTTCGAACATGTGAGGATAGGAAATATATAGTGCTTGCAACATTATATACACTCCGAAATTATATGCATTGTAACGTTGACTCGAAATTTCCTATAAACAGCTGAGTTAACGTTAAGTTAATTTTAAATAAAAAATTTAATTTTACACATGGGTATGGGACTTGTTTCCCTCTATGAATTTAAAATAAAATCTTTCTTGGAAATGGGTTAAATATATTGATGTAATTTTAAATGCGTGTTGTAAATTTACAACTCTGAAAGTTGGCAACCAATTGCCTACTCTGAAAGCTGTAAAAATTTAAAACCGTGTTTCTTCACTTAAAAAAACGTAATCTGCCGTCTCCAAAAAAATGGCCTCAGCGGTTGTAAAATGCTTTTGGGGGTGTCAATTTACTTCCTGCCTTGCATTATTTTTTTATTTCGCCTCTTATCATTTCATCAGTCTATGGTTTACTTTCTATTAAATTGATATTCATATAAAAATTTTCCTTCCGGCTGTTTAGATATTTTCTTTATTGACTGCTGGCCAAAAAGCCGCCCCCAGAATTTGGCGCCCCGGGCGACCGCCCGGCTTGCTCCCCCTTAGAGCGGGCGCTGATTACAAGGATAACGTCTTCAAAGCTAGTTGAGTGGGGATTTGTATTCGTCTGAATATCAGTTTCTACTGAGTTTTTATTAAAAGGAATATTGAAATGATATAAAGGTTCAACTTGGGAGGAAGTGTGCCTCCCTTGGAGGCTTCTGCGTAAAATTGACCCATTGGGAATTAGTTCTTTGAGTGTTTGACTCAGCTGAATCAAGTAAAATATGTTCACGACGTTTATATAAAAGGATAACTGTGAATCGTTTGCCCCAAGGATCGGTCAATAAAGAGTTCAAGTCAGAAGAACTTTTTGTAACTAGGACTCATGAAATCAAAAAACAAATGCCTGCCGATGTATCCTTCTGTCCATATAATGGGTCCACCATTTCTCCTGCGTGACGCATTTACACTGCTTCTCATCAGATTAGCACACCCCTTCGCATGAGTTGTTTCGGCTGATTTCTAACCTAACTAAAAGAGCAAAAATTTCAAAATTATAAGTGTTAATAGTCTATTCAATTTTAACTTAATTAAAACAAAAAGTATTGTGATTTCATTTTTTAATTTTTTGTCTGAACAAAGGATAGGCTCGCCTTAATGTAAAAATTTACCCTAATCCTTGCCACCGAGTCATGAGGGCTCGATGCTTCTCTCAAAATTACTCTCTCATAACGATTAGTTAGATTTTAGTTAGGTTGGAAATCAGCCAAAAACTTATGCGAAGGGGTGTGTTAATCTGATGACGAGCAGTGTATGTGTGTAATTGCTTAGGTATAGTAAGAAAATTTAGTCAGCTGCTACTAAATCTCATCCAAATTTTGCTAGAGAGTTATCCTAGAATTTACTTTGGTCAGCTTACGATATGGCTTGGATATTAACCTGCAAGTACCAACGCCAGGTCACACAGAGCCGGTGACAGTGTCAAGGTACAGATTCCGCTATGCTCCTGAGCTCGCACCTGCAGCGTCGATTCTAAATAGTGCAATGCAAAGACAAAACAATGACAAAAACAATACAAAAAAGGCAATATTTTCAAATTCAAATTTTGAAATAGCTTCTTTATTTATTTCGTTCTCCTTTTCGAAATTCTAATCCTTATAATTGAGTACAATTTATATTTTCTGTAAAAAAAACTTCGATACAATTTTCCTTACCTTTTGAAATTGATTTTATTTTATATCGAACAAACCATAAATATTAGGAATAAAGTAATATTTTTACGAAATTTACAAAAAGTTATAGATGTTACCGATTTTTCACCGGGTCTGTCAGAACCAGTGTCCGTACTTACGAGGGTGGTCCGATAAGTACTAAGCCTACAAAAGAAAAACAAAAATTTTACTTATTATTTTGTCGAATCTTTTTTAGTCGTCTCATTCTTTTTTAAGGAAAATTAAAGCCGATCTTTATTTTAAACGGTGTACATATTATTTAATTGCTCTCCAATTAAATAATATTAACAAAAGGAAACGAAACATCGGGGTAAAAAAGGGACAATTTGCTTTTAATACATATGCAGTGGCGTAGTAAAATCTAGTGTTTGTGGCTAATATGGTTTAATACTTATTAGCTTTTTCATTGATTTCAGTATCCAGCCGCAATGCACTGGAATAGACACTATTTAACATTTTATATTTGGTCGATTAAATATACCACTCAAAGCATTGCAATCCCATTAAATGTGTATTTCGCAATAGTGTAAATTTTGACGGTGCTAGTATATATTTAGTTATGCAACAGAAATATAAAATTCGTATGAGAAATGTCTTCAAAGCTACAAAATCTAGTCACCATAGAAATATACAGGGTTATTGGTTAAGTCGACCTATTCCCTGCAACATGTCATAATAGGGTCAAAATGCAACAAAATGACGCCATAAATGTTCGGCCGATTTTAAATGGTCACTGAGATATTTGAATTTTTAGGTTTTTTTGAAATAACCTAGAATTTTGCCATTTAAAGTAAGAATGAAAAAAACTACTAAGGTAATGAGTTAAAACTTATTTTTGGATGTTAGTCAACACTATAACAGAAATTTCTTAATCATTTAAAATTTCAAAAAAACCCATCACAATTCGATATTTTTAATTTAAAAAAAAATTCTTAAATTTTGTTAAAGTTTATTTTTAATGTAGTATTACTAAAAAAATTATATGACATGGAGTCTGCAGACCACTGGAAAAACTTACGCGTGTTGTCAGCTTTCCAAAAAGGTGTCAATGTCAATACAAATATTTGAAATAATTGAAACAGCTAGCTGCAACTTGTTCGGGGACCGTAATTTCGTCTGATAAAAAATGACATAAAAGCTATGGTGTAGGGATAAGTTTTTAATGTGTTATGGATTTGTCGTTTTTTATCAAACGAAATTATGGTCCCCGAACAAGTTGCAGCTAGCTGTTTCAATTATTTCAAACATTTATTATTGACATTGACACCTTTTTGGAAAGCTGACAACACGAATATGTCTGTCTGCAGACTCCGTGTGATATATTTTTTTTTTAGTAATACTACATTAAAAATCAACTTTAAAAAAATTTAAGAAACATTTTTTTATTAAAAATTAAATCTTATTGATCGATTTCACCGCTGTTTGTAGCTTATTTTTAATTTATATCAATCAAAAACACTTTTTCCTTACTACAATTTATTTTTCGTTTTGCAAATATATATTTCGAATGCAACTTGCATTCTTCTTCAGTGCGAGTGTTTCTAACATTAAACGCTCGCACTGAAGAAGAATGCAAGTTGCATTCGAAATATATATTTGCAAAACGAAAAATAAATTGTAGTAAGGAAAAAGTGTTTTTGATTGATAAAAATTAAAAATGTCGAATTGTGATGGGTTTTTGGAATTTTCAATGATTAAGAAATGTCTGCTGCTTCGCTCATTAACAAACTGCTCTGGTACTCAAGTTTAAATCCAATTAGCAGAAAAAAAATCATCAAATAAAGCGGGTACTGCTTCCATGTTGGTTCTATAAGCTGTTTCTTCTATGCTATCTTCTCCTGTCATCTTTCCTGAATTTACGATTATCTATTGCAGATGAACTTTTTTCCTATTAATAAAGGAACTAATATGTTTGAATCTATTAATTGTCCAACACCAAATAATAGCAAACGTGATACAAAAATCTATAGCTAACCCAAGAAAGGTGAAACAAAAAAACTTCCTTGACAAACTATGTGCCAAACTCTGCCATACGTATTGGTAAATCACGGTAGCTCCTGGTGTGAGAATTAAAAATCTGCACATGACAAGGACAATTCATGGGTTTTATTGCTAACTTTTTATTCTCTGGCAAATGTGCTCAAAATCTTTGTTTCAAGCTCTGGATGTAGGCTTGTTTGCCTTTTTTTTGACTATTTGTGGTTCGAAACTTCCCTCCCTATCTCTTAGTGTTAATAGCTCAAATGAACCTGCACTGGTACGTAAAGTCTTTCCATTCCTCCCATTTCTTCTATTATTTTCTTCGCTTTCAGCCAACAAGTGATTTTCTATTTCACTCCTCTGATGTCAGGATGTGTCAAATGAAAAAGCAACAACAACGCATTGGTCTCGGCGATGACACGATCCAAGATAGAGCTGCCTGTAGAAATATGCTGAGAAATTATCGCCAAAACGGGCGATGTGCCTACACCGCAGGTCGAGCAACGCGGAACCATGGAGCGGTATAAAGAACGAGGCAAGGAAGAAGAAGAAGAAGAAATGTCTGCTATAGTGTTGACTAAAATCCAAAAATAAGTTTTAACCCATTACCTTAGCAGTTTTTTTTTAATTCTTACTTTAAATAGCAAAATTCTAGGTTATTTCAAAAAAAACCTAAAAATTTGAATATCTCAGTGACCATTGAAAATCGGCCTAACATTTATGGCCTCATTTTGTTGCATTTTGACCCTATTATAACGTGTTGCAGGGAATAGGTCGACTTAACAAATAAGCCTGTATATGTATATAAATATATATATATATATATATGTTGGTCCCCTGTGCAAGTCGCATATCTAGTCTATTATGCGATTATTTGCATTATCTTTTTATATTTCCTGATTCATTGTATTTACTGTAATAGTATTAATAAATTAATACTTAGCTACAGTACAGTGTGTTAAGGAAAAATTGTAGGGGTGTTCTTATTTTTTGCCCAATGTGTATACATTTTTAGTTTTAATTTGTATTAGTAAAAACTACGCCGCGGAAGACATACAAAGTTCTTTTGTCAGTCCCAGTACAGTCCTTAACTTAAATTTCATGTAAAAAAAATACTTTTTCATAAATACTGATCAATAGCACGTCTTCACACAATGTAGCTTTGAAAATTATTAGTTGTTGAAGCCAATTCAATTCAATTCATTATTTACCAATAAAATAAAACTAAAAATCTATAATCATAATTTCCTAAACTTTCATCGAACAATGTTTTTCTTTAACCAAATTTTGGGGCAATAAATCAATTATGTACTAAATTAAAATATAAACTAATTTTCAACGTTTTCGTTTTTATCGGAAAAAAATGTAACTAAGCAATGTTTTTTTTTTGCAAACAATTTTCCCAAAACCGGTCGCTTCAAATCGACCACGGAAAAATGTTCTCGCAGGCAGATCCACTACATAACCGTTTAACTTATCTAATTCGTGGATGAGTCATTTTCAGATTTAGGGTTAACTTTGTCAATAATTTCGATTGAAAATGACTACCGATGATTACATTACCATCATTAAATTAAAATGCTCTACCCTAACACAAATACTCGTAACTATTTATATTAAGGTGACCAGACTCCCGAAGAACCAATACACATACTGGCGAAATTCGGTTTTTAGGCAAATCCTCAGGCATACTACCCATTCCCCTCCCCTTCACACCGATTTAGAGGAAGAATAATATCAGACAAGGCTGCCACCATCATGCATTCCATAAAATGATTTCATATTCTTATTTATTTCATAAGTGATACTTCGTAAACCGAATTGAGAAAGAATAGTAGCTGCTATTCTGGGAAATATGTATGTGGTGAAACTTGGGAAGGCAAGGTTCTGTTGATACTAAACAGGGAGCCCTAAAGTTTTCAATGTTCACCTGAGTGTTCACTAGACCTTGAGTACATTTCCACAAGGGGATTTCGGAATTAACCCTAACAAAATCACAACCATCTCATTCACTGATCCGCTGGGCTATCTTTCGGTGTTACTTCACAGAAACGGCCTCAACGTTTTTACGTCCTGCTTTCTCAATCTGCAGAACATTATTGTATGCTGAAGAGAAACCACTCACTGAGGTATATTCTTACCGCATCCATCTCCAGTGGGGGAACGATTCTTATAACATAAACATTTGCGCTCGGTATCGCAGGCGAATCTTCAATTTTAACTTCACCCCAAAACCTTCCAGGATCAGACTTTCAAGGAGTAGAGCATATTCTGTAATCTCTATGTGATTCTGTAAACTTCTGAGTTCTTCCTAAGATGCTCCCGAATATCAGGATACTCTAATCCAATTTCGATTAATTAGCTATACATGCGTTAAGGAGCGCATTATGAAAATCTACATTTAGGCCCGTATTTATGAACATTCCTTAACTCAAGGAGACTTTTTTGTCTCCTTTGACCAGGGTTGTGCTTTGTTCCTGATGTCACCGCCGCTATGCGAAAGTCCACGGGTCAAGGAGACATGGGTCAAGGATGCCGAAATTCAATAAACTAAATGTCATTTCCCATACTTTTTCATAGAAAAAAAAGTCTCCTTGAGTTAAGGAATGTTCATAAATACGGGCCTTAATCTCTAGGGCCACGTTGATAGACATACAACATTTGATTCGCTGTGCCAAACCTATTCCTCCGAAATCTCAGCTAAAGAAGCAGTATTGCAACAATTTCAAAACCTTATTTAAACATTGAAGCGACAGCTCATTTTTCGATCTTGTCAGCGGAAAGCAGAAAAGCATAGGAGCATGCTTGTGGTGACTATTGCTTAAATTAATTATTTAGAACCCCATAATTTAATGCATTTCCCCTGTGCTTAAAGAACAATAATCTTGGCAACTGATCTCTTCCCCTCCGAAAAGCTATCTACACGCTACACCACTGGTTCTCATTGACAAAAAATCATCTGCATGTTAAACATAAACGTATATTTTAATACGAAAAGCTATTACAAGGAAGAAGAATCAAAATAAGATTAAAAAATAGATTTCAGAAATTTCAGCTCAATCATTTGGCTACGTTTCGTTTATTGTAATAGAAAAACTGGTACCTCTTTGGGCCGAGAATTCTTAAGCTGGCGATGGCACAGTTTCAATGTAGCTATGGAGTGTAGTCTGAGGAGAACCTCCAGAGCAGGGGAAGGTTGGTTTATGCCGGTTGTGATATTTCTGGAGAAGAGTATGCATTCCTCCATTACATGACATCAGTGATGCATTGCGGGTCGCTGGACTCTTAGCGTAATTTCAACGGATTTGAAGGACATATTGTTGGAAAATACTTTATCTAAAACCCTTGCAAATCGCATTTTTCGCCAGCTGTAACTTCTGAACCTTGACACCTACAGGTTTGAAATTTTCCCTAATTATGCAAAGTGCGGTGCTCTATAAGTTTTTTAAATATTAAAATTTTTCGCTTACGAATGTCCAAGAAAAATGAACAACTTTCAATTAGAAAAAACTGCGAATTGGGCCGCGCGCCGTAACTTCCGAACCTGGATAGGTAGGCCCGTTTAATTTGGAGGAAATGTGAGCGCCAAGCAGCTCTACAAGTGTGCCAAATTCCAGAAAGATCAAATTTTGTTAACAGCAGAGAAGACTGATCACAGGCCTAACCGAGGACCTTATCATATAGTGAAGTAGATTTCATGCTGAGAAATTATCGCCAAAACGGGCGATGTGCCTACACCGCAGGTCGAGCAAGGCGGAACCATGGAGCGGTATAAAGAACGAGGCAAGGAAGAAGAAAAGATTTCATTGAGTGGCATTGGGAATGCTGTACATTTCCGAGTGCTGTACGATAGGTTAAAATGCTGTACGTCTGGTCAGCTTATGTATCTACTCTAAAATTGTTTACTGCATCCAGAGCCGATTAATAGTATGTATGTACATCTTGTTTAGTGCCCTTCGGCTGGTTAGTCTTATCGCTAACATGCTCACAATTTTTCCCTAACATTGTATGTACATCGCATTGAAATGGGTGTATGTATGCTTTGTTTGCGCCATATTTTGCTTGGTTATGCCATCGTATGAAATTTAGTGATGATTCGATTGTATATACAAACTGGAAAAAAATTAGGATGTGCGAGTAATCGGCCCCCAAACCAACTTATCACAGTGAAAATCGGCGTATTTAATGAAGAGTATAAGGGTTGATCATAATTTAAAGTGCAATTACTGGAATCTGAAAAATTACATTAAACGAATAAATTCATATGATATATTATCAAAGTATTATTAAATATCCAGATTTATGCCGCAATTTTTATGAATCTAGTTAACGCAATGTACACTGTTTCTGAGCTTATCTGCTCATTCAGTCACTCGCTTACTGCTTTTCGTGTGTAGCGCCATAATCAGCCAATGTCCAAACCCTTGGTTTTTTGGTACAGTTGGTAATTATAAAAGTGACCACTAGATGGTGCGGTAGTCGATGGAAAGATATTTTTGACCGATTACGTATTTCCGGCAAGGAAATAACGATTCATCATTTCATTTTTAAATCATTCATTTCTCTTGCATCGCACAAGAAAAAAGTTTTTCTCTTATCGTAGAGAGACAGAACAACTTAAATGCATAAATATGCATAGTAGGAATTAGCAAGAAAATACGTTTCGGTTGCGCAACTGGTATTTATAGAAACAATTCCTGAAGAGTGGAAAAGTATGTGATAAGTGCTTGAAATTGGAAGGATGTAGGTTTTAAAGTTTTAATTTGACTCTGAAAAAATGCTGTATTCAAACAGGAAATCTCTTCTCGTAGAATTGAATAATGCTATCGTGGAATCGATATAGAGATTATTATGTAAATTATCTACCAAAGCCATAGGCGTTGTTTTGAATTGTGGTCGTGGTGTTTTTCCTTTTTTTAAGTCGAATCAATTTAGAAAACAGAGATTTTATAAAAAAAAATAATCATAGCATCAATCAGAGACAAATCATGAATTTCCCGATCTAAGGGATTTCCATTGATACAAATAAAAAACAAATGAGAGGAAAACGTGTGTTCAACTACATATGTGTAATTAGAAATAGGTACTACATACATACATTTATTTAATAATTAAGTTTAAGGTAAGTAGGAGGTGCCGAAAATTTAACCATTAAATCCATTTTATTGGTGCACTAAAATTCATGTTCTATTTCTATTATGTTAAGCGCCACGCACTTATAAAAACCGGTGGAAATTCCTCACTGAAACAGTATATTTTTGAATATGGAAATTTTGATACATATGTACTTGGTCATTTGATTGTGAAAGCGAAAATAAGAAACTAGAGTAGATTTTTCCGGCAATAAACATGTTAAAAAAAGAGATATGCTTGAAATAGATCGGATGCAGCAAAACAGTGGACGCAAGAGACACAATGCATTTTATAGGTGACGTCATTTTTATGCTGCTGTTGAATAGCAACAGCATGCTACTAGCATGCCATCTCCCATTTATGATGAATGAATGAATTGTGCTGCTTTCGTCCGCTGTTTTCCTGTATCTGATCTATTTCAATCAATATGCATTTTATCGAAGATTCTTTTGAATTGATTGTGTAATTGTGTTTATGCACAGCATAAACCCCCGGGGGTTGGATTTTGCAACAGTGAGTTACGGTTCGACTCTAAAACGGAAATTTTAGCAGCAATAATAATCCATAAACAATTTTCTACCCTCGATGAAGTAATTTAACAAAACCTTTATTTTTTGGTCCTGAATGAGTCAGACACCAATTATTATCAACGATTGTCTTGCATTTAACATTTTCCGTTTTTGCTCTGAATACAATTTCACTAATTGTGGAAATCTTGACTTATCGTTCCGTTCAATGTATGTATATGCGATGCGATGCATGACTATAGCATTATGGCATCGCAACTTACCAGCTCTATTGGAACTACACGGAATTTTGTCTGTTGGAGGAGAAGACCCCCCAGCGGGAGAAAATATCGAGTTATCCAGTTACGGAAATGTCATATTGGAATATTTGCATTGAGACCTCTAAGCGTTTATAGCTCAGTAGGTAGTTCGAACGCACGATTTGGGAACAGATTTAACACAAAAATAATTACAAAATCACCGTTGCGGAATCCAGCGCATGTTCGGCATTTAGAAAGGCAGAATAATGCATTTGGAATGGCTACACATCGCACAGTTAATATTATGTAATACTTAGAGATTTGCTAATTTATTTTGAATTAACATTAGACAATACCAAATCATGGAATGTTACATACATTGTCGCATATATCCTTATACATACATTTCTTAATGTTATAATTTCCTGAAACAGTGCACAGCAATTTAACTTGCCCCAACGATAGATACTCCCGTTAAAGTCGCCTAAAAATGAATTAATAATAATAAATTTAACCCAATTAAAGAAAAATTCCACTAATGAGCATTTAGTCGAAATCACGAATAGATAAATTTGTGAAGGACAGAAAATATGTAAAAGTAACGAAAGTTACGTCCCAATATTACGTAGACCTGAAATTAACATTTTTTTTTGTTTCCTGCCTAAAAAAATAAAAATTTCACACGTCTGGAAAGTCAGCAAGGTGCCGAACACGCGCAATGGTCGCGAGTCATTCCACTGTTTTTTTTTTTACCAATATTGCATTGAATGATGTCTGTCTCGTCGTGGGACGTACGCTTAATACTTGCAAGATTTTCGAATATTTTCACTGAATTCCAAGACCAAAACACACAATCTCTAAAAGACACTCACTATTTTCTTTTCCGAAAGAAAAACCAAAATAAATGCGGGTTTTTACATATTAGCCTGTAGCACTGTAGCTTCAGTAATAGTAATTCATAAAAGTAGCCAAGTCCATTTTAATGGTCTTATAAAAACAAAACTAAATCCTACCTGTGTCTATCTACCTGTCTTGTTAATGTCCTGGGCGCCGAAACCGTAACATATGAATGAACTAAACGTGACGGGTTTTCCCGAAAAAACTATGAATGAACGTACAAGGTGTCATAAATTTTATTGTTTCATAATTACACCGACTACACCTACTCTAATTATAAACTGATGCAATTGGTATATGAATGGGCCTGGGTATTACTAGCGTATATAAGACCTTGCGACCGACACTTTTCATTCATAACTTTTTAAACGCTACCCAGTGCAAGTCCAGTGATCAGTCCTTGTTGAATAAAATTGTAACTATATAGCTGAGAAAATGTTGAGGCCATTCATCCTTATTACAATATTCCTAGTAATTTCCCAAATAACACTTTCGTGTTGGGCGAAACCTGCATTAGACAAAGATAGGCAGCAATTTGCCATGAACACAGACAAGTGTCGACAAAAGTGCTTGTATAAGGTGTGTATTTTCAATACTTTTTATAGAATTAATACCAAAGAAGTCATTTTATTTTATATGAAATACTCGTGATATTCGAATTCAAAATACTAATAATCGTTTTATCTATTTTTTTTGCAGTTTCCTGGATTACCTTCCGAGAATCCTGTTCGAGAAAATTGTGACGAAAATCAAGATTGCCTGATGTGTTGGGACTACTGCAAGCTGATTCCTTCGGTAGGTGCAAAGTCGCCGAGCGAAGTGGACAGAGCGAGCGAAATGTGCAGTGATAGTGTATGCTTCGAAGGATGTCAATACGTATGTGGATACTATCGGATAAAAATCGTAAAACCAGTGGATACAAATCAACTGAGCTGAGAGACTTTTGTATAGTCGGATAATGTAGTGAATCTTTCGAGGGAGTGAATAACATAATGCTCGTAGAGTTTCGTATCCGCTTCCGAGTAGACTATTGTGATGTTTGTTAGTTTTAATTTTTAAAAGAGGTGACAAAGCTTTTTGTATTTTGTAAATAGAGCAGTAGGATTGTAAATAAATGTGTGTTATTTAAACAGAAAATGCTATACGTGTTAACTTACTGTTTCAACATATGCCAATTGATTTTCTCATGTGAATTTCTATCCTTAGGCTAGTGATGACGATGATTTAATTTAAACCTGGGCAACCAAGATGAGGAAAAATAAGTCACCCATCAATTAATCTGCCTCAAAAACGGGTCCAATATGGACACTGATCTTAATAATTTCCGGATTGTGTAGAATTATTTTTCACTTGATAATATCATTCCTGCATTGATATCGGAATATCACAGAAAATATGGCATGTTCTGCTGTCCGCTCTAATAGGGGGAACTTTTGTGTTTCCGATATTTTCCGCTATATGGCGAACGGTAAGATAAGTGTCGCTAGCGTCGATAACAAGAACACGAAAATTCTTCTTGCGAAGCTGATAGCGTAATGTTCCTTTAGTTTTAAACCATTTCACATAAAATAATTACTGCGAATATTAAATGTTGTACTTTTAAAAACCAAGACAAAGCTAAGCATCGCCGATCATCGACTACAATAGCTGACAAGTATTACCAAAATGCCTATTGCCAAGGAAAAAAAATCTAGAAATTATTCCAGATATATCCGGATTTTTTTTTTATTAATTAGTAAAACCCGAAATAGAATTTCATTAAAATTGAATTTTAAGGGGCGTTTATCACCAAAAGTGAAGTAGGGGATAATGAATGAAAGCAGGACACGCTTCCCTATCTTATCTATCTTACTTATCATTGAAAATGTATCCGCTGTCTTAACGATTAACAGAGAAATGCGTGAAGATGAGGTTCAAGGTTTGAGTAAAAAATATGAAAGGCTTTTTTGACTGGTATATCGAATTCACCCGATCAAATTCCATCCACTCAAAATCAACCAGTTTCATTGGCAACTTCTGGTTTGTTTTTGGTGACATAGGCTGCATTTTGCGGCTCATAATAATGATAACCTATGCCCCACAATGGACTGCTAAGAATGAACAAGGCTGTTTCTCAGAGAGAGAGAGAGAGAGAACTCCTAATCATCTTACTTAGGACGATCGACAAGGATAGAATGGTGCAGACATGTCAAACTCGCGGCCCAGGGCCGCATAGGGCTCACACCGCAGTTCTGAGCGGCCCGCGGACAGGTCGAAGAAATATAAATGCGTTAAAATATAAATTCGAGAGCTCAAGTCTATGAAATTTACTAAAACTCGTCAAGGAGTCGGTGGCTTATGCACGCTTAAATTATGCGTTTTAGAAACCTTCTTCTATATGTAATACAAATAATTGGCCTACGAATATTTTAGTGATGGTTGAATTACATATCCCACGTCAGCATCAGCATCGGCAGAGGCATCGGCATCAGCAGGAAAATGCTTCTGCCGCTGCTGTCAATGTGGGTCATCAAAGGCAAATGCATGTGTTCTAAATTTTTCTGCTGATGTCGATGCCTCTGCCGATGCTGATGCTGACGCGGGATATGTAATTCAACCATAACATTTGCTTAAGGCAGTTTTTTTTTATGGAGAAAAATATTAAGTGCTTTCGTGAAATAGTTTTGTCCTGATATTAGATCAAACATTTTTTCATCGGTTAACTGAACTTCTGTCTGACCGATTCAACAATGTTCTGATCAGCTGTCCAAAATTTGGTGGAAATAAATTTACAAATAACTATCAAGCGATGATGATCAATCAACCAGATTTTGGCGTTTCAACGTCTTGTCTAAGGTTTCTCAATTTGTTTGAAGAATATTTTCAAAAGATGCAATTTCTATAGGACATAATCCCGAGGAAGTTACTAACTCAAATTTATAGTCACATGTTAAAGGCAATATAATATTTAAATCTAAAAAATACAAAGTTTTACATACATAAAATGTGTTATTCTGCGGCCCGCCTAAACCAGAAGACAGTGATATTTGGCCCAGACCAGGTTTTGGTCCCCTGCACCCCTGGTGGGTTGCGACATGACGATCTGCGCTCGCCCTTACGTACTGACTCGGTTGATCACAGTCCGCTCAAACATGAACGCAGCGAATGAGTTTTGATTCGGCCAACAGAAATTTTGAAAAAGCGGAACCAACCCAGCAAATACAAATTGCTACTTTATGCTCAATTCGATTCGTAAGCGTGAATATTTTCTCAAAAACAGTTGGTCACTTAATTTTTTTAATTTTTTTATTTTAGCTAACAATAAAAAAATATAAAACTTACTATCAACGTTGATTAACTAGAAAGGGAACTATAGAAAAAAAATAGATTAAGGGCGAAATGGAATGCCGAAAGGCGGGAAACAAACTAACATTCATAAAAGCATTTTGCAGTCGTTGTAGCCCACATTTTATTTTAGAAAGGGCTGAATAACGTTTTTTAGGTAAAAAACACAAATCTAACTTTATTGAAAAACACGTCAATAATTATTTGTTTATTTATCAACTGTATCAATAGATATGTTTTTTTGGTTATCCCGTGTAGGTTTGGGTAACGAAACTTCATATAAAAAAAAATTACAGGTGGGTCAGCTGGTATTTTTTTTATATGGAGTTTCGTTACCCAGACCTACACGGGATAACAAAAAAAAACACACCTATTATATCTCGTTTGCGTTTTAACGATGGAAAGCCATGCAAGGCTTTGAAGAGCACACAATTGAAACGAGTCGCAACATTTAGAACCCTAAAATGCTTAGAAAAGGCTACCCAAACTTTACATGTAGCTAGCATTCACCCTATTACTTCTAAAAACCAAATTTGGCCAATTCGCTTCATTTTGTTCTAAAGAAAAAGGAAACTTTTTGCAGAATTATGTGTTGCCTGTTCAGGACCGGATTTCCCAGATGGGCAACCTGGGCAGCTGCCCGCGGGGCCGCAAATTTTGAAGGGCGGCATATTTCTGAATCTATTTCAGGTGGCAGTTTAAATAAATTAGAAAAATATAAAGGGAACATTACGCTCTTGTAAGAAGAATTTTCTTGTTCTTCTTATCGACACTAGCGACACTTATCTTACCGTCCGCCATATAGCGCACATAGCGGAAAATATCGGAAACTCAAAAGATCTCCCTATGAGAACGGATAGCAGAACAAGCCTTTTTTATCTGTGCCCGGGCGTTAAAAATACCGCCGCGCCGTAGGCTTCAGCCTGCCAGTTCACCACTATAGCTTTGGAAATCGCGCGTATGAGAAGTAACATATATCCAAGAAAACCGGACATTTTCACTTGTTTTTACTTCTACCCTATTATAACGAGAGGTCTTGACCACCCTGGATCCACTTTCTTTCTCCTGGTAAAGCATACCACCACCTCCCCCCGCTCCCGCTAACTGCAATTTCGGGCTAGTTTCATTAAGTATTGAAAACCACCTTTCGTGGGGCTGTAGCTGGAGAACGATTAAGACTAAGAAAAAAATGACTTAATATCTATTTTTTGGGAGTCGAGAAATTTTGATTAACTTCAATTTCACTAAACGTTACGGAAACTCATTCTGTACTGAAAACAATG
This sequence comes from Microchrysa polita, assembly GCA_949715475.1. NCBI lineage: Eukaryota > Metazoa > Arthropoda > Insecta > Diptera > Stratiomyidae > Microchrysa > Microchrysa polita. The sequence goes on along the minus strand of OX454418.1, from coordinate 13,710,979 downwards.
AATTTAGTGGGCTGTAGCGGGAGAACGGGGGTCACTCCGAGCAAAGAGTTCAAAAAGAGACGCCCACTCATAGGGCATCAAGACCTGTCGCGATAATAAAATTATAAATATCGAATAAAAAAGTACCCGTTTTTGGCACCGAGTGTATGTATTTAGTTTTATATTGCCAGCTCTTTGGAATCGAATTATTTCCTATCATGTGACAGTCTTAGGACTAGGAGTCGCTTATGCATCCAAGGCATAAATTCATCAAATTTTCTTCAAATATTCTTTTGGGCTCTAAGGAGTATCCGCTCCTCAATGAGCATCTAATTTCACCTTAAATAGATAGCTATACTTCTGTACGTTATAACTTCAGTCCAAACACTTTTCTAAGAAGAAAGTTAACTGCAATTTTCACTGAAGTTCTGCTACTTCCGAAAACGCCAGAAACCAACGTATGTATGTTAAAAAAAAATTTCTACACCTAACATAAAAGATTAAACTAGTGACGGAGGGCGGCAAATCGACTAGTGCCCAGGGGCGCTACAGGGGGTAAATCCCGCCCCGTGCCTGTTGGACGGCAGTGAATAGCGCTTAAGAGTCTAAATGATAGCGGAACAGGTTTCTACTAAATTTTCGGTTCCACAATGTAAATTGTCCCGGACCTGTTACTACAGCAGCTGCTCTTTCCACCCCTCCCTTCCAATTAAGAGAAAAAGAATTAAAGATACATAACAATTTGAAAAACGAAATAGTACCTAAAGGTCCATCCAGACTGATCGCCAAATGGTTGCACGTGCAACGAACTGGCAGTTGTCATTGCATCCAAACTGATTGCCATATGGGTGTGTGTCCAGTTTTGATATTCAATATGGCAACTCAACCAACCGCTTGTCAAATTCAAAGTGACAATTTTGCAACTTTTGTTTGTTCTTTTGTGTGAAATTGAATAATACCTAAATGGCCGGGTAATAATTCAAACGAGCAGAGACGGATTTTGATAATTAAATTAAAAAAAAATCACCAAAATGAAATTTTGGTTATGTCATTTTCTGTCTCCATTTGGTTGCTAGTGTGGATGCTAAGTAGTTCGTGATGCCAGTTTTTGGACGCGCGTTCATTTAGAAGCCAATTTAGATGCACCTTAAGGGGAGGCAAATCGTCCATTTGCCCGAGGCGACGTAAGCGCTAGACTGGGCTGGTGGGTTGGTGTCTTGTCCATGAGTGTCGTGTTGAGAAATAAGAACGCAGCCACTAACAGTGCGTATGTATTTTGACATGTTAATATATGTACATATATCTCCATTTCAAGTTGAAGAGACCATTTTGTCCAAGTGGTATTTATTTATTTATTTAAATATTTAAATATTTTATTTATTACATAGTTCAGCAAATTGCGGCCAACAGCTTTCTATGTTGCCAGCAGTGTTTCTTTTCCACTATCTACGCCCATATCTTATTCAAAATTTTAATTTTTCTGATATGGGAAACATGTATTGTTATACCTTTTCACACTAGAATTATTGTACTTATGTTTGTATGTTGTAAAGCCATTTTTTTATAAACTGAATAAATAATTAATGAATTGATTATCTAAAGTACTGCCGGGCCGGCTAGAGCCTTAAGGATCTTATTGTCGATTGGTAGGCATTGCCCATTCGAATGCTTAGTCATGTTATTAAAAGTGGTGAACAGGAGTAGTAGAGGAGCTGAGAGTTTGCAATTTTCACCGGTGAAAAAGATGCAGAGCTCACCCAAGTAATGACGAGGTTGCATATTTTAGGATTGTCGTTGCCTGTTGTCATGATATTCGTCGGCATATGAAATGATTTGAATGGTTGTGGGTGATTTAGGAAGTCCTGACATATAAGTATTAAAAAGGGTAAGTCAGAGCTAACATTCCGCTTTGTAGGATGCCTTCTTAAATTTAATGGAACTTGGATTTCACGTTTCTAAGCTCACACACAAAACTGACGACCAACCAGCAACCCATTTATGAACTTGAGGCGGAGTGGAGTTTCTTAGACTTGCCCAGTAGTTCCGTACAGTTGACCGTATCAAACGCTTTGAGGTCATTGCACGAATCGTTTTTAGGAATGCAAACCTCTAGCATCAATTTTCTAATATTTTTGGATTGCATCGAAACTATTGGAAATGCATCAAATTGCAAAGCTATAGGCGACAAACGAATTACATTTCCAACTTATAACAGTCTAGTCTCGTAACCATCGACAAGTGACTGACCATAAATGTGAATGCACCAGAAGAATTGGAAAATAAAGACTCAGCAATTATTGTTTTGAGAAAATTGAATTTACTCAATTGCTATAATCTCTCTCACATTTCCATGATAAGAGGAATGAGCGTTAAAATTATGTATGATCTAAAACAACATTCTTTCAATTTTTTGTAGATATATTTATTTTGTCCTTATGTAAAGATGGCATTTTTCAAAAAAAAAAAAAAAGTTCGTTCTTCATTAAATATTACAATAAATTATTGTAGTGCGTATGTAAGTTACTTTCAATCGATTCAATAATAATGTAAACGCTTCTCAAAAAACATGTTTTTTAGCTTTTCTCTGATGTTTGACAAATTCTAAATCTCTCGTTCTCGCGATCTCGCGAAAATTAATAAAATTGCATCAAGGAAACCATATAATATGAAATACTACAATCAATATTAGCGCGCGTTTCTTTTGTGTCAACATATAGGAAAGAAGCAGAAAAAAATAAATATACAATTAGAAATTTTTCAAAAAGGTTCAACGAACTTTACAACATGGCAAAAACAAAACAATAAAAAATATTTGAAATTATTTATATAATTTATTTGTATATATTTTTATGTATGAGTTTTAGATCATGTTTGTGCTGATGGTAGTGTATTTGTTCTGTGTATGTTGAAAGGTTTGCTGTTCCTCACTCTTCTCTCTCATTTATGTTTCTGTGCTTCTCGTTAACGTTCATTTGTTGAATTTGAATTGTACATAGATTCCTCTTTGTGTTGGATGCAGTTACGGATGTTGCTGACGATTAGGAACGATAACATGGAATTATCCCTGAAAGTACATTTTATGCTGACATCGTATAAATTACTGTTTTTTCCTTTCTCCTCAAATATCGTTTGTCGTTCTTAAAATGTAAATAATTTTTTATTAATTATGTTGATTCGCCGCTTGGTACAATTTTTCCTTATTGTAACCGGAGCGCGTTCGACGTTTTGAGTTTCATTTTCTTCTGGTTGTTGGCATCTTAGTAAAAATTGTCGTCGTCTCGTGTTAGTTAGTTGTGTTTCAATATTTTATTTTCATCAACTTATATATTTCAATTTATTTTTATTATTTTAAATAAACTATTATAAAATAAATAAATTCTTTAGTGTGGCAACAAAAAACAGAAAATAAAATTATAATAAATCTCTCTCCCACTTTGATATTCATCCTTTTCTCTCACGTATATCGTTTTATTGTGAAATGTATATTTTGGCGTACGCTTTATTTTTTTTTTTTTGGATTTGTGTGTTTCGAAATTTTTCTCTCGCTCTCTTCATTTTGTGCGCTCCAATTGATTTAATATAAATTGTATATATTAAGGATTTATTTTTCACATTTGACTTGGTTTTATCGATAGTTTCAACGTTTTGTTGGTTTTCTTTTTAAATATATTTCATGTGTTTCGCATTTGTAGGATAAATTAGGTTTTATTTGTTTTTAAGTTTTAATTTACACAATATATATATTTTTTGTTTTAACTTGTTTTGTCAAAAAACATGTGTGTGTGTGTCTCTCAGTTTACAAGTCAGTTTCGCCATACAGGGCTGTGCTGAAGGACATGTAATCAAGGGCACCGGGCACGCCATTGGGTCCTTTGTATGGTGGCATCCTTTGGATACAATATTCGGCCTGATCTGGAGGCAATTCACGTCGCAATTCGTCGGGCAGAATGTAAGGCTGTAATGAAATTGATAGTTAATTTTTTTGTGGACAGAAGAAAAGTTGTGAGGTCATACCTTATCTGCAGCCAAAATCCTGAATGAATCGATAACTTGTTCGGCTGTGTCAGTGTCGGTGCTCTCGCGTGTCATGAAATCTAAGAATGCATCAAAGTGTACATAACCGGTCGAGTTGGGATCAACAACAGCCAAAATACGTTGGAAGTCCATTTCGCCTTGACGATCCTTGCCAATTGAATAGCCCAGCGAGACCAGGCACGATTTGAATTCCTCGGGTGCCAAGCGTCCGGTACGATTCTTGTCAAAGTGATTGAAGCTCGAGCGGAATTCATTCAATTGATCTTGTGTAATACCCTTCGAGTCACGTGTCAAAATTTGATTTTCAACTTCGTTGATATTGCGATTGATCGACGTCAACAGCTGCTCCCAGCCAACACGCAACGTTTCCATTGTGTAGTTGGTGTAGCGATTTTCAAAGATCATCGATTCCTGTACAGCTTGATGGATCTTTTCCAACTCTTCAATATGTGGCTTGTAGGCGTACACGGCCTGTTCGTATTCCTTCAAACGATGCAATTGATCCTCCAACGAACCTTGCAGTCCCATACCAATGGCGGTAACGGCATCCATTTGTCGTTCGATCCATGGCCCGACTGTGTTAGCCTTCTCGGCAAATTGACGACGCAACATTTCATTGTTCTGTTGCTTGCGCAATTCATTCGACAAAGTCTGATCACGTTGTGGAACCAATTGACGAACATCGCCCCATTTGCGGGTCAAATCGTTAGCCGTCAATGTGGTGTAGGGATTCTCAAGACCGCCAGGAATTTGGTGTTGCTTAACAATGGATTCGACCTCGCGCACAAGTCCGACGATGAGATTGAACTCTTTGTCGGCTTCGCCGAGCGTTGCCTTGAATTGATCGTGAGCCTGAATCAAGCCCTGGATCTCTTCCATTGTGTGCACGATGAACATGTCGACCAGATCTTCGCGTGTTCCGTCCAACCAGTTGTTGAATGGAGCGGCACGCTTGGCGAATTCCAAGTGAAGAATATCGATCTTTTCGAGAATACGTTCGGCATCGTCCAAGGCCTGGCGACGACGTTGCGTGAGGGCGCCGAGACGATCCCATTGGTCGCAGATACGTTGGCAACGAGCATTCACGGAGATACAATCGTGGTACTCAAGAGTGCTGTAAGCGCCGGGAAAATTAGTATTACCAGTCTAAGGAAGAAGCGATTTTATAGCCAATACTCACTTAAGCTCTTGAGCGATGGCAGCGATTTGTTCGACGCGATCTTGGTGAGCGGCCAAGTCCGATTCGAAGGCCTCGTGCTTCTTTTTCAATGCCTTCAATTCGTTCAACTTACATTGACGGAAGTCCTGTGATTGAAGCATCTCTTCTTTGCCACGGGTCCAGTCCTCGTGCGTGTCAGCCTGCAAAAACATCCATTAAACAGGAATTTCATAGGAGCGCCATTTTCAGTCTTACCTTATGCTTGAATTTCTGCGCCAAATGTTCCAAACGTTCGAGACGCATCGTTTCGGCCAATAGCCATTCTTCGAATGCCTTCTCGGCCAATTCCAAACCTTTCCACGAGTTGGCAATATCGGAAACCATTTTACCTTCGGTTGGCATGTAGGCCGGGCGATTCGATAGACGCAATTTCGTCTGAAGCGTATTGAAATTCGTCTCGAGCTTGGCTTTTTGTTCAACACGTGGTGGCTTATGTTTGCGACGATATGTACGATATTCTTCGAGTTTCTTTTGCACGCCGGCCAATGAGTTGTCCGCCTGGCGGGAGTTCAACCATGGCATTGTGCGACGAATCCATTCCAAGAGCTGTGAAATAATTCGGGAAAAATAAGAGTCAAGTTAGTTTCAAAGTGCGAACGATTCTAAATGTATGTTGATACTCACGTCACTGGCCAAGCGTTCGTACTCTTCCATAAGGCGTTCATTCTCCTGGTTGACCTTTAGGACTTTGCAGATACGGTTGGCAGCCGTCTCGGCCTAGATGTTTTTGGGGGGGAAAAAAAGTCAGTGTGTGATACATTTTCTCAGCAGCGGCTGTGACAGTAGTTGAGGTACATCGAATGAGGTGGGAGTGTTCCGACGCACTCCTGTTCAAAATCCACCTCTTCAAAATCCATGTGGTTGAAATCTGCCCCTTCATTTAACAAAGCTGGAATTTTGAGAGGCGACAGACGACAGACACTTAATTTCTGTTTTGAATCGTCTAACGGTGATTCTGGAGTTGTTACGTATCGTCTAAGATCGACAACCTTTAATGGCACGTAGCCATCCGAAGCTCATTATTTAGCCAGATTTACCGTTATACGATACTCTTACTGTAGCCTATCGCCTTGCAGAATACCAGCTCTGACTTCACTGTTAATTTTTACTTCAGTTATTTGAAAAGGTTTTTAAATGAGCTAAATTTAACAAAAAAAAATATAACGTCTGGATTTTGATTTGGACTGTTTTTTATGGTGGTGTTAAAATGGCTGGATTTTGTACCCTACTCCCTACCCACTGAATTTATCAAAAACATTCTATACCTCGAACAGTTCACCTCTAGTACGACAAGTGCTGTCAACCGCTTTCAAAAAAAGTAGAGACAAAAAAAAAATATTGGCATCGAGCAAAAGCCAATAAGCATAGGCAAGCGGGATTTGGAGAAAGGTCACGATCATTTTAATTTTATTTTTTTCTATTTATTTCTATTGTTTTAATATTATAAGCTTACGAAACATTTTCCAACTTTATTTTCGGATATTTTTTTGTCTCACACATATGAATAAAGCCAAAAAAGCTCGCGTGTGTGTGTCTGTTTTGAAATTTAGTTTCTTTTTGTATTCAGTGTTGTGTATAAAACTTTTTTTTTTCAAAGAACATTTAACATAACGACAAGACGACGTCGTCTTATACATAAATTTTAACAAATAAATTCTATTTCTAACGAATAATATCAATCAAACAATGAGATGATACAAATAGGCGTTTAAAACATGAAATCGAACTCTTTTTTTAGAAAAGAATTTTAACAATTTTTTTACGTAAATAAGCAACACGAATATAAAAAATACATTTATATATTCGGGAAAAAAATTGACCGACCTTTTGTGCGCCACTGAAGCAATGGTAATACGATGAGACATAGGTCATAACAGCTCGTTCATCGGGCATTGCGGTATTTTGTAGGTCTACAACAAACATGTTAGAAGGGGGGTAGTATCAAAAAAACGACAACAACATTAACAGTTACAAAAATGAAAAAAAAACAATGCAAAAAATAACATTAACATGACAAAATTTTAATTTATTAATTTAAAGCATTTTGGTTAGCGGTTATAATTCAAGGGAACTATTCTGAAAAAATAGGATTGTAGGAAAAAATTCATAATCTGGCCGATGAGGTGTCCAGCGCTGAAAATCGGGAACTAGTAAGCTTAAATTCGTGGAAACGGTAATGATAATATATAGCGAAGGACGAATTCTAAATGGAGAATACAAATAATGTCTCAGCAGAACATTTACGAGACTACAATCTCTCACTTCTCGCACGATCTATTCCGAAACATTGTTGGCATCGTAAGGTTTTGTGATTGGTCCATGAACATCGGCTGGTCGTTTTCCCTATTTAGATCAATAGTTAATGTGTCAGATCAACGCCATCAAGTAAGGGCGCAACTCAGCTGCTTAGACATCAAAAACCGCCTACACCTCTGACGCCATGACGAATTTCCACAAGAATTCAGATAATCTTTCTGAGCGGATTTGTGTTTCCACCATTTATACTGATTAGAACTGTTACGTGTTTTGTTTGACATTTGCACAAGACTGACGTGATATCAACAAAATTGGTTGGTTGTTCTGCCCTCTGGCAAGATTTAGTTATGTTTCATCGTTTGTATCATCATCATGACACTAGTTGGATTTCTCGTCATTCTCCAGTTGTGGCCTTGTATCTAGATGGCGTTAGCCAGGTAGTTAATGGCTCTCAATTCGCTTTCAATATGTATTCAACATAAAAATTCGAATTCATCAAATAGAGTAGTTGGAAGGAGAGGAATTTGTAGTTATTGCTCAGATAATAGTAGTCGAGCCGCTACTTTCGATATTTCGTCAGACGGACTGAGTCGGGCTAGTCCGCCGCTTCTGGACTTGCTGAATAAAATAGGCTCGGTTTCTTCTTATTCCGAAAAGAGGTTTCCGATCTCCTGAATTGTGTTTTGTGACTCCTAAGATCGTCACTACGATATTCTGAAACAAATACTTTTTCAAAACCCATATCTATTTGGGTTGCGAATTCTGAGCGGTTGTAAAAATGTAAATCGACGAAATTCCGCCTTTTGAGACTCGGGAGGTCGAAAGTAGTATAGCCCGGCTGATGAGCAGGAAATCACCAGGATTGGATGGAATGACCGATCAAATGCGTAACTGCATTGTTCCAGACTATATCAGTTTCCTACTGAGCGAATGTGTTGAGCTCATACTACGCAGTGTTTCCTCGTAGGGGAGGAACCCATCATAAGCGTACGTGTCTCGCCTCGGAGCTGGCGGCTTCGCATAACCCACGAAGGGGCTAGTTAGGGAGAATGGCCAATGTGCCTATACCTAGCTAATTTCTGGATTGACGACCACACGGCCTGAGTCATATTGCTGCCTAGTAAGCGGATGGGGCCACTCAGAAGTGAACGGTTAGCGCTACAAGTCTGCTGTAAGCAGACGAGTAGTAAACAGGCATAACGATCCTGAATTCGTTAGATCTTACCGAAAGGGGACCAAAGGAGGATCACACCTGCCATAGAGAAATCTTTACCGAATAGTGTACCTTGGGGATGGGCGTGCCCAGAGGACCATGGTCCTTACCCATCTTGGCGTTGGTCTCGAGGGGATTTGTGGTGTTAGACAAGTCGACCAGCTAGAGTCGCATCCCAAGGTGGGGTTCTAAAGGGAGGCATCCCGGCGGAGAACACCCTTCCGGCTTTAAGCCGGATAAATTGCCGCTCTTTTATAGAGGAAGGTATGGCCAATCGGATTAGTTACTCTAAAGGCAAGCGCCAGTAGACGCAGACTCCATGAGCGAATGTGTTGGAAAAAGGCTCATATTGCTAAAAGATCTGAAAATAATTGTACTAATTCTCGCTTCTATCGTGCTGAAGAGGATTCTTGACCGGAGTTTAGATGCACATATCGGAGATCAGTTGTCAAACATACAGTATGATTTTATAGAAGGAGGACTTACTAAGGATGCGTGGCTTTTTGTCAAAAGGGCTGTGTCTATGGTGGGCATTAGCCGTTTGAAAACAGTACATGTGTCCTCAAGGGTCCATTGCAGGTCCATGCCTTTCTATGTATTTTGGTACGAATGAACTTCTACTCGCACTTTTGAACATGAAAAAACGAATTAGAAAATTTGTGGCGTTTCTGTATCGTATCCTTCGCGTGGAATGGAATTTCGGAAAGCCTGTAGTCCGCATATTGGTATGCCTGTTATTTTGGAGGCGTCCACTATTAGGAAACCGTAATGTTTTTTCCAAATGCCTAACATGTCCTTCATAAACGACAACAATGGCAGGTCCGCCCGTTGGATGGGCCGCTATGCGTTTTGACGATGAGGCATTTAGGGCAGCAAGTTCCATTGACGCAACGAGCAAATCACAAAGCAATTAGAAGTGTATTGCGATGCCTCTATGCCAAGGAATGGCTTCATTATTGGATGACAAAGCAATGGTGGACCGAAAAAATTGCAGGTCTGCGACAAAATGCCTGAAATCGCGGCGACTTAGCCAAAGGGCGATGCACACACCGGTACACAGTTCTCTGTTGCACGAATATAATACGACGCGTAAACTGCTAAAAGTTGCTATTAACAAGAGCAAACGAGCTTGCTTAACTCATTCCCGGACACAACGCCAATATTTGACACGATTTGTATGTCAAATGCTCAAAGTTGGACGTCTATAGACGTTCTGTCCGGGAAAGGGTTAATGCAGCTCTGTTAGGATGCCGATACAAATCTGTGGAGATGGCGTATGGGGTAGTTATGAAAAAAAGAGGATAGAAAGCCTCACTACTTAAACGGAAAATAATATCTTCGGAGACCGGACACCGAAGCATCCTTTTAGCAGAAGACCACATTCCCGCCATAACAAAGAACGAAATAGCCTCGAAATAGCTTTTTAAACAAAGCTCTAAAAATAGCAGTTCAAACAATGCCGGGACAATTTATTGAAGTCTTTGAACACTGTTTAGCGAAGCAGACCTTTCCGAAACGTTGGAAAAACCAAAATCTGGTGCTTGTTCCAAAACATAACTAGCCAGCGGGCGAGCCCTATTTATATCGCCTCCCTGCTTGGAAAACCTTTTGAACGAATTATTTTTAACTGACTGTTAGTGGTAGTCGAAAAAGAAAGCCGACACTATGGCTTTCAAGGAGCAACTGGAACTGACTCCCTCCGCAACGCGCACTCGTTGTGCTATGGTGAGGATAGACGTGAGAAACGCATTTAAAAAAAATAAATAACAGGCGCGACAATCCAGCATTGGACTAAGGCCGCAGGATGTGTTAGTGACATCCTATTTCCAAGATCTTATCTGCTTTTTTTGTTGAGGTAATGAGATCACCATCACGCTCAGCAGTGTTATTTATCCCCATAAATGGGTACTCGTTTAACATCTGAGTGAGATCATAGTCCGTCACAAGCTCGTGAGTTCGAAAAACACCATGGCTCACGGTGAAATTCGAACTCATGACCCTGTGCACCGAAGGCGCGCGCACTAACCACTAGACCAGCCAGACTACAGAGAAACGCATTTAACTCCGCGAGTTTGGAGTAGATCCACGTCACGTTGCAGAATATGTGTGTACCCGATTACCTTTCCGGTATACTTAAGAGTTACGTCTCATATCACATCCTTGAATTTAATACTAGTTAGGGACAAAAGAGTACACGGTGACGCGGGCGTTCCACAGGGATCCGAACTTGGTCTTCATCGGCGGATTATAATGTAAAATTTCATCCTGGAGGTCTCCATGCCTAAGGGAGTGACGGTAGTGGGATTTGCGGACGACATTGCGGTGGAGTCCCGGAGTACGTCTTCTTCTTGTAGCGGAACATAAAGGTGTGAACCGCTGTGTAATCATGTGGACTCGAGGTTAAAGTTCGTCGATGTTTTCGTCCGTGATGTCAAGGGACAAAAACATAGCTGCTGCGATTGGGTTTTCCCACAGTGATAGAGGGGTAAGATCAGTGGGCGCAGCTGGGCATTGAAACAAATGATTCACATCATGAGGAGAGCCAGCGCAGTTTGGACAGATATTTTGGATATCCGGGCTTATGCGAGAAAGATACGAATTGTTGCTCTGGTGGCTCTCGGGAGTCTAATCTGCAGGCGAGATTTGTTTTGGGCGCACTGAGAGGACTCTATTCGCACCTAAACTTGGTCCATAAGATTGTGGTTGGGATGGTCCTCACGATAGCAACCAACAATATACTGTTTTGCGAGTAAGAGATTGTGGTCACGTATTGGCATCAATTGTGTCTCCTGATGTAAGTGATCCTGGGCAGACATCAGGAGGTAACCTGTGGCGGTATGTAGAGCAGCATTTTGGAAGACCTGAACTTTGGACCAGTTTGTATTACATAGACTATGTGACGAAACTGGGGCTGCATAATCAGCGGCTGCTCGACCCACCGCTTTGTAAGTGGCTAGCATGGTTTCTTTATCCTATCCTTGCTACCAGCTAGTGCTTTGAGGATTTTATTCCTATTGCGCATCTTTTCGCAGACAAATGCCGCGTGATGAGCAGAAGTCATCGTGTTCTCCAGGTAAAGCCCGAGAATCTTTGGGTTAGCTACAATAGAAAATAGAATTGTTGCCAATACGTACATCAACCTCCCACTTACAATCCCCCGACCAGGTGGTGAGAAATGTCGCAGAAGATTTAGACGCAGAGATGGTGAGGTTTCGGCTTTGGAAAAATTCCTGTAATCGTTCAAAATAGCGATTAATTTGGAGGTGCATTTCATCCTTATCCACCCCTGTAGCGAGCACGGTGCAATCGTCCGCGTAGGAAATCTACTCGATTCGTTCCGGTGGTGTAGGACGGCCGGACATGTAGATCTTAAACAAAGTGAGGGAGAGTACCCCACCCTGTGGAATTCCTAATTTGATTTTCCTCAGCTTGCAACGTTTGCCACGAAACTTAGTGAAGGAATGCCGATCAGCTAGATAGTTGACAATTCAACGAATCCCTTGTGCAGGAATATGCATATTCAGCAGGTTTGCGAAAAGCATAGAATGATTGACCTTATCAAATGCATTCCCGGAGTACGTCGAACTGTTCGCCAGCGAGGCGATACTATTAAACTATGGCTGGAATCCGTAGGACTGGAAGTCGCAGAGCATAAAACGGAAGCTGTAGTCATTAGTAAGCGCAGAAAAAAGTCCTCCCTCAAAATTAGATTTGGAAGAACGATCAGAACATATAAGTCTGCCGTTAGGTACTTAGGAGTTATGACTGACTCGTGGCTGAGTTTCGGGGAGCACTTTAAGTACGCATGTGAGAAGGCAGCTTTTACTTTTAAGTTATAAAATGTACAATTTGCAAATGGAGTTACTCCTGAACGAGACTGACAGGCTGTACCGCGCAATGAGGGATCTATTAAGAATTCCGCAGGTTGGAGAGGTTTCTAGAGATTGGAGTACCTGAGAAAGTGAGATTCGACTGGTCGATGGACACACGTCCTCTAATCAACAGAACACATGGCGATCTCAACTAATAGCTTGAGAGTTTTTCTATTTCTATTGGTTGGATCCGGAGAGACAAACTCGGCCCCAAAATTGTCGAGCCTTGTTTTTAATTCTAGCGTTTGAGGGTATCTTCTGGAGGAGTGACGTGCTACTTTGTCTAGTCAACGAAAATGGGATTGTGATACTATAGGGATACTGCCTCGTTGGAGCTAAACTTTTTCAGCACCTCTTGATGACAATCAACAAGTTTTTACCGGACGGTATACATACTTTGTAAGTAAGCACTTAAGGTAAAAAAAGGTGTTTTCAGCTTATCAAAGAGGCCGGCACTTAGGCATAGCACCACAGATACTTTGGTTTCCCACTGCCTGAAATACCGTCGCAGGATTTCCTATTGATATGGTTGTCCTTTATCTTGATTTAAAATCCTCTTGAAACAACTTTTTCTCCTTTACGCCGCCGTCAGTCGCCTTCAGAACTTGAATTAAATTGAATAGTGACTCAAGTGCATTTTAACTAAAGACGGTGTTCGAACCAAATACCAGAGTCTCAATTCCAACGGACTTTTGGCCTAGTGCCTTTCAATCTACGATTCATGCCATTGAATCTGCTTCGAAGTCTCCCATCCGCCCATATTGGTATTCTTACTGAGACCATGCGCGGAACAATTTGGCGCGTAAAGCGGAAGTTTCGAAAAAAAAAATCGCCCGCCTTTTTGGGATAAAATTGAGTTAAATTCGCATGAAATTTGGCAATTAACCCTATTAAACACGCCCTAAAAAATCAAAAAATATTTTTTTTACAGGAATTGAAAAGAAATCAGACATTAATCCATTACAATAGATTCCGAGCTAGCATACTTCTGAAATTCTGCAAAAAAGTATTAGTTGTTAATCTCTCGAACGACGCTGCAAAAAAAATGGGAAAACAATCGAACAAATACAATCCAACAAAATACAACTCGACAAAACAAATAAATAAAACACAAGAGCAGACGATGATCTGTATGATGAATTCACAGGTGAAATTATGAATGAACTTCATGGAACGAAACGAAATACAAAAACTGAATGAAGAAAAAAAACAACAACAATGAGCAAAATTAGTGCATTTTTTATCGGGATTAGTTTGAATGATATGATGAGATGATAATGATGCGCAATTGAGATATGGATTATCTCTTTTCTCTCAGTAAGGGAAGCATTTTGTTGCTCGCTATTTTATTTTTTAGAAGTTAAAATATTGAAAAGTTTCTTTTGGAAAATGGAGAAAAATTTTAAAAGCCGAAATTCTTTTCTTTATCTCTAACAATCAGTTTCAGTCGGTGCTGTGTATTGATAAATTTACGAAAATTTCTCCGCAACAGCCGATGACTAGGAAAAGTCACGGCAGTCATAGATGAAACCTTAATCAGCACTAAACTCAGCAACAATTGGAGAATATCTACAATACATACATGCCAAATATGCAATGCATTAAGGTCGATGCACACTTTTAAGTCATCAGTCACAGTCATTTTCCATACAAGTTAACATATTGTCAGTCAATCGATTAACTGACAGTCTATCAACTTGTATGGAAAATTACTGTGACTGATGACTGAAAAATGTGGATAGACCTTTAAGCTATAAGGGAGCTTTGAACTGAAAAATGCTGAAATTATTGAAATTCCTAGGAAACGTTAAATTTCAGGGATGTTCATATATGAAAACAATTCTCGCTGTTCTCGTCTGCCTAAGGACATCAAAAGGAACACAACACCGCCCCAAAACCGATCGACGCATAGATACATCCTATAAATGTCATGAAAATGCTTTCCCTACCAATTCTGGATTCTGGAATTAATCGAAATCATTGGCAGTTATATTTGTTTTTCGGAAAAACAATAAATTAATTTGTTTTAATTTGATTTTGTTTTTAAGAAAATTAAAAGGAAAAAAATACTTTCTCGACGTTGCACAGACAACATCAACGGCATATCAACGTTAAACTACTTTTTTTCGAAAATCATAAATCGATTAGACATCAATCATTCAATTTGTTTAATCAAATATTAGTGACAAAATAATTTTCATAATCAATTTTGGAAAGTTAAAGCGCTTTTCATATGCATATTTCAATCTGAGATTTAAAATCGCGCGCGCCCGAGAATGCCCAAATTGAAAAATATGCACATTGTATTTGATACTCCAATTCTCAAGCAAAATTCTCAATTAACTAAAATTTTGTTTAATTGAGATATTTTCTGAGATTTTCTATTAATATTCAAGCGCATAGATTTTTTTGTTTAATTCAATTCGTTCTCGTCACAACATCTAAACATCAGGTGAAAATTATAAGAACGTCAGTTAAAAATAAAACAATAAGATAGACATGTAGAGACATGAAAAAAAAAACAAAATTAATAGAATAGAAGAAGAAATCTTTCCAAAAAACAAGCAAACAAAACCAATATCTAGAAAAAATTTAATTTTGAAATGTGTATTTTTGTGAATTTTAGTCACATCGTAATTGTAGTAGGTGTAGGCTCGTGTGGGTTCGGGAACATGCGTTGTATCAACCTGTTGGGCTCCTTGGAACGCATGATAGTAGCACGATACGTATGTCATGATAGCTCTCTCGTCCGGTTTCGGTGTGTTGATCAAATCTAGATTTATTTAAATTGTTTTTAAATTACAATTTATCTAATAAAAAACCACCACTTAAAATTTAGAATGCAGATGAACTTGAATCCTAAGTATTTGTTAGTATCGTGACAAGTGCAGTGCAGTTATAAATATGAAAACAAAATTTGCACAAAAATCCGTAGAATTGAAATTCAGTGGAAATTTTGTTTTCAGCAATAATCATGGGGATGTAATAATGTCATTGACCTTTTCCTGAGTGCAATAATTCGAATGGCCATCATTACACCTCATCACAAAAATTATTCAGATTCTACGCCAAATATTTTGGAACCGTCACCTTTTCATTTCTTTTAAATTTTAAATTAACAGATATTTTTTATGAAAATAGTATTCCTGAAAAATGTTAACAAAATCTGTGCAAACAAATTGTAAGAAATTACCATCTGGATCCAACATGCGAGGAATATCTAAATATTTCTCAGCAACATCAAACGCTGTATTCAAATTCTCCAATGGATTGTCCTTGGAGAGTTTAGCGTAATCGATCAAGTCTGGTCTGTGACGATGGATCAGAGCACAGAATGCAAGACCATCCTGAAATGCAAAACAGAATCAATAAGATCCTTCCTTCAGAATCAGTTTTTTTTTTAAAGATAATCATACCTTGAACGATAGATGGAAATTTTGAACGTTAACGTTCTTATATGGTGCAGTCTTACGTTGACACCATAACAGCAAACCTTCCTTAGCGGTCATTTCTTCAACCGAGATATCTTGGATGGCAAAACGTAAAATAATTGTCCAGATCATACCCAATGTCATTTTTAGATTGCCATCGACAATTTCTTCGGCACCAATCGATACCAATTTGACACCTTTCGATGCAATGAAGTCGAGCGCTTTATTGACATTGGCAATTTTGTGGAAACGCATTTTGCCACGATCTGGCTTGGGGAGTGTTTCGCCGGATATAACTTCAAGTAGCAACATCAATTTCAGGCCATTGCGAAAATCATCTTCGATATTATCGATGCCGGTACCAGCCTTGCGCAGATGACTGTTACACCATGCCGTGAATGTCTGAAATAGGGGAAAAATTTAGAAATTAGAACTACATCCATATGTAGACAGAAGAGTCAAATTATAATTGTATAATGTTGCAATAGTTAAGTAGTTTTCATATTTACGAGGGGCAAGTAAAAAATAAGGTTCCCACATTTTTCAGGTGTAAGGCATTTTCTATTGCAATGAATAAGTATACCATCTGGAAGGTTGTACTTTAAACTATTTTTCTACATAGTCGCCAGATTTTTCTACGCTATTTTTTTTGACGAGTTATCCACTCCTGAAAACCCTCTTCGAAGAACTCCGCCGCTAGGCCGCCGATCCGGGATGGCGCCATTGTTTCGACTGTTATTTTCTTTCCGGAGTGACGTAGTGACACCACGTTTCATTTCCCGTAATAATGGAGTCCAAGAATTCTTCGATATTCTTGGCCCATTCTCGAAGAAACCCCTCGGCACACTTTACGCGATTGTCTTTGTGGGTTTCTGAAAGCATGTGCGGGACCCACCGCGTACACACCTTGCGATAACCAAGTTTTTCGGTCAAAATGTTGTCGATGGTTTTTTTCACAAACCTCAGGAGCCTGGTCAGCCAGGTCCCGATCTCGGATTTCACACTTGGCGGTGACGGCGATAGCGGGCTCCATCGCGGATGGCAGTTAGGCCGGCACTGAGCGTCGCAGCGATCGCTCCCGGTAGTGGGAATGGAGTGGGGGGACCAACAATCAAGGCGGTGTTTCCGAATATCACCTAGCATCTCGTGCGGCGAGTGTACAGCGTTGGGAACCTTATTTTTTACTTGCCCTCCGTATATAGGTTGGTCTTGTTGATTAAATTCCAAATTTTCGACCTACCACCTTATGTGCATTCCTTTTGGTACCCTTACAATCAAAGGGCAAGGAGTGATTTTTTCGCTTTTTTAAATATTTTCAAAATTGGTACATCAGAATGTAGCCCAAGGACCAAATTAATTTTACATAAAAATATATAATACCGTACCGTGCAATAATATATAATACCGTAGACCTTTTTTGACAGACTATAACTTGCTAGACCATCGTTTCCCAGCAGTGAGTTTCCGAAGGGGTCGCGAAATATATCTCTAACCGATTACTCAAACATGAAAATTAAGACAGAATGCACCTCATCGGGTTCTACAAAGAATTTCTAGATATTGATCTAGGAAATAGAAATGGTAAAGTGGATTTATGATACGACCAATGTTTTGTGTTTGCCGGGATTGGATGGGTAAGATGGATCGCAATAGGGGCAACACAACACATCCAACAATCCAACGCGGGATTTACTTGATTTTTGATACTACTTTTTCGTAGCTCGTAACTATAGGCCTACATAGTGAATTTCGCAAAGCTTGCTGGTCGGTCACTTTTATTTGGCAAGTAGCTCACAGAATCACAGAATTCGATTCGATTCTGGACTCGTTGCAGAATAAAGCGATAGACAAACCGACCTCTGAGAGGCATTTCCGAAATAAAGTACGGACGTAAGTCTTAATTCCTGGATGGACCTCCAGCAAAAGTCACCTCGGAATTTTTTCCTCTCCAATTTTTTAAATGAAATGTATAGCTACTTCCCTACAAACCAATTTGTGCGGAAAACTCACATCCGATATGCTGAACACTCTTCTTCTTCTTGTAGCGGTGCAGAAAGGTGTGTAACCTCTGTGCATCTATGTGGGTACGATTTATGGTTCGTCAATGTTTGTGTCCGTGAGGTCTAAGGACAAAAACATAGCTGCTGCGATAGGGTTTTCCCACAGTGATATAGGGGTAAGATCAGTGGGCGCAGCGGGGCATTGAAACAAATGGCCCACATCATGAGGAGTGCCATTGCAGTTTGGACAGATGTTTTGGATGTCCGGGTTTATGCGAGAAAGGTACGAATTAAGGCGTGAACAAAAGCCCGACCGAAGTTGAGCTAGTGTTACTCTGGTGGCTCTCGGGAGCCTAATCTCCTCAGGCGAAATTGGTGGTGGGCGCTCTGAGAGGACTCTATTCGCACCTAAACTCGCGATAGACCGATTCACTTCTTCAGTGTGGATCGCTGCAATGGCGGCTCGGTATGTAACTTCATCGTAAGGGTCCCGTTTGTATCCCTGAACCTCTCTCTCAAGGTCTCGTAAACCACGCCTGACATGTCGTGGTGGAGGAATTCGGTCCATGAGATGATTATTGGGATGATCCTCACGGTAGCAACCAACATGATACTGTTTAGAGAGTAGGAGATTGTGATCACGTATTGGCATCAATTTTGTCTCCTGATGTAAGTGATCCTGGGCAGACATCAGAAGGCAACCTGTCGCGATGCGTAGAGCGGCATTTTGGCAGACCTGAACTTTGGACCAGTTTGTGTCACATAGACTATGTGTCCAAACTGGGGCTGCATAATCAGCGGCCGCTCGACCCACCGCTTTATAAGTAGCTAGCATGGTTTCTTTATCTTTGCCCCAGGTGCTACCAGCTAGAGCTTTTAGGATGTTGTTCCTACTGCGCATTTTTTCACATACTGAAGCTGCATGATTCGCAGACGTCATCATGTTCTCTAGGTGAAGCCCGAGAATTTTGGGGTTTTTAACAGTAGGAACAGAATTGTTGCCAATACGTATATCCATCTCCCATCTGATGTCCTCCCACCAAGTGGTTAGATAAGTCGCAGAAGATTTGGACGCAGAGATGGTGAGGTTTCGGCTTTGGAAAAATGCCTGTAATCGTCCTAGATAGCGATTAATTCGGAGGCGCATTTCATCCTTATCATTCCCTGTGGCGAGTACGGTGCAATCATCAGCATAGGAAATCACCTCGATTCCTTCAGGTGGTGTGGGAAGGCCGGACATGTAGATGTTGAACAGAGTGGGGGAGAGTACCCCTCCCTGTGGAACACCTAATTTGATTTTCCTAAGCTTAGAACGTTTGCCTCGAAACTCGGTGAAGGAGTGCCGACCAGCTAGATAATTGGCAATCCAACGGATCTCTTGTGCAGGAAGATGCATATTCAACAGGTTTGCTAGGAGCATTGAATGATTGACCTTATCGAATGCACTTGATAGGTCTATTGCCACCAGAATAGTTCTGTGACAACGACTGCGTTGATTTAGCCCATCACGAATGCGTGTAGTGATCGCATCGAGGGCAGTGGTGGTACTATGCATCTTCCTGAAGCCATGCTGGTGAGGTTCTAGCTTCGCATGTGCAACAAGAGTGGGGTGAATAAGGGCCTCCAGCGTCTTTGCGACAGGAGAAAGTATCGTAATGGGGCGGTAGGATTCCCCGAGATTTGCGCTCTTCCCTGGCTTGAGACAGGGAACAATTCGACCTGTTTTCCAGATTTCAGGGATGGCAAGCGTGGACATCGACAAGTTAAAGGCGGCCGTGAGATACTCAATGGCTGGAAGGTCGAGATGTTTCAACATGGTCATCGAAATGCCATCTGGTCCGAGGGCCTTGGAGTTTTTAGCATTCTCGATGACTTTTTTAACCTGGTCCGCTGTAAAAGATGGTATGGTGTCAACATTCCGGCTGCGAATCCGTCTTCTAATTTTGCGCTTGAGGCCGTCAGACTTGGGATGTTCAATAAATTGTTTATTGAACAGGCTAGCACACTGAAGAGGATCACAGGTTTTAGTGTTGCCAAATTCAATGGCGTTGTTGCCCTTTTCTTTCCGAGGATTGAAAAGGGCGCGGACGGTAGACCATAGTTTGCTGACACCTTCATTGAGGTTACATTCATCGAGGTGCTGATTCCATTTCGCCCTCCTATAGTCTTTAACTTGTCGGTCAATTTCGGAGTTAAGCTCCTGAATTCTGGGATCATCAGGGTGAGCGCTTCTGATCTGATCACGTTCATCGGCTAATCTGGCGGCACTAGTGGGAAAGTTAGGCCGAACTTTCGGGATACGTCCTGCCGGAATAAAACGTGCCGCGGCTGTGGTAATGACGTTCCTAATATTTTTCTCGGCCTCATGAATGGTAATAGGTGATGTTAGCTCGGTGAACTTCGCCGACGAGTAAGCTTTGAAACCATCCCAATCGGCTTTCTTGTGATTGACAAACGTTCGCTTCTCTGACTTAGTCATGTTCGCTGGTTTGTCAATCTTTATAATGATTGGGAGGTGATCTGATTTAAGGGTGGTACGTACTTCCCATCGGGAAGCAGCAATTAGACTGGCACTGACAATAGTTATGTCAGGAGAACTACTGCAAGTGCCCACGACTCTAGTCGGCGAGTCTTCATTAAGTGAACAGAATTCTGAGGCGTCAAGTGATTCGGCGATAGCTATACCCCTGGCATTGTTGTTGAGGTCCGAATGCCAGAGCTCATGGTGCGCATTAAAGTCGCCAAGGATGACCCTGTGCTCTCCGGAAAGGAGAGGACCAATATCGAAACGATAGCCAGAAGGGCAACTAGAGTGAGGTGGTACATATATATTAAAAATTTCGATATTGGTACTCCCTGATGGCACTGAGATGGCTTGAATTTCCGCCGTACCGTCAGCAACTACATCTAATACACAGTAATGTACGGACTTGTGTATTAGGAAGGCAAGTCCACCTCCAGGGTGAGGATCATCCGTGGCGGCCGGTCGATCTTTCCGCAGTATAACATATTCGCTATGGACGCTTAGAGACGAGTTTGCGTGAAGCAACGTCTCTTGGATGGCGGCGATGAGAATTCTGTTGGAACTCAAGAAGTGTGTGATCTCAGCGATTTTCCGGTGAATGCCATTACAGTTAAACTGTAATATAGATAGTGCAGTGAAAACTGCTGGAGGGGGAGGGCCAGGCGTAAGACTGGGTCTGGCATTCCTTATCATATTGTTTGGCGGTGTAGGGGGCAGTGGTGGGGAAGGTGGGCTGGGAGCAGCCCTGGGTTGCCCGGAATTTATACAACCTGGCGCAACATATGCTAAGGAGTGTTGACCTTGTCTACGTAACCCTGAACACCTAAAGTGAACCCATTCCCTGCAGCAATTACACTGCACTGATCTGGCATTCGAACCGATACGTTGGTTGCAGACACTACAAATCCATACCTCTGGGCCTGGATTTGTTTCAATACCGGCGCGAATTAGTAAAATTGAGAGCAGCCGCGCCGAGATGTAATGCTTCCAATATGACGAAAAAACACATACATCGTACCCACACATATACACAGACAAACACAACCTTCCTGCATCGAACCTTCAGGGCTCCTGCCGGGGCTCTTGCCAGGAAGGCATTTTGGCAGCTTTTGGCCGTTTTGCAAAACAAAACGGGTGTGGTCCGCCCCGTAGAGGCAGTTGCCGTAAGACCACGCTGAACACTCTTGATCTGTTACAGTGAAAATTGGAAAAAATTCTCAAATTTTGTTTTTTTTTTTTTCAAATTTTCCCCTTGTACATGAATACGTGTGAGCGTCTCTAACTATTGAGCTTTTCACTGCAAGATTTCTGAGGCGTCCCATTAGTCTAGCTTAAAGAATAGTATTCAATCTTTCACAGAAATTGATTGAGGGATTTTTTGAGGAATGAGATAAATAACTCCGTTGGTCGCAGCTTTGGGTTGTAGGGAATTTGACAGACAAATGCTGAATTATGCGATTAATTGCAAATCAAATACAGATTCCAATGTGGCGCTTTTTTGATGGGGGCGAATGATTGAAGTAGATTTTCAGTGGAAAGGGAAGGTACATAAGTACATACATGTCAATGAATAATATGAGTTGGTGAGGAGCGACTAATTGAAGCCGTGATTTTACGCACACATCATCAAAAGGGTTCTATACAAAATCCACAAAGTCAAAATCAAACCAGAGGTGAGAGCGAGTGGTGATGGGGAAATTGGAATTTTCGCTTCCCGGAAGGTGATTGAGAGTCTTCTACTGTATATTTGTAGCGTTTGATCAATGGTCAGCAAAAAATCTGGTCCGGACACTTGGAATATTAGTTTTATACTTAAATACCACCAATTTAGCCAAACAAAAAACAAACGATTCAAAATATGTAGTAATTCCATGCAGAACAGGGGGAACTAAATATTGAATTTTTTTTGGCTATAAAAACACTGAGTTTTTCCAAGGAACCTTTTAAGAAAAGACCTAAAGTTTTAGATTGATTTTCAGAAAAGTTGCTTAACTCATTGCCGGATACAAAGCCAAAATTTGACACGATTTGTATGTCAAGTGCTCAAAATTGGACGTCTATAGACGTTCTGTCCGGGAAAGGGTTAACTAGACAATTACATAACCCCGGAGCATATGCGTTCTACCTGAAGACACGGAGAAGGATGCACCCGGAGCATATGCGCTTTAGCTGTCTTTATACCTGAAGCGCTTATGGTCCGGGTGCATTCCTCTCCGTGTCATCGGCTAAATCGTATATGCCACGGATGAATCCTTTTCCGTGTCTTCAGCTAACGCGCATATGCTCCGCGATTCGGTAATTGTCTAGTTAACGTAATAACGTACATAAAAATTCTCAATATTCAATTGTGATAAGTAGAGACCGGATTATATGCAAATGCATAACTGCATATGCATTTGCATATATTGCCAATTTAACTGGGTTTTTGCATATTATATTGATAATGCATTGATGATGCATATTTTCTAGTATAATTCTCGATTTGCACATTTGAAAATAGAGAAAAAGAAAGCATTACCATCAACTGCGGGTACTCAATTCTATGCCAACCTTGAGAATGTAGCATAAAGGACTCCATCCAACTAATGAAAAGTGTAAAAAGATTGAACGCTGAGCTACCCGCTATACTCGCAGAAAAACTCAAGGAAAAGTTTCACAAAATCCTTGATAACAACCCTGGAAACGAAGAAATATGTGAAATTGACAATTATATCAACGGTACCGGCAAAAAATCTGCTAATATGGCGCCTAAATTTAAATGTTGTCCAGTGACATCGGCTGATGTTGAACGTTCCTTCTCAAATTATAAGACAATTAAATGACAGGAGACATTTTGTCTTTTGTCTTACTACGGAGCATTTCCCAAGTAACAATTTCATTCCTATAATACTTCGTAAAATACTCTCTTCTAACAATAATAGGGGCGTTTTACAATGTATAACCACTGAATAATAGTCCAATAATGGCATTTGGCGCCGTTTTTTAATCCAATAGTTCCTTATTGTAGCACTAGATTATGCTTCAAAAAAGGCGTACGTCATTTGCTTTATATCATCATTTTCTGTCATTAAAAAAATTTGCAAAAAAAAATGAAAAACAAAATTTCCCCAGCTAGCATCGAACCCGTGTCTGTTGATTGCCCGTCCTACAGGCTACCACTCAGCCAACCTCACATATAGTCAGCATTGCTCGTAAACGCTACAAATGGTTAGTTGATTCTATAGAAATGCTTGACAATTCTTTATCGAATCTTCTGCAATGCACCCTATATCAATCAGGTGACGTTGATTAAATCCACACATTTATTTCTCAATAAAATGCAGTCAATTTCTCCGCAGAGATCACCTTAATTGGTTCCGAAGATAACAATGAGTAAGTGTTTCAAGCAAGATTTCAAGGATTTCTATTGAAGAAATTATGTATTTCAGAGCACTTCATAAGTGTCAGTTCATGAAAAAATCAGAAAGTCCATCCTTCTAAAAAAATACGCTGAAAAATTTATTGGATGACCATACGAATGTCACACTATAAAAATGAAACCGACTGTGCTATAGAAGAATATATGCATGTGTGTGAGTTAACTTAGAGAGACTATATTGCATGTGTGTGCTGCATCATCCAATAAACACAAGAGTGGAGTATTTAAAGGAGTATCTTTTTAGGTTACCGTTTAGAGACAGTTTTATCGAAGTCTTCAAATTTATTCCATAATGATGATAGAAGCTTTCCGGAAAATGCTTTAAGGATGTTTTATCGGATCAAAATATTTATTTAAGCGATGTCACACGATAAATTGATTTCGTGGTACTATATGATTGCTACAGTGTAAAGCGCTTCTTTAAAGCTAACGAATTGTTGCTTGGGTTTGAACAATATATAATCGTTAATTACTATAAAAACAACCAATCTTTGGCTGGAACCAACTAAAATGAGTTTTCCGTGCTCTAGAGTGCTAATAAAGACTGAATAATAAGTCTTTTCTTTCATTTTATATTGCATATTATGTCATTTTAGTTGCATATTTCAACGGTTTATTATGCATATTTGCATGCTTATTTCAGCCTTTTTAAGTTGCATATAATCCGGTCCCTAGTGATAAGCAAACTGATGTAAATTTGAATTTATGGATTTCGTCTTTTTGGATTTTGACTTTGTGAATTCTGACTTTATGGATTTTGTCTTTGTGAATTTTGTCTTTGTGGATTTTAAATTTTTTTTGGATTTTGTCTTTTTGAATTTTGTATAGAACCCCATCAAAATCGTCACCAACACAATGTTATGTAAATAGGACCCGGTAAATTTTATGGTAGTTTGGTTTTGTAGGGTTACTATCGTGGGAGTTCCATAAATTATCGTCTAAAAAGAGTTCCATAATTTTGCTCTGGTATTTTTTTTTTTTTTTGTATTTCTTAAAAAGGCCTGAAGAGAAAATGAGTTTAATTTCGCACTCGGTGTATCCAGCCATTTAATTGAAAAAATATCTGGCATAAGTACACAGTACCATTTTTCCGATAAAAGAGGCAGAGACTGCATTTGAACACTTAGATTTCGATTAAGTATTTTCCTTATACTGTAATATTGTTTTTTTCATTTTGAGCATGCAATTGTTTCAGAAACCACGTGTCTCCGTAATATTTTTTTTATTTTGAGCATACAATTGTTTCGGAGACCACGTGCCTCCGTCTTCAGTGCTTAACTTAATTTTGAGGGAGATTAAGTTAAGCACTGACGACGGAGGCACGTGGTCTCCGAAACAATTGTAATGCTCAAAATAAAAAAAAATATTACAGTATAAGGAAAATACTTAATCGGACTTTTTATTAATAAAATTAGTCAACTGTAATAAAACTGGACAACCAACCTAACTTAGATTTAATTTTTTCCCTGTTATCAGCCAATTTACAAGAGAAACGGAGAAGTAATAAATCTCAAGAGTAATCAGCAAAATTAAAAAAAATACAGGAATAGGGGGTTCGCGAGCTACTTGAATGTTGATTTTTTGAAACTTAGGGGGCACATGATAATTTGTGCGCGGCACCAAAAAGACTATGGTAACCGATGCCCTAGACCAAAAATTAAAATAGGATATTTTTCATTTTCATTTTTTTTACTTTAACTCCAGGAAAAAAAAGTTTCAGGCAGAATATTTTCGGGAAATGTGTATAATTAAATAAAGTTGATTTTTACCGAAAATGAATTCGCTCCGACTGAGGACACGCCTCTCATATATGAGATCGTTGTAAAACAACACGTCCCTAAGACTCTCTCGGGGAAAGGGAAGGAAGATAATTTTACCTATGTGCATCAAAGGTCTAGTCCAATTGGATCCAAATTAAGGGTACATACCTAGTACAAAGGGATTAAACGCGTTCGGTTTCTTGTCCATACTAAACAGAATCAAATCAGGTTGAAAAAGAAGCCTGGTGAAATTCTGCAAGTCATCGCTGAGAATACTTCTTTTTCTATTCGCTTCCCGGTAAATCACCATTATGTAATTTTAGCGTTTCACTCTTTTTAATGGTTATTTAAGTAGTCAAAAATACCTTATTCAGATTTAGAATTGGATACGACAGAATTCATTGACACTAACTGCTTGAAAGGTCAAAACTGATAGCAGCAAGACGTAGTTTCTGTGACTAATTTTTGATTTCATGATCGATTTTATGTATTGACAAACTTTAAAAGAAGCGCTGATAAGATTTTCCCACAAATATGTACAACATAAATTATATTACGACGTGTGCTTTTTGAATCATTATTATCTGAATTATGCGAAAATTTGATAGAAGTGTACCGCTTTGATGATGTCAACGGAAGTTCAAAGTACTTTAATTTTATTATTAAGACAGTATATTCCATATAACACATATACCTTTTCTCAGTCAAGTTCAGAACTTTGGAATTTCAAATTCGTAACTATGGACAACCAAATTTATATCTTCCCATTATAGAAGATGGATCAATTTATATTTTTATGAAAATTCAAACAGTTCAGTACTCAAATATGCATTTACAGTTACGATTTAAGCTCCCGAAATATCGAATTTGATGTTCCAAACTTACGATCTTGATGCTGCAAAGTTATGAACTTGACTGAGAAATGGTATATTTAAAATTATTACTTTTACATTAAAAAAAATTACGGCCAACGACATGCCGGGCAAAAAAAAAACATCTTTAAAAAATCCAAAACATTTTAATGTCTAATATTTAGTCTAATAATTATTTTATACATAATTCAGACTGCTGAATCGCAAGCTCCCGCAAGGGGGTCGGTGTTCTTGTGACACTGACCTTTGGTGAGTTTCGTCACCACGGACTGAGCAGCGCAGGGAGGCCCCTGGTATGGTTGATACGCCATGGCGTGAATATGTACAAAGACCTTCGGGCGTTGACGCTCTTGAGCTCCCTAGTCATGTATGGGTGGCACAGCATATGGTTGACTTTTTCCCTATTCCTTCGGAAAGTCAGTCATACAAGTTCACACGACGCAGCGTTTCCTGGCGGCTTCGCATAACCCAAGCCACGAATGGGCTAGTTAGGGAGAATGGCCTATGCGCCTATCCCTAGCTAGTTTGTGGATTGATGACCACACGGACTGAGTCCAATTGCTGCCTACTAAGCGGATGGGACCACTTCGAAGTGAACGGTTAGCGCTACGAGTCTGCTTTAAGCAGACTCGTAGTAAATAGGCATAACAATTTTGCGGCTGGCAAGCCGAATTCGTTAGGTATACCGAAAGGGAGCCAAAGGATGATCACACCTGCTATTGAGAAATCTTTAGCGAATAGTGTACCTCGGGAATGGGCGTACCCAAGGGACCATGGTCCCTACCCATCTTGGCGTTGGTCTCGAGGGGGTTTGTGGTGTTAGACAAGTCGACCAAAGGGAGGCATCCCGGCCGAGAACACCATTCCGGCTTTAAGCCCGGATAAACATTGCCGTCCCGCAAGGGAGGGAGGTTATGGCCACCGTGTCCAGGTACTGTTCAGGCAAGTGGGAGGTAGACGCAGGATGGCGTGCTGAATGGCAAGCCTAGACCGTACATATGTAAATACTACACACATAAAGGTCGAATTAGATAATTTTACATCCGTTATGTTACTAGAATTAGAGTCGCCATAGACTGTCCAATTAATTGTACAGTACGTCCCAATCCGAATAAATGGACAGAACGCTTCCGTGTCGAAAACCTGTCGAAGTTAGTTGGTTGGAGTTTGTATGTGACTGCACAAATGGAAGCTAAATTGTACTAGAGCTCTTCGGTACGTAATATGACCATTTTGAATAGGCTAAGAAACACAAGTTTATATTTAAACGGCCTTCAAAATGAATATTTGAAAATTCTGCAGAAAAATTCAAACGAAAGTTTTCATGTTTTTCAATCAGCTCAACCTTTGTACAAAATTTCCTTCTGCCCAATTTTTTGTGCGGAATTCTGTTAATGTTGAGCTTTTGATGATAATTAAGTTAGTTCGTCTGACAATAAAAAAATTAAAATATTTGCCGATGAATTAAAAAAAAAAACTAGTACATCAGTAGATATGAAATATTCCGAAGGTCCAGGATGCTCACAAGGTTACAATGTTTCGGAGAAGAACATAATTTAAATTATGATATTTTATGGAATGTAATTGCAAATTTTAATATTTTCCAAATTTTCTCTTTGCACTGTAACGGAAACAATCCGATCTGATCAATTTTAGGCCCACAAAAAAAACTGGTTTGTTTTCCAGAGTGTCTAAGTCAAATAGACAAATTAACGATATATAACGATACTTTTATTATTCTCAATTTCAGTGAGAATTTTTCTTTTAAGATTTGGAGTTTGATTTCGCAAATATAAGTCCGAGTTTTGTCAAAAAATTAAAAATTGTAACCGCATAAAAAACATTGAAAAGTATTGCTCTTATCGACGTATGTAAAAAGAACGATTTTGTTCAGTTCTTTTGCTTTATTTTCCAAATAAAGGTTCCAAGGTCTTCCATGAGCGACTTGACAACGTAAAACTTGTCCACGCACCCTTAAACCGATTACCGAATTGTCAATGTAAAAACATTCACTAAAGTCAAAATTTTCATCATGATTATAATACACGAACGAACAACGTTTACAAATAATTAAAAATGTTCTACCGAAATTCCTAGTCGATAGTCGAGGTTTTCACAGCATTAACGTAAATTTTCGGCCGTAATTCTCGCCCCAGTAGTTGATGATAGTCTGGTGAAAGAATTTGAGTCAAAATATCCACTGCTTAATCTTGCTGTGCTAGTGAGACACGACATTTTGCCCGAAGTGTGGAAAATATTGCTTCCTGCAAATGAGTCGGTCACAAACGAGCAAAATCAGTAATTTCACAACGTTTTCAACAATTGAGCCTCTCCCAGATCACATTGTTGTGAATTTTGTATAAGGATCTAGGCCAACCCTTGCAACATCTAACTGACTCCAGAACTAAAATCAGTTGATCAAATGAAGCGACACGTACGTTCTCGGATTGGGCTCTGGATATGATGGAAGAAAATGCAGAATTTCATTGCAAAATCATTTTCAGCGGCGAAGAGCATTTTTGGTTAAACTGTTTCGCCAACAAGCAAAAATAGTCGTTACTAGACATGTGAGAACCGTTATGTGCTTCATGAAACAACACTTCATCTGTTACTATTTGGTGCCGTATCGGTCGAAATTTGCGGCCGAGTCCTCGAAAATTTGATTTAAGGTAAGGACCGCTACCAACGATCTCTTGGTGGACATATGAACGAAGTCGAATTCCATTCATAAATGTTTTAATTGTATGTACTTAAATCCAATATTTTTTTTTATATATGTATATATTTCAAGTTGTCAAGTCGCTAATGAAGTAGTCTGGCTGGTCTAGCGGTTAGTGCGCGCACCTTCGGTGCACAGGGTCATGAGTTCGAATCTCACCGTGGATCATGGTGTTTTTCGAACTCACGAGCTTGTGACGGACTATGATCTCACTCAGATGTTGAACGAGTACCCATTTATGGGGATAAATAACACTGCTGAGGGTGATGCTGATCTCATTACCTCAACAAAAAGCAGATAAGATCTTGGAAATAGGATGTCACTAACACATTCTGCGGCCTTAGTCCAATGCTGGATTGTCGCGCCTGTTTTTTATTTATTCTATTTTAAGTCGCTAATGAAAGACTCATTACATCAATGCAAAGGACATTTTATATAGTTTATTTCGTTTTCAGAATATTTTTCTGTAATTTTTGCAGTTTTGTTTTAAATCACCAAAAACAACGGTTACCAAGTTTCATTGTGGCTTATAGACTCTAACTTCCAAACGAGGATAACTGGCTCCCAACTTTTAAGAGAAACGTGCGCGTAATAAGCCCTATATCGGATTTCAAGAACCTAATTTTCCAAAATTTCAATTTGAACCCATTCACTGAAAAATTACGCAAAAATCGTGGTGAGCTTCTCAATCTATCAAATCGTTCCAATGTCGGTCACGATGTGGTTCCATACTTTTTCTTTAACTTTTTCTGTTTTTATCATTTTTGAATCCTCGATTGACAAAGAAAACTGATGAAACCTTTTTCAAAGGTAGTTTATGGGGCTCTCCAACCAACTGCGACATATTCAACAATTGTAATTATGCCTGTATCTATTGACAAATTGGAAAAGAAGAATCATTGTGTTCCAACAATATTTCATTGGAAATATGGCGCTATTGCTGCATTGATTAAAAATGAATGCCCGGAATTAGGGCAAGGCAATTTTACTTCTGCTGCGGGGATTACATAAGCAAAATACCTTAACTATAGAATGTCTCACTGACTAGTACTGATAAAACTTCAAAATGTTGCTCAAAAATGTTTCTTGAGCGAAAAACTTGGATATATCTCTCCGGCGAAAGATGATCCTTTCATGTAATATATATGAGATAAATGTGATTTTCCCTTCGAATTTATTATTCCTTTATTTTCCACCCGATTAATTATTTTTATTTTTTTTTTTTCTGTCATAGAGAGATCCCAGAATTTGAAGAAAAAATTCAACAAAATCTATGCGAAGAATATTAAACATATTTCATTGAAATATACAATAGGCAAGAAATTCACACGTTTTACTTCATATAAATAATTGAAATTGTTTTAGGCAGAAAAACAAAGCGACTGCTTAATAAAGTCAGCTCTTCTATGTATGTATGTTCAATGTCTTTAAAACGTTAGATAACTACAATTCCAGAAATTTTGCGCTTTTTCTTCATCGTTTCTTTCTTTACTGAAATGAATTGTATAAAAGTGACACGGGAGCAAGACGCAAAACGGTGCACGTTGTAGTAAAAAAAATTTCAGTGAATGGCATAGGAAGGAGATTTTTTTAAAAGGTACACATGTGAATTTCAGAATTTTTGTTATAGAAAAAAATCTACAAAAACCCTGCTTCTATCCAAATGGGTAATTAATTTTGTGGATTTTGCTCCATTTACGAATTTGGTAAGACCAACAGAAGACTTGTAGCATTTTATAATTTGGTCTTAAAAAGCGTGTAATAAATGTAATTTGACTAGTTTCATTGACATTTTTGTGCGATAAAACCTCATACAAAACTTGTGCTCAAAGAGCGCGGGTTAAAACGAACACACACTCAATCTCTGTACATTCTGTCCCATATTTGTTGCGTAGGTTCATATTGAACAACAGCACTTAACTTGCACCCATTATGCATTTCCCACTATAAAAATTTTTTAGCATTTTTCTCAAGAATTTGTATGCAAACAAAAAGTATGTGATTGGACGTATGCCTACATTAACATATTAGCGTTAATAATTGAATTTAATTTGCATTGAAAATAAAAGAGAACAGCTGTACAATTGTTTAGAACTGCCCGGTCAACGCGTTTATACGTATGCATCTTTCATTGTTTTCTTTTCATTTAATTGCAATTTTATTTCAAGATTTGATGTCTTGATATCTATGATGATTTGTATTGAGTTCATGTTTAAAAGTGCAAAATTGCAATTTAGAATTTTATTTTGTTTAAGATTGATTGATTGGGTTTTATATGAAAGTTTTACAATTGGTAATTGATATAGCAAATTGATGCGGTCATTTTGATACGATGTTTTGTCGAGCTCTTATTTGATTGGCGAAAAGAAACGAATTTCGGTGTTAGAACATTTGTTGAGATGTCATTTAAACTAAAATGTATCTTACGATATAGCATGTTTTTTCTTATAGAAAAGGTTAAAAAATAAATTATCGATAGAAAATTTGCTGTAGATGACCGCTCCTAACAATTGAAAATGATTTTTTACAAAAATCTAAAGCCTCAATCGCAATACTCCGTTCCGTTCAGCTGTCAAAAGTAGACCTTACGGACTGGGCATGTAAACGCACACAATGGTTGTAACGGAACGGAACGGAGTATTGCGATTGAGGCTTAAGTCTAAAATATATAAATCGAATTCCATTGTTTAGCGACCACCGAAGATTTAGAGCAATGGCATGCTACTGTATGAATTCTTTGACTTTTGCACTTGTTCTCGAAATAAAATGTTTTTTGGTAATTTGCTATAGGAAATATGATTTGATGATTTTTTTGAAATGTGAAACTAATATTATATTTTCATCAGTAAGTGGATCGCAATGTTTCTCATAGAATTACACTCTAGATTTTTTTCTATTATTTAATGACTAATTCTCTTTCAATTTTAAATCCCCAAGATCTCTTCTTTTCCACGAAAAGATCCAGCGGTTTCTATGAATTCCTGAGTAAATTCCAGCCTAATAAAAAGCCTATCAAGACACAACCGACGTATATCAACAATAACGCTTCAACGCTATCGAATCGTGCGATCCTTCTGTCTTCACATTGCCATGATCTGTTCACAATAAATAAATGGATTTAATTGCAAGCATGTTGTTTATATAATATACTTACACTATACATATGTATTATTGTACAGAACAGCGAACACAGAATATATTCTACGAATACTATTTACGTTTCAGATTATTCATAATCTAAAAATAAACAAAATATACTTTTCTTCTGGAAGAAGTTGTACGATTTGTTGTATACAAATACGATTACCTTATATCAAAAGGCTTGAAAATGTAAGGCAAAACATTCTAAATTAAGTGTTCTTAAAGTGTGCTGGAAAAAAACAAATTTTGAATCTATCTATAGTTAGGCCAGTCAATAAACCGAAATATAGGGCGTTAGGTTGCAAAAAATAGCTCGGCTCTGGTTTTTTGGGATATTGCTAGGATAGATACCAATAGTGTACCACCAAGTTTGCAACTTCGAAAAACCTGTGCTAACCCCGTGACCCTCAAAAAACCTCAAAATTTTCGGACTTTTTTCATATTTTGGTTTGTAATTTTTAAAAGGTGCTTCCTACAAGAAAGACGTCCACTGCTCTTTTAAAGCTAACAGAATCTTCTTTAATTTAAGTGCAACCCCAGCTTTTTAGGTATAAAGGATCCCCTGATACAGCATTTTAAAGATGTTTTTTTTTTTGTAAAAAGGTCAAAATTGTAATACGACGTACTATGATGTGTTCCGATTCCATCTGTTGCTGGATGCGTTTAGGCTAATCAAGGAACACAGTGAGGTTAGGTTAGGTAATGGGGCCGCCGGAATTGAGACCAGCGCACTTAGACCAGTAATAGGTCCATTGTGATTACCGCCAGTGAGAGCCTTAAAAATTGAAATATTTGTTTGGAACCAGCGTGTGCTGGCAATATATTTATTGATCTGTATTGGGCTCACATCTTTGAGATCATTCAGATCGTAAAAGTACCTACAACCAAGAAACCTTAAACGTTTCTCAGCCAAAGCCGAGCATTCACATAGAAGATGATGTACACTCTCCTCTTCCTCTTCACCCTCACAGCTTCTGCAGTAGTCGTTGTGAGGAATTTTGAGTCTCCTGGTCTTTAGGACTAGCATGTGAACTTTTGCCAGTTTTCGGAATAAACGTAACTCTCACATCTCTCCAGACACGGGGAATATAAACCAAATTTAGGCAAGCTGTTAGTATGCCCTCTATCTATGGGTAGGTGATGTCTACACAGTGCTGCAGGTCCGCAGGGATGATGCCATCAGATCCAGCTGATTTAAAGGGCTCAAAGCGAGATATTGTTCAGATAATCTGCTCACGGTCGAGTATAGATTTCGTATCACAAGACTCTGTTCGACCAATCCGGAGGTCAGATGAGTCAATAGCTGAGCTTCCAGGAAAATGCGTATCAAACAGACACTCAATAGTTTCGATACTTGATGACCTCCATGATCCATCCTCTTTTTGAAGAAAGCTTGGCACGGATGGGTTCGACGCCATCCTAAATCTAGATGTCTCTGAAGACCCTTCTATGGTCTTACAAAAACTTCTCCAAGCCTTGCGCTTTGCTCCTCTTAACTCTTAATTGAAAGACATTAAATGTTCTTTATAGAAGTACCAATCGGATTCAAGTCTCGAGGACTTAGCTTTGTTGAAGCTTTTCCTACACGTAACCCTTAAATCAGAGATCTTAGGGGTCCACCAAGAAGGTTTTTTCTTACCTCGAAACGAGTTAACAGGACATGATTGAGCGGTCGCAGACCTCATAGCTTCCGTGAAAAGGTCAACCATGTTAACCAATTCCTGTCCATTGTTTGGTATGTCCGGTAGTGAAGGTAACTCTGCTAGGAGAACCTCTTGAAATCTAGACCAGTTTGTCCTTCTACGATTGACAGTAGGCGGATTCACAATAGGGCGCTCCAACACAGTTGGATGAATTTTGGTTAAGATTCAAAAAGAAAACAAGATTATCTTACAAGAACCTAATATTTAGGGGTTGGTGTGTATGACAGCCCTATGATGTAATCAGCAGTGTTATTTATCCCCATAAATGGGTACTCGTTTAACATCTGAGTGAGATCATAGTCCGTCAAAAGTTCGTGAGTTCGAAAAACACCATGGAACACGGTGAGATTCGAACTCATGAGCCTGTGCACCGAAGGTGCGCGCACTAACCGCTAGACCAGCCAGACTACTTACTTACTTACTAGTAGGAACATATTTGGGTGAGGGTTAGTTAAGATTGGTTCATACAGACAAAAAATTTTCTTAGAAGAACCTAATTTCCAGAGGTTGGTTTGTATGACAGCCCTATGACGTAGTGTTCTGATTTCATCCGTTCCTGGATATTATTTGAGGCTTAACCAGGAACACACTTGGGTGAAGTTTGGTTAATATTGGTATATAAAGAGAACAATTTTCTTAGAGGAACCCAATTTTCAGGGGCAGCCCTATCGACCCCATGGTCCAATTCCATTCGTTCCGACATATATACAGCTAAGTAACTGGTTTATAACTTCGTGTCACATGACTTTCTCCGTAGAATGCGCATTTAAGTCAATATTAAGTTCGGAAGATGACTAAAATTACAATTTCAAACTGTTTTACAAAAAAAAACATGTTCAAAGTGCTGTATCTTAGGATCCTTTGCACCTACAAAGCTGGAAGTGGACTCAAATTAAAGAAGGTTTTGTTAGCTTTGAATATCCAGGACGACTTTCTTGTAGAAAACACCTTTTACAAATTACAAACCAAAATATGAAAAAAGTCCGAAAATGTTGAGGTTTTTTTAGGGATCACGGGGTTAGCACAGGTTTTTCGAAGTTGCAAACTTGGTGGTACACTTAAGATATCTACCCTAACAATATCCCAAAAAAAACAGAGCCTAGCTATTTTTTGCGACCTAAAATCATAAAATGACTGGCCTAAGTGCCGAGTACGTAGAATCGGAATTCTCTGTATTAGAAACAGAATATATTTATGTTTGCAACATAGTGGAGGATTTCTGACTTAAATTCTATTTTAGACGTTGTATATTGGGAAATAGACATACTTAGAAAACGAACGGAAATAGCCGAAAAGGAGACTTTAATTGTGGCTTCTATATTTGCAGTGCATATGCAAATTAATTAATTAATAGAGACAGGATAGGGAACACTGTGAAATTTTGAAGGTTTAGCCATAGGTAAATAGATTGACCGTCTCTTTAACACACATATTACGCTGCAATCGAGTCGAATGACCTAGCTTTTGGGCGCGTGTAGTTTCTATTTGTAAGAAGACTGTAAAAATAAAATAACGCCCAACTCACCTGTCAAATCATTTCTTTAAAATTACGTAGCTTCGTTCTTATTTTTTATGTCTTTTTAACATCCAACCTACCCTTATTCATTTTCAAATATGCTATTCACATAGACCAAAATTGATAAGCATCAATCCTCACCTGAAAAGGAAAAGAAAACATGCAATAAATAACAATTTACATACATTTCCTATTCACTGATTAAATTATTTAACTTTATGGCTATACTACACGATATACTATACTGCCACTATTGACAAATTGTTTACATTTAAGTAGGTGAAATATATGCACACTTGTTGACTTTCCTATTTCACTATAAATAACAAGAAGAAAAGACGCATTTCCTCTAGATGCCTATCATGCACAGCCCACCGAAAATGCCCACGTGCCTTTCAGTTAACTTCACCTCCCAAAAGTTAAAGAAAAACCTCAACCCAAGATTATCAACGGATTTATTATAATTCTGATTGCTTGACCAAATTCAAAAAGATTAATATCTTTTGAATAGTGTTCGGACATTACCACTAAACTTATGAACATCTCTTCCTCACTCTGAGGCTTTTGTTGATTGCATCTGAACCATGAGACAGACCAAGTCTTTTCTTTCTTCTTATACGATCGTCATCGTAACCGGTGACCGGAAAAGTGACTAATATTAGTTACTCAGTGTGTTAACTTTTATAATAGTATACATCTGACTGTAAGTTCTTTGTTCGTATGTATATATTTTTTGTTTTGCCTCTTTACGTTCACTACGTTCCGTTTTGGGAAATATGAACTTCAATGCAATTTATGCACACCACATAGCAGTGGCGCAACCACGGGGGCTAAGGGGGCTAAAGCCGCTCCCAGACCCAGAAATAGGGAGATGAAAAATTGCAAAATGAGATTTGAAACAATGCGTTTCGTTGCAAATATGAATGGACTGTGCAGGTTGCAACATCCATACTATACTTTGTGCAAAATATAATACACACTGGCCTGAGGTAATATTTGTAAAAAGGGAAAAAATGGCTTCAAAATGAATAAATAACAGGCGCGACAATCCAGCATTGGACTAAGGCCGCAGGATGTGTTAGTGACATCCTATTTCCAAGATTTTATCTGCTTTTTGTTGAGGTAATGAGATCAGCATCACGCTCAGCAGTGTTATTTATCCCCATAAATGGGTACCTACTCGTTTAACATCTGAGTGAGATCATAGTCCGTCACAAGCTCGTGAGTTCGAAAAACACCATGATCCACGGTGAGATTCGAACTCATGACCCTGTGCACCGAAGGTGCGCGCACTAACCGCTAGACCAGCCAGACTACTTCAAAATGAATGCTTTAGCAAAAAAAAAATCCGTCAGCTTCGAAAATAAATAATATTAAGCCCTTACAGCATAGCGACTAAAAATTAAAATTGTTCATTGCAATTGAAGAAGAAAAAGAAGAAGGCATAGATAAAAAATATTTCCGTATGGCACTTCGTACAAATATTTCAATTTAAATTGGTGAACCTACAAATATTTTTTAGTAATAAGAATTGAACTGGATTCAATTGTTGCATCCTTTGATCTTATGTAGTCAGTCGCTATCGTTTCAATTCCCATTCGAAACCAATTGTTTCTTTGCAAGATACAATCCTCTAAGGGCTCCCATTATTTATTGGGTTTTTCTTTTGAGCCTAATAAATAAATCGCCGTGCGGTGTCACACATATTTCTGCACCGGTAAAATTAATCTGTAATCTGTATGTGTGGCAAAGTGTTAATGCTTGAACATGTGACGCTACAAAAAGTTTTAGATCGAAAAAACGTGAATACAACTGCACTTTAAAACACTTCTGTATGCAATAGTAGCTCAAAACGTTCTGAAAAATAGCACCAAATAGTGCTTACGGCAGCAACATCAAATATCTAGTAATATGGATGAACTTAGCCCCTCCAGGACCAAATCCTGGTTGCGCCACTGCGCACATAGGTTAGGTAATGTTACCTTTCTGATTATCACCATTTTACGGTATATTCAGGTTTACATTTCATCGTCAAGTAAAACTTGCTTACTCTACAGCTTGAGGCACCACAGCAGCTTCAGCGCTAGGTGTTCTGTGTATAGTCTGGATCTAGATCCGAGACCCACCAAAGACCAAGTGCCCCAGAGGTAAAAGAGCCGGTTGGAAGCTGCGGATAAGCTTCAAGATCAAGTCAGTCATCAGTCTGCCCGCCTGCTTGCACTGCAAGCGAGCATGTCAATCTTTATTTTGTCGACTGGTTTGGTGGGACAGTGTGCTAAGAAGTAAGAATATAAAATGTAGTACAAAACACATACACAGAAAAGTCGGAGAGTATTGGGTGAATGTTGAAATAGGAGATACAAAAAACAACAATAGTGTAAAAAATATTATGTGGAAATTCTAGGAGATGTCGTTTTATCTGTTGGTAGTATCTAAAATGTTTTCGAATGTAAACAAAGCGTAATTATGCAAATTGTATGCAAAAGTCAAGAGTCAAGTGTGCTTTTCTGTATACTGAGGCGGGACAAAGAATTAGAATAAATCTGAATAAACTATCGAATTATCGAGTTATAAAAATTTATGGATGGATTGAATTTTGTTGAAATACAAAATTAATCTTTTTTTTTTATTTTGGATTAAAAATACATAACTAGTTTTGAATTAACAAAATATGGGGCAGTGGGTCATGTGTATGTTTTTTTTTCAGTTTTTCATTGGTTCCTCTGGGAATGGACAATGGAACAGAGTAACTTTAATTTTACGTTAACTTCACTTTATTAATGTTGTTAACACCTGCTTTTAGGCACATGCCTAAATGCTAGTAATACATGCCGTACATTTTGAACGCAGTTCGGTTATTTTTGGCCACTGAATCATATCAATGAATGCACATTTAGAATTATTATTGATTTTTGCAGGCACATACTTTGGTATGTCCAATACACTTTTGGGTAACTCCTCGCAGGACAATTTATCCAGCGGCTGCTCGAAATATGTTTTGGAATATTTTTTGTACCTACTCTACTCGATCACAAACAACAAAATTGTTGATGACAATATTTCAGAAATGAAGAGCTCATTGCCATTGAAACCGCAACAAAAATTATGTACACATGTACTACAATTTTATAATTTCATTTTCTGTTAAGGTCAAGTCAATAATAAGCACATACATATTTGCTGTACAATATTACATTGATAAGTTTCTTCAAATAATATTGCTTTATCACATAAAAATCGTTTCTTATCAAAAATAATAAAATAGGAAGAAGACATCAAAACACAGTGATATGTGTTGACAAATAAAGGCAACCACTATAATTTTCTTATCATTTTATCTTTGATATGAAAAGCAGAAAGTCTAGCTTTCTAGGTGAAGATACGATCTCTCCTTGATATTGAATAAAGGTGCAAAGATAAATTTCGACCAATATCAATAAAATGAAATTTATTATGACATTTTAGATCTGAAGTTCCGAGCTTATTTCGTTATAAAATCATAAAACTAGTGATTTTGTTGGGTGAGCTTGTAATAAACTTGATCTGATTTGGTAAATGCGCGACAATCACACTTATCTACCACAAAACAGAAACAAAAAATATTATTTCTTCTTCTTCCTCCTTGCCTCGTTCTTTATACCGCTCCATATGGTTCCGCGTTGCTCGACCTGTGGTGTAGGCACATCGCCCGTTTTGGCGATAATTTCTCAGCATATTTCTACAGGCAGCCCTATCTTGGATCGTGTCATCGCCGAGACCAATGCGTTGTTCAGGGCCGGATTTAGCCAGTCTGGGGCCCGGGGCTAATATTTTCAAGAGGCCCCCTCCCTAACATATGAATGTCATTCGCTCGTTTATATATATATATATATATATATAAATGCAAAAAGTTTCGCAATTTTTATTTATTAAATTCTTAAGGTAATAACTTATATTCTAGATAGACCGAAAAAGTGAATTATGATACTTGTGTTGTGTTGTTTTTATGTTGATCGCATTAAATTCGTTTGTGGCCCATATATTATACTTATGCAATATGATTAGACGTTTTTCTGATGACAACATTTCGTATGATTTTTCGTTTGTGCAAATATTCTTGTTTTACAAATGAGCCTAATTGTTTGGCTTCGTTTTCTATATTGGGAAAATTATTTCGTAAGTCGGTAATAAAGCCAATTAGAGAGTGCAACAAATTATCAGCCGTAACCGAATCTACATTGACTTTCTGCAAAAAATGGCTAGTTTTATTAAATCTGTACAGAACTTTATGCCAAAAAACAGTCATTAATGCAGATT
This sequence comes from Microchrysa polita, assembly GCA_949715475.1. Taxonomy (NCBI): domain Eukaryota; kingdom Metazoa; phylum Arthropoda; class Insecta; order Diptera; family Stratiomyidae; genus Microchrysa; species Microchrysa polita. The sequence continues at coordinate 13,671,025 of OX454418.1, read as the reverse complement.
CAAGATTCGTTAATTTATTTTTTAAAGACGTAGCCTCATGTCTTGTGTCGACTTTTTCTTCTTCATTTGACTCAATTTCGAATAATGCACTGTGTAAATCGGAATAATTATCAGCTAAAGTAGAAACGGCATCATCGCGGCATGACCACCGTGTGGTTGATAAGGATTTCAGAGTTTTACTTACATGTTTTTTTTAATATATCCCAACGATGTGTAGAAGCGGAAAGAAAGTATAGAGGCGCTGTACAAGTCTGAAAAAATTTACCGAATCATTTAGTACATTAATTATTGTTTCACTTAGTGAAGCACCGGTATGATAATAGGTAAAAAGCAAAAGAAATGTTCTTGGACTACAGACAGCTGGTCCACATGCGAAATGTCTGGTGTTGAGTCCACAATAATACTAAAATATTTTGCATTCTTAATTCGATTGACAACTTCAGTCCTAACCTTCTTCGTCAATATTTCCACAAATTCTTCGCAAGTGCTCTTGGACAAATAGGAAACATGACCGCTTCCTCGATTTGCATGGATTTCAAAATGCTTTTGCAAGAACGGATCGAATTTTGCCATAAGCTCTAAAACACCCAAATAATGAATAATTGCCATTATTTGGAGAGCCTATTGCCTCATTCTCACCCCGGAAAGCAAGACCGCGTGCAGATAGAAAGCGGATTACTTCGACAACCCGTTTGAGAACTTCGATCCAATAATCCGTTTCGGTCCTTAATTGCTTCGCCAGATCATTTTTGTGAAAGAATTGTTTTGAACATGCGATTGCCAAATAAGCATGCAGTTCTTATGTTCTGTAGAATTTTCGTGGCTGCTTATCTTTTGTTCTGATTTTTTTCCAATTGCTGAACCGGACAGTTGCAAATGTGCTGTCCCTTTTCTGGCTAAACAATTTGCAAACGTAGCATTCGTCAAAAATCCCCCGATGTGGGATAAATCCCACGTCTGGCAACATTGGATGTTGAGCGGATTCAGAAATCATTCTTGGAATTTTAGTACATGCTAACGGTTTTGTGCAAAATAGAATTTGGACTGTGCATGTGTCGTAACGCAAAACCAGTTTGCCCTGCGACTTTATGCTGTTTGCCATGAGACCGATTGAAAATGTCATAAAGTTCGACTATTAGGCGAAAGTTCGCATTGAGTGTTTATTGGTTTACTGAATAGCGCCGGACATTGTGCGCATACTGCTGATAAAAAAATGGTCGAGAAGAATGACAGAAAGGTAAGGAATGTAAATGATTATGATTGAGGACCAATAGTAATCTTGGAATTTTAATACAATTGCGTTAAAATTATTTTGGAAATAATTTTATGTATTTTTTTTTTTTGGAAAAGTAATTGATTATTAAAAATTTATTCCATGCGCATCGGGGGCCCCTAATAACGCGGGGCCCGGGGCTTCAGCCCCCTTAGCCCCCCCCTAAATCCAGGCGTGGCGTTGTTGTTGCTTTTTCATTTGACACATCCAGTTGTTCTTCGGTCTGCCCCTGGCCTTGGGTCCATCAAGTGGAACTTCCATTGATATCGCTCTCTTTGCGGGGTTCTCAGGCGGACGCCTTTGAACATGGCAATACCAATCCATTCGTCGGTCTTCGAGCTTTTCGGTGATTGGTTGGTCTATGGACAAGCTGCCTCGGATGTAGCTACTCTTGATGTGGTCCCTTTTCGTTACACCAACTGACATGCGTAACATTTTCATTTCAGTCGCTGTCATTTCTTTCGCGTAACCTTCATACATCGTCCAGCATTCTGATCCATACATGAGTGCGGGACGTACAACCGTTTTGTACAACTTGCCCTTTAGCTTCAGTGGCATTTTCTTATCGCAGAAAACTCCAGAGTTTTCTCGCCACCTCATCCACCCGACCTTTGTGCGATGTTTGATGTCATCATCGCATGTAGCTCCGCTGTTCACCATCGAGCCAAGGTACTTGAACTTGGTACAAGACTTAAGCTGCTCTCCTTTGACGTACATTTCTGGTATCGGTGCATTTGGGTCTGAGAATTGGCAGCGTAAGAACTCAGTCTTTGTTATACTTACCCTCAGTCCATGCTCCTCCAGAATGTCACACCATTTTGTAAGCGCAGCTTGCAAGGCAACGATGTTTGGGCTACTGAGGACTATATCATCAGCAAAAAGAAGAGATATTTCTAGGCCGTCGGAGACACGTGTTAATAAGTAGCACATGATGATGTTGAAGAGCAACGGACTCAATACACTGCCCTGGTGTACTCCGACATTCACATTATTTATTCGTGAATAAATTGATACACGATAAAAACAATTTCTATTCTCTCAAAATGCCAAAACATTTTTTCATGCAATGAGCTAATTTTGAAAATTCTAAAAATGCTACCCAGCGAACACTCTGAATTCATACTGAATTTCACTTTGTAAAAATGAAATCACTTTAGTTTCATTTAAGTGTTGCCGCGGCACATTTTTTAAGTGTCCACACCACCGGCGCGGCGCGAATAATTCGCTGGGTACTGTCAGTTCACAGCTGACTAGCATGTTGTTGCCTCAGAAAAGGTATTAGATTTATGTAGGACTTACGACATGATAGAGAAAATTTGCAACAACTGACCAAATACAATTATTTTGACATTTATAATCTTGCTGCAATTTTCGTCCACTATATCAAAATGTCGCGGCATCTTTACTTATAATAACTTTTATGTAAAAGCATAAACGGAAGAATTCAACGTGAAATTCCACATTTTACTTCTCCATGTCTATACTTATTCTGAGGATAAAATCATTGACATGCGTAAATTGATGGAAATATGCAGTGTAGTACAACCTTGTTGTACCGTACCCTAAAAAAGTTGCGACAGTGTTCGATTTGATTATTTGAATTGATTATCGCGTACTCGAAAACTCTTACATTTTATCTTGTGCCCGTCGAATGGTTAGTCTTATCGTATAGAGAAGACACAAACCTTGAATATTGTTTTGAGGCTGTTTTGAATTGAATACACTACGGCCTCGTTTTGCGTCGTAGATGCGTTCCTAAAAAATACGACGCAAAGCGAAACAACGCAAATCGAAACAAGAAGATTATGCAAATTTTGGGGATAGTTTCCCAACATTTTTTCGTCAACAAAAAATTATAAACAAATCACAAATTAAGTATTTTTGAAAAATGAATCCAACGTCTTTTGAACCGCCACACCCTTCTTTTTTATGTAGAGATCATTATAAACTTTAACAGCCTCTTGCAGAGCTTTGGCTACGAATGAACTTCGCTCGGCGTTTTCGTCGTCATTTACGAAAATGTCAGTAGCTTGCTCAATATGCTTTAGAGCCTCCGATATTCGACTTTAAAACGGCTGTATCTCCTAAACGGTGATAGCTAGGGCCCTCAAAGTTTCAGCAAAATGTAGGTCTGGATGTCCTCTTCATCGACTTTTTCAAACCCCATTTTCGCCAAATCTCATAGAAATTGAGAAAAGTGGCATTTTCAGCCCAAAAAGAGCGTTTTGGGGGCGATTTACTGCCCAATCTTTAAACGGCTGTATCTCCTAAACGGTGATAGCTAGGGCCCCCGAAGTTTCAGCAAAATGTAGGTCTGGATGTCCTCTTCATCGACTTTTTCAAACCCCATTTTCGCCAAATCTCATAGAAATTGAGAAAAGTGGCATTTTCAGCCTAAAAGGAGCGTTTTGGGGGCGATTTACTGCCCAATCTTTAAACGGCTGTATCTCCTAAACGGTGATAGCTAGGGCCCCCGAAGTTTCAGCAAAATGTAGGTCTGGATGTCCTCTTCATCGACTTTTTCAAACCCCATTTTCGCCAAATCCCATAGATATTGAGAAAAGTGGCATTTTCAGCCTAAACGGAGCGTTTTGGGGGTGATTTATTGCCCATTCGATAAACGGCTGTATCTCCTAAACGGTGATAGCTAGGGCCCTCAAAGTTTCAGCAAAATGTAGGTCTGGATGTCCTCTTCATCGACTTTTTCAAACCCCATTTTCGCCAAATCTCATAGAAATTGAGAAAAGTGGCATTTTCAGCCCAAAAAGAGCGTTTTGGGGGCGATTTACTGCCCAATCTTTATACGGCTGTATCTCCTAAACGGTGATAGATAGGGCCCTCAAAGTTTCAGGAAAATGTAGGTCTGGATGTCCTCTTCATCGACTTTTTCAAACCCTATTTTCGCCAAATCTCATAGAAATTGAGAAAAGTGGCATTTTCAGCCTAAAAGGAGCGTTTTGGGGGCGATTTACTGCCCAATCTTTAAACGGCTGTATCTCCTAAACGGTGATAGCTACGGCCCCCGAAGTTTCAGCAAAATGTAGGTCTGGATGTCCTCTTCATCGACTTTTTCAAACCCCATTTTCGCCAAATCTCATAGAAATTGAGAAAAGTGGCATTTTCAGCCCAAAAAGAGCGTTTTGGGGGCGATTTACTGCCCAATCTTTAAACGGCTGTATCTCCTAAACGGTGATAGCTAGGGCCCTCAAAGTTTCAGCAAAATGTAGGTCTGGATGTCCTCTTCATCGACTTTTTCAAACCCCATTTTCGCCAAATCTCATAGAAATTGAGAAAAGTGGCATTTTCAGCCTAAAAGGAGTGTTTTGGGGATGATTTATTGCCCATTCGTTAAACGGCTGTATCTCCTAAATGATGATAGCTAGGGCCCTCAAAGTTTCAGCAAAATGTAGGTCTGGATGTCCTCTTCATCGGCTTTTTCAATCCCCATTTTCGCCAAATCTCATAGAAATTGAGAAAAGTGGCATTTTCAGCCCAAAAAGAGCGTTTGGGGGCGATTTACTGCCCAATCTTTAAACGGCTGTATCTCCTAAATGGTGATAGCTAGGGCCCTCAAAGTTTCAGCAAAATGTAGGTCTGGATGTCCTCTTCATCGGCTTTTTCAATCCCCATTTTCGCCAAATCTCATAGAAATTGAGAAAAGTGGCATTTTCAGCCTAAAAGGAGTGTTTTGGGGGTGATTTATTGCCCATTCGTTAACAGGCTGTATCTCCTAAATGGTGATAGCTAGGGCCCTCAAAGTTTCAGCAAAATGTAGGTCTGGATGTCTTCTTCATCGGCTTTTTCAAACCCCATTTTCGCCAAATCTCATAGAAATTGAGAAAAATGGCATTTTCAGCCCAAAAAGAGCGTTTTGGGGGCGATTTACTGCCCAGTCTTTAAACGGCTGTATCTCCTAAACGGTGATAGCTACGGCCCTCAAAGTTTCGGCAAAATGTAGGTCTGGATGTCCTCTTCATCGACTTTTTCAAACCCCATTTTCGCCAAATCTCATAGAAATTGGGAAAAGTGGCATTTTCAGCCCAAAAAGAGCGTTTTGGGGGTGGTTTATTGCCCATTCTTTAAACGGCTGTATCTCCTAAACGGTGATAGCTAGGGCCCTCAAAGTTTCAGCAAAATGTAGGTCTGGATGTCCTCTTCATCGACTTTTTCAAACCCCATTTTCGCCAAATCTCATAGAAATTGAGAAAAGTGGCATTTTCAGCCCAAAAAGAGCGTTTTGGGGGCGATTTACTGCCCAATCTTTAAACGGCTGTATCTCCTAAACGGTGATAGCTAGGGCCCCCGAAGTTTCAGCAAAATGTAGGTCTGGATGTCCTCTTCATCGACTTTTTCAAACCCCATTTTCGCCAAATCTCATAGAAATTGAGAAAAGTGGCATTTTCAGCCTAAAAGGAGCGTTTTGGGGGCGATTTACTGCCCAATCTTTAAACGGCTGTATCTCCTAAACGGTGATAGCTAGGGCCCCCGAAGTTTCAGCAAAATGTAGGTCTGGATGTCCTCTTCATCGACTTTTTCAAACCCCATTTTCGCCAAATCTCATAGAAATTGAGAAAAGTGGCATTTTCAGCCCAAAAAGAGCGTTTTGGGGGCGATTTACTGCCCAATCTTTAAACGGCTGTATCTCCTAAACGGTGATAGCTAGGGCCCTCAAAGTTTCAGCAAAATGTAGGTCTGGATGTCCTCTTCATCGGCTTTTTCAATCCCCATTTTCGCCAAATCTCATAGAAATTGAGAAAAGTGGCATTTTCAGCCCAAAAAGAGCGTTTGGGGGCGATTTACTGCCCAATCTTTAAACGGCTGTATCTCCTAAATGGTGATAGCTAGGGCCCTCAAAGTTTCAGCAAAATGTAGGTCTGGATGTCCTCTTCATCGGCTTTTTCAAACCCCATTTTCGCCAAATCTCATAGAAATTGAGAAAAGTGGCATTTTCAGCCTAAAAGGAGCGTTTTGAGGGTGATTTATTGCCCATTCGTTAAACGGCTGTATCTCCTAAATGGTGATAGCTAGGACCCTCAAAGTTTCAGCAAAATGTAGGTCTGGATGTCCTCTTCATCGGCTTTTTCAAACCCCATTTGCGCCAAATCTCATAGAAATTGAGAAAAGTGGCATTTTCAGCCTAAAAGGAGTGTTTTGGGGGTGATTTATTGCCCATTCGTTAAACGGCTGTATCTCCTAAATGGTGATAGCTAGGGCCCTCAAAGTTTCAGCAAAATGTAGGTCTGGATGTCCTCTTCATCGGCTTTTTCAAACCCCATTTTCGCCAAATCTCATAGAAATTGAGAAAAGTGGCATTTTCAGCCCAAAAAGAGCGTTTTGGGGGCGATTTACTGCCCAGTCTTTAAACGGCTGTATCTCCTAAACGGTGATAGCTACGGCCCTCAAAGTTTCGGCAAAATGTAGGTCTGGATGTCCTCTTCATCGACTTTTTCAAACCCCATTTTCGCCAAATCTCATAGAAATTGGGAAAAGTGGCATTTTCAGCCCAAAAAGAGCGTTTTGGGGGTGGTTTATTGCCCATTCTTTAAACGGCTGTATCTCCTAAACGGTGATAGCTAGGGCCCTCAAAGTTTCAGCAAAATGTAGGTCTGGATGTCCTCTTCATCGACTTTTTCAAACCCCATTTTCGCCAAATCTCATAGAAATTGAGAAAAGTGGCATTTTCAGCCCAAAAAGAGCATTTTGGGGGTGGTTTATTGCCCATTCGTTAAACGGCTGTATCTCCTAAACGGTGATAGCTAGGGCCCTCAAAGTTTCAGCAAAATGTAGGTCTGGATGTCCTCTTCATCGACTTTTTCAAACCCCATTTTCGCCAAATCTCATAGAAATTGAGAAAAGTGGCATTTTCAGCCTAAAAGGAGCGTTTTGGGGGCAATTTACTGCCCAATCTTTAAACGGCTGTATCTCCTAAACGGTGATAGCTAGGGCCCCCGAAGTTTCAGCAAAATGTAGGGCTGGATGTCCTCTTCGTCGGCTTTTTCAAACCCCATTTTCGCCAAATCTCATAGAAATTGAGAAAAGTGGCATTTTCAGCCTGAAAGGAGCGTTTTGGGGGCGATTTACTGCCCAATCTTTAAACGGCTGTATCTCCTAAACGGTGATAGCTAGGGCCCTCAAAGTTTCAGCAAAATGTAGGTCTGGATGTCCTCTTCATCGACTTTTTCAAACCCCATTTTCGCCAAATCTCATAGAAATTGGGAAAAGTGGCATTTTCAGCCCAAAAAGAGCGTTTTGGGGGTGGTTTATTGCCCATTCTTTAAACGGCTGTATCTCCTAAACGGTGATAGCTAGGGCCCTCAAAGTTTCAGCAAAATGTAGGTCTGGATGTCCTCTTCATCGACTTTTTCAAACCCCATTTTCGCCAAATCTCATAGAAATTGAGAAAAGTGGCATTTTCAGCCCAAAAAGAGCATTTTGGGGGTGGTTTATTGCCCATTCGTTAAACGGCTGTATCTCCTAAACGGTGATAGCTAGGGCCCTCAAAGTTTCAGCAAAATGTAGGTCTGGATGTCCTCTTCATCGACTTTTTCAAACCCCATTTTCGCCAAATCTCATAGAAATTGAGAAAAGTGGCATTTTCAGCCCAAAAAGAGCGTTTGGGGGCGATTTACTGCCCAATCTTTAAACGGCTGTATCTCCTAAACGGTGATAGCTAGGGCCCTCAAAGTTTCAGCAAAATGTAGGTCTGGATGTCCTCTTCATCGACTTTTTCAAACCCCATTTTCGCCAAATCTCATAGAAATTGAGAAAAGTGGCATTTTCAGCCTAAAAGGAGCGTTTTGGGGGCAATTTACTGCCCAATCTTTAAACGGCTGTATCTCCTAAACGGTGATAGTTAGGGCCCCCGAAGTTTCAGCAAAATGTAGGGCTGGATGTCCTCTTCGTCGGCTTTTTCAAACCCCATTTTCGCCAAATCTCATAGAAATTGAGAAAAGTGGCATTTTCAGCCTGAAAGGAGCGTTTTGGGGGCGATTTACTGCCCAATCTTTAAACGGCTGTATCTCCTAAACGGTGATAGCTAGGGCCCTCAAAGTTTCAGCAAAATGTAGGTCTGGATGTCCTCTTCATCGACTTTTTCAAACCCCATTTTCGCCAAATCTCATAGAAATTGAGAAAAGTGACATTTTCAGCCTAAAAGGAGCGTTTTGGGGGCGATTTACTGCCCAATCTTTAAACGGCTGTATCTCCTAAACGGTGATAGCTATGGCCCCCGAAGTTTCAGCAAAATGTAGGTGTGGATGTCCTCTTCATCGACTTTTTCAAACCCCATTTTCGCCAAATCTCATAGAAATTGAGAAAAGTGGCATTTTCAGCCCAAAAAGAGCATTTGGGGGCGATTTACTGCCCAATCTTTAAACGGCTGTATCTCCTAAACGGTGATAGCTAGGGCCCTCAAAGTTTCAGCAAAATGTAGGTCTGGATGTCCTCTTCATCGACTTTTTCAAACCCTATTTTCGCCAAATCTCATAGAAATTGAGAAAAGTGGCATTTTCAGCCCAAATCAGCGACGATGTCTAGTCGGTGGAGCTTCCGACGTCTGTTCACATTCGGGATGTGATCCTGAAGCTTCAGATTTCATGAGCAAAAGTTCTTCATTTGTTATTTATGGATCTTTGTCCAGATTTACTAAATTTGCCACGCCTTTCTCTTCGATTCTATCCAGATTTATTGTAGAACCATTTCAAGGCTCACAAGTTGTACGTCATTTATAATCGCCTGAGCTCTGAAACTCCGAGGTCGCTAAGAGGTGTTTGCAAAGCATTGCTTCATGTTCACTGCAAAAGTAACCGAAAACCCTGGATGACTGCAGCTATGTTCAAAGGAATGGTTTGAGAACTATTTTGGCGTGGAGAACATATCATTTAAGGTGTTGGTAATAATAGATAATGCACCCAGCCATCCCATTCATTGGAATCGGATATTACAGATGTGACCGGAAGCTGTCTTCCGTTCTGTCGAAATAAATATTCAACCAGGCAGTCTTTCCAAAACAAACCCGTCTCAGCGACGTTGAATCTTTGTTTTGAATTATAACCACTGGACTCAATTAGGCTCTAAGAGTTTTTTTTTTAATTCATCGGCTGGTACTGTGTCCCCGCTTGCTAATTCTCGCTTCAGAGAAATATAACGCTCGTTGCCCGCTTCAAATGTCTTTACCGCATCCTCTAATAACCGGGTTCTGTTTTTATGTTTTCGAATAAACTCTTAGCCTTGGACTTAATAAAGAATTTTGTCTAGTGGCATTTTCCTCCGAGCTCTTGCACCTTGATATATTCTTTGTGATCCAAGCTACATTCCTGGCATTTTCGCGGATCTTTGCGACATTTCTGCTAACAATGGTGCGAATGGATTTAGGCGGCCGTCCTAATTTTAGTACAAAAAACAACAACAGATATCAATTTAGTCGCCTAAATTTAAAACCAACCTAAGGCTTTTCCTACTTCTATAGCTTTTCCACCAGAATCAATTCATCTCAAAATTTCCATTTTTCTATCAATGGAATTTGTGCTTATATCGTTTTACGATTTTTGCACTCATTTCAAAATTTTCCAGCTAAGAAGACGCCGCAATACGGGGTTTTTGCGACGCAATAGAAGTTTAAGGTAGAGATGGAGGACGCAAAACAAAAAAAACGCAAAGCGGGACGACGCATAGCGAGGTATATGTTCAGCATGGTTACGCCATCGTATGAAATTGCGTAATAACTTTATGTAGATGGCGTAACGATGCAAAGTAAACATTCAATTCAATCGAATATCCAAGCTTGTATATAACTACTTAGGGACAAACGCAAGCATCGAACCACCAGGATCGTCACTTCCTATCGTATACTATTCATGAATGAAACGATTGACCTTGTATTCTTTCTGAAATCCGTCGATTTCTCTGCAATCCTTTGGTGTGACGGATCGATCGGGGTGGCGCGCTCTCTCTCGATTACCGTAACTCCTAGTGGAGCATGGTGCGTTGATGACTACCGTGTGTAGTCCATCAACGTTACAAAGACAATTGAATTCGGAGTGTGATACGGTTGTCAGCCATACCACTTCCTAGTCGCATTGTTAGTTTATTATTCTACGATAAGAATATTTCTTATCATCTTCTTCTGAATAATAAACTTGCGACGAGTCGTGCCGAGTTTGGAAACTCGTTTCTCTATGAGTGTCTATTTCACAGAGTGGCGACCGAACGATCACGGCCACAGAGCACGGAGCGCTAGACTCAGCATAAAATTGTGATAATGATTTTTTTCGAATTGCCTAAAGGGTCATCGGATACCCTTTATTTTTCCGGTCAGTGCACACAAATTCGGAAAATATTTTCAAATCGATTTCATACAGTGGACGTTCACTTAGATTTCATTTTCTGGAAGAAAACTGAATACAATCATTAATGTTCACTTGGCGGAGATAAAGTGAAATACGCAATAAAAATTGCCAGCGGTGCATATTCACTTAGCTCTCACTTTCTGAAAGAAAAATGATCAATTTCATTATTTTCATTTGGTAGATATCAAGTGAAATAGACATGCAGTAGGTGATTTCAATTTCATCTAGTGAATGATCACTACAATGTTGGCTGGGTAGCAGTATCGGAACAGATTAACTGGAGGCCTCCCGTCTACTTCTTGAGTGTCGTAGTTTTTCTGCGATTTTAGAAAAGTGTCTGTTACTATTCACATAGCTAATTATGCTTTGCTATTAACTATCACAAAATTGACACGTCCTCTATTTGGTCGAAGACCAAAGTTTCGTACAATTTTGAATAAACTTCTACATCACGATCGTGGGCCCAGCCAGTTCAGTCATTTCTCCACGAACCATGGTACTAGTCGGTCTCATTGCAGAGGCTAGACGGCGCGTAGCACAGCCGGCAATAGGCGTTGATTTGGCAATACTCCTCTCTTCTTGTCTTACAAAAAATATCTACGTCGGAACATTGTTTTTCGCAGTATTGCTGTTTTTATGACTCGAGAAATCTTTCATGTGGCTTTTGGGCCCCTAAATCTCGTGAATCCCACTCCACGCGCCGCCCCGGCTGGGTAGTGCAAATACAGTAGAGCGTCGATTAATCAAAACTGGATTATCCGAACATTCGACTAACCGAACCGGAGGCTCAGTTTATTTTCTTGAATTTTGAAGCCGCAGATTTCCTGATATATGTCCCATCTCTGTGAAGATCTACTTATGTATATCTAATGAAATGTTTGAATTTCAAATGGAAAATAAAGTGTGCAAATAAACAATATCTTATTAGCATCACTCAATCCATTCGAATTTCTGGTTTTCGGTCAGTTCTATGGAAACTCAATTAACCGAACTGTCGGTTATCCGAACCTTTCCTGCCTTATTAGTTCGGATAATAATCGACAGTCTATACTCTCTATGTATTCGCAAATTTCAACGGGTTTGATTTTCGCGAATGCACTTTATACGATTATGTTCACGTGTTTAATCACATATTAATCCAGGTCAATACTAAGTGATTCCAAGCAACTATATTTGTAATACATATGTTTGTGTTTGGTTAACAGTTCAACTGTGTATGAATCACTGATAATGAAAATGCATAAAATTGTTGTTCCTATTTTATGACTTATGATAATAAATTAACGCAAACAACCATTTTCCATGAATCATTATAAAAAACACAAAAGTTGACATAATAGAAACACAATAACATACAGAAGAATCCAGTGCAGATCGCATGGAATTTTCAACTGACCTACCTCCCTACAACCTTACCCCTTCCTACACGTAATACGTGAAACACGGTTCTTCATAAGAAAACCACTTCTTTACTATGTAGGGAAAGTTGCGACATTTATTCAACAAATTATATTATTCCCATTATCAACAGCGCCAATAATGTGCAAAATGGTGTTACCATTCTCGCTGAACATACCCACTCCATTTCAAATCATCTCGATCTCTCTCGTTCCTAAATTAAAAACCCGGGGATAGCCAGGGTGGTTAGGAATGCGCTCCTTGAATGGAAATCACAATTTGATATACAAAGCGAAATATTTCGCTATTTAAGTCTAAGGCAAAACACCTCAATTTAAATTTTAGAAGTCCAAACAGAAAAAAAGAAACCCCACATGGTTTTCAAACCAACGAAATGGCCTTTAAGCAGGATTCCGTATTATTGAGCTTGTGTTTGCTGCAAAAATTAAAAATTTCATCCATAAATAATATTTGAAAATTGTAGCGCTCAATTTGTTTTTTCTTATGCAATTATAATTGTTCATTACAGAGCCGATACATAGTTTGAGCATAAAGCTAATATAAAATTCATCCCCTGGAACAATAAGAAACAAGGTGGACAACCCTAGTTTAGACCAACAATAATTCGAAGAATAGCTTGCAAAAGACGAGACAAACTATCTCCGATGTAGGGATATAAATCTTTTATCGGTCAAATAACACTATAGTTTTCAACAATTAAATTTTACAGAGCTATGTGCAAGCTACTCTGTTTATTTTTCGAACTTTTACAACAAATATTATCAAATGGGCACTACCCATCTTTTTTAAATACATAAAATCAATGGGGTCACCATTATGAAATTACCAGCTGACTGCAAAAATGCCGTACAAGGCGCCGGTTTTGAGGGTGAACATCGAGGGTTGAGTATCGATATTGCGAGTCGAGTAGCTTTTTTAGGCTTTAGGATTGAGACAAAATTGATTTTTTTACATTTTCAATTACAATTTATGGTTGTCAAAATAATCACCTTATTTCTTGCACAAATTCTGGGAAAACGACATCCGAAAACATGTTGTTCGCAAAAAAAGAAAAACCAAAATTTTCCGACAAATCAACTATGTACTATCTTAGTTGTACAATCCTAAAAATCGCATTGAATGGATGGTGCATGAAAATTGTTTACACTTATCCGAGTTTCGCACTTAAACGTGTTGCACTTAACTGTGTTTTACTGTACTTTGTAACGGCAAAACATTTTCTTAAAATTATTGAAATTGAGATTGATTGAACAATATGGAACCTTATGGAGTCTCACTAAGGAAAACGAAAAGATTCAAGTTTCAAAAGACTAAATGAAGCGAAAGTTTGAAGAATCTGATTACACAATTCAACCTTCGAAACTTCAGTCTCAGTAGCAGTGCACAAATGACACTCTCTTATAGGCCTGTTCCAAAAACCGGGATCCCGGTACAAAACCGGTGTTCACTTGGTACCGGACCCGATATTCTAAAGTACCGATTTCCCGGTTTTTTTGGTACCGAGTTAAAAAACCGACCAACGAGTCGGTTTTTTGGTACCGAGTTAAAAAGAACGATTCACTTCAACCATGAGCCGGTTTTTTCAGGTTTCTTGGTACCGGTTTTTTACCCGGTACTCAAAAAAAAACCGGCTCATGGTTGAAAAAACCGTCGGTACTGAAAAAAACCTGAGTCGGTTTTTAACCCGGTACTCAAAAAAACCGGCTTATGGTTAAAAAAACCGTCGGTACTGGAAAAAAAACCTGAGTCAGGGAAACCGCTTGTGGTACCGGGTATTGAAAAAAACCGGAACCCGGTTCTGAAATCTCGGTACCGAACAGGCCTACTCTCTTAGTTTCCTGTCTCAGAATATCCGAGTTCCCCAGGCTGAAGTTCAAAGCAGTTGTTTATTTGAAGTGCGAACATTTTTGTGCCATCCCAAAAGTCAAAGTTACAGTTTTACGCTTTCAACCAGCTAGGAGCATTTTTTTTAATAGAATAAGTAAAAAAAATTCTTAGACTATCGGCCAGGGAGGGAAAAAAGGCGGAGATCTGTCTGTCCCTCACTTACAAGTTGCCTACGCCACTGTTGTTTGTTACTGCCAAAACTGACAGAACAACCCAAAATTGTAGTTGACATTATAGAGGTTTCTACAGCTGAAGCGAAAATGAAATATTAATGAACGGGCAAAATACCGTGGTGAATTCATAAGTTTAGCTCCAAGCATTATTACAAAGATATTTTACGTTCTAAATAATCTTAAAAATTACTAAAAAAATAATTTCTCCCTTAATCGAATGCATTTGCAATATGAAAATGAGTCGATTCGTGAGCAATCGTGGTAAGTTTCGGCAACGTCAGACCGATTCACTATCCATGGTGAGTGCGAAAGTAAGCATTTCCTTGGACGTCAAGGGCTCAAGGGCTCTTTGAGATTGTTCAAACATTCGGAACACGGCACATTACATCCTTTAATCAATGGATTACATGTAGCATAAAATCCATTAATCCTATCCATTAAACAGATGTAACCGTCATTCCTATTCTCTTGACCTTTATATTCATCCATCAGCCTGTTGATTTAAAGTTTATTTATTTAATTTTTCTTTTTTTTTTCAAAATAACAAGATGAATGCCCATTTCGCCAATTACACCTAACCCCGCATGCGCTTTTCCACACTACATAATTTTCATCATCGGTCAAATTCAACGCACATAGACTTCTTCCCTGTCATGTGTATGTCTCGGGACTCGTCGCCATTTTTGGACGCGTGTAATTTGACGCTTTATAACGTCATCGTCTTCGATTCAGATCAGAGAGTGTGATCAACGTGAAAACTGTGCGAGCATATACGCATAAAAAAGAGGAGTGAAGAAGTGTGGTTGACGTCAAACAAATCGCGCGCACGTTTAGATCTTTACAGAGGAAATAGCATAAGTGAAAATTAATTTAGACGATCCTGAAACAGATCCTTTTGATTTCAAGTAAAAATGTTCAAGGCCATCATGTCAAAAATGATGCGGCCTTTAGAGCTCACCTGCAGGTGGTGAAATTTTCAATAAATATTTGGCGCCTACGACGTTGGTTTTCGTATACTTTATTTTTGCAAAAGAAAAATGTATGTGTATGCTAAAACTAGGCGTATGATATGGGGAAAATAGGGTTGGTAAGTCTGATGTTGAGAAACATCAAGTTTTAAATTTAGATATTCTCTGCGTGTGTGTATGCTATTTGAAAATATCTCTTTCGTGTGTGGTATACGAATTGGGCTTTTCTAATCGTATTGATAAATAGAGATAGAGATCCTCAACGAACGGTGCATCACACAACAGCAACCAGGAAGCTTTTGGCAACAAATGAATGATATAAAAATACAGAATTCATTGCGTCAGCAATCGGAAATTGAATTCAAAATTGAGGTATGTATAAATGATATACACAACAAGCAATCTAACGAATCTGAATAACAAAATAAATTGCCGCAGCATGAAGTTTGCACGCGATTTTGAAAATGTAAAATGTGGAAAAATTACGTGATGGATCTATTTTTGACTCACTAAATGAGAGTATTTTTGGAATTGGCTATTTTTATAGCTATGGACACTGAAGAGGTGGCGAAACAACTGGCACATATCATAAATTTTTTGTATATTTTTGGAACTGATAGCAGTCTGTCAGTATCGGAAAGCGTTTATAACAGATGTCAGATGGCAATACCATTGTCAGCAGGCTTTTTAAGTTTGATAGGCAAAGGAAAACATTTGCGCTGATAAACCATATGTGACAATCAAAACGAATTTTACGTCAATAGGAAAAAAACAATTCAAACCTTAAATGAGTGATGAAAACTTGTTTTGAAGAGTTAGCATTTTAAGAAATCATTTTGTAAAGAAAATATTCAGTTTACTTGCGTTTCACAGTTTTAATGTATAGTGCACAAAATATTTTTGAATATTTTTGTAATTGTTGCTCACCTGCAAAATACAAAAAAAAAATAAATTTTAAAAAACTGACCATTATATTTTGTACTGAATAAATTAGCCTGTTTTAAACATTTAAATTACATTTAGAAAAGGTTTTTTTATATAAATATTTACAACCCTAATTTATTTACAAATATCACATAGGTATAGACTATTGTGCCGGATCATGTGGTCTATTCAACCATTTTAGTTAGGACCCTTATCCTGACCTAAGTCTCAGTGGAATAGACGGTTTAAATTCACCATCGACAGCTAAATCAACAAAAGCAAAAATAGATAAGAAAACCATTAATAGATTACAAACTTCTAACAATATTCGTAAGCCAATCTTGTACTCACAAAAGCTTTCAAATCCTACTTTACCCCAACACCAAGGTCCCCCTAATCCTAAATCTGTCCCTATACCTAACAAAATTTCATACAATATAACTACCGAAAATGTAAGTGCAATTTCTGCTAAACCTAATAGTTTGAATAATAACATAAATGCTGCATCAGCTTCTGTCTCAAAATCTCCTGTCGTCGAAATATGTGACCCAAAGAAGTCGTCTACATCAAATGAGAACTCGCCAACTCCTAAATATAATAATTTCGTTCGTGGTGATCCCCAAAAGCCGTCTCTAACCGGTTCGATTCATATTCCTTGTGCCCCTGCCAATAAAGCCATTACACCCACACTTCTCGATCCGTTGGTACCTCCGGTTGTCAAACTAACCAAGAATTCTATAGATGATATAGATTGCAGAGACCAAAAAATTTATGACAGCGTTCGTTTGTTTTTGGCAAATATGCACGACGCTCACGATAGTACTTGCATCGACGGTAAAACTAAGACCAACCAAAGTTTCAATTCAGCAAGAAGGTTTGCCTACTGATGTTAATGCTCTGCGAAGTTTTTTCTACAGGTATCACGATGATCTTGGAATGACCCAAGATCAGGTAAAGAGTGATCTAGAATAGAAACCTTTCGGTCATTTGTAAGTTCTAAGCATATTTCCCGCTTGCAGAAAATACGCGAGGACCACAGAAAATATTATTCCTAATGAAAAAGCTACCGGAAATACCCCTAGATTTTTTTACCGCAATTGTAGCGGAATGAGGGGTAAAGTTAATTCTCTATTCCTTGATGCCAAGTCATGTTTTTTTTTAACGTTTTGATAATAACGGAATCTTGGTTAAATGACACCTTTAAAAATGAGGAAATTCTTGACTGGTTAGATCTAATTTTCACCAACTTTTATGACGAAGTTGTTGTTAGTCCAACTGTAGAATCAGCAAATATTTTCTATAACACCCATCACCATTTTGCGACTACAGTTGAATTTTCAACAAGTAACATCAATGACCCGAAAACATTCTTAAGTTCTGTCAACATGAAACGTAAGACTGCCGGTTTTCCTATTTCCATGTCCTCTGCTATGGCTTCTTCCTCCTGTCCACAAGAAATTTGCAACTTTTTCGCTGATCATTTTCCAAACAGTTTCTGCTCAGTGAAAAACTCGAGATCCTCATTGCCCTTAACCCGTTCTAACTCAATATGTCTTATTGACAGGATTGATATCTCACAGGAGGAAATATCAAAAGCAATTGCAGAACTAAGTATAGATAAAGGACCTGGCCCTGATTTAATTCCTCCCTACTTTTTGAAGCAATGTTGAGATCAATTGCTCGTTCCCCTTCATATTATTTTCAATAACTCTCTCCAAGCAGGCGTCTTTCCTTCCTATTCCCACATCACTCCAATTCACAAGAGCGGTGATAAAAGAGTAGTCGATAACTATCGAGGTATTGCAATTCTATCGGCCATCCCTAAGCTATTTGAGAAATTGGTTTGTGACAAACTCACCGCTGCCATTGACCCGCTTTTAAATCAACAACAACATGGATTTCGCAAAGGCCGATCGACTAAAACCAACCTCATAATCCTAGTTTCCGAGGTTCTCTGTGAAATGGAAAAGGGGAATCAAGTTGATGCAGTTTATACTGACTTTAGTAAGGCCTTCGATAGAGTTGACCATAAGATTCTAATTGAAAAATTACACAAATTTGGGTTATCTGGGTCCATTCTAAGTTGGCTCCGCTCCTACCTTGTCAATCGTACCCAATTTGTGAAATTTCAAGGTTGTATATCCAAAAGTATATCCGTATCCTCTGGTGTACCACAGGGCAGCTATTTGGGTCCCCTACTCTTCAACATTTTTATTTCCGACCAATCACAGTCTTTGTCTGATATTCCCCATCTTCTCTATGCTGATGACCTTAAATTGTATCACACCATACAAACACATTCTGATGTAACATTTCTTCAACTGAAGCTTCAATCCCTCGAAGAATGGTGCAATCAAAATCATTTATTCCTTAACGTCAGTAAGTGCCAAGTAATAAGTTTCTCGGGTAAAAGCGAAATTATAACCCATTCTTACCAACTGCATAACGATGAACTGAATCGAGTTGACCATATGAAAGACCTGGGTGTACTCTTAGTCAACAAACTGACTAACTGAAATACACAGCAACAGGTTTGAGTCAATTCAAAAACAATTTCTCCTATTTGCACTGAGAAATCTATATGATCCTGCCAATTTCCGTAACCTCCCTTCTTACCAATACAGACTAGGTCTTTTAAAATTAATGACACTCTCTTCTAGAAGAACTCTACTGTCTCCTCAGTGCGTGCTTAACCTTTGATGTTATTACATGTGCAGCTAATGTTGATTTCCTATCCGACAAAATAGTTTTTAACGATCAATTGAGACGTACTAGGCATACAGCTCTCCTAAAAGAGTATCAACATCGAACCGGTTATGGCTACAACGAACCCATAAATAGATGCTGTCGAAATTTCAACTCTGTTAGTATCCATTATTCTCCTGGGATATCTGAATTAACCTTTAAGCATAATTTAACAAAAGCCCTCATTTCCTCCTAGATTCCCATATTTTAATTTTTTCTTGTCCCATACACGTATTAATCTTTCTTCAAATTTTAGTAAGTTTTGCAAATGAAATGCATGTATTATTATTGTATGTTTATATTGTTACCTTGTTTGGTTAAATAAATAAATAGTGTTTATGGTGAATATCCGCATGCAGCGAAACTTTTGTTAGAGTATTGTCCGTACAAAACTTTTATTTGGGGACATGTCGTGCAATTCTTGTTGGTAAACAGTGGCAAATATTTGTTTTTCAGTAAGCCCTACGGTATAAACATAAGCTAATAATATTGTTTAGCCCCTCAAAATCGAACATTTCATAAAAAGCGTTTATTGTACATATTAGATGAAATTAAATACAGTGAAACACTGATAATTCAAACTCGAATAAAAAAAAAATTTCGAATATCCAAGCTCGTTCCCTAGAAATTTCGAAGAATGCTAAAAAACCATGGACAATTCGAAGTATTCACTTTTTTGGATTATTTTTGTTTCGAAAAATTGCGATGTTTTTCTGGATGACGGTTAACATTTTGTGAGAAGTATTCTCAAAATTCAAAAAATTAGCGAGTTCGAGTTCCTTGATACACCTTACATTATTTTCTTCCAAACAGATTTTTAATGCAAGTGTCCATTTCCACTAAAGCATAAGCAGCTTTTTCCGAAAAACTTAGTTAAATTAAATTATTAAATTTTTAACGATTATTAAGAAAAATAGAAGTCGGTTTTTCTTTTTTTTTTGACGATATATATTTTTTACTTTTCCCAGATGATCATTAAAAAATTATTAAAATTTTGAAATTTTGCATAGTTCGGAGTTATTCACCGATCTCTTCGACTCCGAATTACTCCGAAATATACAGGTTCGCCTGTACAATATTTTTTTCACTCACAAAGGAACACATAATATTTGCATACAATAGCGCGTGTTCAGTTTCAAACGTTTCATAGATGAAAAAAAAATTTTATACGTAAGAAACACGCTAACGATCCGGATATAGAATTTCAATTTACATCTAACTTTGATCATACAAACACAACCGGCTGATACAACAAGAACCATGCCTATAATTGTATACCTGCGCTTACTATGTAAAATTTAAATATTTTCTCGGATTTTGTCTTATTAATATGACAGCAAAGTACGCAATGGTCGGTCGTGCCGTGTCGGTCTTCACGCTGGAACAAAAGCGCAACAAAACAATTGTTAGAAAATTATTTTTATCGTATTAAGTCGTAAGACTTTGCCACGACTTACTTATGGTTCCGTGAATATCAATACAAGAGAATAGATACACAATAAAACGTATATATCTAAATACCATGCAGAATTCAAATAATAAGTTCACACATAATAAAATAATTATTTTTATCATAATGCAGAATATAGCCAGAACACACAAAGTATCTGCTGGCGCTGCTACTTGAATACATACTTGTATTTTGTTATGTCATCTCATATGCATAACGAACTTATTACGAATGTGTAGCATACATCATACTTCTATATGCAAAAAAATAATAATAGAATGGATAAACAATTTCATAAAACTCAATTAGTTCCCTTTCGTTAGTTCTCCTCTCGCTTTTTTGTAGTAGTACAAACGAGTAGAATTTGAGTATGATCCGCGAATTATCATACAATTGGTATGTATGTGATGTGGATTATCCAGGCATAACGAAATTGGCGCTAGCGAATTTTTGTTGATGGTTTATACCAGGTTTGTCCAACATAAGGGTCGCGGGCCACGATCCGGCCCGCAAAGTGTTTTTATCCGTCCAGCGAGTCACATGAAAGATGAAATAGGCAATTCTCATTTAAGTAAAATTTTGAACAAATTTTCATGAACAAAAAAAAAGAACAGATTCGTGTACACAAAGTTTTTGCCAAGGAAAAAGTGTCTTTAAAATATTGAATGCTTCACAGAAATTCTTCACCGCTTTTTTCTATAGTTGTGTTCATTTGTGTGGTCTGTGGTGATCTTAAAAGAAAAGGCATCGATATCAGCGAAAGATTTTCACTGTATTATATTAAAGACAGATTCCTGTATATACGATTTCGCTATACTATAAGAGCGACGGCACACTACAAACTTTTAATCGGCCGATAGTTTGATCGCTCTTCTAATCAGCACGAGACCATATGGAAGTGCGCACACTTGAACGCATATGGTCTCGTGCTGATTAGAAGAACGATCAAACTATCGGCCGATTAAAAGTTTGTAGTGTGCCGTCGCGCTAAGTGGACAAAATACCTATTTCAAAGCAAAAAAAGCTTTACTTGGCTCAAGTGAAATATTTTCTATAAAATCGATGTCGAGGCTCCTACAATTTTTCGCATTAATATTTTTTTCACACTAGACTCACCTGAAACCTACACTGCCATGCAATTGAATAGAGACAAGATTTTTGCTTCACTTGTTTTAATTTTGCATCCTAACTGTAAAATGTTCCGTTCTGTAATATATGCTATAATTCACTCCAGATTCTTAGGTAGCATTTACATTCAATCAAAATCCATAACTTCAGTCTAGTGCGTACCGAATTGGTGATAGTAGAGGTACGGAATTTTCACAAATAAAAAACAGGAATTTCGCATTAACTAATTTTGAAAATTAGAAATTTCGCTGAAAATCGCATAAAAACATAATTTTGTACATGTTGTTGCTATTAAACATTATTTAACTAAAAATTCTCAAGATTCACAGTGAAACGAATGCTCAAAAATAACGATTATATTTTAATCGGAAATTTTTAATAATAATAACCAAAAAATCGACTGTGTTGACAACTGAATCATACTACGAGTTCAGTGGTCGCGAAATGTTTTTGACAAAGTCTACAACGCTCCTCACGGTAAAAAGAGAAACTCCTGAGGCAGAGGCACGATCGTATTGTTTCGCTCTTGCATGTACAGTTCATTTTAACTTTGGGGCTCGTCTAACCATAAGAAAAGCCCTACAAAAATCCCGTAGCAGAAAACAAAGTTCATTCTTTCAACCTCCAACTAAACAGGTTGCTCGGTGTTTGGCAAGCCATCGTGTTCGTCAAATAAATTTCTCTATTACCGATCGCCAATAAGGTGGGGAGCACAATACGAAGGTCAAAAGACAACGTCACTAATGCGAATGGAAGAAAAATGATTGACCTTATGGACTCCTTTGGTTTGAAGCTGTTGAATGGATGCTCAAAACACGACGCCTGTGGGGAGTACACATACGTGGGACATCAAGGACACTCAGTAATCGACTTATGCCTGGCCGGAGGGGACTGGATTCCCCTTCTCACGGATTTCACGGTAGAATGTAAGCAGTACTCCGATCATCTCCCAATCATAGCCACGATTGGGTTAGATAGCATCGGCAGTACTGATACCAATCCAAATACAGAGCCTATGAAGTTGTTACCTAAGTTCATATGGAAAAAAGAGTTTGCTGATGAATACAAGTCGAAGATAAGTGCAAAATTAGCTGCTGCGCAACAAGTAAACATCGAAATATTGAACCAAATGATTACTGACTGTGCACATGTCCCCACCATCAATACCAAAAAAACCTTCAAGCAGCAATGGTATGATGATGATTGCGAAAAATACAGACGTCGTTCTTTCGCCTGGCTAAAACTGTTTAGAAACAATGCAAGTGAGACAGCTAAAAATTCATATATTAGCACAAAACCTTGTGCAGAGAAAAGAAACGTATTTTTTTCGAACGGCAGGCTGACGCATTAAGCAACTGCACTAACTCGAAAGAGTTTTGGAAAATTGCCAAATGCATTAATAGTGTTGATTGCACTTTCCATATTGGGAATAAAATAAATACGGAACAGCTAAAAGCCCATTTTTGCAGTATACTACAAAGTCGAGACATAACTAACACGGTTCAATATGCTAAGCCTAAATGGAGTCACCCAATATTAGACGCTGTGATAGCCAAAGATGAAGTGCAATATGCTTTGCGTCAATGCAAAGACAATAAAGCGGCAGGGAGTAATGGAATCCCAGTAGAATATTTTAAGTATGGAGGTGATGCAATGGCAGAGGTTTTATGCACGGAATTCAACCGAATCTTTGACAGTGGTGCTATTCCTTACGAATTCCGGGATGCCTTAATATTCCCCATTTTTAAAAAAGGTGACGTTAACGATCCATCATGTTACCGTGGCATATCATTTCTGAACGCAGCTAGCAAAATATTTACAACTATTCTTCAAGCTAGATTCACCAAATGGATAAATGATGGAACGAAGATAGTCGAAAACCAGGCCGGATTTCGCAAAGGGTACTCAACCGTCGATCATATTTTTGTTCTCCGAAATACTGCGCAACTATATCTGAGCAACAAACGGAAGCTATATGCATTTTTTGTTGATTTCAAGGCAGCCTTTGACACAATTGACCGGCACGCCCTATTCTACAAACTATATAATTGCGGAATGTCGGCTAAATTCGGGAGCATTTTAGAAAAGTTATATGAGGATACACATGCGATGATCTGGAGTGGAAAGCAGGTATCTGCGTCATTCCAAACAAATGTTGGTGTCCGCCAAGGGTGCAAACTTAGTCCTGATGCTTTTGCGATTTACATAAATGATATACTTGAAGATTGTCCGGGTGGAGCTGAAGTATTTGGCATGTTATTGAAGGGGCTAATGTATGCTGACGACATTGTGCTTTTTGCGGAGTCACCGAAACAGCTCCAAGTAATGATTAAACATTTGGACGCATATTGCAGTCAGTGGAAACTGAGTGTTAATCTGGATAAATCCAAAATAATGATCTTCAAGAAAAGATATCGTGTAGCCAGAGGAGAAAAATGGACGTATAGAGGGCGTGAAATAGAGGTTGTCAAGAAATACAAATATCTTGGAGTATTTATAGCCAGTAATCTAAGCATGGAACCTCATCTTAATGAAAAGCTAAAAGAGTCTAAATGGGCTATAAACTCTGTTTGGAAGAATTGCTTCAGGAATGCAGACTTAAGTCACACGATTAAATTTAAAATATATGAGGCAGTAGTAAAGTCAATAATGCTATACGGCGCCCAGGTATGGGGAGGCAGGAGTTACGATGATGTTGAGAAACTACAGCGGTATTATTTGAAGCGAACGTTTAATTTACCTATGAAGACACCAAACTACATGTTGCTGCAGGAAACTGGATTAATGCCACTGGTTATGGACACTCTCACACTACATATAAACTATCTTGTCAGAGTATCAAATATGAGCAGTGACAGATTGCCAACACTGGTGCTTGCTCACGGAGTACATACGCAATCGCTATACTATAAGGACTTGCAGACGCTAGCTAATGAAGCCGGGGCGGCGTTTAACTGGGACGGAAGACGTGAAGCCAACAACCTTCTTTATCAGCTAATACGAGACGTGAAGCAACAACATATCGAAACGACGTATGAAAGAGCAAGTTCCAGCCAACATCGGGAAATCTATGTCAAGCTAAATCACAATTTACAAGCCAACACATACTTCCAGAACAGCTTTAGTGTGCCGAAAATATCACTTATATTCAAGGCCAGGGGAGAACTTCTCCCATTGAATTATGTACCGCATCGTGACGATCTGCCAATACTGTGTGGTCTCTGCAATATGAGGACGCGGGAGAATACTATGCACTTTATTGGTATATGTCCCATATTGAAAGAGACAAGAAGAGACTGCTTTGGTAAAAATTATCTGAGCGAAATTGAAGTACTCAGTCTCCTTGACGGTGCCGACTGGGAAGGCCTATACGAATACTGCAGAATCGCGCTAAGATATCGTAATCGAATTTTCAACGAAGATTTGTAAATATGTGCATTTAAATGGGTGACACGGAAGCCTGGGTAGATGAACATGCAGAATTTGGAGTTGCGTGAACTTCATCACTCAGCTCCTAATCGTCACATAATAAAATAAAATAATTAAATATATCGGTTCACAATATGGATTAATATAAATAATAAGTAATTAATTACACAATTTCGAATAAAAATTTTTAATATTATTCATAAAAATCATAATGAATTTGAAACAATAAAAATAAGTTAATGGAATCTTTTTAAATATAATATAAGTAATGTAAACTAGATAAGTATATAATTATCAATCAATTCTGGCAGACGGCAATGCCAAGCCATAAAATTGTTTTTACAGTTTACCTATTTTTAAAAATATTTGATTGTTGAATTTGAAAAATAAAACATTTATCTATCTATCTATCTATCTATCTATTATTAGGGAATCTTTTGACAAAAAATCAATTTGAAATGAAAAATTATCTTTTATAATTGATTTGTTTGGGAAGAATTACCTTTTCGTGGAAAAAGTGCAAATTAGAACATTTCGCATTAATTCGCTAAAATGAGCAGATTTCGCTGAAATTCGCATCTATTTCGTAAAAACGAAATTTCCGTACCTCTAGTGATAAGCTTATTTTTATAATAGTCGGTGTTATTCAGATTGTTTGTAATAGCGATGAGCCGAGGAAAAATTTTAACACCTAAAGAGCGGTACCAACTACTCGCCTATTAGGACGTAGGGTTGAGTTACAGAGATATTGCCGAAAAAAATTGGTAAAAGTAAATCGGTAGTGGGTAACTTTCTTCGGAATCCAGTTAGATACGGAAATAAAATGAAAGGGCACAACAAAACATCGACTTCTGTCGCTGAAAAAAGAAGGATCTTAAGGGAAGTGGCACAAATCCACTCAAAATTGCAAGTTACGGCCAGTGTAGACACAGTTAGGAGAATCATCAGAAAGTCCAAGAACTTAAAACGAATGAAGCTTAAAACAAAAACACTACTTACTTAGAAAGAATGCTCGCTTGGGTGTTGCTCGTCGGTGCACGGACTGGAAAAGTCAATGGCGTAGGGTTTTTTTTTCAGATGAAAAACGATTCAATTTAGATGGGCCTGATGGATTTAATTACTATTTCCATGATTTGCGTAAGGAAAAGATTATGATATGTTCACGAGTGAAATGTATGTGTTCGGACGCAGCCTCCGCCTGTTTGCAAAAAGAGTTGAGAATGTATAGCCCCCTTTATTCCGATCATGCCTTCCTCGGTAGTATAATGAGCGGCAGAGAAGGAACCTGATGAAACGCTCCGTGTACTGCCGGTCGACGACATTTTTGCGTCTCCGAAAGGGGATACAGAGAATTGAGTTTTCGCTTCGTCACAAATGCTTCTTATTTACGTTAAAAACAATAAAAAAGGCATGAAGAAATGTCTTCTTCATATTAAAAATGTGTGTCCCGCCATCACATTTCAAATCACCAATGTGGTCCACGTAAAAATTAAGTTTGACACCCCTGGTTCACACGAATGGATAAGTGTATTGAATGGTGCTGTTCGTCTAATACGGTATTAGAATTCGGAATTTAAATATCAGGTTCAGTTATAGATATGATATATTCGTAAAAAATGCTAAATTTTGATTTTTCGTTTGATAAGAATAATATATTGTTTTCAGTTGAAATCCAAAAATATAAAAAAAAAGTTTCTCCTTAAGAAATGCAGAGTTGTTACGGATAAACTATTTGATAACGTATACGAAAGCTAAAATAAATAATTGAGAATTTTAGCATGTCTTAGAAAATATTACGATAGTACGAATAGGCTTTGACATTCTCTATGAAAAATTCGCTTGCCTACCATACGCAAAACAGTATACCACAATTTTGCATGTCCCAAGTAGGGATAGGTGTATTTCCGTGAATTTGACTGCCTTTAAAGAGTCGAAATTGTGAGATCATGATTTTTGCTTGTCGTGATTACCCGCCTATGCCTACTTGGGACATTCAACATTGTGGTATACTGTTTTGCGTACGGTATAGAGAATGTCAAAGCCTATTCGTACTATCGTAGTAAAGGGTGACCCAATTGAACTGCAACCAAATGTAGGTACATAACTGTAAATCTGTGACCGCTAATGATAGCGCCCTCATATTTTGTTCCACGACAGTTCACCTTGTTGTGTTTAAGCATCCGCAAGCGTTTGCGCCTGAGTGTTGTGTAAAACATTTTATCCGTGATGGAAGTAAAACGAACCAGTGTGATTGGGCTATATTTGGCTGAAAATCCAAACCAAGTGGTAATTGTTCATGCTCTTCAACACCTAAATATCAACCAATCTTTCGTGTCTCGAACCATAGCTCGTTACAATGAAACTGGTAGTGTTGCTAAACGATATGGTGGTGGCCGGAAAAAACATTTTCAACGCCGGAAATGGTACGGAACATGCTGAAGGCTCGAATTCGCCGAAATTCTCGACGGAGTGGCAGAAAAATGGTTGCTGAGCTGCACATTTCGAAATCAACAATTCAGCGAATATTGAAAATGGAGCTCATAAAGGACAACATCTAACCGAAGCCCAAAAATAAGTTAGATTCGATAGGGCGAAAGAGCTATTGCAATTGCACGAACGTGGCCAATTGCCAAATATCGTTTTCTCCGATGAGAAAAATTTCCCTATTGAGCAATTTATAAATAAACGAACCGATCGTGGCTACCTAACAGAAAGGTCGTCCGAGAATTTAGATATCCGGATGGCCACCAAAACTCAATCCCCACCGTTTGTGATGGTTTGGGCAGTCGTGACGGCGAATTTCCGATCTTCGCTAGTGATTTTGGATCGTGGCATCAAGATGAATGCAAATGTTTACCGTGAAATTGTTTTGGAACGTGCTTTAAAGTGGGCACGCAGATATTTTACTGAAAGAGAATGGACATTTTAGCAAGACCCTGCCCCGCCACACAAAGCACGCGCAAACCATGACTGGTTAAGAAACAATGTTCCGAAATTCATTTCGACCGAACAGTGGCCTCCTCATTCACCGGATGCGAGTCCGCTGGACTACTTCATACGGGGGATTTTGCAGGTCCATGTCAACACTAAAAGATACCAGAGTATTGATGCGCTCAAGGCAGCTCTTCGCAGTGAATGGGCAAAAGTACCAGAGGCTCACATTCGTGCAGCGTGCGATTCGTTGGTCAACCGACTCAAAGCCATAGTTCGCGCTAATGGTGGTCACATCGAAAATTTGAATTAAATTTTTAAAATATAATTGTATTTCAACATGTTTTGCTTATGTTCAATAAAACTACGTATTAAATAAATAAAAAAATCAGTTAGCCAAAAGTTGCAGTTCAATTGGGCCACCCTGTATTTTCTACGACATGCTTAAACTCTCTAATAACCCTTTCGACTTGCTGGATCATTTCCATATTTACCTACTAGAAATCTTATACAAAATGACAATCTGAAAAATTGATCCAGGCTATGACATGTATCATCTGCCAATATTGTCCCCCAGATGGATCTTCAAACAATTTCCCTGAAATTTCTGGTATGTCATTTTGTTTTTAAATTTTTTTGGGTTTCTGGTCTTTATTAGAGTTAATTATGTTATTAATATTTCTTGAGACTTTTCCTTTAAATTTAATCTCCAACTCACACGATGTATAATATCAAATGCAATTTCCAATTCAGAATATCGCGTTGGACACTGATAACACAATAGCTGTTACCGAAGGGGGAAATTTAGATCAGTTTGCGTTTTTCTTGGACAATGATCCTGTCCGTGTAAGTCGAAGGCACTTTTATCGTAATTAATTTTGAACAAACTTTTAACTTTTAACTTTTTCAATAATATTGTAAACACACATTCCAAAAAAATATCTGTTTCATGTTGTTATCATTCACAACTTATACCCTTTAAAACCTCTATTGAAACTCTCTAAACTCGAGGCTTAAATCTACGTTTAATCATCAAATAGCCTTATGAACATAGAAAGGGAAAATCGATAATTCCAACCCATGCACATATACGACGACTATTTGCAAATTACATTATTTGAAACGAGCGCAAAGATAACATGCCAAATTGGGAGGGTTGATTCCGAATTTTTGTAGCGCAAAAGACAATCAGTCGCAGCGAACCGCTCTGCTTTTCCTTAAAATTGCCAGTCAATAGGCACTGTCCCTTGGACCAACCAACCAACTTATGCCTTCTGACTGCATACACATAAATACGTATACGATGAAAGGCTCTGGTTTGTTGCAAAATTCCTTGTTTTTGCAATCAGTCCTTTAAGCAGCAGGAACGCACCCCTGTTGTTTTTCAGTCACAACAAAACCCAATCTGACAAAATCCCTTTTACCTTAATATACAGGAAACGAAACACAACACAACGTACTGTCTATTGTGGCTTCCTGTTTTTCCTGTGGGCTTGATTTTGCATCTAAAGTGGTGGTTATATATCAGCATGAAATGCAATGTTAAGTATATTTTTTTTTCGAAACTGTTCAATAATATTCGTATGCTACGTTTAAATATTGTTTATGGTGAATTTTGCCGCAATGACTAGGATATCTGTACACCATGTGTACACATCACTCATACATCTGAACTGAAGTTATAAAAGAAAACGCACATTTTGGGACAGACTGTTTCTATTAGATTTTCAAAAGTTTCAATTTCGTTCGGGAAAATGGTCTATGTCAACCCTATGACGCAGCGTACTGTTCCGATTCTGTCGGTTCTCACACTTTTTTGTGATTGTTCTAGGCACACATTTCTGTGAAGTTTGACAAAAATATCTACACAACACATTAATAAATTTGGAATGGGATTTCTATGGCAACCTAATGCAGTGGTAAGAAATAAGTACGAATGCAAAATTTCAGCCTAATTTTAAAGCTGACCGAGTGAACAAACGAATAGATTGGAACCCTCACCCAATCGAATCATTAAAACTTTTGAGAAAACACATTTCCACGATACTGTCTACCATTATGTCTAACTGCCACGTACAAAAACGCAAAACCATTGTTGTGTAGATATGGTGAATGAACACAACAATGTGCAGCAATTGGCACCCTTCGTCAGATGCGAATACATGACGACCTACCTATACGATATACGAATTAGGGACTAATGTACATACAGTATAAATTTATCTTTTTACTTGTAATTTAAAGGATTTTTTCCGGATATTTTTATGTTGATTAAATTATTTTCGGAACATTATTTCTTTTTAAGCATTTATTATTATGTAAAACCACTTGACCAATTGATTTGTACGAACTGCATGTGTAATATATGGATAAAGTACAGATTTATTTATAAATGAGACATTTACTCGATGACCTAATCTTCCGGTCTACTTTTTCGATCGTTGCCAACAAAAAAAAACAGATGCAGAAAAAATATGCTTAACTATTGGGAATTTCGGCAACTACATTGTAGGTATACTCTATGAAAAGAAGAATGAGTAATTGGAATCGGATTTAGATGTTGCAGTTAAAATTGGATTAGCGAAAATAGACTTCAAAATATGTAGATTGAATAAGCATTTGTCATAGTATGAAACGACGTCTATATTGACGGTGTTTTGAGTCAGTTTGAATGCGACTATTCGTTTCGGATGATTAAGATTTTCTATTAAATATGGGAAAATTTGAATGAATGACGTCACGATTTTTTTTTAAATGCTTAAGAGTGAAAATATGTATGAAACTTGTTGTGACTATTGAAACTATGCTGCGGAGAATGTCAAAATATGTGAGCAGATTTAAAGTCTCGATTGTGTATTCTGTAATAATACGCAAGCTATGCGGTCCAGAACATGTCATTTACATTTCACAAATCGGTGCAGCTACACGTACTTTCCGGATTAAATATACCCTCCACGATGAAATTTGCAAAGCAAGACCAAAGAAGAAGAGGATTGAAGCATATTGACCAACAGTGAATGGATGTGGTTACTTCATATGCGATCATCTTTCCACGGAACCGAGGAAGAACATCAAAGTTACGCTCACGATGGAAAAGACCCAGCACAGTTTGCTTGTAAACTTTCAGGAAAATGCCATAGAATTACATAAAGCTTGCGAGCGTTTTTAAGCCGGCTTTAAGTTGAGATTTACCGGCAATTTTACCATGTTCTCATATTACATCTTCATTACATACTTGGTATGGTATACTCATATACATACATACATACATACATAGTTATAAGAAGGTTGCATCGAGATAGCCTAGTATTCTATAGTTGGTGTGGTTAGTGCGCTCAGCTTCGGTTCACAGGGTTGTGGGTTCGAGTTTTACCGTGAGCCAGTTCAGTTTATAGTGTTTTGGGAACAAACGAACAATTGTGACGGACTTTCACCTGAATCAGATGTTAAACGAGTACCCAATTAATGGGGTAAAGAACTGTGCTAAGCGTGCTTTTGATCTCAACACCTCTACAAAACTGCAGTTAAGATCTTTGAAAATAAATGTGACTAATACATCTGCGGCCTTGGTCTAAACCTGGACTGTCGCGCCAGTTATTTTTTTTTATTTGGATGACCTAGTCGCAATGTTTCTGTGTAATTTTAAAACCCGAGCTGCTTTAAATTAAATTGATTATGATGAAGTGCAACACCGCAACGCATGACACTCATCTGATTGCCAAACTGTACCCCAGCATGTTGTATAAATTACAAACTCCATCAGTTAGTCTGGTTGGCTTAGTAGGTAGGGCATTCGTCTACAAATCATAAGGTCCCGGGATCGAATCCCACTGTAGGTAGGTAAATTTATTATGCATTTTAGAGCGTAAAGAGGTAAATGTTACCTATAAAAGGGTTGTACAAATCTCATTTATGCGTTACATGTTCGTTCCCTGTGAAAATTGTTTTTTTTTTATTATAAAAATATCGAGAATCACTCCTTTTGGTGTTATGAAAGTATTCTTTTGAGTTCAAATTATTACATCAGAAGGATAAAATCATTACATTCGTTCGGAGTCTTTAGCAACACCTTGCTTCGAGTTTTATGCCAATATTATCCGATTCGGATGGACACTATTCGACACCGATTCGGAGTGAAAATCACTTATGATTCTTTCAGTGCCTTTATATGGGAGCAGCACTTGGAAATGTTCGTTTCAATTACCAATAAGCTGCGATCTTTCGTCAATACTAGTCTTCGTTTAATTTTCGGCCCGAAGGAATCCATTCCAATGAAGATCTCTCCGTCACTGCACTAGTTAATACCTATCGAAGAATTGATTCGCAGGCGAAAATTGCAGTGGATTGGTCATACGTTGTGGAAGGGTGACAACTGCATTGCTAGGCGCTATGCGAAAGAACCCCCCCCCCCCCCCCCCAAGAGGCGCAGATCTGTCGATGATGAATGTGCGTCTTTAAGAGAGTCCTGGGGTCAATTTCGATACACGGCCAGTAGGCGAGTAGGTGTAGTAGGCCAAACAAATTTCTGAAGAAAATGTGCAATTAGGCAGATTTCAGGTTTACTTTGTGTGGAGGGTAGGTACCCTTATTTTTGATCCGATCGAAATAAATTTTGGTCGAGAGTATAAGGGGGCTTGCCCTTGTCACCCAACTAAATTTTATTTGCCTGGCGTAATTTATAGAACAGATACAGGTTTGCTTTCTTGAGAAATGTTAAGAGGAGCGTGGGAGGTGTTCTTGGCCGGCGCAAGGTCATTTTTGCATAAATTTAATACATTTAATTGGCAACTTAAGCACTACTTCTTATCACTCTATCGTTACTCTATATTAGAAGTTACAGTGCGAAATGCAAATATAAATAAAAATTAAATTCCACATAATACTTTTGGGTCTAGGGTATAATTTTCCTCATTGCAAGTTAAATGTACTTTATTTCGTCATGGAGGACATGTTGCGATCGGACAAAAAGTTTTCCAAATATTTTTGAAAACAAAAATTTCCCCTCTTTGTCCCGGTAATTAGTGTAATTACTTAGTGCGTACACTGAACCAAATCGCCTGCTAAAGTAAAGAAATAATGGCTAAAATCAAGAAAAAAGACAACAAAAAACAGCCAAGAAATATTTATCTTCAATTGAGAATTAGTCACACTGATCCAAGTGAAATGTCAATAGCAGCGCTTTAAGGAAAAGTAACCTTGAATCAAGTAAACTTTTCTTATGAAAAAGACAAGAGAATCTAAACAAAAAACTTGCAGGTAACCAACATCGAACCCATAACCCCATGCTTCCGAGTCAAACGCGCCACCTACTACACCAGAGACACTACTGACTAATCCACTACAAGACTTCAAAATAAGCTAAAGCTTTTCCACGAGCTTTAAATAGAATATATCGAAAAAATCTATTAAGAAGAATTTGTTTGCTTGAATTGAGAATAGTTTCTGCTTAAATCTAATTACTCTGTCTCAAAACAAGGTCTTGAAAATAGGATGAGTCCAAGAAAAAATTTTCTCATTTTGAGTAATTTTGTCGAAATTTGTGAATTTTGCAAATGAAAAAAGTTTCTTAATTTTAGATAGCCCATTTTTTTCAGTGTATATAGGGGAGGGTGTGCAACAATTTAGCATCAAAAATTTCCTCTTTTTTTTATGTTTGAATTTGGCCCTTAATTTCACTAACTATAATAGTACAGTAGCCGCTCGGGAATTAGAACACGCGAAAATTAGAATAGCTTGGTAATTAGAACAAGCGAATTAGGTGCACTGGCTGCTCTAAAATTAGAATAAACTGTTCCGATTTTCAAGCGTAAGAAGTTTAACTACACAATTCTTGTGTTTTATTGCCGTTTTTAACAAAAGGTACAAAATGTTTTCGGAAATTTGCTACCAGAAAACGTTACTTTTGGGGAGTAATTCTATTATTGAAATCAGCATATGATTGAGGGGAATCCTATTCTAGTCTGCAGGTATTGCGGTCCAGTTCGAATAAGCTTCTGGGCATTCGTTCTGATTCCTCTATCATAAGCATGAATAAATAAACAAATTTGCATTAAACTTTAAGGCGAATATTTTTAGAATAACTCCAGGAACACATTTTCGCCCCTTTTTAAAAACGTTTGGAAATTAGAAAATCTCAGAAATTAGAATTGGCCAAAACTTTTTTTTTCTAATTTTAGAGCTGCTACTGTACTTCTTAAAAATGCACATAATACATAGTTCCAAAACATTTCGCAAAGGGACACGACCTGAAAAAGACAGGGAACGTATGTCTAAGAAGAGCATACATTTCCATATTTACTGCAAATTGGAAAGGCCAAATGAAGCGTGGAGCACATTTCTGAACTTATCTTGAGTCAAATGTTTCAATCTGCGGGCTGCATTAAGGGCTTCAGACAACTACAAAAAGAGCGCGAAATGTGCAGGTTTACTTTTAGACATCAGTGACACGTAAAAAGCCCGCATCACAAGCATATCTCTAAACATTTTTAATAGCAATTATTTGAGCCAAATCGAAATTTTCCTGTATTTAATCAGCCCAAAAAAAAAAATATCAAAAATAACTGACCACATCAACATGCTAATTGAAGAAGTCAATGAGACAGTCCAAAATAAAGTAGGCTTACGCTAATTTGTACTATATAAACATATTTTGATTGATCGGCCAAATTAGGCACGACAAAAGATGATTAGCCTCCAATCGACAACAAAGAACTTCAAGAATCCGCATTTCTTCTTACCTATTTCCATTATGTATGTATAGATACCTATGAATTGCCAAGCAAATATTATGATTAGAGACCGGATTATATGCAAATGCATAACTGCATATGCATTTGCATATATTGCCCATTTTACTGGGTTTTTGCATATTATATTGATAATGCATTGATGATGCATATTTTCTAGTATAATTCTCGATTTGCACATTTGAAAATAGAAAAAAAGAAAGCATTACCATCAAGTGCGAGTGCTCAATTCTATGCCAACCTTGAGAATATAGCATCTCCTAGTTAAAGGACGCCATCCAACTAATGAAAAGTGTACAAAGATTGAACGCTGAGCTACCCGCTATATTCGCAGAAAAACTCAAGGAAAAGTTTCACAAATCCTTGATAACAACCCTGGAAACGAAGGAATATGTGAAATTGACAATTATATCAACGGTACCGGCAAAACTTTACCTGGCAAAAAATCTACTAATATGGCGCCTAAATTTAAATATTGTTTTGTGACATCGGCTGATGTTATACGTTCCTTCTGAAATTATAAGACAATTAAATGACAGGAGACATTTTGTCTTTTGTCTTACTACGGAGCATTTCCCAAGTAACAATTTCATTCCTATAATACTTCGTAAAATACTCTCTTCTAACAATAATAGGGGCGTTTTACAATGTATAACCACTGAATAACAGTCCAATAATGGCATTTGGCGCCGTTTTTTAATCCAATAGTACCTTATTGTAGCACTAAATTATGCTTCAAAAAAGGCGTACGTCATTTGCTTTATATCATCATTTTCTGTCATTAAACGAATTTGCCAAAAAAAAAAAATGAAAAACAAAATTTCCGCAGCTAGCATCGAACCCGTGTCTGTTGATTGCCCGTCCTACAGGCTACCACTCAGCCAACCTCACATATAGTCAGCATTGCTCGTAAACACTACAAATGGTTAGTTGATTCTATAGAAATGCTTGACAATTCTTTATCGAATCTTCTGCAATGCACCCTATATCAATCAGGTGACGTTGATTAAATCCACACATTTCTCAATAAAATGCAGTCAATTTCTCCGCAGAGATCACCTTAATTGGTTCCGAAGATAACAATGAGTAAGTGTTTCATGCAAAATTTCAAGGATTTCTATTGAAGAAATTATGTATTTCAGAGCACTTCATAAGTGTCAATTCATTGAAAAATCAGAAAGTCCATCCTTCTATAAAACTACGGTGAAAAATTTATTGGATGACCATACGAATGTCACACTTTAAGAAACATTTAAAATTGCACTTGAAAAATAATCAGATAAATATTTTCTTATTATCAATAAATTAATAATGGAAACATAAAATGAAATATATCCATCTTTAGCTATAATTAATTGTATTAACTTCATGTACCTTTAGTCATTTTTTAATAACATATTCATATTGAAAAATTTAAGATTGTAAATGGATTATAAATTGTATGGCGATCCTCCTTCCTAAACACAAGCATATGCTTACATAGGAGGGAGTAATTAAGTTAATAAATTGAATTGAATTGAAACCGACTGTGCTATAGAAGAATATATGTATGCATGTGTGTGAGTTAACTTAGAGAGACTACATTGCATGTGTGTGCTGCATCATCCAATAAACCATATGTTGGAGTGGAGTATTTAAAGGAGTATCTTTTTAGGTTACCGTTTAGAGACAGTTTTATCGAAGTCTTATACCACCATCTTTAAATTTATTCCATAATGATGATAGAAGCTTTCCGGAAAATTCTTTAAGGATGTTTTATCGGATCAAAATATTTATTTAACCGATGTCACACGATAAATTGATTTCGTGGTACTATATGATTGCTACAGTGTGAAGTGCTTCTTTAAAGCTAAAGAATTGTTGCTTGGGTTTGAACTTGAACAATATATAATCGTTAATTACTATAAAAACAGCCAATCTTTGGCTGGAACCAACTAAAATGTGTTTTCCGTGCTCTAGAGTGCTAATAGAGACTGAATAATAAGTCTTTTCTTTCATTTTATATTGCATATTTTGTCATTTTAGTTGCATATTTCAAAGGTTTATTATGCATATTTGCATGCTTATTTCAGCCTTTTTAAGTTGCATATAATCCGGTCCCTAATTATGATCATCAAGCCTAAACCCCCCATTGACCCATCATCAATTAGAAGAATTATGCGCGCAACCGTTGCCAACGACCTTATTTGTCAGAAACAATACCAGAAGCCAGTATGGTCACCATAAATGCCTTCTCGTACGTGCTTAATTCAGAAATATGTATCTGTGTCCATACTAGACATTCTCAGACTATATTCAGGCAAATCCGACTGACGACAATCGCAAGACTCGCATTCGCGTATATCGAGGAGGTGAGGTGAACTCATTAAGAACATCATCATCATACGCGATAATACCGAAATACAACACGACAAGGTAATATGTACAGAGGTAATTTAAGCGAATAAAACGGTAAAAATTCTTGAATGAACCAAGAAGAAAAACCGGATCTTTTTAGTGATGTAGTTTAACACTTGATCTCTCTCAGATTTGCCATATAGTGCTTTAAATCTTTTTTTTTTATCGTATTGGGAATTTCTCTGGGTTGTTTATACGAGTGCGAGTGCTTAGCTTAGTTCAAGATGCGTTGTCTTTAAGAAATATTTTGTACGACTCGGCTAGCATTGCTTGGTTGTGATGACAGAACTTAAGACCGTGTGTAGACAACACTGCTTTTTTCTTTTAAGCGCTGTTTTCACGATGGATTTGTCGTCCAACTTTTGAGCATTCAAACAAGTTGAACACCAAATCCATCGTGTAAACAGAAGTTGGACAACAAGTTTGAAGTGGAACGAGCATTCAAACAAATCCACCGTGAAAACAGAAGTTGGACAACTTGTTTGAGATGCATTGATTATAGTCCAATCGAAATATAAATATACTTTCTAATAATAAAGAATTAATGCGCCTGATTACCAATACATATCTGTGCGCTATCATCCAATTCTGGCGTTCCGTTGACTTTTGGAGCACGCTGTATACTCATTCGGACATGTTTCCTTCAATGTTTAAATTATTCACAAAAAAATAAAAGAAAAAGCAAATATATTTTTCCTGAACTAATACGTATTGCAAAAACTGATAACGTTTTACGACCGCTCCAACTTTCAACTACTGTTTACACGGCCAACAAGTTGGATAGGATTTGTTTGAGAGAATATCGTACGTGTAAACCGCCTTCCAACTTGGATAAGTTTGAGGGAAAAGTTGGATGCAAACAAATTTGATGCCATCTAAACGCGCCTTTAAAAGGTGATATTGCTGACTCAGAACAGATTAACACAATACCAAAGAGATTCAACATTCAACAACAATGCGCTCGGCTGTTATATCCACAGAAAATATTTGCTGAAGGTTTTCTGACGTTCTTTTGTGATAATCAGGAATGAGTGCGGATCGCAATCTTATTTAGCTCAAGTGATCTGTGGTGATGGTTGTTGTGACGACAACATAAGTCAGTCAGTCCGCGTATTGAAGATCAAATAGCTTCATACAATAAATGATGAAGCCCGCGAGATCAATGGATGAAGAGTGCCAACTTGCAGAAAGCCACATCTTACAGGAAAATGGGAACGAAGAAAAAAAATAAGAAACAAGTGTAACAACACGAAAGCAAGTTGTCTGAATCTGCGAAAGGAGTTTCCTCTCTTTTGTGCGGATTGGATTGTCTTGTTTATAGAAGTAAAAGCGGGAACGGAGTTCTTGCTATATACGAGTACTACTGGATTTTATAATACTTGCATGCATGCAACGGGATAAATATACTTGCGGATTTAATTAATATGTCCGGCTAAATGACAGCACCTGAATTGCTATGTCAGTAATAAATGTTGTAAAGTTGTCTGTGCGTCTGCGTTTGTGGCGTAGCCGCTACATAATGAGCATGTAGGGTCAAATTTAAAATCAATTGTTGCATTTTTCTGGTACTACATATTTATCCAAATCGACATAATCGATTCGATATACGCATGGTCAAAACGCATAATCACATTTCTTCATGACGGTTGGTTTTCAATTTATTATAAACCGTTATACAAAAAAAAAGAGAATTTTTTATTTTTTCTTTAGATCAAATTTTTGAATGACTTGCACACGTTGATTACGTATGATTTGGAAATATGGCTATGTGCTGAACGTTACAGATGCAACCTAGATTTTATTTCGGTTTATTTCCAAAAATTAACACTAAAAATTGTTTTTAGAAGATCAGTTACACTGGCCACACAATAAATTGAATTTTGTGTAATAAATTAGATCTAAGGTTATACAGCTTAAAAAAATGGTGCTTTTTAGCTCATTCAGCAAAAATGATAAATGATTAAAAGCAAAAATGTGTTAGTGTAGTGATAATCTTGTCGTGCTCTGTGGCCGTGATCGTTCGGTCGCCACTCTGTGAAATAGACGCTCATAGAGAAACGAGTTTCCAAACTCGGCACGACTCGTCGCAAGTTTATTATTCAGAAAAAGATGATAAGAAATATTCTTATCGTAGAATAATAAACTAACAATGCGACTAGGAAGTGGTATGACTGACAACCGTATCACACTCCGAATTTAGTTGTCTTTGTAACGTTGTGACTACACACGGTAGAGTTACGGTAATGAAGAGAGAGAGAGTGATAGTCTCATCTAGCTTCTAACACAATGGTTCCCAACTCAAAAAGGTCTGCGAGCCACTTATTCTGTGAATGAATCACTACGGACCACCATTTTTAATGAGAGGTATTTTGGTTAATTTTTTTTATCCAGGACTCAGCTCAGGGTTTACAAAATTATAATTGCCACCACCCGAATTTCTTTATTTTCATAGTTAACAATATTAGCAATAATAAAGTAGAAAACTCGTGATGCATTTTAGACATCATTGTTTACTTGCACCACGCGAACGTATGAAAAAGCTGTGTACGACAAGAAAATCTACTTTTTAGAAAACTATAAAAAACAGATCAGATCTTTTGGAAATCATTCACATCAAGTCTTCAGAAAACTTTTTCCCTAATTAACCAAAGGTTTTTGCTTTAGCTTTCAGCTGAAGGTTGTGGGAAGGAACGAGTAATATTTCGTTGGTTAAACAAGTCGCCCCCCCCCCATAGTCCCTACAATAACTTGGCGCTTGGTCGATCCACGAAGAAGTTGACAGAAACACCGATAGCATCACTACATGAAACTGAGACTTAAGCAAATGAAAGCCTAGATTAGATTGTTGAAGGACATGAACCATAAAAAGTATGGGGCCTGGTTACAAGTGAATGTGACTTCAGTTATTCACAAGAAGAAAACATTTTCACAAGTAGTCTTTTAAAGTTTCCACTGATCACCTTTGGTCCGCGGACCTCCATCCTCCTCCAGTGCACTAGACTAACTAGCGATCTTTGTGTTGTACTGAAAGTTATACGGATACATTTCGACAGCCAATTAGACTTAGATTACCTTCTTCAACGGTATGTACCTAGTTTTTTTTTTGCATCAATTAGGTAAACCTACTCTTTCGCCGTGGTGTTTTAGTCTAGTAACTGGCAACTCTTAACCTTTTGACGGACGATTGGCTGCGATTTTCCCTAAATTCATTTTCTTGATTTCTCTGATTCATTATTTTTGCAAAGAACGATTCAGATGGTTGAGTACTACTACCACGATTTTTCTTCAAAGGGGTCTTCGAAATTGTATGGAGCAAAAGGCTAAATGTCAAATGCAGAGCTTTACTCAATGAATAATTTTGTCATTTAATATTTGAACAAAATATCGGTTAAATGTCCGCCTCGTAATCGCAAATCTATAAAGCCAAAAATAAACCTCATCTAATGCCGGCAACACGCTCTGCGGAGTTTGTTAACCCAGCACAAAAGATCGGTCCAAAATCGCTACCTTGGATTCCGCCAACTGTTGGGCTTGAGTTAGCGCCAATACCAGTTTTAAGGGAAGCAGACGCAAATCATGGCGTTAGATTTGTTAAATATAATTAGTTACAAGAAAATATATATATTTTTTGTTAAGTAGATTTTGCGGGGTCTTTTCGCGGATCACCCACAGGTCTCTCATGGACTACTTCTGGTCCACGGACCACCTGTTGGGAAACAATGTTCTAACAAGTAGGTAGTATATTGTAGTAGTCTTTCGCATTTATAATGAATGTCCATCAGTGGCGATCAGTGGTTTTGGGGGTTCAAGCCCCCTCCGAAATGAATTGATGCTACAATGATGAATATTTTATTAAAATAAAAGTATCAGTACTACCTGAAAAAATTGTGATTTGAAACATTGAGGACACATCCCAGCCAGCATTGGCGTCATATTTCGTCAAAATAAATAAACTTCACTTCATGCATCACAAGTGTGCGTGTGCTTGCATATGGAAAATACAATGGTTCTTTTCCCCTCATAAATGATTCGTAGACTTATCGCATTCTTCTTTATATAAGACAAACGCGATTTTGATTCTTTACGTATTTATGTAGTTAGCGTGAGTGTGGCAACACAAGAGCGTTACGTGCAGTGCCAAGTTGGCCATCACACCACACTTTTGCAAACAAACAAAAAATTAGCAAGCATAGCTTGAAATTTTTATTGTTGGCCGAAGTGTATTGGTCAACATTATTCCCGCTAAATCAGAAATTGGTTCCCTTTGAAGCCATTCCTTATTGTACAAAATTTAATCAACATTTTGGCGTTGAATTCATATGGATTTATTTCGCGGTATACATTTTTTATTTCTCACGAAGAACGCATCATTCATTTATTTCGCGTAAGTAATGAATATACGCGCGATGCATAGTATATGCTACACAACTATTACATCATCTTTTTGAGTAATGATTTTGTAATCATTATCCGTAATAAGGCGAAAAGGCGTGTATAGATGATATATGGGGACACCGTCATATGCTGTTTGTATGAAAATGTCATAAATTAACAAGGTATCTCGGTGTGTGGTGCATCAATCAGGTCACACATGTATTTTTTGTTGTTGAGATAGGACTGCAATAGTGGCTGAAAACTTTGGGTTGAGGGGAAGCTTTGGCCATGCAGATTGAAATGCAGGTTGTTTCATATGCAAACTCACCTACAACTGGTTGCTTGGGGCAGTTGCTGTCGTTGCGCGGGACTTTTACCGTTTTGGTTACTTGTCATACAGCTAGAGCTGTTTTACCCTAACTCCTAGTGGAGCATGGTGCGTTGACGACTACCGTGTGTAGTCGACAACGATTCAAAGACAACTCAATTGGGAGTGTGATACGGTAGTCAGCCATACCACTTCCTAGCATTGATAGTTTATTATTCTACGATAAACACATTTCTTATCAACTTCTGAATAATAAACTTGCGGCGGGTCATGCCGAGTTTGGAAACTAGTTTCTCTGTGAATCTCTATATCACAGAGTGGCGACCGAATGATCACGGCCACAGAGCACGACTGCCAGTTCAACCACTCTGAAAAACCCCTCCCGAAATTTATTTCTGCGTACGCCCCTGATGTCCATCAATTTTGCCAGAATCTAAATTAGGGACAGCTATGTAATAACCACGAATAACAGTGCCTTAGCCTTAAAATGGGAGTGAATTGGGTAGACTTTCTGCTCTAAAGTGTATTTTACTTAGGACTAAACAACATGTCAAATTTGACAGTTCTATTTATCGAATTGATAGACGATTAGAATTGTTGAATTTGGAGGAGGTTCAGACTAAGTATGGATCATTTCAATTTTTTCGGCAATTTTATAGGTATAACTCAAGCGACTCTCATACAGTTACAGACCCTGAAAAATATAACGCCAATTTTGAATGGAATTTGGTGGCTTGTGTTAGGGATTGTTAATTTCCCCAAAATTGTTATGTTTTAAGTTTTACGGTATGCTTTTTAAGGGGGGTACCTCAAAAAGCATACCATAAAACTCCCTCATGAGGTTCGAAAACTTGCCAAATTTAGACAATTTTCCCCTGAATTGGCAAACAATATTGGAATCGAGGAGACCTGAAGAGATGCACAGATTTCGGAGAATAAGTATAGATAATGTTAGTGGCTTTCGACTTACTGGATCATTTTCATACTTACTGGAAATCCCATATGAAATGACAATCTGCAAATTGATCCAGACTATGGCATGGATCATTTGTCAAACTAATCCGATAGATGATTCCCCGAAATTCGCCGTATGTCATTTTGCTTTTAAGTTTTTTTTAGCTTCTAATCTTTTATTAGAGTTAATTATTTTAATATTTCCTGAGACTTTTTCCATTAAATTTTATCTGGCACGGTACATAATATCAAATGCAATTTTCAATTCGGAATATTGCGTTGGGGACTGATGACTGAATAGTCAGCTGTTAACGAAGGGGAAATTTTGATCCGTTGGCATTTTACTTGGACAATGATCCTGTCCGTGTGTCGAAAAGCACTGTTGAATGAGCGAAATCTTAAAATACGATTTCCTTTTTAAACAATTGATTAGTCAATTGTCTGAAAAACTGTCAATGATTTTTATATCTAATCAATTATTTTTGGGAGATTTAAGTCAAAATATTTAATTTTTGTTTTTGTCGTGCAAGGCATCTAGGTTTAGGAAACTGAATTTCAAGTTAACTGTCATCAATGCTAATATAAAACAACTTTTCGTAAGATAGAATGTCGTTCTAACAGCTTATCTAATTTGTTACAACCGACATTTTATCCCAATCGCATCAGATCGAAATACAGTAAGCATTTCAAAGATTCTGAAACGATCGAATCTGGCTTTTCATCAAATCACATTGCAATACCGGTTAAACGACTCAACAGTAACATTATCTTTCCCCTTTACATTC
The DNA here is from genome assembly GCA_949715475.1 of Microchrysa polita. Taxonomy (NCBI): domain Eukaryota; kingdom Metazoa; phylum Arthropoda; class Insecta; order Diptera; family Stratiomyidae; genus Microchrysa; species Microchrysa polita. Next base: position 13,627,767 of record OX454418.1, on the reverse strand, counting down.
TGAACTAGACTCAGTCTTATCTTAAGAAGTTTTCTTCTACTCAGAAATTTAATTATGATTCGTATGCAAATTCAATTTTATTGGATGAATCACAATAATAACCAACATACCGCGGCAGTATTTTTTTACATTTCACACATGTTGATGATGAGTCCCTAAACAATTCCACGCTTTCGCAGCATCCCGAGCCAATGATCTTTTCCGGTGGCGCTTATCTGCACTACAAGAGTAAGAATGTACGTACAACTTGGTACATATGTTTCATTCTCAAATTCAAGTTAAAATTTAAAACCGGCGAAAAAAAAATTTTTCTAATCAAATTCCCATGCCCCCAAGAAGTAATAACAGCAAAAAAATAAACCTAGTAAAAATTGCAATTAATTATTTATCAACAAGCGAACAAGTTGTTGTGGTCGAAGAACGCGAGCGCCCATAACACTCTCATAAGTGGCCAATTTGCCGGAGGTCATAGAAGATGTTGATTTTTTTTTGGATGATCCCGAGTATACATTCGCCTGTATGGGTGCGTGTGATATAAATTTGAAATGTTTTCAAACTGATTGAATTGATCAATCATTTTTGGGCATTTTTTTGTGGCGAGTGGAAATTGCACACATTCATATCATATCAAAACAGAATGAAATCAAAATTGATTGAAATTTATAATAACATTCTCTGAATTGCTGACTGTATCGGATGCGATTACAGCACGTACGAATGTGGTCTGAAATGTGTGCCACTGTTTGATTTCTCTCGCATTAAATTGATACGGTAAGATTGCAGTGCTAAATATTTTTAATTGAGTAGTTTCAGTATGTCATAAGTAGAGCCCGGATTCTCGTGCAATTGCACGTTAATGCACGAAATTGCATTTTCAGGGTATATTGCATGAAATTGCACGTTTTAGGGTTTTTCGAATGAAAACTTACATTTCCATTTCTTTAGCCTCTTTCAGAGGCGAACCCAGGAGTTTATTTCGGGGGGAGATTTGTGTATGCAAGTGACTCATGAAATCATACGTTTATTTTGAGACCTTAACCTTAAGATAATCGTTTTTACATACATATTCTAAATTTCAGAAAAATTTTATTTAAAACATTTAAAGTTGATTTTCATCATAAAAATTTAAGTTCTTTTTTTTTAAATATGTACTCCCTTAGAAAATAACTGGTTTTGGTAACCGATTGTTGTGTAATTTTTTAGACGGAATTACCTTATTGCATTTCTTGCAAATTAATTTAGTTTTCAACGGTCACTATGACAAATTCGTCAATTTTTGTGGTTTTTCAAACTCGCGAATTATAATAGGTAAAATGACCCTAAACAAAAACTACTCACTGAATGTACATATCTAATTTTCTTTTCTATTTTACTTTATTTCACATTAATTAAAACATTAAAAAATAATTCGCAACTATATCTTGTCTGTCACTGTCAATTGTAGCGATACCGCATAACGTATTTTAAAGAAGAAATATACAGTTTCGAAGTTAAGGCCTGAATAGACCTCGGGCGGAATGAGATTCAAATTTTTGTCCGCTGCGATTTCCTTAATGAAAATCCATACTCACTGTCGCGAAATATGTGGCAAATGCTGGGGAATTCCATAAGCTACAATCTGAAAACGGTTCCATATTTTTTCTCGGCCATTTTATGTATTGTTTTTCGATTCCCCGGTTATTAGATTTATTATTTATTTTATTTAAAAGCTTTATTGATAAATTTAGGTTTTCGAACAATAAGAAGGAGGTATTAAGGTTAGAGCTTAGACTAGGTCTGTACAACTACACTGAGAAAAATAATTAGAATGGTTATCTAAAGAAATAGTCGAATTCATCTAAAGTTCGCGTTGATTTTCAGCTTATGATTCTATGTCGTTGAAACAGCTACGAAGATATGGGTAATTTTTCTATTCGTCATTAGTTGAAACATCTACTATATTTGCAAATACAATTAATTCATTTGTAGAGACAGCTATTCATTATCTATAAATTGTTAAATGTTGGATAGCTAAATTGTGTTGAAGAAAAATGAACGATTGTTTGTAGTTAAATTTTATATTTGAATAGTACAATCAACAAATTTTGTGGAAGAATTGACTAAACTTTTTCTTCTAATCTTGCGTGGTTAAATGAACGAATTTAATAGTATTTTCAGCTGCGAAGATTAGAGAAATTAGCTATTTCTTTGGTAAAACTATCTAAATTTAAGTCAACTACTTCACTTTAGATAAAAAGTCTAAACCATTTTTTTCAGTGTATAACGGGGTTTTTAGTTAAATTTTAACATAGTTGAATTCTAGAGTTTTTATGGCGAATTGTTCATAGGAAAAATTAGCATAAAACCTATTGATAGAGTTTTAGAAAAACTAAGACTAACTTAAAAATAATTATTCTAAACTACAAACTAGAGTACTGATCATCCCGACTAGATAGTAAGAGACGCAATCAGGGGGTTTATTGAGGCCGAGCACCGAAAGTTAAATTTAGATTCTAGCTTATTAGAGATATCGGCAATATATTTCATATTTGCTAGAGAATGTAGAGTGGATGTGGCAAAATAGAAGGGCTCATTGAAAATTATTTTTAAGCATTTATTTTGTAATATTTGCAAACTACGTTTGTGTGTGATCGCGCAGCTATTCCAGATGGGGCAGCCATACAGTATAATGGGCTGCATTGCCATTTTGTATATCAGAAGTTTGTTATAGATCGATAGTTTAGATTTCCTATTGATAAAAGCATAGTTAGCTCGAATGCTGTTGTACACTTTCGAGCTTGTGACTTCAACATGTGATTTAAAGGTAAGTTTAGAATCTAAATGCAGACCTAAATATTTGATATCTGTAGACCAAGAAATTGATGATCCTAGGACGTTAAAATGAGGATGAGGAAAAAACCGTCTAGCCCTTCTTTTAGAAAAGAAAATTGCTTGGGTTTTGTCGTTATTAATTTTGATTTTCCACTTGCGGCAGAAGCTTTCTATCCTACTTAGTTGACATTGAAGATTGTTTACGATAATGTCTGAATCAGTATTGGAGGCGAAAATTGCTGTATCATCGGCGTACATAGCGATATTACAGTCGTTTAATTGAGGTAGATCAGACATATAAATATTGTATAAAGTCGGGCTGAGCACTGAGCCTTGCGGGACGCCCGCCGGGATATTGTAAGAGGAAGACTGGCAGTGTAGTTTCACGTGGAAGCTCCTGTTTGCTAGGAAAGATTGGATTAATTTACATAAGTAGGTTGGAAATGAGAATCTGACCAGTTTATGAACCAGTCCGTCGTGCCAAACGGTATCAAAGGCTTTCTCGATATCTAAGGCAACCAGGCCTGTGGACTCTTTGTCCGAAAAGCCTGTTTTTATGTGATTGACAACTCTTTTTAATTGGTGAACTGTTGAAAGACCAGGTCTGAAGCCATATTGGAAGTTTGGTATTGTAGAGTTTGCGCGAAGAGTTAGTTGCAGGCGTGAAAGAAGTATTTTTTCAAAGATTTTACTTAAGCTTGGAAGCAGGCTAATGGGTCCGTAGTTATTTGCAAAACTGGGATTTTTGCCTGATTTCAAAATAGGAATTACTGAAGCGTTTTTCCAAATCAAAGGAAAGTAGCTGAGTTTAAGGCAAGAATTGAAGACAAATACCAGCATAACTATTGCTTTCCTAGATAAATTTTTTAATAGAATATTTGGGATTCTGTCGCTGCCTGTTGAGGATTTAGGTTTTAATTTCTTTAGTATAGCTCGTAATTCAGAAGGCGAGCAAAGGCTAGCTACAGGGAGATCAGAGGGACTTTCAGCGAGCGACAATATGGTGTTATTTACCATTGGGGTCGTTGGTATGATCGGTAAGTGTATGATGCGAATAGAATTGACCCGCGAGTAGGTCCGCTTTTTCTTTGTTTGAAAAGGCCAGGCTACCATCAGAGATCTTAAGAGGTGGTACCATGCGATTTTTCGTTGTTCGGTCGTTCCGAAGTTTAATTAGATTTGAGTGTATTTGCGTATTAAGTAATTGTGTGAAAGCTCTTAGTTCGGGCAAGCGTGTTCTTTGCCACTGACGACGAATTTTGTTCCTATGACGAATAAGAGCTTATTAGATATTTTCCACGGTGAAATGACCGGGGAATCGAAAAATAGTACATTAAATGGCCGAGAAAAATTATGGAACCGTTTTCGGATTTTAGCTTATGGAATTCCCCAGCATTTACCACATATTCCACGACAGTAAGTATGCGTTTTCATTGAGAAAATCGCAACGGACAAACATTTCATTCTCATTCCGCCCGATGTCTATCCAGGCCTATATAAGCAAAAAAAAAACGAAAAACTCCGAAAATATTCGAGTTTTTTTTCGGTTTTGGTCCTGTTTTGCAACGAAATTTTGGTGGGAAGCTCCGGATTCAAGCTCAGCACCCCACAAAACATCAGAAACAAAAAAAAATCTTCACCACAATCTGAAATCACCTAGTGACTACACTATAGATCTTGAATCTGAAAACATCACTTATTTGTTATGTCAATATAGTTATGTGGTGTAAATTTTGTTTAAACTAATACTTTTGAAAAATCGGTTTCATATTTTGCGGGGTGTTTTATCCCCCTAATCCCCCCCCCCTTGGGTTCGCGCCTGGCCTCTTTCATGACATTTTTCCAGAAATATGGAAATGTGCAGAATTTTACGATAGACAGAGAAGAGAATAAAAGTAATGAAAAAGAAACAACAAGTTGAAAAACAATGAAACTAAACAAAATCGATGGCCATATGGAAATTTCGTCAAACGCCCGCTGATTTTCATACAATTTCGCAGCTGTTGTTTGTGGAGTGCATGTTAATTAACTTCTATGGCACAGAACCTTACTGTGGGTTACCACTCTGTATCTGCAGAAATGTGATTAGTGAGTGGGAAAAAGCCAAAGCCACCACACACTGGGAAGCTCTTCCAGGGCTTAGGCAGTCAAAACTCTTTGTCGCTAACTACTTACCCAATCGTACCCTTGGTCTGATGAAATTGAGCGGAAACAGGGTTAGGACCATATGCGGGCTCCTTACGGGGCATTGCCGTTTAAACGGTCATTTAAAGCGCTTGCGCATTGTTACCGACGCCAGCTGTCGCTTCTGTGAGGCTGACGACGAAACTGCTTCTCACATCCTGTGTGAATGTGAGAGGCTAGCAAGGCGCCGATTGGAGTGTTTCGGTATCGCTTTTCCCTTGGAAGAGGATATCGCCACTATCAATATGGCTCAGCTGAATCGATTTTTCGAAGGCAGTCGGTTAGATGAGTTCATCTAATCCATAGTAGGCAATGGTACAATAGACCACCGGGCGCAGTGCCTAGGGCAACTCTTGTTGCCTGTGCCCTAAATAAATCTAATCTAATCTAATTAACTGGTGGTTAACTAAACTTGAATACAAATAGGAACATCTACCCCTTAGAAAACGATTACTTCACGAATTCGATAAAGGCTCTGTGCGAAGGATCCTAAATAATTGAAATGAGCTAATCTAGAGAGCATTTTATAAGAAGAAGTTTACGTTAGGTTAAAATGTTAAAAATGTGCCGTATTTCTACTTTTCCTTCTTCGACTGCTCCAAAGTCTGGGCTTCTAAAAGCCTATGAAACATATTTTTTTTGATATCACACGCAAAATGCACATTTGGGAATTTATATTGCACGATTTTCCACGTTTCGGGATTGTTACTGCACGTTTTTAAATTTTTTACTGCACGAAAATCCGGGCTCTAATCATAAGTATTATATGCATATGAAATATGTAATTAAATAAATAACAGGCGCGACAGTCCAACATTGGACTAAGGCCGCAGATGTGTTAGTGACATTCAATTTCCAAGATCTTAACTGCTTTTTTGTTGAGGTGTTGAAATCAACAGCACGCTCAGCAGTGTTATTTAACCCCATAAATGGATACTCGTTTAACATCTGAGTGATATCATAGTCCGCTACATGGGTCGTGAGTTCAAAAAACACCATAAACTGACTTGGTTCACGGTGAGATTCGAACTATTGCACCTTCAGTGCCACGACCCTGTGTACCGAAGGTGCACACACTAACCACTACACCAGCCAGACTACGCAAAATTCTATAAGATGATTAACGGAAAAGTTTTACTAATAGTCACCCAAAATAAGGGTGCTTAACCCTTTCCCGGACAGAACGTCTATAGACGTCCAATTTTGAGCATTTGACATACAAATCGTGTCAAATTTTGGCGTTGTGTCCGGCAATGAGTTAAAATTAAATTTGAATTTAACTAAATTATTTTTCTATACTCACAATCATATAAATAAATCAGAAGCATAACGAAATGACATACCTGAAAATAAAAAGGAATTTTTTTTATGAAATGAACACATCAATCAGTTAGCATAAAATAAAAAAAAATGCACAAATAACAAAGGAAATAAAAGCCTACTTTAGACAGGAAATTCTCAAGGAAACTAAAAGCATCAAAACATCATCTGGTACATATGTACTTATGTAAATAGTATGATCTGAACATGACCGAAAGCTAGTTTCAGCAGAGACTACGAGAGAATGTGGAATAAAAACAAAAACAAACAAATTTGAAATTCTTTTAAAAAAGCGTAACACCTGAGCAAATATTTGCATAAATGAACTCCGTAGGTATATTACGTATATGTACATACTGGCATTTTGACATTCTGACATTGAACCAATTGAGATCTTTGAATTTCGCTGAAATATATAAATCTTCATTCAATGGTGATCCTACTAGTATTGCATAAAAACTAAGACATGATCAGAATAATTTACTGAATATTTTCACTTTCTTTTGAATTTGACCCGTGTGAATTCGAATACATAATTATAATTCCAGGCATCATCCGATCACGTCACCAACCACGCATTTTCATATGCTTATAGCATTTCAAGCCAAAAGCTATAATAACCTAGTTCATATGCCAATACACTTCTCTATACAACGAAACGGCCGGCGGCGCGACGCGAGTATGTTTACACGCCATTTCTCCTCTGGTGTGGCTCTGAAATGTAACTTTATGCAACTTTTGGCAGCCGAACCGAATTGTTGAAAATGAAATGATCTCGTTGGGGTTTCTTAAGTTTTTCTGTTTTTAAATACATTATGTATGTTGCATAATTTTGGCATTCAAAAATTTATATCTACAAGAGTGTATATGCGTTACGAATGTGTTGTTTCAGATTATTTTTAGTTTCGGTTGATGCGGCTTTGAGTGGAGGGAAGATATTCGATATTCTGAGGATAAAATCATACGGATGCAATTCGTTTTGGTCAAGGAATATGTAATAGCTTTACCAATTAAAAAATATGTTTGCATAGGATGTTGCATCCTAAATTTTAATGGCACTTCTGGATAAGCTGCGTGTATACGACATTGCCTCTCTCTTTATCAACTTTATCAACTTTACCGACTGATTTCATTTTCGAGAATTCAATATTGAATGGAGACAATCAGAACAGAAAAGTGAGTGATCTTAGATATCATTTTGACGTCTATATTTCACAAATATGACTTTCCGTGGCGAATATATACATCCATATATAGAAAAACGCTCCTCAGTCAAGTTGTCATAATTGACAGTTCAACTTGAAACTCAAAAGTCGTGTTGGACCAAATACATAGCACAAAGAGTGACCGTAGTTCAACATTTAATTTTTGATACACACCATATTGATTGATTGAAAAGCTATAGAATACATGTCATTCAGTTCTTTCCAACCGAATCTTAAGTTACACGCAGAAATTGCAAACAGTAACCTTACGGGTGTTCAAGTTCCATAAGCAAAAAGACACACCCGAAAACAGTGAATCCTTGCAAACCTCTTTACATTTTCTGGACGAAAAATGGAATATCTCGGATTAAGCAATATATTTAAAAAATTAAAAAAAAATTTCATTTCTGTAGATGACTTATCAGGGCAGAGCAAATCATAGTACAACTAACTAACTAGATGAACTACTTTTTATGACTATAGGGTGACCAGGGCCGGATTGACCATTAATTGCGCCGTCAAATTGCCGCTCTCCGTCACTAGTTAAGACTGGAAGTAGACCAGTCGCATTCACTTACGGGGGCGTATGTGATGTTTAAATTTTCACGAAACTATGCAAAAACAATGCACACTGAAAAAATTTCGACAAAATTTCTCAAAATGAGAAAATTTCTTACTATGGATTCACCCTTTTTTCAAGACTTTGTTTTGAGACAGAGTAAGTAGATTCAAGCATAAACTATTTTTCTCAATTCAAGCAAACAAATTCTTAATGGATTTTTTGAAAAAAGTTGGTGGAAAGTGGAGAAGGTCTGACTACTCTTACCCCAAAACGTGACAAAAATCCACGACCTCGTATTGGCAGAGCGCCGATTGAAGGTGCGAGAGATAGCTGAGACAATAGGCATTTCAAAAGATCGCGTGGGTCATATCCTGCATGACATTTTGGGCATGAGAAAGCGGTCTGTGCGATGGGTGCCGCGTTTGCTCACTCCGGACAACAAGCGTAACCGTGAGACCACTTCAAAGCAGTGTCTGACGCTGTTTAAACGCAATCCGAAGGAATTTCTGCGTCGGTTCGTGACAGTCGACAAAACTTGGATACACTGGTACACACCAGAGACCAAGAAACAGTCGAAACAGTGGTCTTTAACCGGCAAACGTCCTCCGAAGAAGGCGAAGACTGTCCCATCGGCCGGAAAGTCCAGCGTTTTCTGAGATTCACAAGGTGTGATCCACATCGGCTGCCTCCAGAAGGGCAACACGGTTACAGCGCTGTACTATGCCGAATTATTGGGCCGATTCAACGCCGAATTGAAGAAAAATGCTCTTCCACCATGATAACGCACCGGCTCACACCTCCGCCCGCCAACGCCAAACTGGTCGAATTGGGCTACGAACTGCTGCCCCATCCACCGTATTCTCCAGATTTGGCCCCGTGCGACTTCTTTTTGTTTCCAAACTTGAAAAAGTCACTCGCCGGGCAGAAATTTCAGTCGAATGAGGAGGTCATCGCCGCCACGGAGGCCCACTTTGTAGGCCTCGAAAAAACGTATTATTCAGACGTGTTAAAGAAGTTGAAGCAGCGCTGGATCAAGTGTGACGAGCTAAAAGGAGACTACATACATATATTGAAAAATAAATCGCCACTTTTCCAAAATTTGTGTTTTTCTTTTGTAGGCTAGGTACTTATCAGACCACCCACTCTCGTACTTCAATTCGCTGCTCCTGTAGTGGATAAATTTGTAGGGCCTATAAAAAAATATCTCAAAAAGTGATGCATAAGAAAAACATAGAACTGTTTCGTGATTGACACATAATTTTGGGTACTAAGAGTGAATAAGGAAAAAATACATTGCAAACAAGAATTGTTCCAAAAAAACTAGTACAAAATGTGTTCGTTCGACCACTGTCGATTGACCGCATAATACATATGTCTATACTTTACAAAAGCGTATAAATAAACCGTTATTGACAGGCTATAAATATGTTCAGTCCAAGAGCGGGTAATTTTAGGGGCACCATTTTTAACTTTGTTCAATCGCCTCGCGCTTAGAGAAAACAATTTAAAGTTCGGTGATGGGATTTTATTCCGATTTTGGCAGTAAGATAAATTGATATTTTTTAGCTGGCTAAAAATTGTAAATATGTGTCTACCGATATATGGTCGGATTAAAAAAGAGAGCTTGAACTTGAAGAGTTCGTAAGGCGGCAAAATTTGAAAAACCGAGTGGCAAAAATTTGTAAATCTGCCATTGACCAAAGTGACCGCTTGCGCAGAGATAAATTTATTTTCACTAATTAAGTAAACAGCTTCTTGAAATCTCGAAATGTGTAGGAATTTCACAAAACTTCAAATCAATGAAAAGAATGAAAGTTTCAGAATTATGCCGCCCGGGCAGTTGCCCCGGTTTGAAATCCGGCCCTGAGGATGACTAGTGGAAATGGAACTCTCACTGTAATTACCCGGATTGCGCAAATCTCAGCGGCCGGCGCGGCGTCGGAATTAATCCATCTAAAACGGAATTAGCCCTCTTTGCAAGAAAGCGTACGATTACTACCATTAACCTCCCCAGACTCAAAGGCCTTTAACTTGAGCTTTATGAAACCGCGAAATTTCTTGGTTTTATCCTTGATAAGAAACTAAAATAGAAGTCCAACATCGAAGAAAGGGTGAATAGGGCTACTGTAACACTGTATTCGTGTAGGAAAGCTTCCGGGAAGACCTGGGGCTTGCAGCCAAAAGTTGTGTATTAGATGTATACCGCTATTGTGGAGTTAGTGTCTGGTGGATGGCACTCAGCACAACTATACCTATTAATAATTTCTCGCTAAAGTTTAAAGGTTGGCTTCTCTTCTCATTACATGAGCTTTTTGAACTACACCTTCATTCGGATTAGATATGGTCATGGGACTAATCCCATTGGACATTTTCGGCCAACGAATGGCTGCATACACGGTCTTACGCCTCGCGAAACTGGCCTGTGGCGAGAGCTGGACTATGGGCATTCCGCGAGACTTCGTAACTTTAACCTTCCCCCACACTGAGAAAAAAAATCCTGTAAATTCAAAAAATACGCATATGATTCAAAGAGATTCAAATATGATTTTGCTTCATATTTGTTTCCCTTTGAATCATTGTATAATCCCTTTATTTCAAACGGACTTCCCTTTGAACTAATAAGATATTCCTTTTGAAAGTCTATCTATAATCACTTTAAATTAAAGTGATGCATTGTCAATTTAATCAGGTCATAACTATTAATCGAAAGGATTTCCTTTTAATTTAAAAGAATGGACTGTTTGTTTTAAAGGGATATCATTTTATTTAAAATTAAAGAATTTTTCTTATTGTTCATCCAAATGCATGAACTCAAAAGAATACTTTAAATTACACCAAAAGGAGTTTTTTCACAGGGCAGTCTTTCCCTGTTAAACTTACTCATAAATGAGTTTTGTATAACTGACCTCGCTATAGGTGTTGGCGACATTTCATTTACCTCTTTACGCTCTAAAATGCATAATAAATTACCTACCTACAGTGGGATTCGATCCCGCGGCCCTATGAATTGAAGACTAACGCCCCTAGCTACTACACCACACAGACTATACGGGACGGCGTTTTTAATTTATACCATACATTGTGACATCGCTCTACCACTTACTGCCGAGCCGACCGACTGCGAGTGTAAACAAAAAAAAAACAAAAATGACAATTTTCTATGTAAACAAAGCGATTTCATTTCATTTTAAAAAGATTTCCCATTAAAAATTTGGATTGAAGGGACTTCCCATTATTTTAAAAAGAATGAATTTGAATTAAAGCGATATCTATTTAAAAGGAAAGGATTATATTTATTTTATTCATTCACCAAAACAAGGCATTTAACAATAAGTACTTAATACTAACTTAATTCGCTATAAATAATAGGGTATGGGATAGGAGGTTGGATCCTAGGATGATTGGAGAGCATTAGTCAAGGTTAATTTGAAGACAGATTTAGACATTTCAGGACAATAATGAATACTGAGTGAATTGAAAGTGCGGGAGCATCTATTAATAGGTTCATTGAAACCGTATACGGTATAGTGTTGGTATTCTTTAAGAAGGGTTGTGTGCCTAGTGCGCCTCGTTTGATCGTTGAAGACGATTTTTCTACGGATAAAATCAACATTTACTGTGCCGCTAATGACATCAAAAGTGAAACAGGCACAAAGGAGTGTTCTTCTTGCAGAAAGAGTCATTAAATTTAAGAGACTTAGCCTGTAATTGTACGAAGGGAGATTTAGATAGTCGGCTGGATTATAAAGGTCTCTTAGGGCAAAAAGTAAGAATTGCTTTTGAACAGATTCGAGTCTATCGGAGTGTATACCGAAGACAGGGTTCCAGATTATGCAGGCGTATTCCAAAAGGGGACGGACCAGAGTGACGTATAAGGATTTAGTAACCCAAATATTTTTGAATTCCTTGGAACGTCTTTTAATAAAACCGAACTGCTTGGTGGCCAAGGATAATACCCTATCATATTGAAGGTTGAAGCGCATTTTTCTGTCCAAAATAACACCGAGGTCAGTGATATGATCAACCCTGCACAATTCAACGTTGTTGAGAAGGTATGGACTAGTAATAATTTCATTTTTCCGAGAAAAGCTAATCACTTTGCATTTACTAACGTTGAGATGTAGATTATTACGATGACACCACTGTTCAAGGGACTTTAATTTAGATTGAAGGAATGCAGAGTCATAATGGGTAAGGATGGAGTGGTATATCTTTAAGTCATCAGCATAGAATAGATGAGGAATATCATGTAATATAAATGATAGGTCGGATATAAAAATGTTAAAAAGAAGTGGTCCAAGATGACTTCCTTGGGGCACTCCAGAGGATGCAAACACGCTTTTGGATGTGAGACCCTTGTATTTGACGAACTGTATACGTTCATGGAGGTAGGAACAGATCCAATTCAATAACGACCCCGTAATTCCAAAACTGTAGAGCTTATCAATTAAAAGTAAATGATCAACCCTATCAAAAGCTTTGCTAAAGTCTGTATAGATAGCATCTACTTGGACACTCTTTTCCATTTTGCAGAGGACATCTGAAACTAGTATCATGAGGTTAGTTGTAGTCGATCTGCCTTTTCGGAAACCATGTTGTTGCTCATTGAGAAGTGGATCAATAATGGGAGTGAGTTTATCACAAACTATTTTCTCGAAAAGTTTGGGGATTATTGATAAGATAGCTATACCTCGGTAGTTTTCAACTGATCGCTTATCACCGCTTTTGTGAATGGGTTTTAGATGTGAAAGTTTCCATGAAGATGGGAAGATACCAGAACCAAGGGATTTGTTGAAAATCATGTGTAGAGGAGTAATTAGTTGGTCTACACATTGCGTTAGGAAACATGGGGGAATTAAGTCGGGACCAGGACCTTTATTTAAGCTTAGCTGCTGAATAGCTATTAATATCTCATCCTGAGTGATAATCATACTGTCGATAATAGATATCGGGGTGGCATCATCAAATGGGGTTGCATTGGAGTGTGTAGGGGGTGTGCAGAAACTGTTTTGAAAGTGGTCAGCGAAGAGGTTGCATATATCTAGTGGGTTCGAAGAGCTAATGTTACCGCTTCGCATTGAAACTGGGTAACCTGTGTTTTTGCGTTTGGTGTTAACAAAATCGTAAAACTTCTTCGGATCGTCTATAATTTTTTCACCCATCAAATTAACGTAATTATTATATGCTTCATGGGACTTAGTCCGGAATTCATTCGCGAGATCATCGTACTTTTTCTTGAGGGTATCACTGATACTAGGATCTTTTTTAATAGCCTTATATAGTTTATTCCTTTGGTTTCGTAAATGTCTAAGATCACTATCAAGCCAGGGTTCAGTGAGCTTGTTGCGCTTTTTGATTTTAGGTACAAAGTTGTCAAAGGCGTAAAGGATAATGCTATAGAAGGAGGAAACAATCTCATCAAGTATTGATGAAGAGAGATAGACTGGCCAGTCCACAGAATGAAGATAATTTTTGATGCCTTCATAGTCAGCATTTAGAAAATCATAGGTAATTTCAGAATTTGTTTCCTGACTAAAAGATATTGACAAAAATTCTACAGTTATGGCAGAGTGATGGCAAGAGTTATTAAAAAGATTCTCCGCTTCCGACGATGGAGCAACAATTACTTCCTCATAACAGTTAGTAAAGATCATATCTAACCATTTACCATATTGGTTGGGGGTCGATAAAACTTGCTGCAAGTCATTACCGTAGAACGTACTGATGATGTTAAAGTCAGAATTATCAAGAAGATTTACAGGCAGAAGCCGTTTATCATTCTCATCGAGAAAGAACCTAATATTTGGACGATTGAAGTCCCCGAAAACTATAATTCTGTCATCCTCATTCATGTTACCCAAGACAAAGGAGATGATATCACACAAATCATTATAAGATTCTTCAGCGGAACAGGGAGGTATATAAACAACACCAACATAGAGGCAATGTTTCTCAAAGGGGATTTTGATAAAAGTGTGCTGAAATAATGGGTTGTGCTCGGTTCGAACAAGTTCACTAGGAATGGAGTTGTGCACAGCAATAAGAACACCCCCGCCCCTAGACAGACCAGTGAATTGATAGCTGCGGTCAGCTCTATGAATGGTCCAGTTCGAATCAAGAATTTCCTCGTTTTTAAAAGTTTCATTCAGCCAGGTTTCGGTTAGGGCAAGTACATTAAATTGGCAGGATTTTGCATCAAGGAACAATTTATTTGTTTTACCACGCATGCCGCTGCAATTGTGGTAGAGGAATCTAGGCGTGTACGGGTTTGATTTATCATTAGGAATAATATTTTTTCATGTCCTCACGAGATCTTTGCATTCGGGAAATATATTTCGCACTAACGAAGGAGCGATAGGTTTCTAGATCGCGTTTAACCTGCTCTAGGGGCATACCAAGTTCTTCGTGATATTGGTTGAAGAACTTGCGTAAGGAGTTCACCTCAATAGGTAGACCCTCTTGCTGTATCAAGACCTTAAGATTCGTTTTAGTTTTACCGTCAACGCATGTAGTATCTGGTGCATCGTGCAAATATGAAAGAAATAAGCGGACACTGTCGTAGATCTTATGGTCCCTAAATCTTGAAAGCAAATATCTACATTCAAGGTCGTCATTGGAGTTTTTAGTAAGCCTAACAGCAGGAGGAACAAGTGGATCCAGAAAATTACTAGAAGTAGTGGGCACATTGGTTGGAGTGTTCGGCACATGAATTGACCCAGAGGATGATGGAATTTGGGGAGCACCTGGAATGAAATTAGCGTATTTTGTGGGTGCCATGGGTCCATTTAACGTCAATTGCGAAGGCGGAATAGTCGTTTTCATATTGACAACATTAGTGGAAGGAGTCTTATCGTTATTAGTGTTACTAGAGGAAGGAACGATATTTAATTTAGAAGGGGACGTAATCGCGCGGGTGTCTTTTATCTTCAACTGAGTAGGCAGAATAGTCGACGTAGTGTTGAGAATGTTAGTAGATCGCGTTTTATTATTATTGTTACGAGAATTAGAAATCATTTTAGACGGAGGAATAACAGTATGATTATTAGATGAGTTAGGGATGGCCTTTTTAGGAAGATGACCTATGTTAGAACGTGAGCTAGTAACTGGAGTGTTAATAGTACTCGGAGGTGGAGCTCTATAATGACGAGAGGGATTGTGTGAGGGGTTACTTACAAAATGCGGCTTGAATATTTTATTATTAATAGGTTGTTGTTTACTGGATGCGCGCGCTATGGTTGATTTGGTCCTCCATATTGAAAATTTCATTCCATTCCAAGTGTATGTCTTGCTTCCATCCGGTACATGCTTACAAAGCAGCCAAGCATACTGTGAAGGTACACTTAATTTGAAGCATTTTGTGGAACTCGAAGCACGTCGATGACGCTGACGATAACTCTCGCACGTGCAACCTTTAATCAGCAGTTCGTCTTCTAAGATTTTGCACAACCAGATATCGTTTACGTAGCCAGGGACACCTTTTACGAAAAACGTCGTAGTTTGGGATCGAGTGAGATGGTGAGCTGTACGGGCAGGAAATTCGGAAGAACCTAATTTCTCGAGACGACTATTCCATTCATCACGAGACCAATAAGTGCCGAAATAGAATAGCTGCTTTTCGGTTGGCTTCGGGGCAGTAGAAGAGAGGCGAATATCGCTGGACGAATTAATTGGCGCAGGAATAGGCTCAATAACGCAGGAAGAGTTGATTGGCGCAGGCTCAACATTGAGATTTACATCCACATCTGCAGGATCATTTACTTCGATGTGTGCTTGGCTCTTGGTAGTTGGTATTACTGCAGCAATGGATAAGCAATTGATCTTCAAGAGAACAGTGCTTAGGCAGCTCTCGATGCTTTCGACTTTTTCATAAATTTCGTCGAGATCACGTGCATTGTTGTTCATTGAAGGATGGTTTGTCGGACTGAAGTAACTTTCGAGCGCTACCAGTTTTTGCTCGAGACTGGAGATAGCTTTGGCAATGTTGCGAACATCTACGGAGTTAGAGATGGAGTTCGACAATCCGTCAAAACATCTTGCCATTTCCGAAAAGCTATCAGAGCTAGCTTTGGATTGTGCCTGAATTTTAGCTAGCAAATTATCTTTGTCCGAGTTGAGACTGTCGATATGCCCGATAATTTTCTCAAAAATGTATCGGAGCATATTTTTTTTACCTCTTACCTCTTTAATAGGAATGTAACTCGATTTCAAAGGGATATCGATTGAATTTTAAGGGACGTTATTCTTCTGGGTGCAGCGACTGACTATACTGTTCCCAATTAATTCTTTGGTAGGAACCATTATAGCCTGATTCACCCAAGGGAATCTTGGGATAGTAACAGGTACTTGGTCGGTGGATCCATTTTAATCTATACTGATGGTTCCAAGACATATGCAGGCTCAGTACTTAGAGAGATGAGTCGCTTCTTTAACGTTAGGGGCGATTCAGACTATCGACAAGATTTACTAAATCCTAGATTTAGTTGACAGTTGTACCATATTGTACTGCAATTTGAATAATGCAAGTACATTCTACGATGCATTTTGAATTTAATGACATACGATTTTATCTAGTAGGCGGGTTTCGACTCGATTAATTAAGTGGTTTTAGTAAATCCTGCCCATAGTGTGAATCCCCTGTTACACTATGCTGCATACCGGGCCATAGTGGCTTTGCAGATAATCGCAATGCAGATGACATGGCTCGACATGCGTCAGAAAGTAGCGCTGAAGACGGTTACGCCAACTTGAAAACACCACCACCTGCGGCTTGCGCATTGATAAATAGACACCGCTACAGAACGCAGGACCAACGCAAGATGGATCCATGGCTTGCGAAGCTACGAGAATGATCTGGCCAAAACTAGATAATGTCCGTTCTATCATGCTTTTTTCCCTAGACAGAATGCATATTCGCAGTCCTATTGGTGAGCACGCAAGAAGACTCCAAATTCCTCACAACGATTTTTGCAGAAGTTGTGATGACAAAGAAGCGGAAGAGAGTGTGTATCATTTACTTTGTCACTGTCCCGCCCTGACTGAGAAACGAAGGCGTTTTTTTGGGCTTAAGATATTTTTACGATACCGATGATCTTCGGTATGTGAGCCCAATACTACTCAATAAATATATTGTTAGCACGGGCTGGTTCCTAGCATAGGCAGTTAGTAGAGACATGATTTTTTCTGTGGTATCACAATGAACCAAATTCTGGTCTAAGTGCGCTGGGTGCAAATCTGGCGGACTCTGTACCTAACTTACCCTTAGTCTAACTATAACTAGAGTGTGAAATCACGAGCTGCCGATAGAAACGGGCAATTCTCATTTTGCAAAACATTGCAAAAGTTCTAACAAACAAAAAATCAACAAGCCGCAACATAACTACATTTTACAAACACACACGCACATAGTCCGTCCGTGACCTATTTATCGAAGAAATCTATCATCTTTATGATATCTAGCGAAAAATCTCAAAACACTTGTCACAACACAAAATCTGACATTTTCCGAATTAGAGAAAAATGCATCATTTATTCGTTGTGGTCATTAAAATTCTCATCTAATCGTGCGTGTAGGCGTTTGCGTTAGTATTTCTTGCAACGACGTATATGTACTAATGTTCCGAGTATGTATAATTATGATTCCTGCGGTAGCTAAGATACACCTATCTTTTTGAAGGTGTGCCAATTTTTATCAATCCTAGAAATACCTCAGCACAGTTCATAAGAATATTTTGAAATTTCTCCGGCATCGGGCACGAGGTCAAACCATCAATAATCTACTTTTTCCCATGCCTAATTTTTTGGCATCATGCAATTCGTGTACATACATATATGATAGCTGAACGTGCGTGCGTATATTTAAATACGATAAACACCTGTCATTCAAGCACTTTTTTGAAATGCAGATAAAATGCATTTATTTTCTGATAATGTATTGAAAAAAAAATCATAAATATCAAAGCCGGCAAAAAACACATTTTGCATAAATTTTTAATATTTGGAAATGTGAAAAGATTGCTCACGAAATTTCCATTTTTATGGCTTATGGTGATAAATTTTTGTTCGGAACTTATCCTTGAACATGTTTCAAATTGTGAAAAAAAAAAAACAAATTTACAAGTACATACTATGTTATGTTTTGAACATGTTTAAGGCAATTATTTACAAAATTTGTTGTACATACCGTAAGCTGTACACATTTAAAGCGCCTATGGCGATCAACGTTTTTACTGTTTTGTCCCTCTGCCTTGGACTCAAGGAAAACTACTTTGTTTCTAGAGTAGTGAGGCTAACTTTTAGAACAAATTTCAAAAATATGAAATAGCCAATGCCTGTAAACTTGTTTTCAACTTTTTCTAGATGCCCCTGCGATTTAATTTGACATAGAATAAGCTGTGGTAAGAATTACGGGAGGCAAAATTATGATATAATTTTTTCAGATTTGCTACAGTCAAGGAGTGTTTTCCGTCCTATATCAGAAGAAGAAGCTATCGCAGCAATTGAAGTACAAAGCTAGTAGCTGTTTTCGTGAATTTCTTAAGCCAGGATAATTTCTGATCAGTTGATCCATGGTATAATCTCTTCCTTTACTTTCATTGCAGCAAATAATTATATGAGACTTACCTCTGACTACAGCTCAGTGTGAAAAGACGCAATAAAACGACCGGGGAAGAATACTAAAGATATCGAGACAGTCGAGATAAAAAGGTCTCAACATAGTATATATTAGAGTTCCAAGTTTCCTTTCCGGGATATTCAGGACAATTGAGGCCTTGGTACTCATGGGGTCTTTGAAGACCCCACGTGCCCGTTCCTGCAAATTTGTACTTTTGGCTGTCAAAACTTTTTTTCTGAAAAGAATTGGGATTTTTTTCGATTATATTTTTGAGCAGAATTTTGGTGGATTAGATGTCCTACAAGTTCACCTGGATGGGCTAAACCGTTAAAAAGTAATATATAAAAAAAACCCTCTGGGGTCCCAAAAGACCCCACGTGCTCGGTGGAGGGTTAAGTAATATGGTTCAATTGATTGATTAAATATCTTTCTTTAAAAAATAAAACAAACAAAAAATTTTTTTATTTCATAATAGGTTGTGGGGTATTTGACCTATGATGGTTTTGACACATCTATCAACTATTCGCATTCGAATTGTAATCCATCTGCATTTATTTATGTCTTTCTTCAAGGTTAATAGGTTAGTGTTTGGTAACATTATATGGACTATATACATAGATAGGCACTAGAAGACTGTATAGAATTCTATGTTACAGAATCGGAACCAAAACATGGAATTTGAAGGTCAAGAGTCTAGAAATCATAAATCTTAATCTGAGAACATTTTAAGTATAATAACCTTGTCCACATTTAATATCTTTTATTGCATAATTTGAATTAGTATTGAAGAATATAAAATATCAATTAATATGTCAACCAAATGAAATACAAGTTTCAACTCAACACGAAAAGATGCAACTCTTGTGTTCGCACAGACAAATATGTACAGAAATGTTATTCAGAACAGCTCAAAAAGCTTTTTCCCACCGTGTGTCGCCAAGCAACACATTTCAAATATTCTGTCACTTTGTGTTTGTCGGACAACATCATCATAAATCAAAACCGAACGCTGAAAATAGACGGCGTCTTTGTCGCCAGATCCCAGAGGAATTTTGCGGCCATGGTTTGTGAACGGATGAAGAAATAAAAAAAAAGTAAAAGTTTTCATTCGGCTCTCCAAATCCGCCTACTACCCGTTCTTAAAATATCCATTATCCATGCCGTGGGATGAGGTAAATCCGATTTAGTGTTATACAATTTTTATATGCAAATGGACGCATTTTTTATCGAAGACTGTGAGTAGGGAAGATTTAAAGTAAAACAAAAAATTAGATCTTTACAACTGCACCCACTATACATGAGGTACATTCATCCTCATCTGGACACACTCATCACCTGTTTTGTATTTATTTTTTGAAATCAGCATTCAATCTGTTGCATTTTTTGACACCTGACAAAATGCAACGCAATGGTGGTGGTGGTGGCGGAGAGATGCCTTTTAGTAACTGATTGCATTCATCGATGGCATACCATCGACACTCATTATAAAAATATTTCTCATAAAATTCGAAGCTTGATGTGAACAACAGCAAAAATATCTGTCAGGTCAGCACTAAGGAATTGTGTGCAGCGATTTCAAGTGTACCTATTTATATGATGGTGATTCAACATAACCGAAATGATGACATGGATGAAAGATTTGCAATTAGTGTGGCACTGGTATGTAAATTTTAGAGAAATTATATTTTATTTTTCCTATTGGCGGAAAATGTAGTTACCGCAGCTCATAGTAAAAGTTCGGAAAATTTGTTGCACTTTATCATATTTTTTTTAAATTGAAATAGAAGAGGTGCTAATACATTTGTGTAAATTTGAATTTAATTTAAATTGAATCATTATGATATAAAGGCTGTCTTATACATATTTATGCCGAGAAAAATATAAGAAATCACATGATATGGCTGATTGAAATCGACGAATCGAAGTTCGCGCTTCTGTTTTGAACTACACCAGCCAACTAATTTTTTGTTTTGTCACAACAACCTGGAGTATGATAACGTCATTTCGATAATGAAGCACATGCTACCTTTGTATTGGCAATTTGGCAACATACACGCCGACAGAAAATTAGCTTAACATTAGAATGGAATGCGACCTAATTTCATACGAATCTGATTCGATATTCAATAATTGAACAAGGAAACTGTAATGTGCAATTCCTATAACTATGTAAGTGATAATGAATAAATCGATAAACATGCAGATGGAAAACGTGATCGATGGTTGTATCAATCCTCAATCTAATATCATGGGAACATTTCTTCATAATACGAATAATCGAGATTAAGATTAACGAAATGATATGCCTAGATAATAATTTCGTTCCGACGTTATCGCCAAACATTGCTGACTCGATTTCGCTAGTGCGCGTTAGACGTGCTACCATCAGCAAAGGTTAGTACTCGCAGCCTTATCAGACCATAATATTTGATTTTAGACAAAAACCAAATTTTTTTTTGTGTATCTATAGCGAATTTGCGATAACAAAGTTAAAACGCTGCCGTGTCATATACAGAATAATATCGGTTTATTGATCGATCATATCATAATGGATTGACTACCAACAAAACATAAAATCAAAATTTTAGGAATAATAAACAGGGTGGCCTTATCAGTTATCTTTAATTTTGTGTTGATCATTTTAAAATTTTATAGAAAAAATACTGGCGTACAGAGGGCTGCGACCGCAATACGATAAACGCGTTCCAGAATGAAAGGCCTTTCATTCTGTTCCACCTTTAATTAGACCAGGCATGTTAAACTCGCGGCCCGCACCTTACTGTTTTGTCCCGCGGCCAGGTAAATAAACACAATGTGTATCAGCACAAATGCGTAAGAATAAAAAAAATGTACTAAACTCACGTTTAAGAAATTCACTCAAATCGTCAAGAAGTCGGTGGCATATGCAAGCTTAAACGTATGTATTTTCGAAATTTGCTGACGAACACTTGAGGCTCATGTATTGAAGACGGTCTTTTTTGAGAAGGGAAATATTAGGCCCGTTCGTAAAATACATTTGTCACAAAATTGGGATCAGAAAAAGTTGTTGTCTTTGCCGAACCTTATAATTATCAAGAACATCTTAGATAACTATTTCGGCCCATTACCCGATTTTTTGCTCTTTAGTTTATTAAGATTTACATATGTCTTTTTTTTCACACCACATCAGAAACAATTGTTTGTCTATTTTTGGCCACATTCCTGTCCGAAATCAATTTATGTCAGCAAAATAATATTAGCTGCCAAGGTTGTTTTAGACAAACTGAATCTTTCTAGACGAACGGCTGTGTGTTCTACTCAGCTGTCCAAAATTTTGTCGAAATTACTTCACAAATAGTGTTTATTGATCGATCAACTAAAATTTCGCGCTTTCACTTCTTGTCTATAGTTTATTAATTTGTTTGAAGAACATTTTTAAAATATGCCATTCTAAAGGATGTAATCTCGAGGTCATTAATAGATCTGATGTGCATTAATATTTGAAAAGAATTTTCATGTTATTAAATTTCGAAAAAAAAAATTCTATAGGCATCTTTCATCCTGCGGCCCGCTCAGACCTAAGTACAGTGATATTTGGCTCGTGCCAGGTTATGAGTTTGACACCCCTGAATTAGACCAATCCAAAAATAAATTTAATATTTACCCAGTTTGTATAAAAGTACTCCAGGGCAAATCTACAGGCATTTTTCGATTTAAGATTTCTGATGGCCTTTGAGCAAAAAGAAACTCAGGCAAACGTAAGGATGGCTTGGCTTTATATATGAACTGAATTATTAGCTGTAAATCTACTGTTATTGTTTTTTTTTTTAATCAAGGAAAAGCAACGTACATATGAAATGATTCCATTGTGTCCCCTGACATAAGAGCCCACGCAAGCTTTCATATGAGTATTGAAAAGTATACTTGTACTTTTGCAGCTATTCAGGGACACCCTGTTAACTGGGTCATAACTTCAAAAATATTTGTGGCAAACACTCTACATATTACCATTACATGCATTTCCACCAAATTTCATGTTTATTGTTTCATCAAGTTAAAAGATGCAATGAAGAAATGCTTAAGAGGCTTCCCTTGCATTGTGAAAGGCCCTTACTAAATACTTACTTGGCTATATTTCCGCTTTGGATACAGTTATTCGAATGAAAATTCGTAGACATATTCCCTATGTAATTTTCTAAAAACCCTTAGCAGAATTTTCAAACATATTTGGAAACCTAAGAGGAGCTACACTCGAACAAATTGAAATCTTACAAATTTACTGTTATTTACTTTTCATAGCAAAAGTCAACAGTCTTAATATTAAACGTATATAAGACCACACTGACCAATCTTTGTGCAAAGTTTCATATCGATCCCTATAACGGTTTATAAAAACGGAGGTCGAAAAGGAAGTTTAACTTTAAACGACTATATACTTTTTTACCGTTACTCGAAACTGGAAAATTTTAACTGATATGAGATGTACGTTTAGATCTTTGATTTAAATACCCAAACGTCAATATCCGATAAAAACCAAAAAAGTATTTTTTCAAACGTTCGGGACACTCTGTTATCTTCTCCCTACCAACTTCTAAGGTATTTGTGCCAAAGACTGTAACCATTCTACACATTGCTACCAAATTTCATGACAATCGGTTGAGCCGTTCGCGAGTTAGTGAACAGAAAAAAAAATCTAAAAAACCCTAAAAACGGATGTTAAATATGTATAGGTACGTGTACAGATGAACAGACTTCGCTGGAGTGATATTACTTTTTTTGGAAAACCAAAAATGTCCATTTTGAAATAAAAATGAATATTAGGAACTTTAAAAATGGCTGACAATTTTGAAATAAAATTGATTGTGATGTAACTTTTTAGATACGTGAAAATTCACCGTTATAAATATTTTCACTACAATCCAATGATAGTATCCCGTTTAAGCGTCTTACCCTGAAAAAATCACGTATCAATGGGAACTTTGGATCAAATTGTTGGAACGCCAAAGTATCTAGATCAGTGCTTCGACTTATTTTTTGAGAACCGTGGTAGATTTGCCTTAGAAATAGTGGTAAAAGCGATAGATTTTGAAAACTTCGAAAATACCGTTTTTTTTTTGGTTAAGAATTGCAAAAAAATATATTTCATGGAGCGGTATATAAACAACGAGGGAAGGAAGAAGAACCGGAGCCAGGAGTTGTTTTAGGGAGTCGAAGGTATGTGTAATTGAAATTTTATGACAGCAATTAAGATTTTTAAAATTGCACTTCAAAAAATTTTGTTAGAAAAATTTTTAAATTTTTTTAGAAAAGGCAATCCAGAAAGCATTTATTATCTTTTAACGAAAAATGGCATCTGCCTGTGTTCAGCCTTTTACTCCTGATTTAATCAAATAACCTTTGTCACCAAATTTATCCCTTTCAGACGGAACTTTCCAGAAAGAACTTCAAGATTTGGGACAGCCAAACAGTTGAGTTGTACATTTAAGCCCGAAATTCATGAAATGATAAAACACAGAAAATATGGATTTGTGAACTTTTTGGCGGCAGAAAATATCCATGTGATGATCAATAGATGTTGGTTGAATGAATACAAATATAGGTAGTTGCAATCCTCATTTAAAACAAAGCCACTCTAACGCAAAAATTTCAGCTGGGAAATACTAGGCGAAGCGCAAATTACAGGATACTATGATGTTGTCACTTAATGACATAATGGATATGCCAGAGCCAGTTTCGGATACCTGCCTGAAACTGCGGTATCAGAATGATTGTGCGGATGACTCGCTTCTCTGTATCTCAGAATATACGAGACCCATAGACTGAAATCATTGTAAGATTGCGGATTAAGCCCAGGCGGCAAGTCATCAACTCCACTCACGTTTTTACGTTCTCAAGCCACGTAGTGCAGCGATTTTTTATGAAGTAGTGTAGCAATAACAGTAAAATGTAGCCTGATCATCGGAAAATTTTGGAAATTTCAAATTGTGGTAGATTTGGATATATTTCAAATTTTAAACAAAGGCTCATTATAAGTTTCATCTTTCTTCTATTTTTTCCCAAGAGTTAAAAGTATATTTTTGTTCCGTAAATTATAACGAAGGATAATTTCGAGCTCTGACTTCAACTTGCCCAAAATCCCCGAAAGCTTGCACGATGTTGAAGGTACAAATATATGTATTTTATAACGGTAAGAAATTCATATACCAGCAACAGTCTTACAAAAACTATTTACTCACATAGTCGAGAGTATCTTGGCTTAAATTCTCAGTTTCTTTCAGTAGCAGCAAAAAATAATCAGAAAGTAAGCATAGATTCTTCGATAGTTTTATAGAGACGGTAACACAATCGAAAGGATCATCGATCGTGCAAGAAATTAAGGAACATTCGATGTTACTTCGCAGCGCAATAAGAACTCCACCACCATGAAGGTTACCAACGATATCAAGATTTCCATCACAGCGAAAGATTTGATAATCGTGAAGGACCTCGTCACTGCTGATATTGCTGTTCAGCCAAGTTTCAGCTAAGCAGATTACCTATATCATGAGAAGAGCTTGAAGTTTAGTAATAACACCACGTACATCTTCTCTTCTTCTTCCTTGCCCCGTTCTTTATACCGCTCCATGGTTTCGCGTTGCTCGGTGTAGGCACATCGCCCGTTTTGGCGGTAATATCTCAGCATATTTCTACAGGCGGCTGTATCTTGGATTGTGAAATCGCCGAGACCAATGCGTTGTTGTTGTAACACCACGTACATTTTGATAATAAATTGTAAATTGTTTAATTATTTCGGATTTTTTGGTTTCCGCGGATGCGGAAAATTGCGTTTTGTGAAATCTTTCAGTAAAATACCAGATGGCCAAAACGAAGGTTCGCATGGTAAAACAAGATCGGCAGGAATGGTCAGTTTGAAGGACGAGACAATCTTGTTAGGAATGTTGTCCTTAGTTAACTTTTTGCATGTGAAGAATGCAGGCTCAAAACCAAGTTTGGTCGTTACATAAAGCTTAACATCAGCCTCACTTGTATTGTACTCCAGCCTATAGATATGAAGAGCAGCTTCGGTGGTATGCAAACTCGAAGAATACCTGATGGCGTAAATTAAGGCTGTAAAGCGACAGGTGCTGTCTGTGTGGCAACAGGCTGATCGGGAAGCGGCAATGGCTAAAGTGACGTCTGTATGGCTACAGGCAGATCAGGAAGCGATGAAAGCTGAAATGACGTCGTAATTTGTTTTTAACACTAGGCAACGACACTTGAGACTGTTGCCGTGCCGTGCTAGGCTGTAGAACTTGTTGATTAGGCAAAACCTGAGACCACGGTTTTTTTCATCACCAAATGAGACCGTTGCTCAAAATGGGCAGTCGAAATTGTAGTACTCCATATCATGTTGGTGTGACGATGACGTTGCTCGCTTATTGGTCGATTTTACGCTGCTGGACTTGACGCCGTATGCTAATTCCCGTAGCTATGTCGTGGCACACAACTTATGCCACGGCATTCCGTACAGAACCAACATAAGCCAGTGTTGGAGTCACGAATCAAGTCACCGACTGTATCGTTAAGCGATGTGCACTTACAGTGGAATGAACGCCCACAGAGGCCCGAGCATTTAATGAGATGATTTTTTCCTGGCACGCACTTAATGAGCAGACACTCATTTTAAGATTTGCAGTTTGTTTTATTTTTTAAGTTATGCCGTGCTCGATACTTTGAACGATAAATGTTTTGTAATATTCTAAAACTAACAGGCATATCTTATCTGCTTTTTTTTGTTGAGGTAATAAGATCAGCATCACGCTGTAATATTCGGACTAGAAAATAAATTTTTCACAAGCTCAATGAGAAATTCAGCGGTATAACGGTAAATTTAACTGTAAAATATAAGTATTTTTTACATAACATTCAAGTGCATTGCAACCAGTAAACGGACATTGGGAATATTTTCCAAATTAAAAAGGTTACGGTGTAGTGATTAGCGTGCGTCCGTTCAGTGCACATGGACAGAGTCGTGGGTTCGAGTCTCACCGCGAACAAATTCGGTTTATGGCGTTTTTCGAACTCCCGACCCATGCGACGGACAATGATCTCACTCAGATGTTAAACGAGTAGCTATTTATTGGGAAACAGCACGCTCAGCCGTGTTATTGGCTGAGCGTGCTGTTTGCGGCCTTAGTTCAATGTTGGACTGTCGCGCCTGTCATTTATTTTTATTTGTAAAACAAACGAAGTGTCAACATTTAATAGCATGCCTAGCTTCAATAAAGAAAAATAGCTGTCAGAATTAGGATGATTTACTTAACAGCAGTACTTCAAAAATTCATCCGGAAAAAAGCCAACATGGGTATCAAAACAAGAAATATTCAAATTGCCAAAAAAAAGTGAGTCTCATGGTCACAATGAAAGTTTTTTTTTGTAAGTAAGTTGTGTAGGTATGCCATACAAATACATGAATGGAGTTGATAACCAAAATCGTGACTTAAGGATTTTTCTTAGTACGTATAACAAAGTTGTAGCGTTTCAGCAGCTAGGCGAAACGAAATTTTTTCCAAGATACTTAATGACAGAAAGATGGGTTGCTTTGTCCAAACCTTTTGGCAGTTTTGTTAGAACTTGGAACCCTTTTTTTTTGCAAATTGGTTAATTTTTTCTAAAAATCACCTACTTCATTTACCGGTGAATTGCGTCACTGTTTTCTTAGGTTTTCGAATTTCAAAAAAAAAAGTGTCAGCTGATTTTTACTTCAGTGTCTAAGAGTACATTTTTCTATACAGGTGAAGGTTTTTTTTTTCAACATAGAGAACGGAACTTACAACAAATTGGAAAGGAAAAAATATGATTGCATCACGTTTTCAGGTTTCTAATGTTCAATTTATCGTTTTTTCCCCTCAATGATATCGTAACCACAATTGCCTGCATTTTCATTTTCGTCCAAGGCTACCGGACGCGTCCGTCGCATAAAACTTTCATTTTGCTGAAGAGAAAACTTCTTTTCTCGCCGCCACAACCACTAGACGCACGCATAAAAAATATGAATTCAAAATCATTTTCTTTTGCAAAATAGACGTGAAAACATCTTATTTTAAAGATTTTTCTATACTTTTTTTTTCTATTTTTAACTTTGAGCATAGGCATTTCGGGACATTTTTTCCTAGCACTGATGTCTCTAGAATCACTACTGTGATTGTGATCTTTGCTACGAAATGAAAATGCGTTTGTCGAATAAGGCGAAGAGGTGGCGGTGGAGCCTTCTCGCCGGCCGTTCCGCCCCAACCAAAGCTGTCCTCCTCCTAATATTTTTCGTGCGGAAAAATCTCAATGGAAAGAAAATTATGAAAAATCAGGCTATGCATACAGATAGACAAATGCGATATGTGTGAGCGGGACGAACTCTGACAGCAGACGAAAAAAGTGTATTCATATAGGTTTTATGTAACATTAATAGAAAACGCTTTTTTTTTAAATCCCATGTCCATCCGACTGACGATGGTGTCGGAAAAAACTTTGAAAATTTTCTTAGATTCAACAAAGTGACGACTGACTTGAGGGACGCGGGGCGTGCAGTGCTTGATCTGCTTCGAGACTAGATCTGTATGTGAGGGCGTAATTTAAGACACAAACGGACACACCGGACGATAGAAATATGTTCGTGCCCTGGTTTTTACAGATGTTCTCGCAAGTCTTGGATATTTATTTTTCTGTTTTATTTGATGCCGCAACAGAATGTTCATTTTGTTAGAATTGATTTGGATGAACAAACTAAATGGAGACGGGGCCGGCCGTTCGGCACGCATCGACGCGATGAGGATCGCTTTCGGCAGTTGTCGATGAGGTTAAAATTAGAAATGTCTGATTAGAATGAGTACGGCCGAAAAGTGGATTGAACACGAAAAGTTTTCATCGATCGTGAGCGAAATATATAGGAAGAAGATATTACCACATACCAAAAGAATTTAATGTTCTCTGAAAATCTGGAAGAAATTAAATAATTTTTGTATTTGTACTCACCTTCTTTTGTTGCTTCTCCCAGGCAGGATCCAAGAGTCCTTCTCGCTCCCACTCCTCCTCTTGTTCCATATATCCGTCGTCCACATACTCCATGGAGACTCCGTTCTCCATCATCATCATCTTGATGCTATCGTTTTATTCTACGTTTCTATATAGTCCAAGGTGATCGGTTTTAAGATATTTAATTTCAGAGATTTTTTTTTATTTGCACAGTCGAGATTCGAATCGTTATATGAAAAAATACAGAACCACAATTATGAAATTTGCCACCGCGTAAGGATATCTATACTTTTAAGCTTAATTATTAATATAATTTTATAAAAAATATGATTTTATTCACAGGTTTTATGATGTAAATTTTATATCAAAATTTCACGTAAAAAAGGGTTATTCTTGTATAGAAAACAGTCGAAAATATGTCTCTAAAATAGACATACGACGTGCGTTTTATTTTTAAACAAAACCGCGCGATTTATTTTTATTTAAAATAATACGCTTCTCGGGAGAAATATGACACTAATCGATTTGGTCGTTTTATACATTTAAAAATCTTCACAGGAAGGTGTATGGTTATTTGTATGTGTGTTTTGGCTTTCCTGCTGAAGTATGTGTGGTAGGTGGTAGTCAGAGAGTTTCGTTCGGAAAATCCTTAAAAATTATCTGCAAGAAAAAGTGAGTAGAGCGTTTTTTTTTTATTTTCGGACGCGATAGAATATATATTTATTTTCTGTGAATATTTCTATATATTTTTTCTGTATAGCGAGCATTGAAAATAGAAAGAACGATTCGACAACGACAATGCAAACGACGACGACGATAGCGAAGAAGAAAAAAATGCGAAACACATTCAAATAGAACAGAAACGGATGAACTAATTTCGTTATATAATTCGGTTTAAATTAAGATATTATTTTTCGTTGGATATTTTTGAATAATTATTAGGGGTGTCACTGGTGTTAACTTCAATTCATTTATTGTAAACAAAAATTTCCTTTTGTTTCACTGGTTTTCATTTAAAAAAAAAACTTTTCATTCAACTTCAACATTCTTCGTTAAATTCCATAACAAACAAAACCATTAAAAACTGCTCAAGAAATCACTTAAAACTTTTTTTTTTGCAACAATTCAAAACACTTTAGAAACAATCGAGAAAATTTTTGTTAACAACTTTTTTTTGTTCTGTCGTTTGATTAAAACAATTTTTTATTAATTAATTTCAATTGCGGTTGATTCGAACGAGGCGTTAATATTAATGAGTGTCAATGTTCTTTTCAATCATTATTTTGTATTTGTTTATCAATATTAAATTAATTATTGCGACAGACAACAACAATAATTATCGTTTTTTTTTGCGATTGCGAAAATTAATTAGTACTGGAGACAGCACACGGAAGAACGACAAGAATAGTAAGAAAGAACTAAAAAACTACTACTAAAGAAATGAGAGAGATAATTATAGTATGTACGTGTCTCGTCGACGAAGAAAATGACCCGCTCGCGTTGGTAGCCAACTCAAAACTAATGGCCAAAGACGTGAACCCTGTTCGCATTCATTTTTTTCTTGTGTATTTCTCCATAGTAGCATACATTCACTTTGGCGTATAGTGTGGAGCACCCAAAAGCTTTCACACACTCGCGGTCGTGTACGCGAGCGCAGCATTTATTTTTACATTCATCAATAAACGTTACGTATAGGTTAGGTACTATGACTATGAGCCTACCATGAGTGTATCGCGCTCGCTAGAAGGCTATAGAAGCTAGCGAAAGCTAGCAGCCTAAAAGACGAAGAGCATGCAGCATAGAAATCGTGAGTACACGATAAATCTTTTCTATAGCAGTCAGCACAATTCGATTTTTTTTCTTCAGATTTTTTGACGTGATTCAAACAGAATACGGCGCGACGCGATATTGCGCCGATATTGAACGATATTGGTAGATGGTAAAGCTTTGAGAGATCCCCGAGTTTTTAGAAGACTTCGCGTATTGTGTTGGTGAGATGATTTAAATTTTTTTCCTATTCCTGATTGTTTTATACTAGTATGTATTTTACTTAACGGCAACCAGATGAAAAACACAAAAAAAAATATATTGCAATGACTCGCAAGACTCAGAGCTCATACGAGTCGCCCGAGTCGTATCTTTGGAAAGTGATCGGAGTGCGCGCAATCGCAGATAGCGAATATCAAACAAACGGCGACAATCGCTTAGCGAAGGCTACGCTCTGATGCCGTTAGTAAAGCTGGCTCTAGCTATTCGGCTAAGTGAAAGACGTAGAATATCTCACGTAGAGACTATAGTGCAACAGGATGCTGCTATTAAGGGGGGTCTTCAACCAAATTAAGAGAATCAGTTAAATATTATTTTCAAACGTAGAATAAAAATATCAAATAATGTTAAGTCGCTTCGCTATGTCCCAAAACTAAGCACATCAAAAAATGGGTTCCTTAAGAACATTTAATGAATCTGGTAGCTGGAGAAGAAGAGCCATGGAACCACACTACTAAATACATTTTTTGAAGTTTCGTATCTTGTAAATGTCCATGACAAACACACTCAGCGCCCCTTCTAGGGAGGAATTCAATTTTTGGGGCGGCAATTAGGCTAGCAATTCATAAAAATTAAACTAAAACATAACTATAGCAAATTATTGATAATAAAGCAGCGGAGTTTTTTTTTAATTGCTACTTATAAATTCCAGTAGTGATTAAATCAACGAAGAAAACCGACATTAACTTGTCAGAACTTGTGTTTTTTAGAGACTTTGACTTGACATTTTTTTAAGGGAAGACCACTAAAACTGTTTTCAATTCTATTCCATTATTATTGGAATGAAATTAAGTGTTTAGTGCTGACACTACAAAAATACTAAGTGTACCATTATTTTCCAAAAGTTGTTTTTAAGGGCACTCAGCAAAATTTTCAAAATCTCATTCAGCCCCAAACACGGTTGAAATAAAAAAAAATAGTTGATAAAACCGCATTAGCACACTGAGACGTCAACATTGGGTCACCGATAGCCATCCTTGGTTCGGTTCAGTTTAAAATTAAATGTTATGCCGATAAATAATTTCTCCTATATTCGGCATTCGTTTTTAGTAAAACAAGTAAAGCCACGAGGAATGAGAATGACTCATTGTGTCACATCTTTAACTAATAAAAAAAAAACGGAGCAGAACAAAATTCTTTTCGAAAAACCAAAACCTGAACTGAACAATTGCCAAACATTCAACAATAAGTTATCTGACTCAGTAGTGGCCCCTGAGCAGTGGCGTGCACAGCCATTTTGTGAAGGGTATGCAAAATTAAAACCGAAGAAAAGATGATAAATACGAATATAAACGCTTTTTGATATGTCGAAATAAAAAGGAAGGTTAGTGTTTCCTAAGTAATTGAGTAATCTCAGGAAAAAGAAAAAATGAGGAAAAACCGCCTAATTTATTTTAGAAAGCACTAAAATAAGTATAATAAAAAAAAACTTTGTAACGTTAACAAAACAGTGCTTGAAAATTATTTAAATCAATCAAACAAATACAAACATTCGCATTGTAAGATTTATTGATTTTCTCAAATGTGTAAACTGTAGGCATACAAACCTTTTTTTGTAATATGTACATAACACAGTGTGACTAACAAAATGCATACATAGCTATGCAACCAACCCCGTACAAAAATGTGCATTATAATTTGTTTCTGATTAGTAAAATACATTCTCTTTCAAAAAATAATAAATTCCTGTTTCAACATTGTTTAAATATTAAAAAACAAACAAAGGAAACATTTTGTAAAAACTGAACGACACATTTTGGGACCTACTGTTTATTTCCGCTTTGGTTCCCTTTGCTCAAATCTTATCACGACATTTTTCGCCGCTTGTGCTATAGTCATCGTTCGTCCGTCAACTTTGTTCGCCAACGCCAAGGCAGGCGTGCTTCTCTTCACCATATAAACCTGCAACATTGTTGCAGTTGAAATTTTTCAATTCGTATGGAGATTACAAGCACGGCGAAATGGTGCTTATCGAGCATATTCTAGTATCGGCGAAAAAACGAGGTCAGTGGAACCTACACTATTTATATAAAGATGGCGCTGGTACATTTGTTGAGGAAAGAATTAACAGTGAAATCAGTAATTATTTTCATGAACTTGTATGAAGAAAATGTTTTTAAATGAAAGGGTATGCACTGCTTATTTGCATATATGGAGTGCACGCCACTGCCCCTGAGGTTACCAATGTTTAAGTATTTTGTGGGTTTGTCCTACTCAGTCTGGCATCCCTTAGATACAGTCATTAGATTATCTTGGAGATTTTATATTCCAGTAAAACATAAAACAGCCTGTTTATTTCGTCGACAGAATATTTTCCCACTAAAGCCAACAGACCGCAATTAAATCTACCCAAACAAATTAAATTAACGAATTTTGACCAGTAAAATAGTTGTCAGCACTCAGCAGTAGAACGATATTAGAGAGCGCAATTATGTTTCTTCATTTCCCTTTGGTATCCCCTATGGAATTTTATTGCTCTTGGGTCGCCTTTTTGAACGGCTGTAATTTTCAAACAGAGACGTCTAGGACTCTGAAATTTTAGCAAAATGTGCGCCCCAACATCGCCCCCTCTAATAAACAAATTTGGGAAAATAGACCCCTATTGCCCAAATCTTATATGTATTTGGTAAGGGCGTTTCACAATGCCAGGACAGCGTCTTAAGCATTTGTTCACTGCATATCATGTGACTGTATCCAACAATGACTATGAAATTGGAATAGCTGCAAAAGTATATTTTTTCAATACTCATAGGAAAGGTTTTTGTGGGTACTCATTTCAACGTCTCAACGAATTCATTTATCATATAAGTTTCTTTTTTCTTGATTCAGAGAAACGTCTTGAAAAATTAAAATTAAAAAAACCCTAAACACCTTAGGAGCGGCAATATGTCGTTTCGTCCGGGGCGGCATAAGTGCTAGGAGCGGACGCTGACCACAGCCCAACGTATATCAAAGTACGTCAAATTGCTTGTAACAATGTCAGTGTCGAAATTTTTTTTTGTTCAAAGTCCCGTTACCTTACGTATTTTAAAAGAACATTCAAACAACCCCCTTAATTAATCAAACCCTGAAGCAACTTCTTGGCAGCGATCTACATTTCGCAAAAACAAATCGTCATAAAACCTTATATCGGCACTATAGAAAATATCAGTTGGACGGTCCGGCGGCTAACTTAGCTTAGACATAGAGTAAAAATATATATTTCTATGGGTTAGATATGGAAAATCCCGATCTAAACACTTTTAGTAATGACATTGCTGATACTGACTTTAGTTGTTGTAGAGTCTTGCACCACACACACACACATTGTATGGATGATTGGGTGTGATTGCGACTAGAGCCATATGCAATGCATAGACGTTAGAAACGCTAGTGCTCTACTCTACTGCAACAACAATGACTACTCTACATAGGGAAGTACATGACCTGTGGTAATTTATTGTTATTAATAATGAATTTGATTTGTGCCATATATAGAGTTTTTGCGCGATACAGAGGCAAAATTCAATTGAAAGAAATGCAATCTTCAATTTTGTATACAACGGCGCGTAATTGAATATAAATCACAAGCGGGAGAAAGAGTGACTTTCAGGCAGATTGTAATTTGTTTGCAAGAATGAGAATGAAAGAAACAAAACTTTCAATTGGGTCGATGTTTGTGCAAGCATGTAATTTTCTTGTTTAAAGGAAGATTTTGATTAAATTTGTATATTAGCTTAACTCATTGCCGGACACAACGCCAAAATTTGACACGATTTGTATGTCAAATGCTCAAAATTGGACGTCTATAAAAGACGTTCTGTCCGGGAAAGAGATAAGTTCAAATACAGTGATTAGAAAAAAACGGATTTTTGGGGTGCCTGGATAACCGTATGTACCTTCGATCATTTTAACCACCTATCTTATGCAACGTGCTGAAGTTCTTCGTTCTTCGAGTTTCGCAAATATTTACTCAAGAAATGTTATGCCGGGCCCACAGAACGCGAGGTTTGCCGAATAACGCGCAAAAGTTCGCTCAGCAGATCGCAATAAGTGTTTTAAATTCAACGTACAACGGAAATGACAATCAAATTGAATTCATCTGTTGTTCAAATGTTTTTTCATTAATGCGAAGATGAAGTGAAGAGATTATAAATGTTCTTGATTACAGCATTATTAAAAAATCGTGATTCTTCTAGGTAATAAATCGTCATTCAAGCAAGTAAATTTTTAAGTGTGATTTCGCCGAAATTTTTTGCTAGTTTTTGATTGCAAGAGTTAATGTCCCACGATCTGTGGGTCAGTTGTTTGAGTCGCATTCTACGATGCTAGTAATCTAGAGGTCCGGAGATCGAATCTCGGCGTAGTCTAAAATTTCCGTAACATGTGCGGATGGCGATAAATAACACTGCTGTTGACCTCAACACATCAACAAAAAAACAGTTAAGATCTTGGAAATTGGATGTCACACATCTGCGGCCTTAGTCGTGCCTGTTATTTAATTTTAACATAAAGGAAAAAAATTAAAATCATTCTGCGACCTGTGTATGCAGAAAAATTTCAATAACGTTCATAATCCAAACTAATGTCGGGATGGTTCGGATAACCGACAATTTAAAATTTAAGATTTAAAATTCCAAAAACAAAAATCGAAATTCAAAAAAGCAAAGTCCCCGCTTCGGTTAATTGAAAGTTCGGAATCGACGCTCTACTGCAGGGATGTCAAACTCAAAACTTGGCCCGCGCCAAATAGCACTCTCTTCAGGTTTGGGTGGTCCGTAGGAGGAACAATTTGAAAACTTCTATACAGGGTTATTTGTTAAGTCGACCTATTCCCTGCAACACGTTATAATAGGGTCAAAATGCAACAAAATGAGCCCATAAATGTTCGGCCGATTTTCAATGGTCACTGAGATATTTCAATTTTTAGGGTTTATTTTAAATAACCTTGAATTTTACCATTTAAAGTAAGAATTTAAAAAAAAAAACTACTAAGGCAATGGGTTAAAACTTATTTTTGGATTTGAGTCAACACTATAGCAGACATTTTTTAATCATTTAAAATTTCAAAAACCAATCACAAAATGTTTCTTAAATTTTGCTAAAGTTGATTTTTAATGTAGTATTACTAAAAAAATATATGACACGGAGTTTGCAGACCACTGGAAAAACATACTCGTGTTGTCAGCTTTCCAAAAAGGTGTCAATGTCAATATAAATATTTTAAATAATTGAAACAGTGCAGCTAGCTGTTCGGGGACCATAATTTCGTTTGACAAAAAACGACAAATCCATAACACATTAAAAACTTATCCCTACACCATAGCTTTTAATTCATTTTTTATCAAACGAAATTATATTATATTCGGTTTCGCTTAGTGCACGTGTGAAAATTTAAACCGAGTGAATCAAGTAGGCTTAATGATATGATAATAGAAATATGACTGTGTAATGGAGCCCTTAGTATGGCAGTAAGTTTGAATCAAGTATCCACTATTTGTCAATTATTTTGCGCCAAATTTCTTACAAATGATAGAGAAATTGTCAAAACTGTCACATTAAATTAACTTCGGTGAAAACGTGCGGCTTAAAGAAACAAAAAGTTGTTTGTAATGTGGTTTCAAACCCTAAGTAAAGGGTTAAAAAATAAGGCACTGGCACTCTAATTGGATTTCCGCAGTTTTAGAAGCTTTGCTTTTTTATCGATATATATCGATTCATGTTCGGTAAAGCCAACCAATTTCTTGTTGATGAGCCGCCTTATAAAACCAAATAACCATCAGCAAATTCTTTGGAGTATTTAGAGAAGAATTCCTAAAATACATAGTTTAATCTAGCAGCAGCCACTGACTTTCTGACGAGTTTTAGATAATTTTTTAAACTTGAGTTCAACGGCTGAGTTTTTGATCACCTTACCAATTTCAAAATGTTTGCGTTCATACACATTATGCTGCTTCGACATGGCCGCGGGCGGCACATAAGTGCGAGGTGGGCTGCATGTGGCCCGCAGGCCTGCTCTACTTTATTTTGTTTGATTTGGTTCCATTTTTACATCATCATAGTCACAGTAAAAAGTGCGCCGAGTAATTACGGAAACAATTTGAACGAGCCAAATACTCAACAAGCCACGCGCAATCACATTTCCGTAAGGCACGCAATGCACACTTGAATTCAATTCTGGCCAATGAAAATCGTTTAAAAATGGAGCTAGGGATGGGCCGATATTTCAGTAGCTGTGACTAGGAACCGAGTATGTACATATTTGGCTGTTGCTATGTTACCAGCTGTACCCCAAAAAAAAGTCACTATTGGTCACAGTAACTGTTGGTCTTAGGAAGAGCCCAATTACTGTTGGTCACAGTAAATATATCACTTTGAAAGTTTCCCACGATTTTTCCGACTCCCCAGTATCTACTTCCACGGGTTAAAGACTCCAACGACCCATTAGATAATTTTGTGTCGAGTCCGCCCGTTTTAAGCATACCTCCACACCCAAAAGAAGTAGGCACATCTGCCATATTACCACTGAGATATGTATGAAGATCCATTCAGTAAAAAAAAAATCTGTGCAGTTTATCGTCTAATTTTAGACTTCACAAAAATATTTTTTCTAATGCTGACATTGTTTACATTTAAAAGAATTTTATTCTCAAAATGTTGGCGCAAGTTTCTTGTGCTTTATTCTTTCTCTTAATCGTCACATATACAAATAGGATTGAACCATGGAGGAGGAGGATGCCTATGCCGTCGATATTGCTTCGCAATCTTACAATTTGCTGCTTATCGGATGATTACTTAATAAAAAACAAAGTTCTGAGTGAAATGCAAGTTTTTAACGTGCACATAATAATAGTCGAGTAACGTCCGTGGTGGGTGGATGTGTGGTTTTCTACACCAATTACGATGAAAGCTCAAGGATTGGATGAAATTAAATAAATAAGAAATTGCTTCGTTTTGGGGATGAATTTGAATTTTCGATGTATGTATATTCGGTAATCATCCACAGAATATAATTTTTATGTTCTTAACCCCAACGATATTCACACGGCTTTATGACATTTTATTTAAGTTTTGCAAAATTTCCACGCATCAAACGCATAAATCAAACACCCGTAAGGTATACCCGCCCGCACATTTGTCAAAAAAAGTTGCATGCGGTAATCATTTTAAAATTAGATTTATCGTTAAGTTTTTACATTATACAGAAAAGAATATTCTGCATAGATATGAAAAGTTGTTTTGTTTTTCAAACACAATGTGCGTATGGTGTCTACGCACGATCTAATACAAAGACAATTGAAATTTGAAATATTCAAAAAATTGCAGAGTATTTGAGCGTGTGGAGAGGTTAATCCTACTGAAGACTTAAATTTATATGCATATAGCCGATAATTACTTGCACGATTCTGTTTTGGTTTTTTATGTCAGGGGCAAAGACGCGTGGGTATTAAGTGCGTAAATTGTCGAGATTAAAAACTCAGTTATAAGAGATAATTTGTCGAAACTGCTTGCTTGAAACTGATTTTTTTTTAAATGGCTATGAATTATTCGAAATTTAATTTTCAAATTTGTTTTTGAAATAAAATGAATTTTAAATTTAGCATCACTCAATTCCTTCGAATTTCTCGTGTTCGTTCAACTCCAGTGGTTTCGCATATTTTCAGCTTGTCGCTTAAATTACTTTTTGGCATTCCTCAATTTTTCCATGGAAAATCATTTAATCGAACATCTCTGTGAACATTTATTCAGATAATTGACACTTAGGGCAACCACCTGCTCGAGCCTCGCCCGGCAGTGGCGAGCCTAGAAGGTCTCGGCGGGCCTACGAAAATTCTGCCAGGTCGCACTATTATGGTGGTAAAAAACGATAGAAATAAAAGTACTGTACTGAGACTGTTTCTGTAACTTATAGTGGCGTACGCTAAAACTTTTTAGAGAGAGAGAGATGTTTGGCCTTTTAATCAAGTTTTTTTTTTAATATTTACCCTTCTGGCATACACAATCCAAGGTCTGATTACGCTTCATAAACTTCGAAAGGCAGGTGCGGATTAAATGTTTACGCCAAAACCAACGTTACTTCTAGCTGCGTATCACTAGGTGGGATGGCCTTATCATATTCCGTAGAAGTCTACAGTCTCCGCGTCACTCTTCATCGGCAATCAAACTGAGGTACTTAAATCGATAATACTGAGCTGGCATTATGTAAGGCGATAGGCGACAGTCATTTTCATATTTGCGCATTACAGCTTTGCTTTACCAAGATCACAGAAGTTACATGGAGCTTTAAGCTAATAATTATTAATGTAAGGTTAATGTAGGTTGTATCCTAGTCTGCCATGCGATATACTGCCAAGGAGGAACAGACCTCAATAATTCTAAAATGAAACCAATTTCATAACCTTGCTTGACTTATGAAAACTGGGGCCTCGTGAGCTTACCCAATACTCCTGAAACGATCATTGTAGTGCATATCTTTATAAAATAAACTGCAGCTGTAATCGTAAATAGTATACGGCACGTGAAAATCACGTGAATTATCTGAAACATATTCTGACAGGGGAAACTCCGTTAATGTCTACGAGGTTATAACTAGGGTAACCAAAATATGCCCTAAAAAACTTCATTTTAGGCGCCTAAAATATGCTCTTAAAATTGAAAAATATGCCCTTAAAATAGTAAAATATGACCTTAAAATTAAAAACCATGCTCTTATAAATAATACTTTTTTCAATAAAAAAATATTTTTATAAACACAATCTTTGATCGACAAGGACAAACTAAAATGTATTATTGCAAAAAAATTGCGAAAAATTTGGCTTGTTCTGCTATCCGTTCTCATAAGGGGCTCTGTTTCCGATATTGTTGTTGTTGCTGCCGTTATTCTCTATGATGTGTCTGTCCTTTCCTTGTACAGTATCCGCTCGAAAATTAGAACATGTGGTAATTAGAGTAGCTTGGAATTTATAAGAGCCAGTTAGACACACTGGCCGATCTAAAATTGGAATAAACTGTGCTCATTTTCAAGCTTAAGAAATTTGATTACAAAAATTCTTATGTTTTAATCCCGTTACATAAGGTGAATAATGTCGTCGAAAATTTGCTACCAGAAAATCTCACTTTTGGTAAGCAATTCTATTCTTGAAATTAGCACAAGATTCCGTTTCTGAATCTGTATTGCGGTCCAGTTTGAATAATCTTTTCCTCTATCAGGAAAATAATAGATAAACGAATTTGCATAAAACCTTAACACGATCAGTCTTACAATATCTCACAGAGCACTTTTTTGCCTCTACACTCAGAAAAATCTCATCACTTAAATTTCAAGTAAAACAATATAAAAACATAATGAGAATTCATCAATAAATCATTTTAAAAACAAATATTTTTATATTAAATTTAATAGCATTCACTTTGATGATCTGTTCGAAATTGACTGAAACAACCATTTGAATATGTTACAAATTTGTTTTGAAGTTGTTTCATTTTCAATGCTGTCTCCGTCACATGTACATAAGCCCGCCGCTATTTTGTTCAATGCATGTGATCTCAGATAGCTAAGGTTTAGGACGTAGGACTACGAAACGATAGGTGCCCGGTTTGATTCCCAGTAGAAGCAAAGTATAAAAGGTAAAGTTTAAAAAAGTTAAGTATAAAATAGATAAAAAAAGAAAAAATATAATTTTTCACTCTATGATTTTTTTTTATTATTGCCAAATTATCTTCTTGACCATCCATTTTATAGTAACCACAGTTATCGTTTTTTTTTCATAAATTGGTCGTAGTCCGCATTGGTGATTCTACATCATTTTGATTTCAATCTAACATTTGAAAATTTAAGTGAAATCAATTTTAAAATGAAATGATATTTCCTTTTGATTTGACATGCAGCAATTTTAAAAGTACAAGAATCACTTTGATATTTCCACTAATGATTGAAAATGAAACATTTTCGAATTAAATGTATATGCATATGGAGACAAATCATATTTGAAAATTTTTGAATCATAGCTGTTTTTTTTAATTTTATAACAATTTTCTGAGTGTATTTAAACACGCTTGAGAATTAAAAATTCTTAGAAATTAGAATTGACCAAAACTGCGTCTACTGTATTCTAATATGTTTTCTGAGGCAACAATATGATATTAGCTGTGAACTGACAGTAACCAGCGAATTATTCACGCCGCACGGATGTGAACACCAAAAATCCGTGTCGGGTTGGTGTGAGCACCACTTAATACTTTTTGACTTTTTCTATTTACTTCACATAGGGAATTTAATTGGATTCCGTGCATGCAATGTGGGAAAGAATTATTTTTTTCGTAGAATCATAGAAATATGCAAATGTTATGCAAGAATATGCAACAAAAATATGAAAAATATGCTTTTATGCATTTATATGCAAAATATGCATTTATGGGCAAAATATGAAAAAACATGCACTTATCAAATATATCTCTATCGATTTCTTTTTACATAAATCGGATTTATATCTCAACCATATCTTGATAGCACATCCCAAAAAAATATGCATTTTGCATACTTTGGTTGCCCTGTTATAAAATCGGAAATAAATTCTGGATAGTCATCAAATCGTTCAGAATAAAAAAGGCAGTTTCTTTTCAAACAAAGAAAGCATAATTTGCACACAAAACAGAGTGTTGCTGGTGGGGTTTTTGGGCCCGGCACCGGGATACCGATTGCA
Organism: Microchrysa polita; assembly: GCA_949715475.1. Taxonomy (NCBI): domain Eukaryota; kingdom Metazoa; phylum Arthropoda; class Insecta; order Diptera; family Stratiomyidae; genus Microchrysa; species Microchrysa polita. The sequence goes on along the minus strand of OX454418.1, from coordinate 13,586,358 downwards.
ATGAATACTTTGTTCATTGGATCCTCTCATGAACTAGGACTCTTCTGTATGAGTATGTATTTACAGTTTATCTAAAATAGCGCCGATATGCTATTGGGGTAGTCATTAAACTCTCAAGGAATGGCCTCCATTTGTACAAGATGTGGTCCTTCTAACAAAATAGATTGTACACACGTAATGCATCGCACTTTCCCTCAGTGGCGCAACCAGGATTGTGTCCTGGAGGGGGCTAACACTATCAATATTACTTGGGCATTGGGCCTTTGGCGGAGTTGGGCGATAGCAAGCAATTCTGTGTTAGTTTCGATCTGCTTGTCGATTGCCGATGCAGTAAGAGTTACATCATTTCTAAACATTTTATGAGTAAGGTCAAGAGGTGGAGCAGGGTATTTAAACAAATCCACCACCACAATTAGAGCAGAATTTGTGAATAGCCGGTACAGCACAAGGAAAAAATACCTTAGGTACAAACAAAAACCGGACAGAAATTGGGCTATTGACAAAAAATTAAATTTTAGTGAATATGCGTCACGCAGATTTATTTTCTGCTAAAATCCCCTCAACCATGTGCGTTTTTCTTTTGCAAAGATATTTCTCCAAGTTCTGTTAAGGAACTCAAAAACTTCAACAGATCAGCGAAACTGGCTGGGTTATTCGCCCCACAAACACGATTCATCTTTTTGTAAGATCTCCAACGAAATTCATTGCTTCATATTTCCTTTTTCATTCATTTTTCCTTTCCTCATTTCTGGGCGTGAGAGGGAATTTAGCGCCCCTAGCCCCTCCCGTAGTTGCGCCACTGCTTTGAAGTTAAAGACACTTTTGGAAGATAACGTTTGATCAAAAAGGCTACGGAATAAAAAAAAAGCTGTCAAATTGTGGAAAAAAGAGTACGCTGAAAGTGTGAGCAGGATTCCAGACTTCATATTTTATGCCCAGATTTCGTTGCCAAGTGTGAATCGCGTTTTACGTGTTTAAGTTCACATTTGTGGGGATTTGTGTAGTTATTTGATATTGGTATTTTTAATTTTAATTAAAATTAAACGTACATTTTCAAAATTTTCCACACCACGACTTGTTTTTCTTTTCTACAAAATAATGTCCACATCACACTTGTCATCTCAGTGAAAGTGCCAACAATCTATTAACAATAACTAAATATTCAATCCATCTTGAACTCATTCATAGCCAGCACCAAAAAAACTCCTAACTCATCCCTAAATATTCATCAAAAAACACAAAAGCCTCAGGTTTTTGGCGTAACATCAAAAAAATATTTCGGCGTGTCTTCTTTGTGAACTAGCGCACACATACACACACGCGCACTTGAAATTCGCACCGTGTGCTGCTGTTTTGGTACATTTATAAAAATTTATGACAATTTCGAAGGATTCACGAAAAAAAAACACGTTGATTGCTTGTGGTGACTTTCTTGGCCAACACGCATGGTATTAATAGAAATTGTCACCGGAGCGAAGATATATTTTTAACCTTGTAATGAAATGAAACCATACAGCGAGCCAGCATACACAACCATCAACATAACAGCAGATCAACCATTAGGTATTCGCATAAATGTGAAATTTGGAGCAACATTTTGGGTGGGAGGTTGGTGGTGAAAAGTCGACTGTCAGGCTTTCCTATAGAAACAGCCCGAAGAAAATTGACTGCTTGTGCTTGTGAATTTTCCTAAAAGATACAAAAAGAACGAGACCGACGCTAATTTCGGGCGCGGCCGAAATTTGAATACCCTTCACTCTCCTCGGGCTAAAAGTTTTTTGGGGCAAACCTATGACTTGTATTTAATCCTTCCCCATTCTTTTCCTTCTGTTTTCGCATAATATTTGATATTGACAAATTCTGTGGCGTCGATAAAACAATATTTGTGTGAGGTTTGGTTGGAATAAGTGGTAAAATAAAAAAAAAATATCTCAGAAAACTTCATTGGGGGGATGCGGGAGCATGGCCCCATAGTACGATTCCATTTGTTTTACTTTTTTTTTGTTTTGATAAAGACGCATTGAGGTTTTTTTAAATTGGTGTAGAAAAAGTGTTTCTTAGAAGATCCAAAATGGGGAGGTTGGGCTTGTATGGTAGCCCCATTACTCCATAGTCCGATTATTTATGGCATCAATTGAAGTGCACTTTTACGAGTTTTGGTTGAAAGTGGTGCACAAATAAAAAAGTTGTTCGTAGAAGAACTCAATTTAGGGGGTTGGCTTTGTATGATAGCCCCATTACCCCATCGTCCGATTCCATTCATTTTTACACATGTTTTGTGGCATCAAATGAAATGCACTTTTATGAGGTTTGATTGAAATTGGTGGACAAATAAAAAAGTTTTTCTTAGAAAATCTCAATTTGGGGGCTGGGTTTGACAGCCCCATGACTCCACAGTCTGATTCCATTTATTCTTACATATATTTTGTGGCATCAATAGAAACACATTTGTGTGAAATTTGGTTCAAATTGGTGCACAAATGAAAAAGTTTTTCTTAGAAGAACCTAATTTGGGGGGTTAGGTTTGTATGGCAGCCCCATGCATGACCCCATGGTCCGATTTGATCCATTCTTACATATGTTTTGTGTTATCAATAGAAACACATTTGTGTGAAATTTCGTTGAAATTAGTAAACACATGAAAAAGTTTTTCTTAGAAAAACCTAATTGGGGGGTTAGGTTTGTATGGCAGCCCCATGACCCCACGGTCCGATTTTAGCGATTCAAACATACAAACTGCCTGCAATAAAAAGAAACATGTGTGCAAAATTTCAGCTCGATAGCTTTTAAACTGGCCGAGTAAAACGCGTAGCAACAGACGGACAGACGGACAGACAGACAGACGGACATCGCCCAATCGACTCAGCTCGTCATGCTGATCATATATACTTTTCAAAACAAAATAAGGGCCACTTATGTCCGTTGACTTTAACAACGTCTTTTGGCGAATTTTTAATGTGATAATTATTTTCAAAAATTCCATTCTGTACCTGAATGTGATGTGAGTTACCACAGTATCATTCGTTAACATTAGCTTTAACGGAACTGTCTTAAACAGTACTTTTGGGGTCACGAGTCATACATTTGGTAGTTTTGTTTATTTCTCATTTTGATTAAGAATTAGTTTTCACCAAGTTCTTTAAATGCAACATTAGTTGTTGCACTTCTAAAGATAAGGAGAATCTGTGAAATACAAAATACCAACAATTCGGCGCCATTTAAATTTAAATGCTTCGTCCAGAGCCTTAGAAATGTCGGAGGAAGGTCGTTCGCTACGTTCTGTGGCCCTGCAATCGGGGTATCCGCGAAGAGCCATTTAAAATCTTTGGAACCGTTACCAGGAGACAGGAAATGTCTCCCGTCGTCATGGTTCAGGCCGAGTTCGAATAACCACCCCCGCAGAAGACCGATATGTGAGACTTTGTGCGAGACGGGATCGTACCATTAGTGCTCGTGGACTACAAAGTAGGCTCTTAAGGACGACTGGGACCATTGTTAGCCCTCAAACAATCAGAAATCGTTTGAACGAATCCTAACAGTGGTCAAGGAAACGTGTTACCAGAACAGAACAGGGCAGGACGCATCGTACGAATCGTTTAAGATTTGCTCGTCGACATATCCAATAGGACATGCAACAATGGCGCAAGGTGCTCTTCTCGGATGAGTGCAAAGTAAAAATTTTTAGTGACGACCGACGCATAAGAGTCTGGCGGAGAACCGGAGAAGCATTTTTGGATCCTTGCATTAATCAAATTGATGGGCAAGGCGGTCCCAGTGTGATGATCTGGGCCGGAATTAGCTTGCAAGGCAAAACTGACCTTGTTATCCTAAATAACGGGACAATTACGCCCGAAAGTTATATTGAAAGGATTGTTGGGCCACATGTCATTCCTTTTTCACAACAGGCGTTGGATGGTTTTATCCTCATGCAGGATAATGCACGACCACATACTGCCCGGGCGACAATGTCTGTTTTCGAGGAGGTCAATATTGAGGTCATGGAGTGGCCTGCCAACAGTCTGGACCTAAATCCGATAGAACATCCTTGGGATCAATTAAAACGCTGGATGCGGACCGCTTAAAAGGACATACACAATCAGCAATTGCTAAAAATGCGTTGGGACGAGATATCAATAGAAAGCGTCGATCGGCTTATTGAAAGCGTTCCGTCCAGGATTCGAGACTGCATATCAAAAAGTGGAGGCCATACTCGATACTAAAAAAAAACAAAGAATCAATTTTTTTACAGATTAGACATACAAATTAACTGTTATTGTTACGATTACATGACCGCAAAAAGTAAGCAATCCGAAAAAATGCTAAAAAAAAGTGTAACTTTTGGTCAAAATTCAATAAAATTCATTAGATTTAATGAAAAACATATTGTTTTATTAAATTAGACCAACAAAACTATGATTTTCCTTTTCCACAAAAAAATAATCAGAAAATTATTAGTGGCCCTTATTTTGTTTTGAGGAGTATATATACATATTTTATATGGTCGGAGATGCTTCCTTCAATGCGTTACAAACTTCATGACAAAGTTAATATACCCTTTACTCTACGAGTGAAGGGTATAAAAAAGAAAAATCATAAATAATTTTCATTTTGCAATTTTGTGAAGGTGATCCGCGCGCAGTCATACCTGTTGCATTCCTCGTATTTATGCATCTCGTCTCCATACGCAATCTCAAGTATTTCTTGTGCATATTTTTAGCAAAAACAAGATATACAAACGATGCGATTTGTTTTTATAGTCAAGAAGACATTAAGATTTGTAGTAAAAGGCTGTGTGTAAGCGATACGACATGGAACGTATAAATTGAAAATGCATATTCTTAACACACTGTAACGGTCACCTGTAAGTGTTCGGATTTATAAGAGAAAATCTCGCCTTGTCGCGAGACGCGACACACTGAACTATTTTTTAGCGAAGTCAGGCCAATCAATTAGAGCTCATTAAATAATATAAAACTGTTCAATTCATTCCATTTCACAAGCTCAACTCATATACAAATTTACAATGCATCTTAAAGCGTGTTATTTACAAGATCGCGAATGTAGCGGTAACGACTTCTTGTTATTGTTCTTTGTAAACAACATGTATAGCCTTCGGTTCAGGAAGAAAAACTTCGATCCACCTTGGGATGGTGTCGCGTCCTAAATAAGGTAATTCAACATTGTCGCGACCGCACGCAAGTATTCTCGCGTAATCGCCTAAGTAACGCAATTCCCACAGAGTTGATAGAAGCAAGGTGGATCTATGCAGAACTACTATTCAGGCTAAGAAAGAAGTTTGCGTTGAGTTGTCTGGTGGCCTAGTTAGCGTTTCTAATTACGCACTGACACTTTTGTATGGTAATTGGGCTACCGTATAATTATTGCAAAAAAAAATCAGTAAAGTAAAGTAAACGGAAATGTTTAATGAACTTGTCGAACATTTCCTTCCCTTTTATGTATAGGGATCGACGTTGAAAGTCTGATAGGGTGGTTTATAGCAATTTCAAGTTCTGAATATGATATGGAGAGAACATGGAAGTTTGAAAAAGGAGTCGCATCTGTAAAAATGTTGTGCACCCTACAAACCAAGTTCTGTGGAAAACCCATTGCAAATGTGCAGAAAACTATGAAAATTAATAATAAAATTAATACCTTCCGTTACTTCACATAAAATTACAGTATATGTACATACATGTGAAAGCTCTTAGCTTTCCGCTTCTAGAATTCTAATACAATACAAATACAATAAAAAACAGCCAAGGAATAATTTTTCCTAATTTAAGATGTACTCGTATTTTCTTGTTCCAATAAAAGTTTTTGCTTAACATAATGCTTATTTATTTATTTTAAGCAAAGACTTTTCTTGGAACAAGAAAATACACTAATTGTGGAAATCTTGACTTATTGTTCCATTCTATACACCAACTGCGGTGCATGTCTGTAGTATTTATGGCATGGCAACTTACCAGCTCTATGGGAACTACGCGGAACTTTGTCTGTTTGGGGGAGAAGAGCCCCAGCGGGAGAAATATCGAGTTATTCAATTTCGGAAATGTCACATTGGAATCTTTGCATTGAGACCTCTAAGCGTCTATAGCTCAGTAGGTAGAGTTGCTGACCTTGTGACTGAAGGTCGGAGGTTCGAATCCCGAAGGGACGAAACTCTTTTTCCCTCAATTTTTGGTATTTTTCCCAAAGTTTTGTGGTTTTGTACAGATAGACACACTCATCAGGCCTTGTGTCTGTTGTCTATCTGTGCACAAGACGACCACTTGAATTTTAGCGGGAGAATTTTATGGAGATTTTGATTTGCCGTGAAGGCTACCAACCGGGATTCGAACCTCCGACCTTCAGTCACAAGGTCAGCAACTCTACCTACTGAGCTATAGACGCTTAGAAGTCTCAATGCAAAGATTCCAATGTGACACCAGTTGGTATATAGAATGGAACGATAAGTCAAGATTTCCACAATTAGTTAAAATTTGCAGCCACGAAATTTGGGAACCAGAATTAATACAGTAATTGAAGAAATTACATCTTAAATCAGGAAAAATTCTTCCTTGGCCTTTTTTTATTGTATTTTTTTTCTTGTTTTTAGCAAATGATTTTTTCAGTGTAATTGTTGAAGGAATTAATGATGAACGCGATGCATAATTCCATTGGTCGGAGCGTTTGTGAGAGGATCATTGATCGCATCGTTGTTCGTGCTGTCGTCGATTTTATGTTTTTTTTTTGTTTATTTAGACGGGTTAATGAAATATGGAAATATGACACTGACGATCATAGTTAAATTTATCCTCTTGTGTCAATCATCAGTTTTGCGATTTCCAAATTAAAAGAAATTATGGCTTTCATTCTGTATGCCTAGTGGTATGTACTATGTGCATACCTTATATGTATGTATATCCTTTTTTTTTGAGTGCCTTCTAGCACTAAAAAAAACTTACAATAGCTCTGTATAGCCAATGAAAGTTAACCATAGGAGATGTCTACATAGAATTCACTATTTTACCAGGGTTATGGCTTAGCGTTAGTCGATACCGAAAAAAGGTGAAAGTGGCTGTTTTCTAATATTCAATCTAGACTGAATGAATAATCTAGTTTAAATTCAGGATTTGTGTGCAGTCCAATCGGTTATAGGCATTTTAAATTTCTGTATTTTATCGTATAGTTCTGCTTTAGATGGAGGTATCTACACATTTTTATACCCTTCGCTCATAGAGTGAAAGGGTATACATATTAACTTTGTCATGAGTTTGTAACGCATTGAAGGAAGCATCTTCGACCATATAAAAAGTAATACATATATGATCAGCATGACGAGATGAATCGATTGGGCGATGTCCGTCTGTCTGTCCGTCTGTTGCAGCGCGTTTTCTCGGCCACTATAAGCTATGGAGCTGAAATTTTGCACACGTGCTTCTTATTGTTGCAGGCTGTTTGTATGTTTGATTCACCCAAATTGGATCACAGGGTCATGGGGCTGCCATACAAACCTAGCTCCCCAATTTGGGTTCTTCTAAGAAAAACTTTTTTATTTGTGTACCAATTTCAACCAAATTTCACACAAATGTGTTTCTATAGATAACACAAAATATATGCAAGAATGGATCAAATCGGACCATGGGGTCATAGGGCTGCCATACAAACTTAACCCCCAAATTAGGTTCTTCTAAGAAAAACTTTTTTATTTGTGCACCAATTTGCAACCAAATTTCACACAAATGTATTTCTATTGATGACACAAAACATATGTAAGATTGAATCAAATTGGACCATGGGGTCATGGGGCTGCCATACAAACCAAACCCCCCTGGTTCTTCTAAGAAACATTTTTTACGCCAATTTCACAAAACCTTGAATTAATGTGTCTATCAAAGCAACTAAAAAGTTCAAAACGAATGGAATCGTACTGTGGGGTCATGCTCCGGCAACCCCAATAAAATTTTCCGAGTAAATATTTTTATTTGCCCACTTATTTCAACCAAGCCCAAAACTTTTGTCAAGACGGATGAAAAAGAATGAGGAGGGGGATTAAATACAAGTCATAGGTACGCCCGAAAAAACTTTCAGCCCAAGCGAAGGGTATCCAAATTTCGGCCGGGCCCGAAATTAGCCTCGGCCCCAGGGGTTGGTGAGCGCGAGCAGGGGGCGAAGCCTCCTAGTTTTTTAATTACCGGCTTTGTGACACCATTTTTCGATAAGAATGAGTAGCTTATATTCCCAGAATGAATTCAGGATTTGTGTGCAGTCCAAATCGGTTATAGGCATTTTAAATTTCTATTTTTATCGTATAGTTTTAGTATCAAAATATACAATTTTCATAATAAATTTAAGATCCGGTTTTATTGGGTCAGAACAGAATAGAAAAGTTCCAACTCCCATACAAATTTGACAAACGCTGTTCTATAGAACAACACTTGTCAAATTACAGTACGACCTCGCAGTAATCGCAACACTCGATACACGCAACTCTTCCATTTACGCAACACACAAATTTATACTTTATAGACTTTATAAGTGCAACTATCATGAAAATTTTGCTTCGATAAGTGCAACTTCATATTTAAGTACAGGCAATTGAAGTTGCTGTAGAATTTCTGTCGATTATTCCGTTATTTTAAACTGGTTTTCATGAACCAATCGCTCAAATTCCCGGAAATCGAACGAAAATTGTACTGGTTCCGGATGGTGGTGGTTTGATAGAAAAATGTAAAGCGTTAAAAACGTCAATGAACATTATTTTTCTTTCGTTTACAATTAACCCTCAGATGACCGACAACTTTTCCAACGGTTAAAGCCCAACAAGGTCCCCAGGGACCTACACTATGCAATAATGCATATAAATAGTTTCATCGGTGAACATTAATTGAATTATCATTTTTTTTTTTGCGTTGAATATTAGTTGCTTAGTAGTAAAAAAATATAGTAAGCAATTTGAATTAAAGAAAAAACAATTTATTTTCGGCAAGAGCGTCGATTTTCACGTCGAGCCAATGGTGAAGCGGCATCTGTGTGTTTACTCCGCAACCTATCATGGTAAAATTAAAATGTTTTTGGAACTCAGCAACACATCGCTTTCGTAAAACCCAAAGAAAGTGCTAAACACTTCCCAAGACCAGTCCTTCAAGAAATCACGTGGCACAAACGTTTTGTTGGTTCGAAGTGTCCCTACAAAGATCTGCTCTTTGGATTCAAGCTGCAATGCCAACTCTAATGTCGTGAAAAATTATCGCCGTCCACTTCTTCCATAGCGGTGAACCATCTCTAAGACCATTTTTCTCCCTGGTTGGTTTACCGTTCTCCGCTTGTTTTCCACTGTATATTACCCATTTTAAGGGGTAATACAATTGTGCATCGCAGGGCTACCATATTTTGATACCGTATTTTGTTGCTTTCGATCGACCATATGTACAGCGGAAAGCGAGTTCGGCCTCGAAAGCGGAACAATTGCAGGTCTAGAGTCATGGACTCATGTGGTGTATAGGCATTCTCCAAATTGGCTATTCCCATGGTCCAGATGTTGTCTATTGCAGCAGTCTTGCTTTCCTGAAGCCTCGCCTCTCGAGTTTTGCTATTCTCAAATCGAATCATTCTATTTACTGCTTTGAAGAGATTTTTGACTATGGCTGCTTTATACATATAGAGGCAAATGTTTTTCACTGCATAATTTTTTTAGAGGCTCCGAATTCGACTGATGGCTACTCGAATACACCAAAATCCCACCATATAAGCGTGAAATTCATTGAGGGTCAAGGGATTCCATTGCCTTGGTTATGCATTTGGGTTTTTAGAATTCCACTTTGCTGCGCTTTCATTCCTCTTCCGGTTTGTCTCGCGGATAATCATGTAAGCGATCTTATCAGTAATTATTGACTTGAATATTCCCAAAGGATCTGCAACATTTCCAGGAGCAGGCCCTGGACGACGTTTAGTATACGAGGTTATGACCTCGAATGCGGCCACAAACGGGTGGATCAGCGTACCATTTGTGGCTCCGGGAATTTCACAGGCCTACAGGTTTTCGAACAGGTCATCATCGTCCGATGAATCTGAAATATACTCATCATCGCGGTCCTCGTCGGCAAAACGATCATCTTCATCATCCTGCTCCAAATATCCGGCCAAATTGTCCACGGCTGCATCCTGGTCACTGGCACCCATGCATTGAAAAGCAGTTCGCCGGTTATCAGCAGGTCTATTTTATCCCAAGCACTAATTTTTCCCATACTTGTTTCTTTCTTACAACGACTTTGATATTGAGGGAGTTTTAGCGCTATGATGCGTTGAACTAGTAGCAAGACGAAGTCATCTTTATATCTAAATCACAAGAACTTCCCAGAATCGATTCTTAGGAACAAAATTGAATTGGTAAAATCCCATGTATACCTATTCCGAACATACTAATAACAAAAGTTACCACTGATTACAAGAAAGTGTAGCGAATGATTTTTGTTTTTATTACCCTTTTCAATTGAGTTTGGCAGAACCTAAAGGCCTTTACCAACAAATGAAATTAAAAACTTATTATCATTATCATTTCCACTGAATTTGCAAATAACGTGTATACAATTGCTCTTAATACATGAAGGTCCCAGTGGACCTAGTTGGACTTCACCGCCATATATCACTTTAGCCGGTTGGTTATGATGGAAAATTTCAAGGAAATAATTCGAAACACATTGCATTTGCTTCTAAACATATTGATTGGAGAAGTCAAGGGAGCTGAGCCGGTTCGATTGAACCATATTCAAATGGCTCAAAGTTGAAAACGCTATAGGTCCCCAGGGACCTTGTTGGTCATCTAAGGGTTAAACATTTTAGTCTTCCAATTTTTCCATTTTGAGTGTATCTTAAAAAATTTACTCGTTGGAAAACTAGTGGCTGAATTCAAATTGTAAGAAAACGACCGGACGGGTAAACTTGCAAGACAAGAACCATCGCATCGTATGATCATTTCACACTATCCGATCAAAACACGGACCGGCGAACAATAATCACACAGCAAGTATGTATAAATGTTGCCATGCACGCTCCAAAGTTAGTGTACAATGAAGTGACGAGTCGACAAGATTAAAATGCAAGTAAAACATGCGCTAATTGTCGTCGCAGAACGCCTGAACTATCGGTAGATGCAATCGTCTTATCGATCGTACGATTCTTACGAAAGAAAAACAATCGTGTCACGATTTTTTTCTTTCGTAAGACTCGTTCTTACAATTTGAAATGCACAATGCTTGTCTGCTGGCCACTACAAAAGCTCTCTTGTCTTGCCGTCCGGTTTCGTCTTATAATCTGAAATCAGCCATTCGGAAAGGTTGGAGGACCACTTTATACTTCGCATTAAGGCTTTAATAAATTAATTGCAATACGATCAACTCTAAAGTCAGGAAGGAAGCTTCATTGCAATTGATAAACCCTTATGTGTCCTATGTGCTCCCTTTTCACTGTTAGCTTGCAGTAACTATTTTTGCTTCGGTTATTGCAACTACTCGATCATTGCAACTGCCTTCTTTTTCATTAGTTGCAATAATCGAGTCGTACTGTATATAGAAGTTGTGCTGTCTATCCTGTTCTGACCCAATAAAACGCACCTATTACACATATAAACATTTTCAAACTCAACCGAATTTTTGCATTACATCATCCATCCTCCCACTATGGAACGCAAGACAGATGTAAACATTGCGATCTGGCAATGCTACCGGTTTATACGAATACTCTCTCCTCTCGTCTGGCACCCCCGGCAAAACAAATTTCCAACGCACACACAAACTACTGACCTATCAAAACATTCGTAGATGCCTGAATGGATGGATTATGTTGCCTTGCCATCGTAAATCGCAATTGTACCGGTCAACCCCCACCCACTGTCACTGTCAATCAAAAATCAGAATAAGCCGATGCCGGTCCATGAAGTGTTTCGCTTTTTTTTGCGTCGCATGTGAGCCGTTTGCAGAGTCGCCGACAAATTTGAAATAGAGATAATTTACCTGTCTTGCCGGATATCGATGTTTTTACTTTGCCACACACAACACTCACTGTACACTACACACTGTACGGCGAATACCTCATGCACGTCGTCTTTCGATCAACTCAAATTACACACAGAGGCGCCTTATCAGCGCACAACAAACATGTTCACTCACTTTATGATCCGGGGTAATGGTGATTTGGCCGAGTCGTGATTTTTATTTTCGCGGAAGAATTGATGAAATGCTAAAACCAACAGTATAAACTAGGGCGCACAACACTTAAAACCGTGAAATTTAGCAAATTTATCGCCAGATCAAGAAACTCATTCGCGATTCGCGTACAGTTGCTGACTGGAGCAGCAGCTTGCTGGAGTGTCAAAATAGTCCTTTCCAGTCGCAGAGATGTTACCGGTACTGGAATTAACTGGAGTGGTTTCCATGTTCGAAAATGCAGAGTGAGTCGAAAAGGTTTTTGTATTAGATAGTTTGGTATATGCGTTGACTAGACGAACTTTCGTCAAGTGTGCATATTGGCTTTAAGATTAAGGCGCTTTTCCAAGTTTCGATTTCGAAAGGGAGATTTGGCGCCAACAAAATTCATTAAAATGCACAACATTACGGTTGGAAATGTTCAACTCGCAAATTCTTTTTCACGAAAACATAATGGCTTCTAGAGAGAGTGAGCACTCACGCTTGTTTTCAATTTAATATGCCTAGGCATGAAATATATTGGAGAAATAATTATAATAAACGCAATAAGGTATGTTTAGGATAAGCTGACCAGACGTACAGCATTTTGCTGTACAGTGCAGCATTTTGGCCTCGCGTACAGCATTGGGAAATGTACAGCATTCTCCATGCCACACAATGAAGCCTAATTCACTACATAATAAGGTCTGTGATCAGTCTTGTCTGCTTTTAAGATGTGAAGAGTTGGAGTATACTGTACCCTGTAGGATCGATATTTAGCGAGATAATCGCAGTTTTATCTTCGGCAATCCTTCATTTTCGAAAACTCGGGAACCCTTCACGATCTGAAATTTGGCGCACTTGTAGAGCTAGTTGGTGCTCATATTTTCTCCAAATTACACGCTCCTACCTATCCATGCTCCGAACTTACGGCTGCCCAAATCGCAATTTTGAGTTTTCTAATTGAAAATTGTCCATCAATCGGAGATTCGTAAGCGAATAACTTTGGAATATTTGATACACATTTCACGGCTCTAGCTGCCAAGCAATATAATCGCACTTTTATGCTTTCCAATAATTCATTATATAATTCGGAACCGACCGAAATTCCTGAAATTATGCACACTTTCAGAGATACTGGACAAATGTTTCATTCATGTTTCAATGTCCTTCCTATACGCGTTCGGAATTTAATCGTAATCGTACATTTGTGTTTTCTAAGGCTTTAAATCAGTAGATACTTTGCGGGCATCACGAAAAGCCAGATGCCAACTTATACGACTGTCTAACTTACAGGAATCTTAAATTTCTGAAATCTTTTATTTTATGCGTTTTATCTTATTTTGAGTACTCTTCCTTGTTTTGGCTTTTCGTGTTAAAACATACGTTTTAACCTGCTGATGATTTTTTTATCAAGGAGCACCAGTGGCGTAGATAGCTTTTCGAAGGGAGAGGGGATCGGTGGTCAGGATTATTTTTTCAGCACGCCAGGAATGAAAAAATGGGCTGTCGTTTGAAGGCTTAAATTCCGGAGCAATAGGTTTGGCACAGCGAACGCAGAACAACGCATTGGTCTCGGCGATGACACGATCCATGATAGAGCTGCCTGTAGAAATATGCTGAGATATTATCGCCAAAACGGGCGATGTGCCTACACTGCAGGTCGAGCAACGCGAAACCATGGAGCGGTATAAAGAACGAGGCAAGGAAGAAGAAGACGGTTTGGCACAGCGAAGCAAATATTGCACGTCGAACTAGATAATCGATGTAGAGCTTTCGTAATCCCCCTCCTAATGTTTGTCTACCTTTAATCGAGGTTGGACTAGCGACTCCTGAATGACACGCGGAACTTTAATTCCGTCAGGCAACGACGCACGACGGGTAGGGATAACTGAGAAGATTATAAAATCGCCTAAAGATTGTAAATGCGCAGAATACGCTCTACACTTTGAAAGATCGATCCTCGAAGATTACGGGGTGAACTTAGAATTGAAGGTTCCGAGCGCAAATGTTGTTAAGGATCGCTGTGAGTAGTTGTCTGCAGCATACTGTAATGTTCTGCAGAGCGAGGAAACAGGACGTAAATATACGCTGAGGCCACCTCTGGGAAGTAATACCGAAAGATGGCCCGGCGTATGAGCGAATGGTTGTGATTTTATTCGAAAAAAATCGTAGTATGATGCAGCATTGTTCAAGCAAATTAGTCCTGCATGTGCAGTGATGACGCTCAATTAGAAGCCTATTCCATCACTAGATATTCACAATACTGATATTCGCTAAAATGCCAAATTTTCTAAGTAAATTCTACCTGATCTGTTCCTGTGGCACACTATCTGAAAAACAACGCTTGAAGAAATCCAAAACTTATGTATGCCAGTATATGTTATGAATTGCCTAGGCAGTAACCATTAAGCAATTGAAAATACGATAAAACCCGGAAAATTTTGGTAAATATTGTTATGAAATGTACCCAATTAATAACAAAGAACTAAATTTATATAATTTAGCATACACAATGTGTGACCACGGGGATCAATCCCATTGACCCCCCTCCCCCTTATCTACGCCACTGAGGAGAACATTTAGAACTTTAGGGTTCCCTGTTTAGTAGCAACAGAACCTTGCCGTCCCAAGGTTCACCACATATTTCCCTGAATATCGGCTACTATTCTTTCTCAGTTCTCTTCACGAAGATATTACTTATGAAAAGAAGAATCATGGTGCTAGAGCCTCGTGAGATATTTTTGTTTCTCCAAATCGGCATGAAGGGGAGAGGGGAGGGATAGTATGGCTGATAATTTGCCTGAAAGCCGAATTCCGCAAGTATGTACAGCATTGGGTGTTCAGAAGTCTGGTCACCTTAGTTTAGGACGCACACCCACGATGAATCCGTGGATTCGATTCCATTTTATTGGATTTTCGTTCTGTCAAATGATCCCATCCCCAAGTGAATTTGGATTTTGACAGGACAAAAAATCAATAAAATGGTGTGCGCACTAACCACAACACCAACCAGACTACCCAGTTTTCTTGATCTGCGCAATTATCTTGCGTTAATGTGTGAAATTTGAGAACAATCGTATCGGATTTTGTGAGAACCACATCCAATCCTTCACGGACCACCTAGGGTCGCCTCAGGGACCACCAGTGATCCGCGGACCACCGGTTAAGAGCCGTTGCTCTGGAGAGTAGGTAACAATCCCCTCACTGTTTTGGAGCATTTATATTCGGCATTATTCTTTGAATATGTTCAAAATTATACATGTAAGTTCATTGTACAAGGGAGTTTTTGAGGACTCTGAAGATGTGTTTATAGTCTGCTCCCAGCGCCCGTTCTCTCGTCAGTTTGACGCCCCTTAGGTAATGTACCAGCTGTGCCGGAGGGTCCATTTAGAGCTACATTTTGGTGAAACAACCAGGGTACTAGCTATCACCGTTTTGGAGATACAGCCGCCTAAAGGTGACCGAAATTGTATGCCAAGTTCGACCGCCTTAGGGTCAATATTTACGGAGATGTGGGCAATTTTGGGTTTTCAAGTGAACATTTTCGAAAGTGGGTTTTGAAAGAGTCGATGTAGAGCGCACTTTCGAAAGTGGGTTTTGAAAAAGTCGATGTCGAGCGCATTTAGAGCTACATTTTGGTGAAACAACCAGGGTCCTAGCTATCACCGTTTCCGAGATACAGCCGCCTAAAGGTGAACGAAATTGTATGCCAAGTTTGACCACCTTAGAGTCAATATTTACGGAGATATGGGCAATTTTGTGTTTTCAAGTGAACATTTTCGAAAGTGGGTTTTGAAAAGCGCATTTAGAGCTACATTTTGGTGAAACAACCAAGGTCCTAGCTATCACCGTTTCCGAGATACAGCCGCGTAAAGGTGGCCGAAATTGTATGCCAAGTTTGACCACCTTAGAGTCAATATTTACGGAGATATGGGCAATTTTGTGTCTTGAAGTGAAAACTGTCGAAAGTGGGTTTTGAAAAAGTCGATGTAGAGCGCATTTAGAGCTACATTTTGGTGAAACAACCAGAGTCCTAGCTATCACCGTTTCCGAGATACAGCCGCCTAAAGGTGACCGAAATTGTACGCCAAGTTTGACCGCCTTATGGTCAATATTTACGGAGATATGGGCAATTTTGGGCTTTCAAGTGAAAATTTTCGAAAGTGGGTTTTGAAGAAGTTGATGTAGAGCGCATTTAGAGCATTTTGGTGAAACAACCAGGGTCCTAGCTATCACCATTTCCGAGATACAGCCGCCTAAAGGTGACCGAAATTGTTAGCCAAGTTTGACCGCTTTATGGTCAATACTTACGGAGATATGGGCAATTTTGGGTTTTCAAGTGAAAATTTTCGAAAGTAGAGCGTATTTAGAGCTAACTTTTTTGGTGGAACAACCAGGATTAACCACGTGGCAGAAGATGGCAAATGCCACATGCCCCGCGCTTTAAGGGGCCCCGCGTTTTCCTCCAACAAAAACTATAATAACGAACATGTCAACGAAATTCTAAAAGCTTGTTCCTTCTAAATTGTTATAATATAATACAATATCGTTGAACAATTTACGTCAGTGTGTTCCAAAGTTATAGCAAGGTTTATATTGCATAAAAATGCAGAAATATTTCTCGATTGGATAGGCACTTCTGTCAAAAGACGAAAGTGGCAATGGATAGGTCATACCCTCCAAAGAGGGCCAACAAATATTGCTAAGCAGGCCCTATATTGAAACCCACAAGGAGCCTATGCAAGCCGCCGTGTTGGACGACCTAGAAACACGTATAAACGATCGGTTGTTAGCGAGGCTGATTCAATAAACAAGAGATGGTCAGACCTGAAATCGAATAGAATAGAACAAGGTGGACAGTTGGCGTAGTTGATGCCCTATGCCCCACAAGGGGTTAACAGGAACCAGAGAGAGAGACATGCCGAAAGTTACAAAAAAAAACATTATCCAGTGGATTATGCTGGAAACAAATTAGACGCGTGGAATACTGCCGAAGAAAGCATCACAATGCATTTTAAATGGATAACTTGTTTTTTTTTTCGCTGTTGCTGTTGAACACCGATCACAAGTTACGCCGACGATCTCGTTGGTTAGCGCATGAGCTTCTATACTTTGAAATTGATAATGCTACACATTATTTTGTACACATCTTAATGCTTGGTATATTCGTGACTCTAAAATAAGAGTCAGACGGCCAGGCATTCAAAACATTTGCTTCGTGCTGTTGTGGTGCGCCGTACAACAAGGACAACCTGTATGAATCTCCGGCAATTCCAACCTGTGAGGGAAAACCTAATTGAAACTGTTTTTATTGCTTTATCGCTTGAGACTACTAAGAAGAAAAATACTCACATCATACAGGATGGTGTAGCCTGAAATATTCTCATAAATTGTATCACCGCACAAATAATAATAATAACACCCGAATCACGACCTTATGGACAGAACCCCACCACCACGTCGTGTAAGACGCTATTTAAGGGACAAGAAAAGGGAAGTCCAAAGATTTAAAAGAGTTCCTCTCGATAACACAAATACATACAAGGCGGCCTTAAAGCAATTACACACCAATGAGGTAACCAAAGCCATGAATGACCTATCCACAAACCGTGTCCTTCGCGCTCCACCACCCGACATCTCCACCGATGAACAACAACTACCCAGAGCAACACGTACCATCTTGGCTCAGCTTCGCTCTGGATGGTGCTCCAGACTTAACTCGTTCTGGTCGCGCATCGACAACGCCATTGCAGATATTTGTCCAGCATGTGGAGCCAGCCCACATAATGTGGACCATATTTTCGACTGCGCTGCCGCACCTACACAACTTACACCTATAGCACTATGGGAAAACCCCATTGAGGTGGCAACCTTCCTAGGTCTAGAACTTGAGGATAGGCTGCCAACCATATATGAATGACAATACTAGTTCCCCCCCCTCACTTGCGCCGCTACAACAACAACAACCGCACAAATAGTGGGGAAATAATACAAGGAGAATTCAGGACAAGGTTTGAGAGTAGTGATGGGAGAAAAGTCGTTCATTAAAACTCGTTCAATGACTCATTTCATCTAATATATGTATGTACATACATAGCAAGCTTTTTTTTTGCTGACATGCACATTGAGCGCATCTTGATTGGCTGCTCAGTGTATTATACCCTTCACTATATGAAAGGGTATATTAACTCTGTCATGAATTTTGTAACGCATTGAAGGAAGCATCTCCGATCATACAAAATATGTATATAAATGATCAGTATGACGGGGAAAGTCGACTGGAGAATGTCCGTCTGTCTGTCTAGACAACCATACTTTTACTGCCCACGCACTCCGCACCATGTCTCCGAAATCAGAAAACCTCAATGATAGTGTTACTACTCATTTGCTAATTTCGGTTCATTCGAATCGATCACTCATCATCATCACTCAGCCAGCACAACAGAATGTATCTGAGTACAGTAAGAGTAACAAACCACTCAGTGCTCGGTCGGTCGGTACTCGACTCGACTATGCACACTGAGCTGTGAGCACATCAGTTCAGTGTGTCAGAGTAAAAAATCAGCTCAGTGCTCAGTAGTGTGCCATACTTCATATTGAGCATTGTTCAATGGAAATCGTTGACTTTTGTTAAGAGATTTTTTGACTGAATAAATTTTGTAAAATGTTATTGTTGGCGCTTGGCGGTTGCTATTCTACAAGTCGGCAAATTATAGATTTAAGTATTTTATATATTTTGTAACTGAACGAATCAATAGCACCGCTGCTGAGCCAACTCTTTTGCTCAGTTTGCTGAGTCGTTCAAACTGAAAGACTCATTCATGTGCTAACCATCACTATCTGAGAGTAGCACTTTGCATTTCATTTGCTGTTGCTACAAACTCTTCATAAAAATAAATAACAGGCGCGACAATCCAGCATTCGACTAAGGCCGCAGGATGTGTTAGTGACACCCTATTTCCAAGATCTTATCTGCTTTTTTTGTTGAGGTAATGAGATCAGCATCACGCTCAGCAGTGTTATTTATCCCCATAAATGGGTACTCCTTTAACATCTGTGCACCGAAGGTCCGCGCACTAACCGCTAGACCAAACAGACTACACAAACTCTTCATAGCTAGAACAAATTATATCTGTTGGAAATGTAGGAGAGACAGACAAAATCGGCATAAAATTAAGACAAGTGAAACGTTTAATACAAACAATATATTTTTACTTCATCGCTTTTACAATACTTATGCTTATTTTATACATTAAAAATGTTCGAGTCATTTGCGGATTTTAATAAGAAAATAAAATTGGGGGAAAAATTAAATCATAAAATATGTAGTTTGTTATACAATCGTCACCGCATAGATCAATTCCACAATGGCATTTTAAGGTTCAGTTTTGCTTTATTCTAAATAAAAATATGTAGATTGTGTTTGATTTTACAATTTAAGTATGTATGTATGTAAATTAATACAAATACTGGAACATTACTAGCTCACCGGGAGGACCGCGTGTTTCCATCAGGTTCAGATGCCTTCATTTCTGAATCTCTTACGGATAGACGGAACCCAAAAAATGTTAAATCAACAGCTTATGAATTTCCTTATGTGATTCAACGCACTTGCATTAATACATTTCGGGAAGATAAAAGTTAGGCTACCTACTGGGTTTCAAATATTATTCAGTCCTGAAATTAAGGCACTAGGTAATTCTAATTGATGAGGCCTATTCAGTTGATTTATTTTCAAATAAACTCTTAATTAACGTACACTACAATGTTTTTGATTTTACAAGAAAGTTAAGTTTCTTTTTTATGTTTTTTTCTGTTGTGCTTAATCACATCTCTAATAAATTGTATACATAGACTTTGGTATGATCTTCTCTTTTAATTCACTTAAAAACAAAAAAAAATATATTCATTAAGATTTGATTTTATAATTTCGCTTAACAGCTCTTCAGTACGCCTAAAAGTCTCAACGTTTCGCCATTTCTTAAATTCAAAAGAAACTAAAATGTTGTACTTAAATTAAAAAAAAAATATTATTGTTTCACTTACAATATACCCCATTGTTTCTTTAAATTGAGAAACTAAAAATAAAACTGTTAATGACTTGCTGTTATCTCGGTAAGTTTTTGTGCTTAGTAAAATCTTTCTTGTATTTTGATAAATACAATAAAAATAATTGATTCCCGCGCCTAATCGCTAATCTCCTAATTCAAAAATTTTAATTTATGATTTACGTCTAGTAGTCAATATTCCCTTGAGCTCCAGTGATAATGGCATCAATCCAAATTCGTGCGGCTGCATCGGAAGCTGCCTGTAAATGATAGCTGCGTTTCTTGGTTTTTACAATAAATGTACAGTGCGGTCGACCACTTTTTGATGTATTCAAATGGTCCAAGTAGACTTCGTCGATTGTCTGAAAATGGGAGAAAATAGGGAAAAAAATATTAGTGCGATGTGGACGGTTGCCTTTTAAAAAGTCATAAAAATGTGATTTTATTCGTGGTGTTTTACATTAAAATATTGATTAACAATGATTGGCGTTTTTCAATAAGTTTATCTAAAGCCGAAGGCCAAGGTAGCTAGTGCTTAAATTACTTTTAAGATCTTCATAATTGTATTACGCTTGCTCTTAATTAAAAATAATAATAAATCAATAAGTTTAATCAACAAACTACAGTGTCGTGCTTAATAACAACCGTTTAGGCACAAAAGCGTTTCTGTTACAAAACTGTTATCTTAAAATGGAAAGGATACACATACCGAAAAATAAGCTCCTCCGCGTGGTTTACGCTCGGATTTATCTGAATAATAAATGAAGGCGTTCTTCTGCCGATCCAGCACAAACCACCGTCTTGACCATCCATGGAATGTCGCTCCCAACTTATGCAAATACCTAAAAGCAAAAAGATAAGCATTACATTACTCTGATCATAAGAAGTCTCCATCAAAACTTACCCCCGACAACTGGTCGAATCAAGAATCACATGCGGACATAGTGTGATTTGGTGTCCGGCCGATTCAATGTGTTGTCTCAAGTCTAAATCCTCGGAAAATATTGGCAAATAGCGGGTAAGTGGACGTTGATGTTTGGGCAAATTCCGTCGACTGCCACTCACTAAACGATCATTTTCACCCGAATCGTTTGAATTAACACTTGTTCGTTTCGCATCGTCACTACTACTGTCGCCTGTCAAGCGATTTGGTCCGATATCATTGGACGATTTAAATTGTTTCTCGGAGAGTAGATCGTAGCTAAGATCGGAATTGGCTTCCGACAAGGGACGAATTTGATGATCGAATTCAGGATTTGAGTGCCGTTGCTGGAAAGAGGTGGAAAAAATTAAATTTTAATAAATTAGGAAATATCAAGGCGATATGCGATATCAATGGAAGTTCCACTTGATGGACCCAAGGCCAGAGGCAGACCGAAGAACACCTGGATATGCCAAATGAAAAAGCAACAACAACGCATTGGTCTCGGCGATGACACGATCCAAGATAGAGCTGCCTGTAGAAATATGCTGAGAAATTATCGCCAAAACGGGCGATGTGCCTACACCGCAGGTCGAGCAACGCGAAAACGTGGAGCGGTATAAAGAACGAGGCAAGGAAGAAGAAGAAATTAGGAAATATCTAGTAATGAAGTCAAGTCATGAGATGTATTTTCGGACATTTTATTTGCACAAAATTTGTACAGATCTGGTATATATGGAAAGTCGGTTAGTCGAATTCATAAAATATTGACTGTTCGTTATGTAGTGTTCAACACAAATAGAAAAACTGTGAGAAAGCAGAATTTATCTGGTATCCAGTTCCACTGTACATTTCTCCCCACTTAAGCAAGGTACTACGTTTTTCTATCGTGCCTTTTGTTATTTTCGGCAAACGATTTGCGTAGCTTCTTGCACTCTTTTGCCATCGAACGTCGCCATGCAAGTCTTACAGCCCGTTCACACTTCGGGCGATACGATAAGAAGCTTCCCATCGCAAGAAAAAAAATTTTAGCATTTAAATAGGAACCAGCATGAACCTGCTTGTACCATTCAGACTGCTTGCGATGCGACGTAGGGTTGTACGATGGAGAACTTTTCCATGTCGAATCAGCGTGCTTTTTCAGCAGCTGTAATGTGCATTGCCGCCGTTAAAATCTTCTACCAGCGACATGGAGGATACGATTTGTGTTTAGATCGGGTTTGTAATGGCATGGAGTTGTACAATGGTGGCATGGTGTATTGTATGTACGTCTATATAAATGGAGAGGCTGGTTTCGTGTTGTTTGCTGCTGTTTGATGCTAATAGAGAGATATCAGCATGATTTGTTTTCAGATCGGCTTCAGTTGCCATATTGAATTTTTAAATATACACATATCTACATACATGTCGATGATCATGTAAAGTGTTATAGATTTGTATATATTACATGAATGGATAGTCGTACGTAATGTAATAAGGGATTGGACTACTAAATACCGTTTGTGGAAATTTACAGTGCTGTACAGCCTAGTAGCGTACACGTACCCATAAAAAAGGGCGGAAATCCGACTTGGCAAGATTTTGTTTATAGAAATCTATGAATAGGTCAATGAAGTAACATTTGTGAAAACATGCAGTGCAATCCGGTTTATGCCTACGCTACGTATAAGAAAATCTCGGAGTTATTACCGCAGAAAACATGGGTACCATTTTGGGTCGAGCAACATTTTTTTCTTGTTTTTAACCTCAAATTCGGAATCAGCGGTCCATAATTCTTTTAATGTTTCTTTCCACGAAGTTGATCTGAAATCATACCCATATCAGCAGCAAATCGCACGAGCCAGCGCCGCGCCGTAAAAGATCCCCGTGAAAAATCAGGTTTTCTTGCCATAGAAACAAATCGCTTCGGCTCGCAACCAATCGCATCGCCCGGCCCGACATAGCAATGAGTGTGCACACATCGCATCGCCCGGCCCGGCCCAGCCGGAAAAGCTCGGCGTCCTTAGCCTTCGAAATCGTTTCGGGTCAGAAAATTTTCAATATTCGACAAAGACACGTATTCACAAAAACAAAAATTTTGTTAACGCTTTCCATGTACTGCTGCCATCAAATAGCACAGAAAGCACCAGAGAGCGGACCATACCCAGCTTGGTTTTAATGCTGAGATAACTATGCTTTGGCAGATTTTGAACATTGGATTTGTTGATACGACGAGCCACGATGCTGCCGAGGTAGACCTGCTGTATAGGCTGTCCGTGCTACTCCTGCGCAAGGCCGTCCATATTGAGTTCCGGTTTACAACTGTCAAATGCCTAAAATAAATGATGTTGACAGTCTTAATCCAAATAGAAGCCTGCCTTAGCTCCCGGCCACTGTGCCCGCTATCCGACGATCCCTCCGACTTAACAGCACTCACTCCATCTCATTTCCTGATAGGAGATACTATGCTGGGACCCCCGCAAGTCGATCTAATGGAAGTCAATTTAAATTGATTAAGCAGATGGCAGCTAACCCAAAGGCAAAACTTTTGGTATCGTTGGAAAACTGAATACCTTGGAAGATTACAAAACTTTTGGTATCGTTGGAAAACTGAATACCTTGGAAGATTACAACAGAGACCAAAATGTATGGCGAAACAACCAAATATGAAAATCGGCGACCTATGCTTGCTTGTTGATGAAGAAAAACACCTAATTATTTTGCCAAGGAATGGCAAACTGAGTCAACTAGTCATTGAGAAATTACACCGAGATACATTTCATGGGGGAACACAATCGATGTTGACTACTCTTAGGAGAAAGTTCTGGATCCCAGATGCCAGAAGATTGATAAAGAGCGTTGTACACAAATGTTTAAAATGCTTTAAGATTAAAGCACAAGGCTCCTCCCAGTTGATGGGACATCTACCCGAACCGAGAGTGACCATAGCCAGGCCATTTACAAATACAGGAGTCAACTATTGCATCAGAAATTCAATGTTCTTCACCCGCTGTTGCGTTAATCCGAATCGCCTCCAAATCTGAACAAATGAAAAGCAAGTGAAACGGAAGGTTAAACTAAGCACATTGCTCAATGATGTTGATGTGCTCTTCGCCGATAGAACTTCACCTGATGTGACTCGATTGAGAAGTTCAGCGAAGTGTTCTTTCCATCGCCTCATTTGTTTTCCTTCTAAGATTAGTACGCTTCCATCGCTGTCTTTGACAAGGTGTTGAGAAAAATAACGACCATCTGTATACTCCTTGATTACACCGTAAAGCGTAAAGAGCACCCAAATTGCTTCTTGTGGCTTTCTTTCTCTTTTGTCGCACCGCACACTACGTTGAACCTCGCGTGTTTTTTTTTTTTTTCAAGAAAGGATTGTGATTTTGTCTCGATTGCCATTAATTATTGCAGCTAAACGAATCTTCAGCTCTTGTCTTTCAACAATTTGCTGCCATTTAGCTTGTATGGCTTTTGTTGACATCTCTATCTCGACGACTAGATATCCCAGCTGCCTTAATCGAAAGTTATGATCATTAAATTTTTGTAGAACAGCTGGATTGTTATGTCGGGCAGTACTGCATTTACGGCGCCTGGGTTTTTCATCACTCTGTCGGCGCACGGCGGAAACCCGTCGGATTTCTTGTCCGAGCAGTAAAAATTCAGTTCGAGACAGGGTTCCATACAGTTCCTTGCCTTCCTAACATGACCCTACAAGCCTGCCTCGCAATCGCTACCAGTTGGTTGATCAGAGTACAACATTAGAGAATTACGTGTTGGCGAGTTGAACTCACCACTATCCCAATATCTTATATCGTTAACTCCCAAGATGTCGGAATCTTTGTCCAGAAACTTAACCACATTCCAGGATATAATTTTTGTCAGTACGATAGCCTTAAGTAGAAACCGGTGAGTCACAGGAGTCCATTTTTTGTTTAGCTTCTTATACTCCTGAACACTCACGCACATGTATACCGAGGAGTACCAAAAGGCGTCTTTTTTTATTCCTACTTTAATTTTAAAATGAAACTTCATTTTGACATACAGTCTTGACTCGATAATCCGGATCAATTATTACAAGGGGTAGTCCGAACCGAACTAACGAAACATCCGGTTTAGCGCAATAATGCATTTCAGAAGAAAATCAGTCAATTAAATTTGGTGGTCTGGATTAAGAGTTATATCTGGAGTAAAGATGGTCCGGATTACCGATTACAGACTGTATTTCTATAGAATTTCGCGTAAAATGCCGATCGTAGTACTGAGTGTTACTTAGAAAAACGCGTAACAATAAGAGAATTGTTAAAAGGTCCTTCACTTGTTAGATGAATGCTGAAATTTCAACAAATTTATCTCATCAAGGAATCGTATCATATCGGCTCCTGATTCCGCACAAAACTCAAAAGGACTTCTAATTCTTTTTATAACCCATAAAAGTAATTAGTGGATTTTTCGAAACATAAGTGAAAGAACTACACAAAATGCAAATACGCCGGAAATTCTTGAAATTCTGACAACTTCCCCGCCATTCAAAAACTTACACAAATATCCTTTCACATAACACAAATCTCACCTGAATATATTCAACCCTATATCTGTATGACGGCTGCGTCCGTCTCTTTACATAAGTCATCCAAACAGACATTTTAAGGTCTCAAATTAATCAGCAACACAACATGAATGCACTTAGCAAGAAAATCACACAATCGGGAATTATTAAAAATCCGAACAGTGTCGTGAATATTTTTAAGTATTTTAATTTAATTTTCACACGATTTCAAGCATCACACACCGCATGATATGTGTCGCTTTAAAAATAAACTAAATACAAAATATGTTAACCATACTGGCTAATAAAAATATCCCAATCATGAGTAATTCACTAACGATACTCTATATTTATTCATTTCACGAAACAAAAAATCTAGACTACACGACACGGATCCAATATTTTCATTTACTGTCTCTCCACTAAATCTAAATACAAATATTAGTTGACAACGGACGAATTGATGATTTGATGACCCCCGAACGAGCAAAGTTTGTGGCCTCCCGTGATACACTACAGAGTTTGTAACAAACCGACCCGATCAATTAGGTACACAATAGTGAATTAACATAAAATGTTTTATATCTTTTCACTGGGAAAGTATGGAGGAGCGCGACTACTGGGCGATCACAGCGTAATGCTTTACCGCAGCTAAACAGATACATACGAGTGAGTATGGGGTCCTCTTTTTGGCTGGCGCTAATGTTCTGCTGTGAATAAATCTAGATATCGTTTGCCAAAAGATGTGCGAAAACCACACGAAAATTGCAAGAGTAGAGAAAAGTGTGTGATTCTTTTTCAGAAAACATATTAAGAAAAGGAGATGTCGTCTATTCGATTAGTTTGGAGTGCCGCGGACGCGGTTTATATAGTTGACCGCATTTTCTTTTACGAAATGCTCCCGGTGTTTCTGTATACGAAAAGTGCAGTAAATCACACAACTTATACGCTGAAATACTTACTACAACTAAATTTTTAAATTGCTTGTTACACCGAATGAGGCACACCCATTTAGAGGGGTTTTCATTTAGAGTTGTAGATTTTAAAAATACAAAAAAAAATCATTTAAGTTTTTCAAAAACATTTAGCTGAACCGTGCCTTTTTTCTTGGCATGCTGCACATTTATCTATTATTCAGGGAATAGGAGTGCAAGTTCTCATAAGAAAATTTGATTTGGAATGAATCCGTTCTATATTTTAGGTAGATAAAATGAATAGAAATAAAGATATAGACTATATCATCAAAAATTCAATCTTATTATGTAGTTAGTGCGCACACCTTCGGTGCACAAAGCCGTGGGTCCGAGTTTGCTTATAAAAAAAATGGATATAGGTATCTGCAATTCGATTGTAGAGCTCTGCTCCCTAATAGCATACCCTATACATTTATAAAGTATGACAAACACGATAAACTTGTTCTATTGAACATTGATATGCACCAGTAGAAATTGTTGTGATTTGAATAATAAGCAAAATTCTCATGTGACTCTTGATGAAAACAATTTAGAAAAAGATTTTATAGAATCAAATAAGATAAGGAACATACAAATTATGTATTGCCGTATAAAACGATTATTTCTTTCATACAGTTGGTTGCTAATTTCACTAAAGTATCTATATCCACAAATAACGCTTTTTGAAGAATTATGTCGCTTTGGACCAGCAATCATGTTTTCGCTAACATATCCACAGGACAGGTTTTCGCAGAAATGTACATTTTCAGAGTAATAGGCCAAAAAAACGGACATACTCTAAAAAATTTGGGGTTTTTCGCGATTTTCTCCGTGTTCCATAACTAAATTTTGGCGAGAAGCTCCGGGTTCGAGCTCAGCACCCCAAAAAAACATAAGAAACAAAAAAAAATTCCACCACATTTTGCAATCTCAAATTACGTAATGACTACACTATTTACTACAGCTACGCTACACCTTCAAAAATTTACCGTTTTCAGTACAGCCCAACCAAAGTTAAAGCTTGCATGATAGCAGATGAGATTGGCGTCAATCGACGCGAGGTGTTATCTCCTAATCAATGAGAGCTTCCCATCAAAATTTCGTTGCAAAACAGGGTCAAAATCACGAAACACCCAAACATTTTTGCTGTTTTTTCTTCTTTTTGCAACTAACTCTGAAACTATCCATTTCCGCGAAAAAATCTCCAATCTCCATGAAAACGTTAGAGAGAGCACCTGATCGAGCGTCCAAAGAGATATAAATATTATAAATCCGTTGAGCGGTATTACTACAATTGATAATTTAAATTTGCCATTTATAACATAGTTTCATATTATGAAATAAATTTTGGGAACGGTTTTTCATTTTTGATCGCAAAAGTTGAATTCTTCTTGTTCTTTACGTATTTTCGGTGCTAAGCCTGAATCCGCAGCTTTCCACCAAAATTGCGTTGTGAAACAGGGTCGCTAAAACGTAAAAAAATCTGCCAATTGTAGCGATACCGTTTAACGCATTTGGAAAATTAATGTCGCGTTAGACCCGCGATCATGTTTTCTGAAACATGTTCAAGGATAGGTTTTCGCAGAAATGTACAGTTTCGGAGCGAAAAAAACCGAAAAACTCCGAAAGTTTTGAGTTTTTTTGCGGTTTGACCCTGTTTCGCAACGAAATTTTGGTGGGAGCCTCCGGAATTGAGTTCAGCACCCCCAAAAAACATAAGAAACAAACAAAAAAAAACATTTTCTCCACCACATTTTGCAATCTCAAATTACGTAGTGACTACCATATATTATGCTACAGAATTGAATGTGTTGAGATTTCGTTGAGGATATACAGGGTTATTGGTTAAGTCGACCTATTCCCTGCAACACGTTATAATAGGGTCAAAATGCAACAAAATGAGACCATAAATGTTAGGCCGATTTTCAATGGTCACTGAGATATATGAATTTTTAGGTTGTTTTGAAATAACCTAGAATTTTGCCATTTAAAATAAGAATTAAAAAAAACTACTAAGGTAATGGGATTAAACTTATTTTTGGATTTTAGTCAATACCATAGCAGACATTTCTTAATCATTTAAAATTTCAAAAACCCATCACAATTCGAAATTTTTAATTTTAAATAAAAAAAAATTTTCTTAGATTTTTTGAAAGATATTTTTTAATGCAGTATTACTAAAAAAAATTATATGACATGGAGTCTGCAGACCACTGGAAAAACATACGCGTATTGTCAGCTTTCCAAAAAGGTGTCAATGTCAATACAAATATTTGAAATAATTGAAACACCTAGCTGCAACTTGTTCGGGGACCATAATTTCCTTTGATAAAAAATGAAATAAATGTCATTAAATTCAAAATGCATCGTATAATGTACTACTTTATTTAATTTTTTATCAAAGGAAATGATGGTTCCCGAACAAGTTGCAGCTAGCTGTTTCAATTATTTCAAATATTTGTATTGACATTAACACCTTTTTGGAAAGCTGACAACACGCGTATGTTTTTCCAGTGGTCTGCAGACTCCATGTCATATATTTTTTTTTTAGTAATACTACATTCAAAAATATCTTTTAAAAAATCTAAGAAAATTTTTTTTTATTTAAAATTAAAAATTTCGAATTGTGATGGGTTTTTGAAATTTTAAATGATTAAGAAATGTCTGCTATGGTATTGACTAAAATCCAAAAATAAGTTTAATCCCATTACCTTAGTAGTTTTTTTTTAATTCTTATTTTAAATGGCAAAATTCTAGGTTATTTCAAAAAAACCTAAAAATTCATATATCTCAGTGACCATTGAAAATCGGCCTAACATTTATGGTCTCATTTTGTTGCATTTTGACCCTATTATAACGTGTTGCAGGGAATAGGTCGACTTAACCAATAACCCTGTATATATTTGCGTTACTCAACTAGTCACTTTTTTATTTATAATCGAACTTACAGTTATCCTGCGACTTCCGAGGGTCGATATTTTTTCAAAACTTATCATATTGGTTATTCATACCATTATTAACGCTCGTATATTTTTTTTACATAAAAAGCAGGACAAATGCATCAAAAATCGTCGTGTGACGACAATGAACAATGCTACTAAAAAAAAACAGGACAGAAAAAAGGGTAACCATATTTGCGTACCTTTCGAATTTGTCAGCAATAGGTGTGCAATCTCAAACGCTTGTTTCAGTGTAGTTTGATCAGATGAGAAATTTATTAAATGTCTTCGCTTCTTTGACAATCATTTGGACACCTGCTTAGAGAGCAACTGATTGGCGATCGCCTCCGGGTACATAAATCATCACTGAACATTATGTTCAAAAGTTTTAAATAGCCGTGTAGTTTTAAGCTCTTTAATATTCGAAACATCGATTTAAAATATGAAGGGCTCATTCATACAATGAATTTGCAAATGGCTATAATTTAATTTAAAAATTATAAAAATTGACTTTATTCGTCATTTGTTGAGGACAAAGCCGGACAAAAGCAGGACTTTAGATTTTTTGGCAGGACGGCAGATTAAGGTTGAAAAAGCAGAACAGACCGTTATTGTGATATCGTGTTAAAGCATTGATTCCCAACTCGCAAATGCCGGCGGACCACTTATCCTGAAATGACTTGCTACGGACCACCATTAGAGTGAGTGGATTGAAAAGTTTGCGGAATGTGCGAGAAATTGTAATAATAGGGCACGTTTTTGTTAAATTTTTCAATTCCCGTCAGGGTTGATACTTTTTTCTTTTCCGTCATTCTCATTCTAGCTTTTTTAGTCTTTGTAATAACACAAATTCCGTAAAATTATAAAAATCTTTCGTGGTAAATCTCAATATTTGACCTGAACCCAAAACACAGCCACATTCATTCCCTCTGATGTGATCGTCCTTTCCTACTTTCTTTGTTTGTTGTTCTCTAGAGAAAAAGTAGTAGGTTTATATTTTTCGGTGAGCACGATTTGGCGAAAAACTCCAATGTAACGAAACCAAACAATCTCTCGAAGCGGTTATGAATAACTTGCTGGCAGGCATTGTTCAAGATTAATCAATTTCTCAACGAATTCTCGAAAACTGACTTTGTTACTTAACAAAACTGGCAAGCAAGCGTTTCCTAAATGAATTTGAGTTACCTTTTCTAAACAATTTTAGGACTTAAGCGCACCTCATATCCATACCATAAACTTTTCAATATTCCTCGTATGTTCCATAATGCCATAATAATTGTATTAAATTAAATTATATAAAACACTGTTTGCTCCGATAAATGCATTTTAGAACAAATATTAAATTACAGCTTCAGCTAATTTTGATTTTTTTAACTTCTAAAATGCTCTTTGCTGAGCACTGAAATAAGATTATGTTATTGGAAAAAAGACACCAAACGCTGAAAAAATATACGGAAGGAACGAGTTTTTCAATCTAATCTGCTGTGATTTTCAAATTTATCGTAATATGCTTCGCAAAAAAGGATTGTAATTGAGCTTCGCAAAGATAGTGTTTCGTTGACTTTTTATTCTGGGAAATCACGAGAAAATTCGCTTTGAAAGGATGTAAATAGCAGATCCGTCAGAAATTAGTACCCAATGGACATACATTTTAACTTAATTATTATCAAATTACGAAATTTTGTAATTTTTTGGGTTTATTAATTGAACAATTCGATATACATATGTATGTAACTCAAAAAGTTCGGATAAATATAAGTAAAAATCAAAAGTTGTTGTTTCAATGCGAACCAGCTACATAAATTTGCAACTCTTGTAATAGGTCTATTTGCAAAGCCTTGCTTATCTAGAAGCAAATACGTATTACAGAAAACAATTGCTCCACAAAATTGTTTAATTTTGATTTATTAATCAAGAAGAAATACTTATTACACTTTTGTAAGTTAAAGTAACTAAATTCATTTGCGGACCATCTCCGAGCCTCTCACGGACCACCTTCAGTCCGCGGACCACCAGTTGGGAAACAGTGTGTTAATGTCATTAAAATTCATAGCCTGCCCGTCTAAAATTAAAATTTGTCACTTCCCGGATTGCATAAGGCATTCAAAAAATTTAATCTCACTTTCTGAGACTATATAAAATTCTACATGAACTGAATCTTTTGCGGCTTAATACAGGGTGTCCCATAAGTTGTGGTGCGGTTAGCCGAACGTGGATGATAGAGCACATGGTGCCTACTACGAAAAAAAATGCAGGCTTCTATTTTTAGTTATACTTATACCCAATCAAAAGATAGTCGAAATAACCCACGCTTTGTTTTAATTGTTCACGGACTGTTCACATGTAACTGTAAATCCCAATATTTTTTACATTTGCATTTTGCACTATACCTGCAATAAAATGCTCTATCTTTTACAGCCCACCTCGAAAAGCTCTTTTAGTTTTGAGAGAAATCGGACTTTCTTTGGGGAACCGAGTGATCAAAATCGTTGATTTATCAAAGTTCAAATAACTCTACGGTAAAAAATATCGGTATCACATTTGTTTCATGATTCCTAATTTTAGTCAGAAGATTTTTTTGAAAGACCAGATTACACGGTATTTTTAGATAAATAATTGCAACCCTTAAAATGTAAATAGTCCTCTGGAGGCCCATAAATTTGCTTAAATAACTTTTCACTTTCCATTAAAACAGGAACTGAACAGATATTTTGCATTTTGAATGCTGCAATAATTTAGCTAAAAATACCATGGACTCTGGCCTTATTTTTTTTTACTAAAATTAGGAATATATATCAAGCAAATGTCATACCGTAATGGAATGTTGGCTTTAATTGATAGAGGATTTTGTTTCCGTTATAGTGCAAAAAGAAAATTTGAAAAATTTTGAGAATTACAGTTACAATGCGTGAACAATTAAAACAAAGCTTAGGTTATTCCGACAATCTGGTGATAGCGTATAACTGTAACGAGACCGAGGCTAATTTCGGGCGCGGCCGAAATTTGGATACCCTTCGCTCCCCTCGGGCTAAAAGTTTTTTCGGGCGTACCTATGACTTGTGTCCAGTCCTCCCCGCTTCCATGCTTTTCCTTGAATTTCGACATAAGTGCCGGGGCGACGATTTATTGGGGGAAGCGGGGGACGTGGTTTTCTTAGATTAACCAAAGGGGGGAGGGGGGGGGGGGGGGGGTTGTACGGCAACCCAATGAACGCATGGCCTTTCCATCAATTTTTACGTATGTTTGAGGCATTAATTATAAGATTTGGTTGAAATTGGTGGACAAATAAAAAAGTTTTTCTTCGAAGAACCTAATTTGGGGGTTGGGTTTATATGCCAGCCCCATGACCCCATGGTCCGATTTAATTCATTTTTGCATTGTTTTGTAACATCAATAAAAATACATTTCCATGAGGTTTGATTGAAATTGGTGTGCAAATAAAAATGTTTTTTCTTAGAAAAAATTGATTTGGGGAGCTAGGTTTGTATGGTGGCCCCATGACCACATGGTCCGACTCCATCTAATCATACATATGTTTTATGTCATGAATAGAAACAGATTTGTGTGAAGTTTGGTTGAAATTAGGGTATAAATTACAAAAATCTTAGAAGAACTTATAATTTGGGGAGCTAGTTTTGTATGACAGCCCCATGACCCCATGGTCCGATTTGGTCCATTTTTACATATCTTTTGTGATATCACTAGAAACACATTTGTGCAAAACTCGATTGAAATCGATGAGAAAATAAAAAAGTTTTTCTTAGAAGAACCTAATTCGGGGGAGTAAGTTTGTATGGCAGCCCCACGACCCCATTGTTCGATTTGATCGATTTTTACATATGTTATGTGTCAGCAATGAAAACACATTTGTGCGAAATTTTATTGAAATTGGTCCATAAATAAAAAAGTTTTTCTAAGAAGAACGTAATTTTGGGGGTAGGTTTGTATGGCAGCCCCACGACCCCCTTGTCGGATTTTAGCGATTCAAACATACAAACTGCCTGCAACAAAAAGAAGCATGTGTACAAAATTTCAGCTTCATAGCTTTTAAATTGGCCGAGTAAAACGCGTAGCAACAGACGGACAGACGGACAGACGGACAGACAGACAGACGGACATCGCCCAATCGACTCCCCATGTTATGCTGATCATATATGTATACTTATTATATGGTCGGAGATGCCTCCTTCAATGCGTTACAAACTTCATGACAAAGTTAATATACCCTTTTCGCTTAATAAGCGAAGGGTATAAAAATAGGTGACTGAAATTGTTTTGAGAGGTGGCGGCCACCCTGTGCGCTATCAGCCACTTACGGCTTGACGTTGACTTATGGCACACCCTCTATAACAACACTGCTCCCAAGATATACACAAATTTCTTCCAATTTGGTTTTTTTTTGTCATTTAAAATTCAAAGAAACAAAAAATATTTTTGAACTTCAAAAGAGAAAATTTGGAAAGTTGAAGTTTAGATTTCAACATTTTAGGATAACACTTTACAGTGTAAAGTTACAGGGTCATACATTTCAGATGATGATGAAAATTATGATAAAATCAATATCAAATTTTAAAAAATTGTGATTTTCTAAAAAAAATTTTGAAATCGATTGCTGCGAAAAAAAATCAAAAGACCAAGAATTGATTTCTTCGTAATGAAATTGAGTCGGACAAATTCCATTGGGTCTCTCTCGATGTCAGATGTGGTTCACGATATGAATATTTATTAGAAAAGATGTGAATGTTGTCAAATCGGTCGGTTACATTTTTATTGAAAAATTGGGGTCTGCGCCGAAGAAGCCCACTACAGAAAGAGATACTTCTCTGGCAGTTGCTTAGCCGCAAATTTTGATTTAGGTTCAACTGGTTATTAGAATGAAGAGACCGGTGAGTTGTCATTCGGATAACATTGAGCTGAAGTGCTGCCTTTACTGGAAAATCCTCACGAAACTTAATTTTAATATGTATATAAGGAGATCAACTTTTTGGTTTCTGTGTTAGACAATTTCAAGTTCAAAATCTACATTTTTCATTTATTCAGAATTTAAAATTTTTGGATGATTTTGACAGAAAAAGGCTAAAAGCACAATAACGGTAAATTTCCAATTCTATTAATGATGTTTTTACTCAGATTGTACTATCGACTCTATCAGTATGACCCATCCAAATGTGGGGATCAAAATATCTCTTTTTCTGAAAAACAAGTCCCCACTTACTATATCTTGTAATTTCAAAATCCCTAACTCCCTAACGTCCTGCCGGGCATACCACCTTGACTTCTTCTTCGTCTCTGTACCGTAACCCCTTGTGGTGCATGGTGCGTTCACTCAGCCGTTTATAGGCTACTTCGAATCAACGTTATATTGCATATATAGGAGTGTATATAATGTTGCAAGGACTATATATTTCCTGGACCACGCCGAGACTCGATCTCCGGACCTCTAGATAACTAGCATCGTAGAGTGCGACTCAACCAAGTGAGCCACAGAGCGTGAAAACATTCAACACCATGTTGAACTAGATATTTCGGAATGACGAAATTTTGATCTAGGGGCAAAATTTTAAACTGGCGAAATAATGAGCGTCGGGATTTTGAAGAGCGGGGATAGAATACATATGTGGAAATCGTAACCAACCCTCTGTATATATTGTACCCTCTCAACGGATTTAAAAAAATAAATTTAGCGAAAAAAATCTATAGACAATATGCTTAAATGTTCCTGTGCTAATAAACAGCTTATGCACAGGCTTAGCCGAAAAACCGCTTAGACTGATGATGGAATATAGAGATCACTCATTTTTAAACGATTGAATATTCATCTCTTATCCGAAGAGAAACGTCTACAATTCTTGTATTTTTGGCCAAAATATGTTACATATCGCCATCATCACTTTTGACTTACGTCAAATTGAATTTTCATTTTGAAATTGATATTTTTCAATTTTCACTCGACACTTTGGACGGAGATAATGTGCGCCACCCCTATCCTGCCCCGTCATAGGAGTTAAATAATGATCACTAAGTACCTATTTGTAGAAATCATGAATCAAAAAATACATTTATTTGAAGATGACCCAGACAATCAGTGTACGAGAAAAGTTCAGAC
Organism: Microchrysa polita; assembly: GCA_949715475.1. Lineage (NCBI taxonomy): Eukaryota > Metazoa > Arthropoda > Insecta > Diptera > Stratiomyidae > Microchrysa > Microchrysa polita. The sequence continues at coordinate 13,550,692 of OX454418.1, read as the reverse complement.
CAAATAAAAACACCGCAATGAAAAATAAACACACACTATACTGATAAATTAGTTGCATATTGTGTGTTTACCGAATATAATGAGTTGAAAACACAAATAATACCTACATAGTAAAATTTCAATAATACTCGAATAAACGATTTAAATCTGAAGAATAACACACCTCTATCAAGATACACAATTATTTTTTTACGTAAATAAAATGTGGATTCTAACCAAAAGTGTCTGAAAGTTGGACCGTTTTTTTTTCTTTCTTTTTGTTTTCAAACACGTGAAATTAAGCATATGTATTTTTGAAACCCATAATAATATCTCAATTTTCGCGTGCTTTACACGATTTTTTTACAAATGTATTCTCTGCCGCCACTAAGTCACATCTGTCCATTAGTGAGTCTTAGATCGCTCACACACGGAGAATCAATGGATTACGAATCCAAGGAAACTGCATATAAAAAAAAATGTCAGCTGATGGACAAGTTGTCATTATACCCTATACCCATAAGATGGTATAGGGTATATTGTTTTTTTTTACGCCGATATTATCTACCATCTCAAAGGAGGTATGATAAAGTATGTATGTATAGAAATGATCAGGGTCGGTCCCTTATTCGAATAATCCATGTCTGTCTGTTTATTCGTGTGTCTGTCCGTTCGCATGATAACTCCCGAAATAATAAAGCCAGTGGCGTAGATAAGGGGGGGATCAAGGGGATCAATCCCCCCTCGGTCATACAGTTTTTATTATTACTTTTGGTACGTAAAACAAAGCAAAAGTAAACTGTTTGCTGGAATTATTCAACGTGTGTGTTCATAAAAACGTGAAACCATTTGCGGAACTGCTATAGAAATATTAGCACTTCCTCAAATTTCCATTGTACGTATACATATAGGTAATAGAAGCGTATCGATAAAATAGAAACAGAAGCACAGGGTTTTACGTTCATCTACTTTTTCACATTAGATCGGGAGTTTCGCACAGGCAAGCCCTACTGAAGTAATCTAGAAGTCCTGGTAGAAAAATTAAATGTAAGCACAGATTGAAAATTTGTTGCCGGGAATCTTAATGTTCGGTTCATTTACTCATGTGGAAAACTTAGTGCTCTTCCACAGAAGCGCAATATACAAAACATAAGATTATAAAGATTTCTTCAGGAAAGTAGAAAGCTAATGCGAATGAAGAGAAAACGCTGCAAAACTGCATACAATTTTTGAGCATCATTTATTATTTGAGTTTATCAACATTCTTTTTTATTTTGAAGTTAAAATTTGCCGAAAGGGTTTATCGTATATAGCCGGGTAAAGCAAGTCTTGCCTTTCTCTAGTTGTTCGCAATTTGGTTGAATTTAATATGAAGACCTCTCAAAGCTATAACCAGGATTTTTTTCTTATCTAAATCTAAAAAAAAATTCTAGAAATAGTCTTATGCAGGTAATTCGAAAACAAATTAACAAACAAACAAACGGAGTTCTGCGGGAGGGTTCCGTGAAGATCTCTCAGGGTTTCACGAAGATATCCAAAAATAGGAAAAATGGAGAACAAACTTCTAACAAAAAAAGGAAAAAAAAATCCATAACGAAAAATGTTTTCAAGTTTTAAAATTCCGAAGTTAAATTTACTACACTACACCGGAAATCAACTTAACTGTAAAATATTTGACCAGCATCAGAGATTCGACCGATTTTCTTTTACAACTTTCTACTACATACATGAAATGGAAAAGGATGTAGTGTATACCACAAAATAAAGCATGTCCACAGTGTTTGCGAAGATGTTTTTTGGATTTAAATTAAGGTGCAAATAAAGTAAAGGAATAAATTTGTGTTTATCAAGACTTTTCTACGTTTTTTTTAAACGAATGTTTAGCAGTCCAAATTTTAGGTTTTACCCACATTTTTGGTATCCTTTTCAAACCATTGGTTAATAGCTAAGGCCTCGAAATTTATTCCAAATATGAAGGCTGATGGCGTCCTACGAGTTTAAATTTTTTTATAAATATCTACTCATGAATTTCTAAGCTATTGGAAAATTTCGATTTTAAAACAAAAAAGCTGTACTTTATTCACATATATTGGCCATTCACAACGATCTCTCGTCGTCACAATTTCCCTTTTCTGGACATATAACTATATGATTTATTTTAATCCCTGTTTTGAGGTGTTCCGGCCAGAAAAGCGGCGATGCTAGGTGTCCCGTGACCCCGAAAAGCTGGGGAGCCACTTATCTAACCCAATATAAAGCTCTTATCAATGTAGGGAAAATTTGAACGAAAAGTGGAATACTGTGACGGCACTCCACAAGCTCGTCAGCGCTATTGAAAAATCTATAGATTAAAAAGAGATCGCTTTGTGTGCTTTTCTAGACATCGAGAGTGCCTTCGACAATACTGGTTACGATGCGATTACCAGAGCCCTCGTCAGGAGAGGGGTGCCACAGCCCACAATCAAGTGGATTGACGCGATGCTAAAAGGAAGGAAGATTTACTCCTCCGTTGGCGGTCACACTCTCAACATCAACGCTATCAAGGGTTGCTCTCAAGGGGGTGTACTCTCACCCCTATTGTGGTCCTTGGTAGTAGATGAAATACTCGCGCTACTTGAGGTGGAGAGTTTTTTCGCCATCGGCTACGCGGACGATATCATATATATATATATATGTATATATCAGTTTTTGTGCGCCATCTGTTAACTGTCGTTAGAGCTCTAGTCATTAAATCCGTGATAACGGGCTCAATATCAATCCACAAAAAAAAAACAGTCCTAGTACCATTCACGAGGAAAATTGCTCCTCCTCTTGACCCAATCTACTAAAGAGGTGTGCTCATTAACTATTCCAAAGAGGTAAAATGTCTTGGCATTACACTCGACAGTAAATTAAACGGGAATAGCCACGTGGAAAACGTTCTTAGCAAGGCTATGCGTGTCATGTGGACTTGAGGAAACTACTACGGTAAGACTTGGTGTCTTTCACCCAAAATAACAGAGTGGTTATACAGTACTTTAGTACGACCTGTTATCACTTATGCTTCTCTAGTGTGGTGGCCTAAATCACTACAACCCAACGCAATAAAGAGCTGTAATAAGCTCCAACGACTTGCCTGTCTTGGCATTACCGGTGCTTTTAGCACTACATCTACCCTAGCCATGGAAGCTAAATGGGGAATGACGCCACTGCATATTTTCATACAGAAAACTGCAGCATTGAGTGCTTTGAAAATCAACCTATCAACTGATACTCGTATCAGTGATCCGGGACACATGCGTATCCTGCAGCAAGTTCCTGGCCTATCAATCTGCCAGGTTTCAGATTACTTGATCACGGAACTGCGTTTCGGCAGGAAATTCGCTCTTCACTTCCCAGAATGGGCGAAATGGGCTAATGGCAACACGTGTATGGATCCTAGAAGCATCACTTGGTTTACCGATGGCTCTAAGACCGATCACGGTGTAGGTGCTGGAGTCTTTGGACCCAATACCAGGATCTCGGTTGCAATGGGCAAATAGTGTCTTGAGCCGAAATTCATGCCATCGAAATCTGTGCCAGGGAGATCTTAGGACGTGGTCTCCATGGCGCACACATCGGCACATATTGGGTTCCGGGGCACAGAGGCGTTGAAGGAAATGAATACGCGGACGAATTAGCAAGAGAGGGCTCATCTTCCACACTCATCGGTCCTAAGCCCTTCTGTGGAATTAGCTGGAAAGCTGCTAAAGGCGTAATTGGTAACTGGTCCTCGGTCCTGAGGCATAACTACTGGACATCGCACCCTGGTTTAAGAGTTCCTAAGGAGTTAGTGCGCCCCTTCAGCTTCTCCGATATTAAATGTCTGCGCAGGACGGAGCTCAGACTATTAATAGGCTTTCTTACGGGGCACTTTGGGCTCCGCTACCACCTTCATAGAATAGGTCTATCAAGGGAGACCCAATGTCGCCTTTGCCTGGAGAAAGACGAAACCTCCATTCATTTACTACTGGATTGCCCGGCGATCGCCAGGTCCAGGAGATCACTTCTTGGACGTGATTTACTCAGCACTAGTATGATTAGGTGCTCCTCTCTGAAGGATTTTCTAGCGTTTATCAAACGGGTTGATGACCTTCTAAATTAAAGGACTATGGCACAATATACCTTTTAGGTAGCAGTGCCCACCTCTATGGTTAAGTCCAAATTGCTTATTATTATTATTAGTTTCCACCAAATTTGATAAAAAAAAGCTAATTTGAATTGTAAACCGTAAAAGTACAGTATTCTTGAAAAATGATCCCCCTCCTCTCCGAAAAGCTATCTACGCCACTGAATAAAGCTAGCGGTTTGAAATTTTGGCCAGATGTTTGTTTCATAAAATCTTGTACGGTATTGAAAATGGGCCCCTACCTCGCATACAAATGACTTCTCCTTGATATTTTAATTCGGCCATAACTTTCGACAAAATATAGCTGGTGACCTGAAATTTTTGTCAATGCCTATTTGTGACATATCCTTAAAGTTGATGGAAAGTGGAACGGGTCTGACTACCCCTACCTACCCTACAAAACTATATATTCAATCATATCTTTTGATAAAATGTTGCGAAAAACTTAAAATTTGTGTCAAATGGTAGCTCATGGATGTCCTTATAAAATATGAAAGGTGTGCCAGATCAGACCAATCTACTCCTTCCTCCCGTACAAAAAACTTGAAACTGAATATTTTGCGTACACTCTAGGTCTGTACATGGGTATAGGGTATACACTCATTGTGCTATTCGCACGATTAGAGCTCAGTCTCGTTTTTTTTTTCATATGAAGTTTCGTTGGATTCGGAATCCATGGATTCTCCGTGTGTGTGCACGACCTTACGATGCTCTATGCAAATAAGGTGGATATATACGTGCGAGTATTTTCGGTAAATCCTTAACTTGAGCATCGCATTAGACCTTGACAGAGTGATGGAATGCAGGTGATCATTTTGCGAAAAAAATTAAAAGATTCGGTTTCCTGAAGATACTATAAATAACATTTGACTAATTATTAGGGTGAAAATATTTGTATATTATGCCGAAATTCGACTTGTGTCTAGTGTATTTAAGACAAGTGGAACGGAGATATCCGCCGGATATATGTTTTTGTTAGCAGTCACGTAAACATAGGGTCAAATGTGATCTGAAGAGGATGTTGAGTTCTAATTAATTTTACATATTTGGAATCAAATTTAACAGACAATAATTTTTGGAAGCGTATTTTATTTTTAATGAAAGGGAACGTTGTAGCAAATGATGTTTAAATTTAACGTTTCAGTATATACTACGACTTGATAAAACTTTCTATAAATCGTAAGAACCAAATCGTCGGCAAGGAATAATTATTGTATTTTAATGAATTAAAATAAACAAACAATTTTTCATATATGATTTCGTTAATACATACAAACAAACAAGAAATCAACCAATTTCCATCGTTAAAATCAAATATTTGCGTCCAAGTCTATGAAGCGGAAGATCACTTCCTCGAACTATAAATTTAAGATTTTTGCACAAATTCCAGAAAATATTGCGGCTTACCAGTTGTTTGGTGCCCCCATATCCGGGTCGTAAACATTTCATTAGCCACATATATAATTGATAAAAAAAAAACTAAATCACATCGTCATCACAGTTGCGATAAAAATATATCGATCATGTGAGCGAAAAAAGGGGCTTGGCCCGCTATAAATACAATTACTGTAGTGATCGCACCATTTAGACGATTCACTGCTTCGTTCATGGCAAGGGCATTCAATGAACTTGCAAATATCAATTGTTAAGAGTAAATTCTATTATAAGTTTACTTACTTGACTAGACTCCTCCTCTCGTGACGGTCCATTGTGCAATCTCTCTGTCGTCTTCGCGTCTTGCTGCTGTCTCGCATGATCATCCTCCTCATCAGTGCCGGTAATTTCCGCTGTTAATTTCACTTGACCATCATGACTTCCGTTCACTTTTACAACTTTCTTTGATCGTGTACCCGTTGACGCGGACGACGTTGACGATGAATCGGATTCCAAAGTTTCGATAACTCCATTGCTGCGAAAAAAATAGGAAAAACATTCAAATTGATGTAAAATAGAAAATGTAAATATGTATTGAGCACCAACAACAAGAGCAGATCGATGATGATGAGGATTTTGTGGATTTTGTTGATTTTCTCGCACTCATTCTATTTTGATAACGACACTAGATTTAACGGAATGAACTAGACGAGAGAGTTCTATAAAAATACTATGTACACTTAAATCCGTTCGCTGATAAGACAATTGCGACTGGGTGATTTGATCTGAAAATCGAAACACAATCTGATAAGCAAAAACGAATTGCAATGTAAAGCTTCCATGTATGAACGCGAACAAAACGAACAAATTTTCACTTGTGAAGATCGATAAAGAGGAGTTTCCGATTTGATGTTACCAAACTGATACCGCGAGTGGAGGAGACAACACATTCCATACGCTAGTATCTCTCGAGTAGGTAGATAAAATGTTTCGGTTTTGTGTACTTGAGTTGTTATCGGTCGTATAGCACAAAAAAGGCCTAACAATATGTATGAATGTTATTTTATTACTCAGTCGAGCTTCACATTAATCATGATGATAACCAGGCCACAACAACCGACTTTCATACATTTTTTAGTGGGTGGATCTATATGACATCAGATGCTTGGGGGAATTATGCAAAATATGGTTACAGAGACTGAGATTCATATTTCGGAATACATACACATAGTGTACATAATTTGTCAACCGGATAGTGCAACAAAATTACTTACGAGATTTTTGGTTAATACATCTATTAACTCCCTCTGAATTTGATTAAAGTGGGACACATTCAGTTGAGTGTTGAGACTTGGGAGTTAGGAGAACATGATGTTTCCATTACAAATTAAGTTAGCTACAATAGTAATTAGAATTACGTTTACATCATTTAGGTGTTTTCGAACAGGAAGTGATTTGTTTTTTCGTTTTTTCCCTGGATATTTCCACTATCTGAGTCACAGAAATTTATTAACGGTGGCTTTTACCTGATGCAAACAAAGAAGCATACATAATTGAATTTTCATTTTTCATTTCATCATCATGTCGTTGCTACACCCATAACTTATTAAGTTAAACTGATGGACATTTGACAAGCATGATACATAAAACGACAATATAATTTGTTTCCAATTTGAAAGATAGACATTTCACCAAAAAATTATGTTGAGACGCCCACAAAATGAAATTTATTTTTAGTAATAATCATACAAGATTGATGATACATTTTTTCATTTCATAAACTATAAATTACACTGCGTGACACCAAAAAACCGTAAAAAAACTGAATGCTATTTTGGTTAGCTATTGGTTCCCATATGACAAAAGTGCAATTAATTTTCTTCCTGACCCTCAGGTTTTCGAGTTACACGCCGAAATCTTTTTTAATATAGTATCTGCTACTCAATTAGTGCAATTTGCAATAAAATAAGTAAATTTCTTATCAGTATCCTTGAAAGGACTCTTGGCAATAGAAATTAAATATGGATTCTGAAAGAAGTATTCGTAACCTGTGCAAAAATTCACCAAATAAATTTTGCTACGTGTGTTGCAAATATATGTTTAAATCGCTAAAGAGAAAAGTAACACAAAAATTAAGGGATGCATATTTCGAATGTTTTGGCCGCGTTGTGTGTCAGGATAAGCCTTGGATACCCGACTTTTTTGCATATCGTGTTGTATGTCACTGCACTCTCAAAAAACTGGAAAACGAGAAATGCCTTTCGCGGTTCCAGCACTTTGGAGCTAGCCTAGCAATCATCACGACGATTGCTTTTTTTGTGTGTTCGATTTGCGGGGTGCTACAAAAAAGCATAAATATAAAGTGGAGTACCCTATAGTGAGTTCTGTCACGAAACCTGTGCCTCACAGTGTAAACAGCACTGTTCGCCCCCCTCACAGTGATGAAAGTAACGACCCTCAGGATATACAGTTTTTCCCCTCTCCTTCATCAAGCGATCAAAGAAAACCACACCTAATTTGCCAAGAGGAATTGAATGATTTGGTACGGGACTTGAATTTGTCCGTAAGGCAGACGGAGCTGTTAGGATTCTTAGGAAATCACAAAGCCGAAAACGCAGAACTTTTAGTAACAAATATGTTAGACGCATATAAAGAGATGAGGTGCATAATGTCTTTGAAAATGCATTTTCTTCACTCCCATTTCTCTTTCTTTCCTTCTTTGAGAATCTTGGAGCCGTAAGTGATGAACAAGGTAAGCGGTTTCATCAGGACATAAAAAGGCTTGAGGGACGTTTTCAAGGTCATTGGGATGCAGCGATGTTAGGAGATTATTGTTGGCGCTTACAGCGAGAAGGCAATTCTAAACATAAGAGAAAAAGTTGATTTTTTTATTTTTCCCTTAAAATAAATGTGTTTAACATTTAAGTTTATAATTTTAAGTATTTAAATATGTTTATTATATTGTTTTATGCCCGTTTTACAAAAAAAAAAAATAATAAATAATAACCGGTTTGTTACTGGAACTTAATTTTGTATTATTTTCTATGGGAATATCAATATCTTTCCATATCTCTGAAACTGGGGGGTCAAGGGAAAAAGTAAATATGACGTTTTAGTAAGGATTAGATAAGAATTAAAAAAAAGGAAAAATTGATGATGACGGTTATTTTTTTTTTAAATTTGTCACGCAGTGTTATCTAATTTTGTGCAACAGTTGTCGTATAATACTCTTAGGTGTCGTATAATACTCTTAGGTGAAAGAAAGAAGTAATATTACTCGTAAGACGTTACGATAGAACTACATGGTAAGTTTGACTGGGTAATAATTAACACAATTTCGAATTAAACAAATCATGGCAGCATGGTCATAATGAATATGTGAATATGTGGGATAAGCATTCCGGCAAGAGTATGTATTTATTGAAAGTAGCAAGCATAATGAATAAAATTAGACCAATCTATTATATGAGCAAAAAAAGATAGCTAAGATGGCTAAAATTCTCGATTTTTTATAGTACTCTAAGAAATAGAGTATGGAAAAGTAGATCTAATTATTTTGATATGTTATACAGGTTGGCCTTGTTTAAAATTTTCAACCAACCAAAATTGTACTCTAGACCAAAAATTATTGCCCCATTTTTTACTTTTACATTTTTTACCATAATTCTTAGAAGGCAAGTAAGTTCAACCAAGAATTTTTAGAAAATATTCCAAAATTAAATGAAGTTAACTTTTTGCCGAAAATGAAAACGCTCCGTCTAAGGACACGCTTGTAACTCCTGTATGGGAACAACACATACATAACTTCCTCCCGGGAAGAGGGAAGGGGAGGGTGTACCCATAATGCCTTTATTTTGATATGATTGAACTCATTTTTGCTAGAAAAGATAATATGGTTCCCCTTCGATGATCAGCCAAAAATTCAACTCCTTCGCATACCCACCGGGGACAACTAATGGACGTTAAATTTTGAAAAGTTCTCATAGGGGAGACTGTCGTGTCCTTAATCGGATCGACTTGATTTTTGGCAAAAGTCAACTTTATTTATAATATTTTCGCTATATCTTGTCTCTGCACTTGCATTTCTTCAAAAGTTATGGCAAAAAAGTAAATGAGAAAAAATTACAAAATGTTTTTCCAACAATAGAGCCAATTTTAGCAATGTGCTAGAATTATAATTTCTTCAGAGAGCCACCATTTTTCCTCAAATGTGTTTTTTTTAGGAATACTTATTTTAAGGGATACCTACATATGTAATTGAAAAAAAAAATCCCGCCCGTTCATAATCCCGCTTTAAACAAAAAAAAACCCGCTTTAAATTATCCCGACATCACTAAATCCAGTCATTTTAAAACCCTGCATTATAAAATCCCACCATTAAAAAATCCTGCCACCTCGAAATCCCGCCGTTTTAAAATCCCGCTAGTGAATAGTGAAATAATCCCGTCAAAATACCGCCAAAACAAAAATCAAAAGTTATGTTATGTGATTCCCAACAATTAATGCAATACTTTCACTTAGCACAAATCCGTCGGAATATTTGATTATTTCTTGGATCAAGATGATAATTGAGCACCTACAAAACAAAACTGTCATACAGGGGTTACTTACTACTACAAATTGAGTCACCTGGCCCGCAAGTCTACGAGACTTAAGTATCCCTATGTGATTAGACACATTATTTTAATGCTAAATGTGGTGGCGCTTTTTAATATCCCGTCATAGAAGGTAAGTATTCTGGGTTGGGTACGATATCCCGCCCATCATATTCCCGTTTTTTAAAATCCCGACATTCAAAATCCCGCCAGTTCAAAATCCCGCTCAATTAGAATCCCGTCTAATCAAAATCCCGCCAATCCAAAATCCCGCCATTTCAATAACCCGCTTATTCAAAATCCCGCTTTTCAATATCCCTTTTGTGACGGGATATTGAAAAGCAGGGCAGAAAATAATACTTACCTTCTTACTACATCACATTTGCCGTTAAAATATTGATACTGCTATACAGATTGGAAAGTGAAAGCTAGTTAGTATTCTCTTATCAGTGAGGCGATGCGATTCAATGTCGAATTGACACGAAGTTTAGAGGATGCAGATGCCAAAAAAATAGCAGATTGGTTTGGACGCATTTGCAGCAAATGTTGCAAGAACATAAAATAATGTTGAGGCTTGGCACAGACGACTATCGGTCTGTACCGGCTGGTGGAGTTACTAGGTAAAGAATTGCTCCTAGCTAAAAACCGAGGGGAGCAGTTTTGATTCGAAGGTCGCATCCAAAAGCAAACTAAGGTTTTAGACGTAGCCAGAGGACTATGAAAAAACGGATTTTTTGAGAAACTTGGCGCATAAACTAATGTAAATAATTGATAAGTCGAACGCATATCTATATTTTTATGTTAACAATAAAAACAATTGGCGGTATTTTGACGGGATTTTTTATTATTTAATAGCGGGATATTGAAATGGCGGGATTTTGGAATGGTGGGATTTTGAGGTGGCGGGATTTTGAAATGGCGAGATTTTGGAATGGCGGGATTTTGATATGGCGGGATTTTGTAATGTCGGGATAACGTAAAGCGGGAAATTTTGGAAAAAGCGGGATTATGAACGGGCGGGATTTTGTTTTTCGGGATTATGTAGGTATCCCAAGTATTCTTTCATAAATCGCGTGCGATATTTTTGAAAGAATGCTCACCTTCTATGACGGAATATTTAAAAAAGCGGGATGTTGAAGAGCGGTATTTTGAATAAGTGGGTTATTAAAATGGCGGGATACTAAGTTGGCGGAATTTTGATTAGACGGGATTTCATTTGAGCGGGATTTTTAACTGGCGGGATTATGAATGTCGGGATTTAAAAAAACGTAATACGATGGGCGGGATATCGTAGCCAACCCTTATTTTAATCGTAGTTTTCCTTTTTCTAAATATCTTGAGGAACAATTAGATGGAGATATGAGTCTCACAGTCTTTTAGAAGAAGTGTTAAAATTAGGAAGGAAAAAAATTAAGATATTTAAAAATTTTGTAAACAGAAGAATAATAATAACGGTAAATTCTATATATCAAATTAAGTGTCATCTTTCTGGTAATTGATAAATTCCGTCGCGGAAGAAGCGTTCAATTTTTTGAAACCAAGAATGAATAGTGGATCGCCAAATCCTTGATCTCACCAAATCTCTCTTCATTACCGTAACTCCTAGTGGAGCATGAATTCGGAGTGTGATACGGTTGTCAGCCATACCACTTCCTAGTCACATTGTTAGTTTATTATTCTACGATAAGAATATTTCTTATCATCTTCTTCTGAATAATAAACTTGCGACGAGTCGTGCCGAGTTTGGAAACTCGTTTCTCTATGAGTGTCTATTTCTCACCAAATACAAAGAGTTATCTTGGCAAAAACGCGGTGATAATCAAACTCGTTGTGCAAAAGGCTTGTAAACAATATTCGGGTCACAAAAGTTGACCCTTCACAATACATAATAATAATAACATAATATTTTGAGGTGCCACCAGACAGTGTGTACCCTTCCATGAAATGTTTTACTGTACGTTACACTTTAGTTTGGTCAAACATTTCCATCAAGAAACACGGTGCTTTGCTTTTGTAGACAATAGTGGTATCAAAACCTAGAATTTCAATAGAAGTTGTTGATACTTCGGGAAATACTTGTAGAACATCGTTATGATAAAAATGTAGTAGAGCTGCGATAATCCAGATTTAGGATATTTGAACTGTCGGAATTTCTGAAATTCGTCGATAATGGTGCTATTAGACGTTGGCAAAGCAGTAGTTCTGCTTGAATCATTAAAATTAAATCTCTTCTCATCATAATGAATTTATTATTGAAATTCCGGATTTTCGCTGTTTTTTTATTGTTTGGCGGCGGTTTAAAACGTTTGGAAAATCAATGAAAAGCGAAAAAGGAAGCTTTAAGGTCAGTAGACACTTTTCAGTCATCAGTCACAGTCCCAGTCATTTTCCATACAAGTTGACAGATTGTCAGTCAATCAATTAACTGACAATCTATCAACTTGTATGGAAAATTACTGTGACTGATGACTGAAAAGTGTCGATCGACCTTTATCCGTGTTTGTTATAAGTAATTTATTCTTCTTAATTGCCGGCGATACAGCAACAATTGGGTGGATAAAAGAGAGTTTTAACAAGTCGTACAAACAACGCCAACGTAATTGAATTGAAAGGCAAAATTCGCTGTGTAACGTAAATAAATCAGAATATTACAATTTTGCATATCGCAAGTAGACGTAAATGTGTCTGAGACATATTTTAAACAGTCGAAACTGACGGGTCGTGTCGCGATTAAAGTTAAAAAAAATCCGATACCTTTTTTCGTGTACGGTACGCGCGCAAATCTACTTAGAAAATTGAATTCCGTAAAGTAACGTGTATTACAGTGAACGATATACTAAAACTCTCAAATAATAATTGCATGACTACAAGATCGATAAGTCGAAAATTTCTGTGCTTTTAAATTGTAATGTACGTATGGCACACGGGAACCTGACGATTTTTAAAACGAGAAATATCGAAAATTCATGCTAAACTATTTTTTTGTCACTTCAGCACAAGTCAGGAACCGCACCCCTGTAAAAAAATTGTATGCCAAAGAATGGTACCCGTTTTCATCACTAAATTTTTGGAGTCGTTTTCATAGTCCGTCCAAAACTTTTTGCAAAAATACCAAATATGACTCCAAAAGTTTAGCTATGAAAACGGACACTATTCTTTGGCATTCAATTTTGTAAGGACATTCCATCTAAATTCCTCAATTGTGATGAGTGGTTTAGTGAAACAAAAACAACGATTTTTTACGATGTTTTAAAAATTGTCATGTTACCGTATTACTAACTTTTTTCATATTAAAAAAAATTCACCTATGAGTAAAGAAATACCCGTTTAAAACAGCGCTCGAAATGTTAACAGATCATTTGCATTTGCATTTTTTTAACAGATCATCAACGGGAACCTTGACACCTTTATATAAAGCTTTCGAAAAATTCATTTCGGAAACCTGATAATTAAAAAATTTAACCGACTGTGGATCTCTTGCAATTTTATTTGCAGCCATTGAAGAAAATGGTTGCATACTATTTCGTATAAAACATTACTGTTATGAAGGTATTCACGTGAATTCCAAAAAATCGTTATGGAATTTAGATATGTTGGTGAGATCTTTACAAGCTTGAAATTTGTCAAACATTAATTACTAAAGGGCGTTACCGTTATATATAGATTTCAAAAAAAAAATCGTCATTTAACCGTTTGACCCAGCATAGCTTCCCATGGGTGGCATGCATTAATGGCACTTTGAACGGCAGAGGCTATAAGTTTGTCATATATACACCACTTTTCAGTACATGTTATACCGTTATCGATTTTTGCAGGTGTTTGGCCCGCTTGCACTTTTGAGGTCTTATTGAAACTGCAAAGTAAATATAATGGAAAAATCCAGCTTTCCTATTGGCCAAATTCTTAGAACACAGCAAGATAGGATGAAAAAGAACGCTTAGTGAAAAAAGTTGTTCGTGCAGAGTTTTTCTAAACTGCAAAGAAGTTTAACAGTTAAGCCAGTTTCCAAACAGCGCTTACAATCCAGAATAACTTTCGTAATTCGTTCACAATGGGGTAATAAAAATTATCCACCATTTTACACTTCGTCACTTTGAATTGACAACCTATGGGCTTCTAGTCCAAGTCCACCACAATTCTGTGAGAAAAATGGAAATGTGACAGGAAAAATCAGCTGCACTCTCATCGCTCCATACGACAGTCGAAAACATACCATTCTCTCCAAAGAGTTTCTGTAATGAACCATGCCGTGTTTTTCGGTGCTTACTTTGAGGAAAGATGGAAGAAGCATGTATGTGTCTTTCTCTATGAGGCTAGTTGTTATCCTGCTGGCCATATTTGTTGAATGTTTTTTACACAGGAGTTTAAAACTGAAAGAAGTGAACATTTCGAACGTCGAACAATTTATTCAAATGACAACAAATTCAATAAAAACGTTAACGAAACTAAATCTAGCATGTGGTGTACGTATTATACAAAAATTTAAAGCACAATAATTCCCAAAACTTGCGCTATTTATCATGTCGATAAATATAATGTGTAAAGTGACTGATTGTTCCTATTAAAGATAAGCATAGTAACAAAAAAAAAATACTAATACAGTGTACCAATAATGTCTTCGTACAGCAGATAATTTGGTAAATTATTGTTTAATAATAAAATGACGTTTGAAGTTTTCCTGGCCGTAAAGGTATATTATAAAAAAAATATCCACAACAGAGGTTGCGGCACCACATTTTGGTGAGTCCCGTATGGCAAAAAGTGTTACCGGAAACTTTAAAATAGAGAAAAGTAAATGGCGTAATGGCCTTATCAACTCAAAAAGTGTACTATCGATTTCGGAAAAGGCTTTATCGGGAATTAAAGGAAATTGAACTTATCTACAACACTAATCACACACTTTCAAGGAGAAACAATCGATCGCATCTATTTCCAAACACCGACTAACCCTTAAAGTATGTTGATTTCACCTTGTGGAAAAACGATTTTTGAAGAAGGGTACATTACAGCGATTGGTCGTTTTTGCGGTAGACGAAATTAGAACTAAACTAGTGCAGTGCAGTACATGTTATTTTGTTGTTGGAACTCTACACTAAAATCAATGGATTCGGCAGGGAAATAAGAATTGTGCACAAGGATAAGTTCCTTATGAAATAAATGAAATGCAGAAGCTTAGTCACTTTCACTTACTCATCATCGGAGAGGTCTTCCATTATAAAGTTTTGTTCCTGTCTTGTATTTTGCGACAACAAATGATTCCACAATATTTTGTCAATTCTAACCACACAAAATGTACTGATTCACTTTTATGCCTTTTTGCGCAATTCAAATGCAATGCAATCAATCCTTTTTCGACTACAATTATCCATAGACAAAATAAACTGCCATTGAAATAGAATAACAGCTGAGCTTATCTCGCGAACATTTTCAATGGCGGACGTTTTTTTTTACTTCTTATGATTATGACGGAGAGTTTGATGATAATGAGTTAAATTGAGTGTAAAAAGTATGAGTATGTAACTCGTAAAGCAAGTGTTTTATTGCAAATATTGATAGGGGTAGTGATGAATAAGCGAAGGAATTTTAATCAGTTTTTGCATTGGCATTGTGAATAGGTGATTCCATTTTATAGGATGGAATTTCTGCACAACCACATAGTGTAGTGTAGAGTAGGTCATCCGGCCTACTAACTTCTAGTGGTAGCACATAAATTGAGCAATAAATCACGATAGAGGTAAAGTCCTAATCTATGACAGTCTTTTTGACTGAGTGTTCTCATTCGGATTATCTTCTAGCCGTCCCCTAACCATTTAGTTGATATCGAGCCGAAAGACGATCAAGGACGTGAAAACCAGTCCTTTGCCAAAGTTGATGTTGAAAAACTTTTATCCGTAATTTATGAAATTGTAACCCCATCGTTAATTTACAATTGTTTAATATACGAAAACAGCATTAAACAAAATCGATCTACTCACCTGGATAAATTCGTTTGTGACTGCAAATACTGAATTCTGGCCTCATCATGACTCTTCTTCTTCAACTCCAACATCTTCTGCCGTTCATGCTCAATGACATGCGATCCCTGCTGAGCCAACAACAATTGTCGATTTCGCTCAATCTCCTTAATGCTCTCGATAATTTTTGTGCTCGCCCCCTTATTAGTAGAAATCGGTGCATCCAGTGTAACCTTACAAATTCGATCGATATCATCCTGCGACGGTACACGCTTATCCAATGGATTCACCTCGAAATCATCACTGCCCAACGATAAATTCAAATTGACTTTAGCCTTAAGTTCGTCCGCACTGGACGGAGTGGGTGACGGACTTGAATTCGACTCAACATTGTATTTGAGCTTAAGTAGAGGATCACTTTCACTTTCGCTCGATTCGCGACGAACAATTTTCGGTATGATCTCGCCATCATTCAGATCCCCGCCACCGGTATCGTCGTGAATTTGGAAAATTTTCAATTCACGTTTAGGCGTACTGGTTGATCCGGATCCGTTACGGCCCAGTGATGGCATTTCGATGTTATTGAAGAACATGTTTTCGTTAACACTGCGCGACATTAAGTCGACGTCTTTCGGTTTGGCGGAGAGGATTTCCGTTGAGCCGAATAGCGATTGTGACATCATGTTGTTAATGGGATGCGCCTGACGCTCGTTGAAGTTCATCAGACCGTCATCATCACTGTCCGATTGACTCTGCTGTTGACCGGAAATTTCAAATATGGATTTGTCGATGGATTGAAGTTCTTCGCGACTTTTTTCAAGAGTGGTGAGAAGTGTTAGGAGATTGTTTTCCAACGTTTTTGTGTCCGTGCAGGCGGAATTTTGATTTTCCACTCCCTCATTCTCGAGACGACGCATTTGGAGGTGTTTGTCTTCCATCTGTTTCTTGATCGATTTTAGCTCGTTGTGCAATTCTTCGCGATACGATTGCCATTCAGTCTCCTCCTCAAGATATTGGAATTCCATGTCCTCGAAAGTTTTGCGATCGTTCTCTAGAGATTCAATGGTTTTGTCGAGGTCATCCTTTAGGCTCGAGTCGTCCTGACTCTCAGAAATAACGGTTTCGATTCTGAACGTGGATAGAAATCAGATAACGGTTATGAGATAAACCTAGTGAACCAAATTACAGTCATGAACTTACCTAGAAATTTGCTCTTGTTTCATGTCGATATTTTGCTTCAATTTCGCCTGTTGAGTTTCTTGCATGACACGATTTGCATTTCGCTGAGCTTCCATGCGATGGATTTTCGATTGTAGCGTGGTATAGGTGTTTTGCATTTCAACGATGTTGCTATTGACCGCGTTCATTTCGGCTGTAACAAGAGCCTTTTCCATATCCATCTGGAAATCAGTCAAAATTTTGATTTAGCCGAAATTTTAGTAACCCTTTCGGAAAACTATGATACTCACCTCCCTGATAACTTCCTCCTCCTGTCGTTGAACATCGGCGATTTGTGTTTTCAAGCGACGTATCTTATCCAGCACAGCATCCCGTTTTCGTTTGAACTCATCCAAGTTTTCCCTCTGTCTTTTGTCCTCGGCCGTGCTTGAACCCAATTCCAGCGTCAAATTATTTATATTACGATTTTGCCGTTTGTTGTGCGAAGGTTCCGGGCTTGTAATTCGACTCGAACGGGAATTCTCCTGATTTCGCATTACATCCATCTCAAATTTGAGCTTATCCTCAAAACTCTGAATCAGATGTGCGTATTCTTTGGCCTGATGTGCGGTGGCATGTTGTTGCGTAGAGTGTGCCTCTCGTTTTGGCGACGTGCAAGTTGTTCGGATTTTCGTTCGCGGCGATTGAGGAATATATTTGGCGGACAGCGTGACATTTGCATAGCCGCTGGATATTTTTTGCGGTATGGTTGCACCACCAATTTCCACTCGCCGATCACCGACTAGACGAACATTTTCATATCCCGTCGAAACATACTTTGAGCTACCCGGTGGCTGTTTGTCGGGGAAAAAGGCTTTGGAGGATTGTGCGTTAACATCATAGAATGGTGACTTCTTTTCGCGAGGCAACGATCCATTGGTTTTTATACGATTTTGTACTATGGGCGATGACTGATGAGAATTCGTAGTGGCTTGTTGATTTTGTCGTTCGAATTCGGCACAAATCTTGAGAATTTCATCGACCCGTTCCTGATCTTGTGGCGACATTTCTTGACTGCTACTGGACTGTCTATGGGAATGATCGTTTGACGATGATGATGATGATGATGGAGGCGGCTGGCACGTATTGATATCCGAATTCACCCCATTCATGGGAAAGATTTGCAATCCGCCATACGATCCCGGTTTCGGATAACGATCGTACGTCGACGAAAGATGGCTTCTTGTACTAAAATTATTATTATTGTTGACCTTATTTAATACTTCATTGGTGGGATTTAAATGCTGGTGTTTCATTGTGGAATTGTGAATTGCGGAAGCGGACGATGACGACGACGATGATGAGGCGGACATTGATGAGGTTGTGGAGGAATTTTGTATAAAACCCGATGGAATGTTTACATAATTACTACTGGTCTTTAGATTCATTTCATTATTCGTCTTTGTACTGAGGTTTTTCTCTTTCATATGATTTTCGGCGAGATTCTTGGCAAAATTTGCATATTTCGGTCCGAGAACATCTTTAGCGGGTGCATTCACGGTAATCGAGTCGGCGGTAAAAACTTTTGGCGAGAAGAAATTATTAATGTTGAGGTATTCAATTTTGGCGGCTTTATTCGATGGCGTTTCGTTGTTGGGCTTGTGATTAAGGCCGTTGCTCATGTTTTGAGATTCGAGGAAACTGTTGAAATTTTTGAGAACCTCTTCCGGTGTGGCTGTAACGGGAAAATTTAAATTTAAAATTCTTTTCAAATATTTACTAAAACTTACCTCGATTCGAGCCACCGCCGTTTGAATCTTGTGTAAAATCAATTTGTGGCATTGATATACGCTCGTTGCTGCCCATTGTCGATCGTATAAGTTGCGCTTCGGCCGGATTATTGAATCGGAGATAATTTGAATTGCCAATTGTCAGCATTGCGCCTTGTGTTAGTTTTGTTTCGCTTGCAATTTTATTTCCGTCGATTAAAAGTCGAGCACATGACTCAGGCACAATGGTAATTTCACCTTGATCATTTCTTTTCACGGTACAGTGAAATTCGCGGACGCCGGAGCCGTTTAGAGATACACTACACGACGGCGATGATCCAATAGTTGTATCACCTAAATGGGATAGGCAAAGATTAGTTAAAAAATATATATATCGAGACGGAATGATAATAGTAGTGATGCATACCTATTGGAATGTAGTGTATTGTGACAACAGTACTTAGGCGTCCGCCTCCTAAGCTCACCAAGTGTGGATCATTGGCTGCCACGCGCAATCCACCCGATGCATTCGGATCCTTTTTCTTCAAAGACATCTAAAAAATTAATAAAAACAGCAAAAGATAATTTTATAAATATGATTTTCAGAAAATTTAATTATTTTAGTAAGGTGTAGTTAAGCTTATTATTTAACGTTAACAATGGGAATACCATATTAGCATTGTCTAACACCACGTGATTTCTATGCCCATATATGATTTAATACCATTTTTAGTTTTATTAAAATGCATATGTACAAAGCTCGTGCCTCGGCGATATGCATGTGAGATTTTCCGAAAAAGCGTGTATTCAAATGTGCTTTTACGATCAGTTTTAAATCCAAATCCATTGTGATGGATGCATGTCGTGTGGATGAATGTTCACCAACCGTCAAATTACTGTTGTAAGAATGTTTTGTATATTGTTTTGTCGTGAATTATGTTGTAGTTACGTCATAGAGTAGGAATAGAGTTGGAACTCCATACAAAATTAAAATCGGCTGAAAAAGATTTTACCTTTGAGTGTGTACTGTAAGTAACGTGTACATACAGGAAGATACTGAATAATCGAAGCCTTCCCCTTAGCATCATTTAAATCCATAAGAATGAATAGACTAACTAGCTTAACGATTCGATCTCTTTCTTAAATGTAAAAAAAATCTCCTCCTAAATAGTCCACCTCCACTCTCCCGCTACAGGCACACAAATTGTCCGTTTTCAGTACTGGGTCGAGATGGGTGGAGTCTCCATCTAAAACTGGAAATGCCTCGTGAACAAGCACTTCATATTTGTTTATTGAGGATGAAGATCCTATTCGTTATATTTATTTATTTCGAAAATATTATTAACGTATTATAGAAAATTATGTAAAAAAACACAAACTATCAAAATTTTTCGTCTCCAAGTGGATCTTCACGCAAGTGAACATAGAAAAAATGCATGCAAAATGTCGTATTGTTCACGAAATGGTCGTGTAAATTTTCCTCTACATTAGAGTTGCCGTGTAATATTATTTTCCTGACCACAAATGGATTGTCTTCAACACATAACATAAAATCATACTATTTTACGTACAATAAAACGATTATCGACAATTTAAGAACGCTTTTCTATATAACAACCACTCTAAATAATAAAATAATAATCTCAATTGAAATTTTTAAGATTATGCACACTACGCTATTGTACATACCGAAATGGTAACACCGAGCATCCATTGTTTTTAAACGAAAATGGCAAGGGGGCGGGGTTTGTGTAATTTTTGTTTCGTTTTCGGTATTACCATTTCGGTATGTACAATAGCGTAGTGCGCATAATGTTAAAAACGTTAATTGAAAAGTGTTATTTAGAGTGATAGTTATATAGAAAAGCATTCTTAAATTGCGAATCGGTTTATTGTACGTAAAGAAGTATGATTTGATGTTATGTGTTGACGACAATCCATTTGCGGTCGGGGAATTGATATAATACGGCAACTCTAAATGTCGACGAAAATTTACACACTAATGCAATTCATTGAAAAAGTTAACGCACACGACTGCAATTAATGTTTTCGACCACGCATACACTTAAAAGTAAAACTTTATGACTCTCTGGTAAACAAAAATTAGCTATAGCTGTCTTTCTCAATACAATGGGCAGTTTAATCAAAATTCTATTCGTCTCACATTATTTATTTGTAGTGGTTTCCCTCTGGCAAAATTATTTTGTTCTAAGTTCCTGATCTATGTATATCTGATCTGTGGTTACGTGCTGCATGAAATGCATGAATTGTGTAAAAATAGAAAAACATGTTAAACTAACACGGTACAATAAATGCAGAGTGGACAAAAGTATCCACATTTGTCATGTGGTCAACTATGTGTGAATTGGATAAGGCACGCGATTTATATATGGCAAAATAATAAAATGAACTGCTAAATGTGTAATCTTTTTTTAGGCTATGAAATAGAATAACTTTAAACTGGACAATATCTTAGATTTACGACGGTTGTTAAAAATGTAGCTTAAGTCACACACAGAACGTAGGCAAGAAACCCCGTTTTTTGTATTGTTATGCCCAACATTTCAGCGATTATGAATGCTTTTAATTGTGTTTTGATGAGCCACTTACGATCGTGTTTCGAAAATTGGTCACCTCGGTCGGGAAGGTTATAGGAATAACTTTTGACAATTGTAGTATAATTTCAATCGACTATTCGGAGAAAGCAAAAACAGTATGATGCGTTGGAGAGGAGAAACGTTGCCATTTGCATGGAGGAAAATCCCAATTTATAATGATAAGACACCAGTTAGTTCGACCCTTCTGCAGACCTGACTGCAACTTATTTCCATGTATTTCCTAATATGTATAGGCAAAAATTAGACGGGAAAAAGATGTGGGTCAAACAAAGAAGTAATTGCTTCCACAGAAGCCTATTCTGAGTTATCAAGAACGCTTAATACGAAAAGATTAAAAAGCAGCGAAACTATGTTGAAAAATAAATAAGAAAATAAAAACGATTCCAAAAAACAAGGTTTTTCCTTTTTGCAAAAATCAGGGTTTTTCCTTCGAACTTACACAAGTTTGTTCTACAATATTCGAAAATTTCTTTTTATAGCTCATAAAATACACTGGCGTTGGGTCACTTTGTACGGAATTGACTGTTTCACCCTGCGTTGCCCTTATTTTTGATCTGATGAAGTGATTTTTGAAGGATAGTATTATGGGTTTCTATATTGACGATACACCTAATTTGTGCATTTTTCACGGATAAGTTTTTGTTAAAACCTTTTTGCCTGCCAATTGAAATTACGAATTTGACATTTTTTATTTTCAATTTAGGAAAAAGGAAAAATGCTATTTGATTGTTAAGATTTAAAATAAGTGAGGGTTCTCAAGCCATATAAAATACAAGTATTTGCTTACAATCACACATTTTACACAATCTTCTGACAGGATTTCCGGAAAATCTCAAAGAGCGGTTGATACGACCGCACAAAAAAAAAAAAAACAGAAATAATAAGCACCTTACATTAGCAAAATTTGCTTTCAAAATTTCCACTAAAATATGTATGCGTTTCGTACAAAAACTGTTTCAAAAAGCTTGCGGTGCTAGCTTTTTCAGGAAATAAAATCTAGATTGCCACCTTGAGATTGCAAATTGAGAAAAAGAGAGTCGGTATGCCATCTATTGCCCCACTCTATATTCCTATATTTATCAAAGCATTCTTGGAAACCAAGTTTATTCATTAGCGTAATTTTTCCGGCCTGCTCCTTACTGACACCAAATCGTAAGTGAAGAGATGGTTTACCTAATCAGTACTGCATCTCTGAAACAATCTTGTCTGGTCTGAAAATACTATCATGACTTTTGCAGTCGTTATGATGATTCTAACTTACTGAACAGTGATTTTCAATGATTAAGGAATACGTTTTTGGCGAATAGCGATTGTTTTTTTAGGGTTTTTTAGAATTTTTTTTTTCAAAAAACGCTTATGAAATCCATTTTGTCCGGTCCGTCTGTTCACTAAATAACTCGCGAACGGCTGAACCGATTGTCATGAAATTTGGTAGGAATGTGTAGAATGGTTACAGTCTTTGGCACAAATACCTTAGAAGTTGGTAGGAAGAAGATAACAGGGTGCCCCGAACGTTTGAAAAAAGTCTACTTTTTTAGTTTTCATCGGAGATTGACGTATGGGCATTTAAATCAAAAATCTAAACGTGTACATATCATATCAGTTAAAATTTTGCACGTTCTAGTAACGGTAACAAAGCTATTGGCGTTCAAAGTTAAACTTCCTTTTCGACCTCCGTTTTTCTAAACCGTTATAGGGATCGCTATGAAACTTTCCACAAAGAGAGAATAATGGTTTAGGCTTGAATCTACTTCCTATTTCTCAAAAGAAGGTCTTCAAAATAGGATCGATTCAAGAAGAAATTGTCACATTTTGAGAAATTTTGTCTAAATTCGGGAATTTTGCAAATGAGAAAAGAGTTTCTTAATTTTAGATAGCCCATTTCTTTCAGTGATATAATATATATAAATGTTTCCCCATTTAAGTCTAGAGACAAACCACTTAATTTCAATTTTAGGAGTCCAAACAAAAAAAATCAAGTTTTGGGCCCCACATGTTTTTGAAACCAACCAAATGGCCATTTTAAGCAGGATTCCGTAACATTGAGCTTGTGTTCGCTGCAAAAACTGAAAATTTCAACTACAAAAATCATTGGGAAAGTATAGTTACCAATTTGTATTTTTTGACGATTATAATTGTTCAATTTTGAACTGAACAAAGCCGATCCAGAATTTGAACACGAAGCTGATATGGAATCCAACCCCTGGACCAATAAGAAACAAGATGGACAACCTTAGTTTCGACCAACAATAATTCAAATAATAACTTGCATAGGACGAGACCAGCTATCTCCGATAGTTTCGAACTTTGACAACAAATATTATATCAAATGGGCACTATCCATCTTTTTGAAATGTAATCAATTCAGGAGTCACCATTATGAAACTAACAGCTGATTGCAATGATGCCGTGTAAGCCGCCGGTTTTGAGGGGATCAGCATCGAACATTAACGCTGCGAGTCGAGTCGCTTTTTGCAGGCTTTTGGGACGTCAACACTTGAGTGTTGTCCAAAATTTATTTTTAGTACATTTTCAATTATAATTTATAAATGTCAAAATTATCACCAATGTTGTTCGCAAAAAAAGAAAACCAAAATTTTCTAAGAAGCTGCAATCGTGTTCACACATGAACGCTGGAGTCACAAAGAAAGTGTCACTTTCGCTAAATATTTTTTTGTTCTTCCACATTTTCATTAATTGAATCAATAGAAGTAATGGATATCTCCCGCTTGGATCGCATAAGTTCATAAAATATTCCAATGGTTCGAAACGTCGGTTCTAATAAATATTTGCCATGCACATGTGCATTTATTCGTCATGAATTGTACGCAAATGTTGTTAATGCTGCCAAAAAATTGCATGCTCATAAACGTGCACTTATCCGTTTTGAAATGTATTGAAAATCACATTGAATGGATGGTGCAGGAAAACTGTGTGCACTTATCCGAGTTTTGCACTTAAGCGTGTTGCACTTAACCGTGTTTTACTGTCATTATATTATAACTCGATGATTCCTATTGAGATATTAATGTATTTATGAAATGAATGTATTCCGTAAATTCAATGGAATATCATGCTACATTTTAATTAGCTTGTCCCATCAAATTGACAAGATTTGATATGTTCAACAAAAATAGAGTGGATCTTATTGAAACAGCAAATTACATAATTAGTAAAATCAACTATGAATACATATGCATAAGGTTAATAATTTCCGTGTTATCAAATTCTTATATTTCTTCCGAAAATTTACGAGATATGTTGTTTCATATGGCCTCCTATTATATTAATGGGATAGGACTTTTAATTGAAATGCAAGCACATAGACGTATTTTGCAAGACAACCAATATTATGCTTTGTATAGCCGTGATCGTACAATTGCCTCTTTATAACTCTGAAAATTCTTCATATTACTAGCAAATCTGAAGTTCAAAGCCCCGTATGACCAAACGTCGTGTGGATGACAATGTTAGGGGATTCTTATAAAAATCATTATTTTTTTTATAACCACACTTGCAATCCTACACTGAGAAAAATGATTTAGACTTTTTATCTACAGTGAAGTATAGTTAATTTCACTTTAGATAGTTCTACTAAAGAAATAGTCAATATCTCTAATCTTCACAGCTGAAAATACTATTAAATTTGTTAATTTAACCACGCAATATTAGAAAAAAAAGTTTATCTTCCACTAAACTTGTTGAGGGTATTATTCAAATATTAAATTTAAGTAAAAACAAACGTTGATATTTCCGTGAAGTAGAAAACATTTCTTCAAAACAATTCAACTATTTAACATTGGTCAATTCATCCACAATGAACAGCTATCTTTACAAATGAATTAATTCAGCTTGTAAATTTAATAGATGTTTGAACTAATAAAACTAATAAGGAATAGAAAAATTACCCATATTTTCCTAGCTGTTTCAACTATACATAAAATTATAAGCTGAAAATCAAAGACTTTAGACTTTAGCCGATATCAACTACTTTTTAGATGATCGATTTACTCTGTAAGTCTTTTTTCCAGTAAAATTTTACTAGGTTGATTCTAGTGCATAAAATCACTATCATTCTAGCGATTCTGAAAAAGTAGCACTGGTATCCACTATTTTTAAGAAGATTCAAAAAATCGACCGAGTCTCGAATAAGAACCTAGATATCCAGTTCAATTTTACTAGATTTTCAGCAAATAGGTGATATATTCCTACACTGAAAAAATCATTTGCTAAAAACACGAAAAAAAAATACAACGAAAAACAGCCAAGGAATAACTTTTCCTGATTTATGATGTATTTTCTTGTTCCAAGAAATTTTTTTCTTAAAATAATGCTTATTTATTTATTTTAAGCAAAAACTTTTCTTGAAACAAGAAAATACAACTCAACTCGATTAAAATTATTCCTTGGCTGGTTTTTGTTGTATTTTTTTCTTGTTCTTAGCAAATGATTTTTTCAGTCTAGAAAACCAGCATATTTTACTGATAGACTATTAATTTTTGGTAGAAAACAATTCCAAATAGTTTTTTCTCATCTATTCGATTTGACCAATTGATTAGTTGCCAGTCTGAGACATTGAATTTTTGTCTGTGAATTAGAGGTAAGTAGTCAAAGTCGATAATGAAAGTTTCCTCTGAATGTTCTGGAATGAGAATCAAATAAGAAGGTATTTTTTTTTTTATTCTCCTGGACAGTTGATTTGCATTTCAATATATTTTCTGATGATGTTTTTGAAACGAATGGAATAGAATATAATTTATCAAATTAACTGGATTATCTAGTTAAGTGAAACAAAATCTAGTATAATTCACTAGATAATAAATTGGACTGAACTATCAAATTAACTATATGATCTAATTTCTAATTAAATCTAACGAAATCTAGTAAACTTTACTAGATCATCATTTAAATATAGCTAACTTGTCCACTAGAATTTTAGTTATTGAGTCCTAGATCATTAAATTATTTAACTAGATTTCTATCGAAAAAAATTGCTAGAGTTCTAGTAATTTGTTTTTTCACTAGATCCGAAACTAGAAAATCTAGGAGCCCACATCTAGTTGCGAATTACTTTATTTTAGTTGAAAAAACTTTTTTTCAGTGGATTAATTAAAAAAATATACGATATGTTTGTTTTTAAATGATTCAACTATTGATACGAACGAATATTAATTTGGTAAAAATAGTGGTTCGTTAAAATAATGAGATTTTTCTTAATTTCCAAAAATAATGGCACAAAATGGTTTGTTTAATTGGATTCTGAATGTACACCTTCATATTAATAAAAATAAATAATTCACCTAAGTCAATTATCACCTACACTCTACATAAGCACATCAAAAAAATGAATTTTTGAAATTTTAATAAGCTTTGATGTGCCAAACTGTGTTACACCATCCAGACATAGTGCGCGATCTTACAAGTTGATGGAGATAATTAAAATCAAGTTAATTTATATGTATTTTAGTTTGAATACATACACGCTTACAATCTGCTTAAGATCATCTTTTATTCTGATATAGAAAATTCAGATATTTTTCACATATATTTTATAGGTTTGCAATGGAAAATTATATCCTCTAGAAAAAGAGTTGATTTCATCGATATGTTTATAATAAAACGGAGATCTACATTTGCAAATGGTGTTGCCGATAAATTTATTTGTCTTACTAATTATCGTTTCGTTCCGATTCCTACGTGTTATTATTATTAGCGATGATGACGCCTTCAGCACCATTTATATGCTTCTCGCGATTATTTTTATTGCATTTAAATTCATCAAGTTTTTCGGTAAAAACGTGTAGTTGTCATGAATGACCAATTTGGAAAGCTTTTACAAGTACGCAGAGCAGAACTGATTCAGAACACATTCTTGTTTTCAAAATGAGCTCAGACCAAAATTTTTACATATGCACTCAAAAAATTGGGCTATCTAAAATTAAGAAACTCTTCTCATTTGCAAAATTCACAAATTTCGACAAAATTTTTCAAAATGAGAAAATTTCTTCTTGATGGATTCATCTTATTTTCAAGACCTTGTTTTGAGACAGAGTAAGTAGATTCAAGCATAAACTATTATTCTCAAATCAAGTAAAAAAATTCTTCTTAATTGATTTTTTTTTACATTTTCCATGTAAAGCTCGTGGAAAAGCTTTATTTTAGCTTTAGCTTATATTGAAGCCTTGTAGTGGGTTAGTCCATAGTATCTCTGGTGTAGTAGGTAGCGCGTTTGACTGGAAGGAATGGGGTTATGAGTTCGATATCGGTTGGCTAAGTTTCTTTTTTAATTTTTGTTTAGATTCTCTTGTCTTTTTCATAAGAAAAGTTTGCTTGATTCAAGGTTACTTTTCCTTAAAACGCTGCTATTGGCATTTCACTTAGATCAGTGTGACTAATTCTCAAATGGAGAGAAATATTACTTGGCTGTTTTTTGTTGTCTTTTTTTTCTTGATTTTAGCCATATTTTCTTTACTTTAGCAGGCGATTTGGTTCAGTGTAGTCATTTAAGAAGGAATAATAGAAAAATGAAAACATACAAATTTGTTAGAACTTGTTTTTCAAGTTCTTACTTCAGTAAGGATGCATAGGATTTTAATATAGCATTTACAATGAAAATTTTATAATCCCCAGAAATCCAGAATTTCGATAATTTCTATTGGAGTTTAGGACCACGTTTCTTGTAATTAAAAAAAATCCCTCTCTGGTTCCTTTTAACCCCTAGTGGGGCATAGGGCATTGACTACGACTCTTTTTCACCTCTGCCTATCAGCAGCCATCGCCTTTTTTAGCTGGTCCCACGATTTGCCTATAGATTTTCCCTCTGCCTCAACAGATCTTCTCCAAGTATTTTTGGGTCTTCCCACACGACACCTTGCATCGGTTCCCTGAGGATTCCAATCTAGAACCTGTTTCGTAATGTTTTTTGGATCTTTTCGAAGTGTGTGTGACCTATCCACTGCCACTTCCGCCTTTTGATGTCGATGCCTATCCTATTTTAGCTAGTAATTTGGAGGAGGTCGTCGTTAGAGATTACCTCATTCCAGCGAATTTCTAGGATGCGTCGTAGGCACTGATTCACGAAAGTTTGATTGTAATATTAGTGGTCACCTTCCACGTGGAACACCCATATAAAAGCACGGATTTTACATTGCTTTCGAAGATCCGGAGTTTGGTATTTCTGGAGATGTTTTGTTTTGCCAAAGAGGAGTCAAGAGACAGATGATCTGGCGTGTTTGAGAGAAGGCAAACGTCGTCGGCATAGTCCAGGTGCTGAAGGTAATCAAAAAAATTCCACCTGATACCCTTACTCTTATGGTCGCCTAGAGCTTCGCAGATTACGTCATTGATGGTAATAAGGAACAGTATTGGTGATAAAATGCAGCCTTGTCTAACTCCAGTATTCACATCAAAAGGACTAGACAATTCGCCATTGTGAAAGACATGACAAAATGGGTCAAAGAAGGAAAATGTTAAAAAGCTTTTTTCACCGTTCTTGTTTTGCCCTAACTCCTTGAGGAGCATGGTGCGTTGACGACAACCGTGTGTAGCCCTCATCGTTTCCACGACAACTGAATTCTGAGTGTGATACGGTTGTCAGTTCCTAGTCGCATATTTTGTTTATTATTCTATGATAAGAAAATCTCTTATCTTCTTCTGAATAATAAACGTGCGACGGGCCAAGCTGAGTATTGAAACTCGTTTCTCTATAAATCCCTATATCACAGCATATCACGGCCAATTTTACCGTACTATGTACTTCAAAAATTTAAAGAAACGCATATTTCGAATACAACATTATTAATTCTCGTTAAAAATGGTTGATTGTTTAATGATTTTAGCACAAAAAATTGGTGCCTTTCGAAAATTTGGACAATTCGATAATCTAGAATCTAGATGAGATTCGGACCCATACAATAATTTGGATTACCGCGGGCTCTACTCTATAGTCTTTTTTTTTAAACAGGTTTGATTTTGCATAGCAATTATAAGTTCAATTCTAGAGTTTTGAATGCGATGACATGGATAATCTTCAGAGAAAATATTGAATTTTTTTACTTTAAGTATACGCCGAATATCCTTTGATTGCCCATCATCATATGAATTCACATATTAAGAAACTGAGAGTTGTTGCTAGGCCAATCTATATACAAGTTAAAAAAAATAAAACAATTTTAACTAGCACATGTTTTCTTCGCTTCTCTACGAAATATGAGGGTAAATAAAAATTCTACTAGATATACTAGACAATCTTACATTTAAAAAAACCAGATACATATATTTAACTCGTTTACATATTATTCCAGGTGTTCTCGCTATAGAATCTAGAGAACGTATATTCTTCACCTTCACGTAGGTGGTTGATGACATTTTGCTTAAAAATCTCGTTATGGATGGCATCACATTATACATGCAGATCATCACTTTTAGTCATCACTCATCAAAAGCTCTTGAATCGTTCACCAATACACGATAGTATATGAACGAGTCCCCATAACAAAAAGCAAATGACATCATTATTTCATTGAAAGTCCGAATAAAATGATATCAGCAAAAAATCTAAAGCTGATTATTATTTTGGTATGCAAAAAGCGAAATTACTTCATGATGTGATTAATATTCAATATCTTAATCACCCAAGAGAAGAGTTCAATAGTATTTCAAGTACATATATGCATCATTATCATTATGCAGCATGTGTGATATGTGGAGATTTCCATTTACATACATATACAATCCAAAATTGGGCATGTTGCTTTAATATGTAGAATAATAAATGAATAATTGCAGGAAAAAGACCCAGAAGAAATTATGTTAAGTAAAAAAATCATATCCTCCATACCATACCTTAATTTAATTAATTGTGGGTAGTGTAAACTGTGTATGTGTGTTTTTTAGAGGGAAGTTAGCTACATATTACAGGTTGCACGAGAACAAAAAAAAAACATGAGATGAACAACACAGACACACATATAGGCTAAAACCGAAACCGCTATTAGCATTAAAAGCAATCAAAGAGCTTCAAGGAAAAGGCTAATTGATTTGGTTTCTTTTATTAATGTGAAAATTAAACACAATTACAAAAACACACACAAAACGAGAACATCTCTCACCACTATAAAAATGACTTTTTCAATTGATTGAATCATTGCTAAATAATTCCATTGATTTTTCCGCGTGTATGATTTCAATGTAAAATTGGTGACTGTTGTAATTCTCAATCACTTAATAGATACCAACTGTATCTCCGTAGTTTTTTTTTCCAGAGTACTAGAGTTCATTGTTTTTTTTTTTTAAGTACGATGTGCTGCGGTCACTATTTTTTTCTTTTAGACTTGCACTTATAACACTTTTTAATGCAGATTTTTTTGGTTTCTTCAGTTTTTATTCAGACAGACAATATAGACACAAGAGCAACACATTAGCCTATAAAAAGCATAGAAAATTAGATACAATTGCGCTCGCACTGCACGAACAAACACAAACACATCAAGGAGTAGGGTAGGGTACACACATCACATACACTATATTTTTGGGTTGTTGATATATTTTGCAATATGCAATTGCTGCTACCATATTGCCACAACAATTAAATGAAACATTGTCGAGACACAAAAATATGTAGATTTGTTGCAATTGGGCTGCAATTGTGGCGCTTGGCCTTTATTCCAAGAGATTGTGTGTTTCGAGACAAGGCAATAAGGTAGTGAAAATAGATTTAATTTAAATTTTTATCACATACTTTTCTTCGTGTTTTTGTATACATACTAAATGTTTTGTTATGATTGTCGAAGACGTTGTTTTCAACAATTTAAGTGTACATAATTGGTTGTAATTTCTCGCGTTGATGATTTATTGTCATTATTTTTAATTGTTGGACTTCCACCACACTTTTGTTTTGCGTCACTGCATGGACGTCCTTAACACGGTTCTTATTTAACAACAAACATCATTGTTACAACAGAGAAACATAACTAACTTTTTAGGTAATATTCCACTCAATCAACAATTTTAACGAGTTTAAATACAACATAATGTGTAGATATCCAACACTATACGATCGTTATTTTAATTTTTTTTTTAAATTCCAAACATTCAAGTTTTTTCCTTGGACATATAGGAAGTCTTATTTTATTATTAGTTTTATGTACACAACACACTATACACCGGACCCGCGAGATTTATAAACTCTAACTCGTTTTGTATCTTCTTTGCGACTGGATGAACGTGTAAAATATATCTACCAGTGAGTGACCATAGAGTAAAATGTTTTAAGCTCGCAATATTGAAGGAGCTCAGAGCTAAGCTCTTGGTGAATTTTTTTTAGGGGTTGTTGAAAACGCGAGAGAGGAGAATTTGCAATTTATTGTTGTTGCTGTTATAAATAAAAATAACGTATGGCTTTGGCTGTGTTTTTTTTTTATAAATTTAAATTTATTTTGTTGCAAAAAAGGCGCGGACAACAACAACAATTCATATGTGTGCGTTTTGTTGCATATTTGTATGGGGGCATAAAACCATGCGCGCAGTTTTAAATCGCAACAGGCGACACACAGTGGCGATGAAAATAATGAAATGATGTATCTTTTTTGTTGGTTAGATATACGAGAACGGGGGTAGAGAGGCCGGTCTTTTGTTGAATTGTTTGACTAAAGAGTGAGGTAAGTGAAATGCATATTGTGAATAGCACAGCCACAGATCAGAGTGATCGCGATCGTGAGCTTTTTTTGTCCGATGACGGTATTGTAAATTTTGCGACAATTTTTTTTTAGCAAAAGGCGGTCTCACGAAACCAGGTGTATTGAATTTGTTAGAATAAGTACAGGGTGACATGGAATGAGAACGATTAAGTTGTGCAACACTTTAAATAAATGTCACTGTTATGGAAAGGTATGTATAGCATGCTTGAGCAATAAAAACAAAACAAGAAGTAACCGATCCTCACCTAGCTAGTGCCAAAAATGTCTTAACCTTCCATTGGACACCATACAAAAATTGTAATTTTCAATTAACGACCCCGAGCCTCTGATGGGAAATCAAGACTGTTGAATTTGTATCCTGAAATTGTGTTTCGGGTGGTGAAAACGATAGTCCTATTTAATAAATAAGCATTTTTACATTTTTTAGATTATTATTTTATTAGGCGTGTTTTTTGCACTCCGGTGTAGTTTTTTTTAGTGTAACTACATGGGGTTTCAATAACAACATGACCCATACAGGTTATGTTGTTATTGCAACTCCATGTAGTTACACTAAACTAACCTACACTGGAGTACAAAAAAAACACGTCTATTATTAAAATTAAAATATAAAAAAAATTGCTGTGCAAGTGCAATTTGCAATTAGTTGGAGTCGGAATACGGAATTAATATTTACGCAAATTACAGCTTCATTTTATGGCCCAGTGCGAGGCCGGAATTGTTTTTCCAAAATAATTGTGATGTTGGTCAACCCACATAAACTGACTAACTTCATTTTGTTTTTTTAAGGATAGTTTTGGGCGTAAAATGAATATTCCGTATAACGTCAAAATCGGGAAATGGTTACAAACGAACCCCTTTCGAGCCATTGAATCGTTTACTAACCCTGCCTGCAAGCAATTTGGTTGTAATCAGGTGGCATGAACAGCAAAAAAATCCCAGCACAAGCGGGGTTCACTTAATTTACCGCTTTAGCTTAGCTTATTACACCGTTGTTTGTTGTGAATTACCTATGAAAAAGAAACCCCGTCCTGGGCGTTGAAAGTGAGATATCAGAACTAACCTTGTACGGATCGCCAGAATTTTATAACTCTTTTAGTTTTTCACCTGACATGACGCCCCAATGCACAGACAAATGTTTACTTTCATTTTTAGCAAATTAACTTTTGGTTTTACTAATTGAAAAATTCAAATAAATTTATATATCCACAAAGTATCGATACTGGTTTACCGATGCATTTAGGTCCGCAGCTTATTTTCTAAGCTCTTCCTAACTAAAAACAAATATTTTACAAAACCATTGTTAAAATCGTTAATTTTGATTTAGTTTTATTTTTTAAGTATATTCTGCATTCCGCGAACCACCGGTTGGGAAACAGTGCTCTAAAGAAGTAAAGTATGAGTTCGTGGAAATGCAACTAAGCTTTATGTTTATTAAATTTTAATTGATCGTCAAAAATTTGTGTAACAAGTTTCAACGTGGACGCACATCGTTTTTTTTTTATAAGCCACGCCCTGCTATTCAGTTTTAATGAGCTTTTCAAAATTCGCCTAATTGTATGCAATCCCAATCACTTTCTAGTACGTTTCCAATGATTAGCTAAAATTAAATTTTAAAATGAAAAGGTATACTTTACATGTTTCATACAAATGTGTGCAAAATAATAGTTTTGGTTTAAAAGTGTGGTTTGCTAAATTCTTATTCTGAAAAAATTATGGTTGATGCATACAAATATGTTTTCATTGAAAAAATTGCATTTAAACTTTTGCGTTTGTTATGTGGAAACGGGGCTTTAATATAAATAATAATCAATATTTTGACATAAATTGCGATGCCTACATGACAATTTTTAATTTAACTTGGATGCTACCCTCAATGATTTTTTTTTTGCGCGTCTGGGTCAGCAAATCTGCCCCCGATGTTGAAAAAATACGGCCAATATCGAAATATAAAATTGACTCAATTGTTTTGAATTGTTTTTTTTTTCGCAGGTACACCAACATTAGCCATCTAAATTTAAACTCTATTCCGTGTAGAGTAGTGACGACACACGTGAAAAATAGCTGGCTTTTTGATATGAAGTCTTTTATCATAAACTCTAAGAGTAAGGTGACCAGACGTACATCATTATTACCTACCGTACAGCACTGAAAAGTGTACAGCGAAATGTACAACAGCATTTGTTAATTTCCGGAGACTTAAAAAATCCCAGCGGACAGCCGCATCAATAGACGGGGTATCTTGAAAAAAAAAGACAGAACTCGTAGAAATCTTTTCCGCTTCATCTTACGAATGAAATACATAATTACAAAATTAAAGCAAGGAGGAGTTTCCATTAATTCTGCAGTTTAATTTTGTCTATTAGCATGGCCTGGAAAAAAAACCTTGGCATTCTTCCGAATTAGCGCACAATAGTAATCAGGGCCTATGAGTAAGGCAGGTTAATCTGCTTTCCTTGTAGAGGAATTTTTGGGTTCAAAGCACCTCCGGCATCCAATTGGCAATAAGCGAGAAACTCAGCATCGTGTTTTTCCAGATGTCCTTCTAGTGACGGAGTTATTATTATCAGAGCCTTAAATTTTTTTTTCCCTTTTCTAGATATTTCATCCACAATGTAATGACGATTTATTTCTTCTGACGATAAAATTACTATTAAAAGATACACAAAATGCTTTAGTATTAATTCATCAGTGTGAAGAAATTTCGTTAAAGAGAAGAACGAACAACTTGATTGTGTCAATATAACTAAATTATTCACTATGATAAAATATGGTGCGCAAAATTGAAGAATAATGCTATTCCTCCATTTGATTAAGTTTTCATCTTTTTGACGAATCTGACAAATTGTGAATTTGTTATTGTGACTAAATTTTGTCAATCCTACAATTGGTTCAAATAATTTAGCCAAAACAAATCGTTAATTTGAACAATTTCTTTCTATACGAAGAAAAACTTTTACAAAGTTCGATTTCTTCAATTTGATAAAAAAATGTAAGCGAAAAATAATAAAATTGATAAAAATTTCGTAATTTGACAAAACAAAAAAACATAATTTTCATATTGAATATGCAACTTTTTTTCCAAAAATCTACCCGTACTTTTTCAATGCAACAAATTTTTATTCAAATCAAAAAAAAAATTATTAAAATTGTTTAAAATCACCTGAGAAGCATTCACCTTTTGGGAAGCACTGGTTCTGAATTAATTGGCACTTTCTTTGGCAGTGGCTCTTCCCAGGAAGACTGAAGCACAGTCTTTGGTATTTGCGATACCAGCGCTCCTACAACTCCCGCTGCTCATAATTACGTAATTGCAATTCTTATAGAACTAATCACTACATCGGGCATAGTAAAAAATTGAGATTGTTCATCAGTTTTGCAGATTGACTGTTTCGACAGTTAATTTATTAATAGCACCAAAAAGAAAGAAGCTAATACCCCTCTTTTCTTCAAAACACATCGGCTTAATTCTATTCTAATTAGTTTGTACAGCATTGACACCTCAAGGATTTGGTGACCTTACTTTACAGGAAAGTAAAGAAACGAACAAAATAACGAAATATACTCGTATAAAAAATAAGAAAAATGTATTTTTAATATTTCATGCAAATGCCAGTAATTTGAATTTAGTAGGTGTCGGAGTATCTTTCAAGCACATACACTGATAGTCGACAAATAAATTTCAAAAAAATAAAGTTATAAAGGAACCACCCTGTACAGTTAATTTGATCGACCTTTTAATATATTCATCATACATGCGAGTACTATATACTCGTATTTTAGTACGAGTTACTATGCTCACTTGTGTCGTCTATAGAAGTTAGTACATATTTTTAACTCATTTGCATCTCTTTCCACGGACTAACATTCAAAACTTTTTGAACGTCAGTCAGTCTGCTGTGTATTCGTGTTAACTTTATAACCGACACATATAACATATGCCGGGGTTCTTATACGCACACTTGATGATGGTCATTGTAGATTGGAATTTGAGAGTCTACATCGCCATAAATAATGAAAAAAAGTTTTCAGAGTGAAGAGAGAATTTATTGGAGCCTGAGAGACTTTGGAACCTAATAAAAAAAGTAAGAACAACATGGGTGTAGAAAGAAGATACATATCTTACGAGCACATTATATACTTTGAGTTACCGGTTCGGAAAATGTGGTAAATTTATGTGCAGAATCTTAGATGGTGTTGCCACCTGATCTAAACTTTTTGGTTGACAGGAAAAATTTCATATAGCACAAATTTGACAGACCTTCCTACATTTCTGTAGGTAGGTACAGTAGTAAATCTGGTTGGGGTATTGTTTAGCGCGCTCGCCTTCGAAGAACATGGAGGTGGATTCAAAATCCACTGTAGACGGATTTAGTTACTGATGGTTATCGTATCCCGAACGCATGCGACAGACTATGATTTATGATCGGCAGAGCATGCTGTTGATCCCAACACCTTTACACAAAAAAAAAATCTTCAAGATTATGTAACTGTAAATGGAATTTTTGCACCTATGGGCTATGTTGGCCAGTCGTGACAGTTGTTTACATTTCCTACACCTCATTGTGAAAACTAGGAGTATTGTACACAAATTCATAGCAGAATATCTGAATTAAAAATCCCTAAAAATCAAGTCCCAATTCTTCTTCTTTATGGTACGATAGCCCCACATCGGGTCTTGGCCGCCTAGATTGTTGACCTCCAATGGTCGCGGTCACAATTCTTAATACATACCAATAAATAAATATGGTCACAGAGTCATACAGTTTCATGTGATTAGCTAATCAATGGAACGGAGTGATACACATACTGATTGCTCCCATCAAGCTCTAGGTCGTCCACGCAATCTGACTACGTCCACTCGCTATGCGTTAATCACCTTCTTCGGTATGCGAAAGTAGTTCATCCTTTGTACATGTCATGCCCATTGCAATCGCTGCAATTTCACGATTCTTAATACCAATAAATAAATATGGTCACAGAGTCACACAGTTTTATGTGATTAGCTATTAATGGAACGGAGTGAGTAAATGCCGGAGCTGCCTATTACTATAATCGGATAACTATTCGCAGGTCTTTTTTAGCAGTGATTATGTTCATATAATACCACTTACCCTATTGCTTCCCAAAAGTTGTTATATTAAAAAGATGGAATTATGATTTTTCTCTTAAAAAAATACCGGCATACAGAGGGCTGCGCCAGCAATACGAGGGTTTTTAGAAGTTAAATGCCAAGTGAATATTTTTTGTACATATATTTTATAAGCTGTGAGAGCTCGCTTCGCTCGCAGATTTACAAAACGAATTGTGTATTTGAATGATAATAAATTCGATATTCTAAGAGGAAGGAGGTGTAGACCAATTCGCTGGAATCAGTTGACTGAAATTTGGCAATTCCTTCAAGGAATAGAGAAAGAAATATACGAAAAATAAATCTTTATAATGTTGCTCATTATAATTTTTTCGCGTGTTTCAATGTCATTCTGATATTCAGGGAAAGGACCAATTCGGCAGGAAAATTTTCCAAAAATCCGCAAAGACGTTCAAGAAATAGAACCAAAAATATGCGAAAAAAGGAACTCATTGTGAATTGTTGCTCATTGTGAATTTTCAGCTTATTTCAATGGTTGTACTACCATTCTGGCCGGAGCCTTGTGTAGACCCATAAGCTGGGGTCAACTTACTGAAATCCTGTAATTCGCTCAAGAAAGACAGAAAAAAGAATTAAAAGAAGAATTGTCTTCAAAATTGTGCCCCATTGTGAATTTTTCATATGTCTCGATAGTTGTCCTGTTGCTTTGGGTACAGACCAATCCTGTGGAAGAAATTTACTGAAATCCGCTCATATGTTAAAGAAATACACGCAGAAATAGGTGAAAAAGAACCCATTGGGAATTTTAGCTCATTGTGATTTTTTTTTTGCATATTTTAATACATAGTTATTATGCTATTCTGGCCAGAGCCTATCCCAACAAATCCAAAATCATGAAAATCTGTCCAGCCGTTCTCGAGTTATAAATGGTGTAACTAACACGACTTTCTTTTATATATATACGATAGATAAATAAGAATTGTGCGCAACATTAATGAAATGCTTCCTGTAAATCTAGCTAGCGCCTTTCATTCCACCTTTAATTAGACCAATCCAAAAATAGATTTACTATTTACCCAGTTTGTATAAAAGTACTACAAGGCAAATCTACAGGCATTTATCGAATTAAGATTTCTGATGGCCTTTAAGCAAAAAGAAACTCAGGCAAACCTAAGGATGGCTTGGCTTTATATATTAACTGAATTATTAGCTGTAAATCTACTGTTACTGTTTTTGTAATCAAGGAAAAGCAGCTTATATGAAATGATTCCATTTCATCCTCCTGACATAAGAGCCCACCGCAAGCTTTCCTATGAGTATTGAACAAGTATACTTTTGCAGCTATTCAGGGACACCCTGTTAACTTGGTCCTCCAACTTCAAAAATATTTGTGGCAAACACTATTACCATTCTATGCATTTACACCAAATTGCATGTACATTGTTTCATCAAGTTAAAAGATATGCATTGAAAAAATGCTTAAGAGGCTTCCCTTGCATTGTGAAAGGCCCTTACTGAATACTTACTTGGCTAGATTTCCGGTTTGGATACAGTTATTCGAATGAAAATTCGTAGACATATTCCCTATGTAATTTTCTAAAAACCCTTAGCAGAATTTTCATATTTGGAAACCTAAGAGGGGCTACACACGAACAAATTGAAATTTTACAAATTTACTTTTCCTTAGCAAAAGTCAACAGTCTTAATATTTAACGTATATAAGGCCATACAGACCAATCTTTGTGCAAAGTTTCATATCGATCCCTATAACGGTTTAGAAAACGGAGGTAGAAAAGGAAGTTTAACTTTAAACGCCAATAACTTTTTTACCGTTACTCGAAAATGGAAAATTTTAGCTGATATAAGATGTACTCGTTTAGATCTTTGATTTAAATACCCATACGTCAATCTCCGATAAAAACTAAAAAAGTCGACTTTTTTCAAACGTTCGGGACACCCTGTTATCTTCTTCCTACCAAGTTCTAAGGTATTTGCGCCAAAGACTGTAACCATTCTACACATTCCTACTAAATTTCATGACAATCGGTTGAGCCGTTCGCGAGTTATTTAGTGAACAGACGGACAGACCGACGGACGGACAAAATCAATTTCATAAAGGTTTTTTTGAAAAAAAAATTCTAAAAAACCTTGTTTGTTTGTGGATTATTGTTTCGATACGCGGACCTTCATTTGGGGTTTTTCTGAAGGTGTTGGACGGAGAATTAATGTATTGTTTCATAAATTATTTTTTGATTAGCTTTCATCTTGAGGATTAATTCATTAATAGGGGATTTTGCCATATTCATGCGGTTATCAAATGTATTTTCAAATAAATATAAAATTCATTCTTCCAATATTCATCAAACCTGTCCCGAACCTGGTAACTCTCTTCATGTCCACTTCAAGCCGTTCGGCTCTTCTTACAGTCATATGAATACCCGCATGTCTACATTCATATTTGAATCTGAAGAAGTCGAAGAAGCGGAGATTGTTTATCCTCTCTAACTAAAAAAAAACTGAAATCACCGAAGAAAAAAAAAGAGAACTCGATCTCAAGTTGTAGTACATAAGAAGACATCATCAATCTATAGAAACGACCTTGGCGAGGTGAACAAGCATCGTACGCACGCACGCGAGGAAGAATTATACTGACGTACGCGAAACATTCTCACATGTACGTTGTATGTAGATTGGATTTGGATAGTAGGCTGCTGGTTATAGGCATGGCCAGCGGCTAGGTAGGTCAATCTAAATCTAGCCTAGCCTTTTGCGCTGCTGCCTTTCCTTTGTCTCGTACAATCTTTTCTAGAGAGCTGACCGTACAGCTGAAACACGTTAAGGTAAATGTACCATATATCAGATGTCATGTACGTGTACCTACAAACATGCCGAGTATAGTTCAGCGGATATGATTTTATGCATTATGTTACATACAATCTCGGCGGTTTTTTTTAGCTAGTCATTGGATACCCCGAAGAGAATGCGTGCAAAAGATACAAATGAGTAGTCACGGTAGATATTCTAATGTTAGTACATATATCTGGACACTATAGAGAAAAATTTCCATAAACACAACATGAACGGAAAAAATAGTGCCGCAATTTCTTTTACCTTTAGCAAATTAGTACACCGTCATGGAAAGATCGGGATAATTAGATATGTAGGAGAAATGGATGTGTGGTCTCTTCCATACCGCCGGGTGCAGCAGCAGCACACATACCCCTCTGGTGACGTGACCTTAAAAAACCGAGACACGTAAATCTTATCGCCGCATCTTCTTGGTAAGACCAGCAGAGAGTTTTCCAAACTCTGTCTATATGGCTTCTTTCTTTTTACGTGAACCTAATCGATTAGTAATGAGTTTTGTCTAACGGTAAAATACAAGATAGATACATACACCGAAAAGAACAAAGATAATAGAAATTGTTTTTTTTTAAAGATTGGTTTGTTCTTTTTTTCTCGACTATTAAAGGGGAAAAGTTAAGTGCGACGACGATGACGACGGACCTGCGACTTCGTCGTTCGACAACATTTATATCTGTGAATTGCATTTCGAGATTTAGGATATTGTACATTAACCAAGAAACATCTATTTAAATCAGTCCAATCAGTTCGTAAATTTCGCCATAAAATCATGCCTAGTCGAGGGGTGTGGCCCTAGTACTAG
Organism: Microchrysa polita; assembly: GCA_949715475.1. Classification (NCBI taxonomy): domain Eukaryota; kingdom Metazoa; phylum Arthropoda; class Insecta; order Diptera; family Stratiomyidae; genus Microchrysa; species Microchrysa polita. The sequence goes on along the minus strand of OX454418.1, from coordinate 13,509,642 downwards.
TTCATTTACGGTGATGGCCATATTACTGTGGCGGCAGAAGGAACATTACCCATTAAGGCTTTATATTTTGGCGACTCAATGACGTCTTTAATTCAGACAACCGTGGGTGGTTGATCTCTTCTATCTCCCTTCCACTCCGCATTTTTGCATGGTATTCGCCGAGAATTTATTTATATCAAGCCTCCAATTTACTATAACATCGTGAAGTAGTGACCGGACTAGGTGGCGTTTTGTGATACCTACAATAATAATTGTACGAAAATAAGGTCTCCAACAAAATAGAAGGCCTGTCAATCTTCCTCAAAATATTTGAACTTAATTTTGGATTATAAAAAGCACAGCAAAGATTTTTCAAAAATTGCCGAAAAACTACGAAAATTTATATTTATGTATAAAGGGGTCCCATACTCGAAAATTTAGCGATATGGCCCCGATACAAGTTGTCCCGACACTGATAATGACTGCTCCGCAGCGAAATGTTGGTGGGAAGCTCCGGATTGGGGTTAGGACACCAACAAAAAAACAAGACCGAGAATTATTTCGGACGCAGCCAAAATTCAGATTCATTAAGATTTGAAAAATAATGGCTCAATGGGCTATTTAATATTTAGATCAAGTTGATTTAAGATTCGTTCAAAAACAAAAAAATAATAATTCTATGATAGTCTAAGGCTTCATTCAAACGACGCGAAAACGGCTCGCAAGCTCGAGACATACAAATGCATTGGTTTATATGGGAAGCTCATGACGAGCGAGAGCAAGCAAGAGCCGTGCCACGGTCAAAACACGGCTCGCGAGCCGTGAATGTGCGGGTCTGGTGCACAATATGTGAAAACACGTCTCGCTAGTTGTGTTTTGACAGCGACACAGCTCTCGCTCGTTGTGAGCTTCCCATATAAGCCAATGCATTTGCATGGCTGGAGCTTGCGGGGCGTTTTCGTGCCGTTTGAATGAAGCCTTAGACGTAATGTTTTGATTCAACCGAATAGTGATATCTTTTCTAAAAAATGTACATACTGCTAATTTTTCAACCGATAACACGATCCGCGACCTTGCAATGCCATCATACATTCGTTTTAATCGCCTATAGCTTAAGCTTTTTTGAGTGGATATACTATCGCGAAAATTGATAAGAATCTGATAATGATTTATTTCAATATTTTACGGAGTTAAGCTTGTTTCCGCATTTTACGAATTCCAACACGTGGTTGCGGCGTTTTTTAACGATGATTATAATGATATGTGTAAACATGCGAAAGTATTTGACATATCATGTTGGATGGTTTTTGAAGAATGAAATACGATAATTCAAATTATTTTGGGATCAGATTGAGCCCTCGTAGAAAATACGTTGAAAAATATTGGTGTCTATTTCAGTGAAAAAAAAAATGTGTTTTTTTTTGGGACTACAAATCTACATATAGGTTAACAACTGCTTGTAATTTGATGAGCTTATCGGCGATCATTATGAATCTGATTTTATTACATGTAACATCAATAACAGCATGTAGTAACTACCCTTTTTTAAATCGTCCATAGAATAATTTAATTAACCGACATCTGTGAAAAATGTGTGAATTTCATCATATCAACATCATATCACTTATCTTAACAGACATCATCGTATCATAAACCTACATAACATTCCCTCGATGATTAGCTAAAGATCGCAAAACGTTCTAAATCTCCACACAATTAGTTCTGTACGCAGAGATCTAAGACCTTATAACTAGCATGAATCGCATCGGAAGTATGTACATCTAGTATGAACATCATCGTTCGGTAGCCCCATCACAAGATACAGATACAATGACCTCATCTATGCTTCATTCTAGTGATCTAGGTCTATCTCTATCTTTGGTGCAGAAATTGTAGTTTCAAGTGTTAGTACATTATTTTAGTAGCCGCAAGCTGGCGCAGGTCCGCGAGGCAATGACCCATTCAAAAGAGATCTTTACAAATAGACGCTACTTCTGCTACATTTATTTGAACGTTGCACATAAATCATTATGAACGATACGAGTAGAGCAAGAGCATGGAATTACCCGACTACCGAATACGTATATACGAGTACGTTTTCTCATTGAAAATTTTAAGTGTTCATTTCCATAAATTTGAATTTAAGAGGAGTATCGTTATTGGAATCTCAATAATAATAATTGAAGTCGGTTATGAGGTATAATTTTTTGATGACCCTTAACAGACTGACTTAACTACCAGTTTGGGAGCATCTTGTATACATCTGAGTACGTGGATGAAATTTTAAATTGATATGAATTGCTATGCGGTTTCAAATAATAATATCTACTCATCACCGCAGCCATAAGTTATATCGAGGCTGAAGTGATTATAAGTGAAAAGTTGAGATGTGTGTTGAAAACCGTGAAATTGGCAGTCGCAGACTTCATTTGCATAAATGACTTGCTATGGCGGATTGGAGGACCCTAAAAATAATATCCCCCCAAAAAAACAGCTTCAATTGTACTGATAACTTCATTATTAAGAGACACCCTCTCAATGAGGCATAGCAATTGAATGTTAATCAGTGACGATTTCAACGCCGCCATTATTATCATCATCAACTTCCCAATTAAGTGGCTGTCGAAAGGGTGACGTTCATAGAGTCGTATTCAACGAAAGGGTTGTAAATGATTCCATATACATATCCATATCTCCGTCGTCATCGTGGCCACATCCAAGTGATTGGATTGAAAATTACAATGTGCGAAGGATTAGCTGACGGAATCCCTCTTATACTGAGTCTGTCTATCCAATTCAAGTAGCCAATTTCGTTGGAAATCTACAAAAATCTTCAATGGGTTTTATGGATTTTATCTGGTGCACAGAAGTCAATAATTGCATTTGCTATACTAAATAAAACGGGCAAGATGTAGATGCAATAGGAGTACAGAATCAACCCTAAATAATCGTATGTATGATGATGATGCTCCATCAGCCTCTTGAGCTGCACCGCTTCTTCAGCTGGAAACACTTCTCATTGAGAACGTGGTGAAAAGATGTAACGATACTCCTTCTGGTGTTAATCAAGATTTATTACTGATAATGGTTCTTGGGATGTGTATAATTAGGAGGTGTTAGAACTGATGTTGGTTTGTCTGCGAAGAATGAGTGAGAATGATGATGCTCCGACAATTGTGGTTTCAAGATAATGATGATAAATAAGTATATGAAAGTGTGATGCATGGAATTATTAGTTGAAAGTGTTCAACTTTGGAGTACATATGTTTTAAGGTTTATTTTAATTGACTCAGAAACGATAAGCCGAAACTAATATGATGTTCTTGGCTAGCTATACCAATTTGGAAGTACATACTCGTATTTGCAAAATTGTTTTAATTGAAAATAAGCCGGGCGTACAGAAGGCTGCACCCGCAATACGAGGGCTTTGTAGAATTGGAATGCGTAGTAAGTAATTTTTGTACATATTTTTGGGAAATAAATAAGAATTATAAGAGTAGAAAATATATATCAATGAATTTAAATAAGTGATTCCCAAACTGAGGGGCACAACAGTTCCTTACTTCCTCATATATCGTTGAGCTGATCTATATGGACATAGGCCAAACTAAAAAAATCTAATTGCTGTCACAGATGAATTTTTAAAAAGAAACTCCCGTTGTGTACTGTTCAAAAATGTATAAAAGTTCCAAAAATGTGGCCTCCACTAGCAAACAATTGTGACTTTTCTATTCAGGATTGATATATGGCTTCTGAAGACTACTTTTGCATTTTGCGTGCGTGTGAAAAAGAAAATTTGCATATACAGTGAAACCTGTCTAAAAGACCCGTATTAAGCGACCACCTTTCATAACGACCGATTTTTTCGGGAACGGAATTGGTTTCCATACAGCTCCATACATTTGTTCCCCGTATTAAGCGACCACCTGTTTATAGGACCAGCGACCACTACATCACTCATCGTTCCACACGAATTTCACCCTTCTTAAGCGACCACCTCTATTAGCGACCGTGAAAAATGCGATGTGCCCGTATAAAGCGACCATAGGCGAGTACATAATGCGCTTATCTTTAATGTTTTTTTTGCAAGTTTTCTTAATAAATTTAGCAAGTAACGGTATTATTCATATAAAGTGAAGGCTCGGAGAAATCTGAAGTCGTTTCTAGTTATGCGAATAATATATTATGTATTCACATTATGCAGCAACAGCAAAAATGTCCAATTTGAGCTTGGAGTTTGTGTTTGTAGGGGTCATTCGGTCCTGATGCAGCTGTTGCTTGCTGTTGTAAGTTATCAAAGGCCAATTAAGTAAATACACACTACATTGTCATTTTGCGGTTAAAGTGTGTCTGATCTATTTTCAAGTTTAAAGTAGGTTTTAAGAAAAAAAAAGATAGGTAAAGGGTTGTTTTGCAAAGCATTAGTCAATTCGGCGTATTTCTGTAAATTTCGCCCAGCTTCGGCGATTTGTTTACGAACAAACCTTTTGAAATGATCCAGTTTAAACGGTGGAAGCTCTTGCATTCACGAAGTGCAGGTATTAACAGAAGATTTGAGCTATTTACTCTGTCAGGGGTGTCAAACTCAAAAACTGGTCACTGGCTTTTGGTTTGAGCGGACCGCAGGATAAAAAATGCCTATAGAAAATTTTTCACTGAATTTAATTTCACATAATTAAATAACTGAAAAATTCCTTTAAAATATGTTTACACGTCAGTTACTAATCTCGGGATTATATCCTTTAGAAATGCCATCTTTTGAAAATGTTCTTCAAACAAATTTACACAAAAAGCTGTGTCCCAAAAGTTAAGGATAAGACAATACAAGAAGTTAACACGCGAAAGTCGAGTTCATCGAGCCGTAACCACAATTTGTTAATTAATTTTCACCAAATTTTGGACAGCTGATCAGAGCAGCCGGCGCCGGTGGTCTAGGTTGCCAAAAACAACCATGGGAGTCAAAATAGTTAGGCTGACATAAATTAATTTCAGACAGAAAGGTGGCTAAGAAATAGACAAAAAAAAATTTCTGGTGTTGTGTAAAACACAGACATGTAAATCCTAAAAAGCTAAAGGGCATCGGGTTAGGGGCTAAAATTGTTATGCTTACGAAATTGCACATCCATGTGATTCGCTCACCAAATACAAGATTTCGTGTCTTTAAAGCATGATCTTCTTTTCAAATAAATTTCACTCCACAATGATCTTGTCCCTGAAACATGCGGACGCGAATTATAATGCAACCGTGGCAGACAATTATAAGGTTCGGCAAAGTCAACAACTTCTGAACAGAATTTCGACACAAATCAATTTCACGAAAGAGTCTGCTCAAAAAAGGCCGCCATCAACAAATGTACCTCAAATAGGCATCAATAATTTGTTGATAGAATATAAAGGAAAATTTTTAAAATACATAGTTTAAGCTTGCATAAGCCACCAACTTATGTAGTTAGTTAATTTTGGAGACTAATACTTCACATTTTTTATTTTTAGGCTGACACACATTGTGTTTTTTCGATCTGGCCGTGGGCCGCACAGACCTCGAGTTTGGCATGTGGTTCGGAACCTAAATCTACCAGTAATAAACTTATACAGGACACCTCCTGTCAAGACAATATACATATCTTCAATTATGTATGGAAATGATGGTCGTAGATTTCATGAGAAGATAGTAGTCTCGAAATCTCTCATGTGGCTTCACTTGAGGAAAGGTGTTGCACTTTGCCTCCAAATTAATGAATTTAGTCTCTTAGTTAATTCCCCTTATTAAGCGACCACCTCTAATAGCGACCACTTTTAGACAGGTTTCTCTGTATATTCCTTACGTAATTTCCAAAGAAAACCCATAAAGATTTTCTGATTTGGAGACCTAAGGGCGGCTTCAGACGAACAAACTGAAATTATACCAATTTAGTGTTATTACCTTTTCTTAGAAAATATCCACATGATTAGTATAGTAGTAACATATATACATATATGTAGGTCTGTTCCAAAAACCGGGATCCCGGTACAAAACCGGTGTTCACTTGGTACCGGACCCGATATCCCGGTTTTTTGGTACCGAGTTAAAAAGAATGATTCCTTTCAACCATGAGCCGGTTTTTTTCAGGTTTTTTGGTACCGATTTTTAACCCGGTACTCAAAAAAACCGGCTTATGGTTAAAAAAAACCATCGGTACTAAAAAAAACCTGAGTCAGGGAAACCGCTTGTGGTACCGGGTATTGAAAAAAAACGAAACCCGGTACTGAAATCTCGGTACCGAACAGGCCTACATATATGTACATCCTCATACAATTAAATGTTGTGCAAAGTTTAATATCGGTATCTACAGCGTTTTAGAAAAACGGAGGGGGTAAATCGTAAACCACAATTTAACGACCCATATCTCCGTTACCGTTGCACGAAACTGGTAAAAAAAGTAACCGACATAAAATGTACTCATCGAGCCCTTTGATCTTAGTACCCTTCTTCGATAAAAAAAAATTATTTTCGGGAACACCCTGTTGTTGTCTTTAACCTATCAACTTCTAAGATTCGTGCCAAAGACTATGTATATTTATACTCTACACACATTTCTACCAAATTTCGGTTGCGCCGCTCATGACATGATATATTTACTTAACAGACGGACGGACAAAATCGATTTGATGGAAACTTTTTGAAAAAAAAGATTCTACAAAACCCTAGCAATTAGTTTAAATTCGTTCAAAGCGATCTAGCAAATGCAACTAATACCCCAGGAAAATTGGCATTTTACTTCGGGAAAATTAGGAGAAAGCTGGATTTTTCCATGAGCTCTTCTTACGAGGTCCTAAACAAGACCCCAAAAATCCCCGTCTGTACGACTGCCGCTAGAGGTGCTACAGAGGGTCAAATACCCTCAAAAACAGTTTTTTTTCGAATATCTCGATAACGGTAATATGTTGCAAATTCGTAGCTCTTGTGGTTTCAGAATAACATGTCGATTTTTATTCGAGCATTCCTAACAGTGCCCAGAGGTCTAACGGTATTTTTACCAAGTTTTCACAAAAATGTCTATAACGGTAACTCTGGCTAAAAGATGTTGTATGAGTAGCAAATACGGTTCTGAAGAAAATGGCAAAATTTCTCATCAATATGAGCACCCTTGACGGTGCGATCGGGATAGATAGAAAACGGATGATTGGTTTAGTTTTTACCGATCTGCATAGTAAAATTTTTGTGATTTCACCCAAAAACAAATGATTTTTTCACCTCAATTTTCTTCAACCCATAGTCTTACAATCATATCTTTCATAAAGCTTTTTATTCTAGCTTCGATAATTCTAACACATTTATTGCCTTAAATGCAGAAAACTAGGGTTAATTTTGGCTCGAGTTTAGCATAATTTGTATAAATTTTCAGTTTGGCAGTTTGAATGAATTTGAGCTAAAACTAGCCCCAGTTTACTGCACTTAAAGCATTAAAACTATTAGAAAAAATGGAGCTAGAATAGAATGATATAAGGAAAATACAATCGAAAGATTATGCGCAAATTTTTAGAATAATCGTACGAGAAACTCACCTTGGCAGAAGTTGTAGAAAATTGAGTTGAAAAAATAATTTGATTTTGTGTTAAATCTCAAAAATTTGACGTTTAAGCACAGTTAAAATCAAACCACTTATCCAATTTTAGTGCAGTGAGAATTCTTTCGTTACTCTTGCTGGTCTAGTTTATGAGATATTAAAGTTTAAGTCGTGTAGAAACTTAATTTTTCAAAAATATTCAGGTGATCTTCAGATGTTTCGCCCTCCATAACTTCCTTAGGTTCCTACCAGTCGATGGGGACTTTTGGCTATTTGTTTACAGCCCCAGGGGCTTTAAACTCGTCATAGACGACTTTACAGCATACACCCCGTTACAGAGATATTCACGAAAAACCCCAAAAATGCCGTTTTCGACGTTTTGAGCCCCTGGAGCACCCTTAAGGGTGTACATATTGATGACAAATTTAACCACTTTCTTCGAAAACATATACAAATTCGTCATACAAATTTGTTTAGGGTCTTGTGTAGGGCTTTGAAAGGAAGGCTCATACAAAAATTCAGCTTTCCCCTAATTTTTCCGTAGTTTGTCCAAATTTCCTGGGGTATAATGGAAATTATGGAATCTTCAAAACTAAAAAAAAAAAATCTTATGAAAATTGATATATTTTTTCGACTTGTTTTTATTGCGTGTAATTGGGAAAAAAGATGACTAAACTGTGTTAAATATTTTGTTTTGTAACGAACACCATTATGAACCGATTACACTTACATTTTATCCAATACATAAGGTTAAAGCATTCTATAGCCAGTGTAAACGACCATGCTACAAGTATGCTTTAGGCTTAAATTCACTGGTCTACAATTTTTGAACTTTTTTTTGTCACACGAAAGTTTATATCATATTTTGAACCTAGTATGACCCCTGAACAATACCACATAAATGAAAAAAAAAAATGACACGTCAGGATTCTTTGTGACACCTTAACCAAAAATTGAATTAAAATTTCCAGAATTGACTATACTAAGATAAATTATTTTATACTGTAGGTAAGCAGTTATGATTTTCTTGGGTGTTTGGTTTCTTGTAGGCTTCTGTCAAGCCTCCGGGAGTTACCAGTTACCTCTCTTGCATGTTGGTCTCCTTAAACCCCCGTGGAACCATAGATAACAAAGCGGTAGGGTGCAGCGGATAATATTCACATTTTTACAGCTTTCAATAGCGAATTTAGAGCTTTTGCCATATTTCCGATCATGATGCAGGGAAAACCCTCGTATGTGAAAACGTGCATATAGGATAGAAAAACAAATTAGGAAGACTAAATAGGTTTTCTTAAGTATACGCCATACATAGTTTGACTTGCAATGGATATCCACGAAAGCTTGTGCTCCAATGATTTGAATGCACATGTGGTGCACAGGTTCACTCTACAATGCACTGTAAATTTGCTTACCGGTACCGCTACCCTCCTGCAATGGATTGTGGATACCGTTATCTCCTTAACTAACGTTTTTTCATTAAGGTAATAAGCCACTGGAATCTTTCACCTTGTCCGTCCCTGACAGCTCCAAGTGTTCGGATGAAGGTGTAATTCAGAGGGAACAATATGCCTTTTAAGGACATATTACACACTAAAGCTTTCTAAGGTGTTGAAAGTTCATTCATTAAATGTTAGAAATTTTCAGATGCAGTGCTTTCTAAAGAATTTAGAAAGATATAAACCAAACATTTCCAAAAAGGATCTTGTAAGATCATTTAGTTTCTGTTTGATGTTTTCATCCTTCATTATATCCCGTTATTATCCTTCACATTTTCCCATTTCGAGAATTTTTATTTAAGGAATAACAAACCACTGAAATTAAGTTCATTAGAACTTCTGAAATTCAATAAAAGGGCGGATTTTTTAATTCAACCTGCTTAAAGTTTTTCTCCAAGGTACAGCAGGAAAAAGTTTTTAGCATTTTTATGTCCTTGTAAAACTCGTTTCATAGTAATAGTCACCGAAAATTGAAAAAATAACGCCAAATCACGTAAATTTTGGAAAATCATTACATAACGGTTACAAAATAACGGGACGTGACTGGAACGAAGTAGTGGTATTTTTGTAATCAGAGGGCACTAATACAAACAAAAATGGCCGCAAAGTTCGTGTGACAAAAATTGTGTTTCCCAGTGTTATGGATAAATATATACGAGTAATCGAGACTGTGTGCTGTCATCCAGCTCCGGCTTGACGGTAATTTTTGGTACACCCTATACTATTCCACGAAGAAATAGCTCGAAGGCGGCAAATTCCAGCGGATTTTGTTCGCTGAGCTTAGTTAAGTTTCAATAAAGAGTTTGAAGGAGAAAATTATTCGCGATGACGTGGAACTCAACACTCGATTCAAAATGAAGTACATACTAGAATAAGAATTTAAGCATGTACTGCAATAGCCGTCAGCATTATAGCGATTCCCTATACAGGGTTTTCACTTTAAGTTCACCCTTTTGCAAATGCGTTTGACCCTTTTGCAAATGGAATTCACCGTTTATTAAAAACGCAAAAAACATTAAATGGCTTGTTATACAGATAATCTTGCTCGGAGTTTTGGCATAGCGACCATTGCATCCATTCTTATAATTCCATGGTCTAACTGACAATTAGTACAATCTACTTTTGTCCCAATTCTAATACAGAAAGAGTGTGTGTATGTGTAAGCTTACCTTTGCATTATTTGAAGCGCGTCTCGGAAATTGCTAGCAATTCATCAAGTTACAAGTCTGCAATGAAAAAAAGCAGAAAATTGAGTCATCATCAATTTTATTTCACAAATTTAAAAAAAAAATCTGAAATCTAGATGGACGCTGTTTTTCAACGCCAGCTCCAAATTATTAACTTCTGTAATTTTACAATTTTAGTATATGAGTACTTCCCATCACGCTATAGCCTATAGGCAAAGTTCCAATTAAATGAATCGTAAACAAAACACTCCGACGGCTTACAGGTAGACAAAACAAACGGTTCAGGTTAGGAGAACAGGTAATTTTATATATAGTCACTTACTAAAAAGTCATAAAATGTCCGTTTCTTCTTTGACTTTTAAAAGTATTTCAGTATAAAAGAAATATTGAAATGAGTTTACCTTCAGTTCAATTTAGATTACTTCAAGTCATTTATTAGATTAAACCATATTTTTAGAAATCCTCAACAATGGCACATCATCATCCTCACAGCGAGAAAAAGATTTATATCGGAGATTTACCGCGTGACGTCCGAAAAGATGATATTCGTGAAATTTGCGAAAAGTACGGTCGTCTTGACGACGTATGGTTGGCCCGTAAACCGCCCGGATTTGCATTTGCCGTATACAGGGATAGACGAGATGCAGCCGATGCCGTTCGAGATTTGGACGGACGTAAAATATGCGGTGCAACGGTTTCTGTTGAATTGTCTATTGATCGATATAACCGAACGCGAGGTAATAATTTGAAGTGTTACAGATGTAAACGGCTGGGACATCGTGCCGGAGAATGTCTAAAGCCGAGATCCGGACGAGATGAGAAACGGAGGGATCGGAGGGTAAATTCTCGACGTGTCGGTCGATCTCCATCATATGTTAGTCGTCGTTCAGGTTCTGAGTTCAAGCGTGTATCCAAATACGGCCGATCGCCAATTTGCAGAAGACGTAATCGTTCACCATCTTACGATGCTCGACGCAGATCATTGTCGCGAAATAGTCGAAGCCGTTCACCAGTTTCGCGAAAGTATGATCGATCGCCAAGCCGAATTTCGCGACGAGGTCGCTCAACAGTTTCGCGAAAGTATGATCGGTCGTCTAGCCGAATTGCACGACGAGATCGCTCACCACGATCTGACCGGTATGCTTCACATCGAAATCGGTCAGTATCCAGAAGTGTAAATTATCACGGCGATAGGAAATATCGATCATCATCAAGGCGACGAAGCTCCAGAAAAAGGTCGCGCTCATCAAGTTACTCATCATCGTCAAGCGAAAGCAGCCGTTCGCCATCACCAAAAGTACCAAAAAAGCGAAAAACGTCGAGGTCTAGAAGTGCAAGCAGTGGTCATGGGTCTCTGAATAGACGTGAACATCGAACCAAGAGTTCCCAGCGTAGTAGTGGCCGTGGATCTCGAAGTCGATCTCGTTCTACAGTGAATGACGTCCATCATAAAGAGAGTGTGAATCCTTTCAGGAGATAAGAATTTTGTTATTTTTAAATACTGGCTTAAGATAAGAAAATGACTAATAAAGAATTATTGAGAGAATATTGCTTTCTTTGTATTTTTCCTCCTACCTTTTTGAAGGGCGCTAAGGGCGTTCAGTTTTCTTTCAGACTTTCTTTATTCCGAGGATTACGATAATCTACCTATAGGACAGATTTTATGATAGTAAATCATAAATACATCCATGCAAAGTGTTTATTGTCTCAAACTAATGGCTGTGCGGAAGGTCCTCCTGCACAGGTATAGATTTTCCATTATAGATTTTGTGCGACTGAATGAAAAGGAATTTGTGCTGATAATAAAAATAAACCTCGTCTTGATATTTTTTTAGAAGAATGGTTTTCATATAGTTACCTGAAGATACAAAACTAAAAATGGAAAATTCACTATGAAAGGGATAAAATAAATAAATCTCTTTAAGCAAGCCTCACATTAGTAAAATGCTGTTCAAAGGGCATTTTATAGAATAATTTACAAGCTTGAGGGATTTTTGTAAAAAAATGTATATAGTACATAGTGAAAAAAAATGTATTTTTTGCTAATGTGCTTTACAAATGAAAAGTATGCATAGAATACAACGATTACAATGAGTGGAGAATATAGAACGAATGGGCGATAATCGCATGTCTAAGAAGGTTATGAACGCATAACGAGTGGATGGGACGAGTTTGCGTGGACGTTCGGGAGCTCGCTGGAAATCAGCCGGCCAAGGCCCGACATCGGGCTATCTTGCCACATTGATGATGATGATCAATGGAAATGTAATATTTTTTCCAAGATGTATAGCATGTATAGCTGACTATGACACATATAAATATAATTCGACACAAGCCATCGACAGTCCTCAAAGGCAGCTAAGAAATAAATCAAACAAAAGGCACGAATAAGATCTTATGTGCACTCACACTTTTTACGTGTCCCATATTTCAATTTCATCACATTTTTAATTAGACACGCACGTTTCCGTTCTATTTCTTGGCAATAAAAATGGCATGGTATGTGTCAAAACGTATTGCTGAGAAATTTAATCATTCGGTCCTGTACAAAGATACAACGAAATGCCATTATTCAATTATTTTTCGATGCATTCTGCAGACTGACCGAGTTTCGGAACACCTATGAAAAGTTTATTTATATGTATCTCGAATAGTGTGACATGTGAAAACATTGCGTTCTTGAAAAAGACAGTTTTTATTTTTTAATATCAAATTATGGATAGGGATGGATATAGACATTTGTGAGAATCTCTAAGGAAGCCAAACTATTACTAACTGACATCCGCATCAAATTCTAAAAAAAAAAAACAGAATACCAAATAGTATTAGACGCTTTCGTTAAATTATACGAGATATTGATTTGAACAAAAAAAATGTTTTATTCAATAAAGACTATTTTTTATCGGCAGATTAAAGAACTTTTGTTGTTTAATTGATGACGGCAATATTTCAAATATGTAATATATAGAAAAAGTGACAAGACTACCTAACGAATTCTGGATAATAAAATATATAAAATCAAATGGCCTGCCATCTAGACAGTTTAGTGTTGTATAGTGTTTCAAAACAATTTGCTTATCTTATCGTACTATGTTTATGCATATGTAGGCATTGTGCAATAGTGAAACCATTTCCAAAGTTAGTATGTACATACTATCTGAATTACACCTTTTAAGTACAGAGTCAGATAAGCAAACTAGAAATCATATAATTTAATTTATTGCTATTGTTTACGAGTATTTTATTATGTGAACATAAATTGTTTAAATTCTACTGATTTTACGTGGAAAAGAAGAGTTTATACCTATAGAATAAATGTGCAGTTAAATTTATGTATGTAGTATGTAGTACATATTTATATACAATTTTCTGTTTATAATCTGATTTAGTGAAGATATGCTCTATAAACACACTTAAAATAAATAACTGGCTCGACAATCCAACATTGGATCAAGTCCGTAGATGTGTTAAGTGCCGTTCGTACAGTTCAACTTGTCGTCTAACTTTTGAGTATTCCTAAATGAGTTGGAAGACTTATCGTACTGTGAACAGAAGTTGGACAACCAGTTTGAAGTTGAAAGAGCATTCAAACAAGTTGGACCGTCTGAACAGAAGTTGGACAAGTTGTGTGAGTGCAAACACCTTCACTCTGCTTACATTGATCATAGTCCGATCGAAATATCAACATATACTTCTTAATATTAAAGAGTTGATTAATCGACCGGTTTTTTTTCACTTGTTTTGTAATTTGTTTAAGAGTTACAGGGATTGCCCTAATAATAAAATCATAAAATATGTATTTCTCATATATATTTCGTCGGAGATATTACCATCAATGCTTTACAAATGAACTAAACAACAAATATGTTTTTCCTGTACTAATACGTATTGCAAGCTGATAACGATTTACGACCGCTTCATCTTCCAACTTCTGTTTACACGGTAAACAAGTTGAAAAACTTGTTCGAGTGGAAGAGAATATCGTATCGTCTGAACAGCCTTCCAACTTGCGACAAGTTTGAGGGAAAACTTTACGCAAACAAGTTGAAAGACGAGTTGGATCGTCTGACGCGCCAGTAGTGACATCCAATTTCCAAGATCTTTTGTAGAAATGTTAAGATAAACAGCATGCTCAGCAGAGTTATTTATCCCCGTACTCGTTTCACATCCGATTAAGATCATAATCCGCCACATGGGTCGTGAGTTGGAAAAACACCATAACCTGAATTTCTTCATGGTGGGACTCAAACCCACGACTCTGTGATTCGGAAGTTAAGGCACTAAACACTACACCAAATACACTACTAAAACACAGTTAGTTGGGATTAATTTTACAAAATTTTGGAATGGAAGGTTGGAACCACTAAAGTAGGCAGTAGGTTGGTAGGCAGATAAGCGACTGCAAAAAAAAACGGTGCTTTAAGCCTTAGGCATTATTAAAAACATGTCTAAAACGTCTGATTCTTTTCCGTCAACATTACCACCAATCTGCCTTACAGCATGTTTTTTTTTCTTTTTTTTCATGAGTAACATTTGACTCATATACGTGAACGGGAGCCACGCTGTGTGCACATGTACCTCATAGACAGTGCACGTGCTACCCAACTAACAATTTTGCTCTGATAACACTCTACAAGAGTCTTACAAGAGCAAGCATCAAGACATTAACTCTTGAAATTTAACTCTTCAAGAGTACTATAAGATCCTTATAAAAGTCTCATAAGTATTAAATGACGCACTTTCCAAGAGTTATTTTGATCTTGTAACAAGAGTTAGAATCTCATTATAGGAGATAACATGTCTTATAAGAAGGCTTTAACGCTTCTTATTGGCGTAAATGTTTACTCTTGTAAGAGTCTCAAAAAAATACTATACACTTGATATGAGACGCATGCTCTTCTAATAGGTGTAGCGAGAAAGAGTGCGCATGAGATTGCCACATTCGCTATCTTTTTTCGTCAAATATACTTATGTTACGAGAACGTCTATTAATTGTCATGTGTTATTATTTCGACATGAAGAATGACTACCGGTTTATCAGCAAATGAAAACACACGACTGTCATGGCAAAAATCTCTTCAATCGGTCGGCAGCTTTGTTATTCTTTTGTGAACATATCACGGAATGAGCGCCGCGCCGCCGCCTCGTTCGAAGTGAAAATTCACATTCTCCATAATGATCCTAAGCCGCGGGAGGATCATCACTTTTCAAATTCTATTAATTTTTTTAACTTTTCGTCGAAATACGGACGATTGCTTACTCCCCGTCGAATGTAATTTTCTCTTCAAAGACAGACTTGACAGATTGCACAGCTTTTATCAATCGTGTACTCATAAAAGTATTATAATAAGAAGCTAAAAACTTAAGCATTTATAAAGCTCTCATTATAAGAGTCATAAGAATAAATCTCTTGTAAGAACATTTTTATGAGAGTTTAAGTCTTGAAGAGTTAAACTCTCAACTAAAAAGCCCTTATGAGAGCTCATGACAACAAAATATGAACTAGTAACAAGAATATGACTCTTCAAGAGTAATAATCTTATAATAAGTACATTTATTTATTTATTTATTAAAGAGTTTATTTGAATTTGCTACTAGAGCTACGTAGAATCCAAAATTGTTGAGAAAAATACACTTACACTTATCCGATTGAATTCATTTTACCGCTATTCGATAGAACAACTCTTCGGTCATAACAGGACTGAACATGAGTTCAATTGTGCAATCAAGGGCCCGGCTAGGTAATTATTTGTGTCGCATTCTGATTTGAAATGGAGCAGATCAAGTCGCGGTCATTGAATTCCTTTTTTTGAAAGGATACACGGCGCCCCAGATTCGAGATGAACTCATATCCGTGTACGGCAACTCTTCACCATCCCAGGCGACTATTTACCGGTGGATTTTGGAATTCATGCGAGGACGGACGAATGTTTTTGGTGAACCCCGAACCGGACGCCCAATAACTGAGACCACCGAAGAAAACGTTCAATTAGTCGAGGAAGTTGTATTGAGTGATCGGCGGCTAAAGTTATCAGAGATTGCAGAAAAGACAAGTCTATTAAAAACCACCGTCGAAAGAATTATTACCGACCATTTGGGGATGAGGCAGATCTCGGCAAGATGGATCCCGGAACTCCTCTCAGCAGATCAAATGAAGCAGCGGATGAAATGTTCGAAAGACTTTTTGGAGTTGTGTCGCGCCGACTCGGATGCAATTATCAACAGAATTGTGAGAGGAGACGAAACCATGGTCCTTTACTATGATCCCACGACCAAAAGGGAGTCCATGGAATGGAGGAGGCCTTATGAGGAGCGCCCCAAGAAGGCGAAGGTGCAGCAGAGCCGGAAAAAGATTATGGCCACCATCTTCTGGGATTCCAAGGGAATTATAATGATTGACTTCAAAGAAGAGGGCACATCAGTAACAGGGAAATATTATGCAGATCTTTTGACCCAATTGAGGGCCAACATCGTGGAGAAACGGTATGGAAAACTGGCGAGAGCGGTGCTGCTTCTTCACGACAATGCACCAGTTCACACCGCCGCGGTGGCCAAGGCTGCTGTGGTCAAATACGGCTTTGAAGAAATTGAACACCCCCCGTACAGCCCAGACCTGGCCCCAAGTGACTACTTCCTGTTCCCAAAATTGAAAAAGGACCTCCGAGGACGAAAATTTGAGACTGAGAAGGAACTGAAAGGTGCTGTTTTGGACCATTTTCAAGACAAACCCGCGGACTACTTTTTGAAAGGGGTGCAGGATCTTATTAAACGATCTCATCGTTGTATTGAAGAAAAGGGGAGTAACATTGAAAAATAAAACTGAATAAAAATGAATTCAATCGGATAACTGGAAGTGTGTTTTTCTCAACAATTTTGGATTCTACTATGTACATATAAGAGTAGCAGAGAGCTTTACTACAGCGTTATGAGAGCTTTTTCCAGTTCACAAGAGCTAAATTTTCAAGAGTTTGTTAGTTGGGTAATGATCATCCAAATTAGAAACTTAGGCAACACACCTGTTTTCGCCATTTAAAAATTTATAAAATGGTATAAAGGTTACTCAAACAAGCGAGACCAAGTGTGTTGAAAATTTTTCAATATTATAACGCATAGCGTTACCATTCGATGCGTTTTGACTTACATATGTCTTAAGGCTATAGAAAGACAGAAGGCTGAAGTTTATAAAGAAAACAAATTTGATTTTAAAGATGGTGTTTCTATATGGCAGCCCCATATTAAAAATTAAATAAATACATAAATACAGTACAAGCAGCTTCATTATCTGTAAAAATAACGGAATTTTATTCACCATAATCACACAATGATAATAAAAAGCATCGCTATAAATAACAACATACAACATTTATATGCGGGTACGCTCAAATGTAAAGCTGAAATAATTTTATCGTATACTTTTTAGTTAGAGATAAGATAAGAGAAAATGATGATACACACTATTTATTACGATTACACATTACAGAATAGGTCTGATATTTTGTTTGTAAGCAAGCTAAGTATCCATGAATCATACGATAAAATTTAACTATGCAAATATGTAGATGCGCAAAAAAATTTGGCCAAGAACACAAATCATAAACTAAAGATTACGCAAAGCGCAAGTGTAAGGGCTTTTCCTATATGAATATATTGAAAGTGTGTCGTCATCAATATTGAAGTGGAGCTAAACTTATTTGAACATTTCGATTCTGTGTAAAAAAATAAATAAAAAAAAACATATATGTACATACATATAGGAATCGATGCAAGTAAATGGATATTGTATCAAATTTAACTCTGTGCATAAATAACGTTCAGCCAACTTGATGCTGATAACATAGGTTCAAAAGCTTTTCAATCTGGAAATGTGACTTTAAAAAAAATAAAAACAATATTTTGACATGCGCAAGTTTTAGAGGGGACTCACACTGCTGACACGGATCGAGTGGAAACCTGCCTACTGGATTAAATCGTATGTCATTGAATTCAAAATGGATCGTAGAATGTACTTGCATTATTCAAATTTCATTACAATATGGTACAACTGTCAGCTAAATCTAGGATTTAGTTAATCTTGTCGATTCTCTGAATCCCCTTTAAGCGGAGACTATGAATTCTTAATTTATTTTTCTTTACATAGAAAAATGAAACTGTTAGGGTTTTTTAGATTTTTCAAAAAACCCTTATGAAATCGAATTTGTCTGTCCGTCTGTTCACTCTCGCATTCGCGAACGGCTTAGCCGATTGTCATGAAATTTGGTAGGAATGTGTAGAATGGTAACAGTCTTTGGCACGAAATACTTAAAAGTTGGTAGGGCAAAAATAACAGGGTGTCCCGGACATTTGAATATTTGTTCACTAAATAACTCGCGAACGGCTTAATCGATCGTCCTGAAATTTGGTAGGAATGTGTCGAATGGTAACAGTCTTTGGCACGAAATACTTAAAAGTTGGTTTGGCAAACATAACAGGGTGTCCCGGGCATTTGAAAATTTGTTCACTGAATAACTCGCGAACGGCTTAACCGATAGTAATGAAAATTTGGTAGGAATGTGTAGAATCGTAATAGTCTTCAGAACGAAATACGACGTTGGTAGGACAAAGCTAACAGGGTGTCCCGGAGATTTTAAAAAGTCGATTTATTTTTGTTTTTATCGGACATGGACGTATGGATACTCAAATCAAAGAACTTTTTTCCAGTTTGAAGTAATGGTAACGGAGTCACAGCTAATAAGTTCAGTTAATATGTGTAGCCATGATACATAGTAAATCTATTTTTCGATTCTAATCCAAAAATAGATTTACAAGCAGCATTTCTTTAATATTGTGCATAATCCTTATTTATTACCTATTAAATATACGTGCAAAATTCACTATGTATGTATGTATCCAAAATCTAAAAAACCCTCGTATTGCGGGCACAGCCTCCAGTACGCCGGTATTTTTTTTTAACAATAAAGTGGATTTTTGAAAAAGGAACACATACATATTTGTAATTTTGAGTTTCAAAATCCACGACAGCATCACGTATTTTTTTCTTGGCATGTCAAGTCTCACAGCGAATTGCTCATGACATGAGTTAATATGAAAAAAGCAAAGAGAATAGATTCTTTCTCTGTAAAATAAAAAGACATTTGGAAATCAGCTGTACAGATTCAGAGATTCATTCTGTCAAATTGCAAGCAGAATATTTAAAATGACATTGCATTAGTCAACAGTAAACGCCTAAAACATGAAACCACAGCCGGTTTATAAGATTCAACGAATATCCCAAGGTATTTCACTGCTTTAAATCTGTTAACTAATTCCCAAAAAACACTTCAAATTTAGGCCGGATATAATCTGTAATTGAAGCGATAAGCTTAAAGCCCATCAAATATTTGTTTAACAATTTATTTTGTGCATTGCGTTCATTGCACGAATTAAAAAAAAAAATCCGAAAGATACACTCGACATTTATCTTGATCCCCATAAGCTGTAATACTGTAATGTGGCCGCATTGTCATAAAGTGAATGCTATGTGTGTAGAATAGAATCTCATTTTACACAAATCGGTCGTAACCTAATTAATCCGATAAGAGTGGAAGGAGGTTTTGTCTTTCAGCACGCAGGGTTTTATGAACTACATTCTAGGTGTAGATACCTCATACGTGCATACGTGCATTTAGCGCAATGGTCGTCGGAAGCGATATATACTGCTCAAAACAAAATAAGGGCCACTAATGTCCGTTGACTTTAACAACGTCTTTTGGGGAATTTTTAGTGTGGTAATTAATTTAAAAAATGCCAATCTGTACCTGAATGTGATGTGAGTTATCAGGTTATCACAATATGATTCGTCAAGATTAGCTTTAACGGAACTGGCTTAAACAGGTCTTTTGGGGTCGCGAGTCACACATTTGGTAGTTATGTTTATTTCTCATTTTGATTTAGAATTAGTTTTCGCCAAGTTCTTAACTGCAACATTAGTTGTTGCACTTTTAAAGATATGGAGAATCTGGTAAAATACAAAATGCCAGCAATTCGGCGCCATTTAAATTTAAATGCATCGTCCAGAGCCTTAAAAATGTTCGAGGAAGGTCGTTCGCAACGTTCTGTGGACCTGCAGTTAAGGCAAGTAATCAGTTTCTCGCGCGAATATTTGCATTTAAAACTCGCACGAAAGTGGAGAATTGGAGACATCATAGTTGGCCGTGAAAACGATTATCTGTTTGTAGTTTACACAGTGCTCATTAATGTCAAAGTTCTGCAATTTATCCAATTTCACAAAATCGATTCGGATATTGAATTAGTGGCTTTTAATCGGAGGATAAACAACGGAACTATAAGATCCCACAAAACGGTAAAACTAAAAGAAACATACCAAGATTGATTGGCAACAACAACCGTCGCGCCGGAATGGACATGATTAGGCTAAAATGGAAACAGTGCCGAAGTCGTGTGATGACGAGGTAGTAATAATGCCAGTTATTAAACGACACTTTAAAAATTTATTTACAATTCCAGGCCATTTTGATCATCGTTGAATATAGGACAAGGACGATAATCCTGCTCTGCGAACAAGCATCCAAAAATTATTATTCGTGTTATTATTATAAGTTTAATTTTGTTATATTGATTGATTGAACATGTAATAAAATATAAACCATGGCCATTCGCTATAAAAAGTCGTCTATATTTAAAAAAAAAAACTCATATAAGTATTTCTGATTCTTCATCTATTCATCGCTCGCACGAAAATAAATGCAGGGACATTATATTCGCACGAGAATATGTGGAGACTTCGTGTATTCATTGTGTAGTCACTGGTTTGTGCATAGGGTACTCGTCCGAAAAACTAAATACCTAGATGCGAGCTATTCTCGCCTCGCGCGAGTTTTTTGACAGGTTTTATATAGAAACTCGCGCGAATCATCGAACTGATTACTATACTTTAGGGTATTCGCAAAAAGCCATTCAAAATCTTTGGAACCGTTACCAGGAGACAGGAAGTGTCTCCCGTCATAATGATTCAGGCCGTGTTCGAATAACCACCCCCGCAGAAGACCAATATGTGAGATTTTGTGCGCGACGGGATCGTACCATTAGTGCTCGTGGACTACAAAGTAGGCTATTAAGGACTACTGGGACCATTGTTAGCCCTCAAACAACCTTAAATCGTTTGCACGAAGACCAACAACGGTCAAGGAGATGTGTTACCAGAATACAATTGACCAGGACGCATCGTGCGAATCGTTTAAGATTGCTCGTCGACATATCCAATGGGACATGCAACAATGCTGCAAGGTGCTCTTCTCGGATGAGTGGAAAGTAAAATTTTTTAGTGACGACCGACGCATAAGAGTCTGACGGAGAACCGGAGAAGGATATTTGGATCCTTACATTAATCAAATTGAGAGGCAAGGCGGTCGCAGTGTGATGGTCTGGGCCGGAATTAGCTTGCAAGGCTAAACTGACCTTGTTATCCTAAATAACGGGACAATTACGTCCGAAAGTTATATTGAAAAGATTGTTAGGCGACATACCATTCCTTTGTCACAACAGGCGTTTGATGGTTTTATCCTCATGTAGGATAATGCATGACCACATACTGCTCGGCCGACAATGTCTGTTTTCGAGGAGGCCAATATTGAGGTCATGGAGTGGCCTGCCAGCAGTCCGGACCTAAATCCGATAAAACATCTTTGGGATCAATTTAAACACCCGATGCGGACCGCTGAAGAGGACATACACAATCAGCAACAGCTGATTCAATTACTAAAAATGTCTTGGGACGAGATATCAAAAGAAAGCGTCGATCGGCTTATTGAAAGCATTCCGTCCATGCTTCGAGAGTGCATATTAAAAAGTGGAGGCCATACTTGATACTAAAAAAAACAAAGAATCATTTTTTTTACAGATTAGACATACAAATTAATTGTTATTGTTACGATTAGATGACCGCAAAAAGTAAGCAATCCGAAAAAAATACTTAACAAAAGTGTAACTTTTGGTCAAAATTCAATAAAATTCATTATGTTTAATGAAAAACATATTGTTTTATTAAATTAGACCAACAAAACTATGATTTTCCTTTTCCACAGAAAAATAATCAGAAAATTGTTAGTGGCCCTTATTTTGTTTTGAGCAGTATACATAGCCGCAGCCGGTGTCTTCTGTTTAGGTTTCAGTGTCATGGAGTTTTGAAAATCATATGCAAACACGCTTTCCTTGATTATAACACTCATAGTTCATTTCATTTGATTTCAGCGTACTAAACTGAAAGAAATCCACCATGGAGTAGTTACTATGTGTGCATTCAAACCAGTCAAGCTATCCCTTATACGAGAAGCTTTGTCAATGGGGCTTATTGTTAGCAATTGAATCTTTATATGTTTCGAGTCTCCATACAAACATGACGACTATTTTTATGCTTCTATATCTTTTGAATGGATAGTAAGTGTATAGAAGTCGCGTCAATAGCAACAACCTTTGCACGAACGATCCGATTACTTGAACTGCTGCCTCAAGTCTATCTATCTATGTCGCTTCACAAGCCCCGGTACTTTCCAGGGTCTGAAAAAGTTTTAATGCTGGACAATAATTCTTTGACGATAGTCAGTGTCTCTTGCTTACTTACACTTGATTGCATTTATTGTATTTTATATCTAATGTGTTTAGTCTGCACTCTGTAGTCTGTACTATCGAATTTATTTTATTTCTACCTACTATGCTAAATTGTATCTAAAATGTGAGCGGGGCCCCGACAACAACTTGGGCTTGGGAGAAACCACAACACCGGTAGAGACATAACGACCCAAAGTCATCTATCTATTCGTTAAATCTGTTCTCCTAGTACTATTACATTGGGATTAAGGTTTTAAATTGTAGTACACTACACCCATCACAGTTGTTTTGTCGTAAAATGTGTGTACAACAATTATGTGTAGTGTAGTGCAGCGCTATGCTATGTTCTTGTAATGGCGAGTAGAGATAAATATTGTACGACCTACTTGTAACTACATATATCTTTTCGAAAGAAACTTTGGGATTCTTGGACAGTTATTGATGATTTTTTAGAAAGATTTCCCATCGAAATGGAATCGAGGCCAAAAGTATTATGTAGTCTGGACATGGGAGACAGGAAACTATTATTGTATTGGGGTATTAATGTAAAAATTCCCGCTATGCTATTGTTGATGGCGGATTTTAAGTCACGAAAATGGGACGGAGTTTCACAAGGAATAATACAAAAAAAAAGTGTATATGTACATACATAGTGGCATTTCACTTAACCCATTCATTGACAGATGTTCTTGGTTTCGACAAGTGACTGGATAATAAATTCTATTAATTTATTCAGCATACTATAGAAATTGTAAATGTCAATAAATCAATATGTTTAACATTTCATCTCATGCGTTTGTTTTAATTAAAATTACATTTTGAATTTAATGCCAATAAATGCATCATTCATAATTACTGCCTTTTTTCAAAGGATCATTTCCAAATTTATTTATAAGCGAATAATGTCAAGTTGCAGTTGCAAAATTTTCTATTCATCATTTTGTCATAAATTTTAATTTGATCATATAAATTCGATTCTGCTCTATTACGAGTATTATTAGCAATATCGTATTGTTTTTTTGCAACTTTATTTTAAGTCGTATTTGCATGAGAGGCACATGACACCAACGGACAGAATAAATGAATAAAAATATATTTTGTGAACTTACTACTCTTGAGATAGTAACCTGCTTACTACATACTCATACATATCTGTTTCGTTTCTTAAATCAAATCAAGTGCTTGAGAAAGTTAACAATTATTATTTATTATTATGGTCTCATGTACGCCAATCTTGAATAAATTCAATGACATCATTCATATAGAGTCAGTATCATTTGCTGAACTGATTTCGAGGTTAAAGTTGACAAATGGCTAAAAATAAGCTCTCCGCGGAAAATTGATTGCGATTGCCACTACTATAAATCTTGAGCTCGTATTGCTATTTTTTTTAACAGATGATTCCATGAAGTTAAGCGGCGATGATAGCCATATCTTTAAATAGAGTGGTACTCGAGGATTTTTTTTAGCTGAAAGATTGAAAGCCAAGAAGGTTATATGTATGTATTTGGAATATTATTATCAGTACCATTCTGTATAACAGGTTGCCAAAAGAACAAATTTTGTACACAAGCATTTATGTTTTCGGTTATGTTTTTTAGACCCTTCGCTCATAGAGTGAAAGGGTATATTAACTTTGTCATGAAGTTTGTAACGCATTAAAGGAAGCATCTCCGACCATATATAAAGTATACATATATGATTAGCATGACTTGGGGAGTCGATTGGAGCATGTCCGTCTGTCTGTCTGTTGCGACGCGTTTTACTCGGCGGGTATTGAAGCTAGCAAGCTGAAATTTTGCACACGTGCTTCTTATTGTTGCAGGCTGTTTGTATGTTTGATTCACCCAAATTGGATCACTGGGTCATGGGGCTGCCATACAAACCTAGCTCCCCAATTTGAGTTCTTCTAAGAAAAACTTTTTTATTTGTACACGAATTTCAACCAAATTTCACACAAATGTGTTTCTATAGATAACCCAAAATATATGCAAGAATGGATCAAATCGGACCATGGGGTCATGGGGCTGCCATACAAACTTAACCCCCCAAATTAGGTTCTTCTAAGAAAAACTTTTTTATTTGTGCACCAATTTCAACCAAATTTCACACAAATGTATTTCTATTGATGACACAAAACATATGTAAAATTGAATCAAATCGGACCATGGGGTCATGGGGCTGCCATACAAACCAGACCCCCCATATTGGTTCTTCTAAGAAACATGTTTTACACCAATTTCACAAAACCTTGAATTAATGTGTCTTTATCAAAGCAACTAAAAAGTTAAAAACGAATGGAATCGTACTGTGGGGTCATGCTCCGGCAACCCCAATAAAATTTTCCGAGTAAATATTTTTATTTGCCCACTTATTTCAACCAAGCCCAAAACTTTTGTTAAGACGGAAGAAAAATAATGAGGAGGGGTTTGAATACAAGTCATAGGTACGCCCGAAAAAACTTTTAGCCCAAGCGAAGGGTATCCAAATTTCGGCCGCGCCCGAAATTAGCCTCGGCCCCCTAGTTATTTTTTTATTTTAACCATGCACCGAATTTTTCAGATTTCTTATAATCGTTATAAGACGAAGTGTTTGTCCGGGTTCTAGAACCGTGTTTAACCCTTTGAGGACCATACATTTTTGGCCGAAGCGATTTTGTTTTTGTTTTATTTTCGTGATCACTAGGTCAATAGTAGTTATGTCACCAAAAATTGTGCCCCTAGCCCCCCATTTTACCCCTCATTTCGCTTGGCAAATATATTTGCCTGTGGGTTGAAAGGGAATTTATCACCTAAAAACGACTGAACATAATAACGGCATTGTGACGTGTAATTCATGTATTTTAAGAGTAAAGATCCTAATTGAAAACAATTAATGTTAGTTGTGGTAAATTAAATATTGAAGCAATCGCGAGATGTTGTGGAGCAAAAGAACACATTATGATGGGTACAAAGTACATCTGTGCAGTCATATTCATCCATAAAACCACAAACGCAAACTTTCAAATTCTCTCGGTTTCCCATTTTATGAAGAGTTATTTTCTTAAAAGGCCAGTAATGATCATCTCTGAAAAAGGGTGGACTCGTGGTCTATTAAAGTAGATGTGTTCCTCCGGCAAACCGGCTCGATATTCAGTGCGGATTTCTGTAGGATAGCTATAGGTTACGGTAGAGTATCTTATATTCTTACGTAATTCGAAAAATATCCAAGAGCAAACTTGCCTTTTTGTATGTAATAGCTGACAGCAAACAGGCACATTACGCATATTTTGCCAAACTATGCAGCGACAAACCGCGCCCGTTTAAGTTGAATTGTCTCAGTCGGTCAGATGAAGATATTATGTCCCTTGCATTTTTTTTATGTCGTCAAGGCTTTACGGGATAACCCTTTAATTCAAGCATAGTCTTGGTGGAAGGGAAATTAGGGTAATTAGGGTAAAGGATCGAAAGGGGGACAACACAAACATCCATGGTCACATTGTGACTCGAACCCACTCTCCGGAAACTCAGAGATGAGATGACTTCTCTTCCACTGAGCCGCCGAATGCCCATACATATGCAGATATGCTCCCCACTGCATAGAAACCGATGTACCCTCGCTTCATTATCTGCCGGGAATTGTCCACCTGCCATATTAGAATGTTGCTAGACAGGGGCATTAAAGTAATACAACAAACTCATCGAGGTTATAAATGTTTTTTTTTTCAGTGTAGACGTGAAAGTTGTGTAGCCAGTTTCAGACACATAGAGGCGCCAAATTGCTTTAGGTTAGTAAATAAAGCTGGCCTTCTTTTGACACTGTCTATATTAGGAGTAGATTAGGCGTTTCGGAGATACAACGGATTTTGCTAAGTCAATGACAATTTTCAGACTTAGCCTTGATTTGTCAAATATTATTTCCAGAAAAGACCACATATAGTAGTATAATTTGACAACGTTTCCTTCGCTATAATCACTAGATTCGTAAAGCAGTAATTTCTATATTTCGTTTGGTTGCTGAAAAAAAAACAGCTGTCGTGAGGTAGAAGGTTTTCACATTTATGAACGCTATATACCGCAAATTATTTGACCTTTCAGATTCATAA
Organism: Microchrysa polita; assembly: GCA_949715475.1. Lineage (NCBI taxonomy): Eukaryota > Metazoa > Arthropoda > Insecta > Diptera > Stratiomyidae > Microchrysa > Microchrysa polita. The sequence goes on along the minus strand of OX454418.1, from coordinate 13,482,746 downwards.
AATTTAAAATTCACCCCATTAAAAACTCACCACAATTAAGTGCAAGTGCGAAAACCTTCTTACACTTCATTTTCGCGACTCTAACTCTAAATGTTGCAAATGTAATAAAAAAAGACATAGTGCGTTTTGTTCCGTTTCAGACCATAGGCAAATATATTTGCCCAACTTATTTTAGGCCTGAACGAGTTCACTGAACTTAGAAAAACCTGGAACGTTGCAATTTTATAAAGAGAAGGGATAGACCAAATGCACTATTTGAGGCTCATCAATTTTTTCGATTTTACCGTTACATTACAGCCCCTTGAACTGTGACTACTTTTTACTTAACTTTGGGGCCCCTGGGGGCAAAGCGGGTCAGATAGGAAATTATACCCATAACAATAATGTTGCCCCAACTCTGATTTGTGAATTTCTTTCCGAGTATTTTGTTATATTTTTAACGTGAACAATTTTAAATATCAAAAACCTCCGGGAAAACATATTTGCCTATAGTCGTCAAAGGGTTAAAACAGGTATCAAGCAGCATGAACAAATTCGGTGTGTCCGTTTTTAGTCAAAAGCTGAAAAAAATGTACAGCCCCATGACCCCATAGTTGGATTTCGGATTTTGTTTATAAACCAACAAGTTTTCTTAAAAGAACCTAACTTGGGACCTAACAGGGGTAGCGCCATTACCCCCAATTTCGTTGAGTCAAACATAGAAACAGCCTGCAACAAGAATAAGGACGTATGCAAAATTGAAAGCTTTTAAACTGATCGGGTAAATCCTGTCGCAACAGACAGATGGACATCGCCCAATCGACTCCCAGCATCACACTGATCAATAAATATACAGTCAAACCTCCATAACTCATAGTGCCAAGGGAGTGTGCCTCATTTTCGAGTTGTGGATGTTTCCACTAACCGAAGTTATACTACGTATCGAGGAAAAAAAAATAAAATAAGAGTCCCCTGTTTAGGTTTATGTGTCACATGGATGGCAGAAGTGGTGGTAATGTCGGCGAAAATCGTGCCCTTCCACCTGCCAGCGACGATTAATACGACCATGTCCTTTTTATACCCAACAATTAATTATTATTATCAGTGGAGTGTGATCAGTCTGCAAAATGATGAATCTTTTTATAAAAGATCTTCAAGGCTTACGAGGAATTTTCTTTAACATATTCGTTAGGAAAAACATCAGATCTCGTGCCTTTAACCAGGTTCGGACAATTTTAAATTAGGTCTGTTTAATTTCGAAAGTTCTTTCATACAGAGCTTCGATCAAGTGAAATTTCAGACAAGGGCTATGGATAGCTTCTTTTTTATGTATATATTTAAGATTCCATTTCTTTGCAGGGATTTACTATAATAGTACAAGCCCTTGGATAGACTGTAAACTTGCCAAATTTATTTTTGCAAAATAATTTACGAATCTCCGGATTTGATTGCTTGAAAGTTTGCAGCTCTATGAACGATACATATAAGTTAAAACTCGGGGAAGAAAATCGTCTCTATCACTAAAATCGCTGCTACAGCAGCCGATTCTACAAAATTTTAAATCAATGCCAAGAGCTGCCAAAATCACTTTTGGTTCAGACAAAAAATAATCAAGGGTACTAAGCCTGTCTTTAATTTATTGTGAAAAGGAATTGAATTCCCTGCAATTCTGTCGATCTGATCAACTTGTTTTATCTAAGATTATTCAAATTTTAATTCGTACATAAGGCCAATTGTACAACCAGAAAAAAATTCGGGAGGGGTTTTATGAAAGAGGTTCCAGTTTGAATTTGAATTAATATTTATACCCTACAACCGGTAACTATTATTGGTTAATAAATTTTTATTGTCCCACAATCATTTCTTGTATTTTTCGGTTACTAAGCATCAGTAGCGCTTCAATATATGTAGATTGTATTAAAATAGGTCCAGAGTTTTATAGTACACTCAGAGAAAAGTTATTGTAACATTAACTATGCAACCAAGTTAATACTACTATTTCAAATTTACCATGAACATGGTTGATTTGTACTAAGAAATAGTTCTTTCAACCAATTAAATGATTGTTTACATGTCATATTTTGCACAAGTGAAAACAACTACGGCATAGTTGTTTTTGAATATTACCTTGGCTGTTTCTTTTATGCGATGTCTTAGAATGTATGTTATAAATTACATCATCATAGAGTCTGGTTGGTCTAGTAGGTAGGGCGTTCGTCACCAAATCATATAGGGTCTCGGGATCGAATCCCACTGTAGGTAGGATTTTTGTTATGCAATTTAGAGCGTAAAGAGGTTAATGAGATATAGAAGAGGCTGAGTTATATGATTTATGAGTTACATGTTCTCTGAGTCTGAGTCTGGCTGGTCTAGCGGTTAGTGCGCGCACCTTCGGTGCACAGGGTCATGAGTTCGAATCTCACCATCATCCATGGTGTTTGTCGAACTCACGAGCCTGTGACGGACTATGATCTCACTCAGATGTTAAACGAGTACCCATTTATGGGGATAAATAACACTGCTGAGCGTGATGCTGATCTCATTACCTCAACAAAAAGCAGATAAGATCTTGCAAATAGGATGTCACTAACACATCCTGCGGCCTTAGTCCAATGTTGGATTGTCGCGCCTGTTATTTATTTTTTATTTTTATGTTCTCTTTCCCTGGGAAAATTATGTTTTTTTTTATAATAAAAATATCGAAAAAATGAACCAGGTTTCATAGTTGTACTGACTATGACATGAGGCTGAGAATCATGGGGTAAAATAGTTAGGTTAATATGGAAAATAGTTAGTGGTACTATTGTTTTCGTTCAGTGTACTTTGACTTGAGGTTGCTAGTCCTCCAATTTTGAGAAAAATCAGACATTCATTTTGGAACCGAGATATCAAAATCGTGAGTCAAGTACGCTGATTTGCGATATTTTGAATAAATTGGAAAATATGTACGTATTTTGTTTGGGGAGCACCAAACGTTTCCAATCTTTGAAAAACGATCTGAAACCAATCGAAAACGCGCTGCAATTAAACAGTTTGTCGAAATGTACAGCTAGAGCGGAATCAGTAAAATCTGTGTCAATTGCATCCGAAACAATACTAGACGTTCTTCAAAAATATATATCTTCTCTTGATTTTGATACAAATACGCGATGTAAAGCCAATAGTTTGTTGAAAAAAATGCAGGATTTTGATTTCATTATGAAAAACATAATGTTTAAATTGAAAAATGTAACTGAAAACTTGGAAGCTCAAGACCATAACATTGTTGACTCAATGAAACTCATTCGCAGTACAATAAAGTCTTTTGAAGGTATTAACAACGACAGCGAAATCAATGCGTTAGTGCAAAGCTCCATGATTTTCGCAAGAATATTAGATATTGACCCTGAATTGGACTACAAAAAACAACACCGAACTCGTCGTGCTCTGAATTGAACGAATCATCTTAAACTAAAGCAAATAGACTTAACAACATTTTACCCAAAAAAAATTGTGCAAAATTCTTCTTGACGTTTTCATCTCAAAGTCCACAGAAGAATTGGAGAAAATAGCCCAACTATTCCAACCATTTCAAACTCTATGAATTTCTTATTACAGAGTGGCGGCAGAACGATCACGGCCACAGAGCACGTAAAAAAATATACTGCCAACGAAACAATGCATTACTGGAATAATTCCCAAGGTAATACGACAGTTGGGTCTAAGAACTGAGGGATGGCGAAACACGCCTCTATACTTAGATGGAACAAGCCAAGCAGACTCTGAGTAAATCTTATTGATGAATGCTGGGCGTTTACTCAGCTTGAAATCGGCTACTTGAAAATTTATCTGGTTTACTGATGTTTTTTGAGATTAGCGACAGCTACGACACAATAAAATGGGATTCTGAATATAAAATAAAAAAAAAAATAATTTATCAGCGTGAAAGTTGCTTTTAACATAAACCGAATCAAATAGCCCCCAACTTTCCGAGTGCTGAGTACTTCGCTCATTGTCGATAAAATTTCTTCATAAATTACTTCGGTTTGGAATATCTTCGTTTTCCGTCTTCATATAAATAAGTATACATACACATTTAGTATCTCAGTGAAATCATAGTCCGTCACAAACCATGGTAACTATTCAAATTGGCTAGGTGACATCAAAAATGAATTAGCTAAGGAGCTAAGCGTTTTCCCGCAGCTGGCCAAGTCGTGCGACGAAGTAAGTAGCATCAGGAATATTCGAACGATCTACGCAGCAAACTCGACAATCAGTGATGCAGTCAGAACTAGCTCTAGCAGGTCGTCATGTTGGTATCAGTATATTAACGAATCGAGAATGAAGCCTCATTGGTATCTTCGGCAACCTATACCCGCATATTAACGCCACTGCATCGCACAACTTCGAAAGTGCAATAAATACAGCCAACGACTCTACCTTTCTGGGGACAGTCCACAGTATATGAAAAAAAAATAGTCCGTCACATGATGAATTCTATAACTATCATAAACTGAGTCTGTCTACAGTGGGTTTCGAAAGCACTGCCCTGTGCTTCGAAGGCGATTACCCTAGCCACTATTCCAACCAATCTACTGTCTAAAAAAAAAATAATACATCTGAAATATTCGGAGGGGGTTTAAACCCCCAAAACCCTTACATAGGATCGCCACTGTGTACAACACATAAGCGTGCTCGCGCTCCGTTTTGCCTAATACCGCATTATCTGAAAATTCTTAATTTTCTACCGAGTTTCGATTAAAAAATTACGACTATATAGACGTTTTTTTGTCATTTTTTGTACAGCAAAAAATACGAGTTATTGAAGGGACCATAATACATGCATTTATTACGAATAATCGCCTTTTGGAGGAACCAAGAATATGCTACGAACTATCGAGGTTTTCCACTTATTAAGATAGCGAGTTATCGAGGTTTGACTGTATATATTTTATATAGTCGAAGATGCTTTCATGCGTTACAAAACTTCATGACAAAGTTAATAAGCCCGCCATCACTTACAAAGATGATGAAAATATTTGCTGAAGCAACTGAACATTTTTTTTTTTGCATCAGAAGGAGTTTCGGCTCACGACATATACATACATACTACTAAGTACCGACTGCCACGAGCCACAGGAAAATTTTAAACTGATACACTGTGCCACACGAATGATCATTTCAAAATTCCAAAGATTTAACACTTTACATCCGGTGTATTTTTTCCTAATGCCTATTATTCCCTGAACTGCCGCAGAAGGAAATTCAAAAACATATCAATGTCATCGCGTCCATTCAAATTCAATTTAATATTATTTTCTAAGAATACACACCTAATGAACTGATTGTGAAGTACATTCAACGATTGAACAATCGATCAGAAACCATATGAAAGAACCATCGAATGCGAATGGCATGGTTCTTTCTTGTTCTTTTCTTTTGCGGTACCCAATCCAGAAACAGAACTGAATCTTTGTGTGTCTATTCTATTCTAAGACACCCATCATATTTGTAAAGAAAAAGACATTCTTAATGAGCGATACTGACAGCATATACAGTTAATCCCTAATTGAAATTTCCGCTTTACCTTTCATTTCATTTCGTTCGCCTATATGGAAATGACGATAGACAAATGTGTGAGATGACGATATTCTTCCATGATTGAAGCAGACAATCGGGAAACGAGTATGAGATGAGTGCAGTCTGTGAGAGGCTTTAAGATCGCCATCGCCCATAGACGTTAATATTATGATGTAAGACGGAAAAGCGGATAGACTGAAAATTGATGGAAATTCGCTGTGTGTAGCCCAGCAGCGTGAACTTTTATTGAACTATAAGATATGTATTCACTTTGGCGTTTCCCATTTCCATGGGAAATAATAAGACTTTGTTTTAAAGCGCCCGTTCACATTGGGTGAATAGTGGAATGCTACGACTGTTAAAATCGAATTAAAGATTTTTTTTTTCGCAAAATTAGGATTTAGCATATTAGATCTAGACTTGTGAAGTTACAAAGATAAATTTAGGCTTTAATTCGAGAAAATCTACACTCCCGCTTAAAACAAAGGAATGTTCGGAACATAAGCTGATAAAAACTATTAATTGGTAAGTTGCTACCTAGACTTGTTGCCCATTTTTGATTATCGTCTATTTACTGCGTAGATATCGAAAACTTCGATATCCGAAGATTTCTCGACAAACAGTAGGAGGATGTAAAGCCTCTCTCTCAGCCTGAGTCTTAGGCTTTCCTCACATATTGGGAGACTCTAATCTTCGCAACCCGGCAAAACCGTCACATAGGTCCCCTCGAGTGAAAAGAGGCTAAGATATAAAATTATGTTTATGATTTGCCTCTAATTTGTCGTCAGCACTTACCACACCATATCCACTCATCGTTACTATAGAAAACCCGCATGGCCGATGCCCATTATGGCTCTATGACGACAATCGTCATCATTCATAATAAGAGAGAAAATGATAAGTGCGCGGCAATGTGCTGTTGCACTTGAATGCATTCGCGTCAAATGTAATATAATTACATTGCGTGTATTTAATTACTTTTGCGTATAGTGTAAGCGCTAATGACAGCTAATAAAGACATACACTATACCGTCAAACCGATCTACGACAACCGGATTGGCCTCCAGGTGAATGTGCAGCGTAGCGAAGCTGCCCTGTTTAGTATGGATGTCGACCCCTCCTCAGACTGGAAAATGTTTACTATAATCGTAGATAATATTTCCACTTACAACTATCTATAGTACGTATATTAGTTGAATCTTGAAACCAGTGGCGTGGCGTGAATTTGAAGTAAAGGGAAGCAGTAACGTATAATTCTACATTAAAGTAAATTGTCTAGCTGAGAAACAATCGAAATTAACGAAATTATTTGCCGTGATTATAACCACATGCCTACTTGGGGCATGCTAAATTGTGGTATACTATTTTTTGTATGTAATGTCGGTAAGCGAATTTTTCTATGGAAATGTAGAACTATATCGTTATATTTGCAATGACATGTTAAAACTCTCTAATAACTTTGCACGTACAAGAAATTACGAATACAATACACATACCGCCAAGCATAAAAGAAAACAGCTTTTAAATTAAAAGCAAACTATCGTATTGCTGCTGCATTGCTGTGCTATGCCAATTCAAATTCCAATCAGAATCCAATTTCAATCAGAATGAACAAAATTATTTCAGGTAAAACTTTTGGTACGAACTGTACACATCGGTTGGTAAATATTACAAGAAGCAACTAAAAATCCAACCCCAACGGCGAATTCGTTCTCGTACTAACTCTACTCCGCCATCCAATCCCCCGGTAAATCTACTCTATAAGGTTTCACCTTTCATACAGGCATTATTTCGCTCCGCTTCTATCTTGCCGTGACTGGCAACTGTAAACTCTCTCGCTGTGGATTTTTTTTCGTGAGACAGGTGGGTTGGTGTTGGTGTATTGGTTGGAGAGTGCGCATGCTAAAGTAATTTTATACGTTGCGACAGGGTTGCGTATGATTTTATGTAATATACATGAAAACCGTGTGTAGTGTACAAGAAAGACTATAAACAATGTTCATAATACGTCATGCTTCTAAACTTTTTTATTTTGAAAGAAGAAGCAATGTTTCCCTTGCTTCCAAAGACGCCACGCCACTGCTTGAAACCATAATAGATTTATGAGTGTTTAAGACAATAGCTCGCGCTCTATATGCACAAACGATTTGCTACATATTGAATTGAGTGATGTAGCGATTTCCTGGGTGACCGGTATATAATATTGCTTGATTGCTTGCTGTGGCCTGAATATTAAACGTTAGACCACATATGAAATATTTGCTGGAATCCCAACAATGTGTACATACAAATTGTTGTAACAATAATTGCGAGAAAATTGTAATAATGTGTATAGTGAAAGGAGAAGAATGTTATCGTTTGTTCCCCTGTGGGTATAACTCGTATGTATAAGTATATACATATCCAGGAAGTGATTATTGGGAATATTCGTTTTTAAAATATAAATAAACACATGTAATTACAAGCGAAAAACAACCGATTTGTTCATACTTTACAAAATTGGAAATTATTACGATCATCTGGACAACAATTAAAATGGCACAATACAAGTCTCCATGGGAAGCCTGTTGAATACAATTCACACAGTGCATAGACGTTTTAGTCTATCTAGTCCCAAATTGTGATTTTTAATTAACTGCCAATTTAGGTCATTGTCATTTATTTCATTGGAATATCAAAAATGCTAAAGTGTATATTGGGCGTATAGATCCAAATAAAAGCACAGGCTGCATTCATCACAAAGCCAAAACCTCTGACCTTAAAAGGTATCAATACTAACCAAAATATTTGACATGCATAGACTATAGATATGCGGTCGATCTTAAATTATTTCATTAAAAATGGACGTCCCATTTATAATGAAATATAAATCAAAAGGTATTTCAATTTCTTGCTGAATCTATAAGGTATTGAATGTAATGCATACCTCTTTTCAATTTCTTTCCCACGCATTTATTTGTCAGGTCATTTCCAAATAATAATTATTATCCAGTTGGCCTTTTCACACACACAAATCTTATAGACTGGGAGATGGTTAACACTTTTATTTACTTGAAAGCTAAATGGTCGACGATACTCTTAATCGATAGTCCGTTTGGTGCTAAAAAATAAATTGCAAGTCTTGCTGTCCAAATCGGTTGCGTTTTTGAGATTTTTTGACGTTAAGGTGTCAAATTTATGGGTTCCATTTAACCGAAAGCTAAACGGCTGAATTTTTTATAAAGTCTCAAGCAGGACGGGATGAGTTAAAATCCACACTGCAAGACGAGCCAGGTGGTTGCGTTTTCAAAACAGACGCGTTCAAACATGACAATTTTTTAAGTTCAATTTAACTGAAAGCTAAATGGATGAAGCTTTTTGAAAAAGTCTAAACTGGTCAAGGAGAGTAGGAATCTGGACCGAAAGACGACCTAGGTGGTTGCGTTTTCAAAACAGACGTTAGTCTAGTCATATTAGCAATTCAAATAGAAAAGTAGAGTAAGGCTAATTTTTGTTGTTTTTTAATCAGGGCTCCCAGAAATCTAAAACTGATTTTGCTAAAAATAAATGTTGATCGGAAGTGTCCCAAAAACGATAAAAAAGGATACTCTTTAATCCTTGACCGGAGGTCGGCATGCGGTGACGCCGAGTATATTACATATCCGGTATTTCTTTCCTGTTTCTAGGACCCTCAACGGAATGAATCGAGCTTAAATGGAAAATTATCGTGTTTTCCGTGTACCTTTCAAAAGCCATACCCAAGTAACAATTTCATCCCTGAATTACTTCGTAAAATATTCTCTTCTAACAATAATAGGGGCACTTTACAGGGTATAACCACTGAATAATAGTCCAATTATGGCATTTGGCGCCGTTTTTTAATCTAATAGAACCTTATTGTAGCACTAAATTACGCTTCAAAAAAGCGTACGTCATTTGATTTATATCATTTTCTGTCATTGAACGAATTTGAAAAAAAATGAAACACAAAATTTCCGCAGCTAGCATCGAACCCGTGTCTGTTGGTTGCCCATCCTACACGCTACCATTCAGCCAACCTCACATATAGTCAGCGTTACTCGTAAACACTACAAATGGTTAGTTGCTTCTATAGAAATGCTTGACAATTCTTTATCGAACCTTCTGCAATGCACCCTAAATCTATAGATTTATCAATAAAATAGAGTAAATTTCTGCGGAGAGATCTTCTTAATTGGTTCCGAAGATAACAATAAGTGAGTAAGTGTGGGTTTCATGCAAGATTTCAAGGATTTCTATTGAAGAAATTATTAGACCACTTCATAAGTGTCAATTCATTAAGAAATCACAAAGTCCATCCTTCTATAAATCTACGGTGAACAATTTATGGGTGACCATACTATAAAAATGAAACCGACTGTGCTATAGAAGAATATGTGCATGTGAGTTGACTTAGAGAGACTATTGCATGTGTGTGCTGTATCATCCAATAAACACAAGAGTGGAGTATTTAAAGGAGTATCTTTTTAGGTTAACGTTTAGAGACAGTTTTATGGAAGTCTTATACCACCATCTTTAAATTTATTCCATAATGATGATTGAAGCTTTCCAGAAAATGCTTTAAGGATGTTTTATCGGATCAACATATTTCTTTAACACACGATAAATTGATTTCGTGGTACTATATGATTGCTACAGTGTGAAGTGCTTCTTTAAAGCCAATGAATTGCTGCTTGGGTAGCTACGAGAATAATTCAAGTTGTCACTACTTCTCTCACTTTTCAGAATCTATAATATCAAAAGATTCTACGATTAAATTTGCTAAGAAAGAAATTGATCGGAAAGCTCTGAAACATAAAAGGACACTAATTATAAACCTTGATCGAACGTGGGCATGCGGGGTGTCATATCCTCTTCGGACCCAACGTACACATATGTGTACAAATATTTCTTACTGTTAATTTTCATGATAGAATATTTTTTTTTCTTATAACCATGTTTTTTCAATTCTCTAACAATGATTGCGTGTTATCAAAACAGTTATAACGTCTAGACTTCGATAAAAGTTGAAGGAATGCAAATTATTTCATTGCAGTTCATTGCGACTTGACCGACAGCCGCTCTCTCTTCCGATTTCCGTTACTAAATTAACGTTGATGACAAATATCGCGATATTTCAAATCAGAAATTAAAGTTGACTAGTTCCTTGTTGTCCGTAAATTATTTTCACATCGATTGGTCTTTTATTGTTTAAATAACGGTGATTGAAAAAGGTTTGTACACATATGTGCACATTAGGTCTTAATACCATAAATGAGATTACATTATCTTGTACAGAAATGCACATTGATTCTTAGCAATTGTACCAGATATGATTTTTATTTGGTTGTACAGTAAAACCCCATTGGTTCTGGCCCCTATCCGGACACATAGAAGTCCGGATGCGGATTTTTGGATTTTTTTTCTTACGCGAAGCTTGAAATTCTAAAAAAAATAATTTTCATTAATTCAATTCATTAATAAATGGGTACAATTACCCCGATTCTGGATGCACAGGAAGAACTAGAGTTCCTTGTGTTAGTTGTGGTGTTTTCCTGTGTGTTCTGAAAGATCGCAACTGCTTTTTGAATTTTCATAAGGAATGAATTCAAATTCTTACTTTTGCATCATTGAATTTCGTTTGTTATTATTAATTTGTTTTGTTTTTGTTTTTTGAATAATAATGTTATTTTAATATTTTTGTATAAAACTACATTGAAATATATATTTTAAATGTAATTCCCAGCTTTTTTCGTATCTACGTAACATTTGCAGGTGGTCGCTATGTGCGTCTACAGACCTAATGTACACATATGTGTACAAATTATATCTAATTATCTAGAATAGCTAAATTTTTCAAATCTTCTAAACTTATCTCAGAATACATATCTAAGCACCCTAAGTACGTTTTTACAAAGTTTTTTCAAATAATATGCTCTCGGGACCGAAGAGGATATCAAAAAGGACATCGAGTGCATTGCATATCCGGTGTTCGTTTCCTGTTTCCAGGAAACTAAATGGACAAATTCGGGCTTAACCTTCGGGCGGGCGCAATGCATCTGACAGATTAAGTGATCCGCTTTTGCTGCGCCAATTAGCGATATGAAAACGGAGTGAACTGAAACTCACAGTAGCTTAATCTTTATCGATCAACTACCCAAAGCAGTTTTTAGTTTTTATCGACCATATGTCTGAAGGCCGGGAGGGATGAAATAATCTCTCATATTGTGTTATTTTCTTTTTTTCTATGAAAATTTCCACTTTTTATACTCGTCACATTGCATTTTAACGTTGTGTTGAACTTTTTGACTGGAGAATGGTTCAATTCCGTGTTTTTAGTTAATGAAGTTCACATTTTTGATACTGTCGAGTTGTTGGTGGTTTTTTAAATATTGAAACGATTTAAATCGGAATATTCTGAGAAAATTGAAAATGTGAAGGGTATAAACATTTGAGAGCCAGTTTTTGTTTCTACAATTTCGTAGAACTGTTTCAAAAAGACAATTCAACAATAAATTAGAGTTTAAAATATGCAGAAATTCAGTGTCATCAATTTTTCTGTATTTAATCTGTCAGGTGCATTGCGCCCGATCGTGTTAGGATTAGTATTGCGCCCGCTGGAAGGTTAAATCGAAAATGACGGATTTGAAAAGATACTGATACGGGAAACACGAAAATGTTCTCCATTGAGGGTCCTTGAAACAAGTAACAAACGTCGGATATGGAATGTACTCGACGTTCTCTTTGATATGACACCCCGCATGCCCACGCTCGAGGTTTCGAGGTGGTATAGATTCTGAAAATTGAGAAAAGTAGTGACAACTTGAATTATTCTCGTAGCTATGGCTCTGGAAAGGTACACGGAAAACACGATAATTTTCCATTTGAGCTCGATTTATTCCGTTGAGGGTCCTAGAAACAGGAAAAAAATACCAGATATGTAATGTACTCAGCGTCCCCTTTGATATGATGCCCCGCATGCCGACCTCCGGTCAAGGATTAAATAGTATCCTTTTTTGTCCTTTTTGGGACCTTTCCGATCAAAACTTTTTTTTTGCAAAATGAGTTTTAGATTTCTCGGAGCCCATTGATTTAAAAACAACGAAAATTAGCCTTACTCAATTTTTTTTCTATTTGAAATGCTAATATTACTGGACTAACGTCTGTTTTGAAAACGCAACCACCTAGGTCGTCTTTCGGTCCAGATTCCTACTCACCTTGACCAATTTAGACTTTTTCAAAAAGTTTCATCCATTTAGCTTTCAGTTAAATTGAACTTAAAAAATTGACATGTTTGAACGCGTCTGTTTTGAAAACGCAACCACCTGGCTCGTCTTGCAGTGTGGATTTTAACTCATCCCGTCCTGCTTGAGACTTTATAAAAAATTCAGCCGTTTAGCTTTCGGTTAAATGGAACCCATAAATTTGACACCTTAACGTCAAAAAATCTCAAAAACGCAACCGATTTGGACAGCAAGACTTGCAATTTATTTTTTAGCACCAAACGGACTATCGAATAATAGTATCGTCGACCATTTAGCTTTCAAGTAAATAAAAGTGTTAACCATCTCCTAGACTATTATGGATTAATCAAATTGAAATAAGAGTCTGCATATACCTTATGTAGAGTAATTCTATTCAGATCTACTATCTATTGTCATGTTGTAGATTGCAAGTTCACCATAAATTTATAATTTATCGTCGTGCCCCATCCATGCACATGAGCACATGGAGGTTTTCATCGGCAAGCAAATAGACGATAAATGCAACAAATGTATACGTATCTGGAGTCTGTATAGGAAACTTCAAAGATAAATGACTCTCTTTCTTTCTAAATGGGTCAACGACTTTCCATAAATGGCATTAGCCCTGTAAATTTGCTATAGTTGGCGGCATTTGTCTGAATAGATCCTCCTTGCGATTCTCTGGTTTAGTATTACAAAGACTAATGGATCTAGTCTAGTCGGTAGATAGACAAAAGTTTATTGCATGCAATGAAAAACGTGTAAACGTGTACACTCCGACATTAGGTGTCAATTGCGGTTTTAAATGATATAGAGACCCTTAAGCATAGATAGGGAGTTTATATTATTTGATCAGTTTATGAGTTTATGATTCATGTGTTATATGATACGTTTTTAATCATAAAGGGCAACAGCAACAGGTCAATGTACAGCTGGAGTGCATATGAAATGCGTGTAAAATTGGATGCAATGTATTATATTTTTATACAGGGTGTCCCGCAACTGGTTAGCCATAGACCAATGCTAGACTCTACAGGATGTTTTAGGAAAAACGTCTCCAAAATTATTTCTCTAGCTTTTACCGTTAAGGAGTAATTGCCTTTCTTGTGATTCTTGTAAAAAACACGACTTTTTTCGAAAAACTCCTATTTTCTAGCTTCCACTTTAGCCAAATCAATGTTTTTCATATTCTTCTAAGAGTACACAAAATTTCCAATAAAAGGACATATCGAACGTTTCGAACGGTTTCGTATCTTCCGAGATACGACGTTTTGAATTTTGCAGAAATGTCAATTTCAACTTTTAATGTCAAAAATAAACCCGAATTTCGTAACGATACATTGAAGTGGCGAATCTGCAAAGTTCACAAAAGTTGGCCCAATTTCTAAGCTTTCGAACGGCATATAAGAATAAAGCACAGAATCATCCAGTTTTTGAATAATATGTGTAAAAGGGAAAAAACATAGTCCGTAAAAGGAAGAAATCTTGCTTTTACGTGGAAATAGTTGTCATAGGTATAAGCATTTCCAATAGAAAAAATACAGTAAGACAATTTTTTTCTTGGTCTCGAATCAGTGGGGTCCCAGGAGTCTAAAACTCATTTTGCTGAAATAAATTTGATCGGAAAGGTCCCAAAAAGGACACTATTTAATCCTTGACTGGAGTTCGGCATGCGGAGTATCATATCAAAGGGGACGCCGAGTACATTACATATCCAGTGTTTGATTCCTATTTCAAGGACCCTCAACGGAATAAATCGCGTTTGAATGGAAAAATTTCGTGTTTTCCGTAACTTATCATCTGTATATCTTTCCAAAGCCATAGCTACGCGAATAATTCAAGTTGCCACTTCCTTTTTCATTTTTTAAATTCTAAGATTCTAGCATTAAATTTGCTAAGGAAAAATTGGATCGGAAAACTCCGAAAAAGGACATAAAAGGACACTAATTAATACCTGACAAATCAAAATGTTTATCCTTTAGACGATGAAAATGAAAAATACTCTCACAATATTAATGTGTACACAGCGAACCTTCGTACAAATAATTCAACACATAAAACAAATTTGTTTATACTTACCGTTATAATGAGTAAAGTAGCATCTACAACAGTAGCGAAAAGTATTTTCCCATAATGCATAACAACCAAGTCTATGTTTGATGTAAAAATGTTACTTCCTTTTCAAGATTGAAGTTGGTTTGGTACATTTGCAGACTATGGTTCTTTTTAATTTATACGTATCATTCAGAAACTGGATGACTCTGTGCTTTATTCTTATATGCCGTTCGAAAGCTAAGATACTACGCCAACTTTTGTCAACTTTGCAGATTTGCCACTTCAATGTATCGTTAATAAATTCGGGTTTAATTTTGACATTAAAAGTTGAAATTGACATTTCTGCAAAATTCAAAACGTCGTATCTCGGAAGATACGAAACAGTTCGAAAAGTCCTTTTATTGGAAATTTTGTGTACTTTCAGAAGAATATGAAAAATATTGATTTGGCTGAAGTGGAAGCTAGAAAATAAGAGTTTTTAGAAAAAAGTCGTGCTTTTTGACAAGAATCACAAAAAAGGCAATTACTCCTTAACGGTAAAAGCTAGAGAAATAATTTTGGCGACATTTTTCCTAAAACATCCTGTAGAGTCTACCATTTGTCTATGGCTAACCAGTTGCGGGACACCCTGTATAGCTGATACGTACACTAACATGCGCCGGCCTTTAGCAAACGGGGGCGATTTTTCAAACAAAATAGAATAGAGGAGGATCAGGGGGGGCCCGAAGTAGAACATTATACGGTGCAAATTTTGCTGAAAGTCCTAGCTGCCTGCGTTCAAAGGTTACAACCGTCCAACTATGCAACCTAAGTTAAAACCAATCAATGCGAAGAGGATCAAGCGCAAAGGAAGTCGATTTTCCAAAAAAATATTTAATAGAAGGGGATTAGGGGTGATATAGAGAATAGTGCGGCGCAAATTTTACAGCGGTGCGGAATTTTTAGAGTCCTAGATGTCTGCACTCAAAAGTTGAGGCCGTTAAAGCATGCCACTCAAGGACAAAACAATTTCTAGCGCAATTTCTATGGTCACTTTGAATAAAATGCGGAACACTTTGGATGTTTTGCGATACAACTTCGGAAGAATTTTCAATGTTGAACAGACTGCTTGGTCTTTGTTTAAACAGGTAGAGGAGGTCGAGCTTAATTAGCAATAGCTATATCTCTGCGGATTTAGAGTAGAGGTTCTATCGAATAAACAAAGATAAAGAGATACGCACATAATGAAGAGAATCAGCGGAAACCAATAAATGACTTACGGTTCATATGGGTAGAGATTAAATGCACCAAAGCAAAACGAAGAAATTTGAACAAATCAAAAGTAAGAAGCGACTAAGACTATGATTACACGACGAAACAAGTACGGGTTTTCGGATCTCTGTAGCTCGGACCCTATTTGGTCATGAGTGTTCAAATTCGTTAGAGGTTGTCACTTGCGCCGTCTTACGAAGTGTAGAAAATTTCAAGAGGATATGATGAAAAACACCGGAGATATAAGAGTTTGAAAATCGCATTTTTTCGGAAATCTTGTTCTTGTTGTTTATTGACAGGGTCTGCCCTGAAGGTGTGCATAGGCTATCATTTGTTCCGATCCGTGCAGTAGAAAAAAGATACAGCGAAAAATGTGGAGTTTCTCGCTTAAGTCTTTTTATATGTTTTAAAGGAAGCATTTTGGAAAAGTCGTGGATAGGCCCGAAAAATGAATAGAAAAGTATCGTATAGTTTTGTGATTTGGCAGGACTGTTTAAAACAATCCTTGTATATGTGCTCCAAAATTTTCAGTTTTAGAGCGTCCGCAAGGGTCAAAGTTCCTGTTTTGGTTGAACAAATAACATCCCGATGATCCTAAAGATCCAGCAAACCAGCGCGGTAGCGGTTCACAAAACACACACACCACAGGAATTAACAAGCTCACCGTGGTGTACCGCGGCGGAAACTATTTCGTATACATATTCTGACACGTACTGCGCTGGTTTGGTGGAGTCTTAAATATGGCGCTGGGCACCTATCTATCCTTTTTGCGGCTGACGACTTTTTCTTTGGCGGAAATCTTTGACAACACAGTTGTTTTTGTGAGATAAACCCTATTCCTTTCTCACCGAAAATCGTGACGTGTACTATTTTATGGTGAAAATTCAGGGATTTGACCAATTATTCACACTATCACGTCTATCTTTTTCCGAAATCTTTACAGTGAATTTCGTCTAACTCCATACCAGAGGTGCCCAAACTTTTCGAACTACGGGACTGCTTGACTAACGGTCACTTCGGCTAAAAATATACAAAAAAAATCGGACAGCAGCCGG
Organism: Microchrysa polita; assembly: GCA_949715475.1. Classification (NCBI taxonomy): domain Eukaryota; kingdom Metazoa; phylum Arthropoda; class Insecta; order Diptera; family Stratiomyidae; genus Microchrysa; species Microchrysa polita. The sequence goes on along the minus strand of OX454418.1, from coordinate 13,465,606 downwards.
TTTTCTGTAGTATGTACATAGGCAGTTTTCATAGATCAATATGTTATAAGAGTGGTTAAATGGATTTAAGAGGCAACCAATGTAATGTATTTACCGGGATCGGATGGATATATGAATCGCAATAGGGACAACACATCACATTCAAAGAAGATCTTGAAATATATTAACAGTGAAGTCTGGAGTTCCCGGGATTTACTTTATTTTTCATTTTTGTACCTCATAGATATAGTGCCTGCAGAATAAAGCGATAGACAAACCGACCTCTAAGAGACAATACCGACTGTAGTGCCACTGTTAGTTTTAAGGTCTGGGTGAACCTCCAGCGAAAGCAACCTCGGATTTTTTTTCCTCCAATTCTTTAAATAAAAATGCATAGCTAGTAGCTTCTATTGAGGGACTTCCATAAACTACCGTCTGAAGATGGTTCCATTATTTTTCTCTGGCTATTTTTGTATTTATTAAAGAGGCCTGGAGAGCAAATGAGTTAATATTCGCAAGAGGCCTATCCAGCCCTGAAAAAATATCTGACATAAGTAAACAGTAGTATTTTTTCGCAAATGTCTCATCTCTCCGATGAAAGTGACAGAAACTGCATTTGAACACTTGGATTTCATTTTTACCCTTATATAAACCAATTTACAAGAGGAAGGGAGAGGTAATAATTTAGGGTAATTTTGCAAAATTTGAAAACAGGTAAGCAGCCACAGAAGTGTTGCGAGCTACTTGAATGTTGATTTTTTTGAAACTTAGGGGATCGCGGCACCAAAAAGGTTGGGAACCGATGCAGTAGAGCGTCGATTATCCGAACGCTGATTTATCCGAACATTCGACTAACCGAGCCGGAGACTATTTTTTTTTTGTTTTCAATTTTGAAATTTTAATTTAGAATTTGGAAACCGCCGATTATGTAATCTGCCCCGTAAGTGTAAAGATCTTATATGGTACACTGAACCAAATCGCCTGCTAAAGTAAAGAAAATATGGCTAAAATCTAGAAAAAAAATGACAACAAAAAACAGCCAAGAAATATTTCTCCCCATTTGAGAATTAGTCACAGAAATGCCAATAGCAGCATTTTATGGAAAAGTAACCTTGAATTCAGCAAACTTTTCTTAAAAAGAGAATCTTAAAAGAGAATCTAAACAAAAATTAAAAAAGAAACTTGCAGCTAGCCAACATCGAACTCACAACTCCATTCTTCCCATAGTGCAGTCATATTAGCATTTCAAATAGAAAAAAATAGAGTGAGGCTAATTATTGTAGTTTTTGAATCAGTGGCCTCCCAGTTCCAGGAATCTAAAATTCATTTAGCTAAAAAAAAATTTTGATCGGAAAGGTCCCAAAAAGGACAAAAAAAGGATACTCATATCAAAGGGGACGGAATAAATCGAGATTAAATGGATAATTATTGTTTTTCCCGTGTATGTATCTTTCCAAAGCCATAATTACGAGAGTAATTCAAATTGTCACTACATTTCTCACTTTTCCGAATCTATAATAGCTAGAGATTCTACCATTAAATTTCCTAAGAAAAAAAATTATCGGAAAGCTCTAAAAAAGGACACTAATTATAATTACAAACCTTGATCGAACGTGGGCATGCGGGGTGTCATATCAAAGAGGACGTCGAGTACATTCCATATCCGGCGTTTATTACTTGTTTCGAGGACCCTTACAGGAGGAAATTGGGATCCAATGGAAAATTTTAGTGTTTTTCGTATATGTATAATCTTTCCAAAGCCGTAATTTTCCGTTTAAGCCCGAATTATTCCATTTAGTGTCCTTGAAACAGGAAACAAACACCGGATATGCAATGCACTCGACGTCCTCTTTGATATGACACCCCGCATGCTCACGTTCGATCAAGGTTTGTAATTAGTGTCCTTTAATGTCCTTTTTCAGAGCCATCCAATAATTTTTTTCTTAGCAAATTTAATAGTAGAATCTTCAGCTATTATAGATTCTGAAAAGTGAGAAAAGTAGTGACAGTTTAAATTATTCTCGTAGTTATGACTTTGGAAAGATACACGGGAAACACGATAATTTTCAATTTAAGCTCGATTTATTCCGTTGAGGGGCCTTGAAACAGAAACAAACACCATGTAGTGCACACGACGTCCCCTTTAATATCATATCCCGCATGCCGACCTCCTTCAAAAACCACAAAAAATAGCATTAAGGTACATTTTCCTCGACACGACTGCACGACAGCGACTCGCTCATTCCATATAAAAACTCGTTTTTCTCTCGTTTTAAAAACGAATTTTTATATGGAATGAGCGAGTCGCTGTCGTGCGGCCGCGTCGAGGACAACGTACCTTTACTCTATTTTTTTCTATTTGGAGGCCTGAAATGGGATATTTTGACTGCACTGCCATAGTCAAACGCGCTACATACTACACCAGAAACACCACTGACTAATCCACCAGAAGGCTTCAATATAAGCTAAAGCTAAAATAAAGCTTTTCCACGAGCTTTACAAAGAAAATGTCAAAAAAATATATTAAGAAGAATTTGTTTGCTGGAATTGTGAATAAATAGTTTATGCTTAAATCTACTTACAAGGTCTTGAAAATAGGATGAATCCAAGAAGAACTTTTTTCATTTTGCGAAATTTGTGAATTTTGCAAATAAGAAAAGAGTTTCTTAATTTTAGATAGCCCATTTTTTTCAGTGTATGAAATCAAATGAAAAAATAAAGTGTCGGAAGGAAGCAACATCACATCCGAATTTTTAGGTTTCGTTTAGTTCTAGTGGTTTCGCATATTTTCAGCTGGATACTGACTTCTTTTGGCATTCCTCTAATTTTCCTATGGAAACTCGATTAACCGATCTTTCGGTTATCCGAACCATCCCTGTCGACATTAGTTCTGATAATCAACGTTCTAGGCTCTACTATGATTGAAATTTCTTTTTTGTTCAACCGTATGTTTTATACTCGTTTTCATTCTATCCACGCTATGATGAGTAGCTAACAATGCGAGTACGAACTAATCTGGAGGAAACTATACCACCGTCTCCAAATAGGTGCATACAAAATCCCTGTCTGACTGATCCACTTCCGTCGCTGCTACATCCATCAATCATCCGCCCGAAAAGATTTCCACATATGAGCGTCTACAAAGTACGAATTTGTCGTTGTTACCTTTTGTTGTCTGCACACTCCATATATTGTAAATTTTAATAAACAAAACTTTCACTTATTCGTTGCAATATTATATTCTTTGCTCATGCCTTATAAGCACGACAACATCAACATCACACACACATGTATGACTTCTTCCCTTCTTTGCAATTGTCTGGCATTTATTTTACCAGTGTCAATCTGTTGCTATTTTGGATAGCGAATCTTATGCCTTTTTAGTTCAGTTAACACTCAACCTGAACTCCATTGACTTGGCTACAAAAAAATAAGAGCCGCACTTCATACATATCATTATTACTGCATGAGCACGTAGTACACAAAACTTGAACATTGACAGTCATGTGAGCCATTATTATTATACGTTTCAAGGTAGTCGAAGTCGTCAGTCAGTCAGCTTAGTCTGCATCTTAAATAGGATTTATCTAACATTATAAAGAAGAGGAGGTTGGAAGCTATCTTCAGTCAACTGTCATCACAACATTGAACTCATTCAAGAGCTCTGGCGTCTGTTTTTTGTATTCCACGGCAGATGATTTGCAAAATGCTAAAACGTTTGGCGTTCTTTTTTTTCGACCATCGCCGTCGAACGTATTCGTCTACTTTCTAGCAATGCATGTATAGATTCTAGGCGCCACTTATAACCAAAAAAGATTTTGACTTGTTCCAGTTTATGAGTGCTGCTCTTGTGCTGTGGGCGGATTCAATGAACTAGATTTTTTTTTGGGGTTTTCATATTTAGATTCGTGAAAAGGAGAACGGTTTTGTAGATTTGCCGAAATTAAAATAGTTCTTGAAAATGGATGTAATGTTAAAACTCTTATTTGCGTAAATTTCACATTTATTTTCTTTATGATTTATTTGAAAACGTACTTTTCATGTATATCTATTCGCTACAGGGTAATAGTTTTCAAACTTTGATTTAACACTGGGGTTCAGGGCAAAATACATATGACAATACATTTGATCTCTTTCCTTGAGGCGTCAAATCTTAGGCAACACGGCGTTTTGAAGATTTCAAATCGCACAAAAAATATGCTACATTGCACAATAAATTTTGCGTACAATCGAGTCTATCGACACGCCACACGTATAATTTAATCGAGCAAACAAAAAAGCGCAAGCCTTCTCATTATTCACGGCCCTCCTTTGATGCAATCTCAAATCAATACCAATTTCGCCAGAGCATTCAAATTTGCCTATGTCAGAGTTTGTAATTTCATTAATGATGCTATTGATAGACACTAGACAAACTATGCAATTTCTGCGGTATGCACAACTGATCTTACTCAATGACGAGCTATTGAGAAGAAGTCAAATATAATTACAGGCGCATAAAAGGGCTTTTGTGTTTCGAAAATATATACGTACACAAATTTGTGCTGTCATTGTTTTAGAAATGCTCCGAAAAAGAAAACAGAGCAACATAAGACTCTTCTGGAGCTGTATTGCGTTGCTTATAAACACTCGGGAAGTCGTGAAAAATCCATTTCAGCAAATATGAATCAGCATGAAATTCGACAACAGGAAAGGGAATACTATTTCGAAGCTATGTATATATGATCATGACGATGATCATGACTATAAAACGAAGTCATGCATATTGTACATTGCTTAATGCTGACGTCTGACGATGATGATGACAATGCTATATTTGCGGTTAAAAAAAAACACTGATCCCACGCCTCTGGACCGACTTAGGGTCAAAGCGTGTAGGGCAAATGTGACAAAACTTAATTTGTATATGAAATGAAAACTTTCTTTTGTGTAGACGTTTAAATGATGCTCATCTAAACGGAAATATGTATGAACATATCTTTAAATTCGCGGCTGATAGACATCGTATCCATAAACGGACGTCGATATAACTACGGCGTTGAACTGCCATAGAGCTATAACAGATGTACGGCGTGATATTCAAATTTATAATCCCGCATGACTTATGGAGCAATGCAATTTATAATAACATCAGTCTACTGCTTGATTCCCGCGAAGTTCATGTACGTAATAAATATACATGTAGTCAGCTCAGCAACAAATGAAATAGCCTCTGTAGGGTTAATGAACAAAGATCATCTTCAGTGGCTTCTTATTGTGGTTAACATGTGTTGCAGTTGCAGAATGGCTTATACAGAGAGTTCAATTGATGGCACTCTTTTCTAGATATGAAATTCATGGAAATTGTAATCGTAGAACTTATAGTAGAAGGGTTGTATATCAATGCAATTTGCATAAATTGTATTCATTTAGTTGGATCAAGCGGATTCGAAGAACTATGAAACGAGCCCCGGGATTCATCATGTTACATTGGTGGTGTCATAAATGTACAAAATGTAAAGTGAGTATGTATTAACACAGAAATCGAGGTCCATTGCGGTTTATGTCGAATCGTGTCGGGAGAATCCGTCGCTATTCAGAAAAGGCTTTTAGCGTTACCGATTAAAAAAAAACCCTGCATACCCCTGGGAATTTGAAAAGTGGTGTATGGCAAAATTGAAGCCTTTGCGATTTTAAAGAAAATGTAAAAAGGTCCCCTTCGATTCACGCTTTCCTAACGGCATCAGAGGGTTAATGTTTTAAACAAGGTCTTATGAAAATATCTAAAACGGTAAAATTCACTAGAAAGTTGATGATGATAAATTTTCAGCCCGTTTAAAAAATAATGGTCAACTTTCTCACGGATACGTGCACCCGTAAGTGCGCTACGTTGGTTGAAAACGTAAAAAACGATTTATTTTAGGAATTTCGTGAATATTGCTATAACGGTAACGTATAGAGTAAGAAGAGTCTTCTATGAAAATTTTGTATCTTTTGCGGCTCCAAATATAAAGCAAAAAGTCCCCATTGATACATGCCTCCCAAATGAAGCTATGCGGGAACAAACAATTAAATGTAGTTTTTTTGGGGGGAATATATATTTATAACGGTAACATCCATTAGAAACTAATGTATGAAAATGTTGAAGTTCGTAAAGATCTTAGCATTATACCCATATTCCATAACGATCTATGCATTCACCAGGGTTCCCAGCATGGGCGTAGCCAGAGGGGAGCAGGGAGGGGTGCTTGCCCCCTGATGGATGATTATGGTAAAAAAAAAATTCTTATAGCGATGTAGTAAAAAAAATTGCTGTACTTTACTATGCTTGAAGGCGTAAAATGCGAGTAGTAGTTTTCTGGCCCTTGATATCCGGAACTGGGATACCTACATGTGAGCATCATGAATTGATAACATAATTAGAAATCTTTCCCTTAGGGAGACTCTTTTTTCTTTTGCGAGAATCCCATATTTTCTTGCGTTTCATTTCATGGCTTCTGAGCTGCAGAACACAATTTTAACCGTCACATGAAGGATTTTAGTGATAAATGGTATACAGCTTTACTTATTTAGGCACCTTGTAAAGAATGAGACTCATAGTTCCGTGTCTTTCAAGTTATTTTATCAAGATTCATTTTGTAGCTGAATAATAGGTACCATCAATGCAACTGAGCCACTGTTAATATTTTGTTAAATTTGGAGGAAAGCTTATCAAAACCCTAAACCGTATTTCTAGCATGCAGAAATATAGACGGTCTAAAAAGCTGAAATAGTTGGCCAGTTTAATGTAATTAGAATCACCAGTAAAAGTCAAAAACACGTACAGGGGCCATTTTTCGTTAAATGGTGTAGAAAATCATTCTCGACTGTCCTTTCTTAAAATTTGGCTCTAAAATTTACCTAACAATATTTTCGCGACCGACAATTTCAACTCCTAAGAAAATCATGACGTTTAAAAAATGTCGGGCTTATCCCTCGCTGACCGAAATCCCGGCTACGCCCATGGTTCCCGTACAATAAAATGTTTTTTTTTTCAATTCTCGAAAATATCTACATAACGGTAATGTTATCTAAAATTTAGTCTACAACAAATTTGTTTCTTCCATGGTTACCAAAATAAAATACCAAAAGACCCCATCTATGGGTGTCCCTAAAATGTATCTACGGTCGGTCAAACCTTAAATTATGGGGAATGATTTTTCGAAATATCTCTTTAACGGTACATTTAACGAAAGTGGCCTGTGACGAATTTGAAACTTTTATGGTGCCAAGGGAAATCTTAAAAGTCACCGCCGATGTGTGTTCCCCAAAGGGGTAGTAGCTCCTCTGGACCATAAAAATGTATGCTTAAGGTACCGATAGATGCATACGGTCTTAAGGAAGCTACGAAGGCACCTATTAAAATTTTGTTTAAAATAACGGTAACGCATACTAAAGGTGGCCTAATAGAAATTTGTCGCCTTTATGTCCGTCACAAGCGACTATCCCGTAAAGGATACCGTTAAGGAAAAAATCTTCTCCGAAATAATATTCATTTAAATGTTGGACAGCGCGTGGCCCCTTTAGGGTAGCAAACATCGTTGGGGACGTTTAGTTTTTAATTTTGGGCTATTCTATTTTGGGAGATATTCACAAAAAATTGTTTCGCAAGTCTTTAACACTCTGTAGCACCGCTTGCGGCACTCCTACAGATGGGGATTTATTTAGAACCTCGAAAGGACAGATCATGCCTAAATCTGGCTTTTTCCTAAATTTGCCAAAGTTTGGCCAAATTTATGTTTAAATTAATTGTTGACGATAATGGCAGCAATTACAACCAATGAAATAAAACTAAGATTTCTGTGCTCAGTTCTGCCTAAGCCATAAGCCGTAGTTTACGGGTAGGGGAAGTACTCTAAAGAAAAAAAAATTTAAATTTCTTTTATTATGTTATTGTGCAATGTCATTGTGTTGTATGTTTTAGGACGGTTGTTTGCCGCTTTTTCTGACTGCAATCTATTTAGCCGGATTTTTAATCAGTTTTTATACCTGTCACTATGTGAAAGGGTACATTAACTTTGTCATGAAGTTTGCAACGCACAGAAGGAAGCACCTCCAACTATGTATATAAAGTATACATATTATCAGTGTGACGAGAGAAATCGATTGAGCGATGTCCGTCTGTCTGTCTGTATGTCCGTCTGTTTCAATGCAAACTAGTTCCTCAGTTTTAAAGTTATCGGGCTGAAATTTTGCACGCAAGTTTCTTTTTAATGTACGCTGTATATATGTCGGAACGAATGGAATCGGACCATAACGCCATGGGGCTGTCATAGAAACCAACCCTTGGCAATTAGGTTCTTATAAGAAAAACTTTTTTGTTTAGTAAAGCCTCAAAACATGTCTAGGAACGGATGAAATCGGAACACTACGTCATAGGGCTGTCATACAAGCCAACCTCTGAAAATTAGGTTCTTCTCAGATAAACTTTTTTCTTTCTGAACCAATGACAACCAAACTTCATCGAAGTCTGTTCCTAGTAAAGCCCGAAAACATATCTAGGAACGAATGGAATCGGGCTGCCATACAAACCAACTCCAGAATCATAAGTTCTTCTAAGAAAAACTTTCTTCTTTTGAATCCGACCTAAACCATACTTGTCATACACACCAAACCTTAAAATTTGGTTCTTCTAAGAAAACATTTTTTCTTTATGAACCAATCTCGACCAAACTTCAAGTGTGTTCGTGGTAAAGCCTCAAAGCTTATCCAGGAACGGATTGAATCGGAAAATTACGTCATAAGGCTGTCATACAAACAAACTCATTGTAGGTTCTTGTAAGAAAAACTTTTTCCAACGCATACAGGAACAGATGGAATGGGAACGCGTCATAGGGCTGCGGTAGAAATAATTAACACAAAAGAACCTTCGATTTCATTCAAATGTGACGGGTATTCAAATTTCGATCGCGCCCGAAATTAGCCTCGGTCTCGTTAAGTTTTCAGTTGGCAACACTTTTCACGTTTACTGGTTTTGACGTAATTGGAGGTTATCGAATTTCAGCAGGCATCTAAAAATGTACTCTGCTAAGTTTTATACAGACATCAAGTTTTTGATATTGGCGATAGATATTCCATATATGACAATAGGGATATCACAAGAGTGATGAAAAGATACTGTGGAAAAAAATTAAATTCTGGGAAATTTAAAAATGTTTCTTTTTGATGTTCGGGATATCTAGGCAAAATGGGTTATACTATACATAATTCCGAGGTATTGAACTCACCAAAGAAGAGCAGAATTGATGAAAATCAGAACATGGTTGTCAACACTAGATACACGTTTAATTTATCATTGATGATTACCTGTAAGGAAAAAAAAAGAATAAAAAATATATTAGTTGTATTAGTTTTAGTTTTTTTTTATTCATACATAATACAAAAATTTATTAGGGGCAAAGAAAAAATAACGTTTCCCATTACTTCGACGTTTTATGTAATGCGCTTGGGAGAATTGCTTATTAATTTAATTTTGAAGGTCCCCTCAAAACACAAGTCAAAGGCTTCAAAAACTTCGGCAGATATGTCTCTACTTGTATAATCTTTTCTAACGCCCATTCCGTTACCCACTGTCCTTATTTTACACCCGCATTCCGAAATATGTATATAATTCCATTATTATTACTGTCCATGAACTTCCCGCACAAATCAATTAACTTGTTACCAATCATATTTCAATTAACCACTTTTCGATTCGATTGAATATTATGATATAAATCTGTCGTCTATATATAATGAGTCATATATTGAAATTAATTCATTTAACACTAGTTGCGTTAAGAGCGCTGCCATTGACTGAAGCCTCCGACTATACAGAGTGACGACCATGATTAATGCAATTTTCCATAATTCAACCGGCTCTTGAATGCATTTTATTTATTTAAATTTATGCAACATTAAAATATAGCGGCGGAAAAAAATATGTATATATATAAAAAATGTATAATAAAACTACAGTAAAATAAGCATGAATCGAGGTGTAATGATGGTAATTAATTCAGACTTAATTGAATGTTTGTGAGTGTCTATGTCTATGCCCGCAGTTGTTTTGATGACTTGTAGTAGAATTGACATTGATTCAAGGTAGAAGCAGCGGTGAATATATAGGTGTTAGAATTGTGTTCATTGCAAAAAAAAATATTCCGGATTTTTTTTAAGTAACAAAGTTCAATGGTTATTGACTGTTTGTGTAATCCGTGGCGGGTAGCTGCTCTGTTTTGATCAGGGATTTGGAGCGGAGCGATGGGGCAGAGCGGAGCGACCTTAAATTTCGGAGCGAAAGAGCGGAGCGTGGAGCGGTTTTTTGCAGGCTGGAGCGGAGCGACTTTTGCTTTGAAGATCGCTCCGCTCCGCTCCAAATTAAAAAATCAAAAAATTCCGAGAAAAAAAAAGATTTTTTTCGACGAAATTTTTCACTTTATGGAACGAATTGATGATTTTGGGCGATTTAAAGGCGAAGAATTCGCCGAGAGACTTGCAAAACTTAGGATTATTGTGAAATTCATTGTGATAAAAGCGGTTTTGCGTTTAGTCATAATCCTCTTCATTACTAAGAAATTCAAGATCATCCATGACAGAAAAGTCCTGTCCTGTACTCGATAACTGAAACGCCCTTTTTAATTTAAATTAGTTATTAGGTGCGTTTTATTGCATGAAGTACAGGACAGCGCAGCTTCCATAACAATTTGACAGATCTCGTTCTATACGGAATGTCCGGAAACTATCGCATAAAGGCACCCATATATGATTCCTCGTGATATTTCTAGCAAAAAGGAGTATCAAAAAATTATCAGCTCTTCATCTACCAAAGACATTTAAAGATTTTTCAAAAATTTGATACTCATGCTACTACATTTTTTTTTGCCATAATTTTTTCTCAAGAATAAACCCCATAAAAATCGGATAAGCAGTTTAGTTTTTACGGTTTTACACAGCTTCAAAGACAAAATTTTGTGATCTTACTGCATATAAAAAAAAATTTCCCACAGAGGTAGCATTTTTGTAAAATCTTTAAATGCTTTTGGTAGCCAAGGAGTTCAGAATTCGGCATATTCCCGGTACACCTATTTTGCTGGAAATGACATTAACCCATTAGTGCATGAAGCTCCCTGACAACATTTTTTGACTTTTGTCAATTATTATGAATTGAAGAAGCGGCAAGGAAGTAATTTTTGAAAGATTTTTTCGAAAAAAATAGATAATAATAGATTTACAAGCCGTCCCCTATAAGGGACACTATGCACAGCGGTCAGTTGACGAATGAAAAAATCGATACGACCAACTTGTATTTCATCCGGTGAAAATACCCACACCGGATAAATAGTGAAGTTATTTGACGGATATGGAATAGAAATCAATGAAAATTATAAATGGCATGTAAAATATTTACAAATGATCGCATTACTTGCTTTAAACCCTTTATTTTATTTAGTGAGCAGATCGATGACCTTATCCTTCCCATCTCCAAAACTTTTGGAAACGATATCAGCTTATTTTCCCATTTATATGAAATAAATACATAACGTCCTCCGTTATGAATGCCCAAAATAAAATATAAAGTTAGTTAGTTTTCCGCGGATAAGTTTATTGTTAGCTGCTTTTACGGTAATATGGAATCACCACATAGTTCGAAATGCATTCTGCGAGCTCGGTTGCCCGTTGCACTATCAGGCTCCGTTGGAAACTGCGGCTTTCCCGCTTTATGGCGGTTCACATCAGGTATTACTACCACAAGCATGACCCCAAGCAGCTAGGAAGTAGCACTTTTTCATTTCAAACGCTAGCCCTTTTGAAGCCCAGAGCCGGTGTGTAAGGTCAGTCAGCTGTAGCCAACCTGCATCGGGAAACGCCGGAAGGGCTTTGCTTTGTCTGCCTCCTCTGTGTACATCAGCAGCTTCCAGCTTCCTTTCAAGATCCTCCGTTTCTTTGTCATCAACAGGGGTATAGCAGAAAGGATGATATCTTCAAAAAGACGGTTCACCGCTCCTAAGTTCTCCAAAATTTCTGTAGCTGTAACTCTATAAATATATTTCACCAACTGACCTACGTGCACAATGTCCCTTATAAGGGACATTGCAAAACTTGCTAAATTACACAAAATCTATAACACCAAAACGCTTTTTCTTTGCTTAGAATAATAGCCTACACACATTTTAATAATTATTCAATCGAAGCAGTAAACTAGCACTTCAAAATATTAGCAATTTTTAATTTTTTCTAACCAGCCTTGAATCTGGCGATTTTTTGAAATTCCGCCACTCATTCTTTTCAATAAATAGACTACACCAAGCAATAAAAACATTTGAATTCGAGTTTGTTTGATAATTGAGATGTTAGTAGTTGTCATTGCATACACATTTCCAGTACATAGTCAAAAATCTGACCATATAACGGGGAAAAGTGGGTGTCCCTTTAAAGGGACACTATGCACTAATGGGTTAATAATCATATTTCCGTGCTTAAGCGATAGTTTAGTTTCCGGACACCCTATCTAGAAAAACTCAATTTCATGTTAAAATTTCTGCGAAATTGGTGCTAACATGTTCTGTACTTGACCGAATAAAACGCACCTATAATACGTGAGCAGATATACGTTGAATTGATTAATTCGCGGAAAATAATAAATATTTACTAAGAACAATGAATTTTTGTTGTATTTTTGTAAAGGAGCGTGGAACGGAGCGGAGCGAAAAAATTTTAGTCGGAGCGGAGCGCTGGAGCGGAGCGGTTTCAAATTGGTCGGAGCGGGAGCGGAGCGGAGCGAAAAAATGTGTCGCTCCAAATCCCTGGTTTTGATGTTAATTATTATAACTTATTGTCTCTTTCAAGTTAGGCCCAATTTAATGTATTGTTTACGAGAGCGTTTGAAAAAAAATTGGGCCCGACAAGGAAGCATCGTCCTTTGTCGGTCCAGCGGCAATATTTCTTTCCAAATAGAAAAATTTACAAGCACTAAAGGTACATGTGCGTAAAGACGACTCATGTGATGATCGCTCAGCGATCGTAGTTTTGCATCCGATCCCGAGCCATATTTGCATATTTTTTAAATGATGCTAGTTTCCTAGTGTCGACTTTGAACTGAAGGAACATGTATGTATAGAAAATATACGCATATAATGCTCAGAGCCGGTGGTTTACCAGCGATCGCTGAGAGATTATCACATTAGTCGTCTCTACGAACATGTACCTTAAGAGCACATGTTTCAACCCTCCTTTTAACTTCTGCGGTGGAGGCAAAATCTGTTCATGAATTTTGAAGAAGTCTTCCACGGATCTTTACTCTGCATCTGGATAATTAAAAAAAAAATTAATACATGCCAAACAAAATACAGATTTCAAAATCGAAATATGTGACAGCACATACCACTAAAACAGCTGGTCGTATTCTTTTGTTCTTTTGTTTACAAATAAATTAACCAAGTTCCGAAAAACAATGCCAAAACATCTTATGTGCGGTTGCACCAAAAACAAAATTGAAGGTGACCCATATTGCGTCTACTATATAAAAATGTCAGTCAAGATTTTCTCCTATACGCAACAATATCTTTCATTAAAGTTGTTCTTGCCATAAATGTGTCAGTTCTTAAATACGCTTAACCACATGAAAAAAAAATATATTTAATGTGGGTAGCATTAAGAATGTTGTTTATAATTTTTTCGCGTTATTTATTTGCCGCTTATTGGTTGAGGCTGTGTATAGTTAGTCAAATGTAGTATGCGCGTAGGTCGCTTGAACGAGGTAGTTGAAGCGTTCAAGTATAAGCAATTTATTTACCATTGTTTTACTTTCAATGTTATAATTTCATTTGATACCATACACACCATACATGTACATATTTGATTTATCTGGACACATTTGCAAATTCTTTAGTCAATTTAGTCTAGTAAAATAAATTAATATAGAACGAAAGAAAAATGTGAAAATACATTTATGAGATTCACAGTATGCAAAATCGTATATATAACTTGAAATTTTTCTTTTTAAGTGTCAGAAAATGACATCGTAACGAACAAAAATTCAGACCACAATTTTGACGAAGCCGTCTCAGGGTTCTAGGTAGGTATTTCCAAATGACGCCCAAGAACCATGCAATCTTCCGTAATTAGTAGTTACATCGTCAAAAATTTTCACATGGTTTTTGGTTCGAAACAAATTGTAGCTTTTATGGCCCAAGCCGAAAGAGGCAATTGGCGATGTCTTTTGTGAGCTTTGTGATCAACATTTTAATTTAGGAACTCGCAGTGGTTCCGGTTATATCTGGTGAGGAGGAGGCTAAACAAATTTTTGGTGGATCTTTTTAATAGACGGGATATTCAATTGATTGATAATTGAAGTTGCAGAAAATTTAATAATGACTAGAGGTACGGAAATTTCGTTTTTACGAAATAGATGCGAATTTCGGCGAAATTTGCTCATTTTTGCGAATTGATGCGAAATATTTAAATTTGTACTTTTTCCACGAAATGTTAATTTTTCTTCAAAAAAACAATCAATAGTGGAAGATAATTTTTCTTCTCAGATTGATTTCTTGTCATAAGGTTCCCATTAATAAGAATAGAGAAATTTCCAAAAATTAAATAGTTGCAGACGAGCACAATAGCTTGCCAAACACCGAGCAAGGTGTTTAGTCGGATGTTGGATGAATGAAGTTTGTTTCCTGCATTGGGTTTTTTTAAGGTAAAGTTTTTTGTGGTTCGATGAGCCCCAAAATTGAAATGAACTGTACATTAAAAAGCGAAAACGCGGGTTCTGCCTCAGAAGTTTGTTTCTCTTTTTATCGTAACTTATTTAGGGGCGTAGTCGACTTTGTCGTATTGTCAAAAATATTTCTTGACAACTGAACTCGAAGTATCATTCAGTATAGGGTGGCTACTTCCTAGTCGATTTTATCGCTTATTACTATTAAACATTTCTGAATGAAATGTGATCGTGACTTCACAAGTCGTTTCATTGTGATTCTCTGGAATTTCTAGTTTAATAAATTTTAACAGCAACAAAATTATGTTTTTATGCGAATTTCAGCGAAAATTAGTTTCTGCGAAATTCCTGTTTTTTATTTGCGAAATTTCCGTACCTCTAATAATAACGAACGCCTGCGATTTATTCTATTTTATTGACCACTGATACGATCTAAATATGTAATGAGAAGTAATCTATCGATTTTGATAAATGGTCTGTGATAAGAAAATTGATATTCTTTGAATTATGCTTTCTATCACACTTTTTTGCCATTTCCATTTGTTATACTCCCAGAAACCCAGCTGCTTGGATGCACACATTTCCATACATTTATAAAATTAAAAGTGCTCTTTCTCCGCAATCATTAATAGGAGTTACATAATTTGATGACGTTGAAAAGGATTCATCTTATTCAGTGCGTTTACTCAGCGTTAGGAAAAAGCGCAGTTTAAAAAAAATCGAAACAATAAAACAATTTGTACGTTTCACCTCCTGAACTGTTGAATGTCAAATGAAACTACCTCTGGCTAGAAAATACATTCGTCCCTCTTCCCCTACCAGTCTGAGACAACGAATCAGTTTGCTCATTGAGCTGTCAACTTGACAACCGAATAAACATTATTTTCCCCCTTTCTCAGTCACTTCCATGGACGTAGCATTTTTTTCTCATTCTGGGGGCAGTCAAATTTTTGAGGATTTTTCATGACTTTTCGGTGCATATCATAAAATTTTCAAAAAACACTTTATGTTTTAGTATTTAGACGGTATCACGCAGTGGCGCAGTCCGAATTTTGCCTTGGAGGGGGCTAAAGCCATTCATTTGAAATCTATGCCACAATATGGATAATGGTGAATTTATCCAGTAATGGATAACACTATGCGGTAGTGGTACATTCCCTCTTATTTTTTATGTAAATGTTTCATAGCTTAGCATTACGTCGTGGAAATGTGAGAGTGTAATGTTATATTCGTTAGCAGCAAGCTCTTTTCATGGTTTTGTGAAAACATAATTTTAAATCACTTTCAGCATTGCAATTGGTGCTTTTATAAAATAGAAACAGATCGCTAACCCAAACTTAGACATTATATTCGATTAAATTGGACGCTTCGAGACGATAGGAAATAATTTGACTTTGTCATGTTCCTGATTGTCACAGACTTTCGCGATCCGGTACATATATAGAATATAGGATTCTTGTTCTCAACAATGTTCTCGCAAAGGCAGATCGACTACAACCAACCTCATAATCCTTTCGAGGTTCTCGAAGGGAATCAAGTTGATGCAGTTTATACTGACTTTAGTAAGAATTAGAGTTGACCATATAATTCTAATTGAAAAATTTACACAAATTTGTTGTTTCTGCGTTCATTTAAAGTTGGCTTCGTTCTTACCTTGGCAATCGTATCCAATTTGTGAACTTTCAAGGTTGTATATCCAAAGGTATATCAGTTTCCTCTGGTGTACCACAGGGCAGTCATTTGGGTCCCCCACTCTTCAGCATTTTTATTTCCGACCTATCACAGTCTTTGTCTGACGGTCAACTTCTTTTCTATGCTGATGACCTTAAATTGTACAACCCCATACAAACACATTTTGATGCAACATTTCTTCAACTGAAGCTACAATCCCTCGAATAATGGTGCAATCAAAATCATTTTTTCCTTAACGTCAGTAAGTGCCATGTGTAATAAGCTTCTTCTGCAAGTGCGAAATTATAACCTATTTTTACCAACTGCATAACGATGAACTGAGTCGAGTTGACCATATGAAAGATCTATGGGTAGTCTTAGGCAAAAAACTATGCTTCAATTGTAAAAAGGCGTGTTTCTTTGCACCCCGGTGTAGGTTAGTTTAGTGTAACTATACATTGGGTTACAATAACAACATAACCTGTATGGGTCAGGTTGTTATTATGTAGTTACACTAAACTAACCTACACGGGAGTACAAAGAAACACGCCTTATATGATATAACACAGTCCACGGCTAATAAGCAACTTGGCTTCACTAAAAACCGAACTAAAGGTTTGTGTTCGTAGAGACGACTCATGGGATCATCGCTCAGCGACCGAAGCTAAACCATCGGTTTTGAGCACTATATGGGTAAATTTTCTATACGGACATGTTCCTTTAGTCCATAAACGATACTAGGAAAGTAGAACCATTCAAAAAATATTTAAATACCGCTCGAAATAGGATGCAAAACTACGGTCGCCGAGCGATCATCACATGAATTGTCTCTACGAACACGTACCTTAAGGAATTTCAGAATCTTTGGGTCACTAAATCTTTATATACCACACTCGTGTGCCCCATTCTGGAATATGCCTGAGTTTTCTGAAACCCAGTACTTACATAAAATCCCTACAACAGGTTTGAATAAATTCAAAAACAATTTCTCCTTTATGCACTGAGAAATCTATATGATCCTGCCGATTTAGTAACCTCCCTTCTTACCAATAAATACATTTAATGACACTCTCCTCTAGAAGATCTCTACTCAGTGCATGTCTTACCTTTAGTGTTATTAGCGGTGCAGCTAATGCTAATTTTCTATCTGGCAAAATAATTTTCGACGATCAATTGAGACGTAGGTCTTCTAGGAAAGCTGTAAGCTGCTCAAAATCATATCAACATCGAACTGGTTATCGCTACAACGGACCCATAAATAGATGCTGTCGAAATTTCATCTCTATTAGCATCCATTATTCTCCTGGGATATCTAAATTTATTTTCAAGCATAATTTGATAAAAGCCCTCAATTCTTCCTAGATTCCCAAATAGATAGACAGTATAGGAGAAGTGACAGGGCTGGAACTGAATACAACGCTTTGATACAGTTACATAAAGCCACCCAAATTTGAGAAAAGGAACACCTATAGATCTAAACACTATCTTTTCGAAGCGTAGAGCCTCCCACAATTTTAATTGCAATGAAAAATCCAAATTTTATGTTGTGTATGCCTTACAAAAATTTCGGATGTAAAATATGTGTAGCTCAATGAAAAAAATAGTATCGATGTCGGACGATTTTTTTAACAAAATCACATCAGAGCTGCTTATTTGTCTTGATCTTATTTGTGCAAAGATAAAGTAAAAACGTTTCAAACTTGCACAAACCACCAAAACTGGCGAATATGCTATAAACCGATTCATACTCGTATTTTTATATAATTTGCAACGAAATGCATTGATTCACATTTCGTTTGGAGTTTTTCCTCTCCTGCATATCATAAAAATTTCTGGGTCTGGGGGGGGGGGGGGGGGGGGCTTTAGCCCCCTTAGCTCCTCCCGTGGTAGCGCAATATTTTAACCAAACAATTTGGTAAGAAAATCCCATTTAAATATCTGCAAATAATAATTTATGCCCCCCTCGGATGAGAAAGTATATCGACGCCTTTGGTGAGATTGCTGGTATGTGTGAATTTGAGTGTATGTTATGAAAACCTAGACAAAATTTCCGTTTCAGTGCCGCTCCTCTATTATCTTTATGTTCACAGGAAACTACTTAGTTGCGAGAGTGAACGTATTCTCGTGTCTTCTAAAAAAATCTCCATAAACTCAAAGCATTAAATTTCTAGTACATGGAATGCGCATACACTAAGAAAATGTCATCAAAAAGTGACTCCAACATCTGGGTTAACTTGAATATTTAGACCAGATTTACAAATGTATACTAGTAGACGAGGTGGTTAATGTCACTTTTCGTACTAAAACATCATCCACACGGGCTGCCAAATGCCAGCCGGAAAATGATGCAATCAAAATTTAATAGTGAAAGTTTTGATACATCTATTTATCAAAATCGGACACTGCTTGTGTTAATGTTAGGTCATTCAGCAATTTTATATTTTCGAACAAAAAACGAACAAAACCTAATAAATTGTCACTATTCGAAAAATGGTGCATCGCTGTACAATTGACAACTGAATGATACACCGCTGCATAAATAAATTGAATACCTTAATTTGACAGCGACTGAAATTGATACCACAGACAGCTGAAACTGTCAAATTTGTCGGTTCGGATATTTAGACCAGTGAATACTGATTTATAGATTTTAGACCAAAAACATTTGGGCAAACATGTTGGGACACTTTTTAATTGGTCTAAGCGTATTCCATAGTCTAGAAGTTCGATGACTGAAAGCTACTGAACAAAATCTTTACAGATCTTCACTAATAATAATGCGCACTATTTGTTTACAATCAATTGACAACATTTACAAGCTGTCTACATGACATTCCTAACATTTAGCGCGTAAGGGGAACTTCAAACGTGGATTGACAAAAAAGAAAATTGCTGCAAAAGAGGAAAGAACTTTGAAGTTTCGTGGATTTACACGGTTTGCTTTTCCCCTGAAAAATCCCTTTTCTAAACGCAGGGAAAGTGGTGCTGATACATATGTATGTATATGCCTACTATGAGTTATGGGAATAGGGGATAACGTGTTATTTATGGATTAGTCTCGTCTTATGTACATGAAATGTTTATTAGAAGTTGATCCGAAGGTATATGTTAGAATAAGCCATACAAAACATACGATTTATTGCAGCCTCAAATTCAGAGAGATCATTAATGTTTGTAAACAATCTGAGAGATTCTTTGTTAAACTGCGCAAAGTTGAGATCTAAAGGGGCGGCAGACATAACCCTATCCCCCAGACGTACGGATGCCATTTCGCATGCACTCACCTTTCAAAGAATAGAAATTCATTCATTATTCAGTCCCAGTCATTCATCAGCTGGCAATTTGCCAGAAAATTGTTCCGTTCCCCAACAAAATGTGTGCTATTTTTATCGTGTGTGTTATGTGTGTGTATTATAAACATTTCGGCTTAAATAAAAATAAAAAAGTGTCGCACAATTCGCAGAAGACTTTTGGGAGGGTAAAAAGCTGTGTTTCGAGGAAGCGCATAGAACGAGTCATCGGTGACTTGTGGTTTGTGGGTTGGCGTTGTGCCTATATGCATATGCTCCAGCAAGAGGGGACCCCAAACAAAAAAATGTATATAGTCAACACACAATGTTTGGTGGACGTAAACAAAAAAAAACTCAACAACAAACTGATTTTGACTCATAATATGCTTTCAACGATTTCTATTTCAATTCTGCTATTTTATTTGGCGCGATGAGCTCCATTTGACCAACAGCATACAACATTCAACACTGAGGTGAAGCAGGGGTAGCATAAGTACAATGATGATGAGTTTGATGATGAAGTCGTTTTGTTTGCTTACAAACAAAGTTCAGAAAAAAATCAAGATTGCACAATTGAATGTTCTGGTTTCGTTTCTTTCTTTTTTCCCTGCCGTTACCTTCAGCTAGCTTTTTCGGTTTTGCGATTGCAGCATTAATTGCGGCGACTGCATTTTTTTTCGAGATAGCGCGATTACAGAGTATCCACGTACAGATTGAACGTGCTGTTGATCCCAAGTCGGCGTGTCCAATCAATCAGTTAAGGCTATACGTGCCCAATGCCTTATCGATAAAAGTAGTTGGAATTCAATCGAAATGACAAAAGTGTGTAACGCGGCTATATAGTTTAAGTTATCTATTAACTATGCTATTTACTCTGGCGAGTTGTTGCATAATAACTTTTCTGTATAGCCACTGTTTGTTGGTTTTATTTATATTGCACAGTTCCGACAAGTAATACAATTTTGGGCATTATGTCGAAAGATTAAAGACGAGATTGATTGCAAGATATAAATATCGATTGGTATGCGCTATTACTATTTTGAGAAAAATGTAATTACAAACTGTATAAAGAATGTTTTTAATGTGCGAGCAAATCAAGCTAAATAAATATTACACAACTAAAAGGTGGCCTAAGAGTCACGAGGAGGTATCAATCAGTAATTAAATGTTTGGTTTTTCATTTTTTTTTAATTATTCATTCGGCGCAAACATGTTCCTCAAGTTATTGAATTATCTCAGGATTATTTCCAATAATTTCTCCCTCCACGTATCCTCATAAAAAGTCAAAGGCCGTGAGCTTCGTCAAATATAATCAAAAACAACTTTATGAATCGTCTATCCATAAAGTTGTTTTTTTTTTCTTAATGGAAGACATTTAAAAAATGATACAAATTATTTAGACTTTTTATCTAAAGTGAAGTTCGTAGTTAATTTAAATCTATATGGTTTTACTAAAGAAATAGTCAATCAGCTTAATCTTCGCAGCTGAAAATACTATTAAATTCGTACATTTAACCACCAAGATTAGAAAAAAAAAGTTTTGTGAATTCTTCCACTGAAGTTGTTATGAGTGTATTTTTCGAATATAAAATTTAACTACAAGCAATCGTTGATATTTCTGTAAGAAAACAAGACAACTGCATATTTAACATTGTCCAATTTATACACAATAAATATAGCTATCTTTACAAATGAACTAATTGAGTTTGCAACGAATAGAAAAATTACCCTTATCTTCGTAGCTTTTTCGACTACACAGAATCATTAATTGAGAATCAAAGGACGAACTTTATCCGATTTCAACTACCCTGGCTCTGTGGCTCACTTGGTCAAGTCCAGTGCCGGATTAACCACGTGGCAGAAGGTAGCTTCGAGGGGCCCCGCGTTTTTCTCGTTTTTCTAAAACAAAAACTATAACAACCGCAACCGATGCCAACCAAATTTTAAAAGCCCGTTCCTTCTAAATTGTTATAACACGTTATCGTTGAACAATTTACGCTAGGGTGTTCCAAAATTATAGCAAGGTTTGAATTGCATAAAAATACAGAAATATTTCTTTCTAATTCATGATGACATTCCCGTAAAACTACGTCCGCAGTTTTTCAGATTCAAGTTCTAGCGAGACATAAGCTTTTTGAAGTTTATGTAGGGAAATGTATTTGCATCCATCCACAGAATATGAAATTACAAACTTATCTCTCATTCACAGTGGCGTACCGCTTTAAACGTTATGAAAAGTGGGGCAAAATTACCTGTTTAACAAATGATTCAAAATTAATTCACAAAAATGTTGGTTTTCATTTAATTGTGAATGATTTCCAAGATTTTTTATTTTTATTGGTAAAACCGAATTAATGTAGAAGATGTTAACGTGAATTTGGCCTTCTGGTATATGTGAGTACATATCTTTATTATGGGCCTCTTTTAGCTAGATGTTTGGTTGTAGCCATTTATGAACCTGAGTAAACCTGAAAAGGGGCAATCAAAAGCTATAGGTGTATTAACAGGCAGCACTTATAAAATGAACGATTTTCACATACATATTTTATGACATTTCGGAAAATGTAGAATCTTTAAATTCTCAGAGGGACTTCTAAAATCAGTTCTTCTTTGTCGAATAAGTATGATTTTTTTTTACAGAAATTCTGTTTTAGTAATTATAATAAAATAAATCTTGGCAAACTTGCACACGTCAATGAAAAACATTTTTGTGAAACAATTGTGAACTATTTTCAAAACAGATAATATAGCCCCCATTTTCATAATGCTTTGAGAGGTACGCCACTGCGCATGAGGGATGTAATTGTTACTCCTATATTCTATTTATATGTGCAAATGTATTGCCCATCAGAATCTTTAGTAATCCCATCCTTACGCTTTTGAATTTGTCCCGCTAGAATGTGAATCTGAGCCACTATGTGCGTCGTGTATCAGGTTCAGTGCGTCTTGTATTTGGCTTTCAGTAATACCGATCGGTGTGCCTAACACATTGTCGCTTATAGGTACAGAAATTTCGCTTTTACGAAATAGATGTGAATTTCGGCGAAAATTGCTCATTTTTGCGAATAGATGCAAAATGTTGTGAAGTCATCCGCTTCAAACGAACTGAGCTAACAAGTTCAATATGTAATTACATTTAAAGTGGAGGCTGAGGTAACTAATCAAGAAATAAATTATACATAAAAAAATGGTTGACACAATGTAACATAGGGAAAGCGAAGAAGTAGTTACGCCAAAAGTATTTCATATTTTAAAAAAGAAAGAGAAAAACACCTTTGAGAAATGATATAATAACCGAAATATTAATTTTAGAACCCCTTTATTAGTTTGGTTAATCGAAGTTCCACAGGCCCCGCGCTCTACATTTGCCACGGGACCCGCGCTTGCTTAATCCGGCACTGGTTAAGTCGCACTCTACGATGCTAGTAATCTAGAGGTCCGGAGATTGAATCTCGGCTTGGTCTAAAATTTCCGTACATGTACGGATATTAGAAATATATAGTACTTGCAACATTATACAGGGTGTCCCGCCGCTGGTTAGCCATAGACCTATGGTAGACTCTACAGGATGTTTTAGGAAAAATGTCACCAAAATTATTTCTCTGGCTTTTACCGTTACGGACGTTACGGAGTAATCGCATTTTTTGTGATTCTTGTAAAAAACCACGATTTTTTTTTATATTCTTTTGAAAGTACACAAAATTTCCAATAAAAGGACATATCGAACGATGCGAAGAGTTTCCTTTCTTCCGAGATACGACGTTTTGAATTTTGCAGAAATTTAAATTTTAACTTTTAATGTCAAAATTAAACCCGAGTTTCGTAACGGTACATTGAAGTGGCAAATCTGCAAAGTTCACAAAAGTTGGCCCATTTCCTAAGCTTTCGAACGGCATATAAGAATAAAGCACAGAGTCATCAAGTTTGCGAATAATATGTGTAAATTGAAAAAAAAACATAGTTAAATCATTCATCTATCTATAGTAAACTATAGTATTCATTGAAGTCATATAAAAATAAATTTATACAAAAATATACCACTTACGGACTATGGTTTTTTCCCTTTTACACATATTATTCACAAACTGGATGACTCTGTGCTTTATTCTTATATGCCATTCGAAAGCTTAGGAAATGGGCCAACTTTTGTGAGCTTTGCAGATTTGCCACTCCAATGTACCGTTACCAAATTTGGTTTTAATTTTGACATTAAAAGTTAAAAATGGAATTTTCCGCCAAATTCAAAACATCGTATCTCGGAAGATAGGAGACTCTTCGCATCGTTCGATATGTCCTTTTATTGGAAATTTTGTGTACTTTCAGAACAATATAAAAAACATTAATTTGGGTAAACTAAAAGCTGGAAAATAGGAGTTTTTTTAAAAAATGTCATGGTTTTTGACAAGAATCACAAAAAATGCGATTACTCCGTAACGATAAAAGCTAGAGAAATAATTTTGGTGATTACTCCGTAACGGTAAAGGCTAGAGAAATAATTTTGGTGACATTTTTCCTAAAACATCCTGTAGAGTCTACCATAGGTCTATGGCTAACCAGCCGCAGGACACCCTGTATATACTCCGAAATGATATGCAATGTAACGTTGACTCGAAATTGTCTACAAACGGCTGAGTTAACGCACCATGACCCCACATGGGGCTATACGGTACTCAGTGTAGATTTCACAATTAGTATAAAAAAAAAAAACCGAATAAAATAAAATGTAAATATTTCGTGAATGATTAAAACCTCTTTTTACACAAAAAAATGTGTTCACAATATTTTTGCTCGCAATTCAATTTTTAAACAAATTTCACAAAATTTATATAATTAAGAAAGCAATGTTTCAAGATGTTTTTTTTTTAATTATCTATTGTAAGTGTTAATTTTAAAAGAGTATATTAAAAATGTGTCAATGCAACTGTATAGTGTCCAATTTTATTTTATTTTGTTTAATGGCGATATGAAATGAAGTTAAACAATTTAATTATTATGGATTAGAAAAAAAAACTTGTTTCTAAACATTATTGTTTTACAACATATTACATAATATACTTCACATAATTTCAAAAAGATGAAACCCAAAAAAAATTTTAATACATGTTTTGATAAACATAAACATACTTCTGGGAAACATGCAAAACTGGGTAAGTTTATAAACATATACATAATTTGTTTCCAATGTATCCGGGCTATGTATGGAGCAATTTTTTTTTTGTACGGTCCTGTTAGAAACACAAAAAAAAACTATCTACGAATGTACCTATATGATCCATGTCGGTTGATAAAAGTGAAATATATACGATCTCTCATTCACTACACATACTTTTCAATAAATTTAATTTCCAACACCTCATTCTGACTATTCTAAAAATACAGATGCGTATTTCTGTTTTTTTTTCCAAACACTCTGAATGCGTCACATGCATTTCTTCCTCGATTCTCTGGAAAATTCATTAGACAGGAAGGAATATGGGCTCGTTGGAGGTGGAGTGTATAATTTGGAATTATTGACGTCTGCATGATGTTAACGAGGCCATATGTTGTTTCATCTTAGCTTCACGGTTGTTTATAGACAATGTGCGTGACACGGCAAAGAGGAATCCTCATATCTTCTTTTAGTGTTAAGTTAATTTTATGGTTCTAGATATGATCTGATGGGCATGGGCAAGCAAGAGCTTTTTAACGTCGTTATTTAGCTGATTAAAATTTTTTAACCAGGTGAAAAAATATGATAAATATTATTTAGGCTATTTTAAGAACTAAAGGAGAGATCAAGAGACGCGAGAGCGTCTCGCCCGCCAAAGGAAAAAGAAAAACGAAAGCGAACAAGTCTATGATTACCGGAGACAACTTGCTTTTTTGTTTGATCAGGCTACAGCCTTCCAGGCAACAGCCCCCAAAAAAATTTTTTTACCAAAATATTCCACATATCCTGTTCTAGTGCCTTTCCAAATAAAATCTTCGATCGGCACAATAACGGGTAAGATATATGCAATAAACGGTGAAATTTTCACCCTCACAGACTTAAGCGAGTAACCCAATTTCAGAATGAAGTCTACAGTTGCAGAAAGACTTGCTTCTACTGTCTCTCTTCGTGATGGGATTTTTATGAAATTTGGAACGAATGATCCTCTGGTGGTCCTTCTAAAGAATCAATGTCTTCCATTTAGATAAGTGGATGGATGGATTTCCAACAATTGCGTCTATCGGCTCATCGCATTGACCATTTTTTAAAACACACTGCGGCATTGGGACATTTGGATATTGGGACACCGGGAGACTGGGAGACTAGGATCTTGGGGTAGTGAGATATTAGGAAATTGGGACATTAGGGTCTTGGGACATTAGGACATTGGGGCATTAGGCACAATGGGGAAACAGGGACGTGGGGACATCGGGATATTGGGGCATTGGGACATCGGGATATTGGGGCATTGGGGCATCATGATATTGGGACAATGGGACATTGGGATGTGGGGACATTAGGACACTGGGAGACTTGGACATTAGGACACTGGGATATTAGGACATTGGGACATTATGACCTTGGGTCAATCGGACATTGGGACACTGGTACATAGGGGCATTGGACCACTGAGACATCGGAATGTTGTGACATTGGGACATCGGGATAATCGCACATAGGGGCACTGGGATATAAGAACATGTGAACATTAGGGTCTTGGGTCATTAGGACATTGGAATATTAGGACATCAACACATTAGGACATTGGGACAAAATGTACACTGGGGAAACTGGGACGTGGGAACATTGGGGCACTGGGACATCGAGATATTAGAACATTGGGACATTGGGATATTGGCACATTGGGATATTGGAACATTGGGATACTGGGACATTAGGGCACTGAGATACAGGGACATTGGGGCACTGGGATATTAGGACATTAGGCTATTGGGACCTTGGGACACTTGGTATACTGCGACATTGGGACACTGACCACTGGTACATTAGGACATTGGGATATTATCACATTAGGATACTGGGACATTTGGGACATTGGGGTACTGGGATATTAGGAAATTGGGGCATTATGACCTTGGGACATTAGGACAGTTAGACATTGGGATATTAGGACATTAGGTGAGAGACTGTGACATTGGGATATTCCGATACTGGGACATTGGGACACTAGGGTAGTGGGACATTCGGACATTAAACCATTGGGGCACTGTGATATTTGCAAATTGGGACAATAGGACCTAAATTGGGACACTGGGACATCAGGATATTGGGACATTGGCACATTAGGACATTGGGACACTGGGATATTAGAACATTGGGACATGAGGACACTGTGAGAATGGACCTTAGGGCATTAGGACATTGGAACATTGGGACACTGTGACATTGGGACAATGTGACATTGGGACACTGGGTCAGGGGGGCATTAAGACAGATCGGTAACAGAACGTTAACAAAGCGTTGGTAAGGCAACAACAGAGCGTTAGCATATCGTTAACAGAGTGTTAACAGAAAATTAACAGAGCCTTAACAGAACGTTAACAGAACGTAAATCGAGTAATAAAAGAAAGGTAACAGACCGTTTACAGAGCGTTAGCCGAATGATTAAAGAGAATTAAGAGCACATTAACAGAACGTTAACAGAGCATTAACGAAAAGATAATAGAGTGTTAAGAGAACGTTAATAGAGCATTAACATAGTTAACAAAAAATTAACAGATTACTAACAGAATGTTAGCAGAGCCATAACACAAAGATAACACAAAATCTATTTTGCACAAAATACATATTAATAAACTATACCCATTTCATCCCAAAATTATTTTTAAAAAAGCTCAGCAACAGCCATTTGTGGCGTATTTGCAATTGCGTTTGCAGTATCTATTTATTTTAAAGAAGACCCTGTGAATATAACTTATGATATTAAATTTATGGAATATGCTGAACAAAAACCTATCGAAACTTTTCCCAAAACAAAAATATTAGTTGGCTATTTAAGTATGCAAAAATATATGATATCTGACCAAAAACAACAAAGTTGTAAAAGTTACCCCGCCAAAGAAAAATTCATCTGCCGCAAAAAGAATACATATCTCTCCAATCCGCTGCTCATATCTAATTTTGTTTGCTGGATGTACTTTTGTTTTAGGTGTAAATGCTGGAGAGGTTTAAATGTACAGGACTACTTCTTAAAGTAATTTGGAGGGAGCCGTCAAAGTGGCACTGAATAAAATGTTAAAGCTCCCACCAAATTACTTTAAGAAGTAGTCCTGTACATTTAAACTTCTCCAGCATTTACACCTAAAACAAAAGTACATCCAGCAAACAAAATTAGATATGAGCAGCGGATTGGAGAGATATGTATTCTTTTTGCGGCAGATGAATTTTTCTTTGGCGGGGTAACTTTTACAACTTTGTTGTTTTTGGTCATCAAATATGACCAGAGAAATTGCACTCCCAATCTCACGCTCTGTTGACGCAGTCCAAACATAGATTTTTAGCAAAAAAATTGAAAATTCTTCAGTACGTACACTGCGCGACAAATGCTTAGGTTCACCCATATTTCCTTCCAGGAAACGGTAAAATAAAAGCTTACCGGTCCAAGAAATGTTATTTAAGAAACTATTAAGTATCACAAAGAAAATGGATGAACTGAATCCATGACATTTTCCTTAAATTACAGTAATTTATTTCATTAAAAGAGTCAATTTCCAGTGCGGCAATTGCTTAGGTTCAGGGACGATTTTACCGTTTTACATAATGTTTGCGCTGAAAACTATTTCAGAAAAGTGTCAAAGAGGATACACAAAAACAAGAGCATTTTTTGTTATTTAATAGTGTGCATTTCCGCCATTTTTATTTATAATTTCATAAACCCTTCGAGGCATGGAATTGTATAATGAATGCAGCACTGATATTGGTATTTTAGACCAAGCTGTCTTAATTCCATTAATTAACTCTTCTTTAGAGTTATACTGTTTACCACTACCGTAAACCTTCCGAAAAAGCCACCCCCAACTGTTTTCTATTATGTTAATGTTGGGGTAGTTGGGCACCCAGTCTAACAAAGTCACATTTTCCTCCTCAATAAACGGTTTAACTACCATCGCTGTATGAATTTGGATAAGATCATGTTGCAATATCCAAGGATCGCCTTCGTACATGACATTTATCTTAGGGATTTCCTCTTCTAAGAGCTGTTTATAAGATGAACCCGTTTGGCGACCTCGTAGAATGACCAAGTTGATAGTTCCATGATATGATATGGCTCCCCATACCACAACGGAACCTATTCGAGAGTGATGGCATGACAGGTACCTAGGTTCCATCCTAATATCATGATAATAGTAGGAGAAGTCATCTGGACCGTCCACACAAAATGGTTTTTCATCCGTAAACATTACCTGCCTCCATTGCGATGTCCAGTTCATGATTCTTGAGGCGAATTCCAGGCGCTGCACGCGATGTTGCGGGGTTAATGCTGTTTGTTTTAACCGTAAGCATTTCAAACAAGAAGAAGATCTAAGAACTCGTTGGATGGTCCTCACACTTGCTGATAACCCCAAATTCTCACGAAGCTTACGCTCAGTAAGGGGCTAATTCGAGGCTTCTCTTAAGAGACGTCGCACAGGGGGCGGTAGAGGCAGAAATTCAAAAAATGTATACTATTGGAGAGCTTTTGTGAATGATTCATCGCATAGTGAACATTTTGAAGTTTCTTTCTACAAAAAATTTCGGACCGATATCTGTCACAGTAAGAAATCAGCGGCTCTCAAAGTGTACAGAATTGATTTTGCAGTTTTTGCACATTTTTCCATAATCAAATTTCAATGAAAACCCTGACTATAATTTAGGATAAAACTTTGTTTTATGATTTTATTTTCAATATTTAGGTTATAATTAATATGTTAGCATAAAAAAAGTAAAAAAAAAAATTGGAAATTTTTTTTATTTAATTTTAATCATTGAAGGTCAAATTGACCCTAACTGGATTTTTCACATTGAGTTTTAACAACTACCTCCACGTGCCTCCAAGCGTCTGTTTATGCTACATTATTCCAGAAAGTCTCAAGATTACTAATATGTAAGAATCATAACCCCATAGAACCCCAGGCTACTTTTATAACCCATTGTGTTATGTCATGTTGGCTGTTTTTGACACGATTTTCGAATATCTACTGTAAAATTGTTGGGTCCTTTCAACCGGAGTTAACCGCAGTTTTCATCCTATTAAACTAGTTTTTGGTGAAGGGTGTAAAAGGACTCTGTCTTGACGTTCAGTCAAAATTTACCACCTCCCTTCCTCCTGGAGTGGAGCTGTGGACGTTTTGACTTGAACAAATTCTAGTAGGCGAATCAGGCGTGTCCTTGGTCGGAGCAATTACATTTTTGGCAAACATCAACTTCATTTTATTAAGAATATTTCTCTCAATTATGCTGTTTCAACTAGCATTTCTTGCAGAGTTACAGTAAAAAAATGTAAATGTCAAAAAATGATAATATCCAATTTTATTTTTTGGTCTAGGGTATAATTTATCAAAATAAGTCAATTGTATTATATGTCATTGCAAAGGTAATTTTGAGTAGTTTCATGTGTCCTCGAACCATTTTGCTGTAACTTTTATAGTTTTTCAAATCATTAGGAAAAACTGAAAAATGATCCCCTCTCCCCCCTTAAAATCGAAATAACTTGAAAACGGCTGATCCTATCTGCGTGAAACCAATTCCATTCGATTTAGAATGGCCAAATACATTAAGATTGACCTGTTTTGATAATAATTGTTTCCAAAATTCGGGTTTTTCGCCCCACTGTGTGCCGGTTTGAGGAGCTACCATTTGTTGGTTATATAGCTTTCATCATCAATGTGGCACGATAGCCCGACGTCGGGCCTTGGCCGCCTGAATCGTTGACCTCCAATTGTCGCGGTTACGTGACCTCGTCCTCCAGTTTCGGAAACCCAGCAGCTGGTGGGCGTCTTCACCTACGGAGTTCTCCCAGCGAGCTCTCGGTCGTCCACGCAACCTCGCTCCGTCAATTCGTTGTGCGCTCATCACTTTCTTTGGCATGCGATTATCGTCCATCCGTTGTACATGCCCCGCCCATTGCAAACGTTGAAGCTTCACGATTTTCGATACTTCCAGCTCATCGTAAAATTGATACAACTCATGGTTGTACCGGATACGCCATTGGTCTCGCTTGCGAACGGCCCCGAAAATTCGCCGAAGGACCTTTCGTTCGAATCGGTCTAGCAAAATTTCGGAGGCTTGGGTGAGGGTCCATGTTTCGCAGCCATAACATAGCACGGGTCGGATGATCGTTTTGTACACGCGGAGCTTCGTGTTCCTGTGCGCAAGTTTCGAATTAATTATAGGGAGGACCAAGAAATATGTCTTATTGGCTAGTTGTATCCGTCGCTTAATTTCGTCGGTTTCGTTGGCGTCCTTTGATAAGTTACAACCCAGATAGTTGAAGTTGTCTACATACTCGATATTAAGGTCCCCCACTGTGATGCTTGAATTTGCTGCCGTCCTTGTTTTCGATTGCATCATGGCCTTTGTTTTGCTTTCGTTGATATGTAGTCCAACTTCCTTTGCGCCGTTATTGAGGTTATGCAGAAGGCTTTCTGCATCACCCAACCTTCGAGACATGATGTTGATATCGTCGGCGTACGCTACTAATTGAGTCGACTTGATGAGTAGCGTTCCGCTGCTGTCCATATTCATGGCTCGAATTACATACTCCAAAGCAAGGTTGAAGAGCGTCGGCGCCAGCCCGTCGCCCTGCTTGAGTCCAGTACGAGTTTCAAATAGGTCAGTGAGTCGATTCTGCACTCTGACCTGCGAGACGGTATTAGTCATCGTCATCCTTGTGAGTCGCACTAACTTTGCCGGTATACCAAAATTCAGCATAATGTTGTACAGTACACTTCGATCGATACTGTCGTATGCCTGCTTGAAGTCGACAAAGATTTGGTATGTATACGTCGATGTTATATTCCCAGCACTTTTGGAGTAGTAGCTTCACTGTGAAAAGCTGATCGGTCGTTGATCGACCAGGTCTGAAGCCGCCTTGATACTCGCCAATGATTCGTTCTGCGTGCGGATTAATTCTCTTTTCAAGAATTTTAGATAATATCTTATAGGCCGTACAAACTAATGATATGCCTCTGTAATTCTCACACCTCAGCTTGTCACCCTTTTTGTGGATTGGGCAGATTATGCTTTTGCGCCAATTTTCGGGGATTTCCTCGTCGTTCCATATTTTCAGCAGTAGCACATGTATAGCGTTGGTCAGGCACGTTCCACCATGCTTCAGCAGTTCTGCTGGGATCTCGTCAGCGCCGGGCGCTTTATTATTTTGAAGCGACTGTATGGCAAGACTCACCTCCTCTACTGTTGGGGGTAGAACGGGAGGGCCGGGTTCGGCTAACTGCTCAAGAGCTGGCTCCGCGGGGGATGTTGATGGTGCATTGAGGAGCTCTTCAAAATGCGAGGCCCATCGTTTGTTGACGCTTTCGATGTCGCTGATGATGTTACCATCCTTGTCCTTACATAGGCTTGTCCTGGGTTGATATCCGTTCTTAACATTATTTATAAGTTTGTACGCCTGTCTAATGTTCTTACTGGCTAATCTTTGGTTTATTTGCTGTAACTGCTCGTCAAAATGTTTGCGTTTCTTACGTCTAATTAACTTATTAGATACTCGCCGAAGCTCGTTATATCTTTCTTTCTTGGCTCGGGATGCGCGTTGTGTGTATTGGCGATAGGCTTCATTTTTCGCCTCAATCGAGGCCCTGCATTCGTCGTCGAACCAGTCTGCTCGTCTGCGCCGGCCTTTATAGCCCACGACCTCTTCTGCGACCCCCTTGATGCTGTCTTTGAGCTCCTCCCAGAACTCATGGATGCCTAAATTGTTGATGTCATCAAGCATGGGCGACAGTTTTTCCTCTAGTGCTGTTGTTTACGCAGCCGCCGTGGCATCATCAGTCAAATTGTCAACCTCGAAGATCTTGGCAGGGTTGATTCTCGTTAGGTGCACCGAAGAGATTCTGCTCCTGTAGGTCGTCTTCACCAAATAGTGATCGGTGTCGCAGTTGGCTCCTCGATAGGATCGAACATCTAGGACATTAGAAGCCCATCTCTTGCTGATCAGTACGTGGTCGATCTGGTTCACGGTGTATTTATCTGGAGACTTCCAGGTCTGCTTGTGGATTCGTCGATGAGGGAAGCATGTAGAGCTTATTACCAGGTTTCTGCCGCTCGCGAAGTCGATAAGTCGCTGACCGTTGTTGTTGTTTTCGTCGTGGAGGCTATGACCTCCAGTAGTTCCCCTATGCCAGCTTTCATTTCCGACTTTGGCGTTAAAGTCTCCTAGCAGCAGCTTGACGTCGTTTGATGGAAGTGAGTCGAAGAGTGTTTCAAGGTCGTTGTAGAACTCGTCCTTAATCGCGTCTTCTTTTACTTCTGTAGGGGCATGCGCATTAATGAGCCAGAGATTAGCGAAACGGGTCTTAATGCGGATCGCACATAGCCGCTCGTTGATGGGTTGAAGCCGATAACGTGGTCCTTGAGCTGCTTATTCACGATTAAAGCTACTCCAAACTCCTTGTTGCCCTCCTCTTTACCACTCGTAAAAATAGTGTGCGAATTGAGGTCGTTAATCTCGCTTTTGAGCCATTTAGTTTCCTGGATTGCAACTATGCTCAGCTTGTATTGTTCTACCTGATCCAGGAGGGCCCTTAAGGCCCCCGGTCTATTCAGGGAGCGTACATTCCAGGATCCGAAAGAGTAATCAGTTGTTCGTTTGCGGGGTCGTCGTTGTTTTGTATCCGTCCAATCCGAGGCTTTTGTTTCAGGTTTCTTGACTTGAAGTTTTTCTTAGGATGAGTTGTCGGCACATCGCTAAACCATGATAGGGTTTAATCGTTGAGTAAAGGCCATCATGGGCATGCCTCGAAGATGCTGCTTTAGTGGTTGACTTAAATGTTTTCTGTCACCTATCACGTTAAGTAACCTGAGACGCTGCAGATGTTAATGCAGCACTCAGGCGCAGCGGTTACTCGGATAATGCGGGAAAGTAACGCCCCGTAGAGAGACATAGGAATTGGCCGAAGTTCTTTTCCTATGAAACTCCTCCTGCATAGCTAAGGGTCCGCAGTTATGCCACAACTGAAGAAGATATAGGAATTAGCCGAAGCCTTTCCACCTTTATCTTCCCCCTTACGGGAATATATATAGCTTTACTGAAGGGATTTAAATTATTAGTATTATCGACTTGGTTTTCGTTTGCAAGACTTTCATGCGTGTGAACCTAGTATCCAACTTTGTCAAACTATTAATTTTTGTCTTGAAATTGATCCTTTATACAACCGAAGAACGGAATTGAGCATGGGTAACTAATATGATTTTCATCACCATTTATCTTAATCCCAATGATTTTTCTATACTATTATTCTTGTCCAATTTAGTTTCAATAAAACTAATGCACAATTCATGTTCTCTATCGTACATAGAAACTAATCCCCAAAACCAATAAAACCCCAAACCACTTTATATACAATGGAAAAACCCCTATGACCATCAAAACTCCCAAGAGTCCTTAGAAAATTCAGGAAGATTTATAGGATTCAATCACATCAACTATAGGATGCAATCCACTCCCCATAATATGTACAACACATGCACGTGCTTACGTCAATTGAGAAATAATGTTGCAAAAAGAGCAATCAGCCAAGTTCAAACCTATTTTACTCAGCAACGTCTTTTACGATTATTATACTGCCGGGTAAACCATATTGTATGCCCATGATTTTCCCTCATGGTCATACCTGAAAGTTTGTACCGAGTACTTTACCTCTACCAAGCGCCATTCATATAACATAATCGTCTGAAATCTTTGGGTTTTCTTATACATAGTTCCACCATTGTACTCGAATGCATGCATTGTTTTGCCGTATTTTGATAAATCTGTGCAAACTACATAAATGGCGACTGTAAACGAAGAAAAAGAAAAGAAAACTGCAATGGAATGCGTCACTTGGGAAATGCCCCGTATAGAGAAATTTGTTGGCATAACCTCAGCGAGTAATTGCAATAAATATGTTTTGTTGAATTCGTACCGAAGGAGTGTTGAGCTTGCAAGAAATCAACTGTTACGTGATTTAATGCTAATGTTGAGAGAATTAAGGTGTGTAATGTATGGCAAAGAAGATGATGTCATGCAGTGTTTATCGCGGACAAAACTGTATTTACCTTTTATGAACAGAGCTGTAGCACAGATGCGTTTATTAGTATTCATACATCATTCAGTCATAGTTGAGAGACATTTTCAGAGTTGAATATTAACGTGTAGGTTGACTGATTGTTTTGTCGACAAACTGTCTAAAGAGGAGTACAGTACAGATATGAATCTACACTAAGGTGACCAGATTCCCGAAGGTCCAATGCTATACACATTGCAGAATTCATTTTCAATTTTTGAATTTTCATGCCAACCCTCAATAATACTATTTCTACCACAATGTCCCGATGCGGTCGCATCAAGTGCCGTTGACTGTATGTCATGGGGCTACCACCATGATGGATGCCATAAACTGACCACGTATTCTCCTTCCTTTCACAAGTGATATTCGTAAACAGAATATAGAAGGAATAGTAGCCGATATTCTGGGAAATGTGTGGTGAAACTTGGGATAGCACGGTTCTGTTGATACCAAACAGGACCCAGAAAAGAGCCCTCAACTTCTAAATATTCTCATTGACAAAACGTCATCAGCATGTGAAGTACAAATGTATAACAAGCATGGAAATAGCGTAGCCAGGATCTCGTTTAGAAGGGGCAAACCCAAATTTTTTTTTATACAATAAGCCAGGATTTTTTTTTAGTAATTCATCACCGACAAAAATTAGGATTCCCTGTTAGTTTAAATTGTCAGTTCCATTTTATTAGAAAAGATTTTAGACATTTCAAAACCATATTTTAAGAAAGGACAATTGATAATCCAATTTGTTCAAATTCAGATACGATTTCCACTTTCTAGACAATCGATACTCAGTGATTTTTCAACTTTTGAATTTCAGTGTTCGAATCTCTAGTTTCGGCAGCATTGTACGGATGATGATGGCCCTTTTCCAGTCTCTGACTATCCATGACCCTGAGGCAAAAATCATGAAGCTGTTTATTTGAAGTGCGAAAATTACCTCTCCTTGTACCTACAAATTTAAAAGTTTCGTTTATTACAATAGATAAACTAATACCTCATTGGGTAGAGATTTAGCGCCATTTTATTGGAATTGGTGGAGATAATGGGGAAATCCTTGCAAAATCCTTCAGTTTGCATTTTCTTTTTCCTAAAGATGATAAAAGGGGAATCGGATGGAGTACAGTGATTTCTCCATCGTTTTCAGAAAAATTAAAATCGCATCTTTAAACAGCTGTTACTTGTGAATCTTGGCATCTCTAGATGCTTGAAATTTTTACCTAATATGCACGCGGTGCTCTATACATGGCTGTAAAATTTGAAAATTTTCCGCTCAAAAATTTCCGAATTAACGACAATTTTCTATTGATTCGATTGAACTTCCGAACGCGGATAGGTAGGACCTTGAAATTTGGAGGAAGTATGAGCGGTGAGCGCCAAGTAGCTCTACAAGCTACAAGTGTGAGCTAGAGTCTTGAAATTTTCATCAAATATGGACAATGTGGGGCTCCAGAAGTCTGCCAATTTTCAAATTTATTGGACAACATTTTGTTGAGACTTTTCGAATAGAAAAGACGAAAGTGCGATTTGAGCAACTGTAAGTGCGGATAGGGAGGATCCCAAAATATGGAGGAATTTAAGTAAATGTAAGCGCGGGTAGCTCTACAAGTGTGTTAAATTTCAGAACGTTCGATCAAAGAGTTCCCAAATTATCGAAACTTAACGTTTGCCACATGAAAGTGCGATTATCATGCTAAAACACCTTTAAAACGACAAGACTGACCACAGGCCTCACTGGGAAGCTTATTAGTTATTATGTACCAATTTAAGTTTTTATGTGTGGCATTGGGAATGCTGTACATTTTGCTGTACATTTACTAATGCTGTACGACAGGTCAAAATGCTGTACTGTACAGCAAAATGCTGTACGTCTGGTCAGCTTAACTACACATATTGTTTTTGCATCTTTAAGTTCTGCTAGACAATGGCAAGAAATTGTACGTGACATGGAGAATACGAGGTTTAAGGTAGTTAAAAAAATATTTGGGTCCTAATATTTTTTAAAATTAAAAAATGATTGTTTAATATACCTACATATTGTTTTAATTTTTGAATTAATTGATTAGATTAGATTAGATTTATTGAGGGCTCAGGCAACAAGAGTTGCCCTAGGCACTGCGACCGGTGGTCTATTGTACCATTGCCCCTACTATGGATTAGATGAACTCATCTAACCGACTGCCTTCGATAAATCGATTCAGGTGGGCGATATCCTCTTCCAAGGGAAAAGCGATACCGAAACACTCCAATCGGCGCCTTGCTAGCCTCTCACATTCACACAGGATGTGAGAAGCAGTTTCGTCGTCAGCCTCACAGAAGCGACAGCTGGCGTCGGTAACAATGCGCAAGCGCTCTAAATGACCGTTTAAACGGCAATGCCCCGTAAGGAGCCCGCATATGATCCTTACCCTGTTTCTGCTCAATTTCATCAGACCAAGGGTACGATTGGGTGAGTAGTTAGCAACAAAAAGTTTTGACTGCCTAAGCCCTGGAAGAGCTTCCCAGTGTGTGGTGGCTTTGGCTTTTTCCCACTCACTAATTACATTTCTGCAGATACAGAGTGGTAACCCACAGTAAGGTTCTGGGCCGTAGAAGGGAGTGGTGGATGCTCTTCTTGCAAGCTCGTCGGCCTTCTCATTGCCGTAAAACCCCGAGTGCCCGTACCCAGGAAAGGGTGAGATTGTTAAGATTGCCCACCTGTTGGAGGATTTCCTGACAAACCCACACGAGCTTAGATGTGACAGTACAGCTCGTCAGCGCTTTTATTGCTGCTTGACTGTCAGTGAATATTGCTATTTTTCTATTGGTGTAACCTTTGTCAAGGCATAATCTTGCACACACTTCGATTGCGTGCACTTCCGCCTGAAACACGGTCGGATGTATTCCCATAGGAATAAATATATTAGTGTTCGGGCCAGTAATTCCAGCTCCAGATCCTGTTTGGGTCTTGGAGCCGTCCGTGTAAAATTTGATGGTGCTAGGGTGGAGTGATCTGAATATATCAGTCCAGTCCACCCTTTCCCATATCTCTGCACTATAAGAAGGGTCAAAACGGATAGTTTTGACCAGATGGTCTGATGGCATATCCAGTAATCTGCTGTTACTTAACCAACCTTGTTGAACTGAGTTCAGTGGGGACGCTACGAGCCTAATGACAGCTAACCTTGCCACTGCCTCGATGTGTATGTGGAGAGGTGGCAAGTTTAGCAGGACCTCCAGGGCGGCAGTGGGGCTCGAAAAGAAGGCCCCAAGGACAGCAAGACAGGCCAGCCTCTGAACTTTCTCGAGACACCGTCTACCGTCTATGGTGGTTGCTCTTCTCCATTACACGACCGCCCCATATTCCACAATAGGTCTCACAATTGTCTTGTAGATCCACAGAACTATGTAAGGCTTAATACCCCATGCCTTCCCCGCATAGCTTCTGCTGATCCACAAGGCCTTAACTGCTTTCTCTGCTACCAGACTAAGATGTTTTTTCCATAGCAGTTTCTTGTCAAGTGTGACCCCCAGGTACTTGACAGTTTCCGGCATTGTTAGCCGTGCATTATACATGGAGGGACACTCCAGTGTTTGGAGATTCCCTTTCTTACTGAATGGTATCACGGCGGCCTTTGTTGGATTGACGCGCAGCCCGTTTGCTGTGCACCACTCCTGGACTATATGCAGAGCACTCTGCAGGACATCCGGCAGGACCTCCTCGAATTTGCCTTTAACCGTGATAACCAGGTCATCCGCATACCCCTGTGTGGAGAACCTAGCTGAGCTAAGTCTCCACATCAATCCATCAACTACCAGACACCACAGGAGGGGGATAGTACCCCTCCTTGGGGGCAGCCACGAGTGGCTAAAGCAGAAAGGGTAGTATTGCCTATACTGGTAAAAATAATTCTTGACGAAAGCATACGCTGCACCCAGGTAATGATCGTATTGTCGGCTCCTTTGGCTCGTAGTGCCGTTTCTATAGATTTGAAGGAGGTGTTATCGAAGGCGCCTTGTATGTCAAGGAATGCACATAGTGCTGTTTCCTTATTGGACATGGCTACCTCGATCTCTTCTACCAAGCTCTGAAGTGCCGATTCCGTGGATTTACCCGGTTGGTAGGCGTATTGTTTTGGGTGCAGCGGCCGTGTCTTAAGAAGTGTGTCTCTGATGTGAGAGTCCAGTATCTTTTCCATAGCTTTCATGAGAAAGGATGTAAGGCTGATGGGGCGGTACGACTTAGGATCGTCCGCCGGTCTTTTACCCACTTTGGGGATGAAGACTACCCTAACTGATCTCCAGGCTGTCGGAATATATCCCAAAGCATAACTACTTCTATAGATACTAACCATGAATGGTATCAGCTCACTTTGGCCTCTTTGTAGGAGCGCCGGAAAGATACCATCCATGCTGGGCGACTTAAATGGATCGAATGTCCCAATTGCCCACCTAACCCTGCCATACGTGAAGATATCTTTTGCTGCTGCCCAGGCAGATCTGTTTGCCCTATTGGGCGGATTCATGCAACTGTGACCATCATTCACGTTATAGTCCAGTCTGCAGCTGGGGAAATGGGTTGCTAAAAGCAGCATGCCTGTGCTTTCGGCATCCCTCGTTATGTCCCCATTTGCACCCTTCAGAGTGGTAATAGTGCTGCAACCATTGTTTGCCATAATTTTGTGCAGTCTAGCTGCTTTGGTGGTATTGTTGACGCTGTCGCAAAATTCATAATAATGAATTGATTTCTCGCGGCGTCTAATATCTTGAGGGCCAAAGTGGGCTTTCGACTGTTGTCAACAACATTTATCGATCGTCCATTAAATTTAGAAAAATTCAGTCAAACCCCAAAACGGAAATCTAATTTTAACATTTCATGAAAGAATCCACTTAAGTTCAATCGTAACAAATTCCTTTCCATTCGCTCGATGAATCACGGACCAAACCAGCATATTTGACCTATTTGATCCTTTTATGTCATATAAATCTGTCATTCAGTCTCGTTGCGATCGTTTCAAAGATCAAAAGGAATGTACGTGCACTCAACGGATTTTTCAATTTTCCGTGAAAATACTACATAAAGTCTCCACCCCTATGGAGGTTTGGTGTAATTTATGGTATGTATAGTGCATACTACCAAACCAACATGTTTTCTATATGTGATGTGTCCCTTGATTTTGTCTTTATGAAATTGTCATCAATTTTTATAAATTTTAAAATTAGATCAAGCAACCATAATGCTGGTGGCCGATTCCTTTAGGGTTCGCCGTGTTGCACTTGCGTTCTAGTCTATTCGCGGTTCGATGCATTCATTGGCAATGTTTTTCGTTTCGTCGCTAACATCAGGGGGTGACTATGTGTATATGGCTCAATTTTACACAGTTGTGGTCATTAGCTAGTCAGCCAAGCGTTGTAAATATTTCTATATTTTATTTTAGAGCAAATGACGAAATATGTAGTAACGTTTCACTGTCTGGATAGGGAAGGAAACTAAAGGTAGTTCCTCTTGTAAAAAGCGTAAAGATCGGGATCGTTGATAGACATGGTGCGTGGAAGATGATTGTTGTGGACTGTGGTCAGTCATTTATACGGCTTTATTAAAGTTGATTCTAAGTTCTCTAAGAATATGATAAGAACTCAT
Source organism: Microchrysa polita (assembly GCA_949715475.1). Classification (NCBI taxonomy): domain Eukaryota; kingdom Metazoa; phylum Arthropoda; class Insecta; order Diptera; family Stratiomyidae; genus Microchrysa; species Microchrysa polita. The sequence goes on along the minus strand of OX454418.1, from coordinate 13,425,081 downwards.
TGGATATCATTTTACATAAATTTACATATAAAATATTTATATTTGAGAAAGTCATGAAAACGTGCTTGATTTGGACATTTCGATCCCAACGTACACATAAAAGATACACTAACATATCCTTCGTCCTAATACATATGCATCAAATGAGTACCAAGAAGTAAATGCTATAACATGCTGAATGCAATTAAAAAGGCACCATTTTTGACGACAAAGCAAGTTCCAAAATGGGGGTAGCGTCTATTTTTTTTTTTCAACTTAAGATAGACGATCTCAAATGCTCCTTACGTAGATCTTTCTTTCTGAATCCTCATTTGAGTCTAAGCAGCAGCGTCCCAGTGTTTGATGCCACTATTAGCTTTAATATTGCTTCCACGATTTGTGTTGTGTGGTATATATATTACGGATCTCCTGGGACCTTAACTTCGGTTTTGTCGAAAAAGAAACATGATTTTATTATTTTTATTTTACGTAGGAATGGCTAAGTAAAATCCATCAATATATCGATGTCCACCCTTCGATCTATATGTACCGGACACAAATATCCTCCAAACTGAAATAAAATCACGTTCCTATCAAATATTAACGGACAGTACCGCAATTGTCGGCATCGGATACTTCTCCCATTTCAAATGTTCCAGAAATTCCAACAAAAAAATCAACAGAATGGTTCCTCTCTCTCATTTATTACCACAAACATTCGAATCAGTATAGGAAAAAAGAGCAGCTGTCATACTATTCTGCACACGGCACGGACCCTTCTCGTAAGCGCAGGTGTTGGTCCTTCGCACATTTTACAATTTATTCCTCGATATTTGTCGATAAATGGAATTTGTGTTGAGCATATAGCGTTCCGTATGCGAGGGTGACATGTGTATGTGAAGATTATTACAAAAGGACCACGCGTCGTAAGGATATGGATTTCGGATGTTCAATTTTTGAATCAATTTTCGAACGGATGCAGTTATCCTAAACTAATATTTCTTTTTCAATTTCAAATGGTTGGCACTATGCTGTTGGCGAAGGTTGAAGTGTTTACAGTTAGCATGTAGGAGTAATAGTTAGCTTACGCAAACAGTTTAAAAAAAAGGATGATAGGGCAGAGTGCAGGGATTTAATATTTTACAATACTGTCAACATTTTGATGATCGTGAAATCGAATTCGCATGGTGGTACTCACTTTGCACGAAAGTCTCCACAACGGTTTTTGTCATTTCGCCAGCAGTTGCATTTTATTTCGTTGGGAAAAGGTGCCATCAACCAAAATCAGATCGCGGATTGCATATTTATTTTAAATAGATTGAATAAAAGGGAAGTCTTCACAGATTTTTTTTTTAACTGGAGGCATAAATTCAAGATTTTCGTTAAGTGAACGTAAAACATGAATTTTTCCCTCCAGTGAAAGATGTGCTGCAGAGACTGTCCTTTTTTCAATCAATTTAAGGCCAATGTGTACTTCGCCATTTTATTACCAAAAGTACAATTTCCCTGCGAAATAAAATGTAGCTGCATTGTTTTCGCTGGCGAAACGTCAAAAATCGGTGCAGTGACTTTTGTATAAAGTGAGTACCAAGATTTCACGATTATCTAAATTTTGAAAATGAGTATTTGTATGGATTTCCCGTGAAATGCCGAGGTTAATACCTACATTAAGGCATTAAACACGTATAGCCTTAACTGATTGGGCACATGGACTTGCATCAAAAGCTCTTTCAATTCACGGAAACTCTGCAAGCGCCGGTGGTCGTCCAACTATGGCATACGCCACAACTAATGCTGCAATCGCATATACAGCCAGAGCTAATAGTATAGTACAGATAACTTAAAATCCAAACATAAAAAAAAAGAAATTTTTGATGCCAAATTTTTGAATACTCTGCCAAGTATACGCAGTAAAAAGTTACACTAAATTGCATTTTGGGTTAAGGGGGAGGGGGTGGCAAAGGGGTGAAAATTTAGTTTTTTGCAAATGTCTGAATCTGAACATACGTTCAGAAGACTACAATAACGACGATCTAACAAATAAATATTTTTTCCTATTTTAGAGAGAATTTAGAAGTGAAAAATGTGAAATTTGTTTTATTTTTGGTTCACTTTGTATGGGGGTACCCTTAGTTTTGATCGGATGGTAATAATTTTTGGTGTTTTTTAATGGGGCTTAGACTAGGCACCACACCAAATTTGATCTGCCTGGCTTAATTCAAAAAGAAGCTACAGGCATGCCATGAAAAATGTTAGGAGAAGTGAATAGTGGGACCCATTAAATTGTCGGTTCAAATCATATGCATTTTGTTAGCACTATATGGACGAAATCTTAAGTCTCTAGCTCTAGGCCTATTCTGTCAAGAGTTGCAGTGCCAAATGTTAGACTCAAAGAATTTAAATTCACTATTATGCTTTTGGGTCTAGGGTATAATTTTCTAAGAAAATGTCTAGAGTATTATATACTCCTCAAAACAAAATAAGGGCCACTAATGTCCGTTGACTTTAACAACGCCTTTTGACGAATTTTTAGTGTGATAATTAATTTCAAAAATGCCATTCTGTACCTGAATGTGATGTGAGTTATCACAGTATGATTCGTCAACATTAGCTTTAACTTTAGCTGGCTTAAACAGTTCTTTTGGGGTCACGAGTCATACATTTGGTAATTTTGTTTATTTCTCATTTTAGAATTATAATTAGTTTTCGCCAAGTTCTTTAAATGCAACATTAGTTGTTGCTCTTTTAAAGATAAGGAGAATCTGTAAAATACAAAATAACAACAATTCGGCGCCATTTAAATTTAAATGCTTCGTCCAGAGCCTTAGAAATGTCGGAGGAAGGTCGTTTGCCACTTTATGTGGCCCTGCAATTAGGGTATTCGCGAAGAGACATTCAACATCTTTGGAACCGTTACCAGGAGACAGGAAGTGTCTCCCGTCGTCATGGTTCAGGCCAAGTTCGAATAACCAAACCACCCTCGCAGAAGACCGATATGTGAGACTTTGTGCGCGACGGGATCGTACCATTAGTGCTCGTGGACTACAAAGTAGGCTATTAAGGACGACTGGGACCATTGTTAGCCCTCAAACAATCAGAAATCGTTTGCACGAAGACCAACAGCGGTCAAGGAGACGTGTTACCAGAACACAACTGACCAGGACGCATCGTACGAATCGTTTAAGATTTGCTCGTCGACATATCCAATAGGACATGCAACAATTGCGCAAAATGCTCTTCTCGGATGAGAGTACCTAACGTAAAATTTTTTAGTGACGACCGACGCATATGAGTCTGGCGGAGAACCGGAGAAGCATTTTTGGATCCTTGCATTAATCAAATTGAGAGGCATGGCGGTTTCAGTGTGATGGTCTGGGCCGGAATCAGCTTGCAAGGCAAAGCTGACCTTGTTATCCTAAATAACGGGACAATTACGTCCGAAAGTTATATTGAAAGGATTGTTAGGCCACATATCATTCCTTTTTCACAACAGGCGTTGAATGGTTTTATCCTCATGCAGGATAATGCACGACCACATACTGCCCGGGCGACAATTTCTGTTTTCGAGGAGGTCAATATTGAGGTCATGGAGTGGCCTGCCAACGGTCTGGACCTAAATCCGATAGAACATCTTTGCGATCAATTAAAATGCCGGATGCGAACAGCTGAAGAGGATATACACAATCGGCAACAGCTGATTCAATTGCTAAAAATGTGTTAGGACGAGATATCAAAAGAAAGCGTCGATCGGATCGATTGAAAGCGTTCCGTCCAGGCTTCGAGACTGCATATCAAAAAGTGAAGGCCATACTCGATACTAAAAACACAAAGAATCAGTTTTTTTTTACAGATTAGACATACAAATTAATTGTTATTGTTACGATAACGTGACCGCAAAAAGTAAGCAATCCGAAAAAAATGCTAAAAAAAAGTGTAACTTGGTCAAAATTCAATAAAATTGATTAAATTTAATGAAAAACATATTGTTTTATTAAATTAGACCATCAAAAATAAGATTTTCCTTTTTCACACAAAAATAATTAGAAAATTATTAGTGGCCCTTATTTTGTTTTGAGCAGTATATATCATTACAAAAAGGTAATTTTGTCTAGTTCATTTCCTACTCAAGACATTTTGCGGTCAGACTCACAGTTTTCCAGATATTTGGAAAAAAACTGAATTTTCACCCGCTTAACCCAAGACGCAATTTAGTGTAACTTTTTACTGTGTATACTTGTCTGTGTATTGAACAATTTGACATCAAACATTTCTTTTTGTTTTGAATGTTTGTGTTTTTGGTTTTTTTTTTGAGACAATTGTACTAGGCTATAAACGAAACTAAATATGTACATAATAATATTAAATTTTTTTTCTCTCTAAACTTTGTTTGTAGGCAAACAAAACGACATCTTCATTGGTACTGCTGCTCCATCACTCATGCTTGTATGTTGTATTGGCCAAATGGAGCACACCGCACCAATAAAAAAAAATCGCGTTGAAAGCATAGAAATGAGTCAAAAGCAAAGTTTGTTGTCGCTTTTATTTTGTTTACGTTCGCCACACATTGTGTGTTGACTATTTTCTGTTTTCGTCCCCTCAATGATGTGGGATGGATGTAGAGTGTAGTGCAGGGGTGTCAAACTCAAAACCTGGCCCGGGCCAAATAAGACCACCCTAAGGTTAGGGTGGGCCGCAGGAGCAAAATTTCCATTTTTATTATTTAATCGTATTACGAAAGCGAAAACGTGAAAATACGGTTGATCTTCAAGTAACCACTTAATTACATGATTTGCGACAAATTTTGAACAGATAATAAAAAAATGGTAGCACCGGTCATCCAGGTCGCCCAAAAAAACATTTGGAAGCAAAGTAGTCAGATTAAATTAATTTCAGCAGAAAGGTGGCTCAAAGAGACAAACAGCTGTTTGTGATATGGTTTTGAACAAAATGCATGCACCAATACAGTTTAATAAGTATAAATTAAAAAATCTAAAAATCAGGCACTGCTGTAATTATTATGTTGGAATTTCACATCCAGGTGATTTAGTCACTAATTCTAAGATTTTCGTAGTTTTTAATGATTTGCCATTTTTCCAAATAAATCTCAATTCATGTTCGGTAAAGCCCACCAGTTTTTTATTAACTGCATTTCGAGACAGAGCAGTTTAATGAAGAGGCTTAGTATTGTCCTGCACAAAAAAGATGAGCTGTCTTATAAAACCAAATTACCAGCAGCAAATTAATTGTTTGTATTTGAGAAAAATTCCTAAAATAATCTGGCATAAGCCACTGACGAGTTTTAGTATTTTTTGTAGACTTAAGTTCAACGGCTGAATTTGTTCACCTAACCAATTTCACAATTTTTGTGTTGATACACATTGTGCTGCTTCGACATGGCCGCGGGCCGCACAAAACTGCGAGGAGGGCCGCATGCGGCCCTCGGGCCGCGAGTTTGACACGTCTGAGTAGTGCATTCATAACAAAATCCAACTACAAGTCACACTGATGATGCCATGACTCGTTCTAAGCTTCGTGGAAACGCAACTTTTGTCCCATAGCTCTTCTGCAAATTGTGCGACACAGCTTTTTTTAAATTTAATTTTTAGTCAAGATAAAAATGTTTATGCACACACAACACATGGTAAAAATAGCCAATTTTTTAGGGAGAAAAAAAGAGCAATAATTTCAGCATTTCAGGCACATTGCCAGCTGATGAAATGAAAGGCTACGAATAATGCATTTCTATATGTTCATTTTAAAGGTGAAGAATGTAAATATGTAATACAGAATATTCATGTCCATTGATAGGGTTCGATCGGGTGGCAACTTTCAATTTAACAAACAATAGAGGGTTGGCTGACTATGGCATCAAAACATTGTTTACAAACATTAATGATCTCTCTGAATTCGAAGCTGCAATAAATCGTGCGTTTTTTACTCATTCTAACTTGCAATAGAATCACACATGATTAATTTCTTTTGCTCAACAACTTCGTTTGAACACTCAATACTTATCCATTAATAAAACGTATGTCGTCATAGTACATCAGAATCACTATTAAATGCACTGAACCAGATGAATACTCTTCAGCCACCAAGTGTTGAGAGACATCTCCATCAAAAACTTTAATTTCCGGCTATGCTGAACGTATGGAAATGTTTTTTTTTCGATTCCGAGAAAGAGTCGTAGTTGTGTGAAAGTACATTGACGAATACGGGGAAAAATCATCAATCATCACATATCGGCTATCACGTCAAATATGTACTGTATCTTAACCCTTGGTTCTCTTCACACGAAAAAACTTTAAGCAATGTGTGCCCTCTGTGGCATCCGTTTAAGAATAATGCCACCGCTTTCGCTCCGGCGTGTCCTAAAGGTACATTTTCCTCGACACGACCGCAGCGGCCCTAGCGACTCCAGCGGCTCTAGCTGTTGACTATCACTTAGTGGTGTTTTCTTCGATGCGGCTGCAGCGATCGTGGCTTATGTACACTGCAACTTCCCTACCCCAAGCAGCCGTCGCCCGAAGCCTACAAACAAGCGAGTGCACCACGTTCACCACTCATGCGGATTGTCTAATTACGATCGCTCACATCTTTTTAAAACATTTTTTTTCTAAAAGATGCTTGTTGCGTGTTCTAACAAAATGTTATACACAAGTAGACAAGCCATTAGGTAAAACTTACTTATAGACCTCAGAGTGTTTCGGAAGCTGACAGGTTGAAACGAAGGCAGGACGTAGTGAAAATAATTCCTCTTTACATAGCAAAGGGTGGAAAGTCATCAAAAAGATTAATAATAAAAATAATTAATAGTCTGAAGGGACTCTGAACTTTAGTCGTGACGTTGAAGGTCGTAATTGACAGTCAACAGGTGCAGCCCATGGAGCCATTATTAAGGAAATAGGGAAGAGGGTACCAAAATCAAGTGTCTTTTAAAAACTATAACTAAGGGCACCGCCCTAAAATCTTGGAGGAGAAAAATAACCTTTCAGGATTTAGCCATACTCTTTTAGAGTTGATTCTCGTTGAAATATGTACGTTCTTTGGGGTTGAAATAACTAATTGGAGAAGTTAAAAAAATTCTGGGGGAACCTTGCAAATTAACGATGAACTAGTATAAGGACAGATAACTACCAAAAGAGCCCCACGCTGGGCATCAAATGCTGTGGAAACATTTAAAGAAGTACGGTGAAGAATGGAAGATATGGCTTTTCTGTGGATACGGCGTGTGCTAATCAAAGTGGGGAAGTAGCCACCCGTAGCCCACTGCCCATTCCTAACGAAAAAAACGGAAAACACATGCTCGGCGTAAGCCCCAAAATATAAGGATTCGAAAACCGTCTCTCTGATCTCTATTTTGATAAAACAACAGACACACAGGCGTTGGGTTATATTTAGGTTTCTCGTGAGATATATCCTCCAAATGGGACAGTGCCTTTTATGTTTTCCTCTTCCTCGAAAAGAACTCCGCCCGATGTCTCCTCGTCTCTTCGAAAAATACTATCACAACATTTAGCAAACAAAAAAGAAAACGAAAGCCAGCAGCACGGATTTCACATTGGAATTGAAGACGCGTAGTTTGGTGCGTTTTAAAAAATATTGTTGTTTAGCCAGAAACGAGTCAAATTGAAGAAAGCCGCCCTAGCCTTGTTTATCCGTGATTTTACATCAGCATCCGGTCCACCATCTGCTGTAACTACGCTCCCGAGATAGCAAAATTCATCAACTTTTTCGACTGCCTGTCCCCAAATACAAATTCCGCTTTGCCCCCTGGATATGTGCTCTAGAACTTAGTCTTGGCAGCATTGATTTTCAGCCCCGCATTACGACTTGTGCAATTTAGAGCTTCTGTCATTTGAGCGACATCATCCGTATTAGTTGATAGGCAAAATGTCGTCAGCGCAGTCAAGATGTTGAAGGTGATCAAACAGTTTCCATCTGATACTTTTTTTTCGATGTAAACGAAGTGCGGAGCCGAGTACATCACTTATGACAATAAGGAATAGGTGACAAAATGGAGCCTTGTCTCACTCCACTGTGCACCTCAAAAGGATCTGAAAGCTTGCTGGAGGTGGGCTTGCCTTCTTAATACACAAGTCCGTACATTACTGCGTATTAGATGTAGTTGCTGACGGTACGGCGGAAATTCAAGCCATCTCAGTTCCATCAGGGAGTACTAATATCGAAATTTTTGACGTGTATATTCCACCGAAATCTAGTTGCCGTTCTGGCTATCATTTCGATATTGGTCCTCTCCTTTCCGGAGAGCACAGGGTCATCCTAGGCGACTTTAATGCGCACCATGAGCTCTGGCATTCGGACCTCAACAACAATGCCAGGGGTATAACTATCGCCTGACATAACTATTGTTAGTGCCAGCCTAATCGCTGCTTCTCGATGGGAAGTACGTACCACCCTCAAATCAGATCACCTCCCAATTATTATAAAAATTGACAAACCAGCGAACCTGACTGAGTCTGAGAAGCGAACGTTTGTCAATCACAAGAAAGCCGATTGGGACGGTTTCAAAGCTTACTCGTCGGCGAAGTTCATCGAGCTACCATCACCTACCAGCATACACAAAGCCGAGAAAAATATTAGGAACGCCATTACTACAGCCGCGGCACGTTTTATTCCTGCTGGACGTATCCCGAAAGTTCGACCTAATTTCCCTACCAGTGCCGCCAGATTAGCCGATGAACGAGACAACATCAGACGCGCTCACCCAGGTGATCCCAGAATTCAGGAGCTTAACTCCGAAATCAATCGACAAGTAAAAGACTATCGGAAGGCGAAATGGAACAAGCACCTCAATGACTGCAACCTCAATGAAGGTGTCAGTAAACTATGGTCTACTGTCCGCGCCTTATCCAATCCTAGGAAAGGAAAGGGCGATAATGCCATTAAACTTGGCCATAAGAGCACCAGCGATCCACATCAGTGCGCAAGCCTGTTCAATAAGCAATTTATTGAACATCCCAAGTCCGATGGCTTAAAGCGTAAAATTAGAAGACGGATTCGTCCACGCTTGCCATCCCCGAAATCTGGAAAACAGGTCGAATTGTTCCCTGTCTCAAGCCAGGGAAGAGCGCAAATCTCAGGGAATCCTACCGCCCCATTACGATACTTTCTCCTGTCGCAAAGACGCTGGAGGCCCTTATTCACCCCACTCTTGTTGCACATGCAAAGCTAGAACCTCACCAGCATGGCTTCAGGAAGATGCATAGTACCACCACTGCCCTCGATGCGATCACTACACGCATTCGTGATGGGCTAAATCAACGCAGTCGTTGTCACAGAGCTATTCTGGTGGCAATAGACCTATCAAGTGCATTCGATAAGGTCAATCATTCAATGCTCTTAGCAAACTTGTTGAATATGCATCTTCCTGCACAAGAGATCCGTTGGATTGCCAATTATCTAGCTGGTCGGCACTCCTTCACCGAGTTTCGAGGCACACGTTCTAAGCTTAGGAAAATCAAATTAGGTGTTCCACAGGGAGGGGTACTCTCCCCCACTCTGTTCAACATCTACATGTCCGGCCTTCCCACACCGCCTGAAGGAATCGAGGTGCTTTCCTATGCTGACGATTGCACCGTACTCGCCACAGGGAATGATAAGGATGAAATGCGCCTCCGAATTAATCGCTATCTAGGACGATTACAGGCATTTTTCCAAAGCCGAAACCTCACCATCTCTGCGTCCAAATCCTCTGCGACTTTTCTAACCACTTGGTGGGAGGACATCAGATGGGAGATGGATATACGTATTGGCAACAATTCTGTTCCTACTGTTAAAAACCCCAAAATTCTCGGGCTTCACCTAGAGAACATCATGACGTCTGCGAATCATGCAGCTTCAGTCTGTGAAAAAATGCGCAGTAGGAACAACATCCTAAAAGCTCTAGCCCCACGTGCTACCGGGGCAAAGATAAAGAAACCATGCTAGCTACTTATAAAGCGGTGGGTCGAGCGGCCGCTGATTATGCAGCCCCAGTTTGGACACATAGTCTATGTGACACAAACTGGTCCAAAGTTCAGGTCTGCCAAAATGCCGCTCTACGCATCGCGACAGGTTGCCTTCTGATGTCTGCCCAGGATCACTTACATCAGGAGACAAAATTGATGCCAATACGTGATAACAATCTCCTACTCTCAAAACAGTATCTTGTTGGTTGCTACCGTGAGGATCATCCCAATAATCATCTCATGGACCGAATTCCTCCACCACGACATGTCAGGCGTGGTTTACGAGACCTTGAGAGAGAGGTTCAGGGATACAAACGGGACCCTTACGATGAAGTTACATACCGAGCCGCCATTGCAGCGATCCACACTGAAGAAGTGAATCGGTCTATCGCTAGTTTAGGTGCGAATTAGAGATGTAACGGATGTTGTTTAGCGGATGAGGATGCGAATGCGGATGCAAAATAGTATAAGATTGAGGATGCGGTTGCGGATGCGGATATTCATGGAGACATTTTTGAGGAAGCGGATGAGGATAAGATCGAATATGTAAAAAAAATATTTAGGTTTCATACTTTTCGTTTGTCTCAATGCATGTCTTTATAGTTATGTTTGAAATACATATTACGCAGCAGCAGCATCGCGAAATGTCAAGCGCAATGCATTCTATTCTATATTGCTGACAAAAATGCTGGGCAGAAAGCTCGGCATTCAGCATATTTGTCAGCTATGAAATTCTTCCCATGCTGCTGCTTCTGCGCGATATGTATTTCAAGCATTACAATGTAACGTGCACGTGAGTGGCAAATATCCGCTAATTGTCTGCATACAAAAATGAGGATTGCAGATGAGGATGTAAATATTAGTAAGATGAGGATGAGAATGCGGATGCGGACATCCTTTACATCTCTAGTGCGAATAGAGTCCTCTCAGAGCGCCCACCACCAATTTCGCCTGAGGAGATTAGGCTCCCGAGAGCCACTAGAGTAACACTAGCTCAACTTCGGTGGGGCTTTTGTTCACGCCTTAATTCGTACCTTTCTCGTATAAACCCGGACATCCAAAACATCAGTCCAAACTGCAATGGTACTCCTCATGGTGTGGGTCACTTGTTTCAATGCCCCGCTGCGCCCACTGATCTTACCCCTATATCGCTGTGGGAAAACCCTATTGCAGCAGCTATACTTTTGTCCTTAGACCTCACGGACACAAACATTGACGAACCATAAACTGAACCCACATAGATGCACAGAGGTTTCACACCTTTTTGCACCGCTACAAGAAGAAGAAGAAGAGGAAGAAGGAGTTACGGTAATGAAGAGAGAGTTCAGTTTTTAACGGACAAATATTTTTGCTACATATTGATGTGACTCAATAGCATTGCTACAAAAATAACTTTTAAAATTTCATTTGCCTCCCTGTCTAGCAAATTTTACAATTCTTGCTCGCAATTATATCTCGACTTTTCATATTATTAACATCTTTGCCAAATTGGTAAAACTTATTATTCTAATGGGACTGATTAAAATTAAAACGTCAATTTGATGGCGTCGAACACTTTCCCCAATGTGTAAAGCGGAAATACCCCCCTTTTCTTATCAAATTACTTAATAGTGTAGTTCCCAGGTGATTTCAGATTGCAAAGTGTGGTGGAGAAATTTTTTTTTTGTTTCTTATGTTTTTTGGGGTGCTGAGCTCGAATTCGGAGCTTCCCACAAAAATTTCGTTGCGGAACAGGATCAAAACCGCGAAAAAACCCAAAATTTTCGGAGTTTCCCCGTTTTTTTGTTTATAACTCCGAAAGTGTACATTTTTCCGAAACCCTGTTCATGAAAATATTAGAGAAAACATAACTGCGGGTCCAACGCGCCATTAATCATTAAAATGTGTTAAGCGGTATTGCTACAATTGATAGTCATTTTGTTGGCGGTTTTTGCAATTTTGACCCTGTTTTGCAACGAAATTTTGGTGGGAACTTACAGATTCAGGTTTTGCACTCCAAAATATACAATGTACAAGATAAATGCAACTTTTACGACCAAAAATGGAAAACCGTTCAATCTCAAAAATTTTTTCATAAAATGGAACTATGTTAAAAATGGCAAATTTAAATTATCCACTGTAGTAATACCGCTCAACAGATTTTTAATATCTATGTCTCTTTGGACGCGCAATTATGTGCTCTCTAAAATATTCCTGGATAGTTTTTCGCAGAAATAAATAGTTGCAGAATTAGGGGGCGAATAACGGAAAAACAGCAAAAATTTTAGGGTTTTTCACGATTTTGACCCTGTTCCGCAACGAAATTTTGGTGGGAAGCTCCGGATTCGTGCTCAGCACCCCAAAAAACATAAGAAACAAAAAAAAATTTGTCTCCACCACATTTTGCAATCTGATGTACTAGGTTTATCACGTAGTAACTACACTATAACTAGCTTCATAAAAAAGTCAAACTTTGACATTGAATATCTGGAGAACCGTTACGATTTCGCAAAAAGAGGATTGCCGATTCAGTCATTTCAGGCCAATATTAATGAAATGGCATCATCAAAATTTGGCGGCGCAGATACTGAAATCTCCCCGGGATACTGGTAAGGACAATGGTTCGCTGGGCCAGCCCCCAAGAATTACCCACTAAATTGAATGGCAATATAGCTGTCTTTAAATAATAAATTGTAGTTGTAGGATCCCTAGGAAGTGTGTCTATATAATACAATAGTCATATTGCAGTTTCAGTGCGAAACAAAAGTAGAAAAGGGGAAAATATATGAAAAATGGAACCTAGGAGCCTTTCTTTCATTTAGTTATTTACTCAATGGGCCGCCCATCCTCGAGGTTCAACTGATTTCTCAATAGCAGGTGTGATCCATATCCATCTTTGACCCCCTAGGCTACTAAATCCGAACACTGGCCATTTGCCACTCAGCAATATGGCCATCACAAGTTTCCAAATTATCCAAAAAGGACGAAAAGTGCTTGAACTTACCTTTTGCGCCAATTAGAACTTTTCACTCGTCGTAGTCGGTGTCTTGTCGTTTCGATAAAATTAATCCAAAAAATTTCGTATTCGGTTCGTTTAAAAACATCAAAAAATCACACATCACAAAACACAACACCAAACACATTCAATTTTCTTCAGAAATCGCGCGGTATCGCTTTTCTTTTCGATATTTCCTTTTTTGCGTTCTCAATCGTGGCGATACGCAAAATTCATGTTTTCCAGATCGCTACAAAAACCCAGCACAACACAACACTCGATCGTCGTATGACATTTTTGTTGTCCGCGACGCACAGCACTGCAATAGATCGAGCATCTGTGTTCTCATGACATCTGCTTGTATGCGATCATATTTCACGTTTTCTCGTACACGCACGCTACGGATTTGAATGAATTTCACACGGAAATTTGCACAAAGAGCGATAATTGTTCGTTGGACGCCTTTCAAATAGGCCCGAAATGTAAACAATAGAAAAAGGAAAAATGTTCGAACTCGTTTTAACGCCAAAACACACTTTCGCGACCAACGGACGCAAATTTCATGCAAGTTGTGCGTGGCGCCAACTGAAATTGACACGAACACGACGAACGAACGAAATCGACTGCCCGACTTGGAATGCTGTCCGGCAGTTTCGTACTCGTACCGGATTTGTTGACATCGTTTCGTGTAGTTTACAGTCAGCTGTTTTTCCGTTTCGCGAAGTTTGACAGTTGTCCGAGTGGGTATTGAACGAACTCGTCGAGTTTGCCTCTATCTGGTCCGAATAGCATTTTTTTGAGAATTTCAGCTAAAAATTAAGTAATTTATTGAATTAAAATATTCCAAGAACTTCCACTGCTTTCTTCTATTTAAAAAAATGTTTAAATTGCTTCTTTGACCAACATTTCTATATATTTTCGGAACAAATATGGGGGACATCTCCCCCTACTTAACGACATATCTCACTGTCAGAATTTGCAATAGCTGTCAAAAAGTGCACTTTTTGCTTGTTGGTTGCCCCCAAAATTCGAAATTTCTTCTTTCTCCGATTTACTGCTTGCTTTGTATTAAAGTGCCTCGTTTGCTAGTTTGTATTGTCTCTTACACCAAGGACGGTTCAAATTACAGCGCTAAATGCGTACACTACACTCGTCCGCCAATTTGCCGTCGAAGCAAAAAACTTCCTCTCTCCATTCGCCAGAATGTTTGTAATCAGACGTTACGCAGCTTGGTAAATTGAAACGCGAATCCGCTCGGCTAATCGCGTGGCTGATTAGCATTCCGCTTAGAATTTTATCAGTCCACAAGTGATAGTACACACGGTGAGAGGTTCTTTTGTGCGCGAGAAGATTTCTGTTTTGTGTGAGTCATTCTAGAGTAGCCTCGACCGGCGCGGGGTAGTTTTCTCTATTGTTCTGTGTCACCGACACGATCGTGGCGTATTTCATCAAGCCATGGACTATTTCAACCAATATGTGAACGTTGTGCTGGAGTTCATAGGTGAGTTTAAAGAATTTGATAGTGTAGTCGAAATTTTGTCTTTACAAGTCGTGACTTCCTTTTTAGGCCAGTACATCGATTTGGACTACTCGCTATGGCTGTGGCGGATACTCACGCCACTTATCGTTACATTCCTGCTACCGTTGGTGTTCGTTGCGCTTATTTACATTTCCTTCATTATTCTCTACGTGTACAAATTGCACAGGTTGGTATCAATCGTGGTTAATGAGCAGCGAATAGTTGGCACAAAAATAATTTGCTGTCGCAGGCGTTTCCGACAATTTAAAGTTGAATTCAGCATTATTGAGGGAAAAGAATGTTTTATTCTGATTGGGCGTTGTGTGTTCAGTCTATTTTTGGCACTCATGAATCTGTATACTTTGTAATATGTTTGTACCTCATTTTAGCACACGTTTCAGAAATATTTTGTATCGTGGGACGTATAATGGTTGAGCAGATCTGAGGTATTACATTTAGACGAATAGCCACGGCTGGTCAAATGGAAGCTAGTGGACCGTAGATCCAAGCCGCGCGTTGAGAAGTTGTCATTGCAAAGAATAGTATCAAATATTTGTTGGGGATCTAGATCTCTAGCAGTTGTAGACTGTAGTATGTAGTAGAACTTCAGGCTGGCATTGTTAATGAAAATGTTATTGATTTACTTCTACAGTTTGCGGCAGATTTCTATAAAATATTCCTTGTAATGTTTGCAACTTCTACGGCAAAGTATGTGTAGGCTCATGCATAAGGTTATACCACGTGACTGGCCAAAAAAAGACCCCAGTGGAAATGTGGCGATCATACTTGGCGACAACATCTTCCGTGACGATAGAAAAAGCACCAACTAATTCATTGCATAATACATTAAACATTCATCCAAGGATAAGCGAACGGAAAAATCACCAGACTTGTCCGAAACATATCAGCAGACCAGGCACTTGAGTTTTCCACGAATTATATCCCCGCAAAACAAGACCAGATACAACGGTAATATGTCAGCCGGAGGATATGACATACGCAGACAGTGCGTGAAGTCTGAACCTGGTCTTAAGGAGGACATCTGTGAGGCTTTCCAAGAGGGAATGAAGATAAGCTTGGAAATCAACGCGGTAAAGTCACTGCGGAAGGCCTACGGAGGCACACAGATCGCAGTCATGTAGATTCTAGAGGGGCGTGAACCCGAACGGTTTCGCAGCACTGAAGCCAGTGGGCCTATTGTGCTATCGCCCTAGTCGCAGATGTGCAGGACTACGCCTGACGATCAAGGTTGATAGTGCTGAGAAACGAGTTGAGGTCGTTAATAGATGTCGAAGCTATGTCGTCCGTATCTGGAAAGGCCACTCCGAGGTGTGACCATCGACGCTGGGCATCGCACTCGCATAATACGTGGAAAGAGGTTTCGTCATCTTCTTCACAGAATCGACAGCTCGCCTCTGGCACAATTCTTATTGTGCGTAAATGTGATCTCAGACAGGAGTAACCTGTGAGAATGCCACAGATGATGCGTACTTTAGCTCTGCTTAATTTCAGCAGCTCAGCCGTTCTTCTGTGGGAATACCCAGCTATGAACATTTTCGATTGTCTGAGCCCTGGTAGTTTATCCCAGTGCTCAGTTGCCTTGAGTCGTTCTTGGTCTCTGAAAGCTCTCTTTACTAAACATGAAGAGATATTGCAGAAGGATTCAGGTCCGCAGAAAGGGGAAGATGCAGCTGTGCGTGCTAGCTCATCAGCCTGTTCGTTCCCTGCGATGCCCATGTGACCTGGAACCCAGAAAAGTATTAGGCTCTTGTTCTCGCCTAGTTTGTTCAACGCCTTCAGGCAGCATTGAACAAGTCTAAACGTAACGGTGTACTAAGTAAGGGACTTAATAGCCGCTTGGCTGTCCGAGAAAATGGCTTTACGTTTATTTACGTAGTTCTCTCGCAGGCAGAGATCCGCGCAGGTTTCTATTGCATGTGTTTCTGCTTGAAAAACAGTGGTGGCAGTGGAGGCCCATGGGTATAGATATTCTATGTGCTGGGCCAACCACACCCGCTCCTGAGCCATCAGTTGTCTTGGAGCCGTCAGTAAACCATTTGATGGTCTGAGGATGCAGCCTAGCGAAGTTAGAGTGCCACTCCTCCCTGCTCCATATAACAGCCCGGAAGCAGCGTCCGAATGAGAGCTCTTTTGCAAGGTGGTCGGACGGCATACTCGCGATAGTGTTGTTTTCGAGGCATCTGAGCTGCCCCTTACGCCTTATTTACACAGTGGGAGCTATCGTGCGAGTTGGCCTAGACAGCTACTGCAGAGTAGCTACTTGCACCATGTGACCGCATCACGTATGATGCACCATGTTACCGCATCATACGTGATGCGGTCACATGGTGCAAGTAGCTACTCTGCAGCAGCTGTCTAGGCCAACTCGCACGATAGCTCGCAATGTGTAACCAAGGCATAAGTGAGCTCCAGACTGGCATCATTAGCAATGAGTCGTATCATTGCTAGTTTTGCCTGGGTCTCGAGGTGGATTTCAAATGGGTGTAGATCTAGTAGAACTTCTAGAGCATTGCTAGGGCAAGATCGGAGAGTCATAAGCATGCCCACCAAGGAGGCTAACAAGGCAATGGAACGAGGCAAGTTGAAGGTAGGGTGGGCTAGCTGTCGCATAAGACCTCATTTGGTCCCGAACAGATGCCACAGGTGTTTTGCTTTTGGACACTTCGCGAATGACTGCACCAGCAAACACGATAGGTCAAGAACTTGTTTTAAATGTGGGAAAGAAGGTCACAAGGCGTGTGATGGCGAGCCCCGGTGTTTATTGTGCAAGGAGGCAGAAAGGGAAAAAGGCAACCATCAAACGGGAGGGACTAAATGTCCTTTCTATCGGGAAGCACCCAAGCAAATCACTGTATGAAGTTGCAGTTAAATCTAAACCACTATCGGGCAGCACATGATCTGTCGCTGCAAACAGTGAAGGAGATGACCATTCTTCTTCTTGTAGCTGTGCAGAAAGGTGTGAAACCTCTGTGCATCTATGTGGGTACGGTTTATGGTTCGTCAATGTTTGTGTCCGTGAGGTCTAAGGACAAAAACATAGCTGCTGCGATAGGGTTTTCCCACAGCGATATAGGGGTAAGATCAGTGGGCGCAGCGGGGCATTGAAACAAGTGACCCACATCATGAGGAGTACCATTGCAGTTTGGACAGATGTTTTGGATGTCCAGGTTTATGCGAGAACGGTACGAATTAAGGCGTGAACAAAAGCCCGACCGAAGTTGAGCTAGTGTTACTCTAGTGGCTCTCGGGAGCCTAATCTCCTCAGGCGAAATTGGTGGTGGGCGCTCTGAGAGGACTCTATTCGCACCTAAACTAGCGATAGACCGATTCACTTCTTCAGTGTGGATCGCTGCAATGGCGGCTCGGTATGTAACTTCATCGTAAGGGTCCCGTTTGTATCCCTGAACCTCTCTCTCAAGGTCTCGTAAACCACGCCTGACATGTCGAGGTGGAGGAATTCGGTCCATGAGATGATTATTGGGATGATCCTCACGGTAGCAACCAACAAGATACTGTTTTGAGAGTAGGAGATTGTGATCACGTATTGGCATCAATTTTGTCTCCTGATGTAAGTGATCCTGGGCAGACATCAGAAGGCAACCTGTCGCGATGCGTAGAGCGGCATTTTGGCAGACCTGAACTTTGGACCAGTTTGTGTCACATAGACTATGTGTCCAAACTGGGGCTGCATAATCAGCGGCCGCTCGACCCACCGCTTTATAAGTAGCTAGCATGGTTTCTTTATCTTTGCCCCAGGTGCTACCAGCTAGAGCTTTTAGGATGTTGTTCCTACTGCGCATTTTGCCACAGACTGAAGCTGCATGATTCGCAGACGTCATCATGTTCTCTAGGTGAAGCCCGAGAATTTTGGGGTTTTCAACAGTAGGAACAGAATTGTTGCCAATACGTATATCCATCTCCCATCTGATGTCCTCCCACCAAGTGGTTAGAAAAGTCGCAGAGGATTTGGACGCAGAGATGGTGAGGTTTCGGCTTTGGAAAAATGCCTGTAATCGTCCTAGATAGCGATTAATTCGGAGGCGCATTTCATCCTTATCATTCCCTGTGGCGAGTACGGTGCAATCGTCAGCATAGGAAATCACCTGGATTCCTTCAGGTGGTGTGGGAAGGCCGGACATGTAGATGTTGAACAGAGTGGGGGAGAGTACCCCTCCCTGTGGAACACCTAACTTGATTTTCCTAAGCTTAGAACGTTTGCCTCGAAACTCGGTGAAGGAGTGCCGACCAGCTAGATAAATTGGCAATCCAACGGATCTCTTGTGCAGGAAGATGCATATTCAACAGGTTTGCTAGGAGCATTGAATGATTGACCTTATGGAATGCACTTGATATGTCTATTGCCACCAGAATAGTTCTGTGACAACGACTGCGTTCATTTAGCCCATCACGAATGCGTGTAGTGATCGCATCGAGGGCAGTGGTGCTACTATGCATCTTCCTGAAGCCATGCTGGTGAGGTTCTAGCTTCGCATGTGCAACAAGAGTGGGGTGAATAAGGGCCTCCAGCGTCTTTGCGACAGGAGAAAATATCGTAATGGGGCGGTAGGATTCCCCGAGATTTGCGCTCTTCCCTGGCTTGAGACAGGGGACAATTCGACCTGTTTTCCAGATTTCAGGGATGGCAAGCGTGGACATCGACAAGTTAAAGGCGGCCGTGAGATACTCAATGGCTGGAAGGTCGAGATGTTTCAACATGGTCATCGAAATGCCATCTGGTCCGAGGGCCTTGGAGTTTTTAGCATTCTCGATGACTTTTTTAACCTGGTCCGCTGTAAAAGATGGTATGGTGTCAACATTCCGGCTGCTAATCCGTCTTCTAATTTTGCGCTTGAGGCCGTCAGACTTGGGGTGTTCAATAAATTGTTTATTGAACAGGCTAGTACACTGAAGAGGATCACAGGTTTTAGTGTTGCCAAATTCAATGGCGTTGTTGCCCTTTTCTTTCCGAGGATTGGAAAGGGCGCGGACGGTAGACCATAATTTGCTGACACCTTCATTGAGGTTACATTCATCGAGGTGCTGATTCCATTTCGCCCTCCTATAGTCTTTAACTTGTCGGTCAATTTCGGAGTTAAGCTCCTGAATTCTGGGATCATTAGGGTGAGCGCTTCTGATCTGATCACGTTCATCGGCTAATCTGGCGGCACTAGTGGGGAAGTTAGGCCGAACTTTCGGGATACGTCCTGCCGGAATAAAACGTGCCGCGGCTGTGGTAATGACGTTCCTAATATTTTTCTCGGCCTCATGAATGTTGGTAGGGGATGTTAGCTCGATGAACTTCGCCGACGAGTAAGCTTTGAAACCATCCCAATCGGCTTTCTTGTGATTGACAAACGTTCGCTTCTCAGACTTAGTCATGTTCGCTGGTTTGTAAATTTTTATAATGATTGGGAGGTGATCTGATCTAAGGGTGGTACGTACTTCCCATCTTTTACCACCTGCTTGGCGACACCCTTGCAAGGCTCCCAGAGGTGACATAAAAATTATTATGGGGGATCTCAATGCTAAAATTGGGTCTGACAATGGATTGGAACATTGGAACATCTAATGGGCAATCACGGTCTGGGTGTCAGAAACGAAAATGGTTAGTTGTTCGTAGAGTTATGCCACTCTCGTCAGCTTGTCACTGGCGGCACTCTGTTCAAATACAAACCTTGCCATTTAGCTACCTGGATATCTCCAGATGGTCGAACAGAGAACCAGATTGACCATATAGCCATCTCCAAAACATGGAGGAATTGTCTCATGGACGCCAGGGCTAAGCGTGGTGGTGGCAGCGATCACCAACTTGTCATCGCAAAAATTCGCTTGCGGACTGCTGCTATTCGTCGCATACAAAACGGGCGTGTATTGCCACGATTCAATGTGCAAAAGCTTAAAGAACCGTCAACAATACGCGCAGTTTCAGGCTCATTGCGCGAGGTAGCTAATGCAGAAACGCCAGATGCTTCTTCTATTCTGGAACATTGTGAAGGAAGCTTTTCTATCGTGCTGCGAAACATTTGTGGGCAGACTACAGCGAGGTAGGAGACCATTTATCAGTGATGATACATGGTCTCTAATAACTGCAAGGAAGAGAATTAAAGAGCAAAAAAACTCGGCTACTGACAATTCAGTTAAGCAACAACTGAGGACAGTTCTCTTCAAAAAAGAGTGCAGAGGAGCGTTAGACGTGACAAACGCAACAATATCAACGCGTTAGCTTTGGAGGCAGAAGATGCGGCTTACCGTGGTGACAGGCTCATAAAGCCACTGACTGCCAAATCTTTTACCAATGAGCATCTTGTAAAAGATAATGACGGGTCTCTGCTAGTCACAGATGAAACAACAACTGCGCCGATGGACAGAGCATTTCACGGAAGTTCTTAACAACAACTTTAACCTTTCAAGCCCATCTACACCGGAGGCAGTCTTCCGCAAATGGCCAGAATTTACACCGGCGTACCATCCAAACTGGAAATTACTAACGCCCTTCAATCATTGGAAGCAGGTAAGGCCCGGGGCCAGGCGGTATCCCGATGGAATTTTTGAAAGCGGACATCAACGCTACAGCGGATATTCTTCTCCCCTCATTCAAGAGTGTTGGACAATCGAGATTCTCCCACAAGAATGGAAGAAGGGCGTCATTATTAAAATCCCCAAAAAAGGAAATCTCAAGGATTGCAATAATTGGCGTGGAATCTGTCTCCTCCCTGCAGTCTCTAAACAAATGGCTAAATAATCTTTAGGTTTTTCATGTAGCGATAATAAAAACACCCTCCGAATTATAATTGAACAATCAGCTGAATGGAGATCCCCGTTACATCTATTGTTCATTGACTTCAAGAAGGCGTTTCACAGCGTTGACCGGGCTTATATCTGGACAGCCTTACGTAGGAGAGGCATACCAGAGAAACTTATTGCCATCATAAAGGAGTCCTATAACGAAGCCCAATGTTACGTCTTGCACAAGGGCGAATTGTCTAGTCCTTTTGAGGTGAATAATGGAGGTAGACAAGGCTGTATTTTATCACGAATACTGCTCCTTATTACCATCAACGACGTGATCTGCGACGCTCTAGGCGACCATAAAAGTAAGGGTATCAGGTTGACATTATTTGATTACCTTCAGCACCTGGACTGCCGACGACATTTGCCTTCTTTCAAACGCAGAAGATCATCTGTCTCAAATGACGGATGCTTTGCATCGTGAAAGTGCTGCTTTAAAAATTAATGCCGCTAAGACGAAATACCTAAGCTTGACATCAGAAAGGCAAAGAAACATTTCTACTCGTATCTCCGCACAGCCGAGAACTTTACTTACCTTGGGAGCATGGTACCAGCGGATGGTGGGGCTGATGTAGAGTCGCGCATAAATAAAGCCCGAGCAGTATTTTTCAGTTTGACTCCTCTCTGGCAAAAGAAAAACATCTTCGACGCATCCTACAAATTTGCTGGCCTGAGGTAATCTCTAACGACGATCTCCTCAGAATGACTGGCCAAAATAAGATAGGGATCGACTTCAAAAGGCGGAAGTGGCAGTGGATAGGTCACACAATTCAGGCTCTAGATTGGAATCCTCGGGGAACCGATGCAAGGCGTCGTGTGGGAAGACCTAAAAATACATGGAGAAGATCTGTTGAGGCAGAGGGAAAATCTATAGGCAAATCGTGAGACCAGCTAAAGGCGATGGCTGCTAATAGGGAGAAGTGGAAAAAAGGCGTAGTCAACGCCTTATGCCCCACTAGGCGTTAAAAGGAACCAGAGAGAGAGAGAGAATATTTGTGAAGATGAAGATGACACATCCACAGGCATTCGGTACAGGTTGCCACTTTCCTCCCCGGATCATTAGCATGTTACCAGTGCGAGATCGTAGCCTCCACGTGTCTCAACAATATCTGGATCGTCCAAATCGTCATCTCATGAACAATACTCCCCCCCGTACGAGATGTCAGGAGTGGAATCCGAAATCTCGAGAGATACAAACTCCCAATAATTTTGATGACACGGCAAACCACGCGGCCATCGCAGATATTCAATAGAGAAAAAGGTAGGTAGAAATTAAATCCTTAGAGCCCCATATCGCCTGAGGAGAGGAGGAGGAGAGAGCCAAAAAAGCGACACTGGCTTCGCTAAGGCTGGTCTTCGCGCTTCAATTCCTACCTGTCTCGGAATAGACCCGGGCATCCAGAACATTTGTTCGGGCTGCGATGGCACGTCTCACGATGTGGACCACCTGTTTCGCTGCACCCAATTACCTTACTCCTAGGGTATTAATGGACAACCCGATTGCAGCCGCTACATTCTTGTCGCTTGAGAAAATAGGCGAGAATAACAACGAAACTTAGAACACACCCACAAACATGCTCAGCGGTTTGCGCATTTCTGCACCGCTTCAACGACAAATCCTTAGAATTATCCAAGCTGGATCACCAGGAAATTCTTGGCATCACATTGAAAAATCCTGGCATCTCCAAGAGTCACGCAACCAATATTTGTGTTCTGCTAATCAGTCACAGCAATACTGATTTACACTTCGCTTTCTCTTTCCCCAGTTCTATATCGATCTCTCAAATCGCTCCCAAATGTCGAGTTTCAGCATCACAGACACATAATGCTTTCCACAAGGAATCTCGTCTCCAGTTTTTTTTTTTATAAAATTCATATGTTTCGGCGAGTCGAACACATCGTGTTTTGTGTTCTTCGCAACTACCACGCGAACAGTCTGACGAATAATCCCAGTTTTAACGGGTAGAAAAATTTTCGGATTTTTTTCGCGGTAACGGTAAATTGGTAATCGGTAAAACACTAAAAATTGAGTATTCTCTATTTTTCCAGACAAGTCATCCTCCAAGCACTTATCAGCGAACCCAATTTCTGGGACATTGGACGTAAAGTAGTGGCCGCCGTATGGGATGCACACGGTCGTCTCTATCATGGCTACGAAGTTATCGGCATGGAAAATCTTCCTGAATCCGGGCCGGCGTTAATCGTTTTCTATCACGGTGCCATTCCTATTGACATGTACTATTTCATAGCACGCGTATGCCTGCAACGCAATCGCCTTATCTACAGTGTAGGCGATCGTTTTCTATGGAAAGTTCCTGGCTGGGGTCTGATTAGCGATGTTTTCAAAGTCAGCCCAGGAACTGTCCAATCGTGTGCAACAATCCTAAAAGAAGGACACGTACTAGCCATATCACCGGGCGGTGTTTACGAAGCTCAATTTGGCAATCACTACTACGAACTATTGTGGCGCAATCGTGTCGGCTTTGCAAAAGTTGCAATCGAAGCCAAGGCGCCCATAATTCCGTTCTTTACACAAAACGTACGCGAAGGATTTCGTCAAGTTGGCTTCATGAGTCGACTGTTCGTTTTCATTTACAATGCAACACGAATTCCGGTGCGACCCATTTACGGGGGATTTCCTGTCAAATTTCGAACGTATGTTGGAAAACCAATTCCATTTGATGAGAGCGTTACACCGGAACAATTAACTGAAAAGGTAATTTGTATTAGCTTGGCAACTTAATTACACACACACACACACACACACACAAACATGTATCACGGGAAACTGATCCCCGGTTCCTTTATTGTTGTTCGCAGGTTGCACTTCAGCTGGAAGATTTAATCAATAAACATCAAAGGATACCCGGAAGTATTCTACACGCGCTTCTCGACCGTATTCCATTCAAGCGAAAATCAAAAGGCAACTGAACGCGTCCTCTTAACTGACACACTATACTGTCTTAAGAAGCCGGAAGTATTGACTGAAAGACGCAAAATGCATTTCCACGAGCAAGTGTAGCGGTTTAGATAGCAATATATAGATAGAGATAGGATATTGTGATAGCGGTGAATGGCAAAGAGAAAATGATTAAAAGACTATCCCTATAGGTGGATTTGAAAAGATAAAAGGACAACCCAATCGGGAATTCAACGTTCACAACTTTGTGCGCTTCTACGTGAAAAAGTGTGTACTTGATATCTAGGCAATAGATACAAGTGGCCAATTGTTTTGTTCTGAGATGGATGCAAGTAGATTATTCTATAGTAGAGTATCTACGTACTTGGAAAGTGTTTCCGAATAATGTGCTATTTAGTAATATGATTGACTGTATAGAAATTTAGTTAGAGTTTTTAAAGAGTAAGTAGAATGTTATTTATTTACATATGTACTTATATGTAGCAAAAAAAAATTTTTCGTTCTCAGGATACAAATATATAAATATATTATTTTATTGAAAACTGTACGTTAACTCAATAATTTTAGTGGAACTTTACGCTATCAGCTCTCAACAGACACTTACCTTATCAGCCGCCATATAGCGGAAAGTATCGGAAACACAAAAGTTCTCCTTATGAGAACGAATAGCAGCCTCTTCTTTTTCCTTGCCTCGTTCTTTATACCGCTCCATGGTTTCGCGTTGCTCGACCTGCGGTGTAGGCACATCGCCCGTTTTGGCGGTAATATCTCAGCATATTTCTACAGGCAGCTCTATCTTGGATCGTGTCATCGCCGAGACCAATGCGTTGTTGTTGCGAGCAGCTAGAACGGATAGCAGCTTATTAAATGATATTTTAATTGATTAACTGACAATCTGTTAACTTTTATGGAAAATGACTGGGATTGTGACTGAGGACTGAAAAGTGGGGATCGACCTTTAATCTCGGTTTTTGACATTTGAAAATTGAGTCCTTGGTTTATTTTTTCCAAGCTTTCATTTGAGCAGATATTTTCGATAATTCAACAGTAACAGTTTTTATTAAATTTATGCAAAAATCGAGTAATGTGCTTTCCAATTAAGTTAGAGTCGTCTACATAATTTATTTCATGGACGTAGGGTCGATTACTCGAACATCCTATCTTCTTCTTCTTTTAGCGGTACAGGAAGGTGTGAGCCGCTGTGTATCTATATGGATTCGATTTATAGTTCGTCGTCGTTTTCGTCCGTAATCTCCAGAGATAAAAACGTGTCAGCTGCAATGGGGTTTTCCCATAGTGAGAGGGGGGTGAGATTAGTGGGTGCAGCTGGGCATTGAAAAAAATGGGCCAAATCGTGTGGCGGGCCAGCGCAATTTGTGCATATGTTTTGTATGTTTGAGTCTATGCGAGCTAGATACGAATTGAGGCGTGGGCAGAAGCCTGACCGAAGTTGACTGAAGCCTGACTAAAGTCACTCTGGTGGCTCTCGGGAGCCTAATCTCCTCAGGCGAAATAGGTGGTGGGAGCGCTGAGAGGACTCTGTTCGTACCTAAACTCGCAATAGACCGACTCACTTCATGTGTAGGTGATCCTGGGCAGACATCAGAAGGCACCCTGTGGCTGTGCGTAGAGCAGCATTTTGGCAGACTTGGACTTTATTCCAGTTTGTGCTACAAAGACCTTGCGACCAAACTGACGCCGCAAAATCAGCCTCTGCTCGACCCACCGTTTTATAAGTGGCTAGCATAGTCTCTTTATCTTTGCCCCAGGTGCTTTAAGAATTTTGTTCCTACTGCGCATCTTTTCACATACCGCTTCCGCGTGATGAGCTGAAGTCATCATTTTCTCGAAGTGAAGCCCGAGAATTTTTGAATTTGCAACAATAGGAACTGGTTTGTTGCCAATGCGTACCCCAACCGGCCACCGACAATCACCTGACCAGGTGGTAAGGAAAGTCGCAGACGATTTGGACGCTGAGATGGTTAGATTTTTGCGGAGAAAAAAAAAGCTTCTAGTCGCGCTAAATGTCTATTGATATCTACGCGCATGACATCCCTATCCGCTCCCGTGGCAAGTACAGTGCAGTCATCGGCATGGAGATCACTTCAATGCCTTCCGGAGGTGTTGGGAGACATGCCATGTAGATGTTAAACAGGGTGGGAGAGAGAATCCCACCCTGTGGAACACCTAATTTGATCTTTCTAAGTTTGGAACCACTGCCCGAAACTCGGCGAAGGATTGCCTACCAGGTAGATAGTTGGCAATCCATCCTATCTCTTGTATCGGAATATGCATGTTG
Source organism: Microchrysa polita (assembly GCA_949715475.1). NCBI lineage: Eukaryota > Metazoa > Arthropoda > Insecta > Diptera > Stratiomyidae > Microchrysa > Microchrysa polita. The sequence goes on along the minus strand of OX454418.1, from coordinate 13,398,609 downwards.
AGGAGGTTTGCCAAAAGCATGGAGTGATTGACCTTGTCAAACGCATTTGATACGTCAATCGCCACCACAAGTTCTATGGCATGGTGTACGTTGGTTTAATCCGTCTCTTACACGTGTAGTGATCGCATCAAGAGCGGTAGTCGTACTATCATCATCAATGTGGCACGATAGCCCGACGTCGGGCCTTGGCCGCCTGAATCGTTGACCTCCAATTGTCGCGGTTACGTGACCTTGTCCTCCAGTTTCGGAAGCCCAGCAGCTGGTGGGCGTCTTCACCTACGGAGTTCTCCCAGCGAGCTCTCGGTCGTCCACGCAACCTCGCTCCGTCAATTCGTTGTGCGTTCATAACTTTCTTTGGCATGCGATTGTCGTCCATCCGTTGTACATGCCCCGCCCATTGCAGACGTTGAAGCTTCACGATTTTCGATACTTCCAGCTCATCGTACAATTGATACAACTCATGGTTGTATCGGATACGCCATTGGTCTCGCTCGCGAACGGCCCCGAAAATTCGCCGAAGGACCTTTCGTTCGAATCGGTCTAGCAAAATTTCGGAGGCTTGGGTAAGGGTCCATGTTTCGCAGCCATAACATAGCACGGGTCGGATGATCGTTTTGTACACGCGGAGCTTCGTGTTCCTGTGCGCAAGTTTCGAATTAATTATAGGGAGGACCGAGAAATATGTCTTATTGGCTAGTTGTATCCGTCGCTTAATTTCGTCGGTTTCGTTGGCGTCCTTTGATAAGTTACAACCCAGATAGTTGAAGTTGTCTACATACTCGATATTAAGGTCCCCCACTGTGATGCTTGAATTTGCTGGCGTCCTTGTTTTCGATTGCATCATGGCCTTTGTTTTGCTTTCGTTGATATGTAGTCCAACTTCTTTTGCGGCATTATTGAGGTTATGCAGGAGGCTTTCTGCATCACCCAACCTTCGAGACATGATGTTGATATCGTCGGCGTACGCTACTAATTGAGTCGACTTGATGAGTAGCGTTCCGCTGCTGTCCATATTCATGGCTCGAATTACATACTCCAAAGCCAGGTTGAAGAGCGTCGGCGCCAGCCCGTCGCCCTGCTTGAGTCCAGTACGAGTTTCAAATAGGTCAGTGAGTCGGTTCTGCACTTTGACCTGCGAGACGGTATTAGTCATCGTCATCCTTGTGAGTCGCACTAACTTTGCCGGTATACCAAAGTTCAGCATAATGTTGTACAGTACACCTCGGTCGATACTGTCGTATGCCTGCTTGAAGTCGACAAAGATTTGGTATACGTCGATGTTGTATTCCCAGCACTTTTGGAGTAGTAGCTTCACTGTGTAAAGCTGATCGGTCGTTGAACGACCAGGTCTGAAGCCGCCTTGATACTCGCCAATGATTTGTTCTGCGTACGGATTGATTCTCTTTTCAAGAATTTTTGATAAAATCTTATAGGCCGTACAAACTAATGATATGCCCCTGTAATTCTCACACTTCAGCTTGTCACCCTTTTTGTGGATTGGGCAGATTATGCTTTTGCGCCAATCTTCGGGGATTACCTCGTCGTTCCATATTTTCAGCAGTAGCACATGTACAGCGTTGGTCAGGCACGTTCCACCATGCTTCAGCAGTTCTGCTGGGATCTCGTCAGCGCCGGGCGCTTTATTATTTTGGAGCGACTGTATGGCAAGACTCACCTCCTCTACTGTTGGGGGTAGAACGGGAGGGCCTGGTTCGGCTAACTGCTCAAGAGCTAGCTCCGCGGGGGATGTTGATGATGCATTGAGGAGCTCTTCAAAATGCGAGGCCCATCGTTTGTTGACGCTTTCGATGTCGCTGATGATGTTACCATCCTTGTCCTTACATAGGCTTGTCCTGGGTTGATATCCGTTCTTGATATTATTTATAAGTTTGTACGCCTGTCTAGTGTTCTTACTGGCTAATCTTTGGTTTATTTGCTGTAACTGCTCGTCGAAATGTTTGCGTTTCTTACGTCTAATTAACTTATTAGATACTCGCCGAAGCTCGTTATATCTTTCTTTCTTGGCTCGGGATGCGCGTTGTGTGTATTGGCGATAGGCTTCATTTTTCGCCTCAATCGAGGCCCTGCATTCGTCGTCGAACCAGTCTGCTCGTCTGCGCCGGCCTTTATAGCCCACGACCTCTTCTGCGACCTCCTTGATGCTGTCTTTGAGCTCCTCCCAGAACTCATGGATGCCTAGATTATTGATGTTATCAAGCATGGGCGACAGTTTTTCCTCAAGGGCTGTAGTATACGCAGCCGCCGTGGCATCATCAATCAAATTGTCTACCTCGAAGATCTTGGCAGGGTTGATTCTCGTTAGGTGCACCGAAGAGATTCTGCACCTGTAGGTCGTCTTCACCAAATAGTGATCGGTGTCGCAGTTGGCTCCTCGATAGGATCGAACATCTAGGACATTAGAAGCCCATCTCTTGCTGATCAGTACGTGGTCGATCTGGTTCACGGTGTATTCATCTGGAGACTTCCAGGTCTGCTTATGGATTCGTCGATGAGGGAAGCATGTAGAGCTTATGACCAAGTTTCTGCCGCTCGCGAAGTCGATAAGTCGCTGACCGTTGTTGTTGTTTTCGTCGTGGAGGCTATGGCCACCAGTAGTTCCCCTATGCCAGCTTTCGTTTCCGACTTTGGCGTTAAAGTCTCCTAGCAGCAGCTTGACGTCGTTTGATGGAAGTGAGTCGAAGAGTGTTTCTAGGTCGTTGTAGAACTGGTCCTTAATCGCGTCTTCTTTTACTTCTGTAGGGGCATGCGCATTAATGAGCCAGAGATTAGCGAGACGGGTCTTAATGCGGATCGCACATAGCCGCTCGTTGATGGGTTTGAAGCCGATAACGTGGTCCTTGAGCTGCTTATTCACGATGAAAGCTACTCCAAACTCCTTGTTGCCCTCCTCTTTACCACTCGTAAAAATAGTGTGCGAATTGAGGTCGTTAATCTCGCTTTTGAGCCATTTAGTTTCCTGGATTGCAACTATGCTCAGCTTGTATTGTTCTACCTGATCCAGGAGGGCCCTTAAGGCCCCCGGTCTATTCAGGGAGCGTACATTCCAGGATCCGAAAGAGTAATCAGTTGTTCGTTTGCGGGGTCGTCGTTGTTTTGTATCCGTCCAATCCGAGGCTTTTGTTTCAGGTTTCTTGACTTGAAGTTTTTCTTAGGATGAGTTGTCGGCACATCGCTAAACCATGATAGGGTTTAATCGTTAAGTAAAGGCCATCATGGGCATGCCTCGAAGATGCTGCTTTAGTGGTTGAGTTAGACGTTTTCTGTCACCTATCACGTTAAGTAACCTGAGACGCTGCAGATGTAAATACAGCACTCAGGCGCAGCGGTGCTTCTTCCAAATGTCGCATCAGATGATTTGACTTAGCCGTTCACGTTACCAGGGGGCGCCCGCGCGGAGGACACATGGAGAAGTCTTTTGCCCCCCGGTAGTCGTACTATGCATGTGTCTAAATCCGTGCTGATGGGGTTCTAGCTTCGCATGGGAAACGAGAGTAGGGTGGATGAGGGCTTCAAGCGTCTTTGCTACAGGCGACAGAATCGTAATCGGTCTGTAGGAAGTTCCTAGTTTGGCACTTTTCCCTGGTTTAAGACATGGGACTATGCGACCTTGTTTCCAGATGTCGGGGATGGCAAGCGTTGACATTGACAAGTTAAAGACTGACGTGAGATACTCAAGGGCAGGAAGGTCCAAATGTTTTAGCATGGCCATTGAAATGCAATCGGGTCCAAGAGCCTTAGAGTTTTGCATTCTCAATGACTGTTTTAACCTGGTCAGGGGTGTAAATTGGTACGGAGTCAACATTTCGACTGCGAATCCGTCTTCTAATTTTGCGCTTGAAACCATCGGACTTGGGATGTTCAATAAATTGCTTATTGAGCTGGATCGCACACTGAAGAGGATTACTTGTTTCTTTTTTGCCGGCTATATTGCCCTTATCTTTTGTGGGATTCGAAAGGGCACGGACAGTAGACCATAACTTACTAGAACCTTCATTAAGGTTACAGTCATTGAAGTGCTCATTCCATTTGGCATTCTTGTAGTCTTTAACTTTTCGCTGTATTTGGATATTGAGCTCCCGAATTCTGGGGTCACCAGGGTTAGTGCGCCTAATGTTGTCACGTTCATCGGCTAACCTTGCGGCACTTGTTGGAAAATTTGGACGAACCTTTGGTAATGACGCTCCTAATGTTCCGTTCGTCCTTAGGGAGGGAGGGGGAAGCGCGAAAAACTTCGATGACGTGAATGTTTTGAAACCTTCCCAATCGGCTTTTTTGTGATTGACAAACGTTCGCTTCTCTGACTTGGTCAGGTCAGCTGGTTTGTCAATTCTGCTTATGATTGGGAGGTGATCAGAAGGAAGAGCAGTACGTGTTTCCCCGGACGTCTCACTAATTACGCTGGCGCTGACAATTGTAAAAACTGGGGAGCTAATGCAGTTGTTTGCATCACGGGTTGGCGAGTCTTCATTGAGGGTACAGAAATCTGATGCCTCTAGAGATTCGGCGATAGCTTGACCCCTGGTATCGTTGTGAAGCGCGGAATGCCAGAGTTCATGATGGGTATTGAAGTCGCCAAGAATGATCCTGTGCTCTCCATTAAGAGGAGGACCAATATTGAAATGGTATTCTGTACAGCTAGAATGTGGTGTTATGTAGATATTAAAAATTTCAATATTGGTGCTCCCTGATGAAATTGAGATGGCTTGCAACTCCGCCGTACCGTGTGAATCTAATACATTGTAATGTACGGACCTGTGTATTAGGAAGGCAAGTCCACCTCCAGGGTGAGAATCATTCGTGGCGCCTTCTCTGTCCTTGCGTATGATGATATATTCACCTTCAGCATTGAATGGTGAATTCGCGTGGAGCTTCGTCTCTTGGATGGCAGCAATCAGAATTCTGTACTTTCTCAAGAAGCTTGTGATTTCGGAAATTTTCCCTATTATGCCATTACAGTTGAACTGCAGTATGGAACCCGGTGTAAAAGTTGCTGGCAGAGGGGCAGGAGTTAAACTGTGTCTAACATTCAAGGCAACATTATTGGGGGGAGTAGGGGGCATTGGTGGTGGGGAAGGGCCTGGTATTACCCGAGACTGCCCAGTAAACCTACAGCCTGGTGCAACAAATGTACCTTCAATGGAATGACCCATCCTTCTCAAACTGGAGCATCTGAAATGCACCCACTCCGAACAGCAACTACACTGAAGTGACCTGGCATTTGAACCGATACGTCGGTTGCAGACACTACACATCCACACCATAACTGGGCCTGGATTTGCTTCAATGTCGGCGCGTAGAAGAATAATTGACAGCAGCCGCGTCGAGATGTGATGCTCCCAATATGACGAAAAAACATATATTTCGAATCCATACATATACACAGACATACACAACCTTCCTGCATCGAGACCTTCGAGGTTCTTGCAAGGTAGGCGTTTTGGCCACTCTTGGCCATTTGTTGTAGCAAACGGGTGTGGTCCGCCCCGGAGAGGCTTGGAACTGCAATGAAGCAATGGTTGCCAGTAGGACCACTACATCCTATCTAATCACAATAGCATCCAAATGGAGACAGAAAATGACATAACCCAAATTTCATTTTGGTGATTTTTTAAATTTAATTATAAAAATCGGACTCTGCGCGTTTGAATTATTAGACGGCCATTCAAGAATTATTCAATTTCACACAAAAGAACGAACAAAAGTTGCAAAATTGTCACTTTGAGTTTGACAAGCGGTTGGTTGAGTTGCCATATTGAATATCAAAACTGGACGCACTGCCAAATGGCGACTAGTTTGGATGGAATGACAACAGCCATTTGGCTGCAGGTGACGCCATTTGGCGACTAATCTAGATGGACCTTAATGTCGTAGCATGTCTGGGTTGAGCTTAATAGCCTTTATAACTGTGGTCTTCTGAATATGTATGTATATCAATTCAATTTTCCTAGACAACTCCAATTGTCGGGATCACGCGACCTTGTCTTGCAGTTTCTGAGTTCCAGCAGCTGATGGGTGTCCTGCGATTATTGATGTTCATTCGGTGTACATACCGCGCCCATTGCAGACATTGAAGCTTCAAAAGTTCAGCTTCGTAGACCTCAAGTAAAAAAAACCTCTAAAGGCCTAAAAGGATACTAGCCATAACAGCTTTTTCCTTATTTGTCCCATGCCATCCGTTACGTATTTGCGTTGATTGCCATTCAAAGCCCCATTCGTTAATAAAGCCTGCTTAATCGCAAATCCCATTCGTTTTAATAATCCCATAAGTATCCTCATATTCTCTTTTACCTATATCCCATGAAATTCCTTTCGAAATTAGTTAGTACACCAGAGCACTTGAAACGACCACCACTGGACAAATATTTGTCCATCTAATAAAAACATTAGCTTAATCGCTTTATTACTCCCCCTGAAGGTAGAGACGACTAGAGTATACGCCGCTCCACTTGTATTGTCATTGTCGTCTTGTGTCGTTCACAATATTGTCCTTTCACCACTATCCTATCCTGTAATTAATGAAAACTCTCGACAAACTGTCACGCCAGAAAGTTGCTGCCAACAATATTATACTAGCAACAACTAGCCATAGTATGAAGGAAAGGAACTGGGTATGGCGATATAATACGAGCCCACCACTATATGTAGTTGTGGAAAAGACTTTTCCAAGTCACAATGCTAACATCCTGAATTGAAATGGACTGGATGTCCTTTGCTTCTTCCGCTTTTGATGGTTTACGGCTTTATGTGTGTTTACTTTTTTTCCCCGTGGATTTCTTATTCACTTTCTCCCGTAAGTACCGTTCGTCGTCATATTACGGTGCGGTTTAGTCGTAAGGTGACCAGACTCCCGAAGACCCAATGCTGTACACACAACTTGCAGAATTCAGTTTTCAGACAAATCCTCAATCATCATACAACCCTACGGAACAGTGGGAGAGGAGGCATGTGATGCAATGGGGCAACGCCGAATCAAGTTTCCACGGTTAATAACATTCCAATTTCTAATAATGTCAACATTTCTGAAACTGAGCGTTCGATCCCTCCCGAAACCAAATCCTGGCTACGTCCCTGCTTCATATATTACCCTAGCTTCATTTCTGTACACAGAATTGAGTGAAAAAAATGTGATGTACCTTGAGAAGGCAAAGTTCTGTTGTACTAAACTGGACCCAAAAGGGCGACCTAAAGTCCTAAATGTCCCCCCCCCCCACCAAATATCGGCAATACGGTGCTCTGCAAGTCTGCGCTCACGAATTTTTGAGTTATGGACAATTTGAATTAGAAAACACAAAACTGCAATTTGGGTCGCTGTAACTTATGAACGCTGATACGTAGGACCTCTAAATTATAAGAAAATGTGAGCGACAACAGAGAGAGCTACTCAGGCGTGCCAAATTTCGATTTATCGAAAATGAGCGATTGCGAAACATAAAAGTGCTATTATCTGAAAATCGATCGTACGGCGGCCAAACTTTACATGCTAAAAGCAAACAAGACTGATCAGACTTCACCAGCTTTTATGTAGTACTGCGTTTGAACAACTTTTTAACCAGAAGAGCCAAATTTGAGAATTTACCCTTTAGTATTAATTTAAAGAGCCAAATTGTTTTTTTTCCATAACGGTACGTATTAGCTAGGGAAAGCTACAGGACTAGGATTTTGTAGAGCTTCAAGATCAACTTTTCGAAATACAACATAGGCATACGAGGAACAATTTCCTTATGAAAAATGTAGGTATGTAATATTACGGTAAGTTCTAGTATGATCATTTTAAGTGTCGAAATTCTAAAGCACCATTGGTTTTGGACCAACATTCGATTCCATGTAATCTTAAACAGTCATTTCCTGGAGCCCAAAGAAGGACAATTAAGATATTTTTTCTCACTGGCTAATTTGAAACCGGTTAGAAAAGTGATCAGAATTTTTTAGTTTATGTTGTAACTGAAACCACTGCACAGGAGCTGGAGATTTAGAACCCATCACCGGGATCTCGATCGCCAGCTCAAATATTCTAGAAAGTTAGAGCCGTTCAAAGATGCGACCCAATACTAATAAAATTCCATAGAGGATACCGGGGGCAATCGGGGCCTATTTTTCGATTTTTTTTTATAGAGCTTGAATGAAACGCCGATCGAGAGGACGTTAGGCGGGAAGACATGTTTTTTTTTCAGCAACATGTGGCTCCCGAGAAGCCCTTTGTCGACCGTGTAGTGAATTAGGTTTCATTGTGGCATTGGGAATGCTGTACATTTTCCAATGCTGTACGACAGGTCAAAATGATGTACTGTATAGCAAAATGCTGTACATCTGGTCAGCTTAGTTGAGTATCCTTGTTGTCCTATCTTCCGTGAATGGTTCATTAATTTTGGTTATTTGTAACAATGCCAACATATAGCGAGAGACAATTTGGAGCATTATATGCGATGTGCTGAAATGTAGGACACATTTGTGTCATACATGAAACAATATGTGTGTGCGTCCGGTCCGGTGTAATCACACCGCAGTTTTGTTTTAGGGGATTGGTCTCATTAATTGTGTGACAATCGACAATGAAATGAGTTTGTGAAGAGCTGTGATGACGCCCCGGTATGTCGAGATGAACTTTAATTCTTTGTACAGGGTGGAACGTATGGGAACCTGACGACTTTTAAAGCGTCGTACAAATCAGAAGTTCGTGCTACACACATATTTCGTTTTGCCACTAAAATTAAATTGCGGATTTTAGATGACACACTTTTAAAAATGTTCATTACTAAACTGTTTGAGTCGTTTTTGAAAGTTGCCCTAAAAATTTTCCAGTATATCCACTTCAATTTCCATCCGGTACCGACGACAATCATCCAGGAAGTATAGCAGCGCGGTTAGCATTCTATTCCTTGCTTAAAAGGGTTTTCGCTTGCAAGATAGACCATAGTGGGTCATTGAACACCGTGTTACTGTATATGGTGAGTTAAAGCGTAATAACCCTGATTGCAGTAAGAGTTTCGCCGTCCCTTCAATATTCATCGAAATGCATATGTTCCTCCGCGTAAAACCATATCCCTTTTCTCAGTACCGTATAGCCTAAGCTGACCAAACGCGTACAGCATTTTGCTGTACAGTACAGCATTTCGACCTGTCGTACAGCACTGAGAAATGTACAGCATTCCGAATGTCACTACAAAATAAGCTCCTTTGTGAGGCCTGTGATCGGACTTGCCTGCTTTCAACGTGTGAAGTTTGACCCCTTACGATCAATATTTAGCAAGATAAACGCACTTTTATGTTTGGCAACCGTTCATTCCCGATACCTCGTGAACCCATCCCAATCTCTCTGAAATTTCGCATACACTTGTAGAGCTACTTGGCGCTCATATTTTCTTCAAATTTCACGGCCTACCTATCCGGGTTCGGAAGTTACAGCTGCCCAAAACGCACTTGTGTGTGTGTTTTCTAATCGAAAATTGTCCGTAATTTGGCAATTCTTGAGAGCATATTAGGCACCGTACTGCCCATATAGGGTGAGCACTTCAAAGCTCTAGCTGCCAAGGTGGAGAAGTTCAGCCGCCGAAAGATGCGATTTTATTTAATTTTCACTATCACAAAACAATGAAAAAATCAGTCACTGTACTCCATCCGATTCCTTAAAGAAAGAACTCGACATGGTAAGATTTTTACCTCTGGCTCCTCCCTAGGTTTACTTTAATCCTGTGGCTCGCCCTTCGCTTCACTCAGATCTTGCATTGTTTGTTGCGCATTAGAGAATTCGCCAACCTTTTTGACGCTGTGCTGTTGCGAAATAGGTGCGAGCGTAGCGAGCGGTGAGGCTATGGAAGGCAGTTCGTAAGATTTAAACCTCTGATTCACTCATACGTTTATTCAGATCCTGTGGCTCGCTCTTCGCTTCGCTCAGACCCCGTTCTGTCGCGCTTTTCATATTTAGCCAACGTCCTTGCGACGGGCACTGGTGGGAAGCGGATAAGGCGAGGTGCGATCGCAGCTGCGTCGGTGGAATGCAATTCGTAAGACCTCGTCCTTACGTTTACTTAAATCCTGTAGCTAACCTTGCAATTGGTAAGATTTAGCCCTCTGGCTGATGCTTAGGTTTATTTAAATCTTGTCTGTCACTCTTTTCAGAACTCACCCACATTTTTGCAACGTAGCGCTGCTGGGAAATAGGATAAGACGAGCGCATCGAGCGGTGAGCAAATGGAATGCAATTCACGAAACTTTGACATCTGGCTCGTCCATGCGTTTACTCAGATCCTGTGGGTCACCCTTCGCTTCGCTCATAACTCGCTCTGTCGGTCACGCTTTTCATAATTCTGACCCTGATGGAAACCGGATAAGGCAAGCTGGGTGCGAAGCGAGCGTTGATAGAAGGCAATTCGTAAGATTTAGACTTTTGGTTCGTCCATAAGTTTACTCAGATCCCGTGGCACGCTCTTCGCTTCGTTCAGACCTTACCCTGTCTGTTGCGCTTTTTAGAATTTGTCAACATTTTTACGACGCAGTGCTGCTTCGAAGAGTGGCAGGGCGTGGAATTTAAACCGATGACTCCTCCGTTTGATTACTTGTAGCTTGCCCTTCGCTTAGATTAGACCTTGCTCTGCCCGTCGCGCATTACAGAGTGTATATAATGTTAAAAGTACTATATATTACCTATCCGCACATGTACGGAAATTTTGAACCACGCCGAGATTCGATCTGCGGACCTCTAGATTACTAGCATCGTAGAGTGTGACTCAGCCAAGTGAGCCACAGAGCGTGATTATTGCTTTGACTGAAAAACCTCGAAAAGGATGCTTTTAGCCAAATGAAAGCACAGCCAACACTGAGACAGGCTCAATATGCCAGTCCGCCGCAAAAAGCTTCTCTTCAGGGTCATATCCAGGGCCGGATTATCCATATGGGCAACCTAGGCAGCTGCCCGGGGCGGCAGATTTTAAGGAGTGGTAAATTTTTGAAGCTTTCTATTGGTTTTGCATTCTATAAAAAATTGACTTTGACTCAAGGAGCAGAGTAATTAGAAAAAATGTTAATTGCTTCCTAAGTTATTCTAGTTAGGTGACGCTTTAATCCAGGGCGCCAAATGCTATGAGTTATGATACTTCGCCTTTAAACTCTTTTCCTTCACTCAAAAGTCTACTGGAAGCATTCATTTCGAAAGGACTATACTGGCGGCGGTTAATTTGGTTACACTACAAGTGACCTAGATAGCCTATCGGCATTACTTTGAACAAGGACAGAGATGTCACTCTTAAATTTCATCGACTTTTTCAAACCCAATTTTCGCCAAATATCATAGAAATTGAGAAAAGTGGCATTTTCAGCCTAAAAGGAGCGTTTTGGGGGTGATTTATTGCCCATTCTTTAAACGGCTGTATCTACTAAACGGTGATAGCTAGGGCCCTCAAAGTTTCAGCAAAATGTAGGTCTGGATGTCCTCTTCATCGACTTTTTCAAACCCCATTTTTGCCAAATCTCATAGAAATTGAGAAAAGTGGCATTTTCAGCCCAAAAAGAGCGTTTTGGGGGTGGTTTATTTGCCATTCTTTAAACGGCTGTATCTTCTAAACGGTGATAGCTAGGGCCCTCAAAGTTTCAGCAAAATGTAGGTCTGGATGTCCTCTTCATCGACTTTTTCAAACCCCATTTTCGCCAAATCTCATAGAAATTGAGAAAGTGGCATTTTCAGCCCAAAAAGAGCGTTTTGGGGGTGGTTTATTTGCCATTCTTTAAACGGGTGTATCTTCTAAACGGTGATAGCTAGGGCCCTCATAGTTTCAGCAAAATGTAGGTCTGGATGTCCTCTTCATCGACTTTTTCAAACCCCATTTTCGCCAAATCTCATAGAAATTGAGAAAAGTGGCATTTTCAGCCCAAAAAGAGCGTTTTGGGGCGATTTACTGCCCAATCTTTAAACGGCTGTATCTCCTAAACGGTGATAGCTAGGGCCCTCAAAGTTTCAGCAAAATGTAGGTCTGGATGTCCTCTTCATCGACTTTTTCAAACCCCATTTTCGCCAAATCTCATAGAAATTGAGAAAAGTGGCATTTTCAGCCCAAAAAGAGCGTTTTGGGGGTGGTTTATTTGCCATTCTTTAAACGGCTGTATCTTCTAAACGGTGATAGCTAGGGCCCTCAAAGTTTCAGCAAAATGTAGGTCTGGATGTCCTCTTCATCGACTTTTTCAAACCCAATTTTCGCCAAATATCATAGAAATTGAGAAAAGTGGCATTTTCAGCCTAAAAGGAGCGTTTTGGGGGTGATTTATTGCCCATTCTTTAAACGGCTGTATCTCCTAAACGGTGATAGCTAGGGCCCTCAAAGTTTCAGCAAAATGTAGGTCTGGATGTCCTCTTCATCGACTTTTTCAAACCCCATTTTCGCCAAATCTCATAGAAATTGAGAAAAGTGGCATTTTCAGCCCAAAAAGAGCGTTTTGGGGGTGGTTTATTTGCCATTCTTTAAACGGCTGTATCTTCTAAACGGTGATAGCTAGGGCCCTCAAAGTTTCAGCAAAATGTAGGTCTGGATGTCCTCTTCATTCGACTTTTTCAAACCCCATTTTCGCCAAATCTCATAGAAATTGAGAAAAGTGGCATTTTCAGCCCAAAAAGAGCGTTTTGGGGGTGGTTTATTTGCCATTCTTTAAACAGCTGTATCTTCTAAACGGTGATAGCTAGGGCCCTCAAAGTTTCAGCAAAATGTAGGTCTGGATGTCCTCTTCATCGACTTTTTCAAACCCAATTTTCGCCAAATCTCATAGAAATTGAGAAAAGTGGCATTTTCAGCCCAAAAAGAGCGTTTTGGGGGTGGTTTATTTGCCATTCTTTAAACGGCTGTATCTTCTAAACGGTGATAGCTAGGGCCCTCATAGTTTCAGCAAAATGTAGGTCTGGATGTCCTCTTCATCGACTTTTTCAAACCCCATTTTCGCCAAATCTCATAGAAATTGAGAAAAGTGGCATTTTCAGCCCAAAAAGAGCGTTTTGGGGGTGGTTTATTTGCCATTCTTTAAACGGCTGTATCTTCTAAACGGTGATAGCTAGGGCCCTCATAGTTTCAGCAAAATGTAGGTCTGGATGTCCTCTTCATCGACTTTTTCAAACCCCATTTTCGCCAAATCTCATAGAAATTGAGAAAAGTGGCATTTTCAGCCCAAAAAGAGCGTTTTGGGGCGATTTACTGCCCAATCTTTAAACGGCTGTATCTCCTAAACGGTGATAGCTAGGGCCCTCAAAGTTTCAGCAAAATGTAGGTCTGGATGTCCTCTTCATCGACTTTTTCAAACCCCATTTTCGCCAAATCTCATAGAAATTGAGAAAAGTGGCATTTTCAGCCCAAAAAGAGCGTTTTGGGGGTGGTTTATTTGCCATTCTTTAAACGGCTGTATCTTCTAAACGGTGATAGCTAGGGCCCTCATAGCAAAATGTAGGTCTGGATGTCCTCTTCATCGACTTTTTCAAACCCCATTTTCGCCAAATCTCATAGAAATTGAGAAAAGTGGCATTTTCAGCCCAAAAAGAGCGTTTTGGGGGTGGTTTATTTGCCATTCTTTAAACGGGTGTATCTTCTAAACGGTGATAGCTAGGGCCCTCATAGTTTCAGCAAAATATAGGTCTGGATGTCCTCTTCATCGACTTTTTCAAACCCCATTTTCGCCAAATCTCATAGAAATTGAGAAAAGTGGCATTTTCAGCCCAAAAAGAGCGTTTTGGGGCGATTTACTGCCCAATCTTTAAACGGCTGTATCTCCTAAACGGTGATAGCTAGGGCCCTCAAAGTTTCAGCAAAATGTAGGTCTGGATGTCCTCTTCATCCACTTTTTCAAACCCCATTTTCGCCAAATCTCATAGAAATTGAGAAAAGTGGCATTTTCAGCTTAAAAGGAGCGTTTTGGGGGCGATTTATTGGCCATTCTTTAAACGGCTGTATCTCCTAAACGGTGATAGCTAGGGCCCTCAAAGTTTCAGCAAAATGTAGGTCTGGATGTCCTCTTCATCGACTTTTTCAAACCCCATTTTCGCCAAATCTCATAGAAATTGAGAAAAGTGGCATTTTCAGCCCAAAAAGGGCGTTTTGGGGGTGGTTTATTGCCCATTCTTTAAACGGCTGTATCTCCTAAACGGTGATAGCTAGGGCCCTCAAAGTTTCAGCAAAATGTAGGTCTGGATGTCCTCTTCATCGACTTTTTCAAACCCCATTTTCGCCAAATCTCATAGAAATTGAGAAAAGTGGCATTTTCAGCCCAAAAAGAGCGTTTTGGGGGTGGTTTATTGCCCATTCTTTAAACGGCTGTATCTCCTAAACGGTGATAGCTAGGGCCCTCAAAGTTTCAGCAAAATGTAGGTCTGGATGTCCTCTTCATCGACTTTTTCAAACCCCATTTTCGCCAAATCTCATAGAAATTGAGAAAAGTGGCATTTTCTGCCTAAAAGGAGCGTTTTGGGGGTGATTTATTGCCCATTCTTTAAACGGCTGTATCTCCTAATCGGTGATAGCTAGGGCCCTCAAAGTTTCAGCAAAATGTAGGTCTGGATGTCCTATTCATCGACTTTTTCAAACCCCATTTTCGCCAAATCTCATAGAAATTGAGAAAAGTGGCATTTTCAGCCCAAAAAGAGCGTTTTGGGGGCGATTTACTGCCCAATCTTTAAACGGCTGTATCTCCTAAACGGTGATAGCTAGGGCCCTCAAAGTTTCAGCAAAATGTAGGTCTGGATGTCCTCTTCATCGACTTTTTCAAACCCCATTTTCGCCAAATCTCATAGAAATTTAGAAAAGTGGCATTTTCAGCTTAAAAGGAGCGTTTTGGGGGCGATTTATTGGCCATTCTTTAAACGGATGTATCTCCTAAACGGTGATAGCTAGGGTCCTCAAAGTTTCAGCAAAATGTAGGTCTGGATGTCCTCTTCATCGACTTTTTCAAACCCCATTTTCGCCAAATCTCATAGAAATTGAGAAAAGTGGCATTTTCAGCCCAAAAAGAGCGTTTTGGGGGTGGTTTATTGCCCATTCTTTAAACGGCTGTATCTCCTAAACGGTGATAGCTAGGGCCCTCAAAGTTTCAGCAAAATGTAGGTCTGGATGTCCTCTTCATCGACTTTTTCAAACCCCATTTTCGCCAAATCTCATAGAAATTGAGAAAAGTGGCATTTTCTGCCTAAAAGGAGCGTTTTGGGGGTGATTTATTGCCCATTCTTTAAACGGCTGTATCTCCTAATCGGTGATAGCTAGGGCCCTCAAAGTTTCAGCAAAATGTAGGTCTGGATGTCCTCTTCATCGACTTTTTCAAACCCCATTTTCGCCAAATCTCATAGAAATTGAGAAAAGTTGCATTTTCAGCCCAAAAAGAGAGTTGCCACTAAAACTAAATTGCGGATTTTAGATGACACACTTTTAAAAATGTTCATTACTAAACTGTTTGGGGCGTTTTTGCAAGTTTCCCTAAAAATTTTCCAATATATCCACTTCAATTTCCATCCGGTACCGACGACAATCATCCAGGAAGTATAGCAGCGCGGTTAGCATTCTATTCCTTGCTTGAAAGGGTTTTCGCTTGTAAGATAGACCATAGTGGGTCATTGAAGCGCATTAACCTTGATTGCAGTAAGAGTTTCGCCGTCCCTTCAATATTCATCGAAATGCTTATAACCATATTCCTTTTCTCAGTACCGTATAGCCCCATGTGGGGCCATGGTGCGTTAACTCAATTTCGAGTCAACGTTACATTGCATATCATTTCGGAGTGTATATAATGTTAAAAGTACTATATATTTCCTATCCGCACATGTACAGAAATTTTGGACCACGCCGAGATTCGATCTGCGGACCTCTAGATTACTAGCATCGTAGAGTGCGACTCAAACAAGTGAGCCACAGAGAGTGATTATTGCTTTGATTGAAAAACTTCGAAAAGGATGCTTTTAGCCAAATGAAAGCACAGCCAACACTGCGGCAGGCTCAATATGCCAGTCCGCCGCAAAAAGCTTCTCTTCAGGGTCATATCCAGGGCCGGATTATCCATATGGGCAACCTGGGCAGCTGCCCGGGGCGGTAAATTTTTGAAGCTTTCTATTGGCTTCGCATTCTATAAAAAAATGACTTTGACTCAAGGACCAGAGTAATTAGAAAAAATGTTAATTGCTTCCTAAGTTATTCTAGTTAGGTGACGCTTTAATCTAGGGCGCCAAATTCTATGAGTTATGATACTTCGCCTTTAAACTCTTTTCCTTCAGTCAAAAGTCTACTGGAAGCATTCATTCCGAAAGGCCTATACTGGCGGCGGTTAATTTGGTTACACTAGAAGTGACCTAGATAGCCTATCGGCCTTACTTTGAACAAGGACAGAGATGTCACTCTTCAATTTTATTTCCGACAACGAAGTCTATGTCCATGAGACACAGGATATCTGTGTGGCATGGTAAACGGATTTTTGGTGAGCTGTGATACAAAGAACCTGAGCAGCACAAAGGAGTCCCTAGTACTTTGTGGGTTTATGACCACTCAGCTGTTACCCAAGTCAACCAGCTGCAGTTGCGTCCCGGGGTTCGGATTCGGAAGGTGAGTGCATGCATCGAACGAAGAAATCCCCATTGGACAATTAGATCCTGTCAGTAAAATGCCGAATGTGAAAACAGTCCAATGGACCGGGTGGTAAGAGCGTAATTGCTTAGGCACTCTCCTGATGGTATGGTCCCGTAGATGACTATCTATGTTCAATTTTATTGGAAGCCTAGAGCAGCTTTCGGGTGTAACAATCCATGAACTTCCGAACCTATATTCGCGGCGAGCTCCTGATTTCACTACAGCCTCCTAAAATACTCCTTTCGGAGAGTGTCAATCGCCTCCAACGAAGCAATTCATCGAACCACACACTTTTTTATATTCCTGTTGATCCCGTGAAAAAAAAATCGTTCTGACTGAACTATTTTATAGGATCCAGTCATGCTTCTATTTTAAAAGATTTTAGATAGAGCTTAAGTATATATTCCAGCCAGTACCTCCGTAACTTCTGACAGAACACAGACCCTCCAATCGATTGGCGAGATTGATTGCGAGATAAATCGGAATATGTATGACCATCTGATTCAATTTTTTTATTTGACGTGTGGAACATATTGCCATCCAATTTGCCGTACAAGCTGTCATGACAATCATGTGTTCTCAGTTGCTGATTTTTAACATAAACCTGTCGTCGTTCTTCATGCTGTGGTTCTGGCGGTCATTCTCCATCAAAAGTAGCAATGGATGTCCATCTTTCATCGCCAAAAATGGTATCATTTTCGCTATTTTGTGTTGTGTCTTGTGGACCGTGAGACTGTCAATTTCAGATTGCCCGATAAATTGCCTAGTGTATGGTGTACGGGCGGCAGATCGATTATGGACAATCGATTGACCAATAAATCGCTAGGTATGTGGCGCCCTTAAGATATGAGTTGTTGAAGTGATTCGTGACAATAGAAAAAAAAACAGAGCAAATCTTAAAAGCACTTTCATGCTCCTTTTATTTCCGCGTCGTAAAAACATTCAACTACATACAATATATATTTTTTCCTCAGGACATAAGATTAATTTGTTCCATTTGGGAATCCCTTACAGTCGTTGGAGTTATATATTATTATTTTCTTGGCAACTGAAGGGTGTACTTTCTGAGTTCATGGAACAACATATCATTGCTTCAGGATGTTATACTGACTGTATAGTCAATGTCGAGGTCAAACATGAAAAATGACGATTTTTAATGATACTGCAAATAATCTTTGAAAGATGAAAACGTCATCATCATTCTGAGAGTAGATTTGTTCTAATGTATATTTCGTTTCAACAAGATGGGTTTTTGGAAAAATGGTTGAGATATATGTACATAGGTTAAATGATAAATCTCTTTCGCCTGTCGGAAAATGATCATGCATCTTATAATTATAGATAAAATCAATTTTCTTTATTAAACCTACTTAAAAAAAACATAACATTAAAAATAAGAACATAATATGTCCTTTGATAAGCGAAACAATTAGCAGGATACGACCACTTATTCTCAAAAATGTACTACCATTGCAAAACGTCCTTTAAAAATTTAACTTTCGAATGAATGTCAATTGACAACCGCTGTAAATCATTGAAACAACTTAAAGATATTCAAAAACTCCTCGAATTAACTAACAGTGTGAAGAAGAAATAGTGGAAAAATTGTGCAAATATTTGTTTTGGTTTCTATGTGAATTCCATACTATCATACCAGAAAATAAGAATTGTTCATCCTTTTCTTCACATAGAACAATGTAAAGAATTTAGATTATCCGGCCGTCACGAACGGGAACATATGTGGGACTCTTCCTTTTTCATGGTATTTGGAGGATTTGCTTTGGCAGGTGACAGGATGCCATGGTAGACGACATGTGTGATTAAATAATTTATGAAAGCGGAAGTCAATTGAAGCAACGAGGTATGTATAGGTAAAAGTACATATACATACTCGTATATACTCAGCAAATATTTTGTACTTTGACTTTAGGTATGTTAATTACAAGAACAATGTTTTATCATGCTTGAATATATTGAATATTTTCCTTGGCTGGAACCAAGATAATTGAAACAACTTAGGCGTTAGAGTGGCCACACACGAAGCGTCCGAATACATTTTTTAGATTCTTCGTTCTGTAAAATTCCATAAAAAAAAAGGACAACTCGCCCAGCTGTCAGTTTTTTATATGGAGTTTCGTTGGATTCCGGGAATCCATGGATTCCGTGCCTCTTAGGAGACTTTTTATTTGAATTTTTTTCGTAAAGACTTACAACCTTTATACCCATACGACACTTCACTTTCGAAGAGGGTGGGGATCGGTAGCTACACGGAGAGAAATTTCTGTAGTCAATTTTATTAAAACTTATTACTCATTATAACAGCTTTAACAAGAAATGGAGAAAGCGTAGCCAGGATCTTGTTTAGAAGGGGCAAGACAAAAATCTGTTCAACACCATGAGCTCGGAATTGCCCCATTTTGTTAGAAAATATGGACAATTGAGAATCACTTTTGATACATTTTAACAATAAATGATACTCAGTGCTTTTTCAAATTTTGAATTTCAGTGTTTGAGACTGCAGTCTCAGCAGCATTGTGCGGATGATGATGACTTTTTCTCTATCTCTGCCAACCCGAGACCCTCAGACAGGAATCATGTAGTTGTTTATTTGATGTACAGAAATGTTTGTGCCGTGCTAGAATTCGAACCCATATTTCCGATCGTAGTGCATCTAATTTTGTATAAGTACTCATAATAAGTTCAAGATCATTTGAAGGTAAACATTGAGTCGCTCCGGTCAAGGACCCCCATTATCCCCCCATATAAATTTTTCAAAACGGCATGTCCATAACTCCCCCCAAAATTGGAGCAGAGTGGTAAATTTTGGTTTGCTGCGATTGGAGGTCATAGTCACCCCACCCACCAAAAAGCAGCTCATTCGGATGAAAACTAACGGTACCTCTCATACAAAGTGACCCAAGACAACATTGTTCTACAGTTTATAAAATGAGTAGTACCTACTCGTACGTAGAACAAATTCCTGATGGGTCACTTTGTATGGGAGGTACCCTTAGTTTTTATCCGAATGAGCTGATTTTTGGCGGGTGGGGTGACTATGACCTCCAATCGCAGCAAACCAAAATTTATCACTCTGCTCCAATTTTGGGGGGAGTTATGGATATGCCGTTTTGAAAAATTTAAATGGGGGGATACTGGGGGTCCTTGACCGGAGCGACTCAATGTTTACGTTAAAATTATCTTTAACTTGTTGTGAATACTTACACAAAACTTTACGGCTGAACTAACATTCTTTGAAAAGTTATGGAGCTTTTAAAAAAGGTCTAAAATAAAAATATTCTAATTTATGTGCTATTCTAACGCCGAAATATGCAATTAAACTCTAATGTGTTATATATCATTGCAAAGATAATTTTATGTAGTTTATTCCGTTCTCAGACCATTTTTCTGTATCTTTTACCGTTTTGGAAATAATCGCAAAAAACCGAAAAAATGCCCCCCTTTCCCCCCTTTTTTAAAGGTTGCGGCACGTTTTTTAGGGTGCAAAGTTGATATTCGGAATCAGCGCCCCAAAATACATATAACAAAATTGAGAAATAAACTTCTGTATTTTTTTCCTGACGAAAATACGATATTATTGGACTACCTTGCTATACAAACGAAATAATAGTCGAATAAGTGCATTTATCGCCGATTTTTTATACCCGTCACTATGTGAAAGGGTATATTAACTTTGTCATGAAGTTTGCAACGCACAGAAGGAACCACTTCCGACTATATAAAGTATATATATTATTGATCAGTGTGACGAGAGAACAAGATACAAGATACAAGTTTCTTTTTAGTGCACGCTGTATATATGTCGGAACGAATGGAATCGGACCATGGGGTCATGGGGCTGCCATATAGATCAACCTCAGAAAATTAGGTTCTTCTAAGAAAAACTTTTTTCTTTATGAACCAATTTTAACTAAACTTCACCCAAATGTGTTCCTAGTAAAGCCTCAAAACATACATAGGAACGGATGAAATCGGAACACTACGTCTTAGGGATGTCATACAAACCAACCCCTGAAAACTAAGTTCTTCTAAGAAAAACTTTTTCTTTTTTAATCCGACCTTAACCAAACTTCACCCAAATAGGTTCCTAGTAAATCCTTAAAACATATATAGGAAAGGATGAAATCGGAACACTACGAGATAGGGCTGTCATACAGACCAACCAATAGAAATTAGGTTCTTTTAAGAAAAACTGTTTTCTTTATGAAACAATCTTAACCAAACTTCATCCAAATGTGTTTCTAGTAAAGCCTCCAAACATATCTAGGAACGGATAGAATCTGAACTTTACATCATAGGGCTGTCATACAAACCAACCCCTGAAGAAAAACTTTTTCCTTTTTAATGGAAATGGGTTCCTAGTATTAACTGACCAGACGTTCAGCATTTTGACCTGTCGTACAGCATTGGGAAATGTACAGCAAAACGTACAGCATTTTCCATGCCACAATATGAAACCTAAATCCTGTGATCAGTCTTGCCTGCTTTTATGATGCAAAATTGGGCCCCTGTATGGTCGATATTTAGCGAGATAATCGCATTTTAATGTTTAACAATGGCTCATTTTCGACAGCTCGGGAACCGTTCCCGATCTTTTTGAAATTTGGTTCAGTCTCCAAATTACACGGTTCAACCTATCCGCAATCGAATGTTATGGCTGCCCAAATCAGCGTTTTGAGTTTTCTATTTGAAAATTGTCCATCACTCGAAAATTTGGAAAACTTTGAAATTCAGAAAACGTGTAAAACACCGTATACTATTTGGTGAAAATTTCAAGGCTCCATCTGTCAAGGTTCAGAACTTACAGCCGTCGAAAGTTGCGATTTAAAGTATAAAGTTTGACTCATACACGATCGATATTTAGCGATATAATAAAACTTCAATTATTCACTTTCGATAACTCGGAAAACAACGGAAATTTCTGAAACTGGCACATTTGTAGAGCTACTTGGCGTACATTTCCTCCATAAGTTTCAAGGTCCTACCTATCTGAGTTCGGAAGTTACAGCTGCCCTAATTGCACTTTTGTGGTTTTTAATTGAAATTTTATCCATAACTTGAGCGGAATTTTGAAATTTCGCAGACCGGTAGAGCATCGCACTGTCCATTTTTGGTGAACATTTCGCGGCTTGATACCAAGACTCTGAAGTCACAGCCGTCAAAAGATGCGATTTGAATTTATATTTTCTATCACAAAACGATGAAAAATCCGCTGCTGTACTGCACGCGATTCCCTTATCCCCTCTTTTCACCCTAAAGAAGGGAGTCTGTATGAGTTTTAGATCAGGGTTTTTCCCTCAACATGTCCTTCGAATCCGTTAAAAATTTTTACACCAGGGGACCAGCCTATATAACCATACATGGAAAGCCACCACCAGCTTAAGAATTCTCGGGTCTCGGCCCATCTCATTGGGTTTCGTTTATCTATTGCAATAAACGAAACGAAGTTTTTAAATAAGTAGGTACTTTGCGGCCATCATATGAAAAGCCAGGTGCCACATCATCCGACAGCCCTTACAGTTATTTTTGAAACCTTTTTCTTCTTCTATTTTATATGTGTTTAAGTATAATCTTATTTGAAGTACTCTTTTTTGTGTTTTTCGTGTTAAAACATACGTTTGTTCTTCATATATTGATGATTTTTTTAAGGGGAAAAATGAGAACTATAGGGCTCCCTGTTTTGTATTAACAGAACTTTGCCTTCCCAAGAAGAAGATATCACTCATGAAGGGAAGATGAATATGAGGTTATTATTAGAGATGTAACGGATGTCCGCATCCGCATCCGCAATCGCGGATTATCCGCATAAAAATTAAACTCCGCATCCGCATTCTCATCCTCATCTTATAAATATTTACATCCGCATCCTCATCCGCAATCCTCATTTTTGTATGCAGACAATTAGCGGATATATGCGACCCACGTGCTACTTTGTAACTATAAAGAAATGCATTGAGACAAATTGTACTCTGTATCGTACACACAACTGAGCTTCAGTTTGTCGGTCAGCACAGCAGGAGCGCGTTCCATTTATATGATCTGAGTAGTCAGCGATGACTACAGCTACGACTACGAGAGAATTAAGGAACGCAATCCGGTTCGCATTTTTGTGACTAGTGTTTGAGTGGTTTTGTTTTAAATGAATTGTACTGAGGCGGGTGAAGTGCGTTTTTTTAAGGTGAAGCGAAGTAAGGAAGTATGCAACTTTTTAATTTTTAACCACACTAATCAGAGGAATTTCAACTTTTTTTTCATCTTCATGAAAAGTGTGAAACCTAAATATTTTTGTCTACATATTCGATCATATCCTCATATCCACAGAGCTGCCTGTAGAAATATGCTGAGATATTATCGCCAAAACGGGCGATGTGCCTACACTGCAGGTCGAGCAACGCGAAACCATGGAGCGGTATAAAGAACGAGGCAAGGAAGAAGAAGATTCGATCATATCCTCATCCGCACCCTCACCCGCATCCTCAAAAATTTCTCCATTAATATCCGCATCCGCAACCGCATCCTCAATGTTATACTATTTTGCATCCGCATCCGCATCCTCATCCGCTAAACAAGATCCGTTACATCTCTAGTTATTATATGGCATGCATACTTGTCGTATCCGTCCTGGTTTTGGCAAGACAGTCCTGCCTTTTCAACTTTAACCTGTCGTCCTGTCAAAACGCTAAAAGTCCTGATTTTGTCCGGTTTTGTCCTGTTTTTGGACGTCGAAATGGCATCTTACCAAATGACGAATATGACATAGTTTAATGAAGACTACATTTAAATGTTGAAGAAATTCACAAATAAAACAATTGGCTTTTACGACAGTCGGTTGTTTAATGTAAATTGTCGCGGAGCTAACCACTGTTAAAAGGGCCAAGCGCTGCGAAAACCCCCTTCGCCTCGCCATGCGATTATTGCTCTTTACTTAGTCCAGGAGCATTCTTGACAAATACTATTTATGGAACAGGATATTGAAGACATGCAGTTTCCTAAGATTAATGCCCAAACATGCATGAGTATTAAATAGAATTCTCCCCTAATCAAACTACACCAAACAAGCCTTTCAGTTTCCAAAAAATCTACACTTAATGCTGAAAAATTCGAAAGTTACGCAAATATCACAGATACTCCAGGCGTTTGGTAAAATCAGAGTGCATGCCAGGCACTGTCTGAGATTATTTTAGAAATCGGTAGGGGCTTAGTCCTAAAGCTTAAATTTAAGTTTGCACCACTTGGAAAATTTTCTAACGGTACTTATCAGGGTTTTTGTCTTGTTTGGGTTTTTTGTGTATATCTCCGCTCCTGATGGTTGGACTTTCAAAAGAAAGACACTAAATTGTTCGGTACAAAATTGCCTTAATCTTTTGTATTCTGACTGTTCATCTCAAAGCAGTAGATAAAATGCTACAGCGTGTCAAAGTGGAAAAACCCGTTTTGTTCATCAGTTTTTTGCAAATAAGTCGATAACGGTGAATATTCACTAAATAATTTATCATAGTTCACTTGTAGCTTATTGAATTCCCTACAATCCAGAAAAAAAATTAAATCGATACGATCATCCACAACCGAGATATGCCCAAGAGAAAGTCGACGATCTGAGATAGCAATACATTCTACGGGTATGTACTAGGGATGTCGAAAACCAGCCCATAACCCGATTTTCGCTTTTTTCCGTTTTTTTTTGCAAAGCCGGTCAGGTCAGACCGTCCAGTTTTAACCGGTCTCAAAGTACCGGTTTTCCGGTTAACCGAATCTTTTCATTGATTTGCTTAGAATTCTAGTAAAAACATGCGTACACACTCGTATTGCTATAGTTCGTATCGTATGCAAAATTAAATCAAA
Source organism: Microchrysa polita (assembly GCA_949715475.1). Taxonomy (NCBI): domain Eukaryota; kingdom Metazoa; phylum Arthropoda; class Insecta; order Diptera; family Stratiomyidae; genus Microchrysa; species Microchrysa polita. The sequence continues at coordinate 13,374,157 of OX454418.1, read as the reverse complement.
GCTACAAGGATAAGTAATTTGACGAAGCGACGGTTCTACGAGTAATAGCAGTAAGGAGAGTGTTCGAAAATATGTTTAAGGGCTGGAACTTGGAAACGAAATTTTTCATTGGGGACAAGTAATAGAATTGCATACGGAAAAATCATGAAAATATAAAAAATTTTATAAATTTGGAAAGAATTTTTGTCCCGGTTTTAACCGGATGGACAAACAACCGTCCGGGTTAAAACCGGGAGGAGGAAAAAACCGAAAAAAAATGGTTAACCGTTCCGGTACTTTCGGTTTTCGGACTAACCGTCCGGTTTTTGATATCCCTAGTATGTACCAACACTCAGTTGGGCTTTACTTGGCGGCCAGTTGTCTTTCGCTGCAGATAGAGAGAGATATGTTCATTACGCGACACGCTTGCGAACAGTGACTCCATTAGCGGTATTTTTGTAAATGAAAGTCAATTTGACAAACTTTTTTCGAAATAGTTTTGTTTGTTTGTTTAGTTTCGCCATGAGTTTTTGTTTTGTTTGTGCAAAATCCTTAAACGAAGGTGACGTTGTATCCGTACATTGATTGAGAGATGCATTGAACGTGGTCTAGGGAGCATGAAGAAATTTTGGGAAATGTGAATAGTGTTCTAATGCATCAATCATGTTGGAAAATTCAACAATTCAACAGTCAGCTGAGTTTATTTTTGAGTAGACCACAATCTTCAGAGGTATGAAGCAGGAGGCATAGTTGGCCAATTGAAGAAAAAAGAAAAGATTTGTTGATATACTGCAAAATTATTTAACCAATCATGGTTTCTTAGTATCCCAGGCTGTAGAGGATGCGGATACACAAATTGTTCGAACGGCTTTAGGCATGTCGTCCAGGTTTGACTCAATTTTCATCGTTGGAGAAGACGTTGATCTGCTGGTTATATTGTCAGGTATTGGATATCATGTCTAGAGCGTCTATTTTAAAAAATGGAGCGAGGATCTGAAAATACAATTTTGTATTCATCAACAGGTTTAAAACACCAAACTCTTTCATAGGATATACTTTTTCTTCACGCCTTCACAGGGTGTGATACGACTTCGGCCGTTTTTAGATATGGAAAAAGTAGGCTTCTCTCCTTTTTAAAGAAGAAGGAACATACTCACGTTTTACAATCGCTCGAGGTTTTTAAAGCAGAGTGCTCAGATGCAAACACTATATGCACTATCAGAAAGAATGTTTTCATTGCCTTCTACGGAAGTACACGTAACGACACATCACTAAGCGATTTCCGTTTCAAAATTTTTGCTCGCGCAGGAACGAAAATTAAAGCTAATCTTGCTGCTTTGCCTTCCACCAAATCAGCCGCTGATCATCATTCCTTACGAGCGTACCACCAAATACAGACATGGCTCAGCAACGTTTTAAATCCAGAAAACTTGGGCAGGAAGCGCACTCAGGTGGGATTGGAGCCTGTGATGATTTCGGGAGAAATTATCCCTTCATACCTATTAAATATTATTTCGTGCTCTTGTAAAAAAAACTGTGGGACAGCATGTGGTTGTAAGAAGGCTGGACTCACATGTACCAATATCTGTAGAACGTGTTGTGGCAAAATATTCTCAAATGTCGCAGTCATAACCGAAGACATAAATGATGAAGATTGCTACGATGACATTTATGATATTCCAACGTTGGTCCCCCTTCCACAACCAAGTAGATCTGTATATCATATTCAGGATTTTACTGAAGAAAATAATAAAAACGTACCCTCATCACTAAATAAACCATCCAAAATTAAAAGAAAGTAAATTAGGTACTTTATCCCATTAGTGAACTGTCAGGTTTTTGGAAAACCTTACTTTATGGGGGTGAACCTATTTCAATTTCCGCTACTGTATTACAAATATCGGGTGAGTAAAACGTCCCTTTCAGATGAGGAGGAAAGATTTTTGGAAAATTTAATGATGAAAAATGCTAACATAGAATGGTTACCGCAATCGCCTGTTCTGATGGCTTCAGACTTTTTTCCCTCAAAAAGAAGGTATTCGTCAACAAACTACAGACTTTAATAGTGTTAAAATAGAAAATTTGAGCAGAAATTGCGCAGATCACAGCCGTCGCACTCCAACTTGTTTTCCAAAATGTCGTGCAAAGACCCGAAGCTTCACCATCCTAACTGCATCTGCAACAAATTATACCTAAAAGTATGTACGAGTATAACGCATAGTTACTTCGGAATGCTCACTTTCTTTCGGGTATATCTCGGCTGCAGCTGATCGTATCGACTTAATTTTTTTTCTGGATTGTAGGGAATCCAATAAGGTACAAGTCCACTTTTATTAATTTTTGCGCGAAAAATCACCGTTATTGACTTATTTGCAAAAACCTGATTTGAAAAACTGTTTTTTCAACTTTGACACGCTGTAACATTTTACCTACTGCTTTATGGTGAACAATCGCTATGCCAAAGATGAAGAAAATTTTGTACCAAACAATTCGGTGGTCTTTTTTTGGAAATGCTACTATTGGGAGCGGAGATATACGCCGGAAACCCAAACAAGACAAAAACCTTCATAAGTACCGTTAGAAAATTTTTCAAGTGGTGCAAACTTAAATTTAAGCTTTCTGACTAATACCCTATCGATTTCTAAAATAATCTCAGACAGTGCCTGGCATGCACTCTGAAGCCCGATTTCACGACCGATCGCCTGGAGTAAGATGCATTTGTGTTTTTGGTTGTCCTGCCAAACGACGACTTTTGCTGCGCTTGTCCTCATTTTATCGAAAAAAAATATACGAGCCTTAGGCATGCATCATGACCTCGTGAGATGTTATTATTTCTCCAAATAGGCGCGAATAGGGTGGCGAGAATATGGCTGAGTATTTTCCTGAAAACCGAATTCTGCAAGAACATAATGTGTACAGCATTGGGCCTTCGGGAGTCTGCTCACCTTATCCTAGTAAATCCTTAAAACATATCTCGGAACGGATGGAATCGGAACATTACGTCATAGGGCTGTAATACAAACCAGCCCCTTCAAGTGTCTTCCTGGACTAGCATCCAGGAACAGATGGAATCGAAACACGTCATAGGGCTGCGATAGAAATTGTTAGCACAAAAGGAGCTTAAGTTTCATTAAAATATGACGGGTATTCAAATTTCGGCCGCACCCGAAATTAGCCTCGGTCTCGTTTAAATTTGCAAAACCATCTACATACAACGCCAGGAAGTAGAAAATCTGCATTGCCAGCGGGCCGGGCATTGCGCTTCGTACTAGTGGGAGGATTGCCATAAATTTGCTATTTCATTCAAACCAATGAAATTCATAATTTCGTTGGCAGCCGAGTAATAATGGAGATTTTCTACTTCAGGGCTATAGATAAAGGTTTTGTAATCTTGGTAATAGAATCGTATTTACATTGAAAGAATGCAATACAAATATCGGTTCACAATTTTTATCAGAAGTAGTAGAATTAAGTGACCAGTAAGTAGGTAAGTAGCAATGCGAAAAAGTAAGTAGATCTACTTACTTTTAGCTAGAGTTGGCAAGCCTGGTCGTAGCCGATAACCTGCATTGCGTACTATACTGCAATACTGGATTTGAGAGTTACTATTTGCAATTACACACAAATGTACATACATATCTACAAACGAATTATGTATGCGCTTTATCTCCTCTCAAGTAGCATCAAAAACTAGAATTAAGATTATGCGAACGTTTACAGGGTGTATCATTTGAAATACCATTTGTGATAAAGAAAAATATAAATACATATATTTTTTGGAATATAAATATATTTTTTTATATACAATTTGGTAGATCTTTATGAAAATGACCATTACAAATCTCCCACATTTTTCTTACAAATTATACTGATTCTTCGCGAATTCTTGGAGCAATTCTGTTCCGTCTTAACATTTTATTTTACATTTACTCAAACAAATTACTTAAATCAGACGAATGAGGTTGCAGGGCAGCTCAAATAATTCACGCAGCGCCCGCTCTAAGGGGGGGCAAGCCGGGCGGTCGCCCGGGGCGCCAAATTTTCGGGGCGGCTTTTTGGCCAAAACACGAATAAAAAAATCGAAAAACCAAAAGTAAGAACTGAATATCAACTTGGATTTAGTGTAAAACAAGCCATGACAACTACAGATGAACTAAAAAGGGGTTTAACAAAATAAGAAATAAGGCTTTGTTTAAGTAAAGAAGCACAAAAATTGCTTCTTTAGGAAACGCCTTACTTTTTAAATTTATCAACTGTATCATTAGTTCTCTTTTGAAAGTTGTGTTTTAAAGATGCAAAGTTCTTGCTAGGCTTTGAAGAGCCCATACAATTGATATACGAAGTACTGCATTTAGAATCTTAAAATGTTTAGTGAGATTTGCCTAAATTTTACGTTTGTGATGCTTGCAAAGTTATGTGCTAATTAAGTTCTTCTTTAAAAAGAGACTTATTGGAGAATGGTGTGCTTATTTCGTCCTCCAATTGAAAAAATTCCTATTCTTTTCATCAGAATTAAGGATTTGCTAGCATTATCCCTAATTCTTGTCAAAGGGAAGGGCTTCCTGATTTTGAAATGGCTTGGACTGCTATCCATTCTCATAAGGATAACTTTTGTGTTTCTGATATTTTTCGCTACATGTTCGTTAAATGGTGCAGAAAGTGCCGCTAGTGGTGATAAAAAGAAAGAAAAATTCTTTTTTCGAGAGCTGATAGCATAAATATTCCCTATCCGTTGACCGCACCGAACAAATTACAAAATTGATCTCCCCAAAATCTCTAACCCTCCCAGCGTGTCTTGTCCACAACTTTGATGTTTTGTTCGCGGTTTTGCAAACCCCGATCAGTGTGGTTGCGTCCTAATATTTTTATTCAGTCTGTTGCGTCAGATCTCGTCCACTAAGTAAATATTGAACCTCCGGAGAAACCATAAGAAATTAGAAGCACATAAAAGCGTTAAAAAAAATCTTCTATGAGAAATTTCTTGCCCAAATGCACCGTTTTCAACACAATTTCTTTTCGGATTTGGCAACAATTCAACTTTAATTCATGATTCATCAAGAATTGGGTGGTCAAAATTAGGACAAGGTAGTTTAGATTCCAGCAAAATGAGGGATGTACATTGTACACATTGCCAGAGCCGCAATAACAGTCCTCCCCAGGCACGCACAGAGGATTTACGGGGCCCGGGGCATATAAATAAAAGTGGCCCCTTTGAGAAAAAGAACATTTGTCCTTGGAAACTCTATAAATGTTGTTCCTACTACAGGATGCCAGGATGCTGGTACATGAGAGAGCGGCATTAGGGTAGATAGATAGGGCGCTCGTCTTCGAATCATAGGTTCGCGGGATCTAATCTCATTGTAGGCGCAGGTAATTTTCTATGCTTAAACATCATAGAGGTGTGAGCATTTTTATCAAAAAAAAAAAAACAATTGATGAAATCATTAATTTAATAAACGTTACAACAAGAACGCTATTCTCAATGTAAGTATGCAAAGAGTCAAAGTAGCTCTTAGCAAAGTTATTTTAAGTACGATGTTCTTAATTTTAGAAGAAAAACTGTAACGTCAAAATCATGTTTCAAAATACTTGGTTTAAGATCGATCCACAGTTTTTAGTCATCAGTCGCAGTCACAGTAATTTCTCATTCAAATTGACAGATTGTCAGTCAATCAATTAACTTGTATGGAAAGTGACTGTGACTAATGACTGAAAAGTGTGGATCGACCTTCAAGAGTGTTTTCGATTGATTTCACTCTACTTTTTTTCTCAGTGTAGGGGGCCTACTCAAGAAGTTGGCGGCAGGGCCCAGAGTAAAGTGGTTCCGTCACTGCTGATGGCATTGCAAAAATCGAAATTCTTGTCTCTTCATAAACGTTACTAAGACCGAGTGTGCACTGATCCATATGAGAACAAAAGTCTAAAACCAAACCAGTAGAAAACGTTGAGAAATTTTGCTAGTTCGAGAGCATAGTTACAGATAAGACTACAATGAGTTAACAACAATCAGAGAGAGACTTGAATAAATATAAGTTTATGGAAACTAAATAAGAAGTAGTCATTTAAAGGGGATCCATCGTTTTCAGTTTCTCGGGTAGCACTTTCTCTATAAAACACACATAGTTCGAGGACACTCAGATTTTAAGAGAATACCGATTAATTAGATCAATTTCGGCAGAGTGTGCTGTTGATTTCAACACCTAAAATATATCAAGATCAGTGCCAATATTAGATTTAGCAATTTTAATTGAAAAAAAGTAGGTGAAGGGAAATATAAGGTCCTAGAAATGCTTTAAATAACGCAAAACAAGATAAATAGAGATTTAAATAAAATTTATCTGACATCAATTCGTGTAATAATTTTGCAGACGTATGCGCACTACGAGACCACTGTCCTTGCGGGGCCCTCTCCAACGCGGGGCCCGGGGCAAATTGCCCCTTTTGCCCCACCCTCTGTGCGCGCCTGGTCCTCCCTAATATATTTCCGGACATGCTAATATCAGGATTTGGCTAAGTTCCGCCGATTTAGCTAGCTCTAGCCTTATACTCTATAACAACTCGCGAAATGATGCCATTATGAAAATAAGCCACTCATGTTTAAACCACTGAAGAAACTCGTCCACGAAGAGACCCGGCTAATTTATGTTTATCCGCTCCACCATTTTTTTGGCATACCATTTTCCAGAGCGGAGTTTTCTTAAATGTGTTGTTGTGTTGAGGAAAACAAATGCTCCCATTAATTTTCAATTTCTTACGTCATTCTAAATTCCGCAAGGCTTGACATCTCTATATTTTTTGCCAGTGGTGAATAGCATGTGCTCGGGAAATTCAATACTTAGCCTTAATTTTGGAATTTCAAACAAACTCTCTAGAAGGCCTTGCTCAACTGAGCTGAATTGCGCTTAAGAGTATGAATGATGGCGGAACAGGTTTCTACTACAAACTATCTGGGCTTTCTCAGTGGGTAGACATTCTATTCTCTGAATTACTATAGCGTTGGTTCGAATCCCACTGTGACTATGAATTTTTGTGTTGATATGTGATACTACGGCGCGGCAGCCATTGTGGAATCGATATGTTACAACGACCAAGAGCTGCCAAAATCACTCGGTTCAAGAATAAAAAGTCTCTTAAATCGCTTCTACAACAACAACGACATAACATGTGCTATCTACTATCAATCTGCCTGGTACTTCACCTAAGGGGCGGCAATTTGTCCTCTTGCCCGGGGCGGCGTAAGTGCTAGAGCGGGCGCTGAATTCACGTATCGTGGACATCCTTTCAAAAAAATGGATGTGTCATTTCATGACAAGCAGGACGCTAAGTGAATCAAGCAATCAAGTGTCCCAAATTTTAAGCAGGATTAAACACCGGGTTTCCGAGTTATTTTAAGGGTTTCATTCTGAAACGTTAAAGTTCGATTATCTCGTTAACGTTTGATCAAAGAGGGGTTAAACTTTACACTTCAAATCACATCTTTGGGCCGTTGTAACTTTCGGACGCTAATAGCAAGAACCCTGAAATTGTTAATAATAATGGACACTGTAGTGCTTTAAATGTTTGCTAAATTTCAGAATTATCCCAACACGATTCCCGAGTCATCAAAAATGTTCGATTGAAGAACACAACAGGTTTGTCCGCATGTAATTTCATGTTTCTCCTTCCGATATTCCAACAAAGAAACTTTATATTTATTTAATTAAAATATTTTGTATATAACCCTATCTAACTTTGTTCAAACTCTAATAAGAAAAAACTGAACATCGCGGATACTTTCTAGAAAATTTCACTAACTTACTCTACACACAAAGAAATAATTCAAAAACTTCCGAGAGAATTAAATAACTTATCCGGGCTGAGAATTAGATGGGACATTAATTGAAACCATTTTCTACCGGATTCTCAACATGAATAACGCAAGAGCCATTATCAAATGGAAGTATAAAACGAGATTGGCCAATTTCAAAAAAGCCAAAGCTATTTTCCAAATGAAGAGAGACAACGAACAACGAATGACGCTCTATTTTAGGAGCTACTACGAGTATAACCCGGCTATACCCACTTCGGAAGTCCGTCAGACTTTCCAAGTATGTTTGTATGTACTACAAGTATAAAATGGCAAGTAGAAACCAAGTTAAAGACGATTTAATTAATTGAATCAATTTCTCATCGTAGAAGATTACCTTGAAATCTGTCTGTGTACTCCTATGAGTGCTGTGTGGAAGGAGAAAGGATGATTTTCAGAAAACGAATCTCTTGAGCTTGTAAAACATACAGCTGAAGCTCATATCACACTTGAGACTGCAAAACACTCTGATATACGAGTTGGAGCGATGCACTCCAATGTAAACCAAAAACGAAGGATAATTCAGTGAAAAATGAACTCCCATAGTCCCATTGGCCATTCGGTGAGTGAAAATAATCGGAAAGGAAAGGATCGTTTATCATTTGGAAGTTTCGCTAGTTTACTCGTACAGTGTCCAGAATACGATAACATGAGAGTGAGTTGAAAATTTTTGTCAAAGGTCGGTGTCGTCGTCGCCGTTAGCTTTTTTGTCGTCTCCCTATTCCTGGCACGACCTTCGTCATCGTCATCGGTACATACTCTGTGTAATCCTTCGGAGACAGAAACAACGTTATGTATTTTAGAAAGGATCACGGACATCGAATTTCGATAGTCCGACAACATTATTGCCTCTATTGATGGAGGCCGAAGGAATTAAAATGGTTGACTGAATATAGCCTCAAATTCCATCAAATTTTCAGCACTTTGGCCCATGTGAATAGACTGATGAGTGGTTGGATGGTTGTGATCGCCTTAGATTTTTTTGCAATGAAAAGGATAAAGTATCGACTCGGAAATTTCGATTTAATCTGCTCATAAGCGGAGCATTGCGTTCGATAGACTATAGATGGACTGACATGGGTCGCGGAAGCGACACTGTTGGTTTATTTAGAAAGTGTGTACGTAATAAATTCTGAAGATGGCTATAAATAAACTTAGAAGATGATTAATTCCCTTAAAATCGATCTAAGACACTCTCAAGGAGTGAACAATGAAAACAACCTATGTTATAAGTAGCAATAGATGATAAATGGTCCGATGTTCTTTGAACTCCAAACAATAAATCTTTCCCATATATCCCATACATGTTTCAACGAGAGCGTGAAATGTCCTCATTAAACATTTCACGACCCTACCATATACTGTAGAAGATGAAATTCATTAACCTAGGACATGAACAAATTGCTGTGACACAGATCTTATCCGTTTGTCTTCATCCTTCCTTGCCACACTTGCCACCCACGCAATACGCCAGGGAGACGAGGACCGTGATGAGACATAGACAAACAAATGACAACAATGTTGTTGAACAATGCACATTAACGATTGTTGTCGTCGTCTCTGACTTAATTATTTACGAAATGTTTGATTAATTTTTTCCTTGAGTTGTTATAACCGTATGGCGTGGATGTCGTATAATAATGAAGGCAACTCCTATCCCCCTCAGTTTTTGAAACAGACTCGTGTGCAATTTGGCAGTTGATCGGAATTAATTAGTCAATCTTTGGTATGAGTTCATGAAGGAGATTCGTTTGAATAAACACATTAATACTGTATAGCACGTCGCACAAAATTAGCAATTTGGATATAAATTGTACGAAAATATGGTTCCAGGCAATATCGAGTGGTGGAAGGACTTAGGTCAAGTCAGATTAAGCTGAACAGGCAAACAAATTAAAATAATAAATAATGTGCTATAATCCTTAATTGAGAACATAGAAACCCAGCCTGTTAAAAGTCCAAAACGGAGGTCACCCGATATTCTTTGAACTCCATAGATGATTTGGTTCACCCTGATGGCTTAACCAGGCAGCTTTATCTGTACCCTAGGTCTAGATCGTAGACATCTCCGACGCAAATTATGAAAAAGCTTGATTTTGATTTTCCCTACTTAGTTACCACCTAGCCACCAAAATTATACGCTCTTCCAAAAGCTATTTACATCAAGGGTTGGTTAATTAATAATCCCATTTTATGGCTTTTTTTATTTTCGACCAACACAATACATTTTTCCCGACTTGATAAATTTGTATTAAACATATTGATTACTACGGAAATGAAGTCAACATTCACAGCATCTCCTCTCGCCAAATCTACACAGATAGGAAATACAGGGTGGCACACGGGAACCTGCCAAAAAGACGTCATAAAAAGTCGTAAATTCATGCTACGAAAATTTGTTTGTCATTGAAACACATACGACAGTTACGGGATTTAAATGGCAGGGTGCCATTAGCAAAGAAAAACCATGCTTCAAAATTGTGTCAGTTTTCATTACTAAACTTTTAGAGTAGTTTCTTTCACTTTCCGCAGAAAAAGTTCAATTCGGCCGATCTCTTCGTGGGTGGATTCAAAGTACGCCTGTTTTTTCATAAATGCATAATTTCATAAGCCCAAAGAAAACGCGGTCAAGCCTGGTTAAGCCGCGGGACCGATTGGGACGTCGAAGAATTTTGATATGACCAGGGCCGGACTTAACTTGTATGTTGCCCCTGTACCAGTAGTTTAGCTTGAAAGTTGTAGGAGTCGCATATACATTATATGGTAACATTAACCGACGTATCTAATATGAACATTTTTTTTCAGTAACCCATGTTATTCGTTTGCTAGCAAATATCCTGCTTCCCATACGGACGTAACCAGATGTCCTTTCTGAAATTATTTAAAAAAGCATTGGAGCTCGTATGATTACATGAAAACATTCCATTCGGCTACACATGTTATTCAAATTGCGTTCAGAATGTTTCCACATTACCTACTCAATTTCTGAGACTTACTGTTTTCCCATTGTCATTGATATAATTAACCCAAGTTCCGATTTCGTGATTTTTTTTTATTTTTCGGATAAAAAAATTTTGTCATTTTAAACGATTTTTTTTGCCAGTGGAATTTTTAATTTTTCTTCAAAGCATGACAATTTAAACGTAAAATTTGTGAAAAATTAATTTAAACCCATTCACACGTTGGAAACATGATACCAGAAAATAAAGACAATGATATTCAATGCAGAGAGATTTGGACCCTTCTCGAAACCAGATCGTGCACTCGTCACTGCTGCTTCTCATCCATGCTTAAATTGGGGATAGACTGAATGGACGTGTTACTTTTCTAGACAGCTGACGGGTTTAAAAATGTAAAAAGTGATGCATTTGTCTGCCGGATGGAGAAATGAAACTTTTCCTTACAAACAAAACAAAAACTCTTCAGGCGCGTCAATGCAACTAATGACTTACATTGTTTATTGAGTGTGACAATGCGAAGATCATACATTCCGTTAAAAAAAATAAAAACTAGGTACATGGAGGAGCTTCTGGAGGACACCTTGGTGTGAACAAGACCTTGGAAAAAGTTCGAGAACGATTTTATTGGCTGCATGCAAGGGACGAAGGCGAGAAATGGATCCGTGGTTTCCTCACTTGTGCTGCTGTCAAGGGTCCAAAGCGAAAACCAAGATTGAGGATGCAAACGTACAAGGTCGGAGTCCCATTCGAACGAATAGGTGTGGACATTGCAGGACCGTTTCCCGCGACTGATGAAGGAAACCCCTACACATTGGTTGTGATCGACTATTTCAGCCAGTGGCCGGAAGTGTATCCAATACCGAACCAGGAGGCTAGCACTGTTGCGGACCGAATCGTGTTGGAATGGGTGAGTCGATATGGAGTGCCACGAGAACTTCACTCGGATCAAGGGCGAAATTTCGAATCACAAATGTTCGCGGAAGTCGGCTCGTCACTGGGGATACACAAAACGAGGACGACACCACTTCACCCACAGTCAGATGGCATGGTAGAACGGTTGAATAAAACACTGAAAGAACATTTGGCCAAGGTGGTGAAGGAAAACCAAAGTGTCTGGCATAAACGAATTCCTCTATTTCCCCTGGTATATCGTTCTGCAGAACATAAGACGACTGGCGAAACACCATCCCGGATTCTATTTGGGAATACCATCCGGCTGCCGGCTGACATTCAATTCGAAAGTCCTTCAACTGTGCCAGGAACCGTCACCGAACATGTAAACAACCTGAAAGAGAGAGTGCTTCAAGTACATCGACAAGTGCGGAATCGGATCAAGATATCGACTGGCCGAATGAAGACACGGTATGACTTGCGTGCCAATGCAACACCATTCACAGAAAATGATCTTGTATGGTTCTACAATCCTCGAAGGCGAAAAGGACTCTCACCAAAACTACAACGCTATTGGGAAGGTCCATACCGGATCGTCAACCGAATAATGAAGATGAAGGTGGTTCACTCGGATCGACTAGCACCCTTCTTCGATAACGACGATTGATTCGGGGCGAATCAGCTTAGGGAGAGGGCAGTGTTAGAGACGTCAAATCACAGTAAACTGTGTATTTGTGTGCATGCATGATGTTTATTTATGATTCGCATTCTCCCATTAAATTTCCTTGTTAATCGTTAGAGACGTCGAATCACAGTAAAATGAGAATTCGTGTGTTTGCATGATGTATGTATTTGTGATTCGCACTCTCATTGAATTTCCTTGAGTATATAAGGAAGACAGAGAACGATCAGGAGCAGCGAAGGGGAAGGGAAGTTTAGCTTTGAGCACCAGGAGGCGAGAACTGGAGAACGAGCGAAGCAAGAAGCAAGTGGAGAAGAACCCCCCGAGCCTACAACAATACATATACTAATTACATCCTTTGAAATGCTCCAAATTAGTATAAGAGCCATTATGATGGCTACGTATTGCCTCTTTCATAAAATCCATTTCGCCCGATCAATCAACTTTATCAAGGGCTTTTCATTAATCTAATTACGCCTTTGATTGCTAATTCATTTGAATTGTCGTTATTCCAATCATGTTTCCATGTGTCAACACATCCCCTGTGTTGTTGCTCTGTTCAAGGATTCGTCGAATCGTCTCGATTTGAATGGCAGCCGACAGCCCTTTCGTTATATCCGATGACAACGACTCGACTAAATAGTGAAACGTGATGTTTTTCCAAAGTTCCTCGTTTGCTATTCAGCTTAAATTGAAAGATTGACTTCGCTTCGCACTTCGTCCATATAGTTGACAAACAATTTCCCACTCGAAGACATGACCTCATGCAATTATTTCAGGAATGAAGTCGAAGTAAATCCAGTTCTAATGGTAATTTGATAGTTCCTTCCGGATGACATTTTCGAAGAAGGTGCGGTCTGATAGGAATCTTTATTGTATTTAGCATTGACTAAGTTCTCTTTTATCCCTATATGGTTCACTTTAATCCAATCGAGTCGAGTGACGTTGTTGGTCGTATTGTACAATTGACATCAGCGTAGTGTCGCTATTAACGAAGATTCTAATGGTTAAATCTTGTTCGTCGTCTTGAGTTTCGACATAGATTCTCCGCTCTCTTGGTGTATGTCCTTATGGTAGCGCAAATCGAACCCAACATAGAAATTAAATTGTTCGAAGGATACGCTATACATCCTGAGGTTAACCGTCCAACTGGCAACATAAACCCAATAGTATATGTAGTCCCAACCCCAGGCAAGGATAGCACAAACGGACCGGCAAACAGTCGTGCTATGGAACGTTTCTGATTTGAGCAACGGCTATAAAGTCGAATAAAGCAGAGAGAAAATATATAGAAGCATTTCAGCATTGGGTAAATTGCTCTGACGGCAACCATGTCAGTGTGTTAAGATAAAAGTATGGAGGAGGATATACCCGCAACAATGGTCATACAGAGCGGAACATCCTTCTTATAGCAAATACAACTTCTATATGTATGCGTATACATATCCATAGTTGAGCAAATGCAGAAGGACGAAGTTGAATGACTTAGTTATGGTATCGATAGCCAGAATCCAGAACACAGCAGGAATACGAGAGCGCACTCCGTCAACACAATATATGAGAATTGAAATGGGCCACTTAAACATGATAGTGCCAATCTCTGCTCCATGGCTCCTTATCGGGGTGTACTGGGATGCGATTATCGTTCGATCAAAGATTGCATTTTGCGTAGTTTTTCTTCAACTTTGTTGGAAAGCGCTGACGAGTTTTCGGTGCAATGAACTTTCATAAAAAGCAATGAAATGTAATTGCAGTGAAAGGTCCCGATCTAAATGTAATTGTCTGTAATTGTTTCTCAAATTCTCGAGGAATCAGTGTGCCAGGAATATTTACGATCATAGTCCTTTCATTGCGCTCACTATATCGGACAAAGCCGGCTGTATTGGATATTGATTGAATTCCACGAGTTGCCTTAATCGCTCCTGTCGTATCAGCGTAGCATCTGATTACTCAATCCAACACGCAAATTTGCATCCACTAACGAGGAGGCTTTGCAGGAACGAATACGCCATTTGCATTCATTTTCATCCGTAGGCAAATCATTTGTTTGCCATCTAGGAATTCAATTTAAAATTGAAGCTGATTGTCTGTGCTCTAGCTATGAACGAAACACTTTCACGGGTTTATATTGGACAAGTGTTTCGTAATTGAAATTTCCTTTACACACTTGGAAACGTATACGAGCAGGTAGTTCGATTTTGGAACTACTAAGCCAAATTCAAAGTTGATTTCAGTTGGATAATTGAAAGGAAGCATTAATGATTTGCCCAACGTAGCCTGCAGAGATTGCTGAATATATTGTTATATTACATCATTTCATCATCATCATCAATGTAGCATGATAGCCCGCCTGAATCGTTGAGCTCCAATTGTCGCGCTTACGAGACCTTGTCCTCCAGTTTCGGAAGCCCAGCAGCTGGTGGGCGTCTTCACCTACAGAGTTATCCCACCGAGATCTCGGTCGTCCACGCAACCACGCTCCGTCAATTCGTTGGCATGCGATTACCATCCATTCCTTGTACATGCCCCGCCCATTGCAAACGTTGAAGCTTCACGATTTTCGATTGTTAATTATTTTTCACAAATCCATATCTGAAGGCTGCTTCCCTTCTTTGTGGAAAAGCAGTTTCGTCATCCCATCAAAGCAGGAAATAAATCTGACGTGTGCAATTACCGACCAATTTGCATTCAATCAGCTATTCTAAAATTATTAGATGGACTTCGAACTGATTTTCTGTATAGCTTTCTTCAGTAAGTAATTATCCCTGAACAGCACGGTTTTAATAAAGATAAATTTACGTTAACAAACTTACTTTTATATCAAAATAGCATTATAAAGTCATTGGAAAGATCATGTGAAGTATACATTCAATCTATACCGACTTACCAAAAGCATTCGATCAAATTAACATGCGGAAGTTACAAGCTTCTGAATTTGGAGGAAATTTGCTGAAATGGATTTCAGAATTTATTCGAGATCGGACTTTTTTTTGTTAAAATTCATAAGGAGCTATCGAACCCAGGACACGTTACTTCTGGAGTACCTCAGAATTCGCATTTAAGTCCTCTACTTTTTTGTCTCTTTATTAACGATATTTATGAGGTTTTTAACGAATTTGAATATCTGTTTCTTGCTGATGACTGCAAAATTTTTAAGTCTACTAGTTCTCAGGAATACATGTGTACTACTTTCTAAATTTTGCGATTATTGCAATTGGAACAACCTTGAAATTAATATAAGTAAATGTAAATTCATTCGTTTTAAACGAAATAATAGTTCTCTTCTTCTTCTCGTAGCGGTGCAGAAAGGTGTGAAACCTCTGTGCATCTATGTAGGTACGGTTTATGGTTCGTCAATGTTTGTGTCCATGAGGTCTAAGGACAAAAACATAGCTACTGCGATAGGGTTTTCCTACAGCGATATAGGGGTAAGATCAGTGGGCGCAGCGGGGCATTGAAACAAGTGACCCACATCATGAGGAGTACCATTACAGTTTGGACAGATGTTTTGGATATCCGGGTTTATGCGAGAAAGGTACGAATTAAGGCGTGAACAAAAGCCCGACCGAAGCTAGTGTTAATCTAATGGCTCTCGGGAGCCTAATCTCCTCAGGCGAAATTGGTGGTGGGCGCTCTGAGAGGACTCTATTCGCACCTAAACTCGCGATAGATCGATTCACTTCTTCAGTGTGGACCGCTGCAATGGCGGCTCGGTATGTAACTTCATCGTAAGGGTCCCGTTTGTATCCCTGAACCTCTCTCTCAAGGTCTTGTAAACCACGCCTGACATGTCGTGGTGGAGGAATTCGGTCCATGAGATGATTATTGGGATGATCCTCACGGTAGCAACCAACAAGATACTGTTTTGAGAGTAGGAGATTGTGATCACGTATTGGCATCAATTTTGTCTCCTGATGTTAGTGATCCTGGTCAGACATCAGAAGGCAACCTGTCGCGATGCGTAGAGAGTCTGTGTCACATAGACTATGTGTCCAAACTTACCCACTTACCACTTACCCTGTAGCCTAAAACTTCAATCGCTTGAAGTGGAAAGAAGGATCGTGCAAACTACTCGTATTAGGTTGAACAAATTGCAATGGGTTGAAGACATGGTAGCAGCATATAAAGTCCACTTAGAAGTTGTCGAACAACATATAACGTGGCCTGAGCTAGTAGAGGAAATCCACAGAGCAGCTAAAGCCTTGAAATGGTGAAAACAGTCACTATTAACGATAGTGGAATTAAATCAAGGAAAGCATGGTACACAGCGGACTGTAAGAAGCTAAAGAATCGAGTAAGAAACGCATACCGTACAATGCAAAGGCGATACACACCAGACAACATAAAGTCGTACCACACTGCCAGAAATAAATACAATCAACTACTCAAAAATATGAAAATGCAACACGACAAAGACATTATCAACAATCTTAATAGCACGAAGTATAGTTCGACCTTCTGGAAAGAAATAAAAGAATTAAGAAAAAACACCCATATGCGACCCTTAGTTAGTAATGAAAACTGGACCCAGCATCTGCACACCGTCTACACGCCAAATGACACAGCGTTCGTTGAATTACCATCAATATTTGATGTAGAGCTGGACAGGGACATTACCTTTGATGAAGTTAAAGCAGCAATAAAAAAATTGAAAAATAAAAAAGCACCCGGTCCGGACGGAATAACTAATGAGTTTTTGAAGAACCTGCCAGATAATGTTGTACTAACAATATGCAACATAATGAATAAACTGAAAAATGAAAAGCAAGGTCACATTATGGGACATGCTTATCTATCTATGATTTTCAAAAAAGGAGACCCTACAAACGCACAAAATTATCGCCCAATTGCACTACAAAACGGATTGGTTAAAATATTAACAAGTGTACTGAGCAATCGGATTAACCACTTAATTGAATCCCAGCGACTTTTACCAGAGCATCAGAATGGATTTCGACGAGAACGTTGTTGCCTGGACAATATATTCATAATTAAAACCTTGATTGATAAACAAAACGAAATCCAAAAGTCACCTCTTTTTGCGATATTTATTGACTTCAAAGGCGCCTTTGACAGTATTGATCACAACATGCTATGGCAACATTTAGCTTCAAATAAAGTGAGTACTCAAATCATAGAACTGATTCGTCTTATTTACAATTCGGCTACGGTTTCTATTAGAAATGGACATGAACATACCCAGTTTGTCAAAGTGACGAAAGGGTTACTACAAGGTGATCCACTTAGTGCCGTACTTTTCAACATATTTGTTAATGACATCGAAGTATTTTTCCGAAACCTTGGATTTAAGGGAATCAGCATCACCAAACAGTAGGATATCATGATGCTTGCTTACGCCGGTGACCTTGTGATATTTGCGAACAACGCTGTTGACTTACAAGACAAAATAGATCAACTTGAAAGCTACTGCAATAGCAAAAAGCTCGTATTAAATGTAGAAAAAACCAAAATTATGGTATTCGAAAAGAAAATAAAAAAAAAGAGAAAGCGAAAATTTAATTTTAATAATCAAGAGATTAAGATTGTCCCACAATTATCATATCTCGGTTGCTTATTATATCGAACTGGATCATGGCACAGGGAAATAGATTAACGGAAAAAATCATCCGCGGCAGCGACAGCAAATCTCAGCAGTATGCTCTACAAGCATAAAATGGGTTGGAACGCCCAAATTAAACTTTTTGATGCAATGGTCGAATCAGTTGCGCTGTATGGAGCCGAAGTCTGGGGAATAACTGGCATTGACAAAATTGAATGTATCCAACAGGATTTCTTAAGGAGATTATTCTTTTTACCACGCAACACCTACACACTCATTAAGAAAAGAATGCGGTCGAAATCACATGAGGGTCAAAATAATTGTTAAAACTCTGAACTGGCTACGACGAATAACAATGCTTCCTGAATACCGATACCCAAAACTATGCATAACGTATCAGATGATAGAAGTGGAGAACGGAAATCGGAAGAACTGGCTAGGTACAGTGAAAGCCGAACTGGTACGTGAACTAGGTTATACACAAATTATCGACAACTGCGCTGAACGAGAAATTATCGAGCTAATATCAAAGATGTACGAAGCGAAATCTAAGCACAATGACCGACTTAAAGTAACCAGCAGCAGTTCATCATGCTGGTATCAACATATCGATGAGGACCCAGATCAGCCTGCGTGGTACCTCCTTCAATCTCTTCCTGGACATTATCGACGTTGTATAGCACAGATTCGGATGTCTAACAAATACAATCAACATATTAACATTGCTGGAAACAATTATAAGTTTAACTTAGATCAGAACTGTACGCTTTGTAATTTACAAAAACCTGATAATATTGAACACTTATTAGTTGAATGTCCAATAATTATGCCAGTAAGACAACACCATCTCAATAATTTTAGCAATATAGAAAATATAATCGAAATATTGAATACTAGAGATGTAAACATAATTAAAAGGTTGTATATTTTTATGTTAGAGTCACTTAAGCTTCGTAGTTTTATCATTAATGAATAATTGGCATAGTAAATAATTTTTAATTTGAATTTTGAATATAGAAATGCAACTTACCTATTATAGAATTATATTATGGAATCTCTGTAATAAGGCCTGGCCTTCTGCAGTATATACAATAAAATAATAATAAATAAAAACTGGGGCTGCATAATCAGCGGGCGCTCGACCCACCGCTTTATAAGTAGCTAGCAGGGTTTCTTTATCTTTGCCCCAGGTGCTACCAGCTAGAGCTTTTAGGATGTTGTTCCTACTGCGCATTTTTTCACAGACTGAAGCTGCATGATTCGCAGACGTCATCATGTTCTCTAGGTGAAGCCCGAGAATTTTGGGGTTTTTAACAGTAGGAACAGAATTTTTGCTAATACGTATATCCATCTCCCATCTGATGTCCTCCCACCAAGTGGTTAGAAAAGTCGCAGAGGATTTGGACGCAGAGATAATGAGGTTTTGGCTTTGGAAAAATGCCTGTAATCATCCTAGATAGCGATTAATTCGGAGGCGCATTTCATCCTTATCATTCCCTGTGGCGAGTACGGTGCAATCGTTAGCATAGGAAATCACCTCGATTCCTTCAGGTGGTGTGGGAAGGCCGGACATGTAGATGTTGAACAGAGTCGGGGAGAGTACCCCTCCCTGTGGAACACCTAATTTGATTTTCCTAAGCTTAGAACGTTTGCCTCCAAACTCGGTGAAGGAGTGCCGACCAGCTAGATTCCAACGGATCTCTTGTGCAGGAAGATGCATATTCAACGAGTTTGCTAAGAGCATTGAATGATTGACCTTATCGAATGCACTTGATAGGTCTATTGCCACCAGAATAGTTCTGTGACAACGACTGCGTTGATTTAGCCCATCACCAATGCGTGTAGTGATCGCATCGACGGCAGTGGTGGTACTATGCATCTTCCTGAAGCCATGCTGGTGAGGTTCTAGCTTCGCATGTGCAACAAGAGTGGCGACAGGAGAAAGTATCGTAATGGGGCGGTAGGATTCCCCGAGATTTGCGCTCTTCCCTGGCTTGAGACAGGGAACAATTTGACCTGTTTTCCAGATTTCACGGATGGCAAGCGTGGACATCGACAAGTTAAAGGCGGCCGTGAGATACTCAAGGTCGAGATGTTTCAACATGGTCATCGAAATGCCATCTGGTCCGAGTGCCTTGGAGTTTTTAGCATTCTCGATGACTTTTTTAACCTGGTCCGCGGTAAAAGATGGTATGGTGTCAACATTCCGGCTGCGAATCCGTCTTCTAATTTTGCGCTTGAGGCCGTCAGACTTGGGATGTGCAATAAATTGTTTATTGAACAGGCTCACACACTGAAGAGGATCGCAGGTTTTTGTGTTGCCAAATTTAATGGCGTTGTTGCCCTTTTCTTTCCGAGGATTGGAAAGGGCGCGGACGGTAGACCATAATTTGCTGACACCTTCATTGAGGTTACATTCATCGAGGTGCTGGTTCCATTTCGCCCTCCTATAGTCTTTAACTTGTCGGCCAATTTCGGAGTTAAGCTCCTGAATTCTGGGATCATCAGGGTGAGTGCTTCTGATCTGATCACGTTCATCGGCTAATCTGGCGGCACTAGTGGGGAAGTTAGGCCGAACTATCGGGATACGTCTTGCAGGAATAAAATGACGTTCCTAATATTTTTCTCGGCCTTATGAATATTGGTAGGTGATGGTAGCTCGATGAACTTCGCCGACGAGTAAGCTTTGAAACCATCCCAATCGGCTTTCTTGTGATTGACAAACGTTCGCTTATCAGACTTAGTCATGTTCGCTGGTTTGTCAATTTTTATAATGATTGGGAGGTGATCTGATTTGAGGGTGGTACGTACTTCCCATCGGGAGGCCGCGATTAGGCTGGCACTGACAACAGTTATGTCAGTTATTGCAAGTGCCCACGACTCTAGTCGGCGAGTCTTCATTGAGTGAACAGAATTCTGAGGCGTCAAGTGATTCGGCGATAGTTATACCCATGGTGCGCATTAAAGTCGCCAAGGATGACCCTGTGCTCTCCGGAAAGGAGAGGACCAATATCGAAACGATAGCCTGAAGGGCAACTAGAATGAGGTGGTACATATATATTAAAAATTTCGATATTAGTACTCCCTGATGGAACTGAGATGGCTTGCTTGAATTTCCGCCGTACCGTCAGCAACTACATCTAATACACAGTAATGTACGGACTTGTGTATTAGGAAGGCAAGTCCACCTCCAGGGTGAGAATCATCCGTGGCGGCCGGTCGATCTTTCCGCAGTATAACATATTCGCTATGGACGCTTAGAGACGAGTTTGCGTGAAGCAACGTCTCTTGGATGGCGGCGATGAGAATTCTGTTGGAACTCAAGAAGTGTGTGATCTCAGCGATTTTTCGGTGGATGCCATTACAGTTAAACTGCAACATAGATAGTGCAGTGAAAACTGCTGGAGGAGGAGGGCCAGGCGTAAGGCGTTAATAATAACTAATAGTTCCCTTGGTAACGCATACCCCTTAAATAATGTTTTAATTAAGGAAGTTGAGTTCATTGATGATTTGGAAATAATTTTCGATAACTCTTTGAATTTTATTAATTAATTAATTAATTTTATTATATGATTTACATGAACCAATGAAGCTTGGAGAAGTCTTGGTTTAATCGTTCGAAATTCAAAGGATTTTCATAATTTAAATGCAATAAAATCTGTATTCACATCATTGGTAGGAAGTAAGCTTGAATACAACTCAGCAGTTTGGAAACCATATTACCACAATCATTCAGAAGATATCGAAAAGGTGCAGAACAAATTTCTTCGCTACGTAGCTTTCAAATTTAAATTAATTCCTGAAAACTTAATGAAAAGTTTATTAACGAAAAGCTTAAATATCCAAAGCTTAGAGTCAAGAAGATTGTTGTTTAGTGCAATTGTTGTGTTCAAAGTAAATAATGTTCCTGAATTACTTTTTGAAATAACTTTAAACATTCCTAGTCGACGGTCACGCCAACAACAGTTATTTGCACTTTCATTCCATAGAACGAATTATTGTTATAATGCACTTGTTGAAAGAATTAAAAGAATTGGCAATGATCTATCTTGATTTATAGATTTATTCAATAAAATAAATAACAGCCGCGACAATCCAACATTGGACTAAGGCCGCAGGATATGTTAGTGACATCCTATTTCCAAGATCTTATCTACTTTTTGTTGAGATAATGAGATCAGCATCACGCTCAGCAGTGTTATTTATCCCCATAAATGGATACTCGTTTAACATCTGAGTGAGATCATAGTCCGTCACAAGCTCATAAGTTCGAAAAATACCATGGATCACGGTGAGATTCGAGCTCATGACCATGTGCAGCAAAGGTGCGCGCACTATAACCGCGAGACCAGCCAGATTTATTCAATACTTATATAAATTCTTCCAAGAAAATAGCTCCTTCCATAGCATTTCAATAAATGTACTCAATACAATATTCATATTTCTAATTGCTTTTTTTGCTATTTGTCACTGTTTAAAAAATATCACTTGTTATTTCTTTGACATAATTTTAATTGTAATATTTTTGTTAAATGGGCTTCTAGTTCGTGGATAAATAAGTAAATAAATACATTGTAGCTCTGCATAGATACATAATTCACGAGAACCCTTTCGATTCGTCGAACAAATAAAGGGTCCACGCACCATATCCGATTATTACATTTCGGTCAATTTTACTCCTACCCGTACATTAAAAAAGTACAATTTTTAAAAATTCCATTAAAAATAATCGACGATAATAAATCTATTCAGTTTTAATCGTTATTTTTCCCTCATACGTCATGTATACGAGTATGTATACTCACTTACTCATATCCTTCCGTTACACATATTCACTACATTATCTTTTCATATTAATCATTTCGAAATGAGATGTGGGTTGAATATTATGTAATGTTTCCCTCCATTAATGTTTTACAGCAAAAATTAAAAAAAAATCCGAATTGAGATAATCGAAGGATCTCTCGTCCTATCACATTTGCCTCATGCATAGTCGTCCAGGAATCGCTTTATACTCGTACTCCTATATGAAAAAATATAATTGGGTATTTTCACAAAAGTCCTGCTGCAAGGCAGTGTGTGGGCGGCTTCGGTTCTGCATAATAAATAATTGTTGTAATAAAAGGACAAAAATGATAATCGAAAATCCTTATGTAAGTGAAATGAACTTTATGACATCGTGCCGATATTAAAATATTTGTTTGGGAATGGTTCAAAGCACGTGTGTCGTGTATGGCAAAAGAGAAAAGCGAAGGACATACAATATAGGTCATAGGAAATATACATATTTCCAAGGTCAGACTGATGATCAGGAATATTTTTATATGGGGTCGTTAATGTGGCCAATAAATTATTACGATTTTTACTTATATGGCGGCAAAATTAAGATATAGGAGTAAATGTACGGTGGATCGTTCTTAAACTTGTTATTTACTGTTGGACGAAAATTAAATGAATTGCTTATAAAATAAGATCTATTTATAAAAGAGGGTTACGGAATAGCTTCCGTCGTTTTTCTTCAACAAAAATTATGTATGTCAGAGTATTTTCTTTTTATTAAAAAATACCCTGCACAGTGGCGTAGATAAAGGGGAGATCAAGGGGATCCATCCCCCCTTCGATCACACATTTTTTTTTATTACTTTAGGTACGTAAAACAAAGCAAAAGTAATGTTTTTGCTGGAATTATTCAACGTGTGTAGTGTTTTATAAAAACGTGAAACCTTTTTCAGAACTGCAATAGAAAATTTAGCATTTTCGCAAAGGAAAGCCCTGCTGAAGTAATCTAGTGTGCTGCTGGAAAAATTAAATATTAGCACTGATTGAAAACAGAAGTGGAACACAGAAGTGCAATTTCCAATGGGGAAATATACAGTACATAAGATTATAAAGTTTTCTTCAGGAGAGTGGAAGCTAATGTGAATGAAGAGAAAGCGCTGCAAAACTGCTTTCAATTTTTGAGCATACATTATTGTTTGAATTTATTAACATTTTTTATTACTTTTTTTTTTTAAGTTGAAATTTGACGAAAGGATTTATCGTATATATAGTAGGACAAAGCAAGTCTTGATTTCTCTAGTTGTTTGCAATTTTATTGAATTTAATAAGAAGAGCTCTCGAAGCTATGACCAGGACTATTTATTTTAACTAAATCTTCCTTAAAACAAAT
Organism: Microchrysa polita; assembly: GCA_949715475.1. Classification (NCBI taxonomy): domain Eukaryota; kingdom Metazoa; phylum Arthropoda; class Insecta; order Diptera; family Stratiomyidae; genus Microchrysa; species Microchrysa polita. The sequence continues at coordinate 13,350,070 of OX454418.1, read as the reverse complement.
TGTAGAAATTTACAAAATTTAATTTAACTGCTGAAAATATTAGAAAAAATTTAAAAAATAAATTACACATCACATATGTAGGATAGTTAGATTAAATTTAACTGCTGAAAATATTTAAAAAATAGATTACACATTCAAATTAGATAAATTAAACTTAATTGCTAAATAAAATAGACTCCAACATGCTTAGCTAGAGAAAGAAAAAAGGACAACAATAGCGGCAATGGAGTCAAACAATAGGTATTAATAAGTGTAATGATTGTGTTCTACTCACATTTTTGGTATCCTTTTCAAACAATTGCTGCTGCGGGGTCCTACAAGTTTGAAAATTTTAGAAATATCTACTCACGAATTTTTGAGTTATCGGAAAATTTCGATTTAAAAACACAAAACCTGTACTTTATCCACATATGCTCGGCATTACCAACGAGCTCTCGTCTTCACAATTTCCCTTCTCTGGACATATACCTATGATTTATCTTAATCCCTGTTTTGAGGTGTTCTGCCCAGAAAAGCCGCGATGGTTGGTGTTCCGTGATTCCCAAAAGTTTGGAAACAACTGATCCAACCCATTATAAAGCTCTGATACTCCAATCACAGTAGCGAAAATTTGTACGAAAATTGAAATACTGTGGATTCACTCAACATAGTAAAAAAAAACAATATTATCGATGCAATATTTTCAGGACTCAGTTTTTTCCGTATGGCAACATTGCTATCTATTTTGCACCAAAATTTGGTAAAAAAAACAGCTAATTTGAAGTGTGATAAATACAGAAATTGTTCTTCTGAAATTCAACATTTGATAACCGTAAAAGTATAAGTAATCTTGGAAAATGATCCCCCCCCTCTCCGAAAAGCTATCTACGCCACTGACCCTGCATGAATATGGTTGCCACGTGTGATAAATTGAATAAATTATAGAAAAGAAACCAATAAATTCGCAATTGAAAAAAACCTTTATCTATTGCGATTGTGATACTCTAATTCTAAAATCTTCAAACGGATAAGAAAGAAAAATCTTTCTGCCACAATAAAGTGCGCAAAGAAATCCCTGAAGCCAATTTGATGTCCTTAGAAAAACAATTGTGCTCAGTTTAAGATACAAGAAAAAATCCTTTGTTGAAAATTCCCTAGTACATTCTTTATATTGATTTCCGTATTCTTTACATTCCATGAAGAAAAAATGTGTAATTTTTTTGAATAAATCTCCATAGTCTATTTGTATTCAATCCCCTTCTGTATCCTAGACATAGAATTGCTTTTCCAGAAAGAGTAATCAACAAATATTTTACATTCACATTTTTCGCACCAGATACGTTATACACGTATTGTATAATACGGGGATGTATTCTGTTTCAATTTTCTGAGAAAAAATGAAATTTCCTTCTTCAGAAATATGAAAAGTAATCATCTTACTTCGTCGCCAGGACAATGAAGCTTATATAAGAAAGGGAACCTTAGTGCAAATATTTTAACCATTTTCGCAAAATCTATGAGAACCCAAATAGGAAAAATGTTGCGAATGTTGTTATTACGTCATTGTATAATGGTCGCTCATCAATTTCCACAAAGACCATTTTCATAATGCCGGCCGTAAGGGTCGTGTTGTAACTGACGACCGACGACTGGACCGACACGAGTTGTTACAGATGTTGTATCCTGAATCCTGACTGAACAATGATTCTTGTATATATCATGTATACGAGACTAGTATTCGCACGGTCCAAAATGATTGTGTTCATTTCGAAAAGACAAATGTTTGCATTAAGATGACTTTACTTTTGGATATTAGTGGAGGAAACGTAATAGTGTTGGAGGGCTGGAATGGTCGTCCAAAAGTGAAATGGTTCATTAAATAGCACTTCAGCTGAAAATGAGAAGAACGAGTCGAACATTATTGTCTCGTTGTGTTCAGCATTATGGATGTAAGCATCATTTTTATATTTTTTCGAAAAAGATGTCTAAATGTGGGCGAAATGCTTACACTTGTAAAAATATAACTGACTGATAAAAATAAATTCCATTTAAATAACATAAAGACATAACTCTTCCAAAGAAAATTATATTACATAAAATTAGTAATGTGGGGTTAATGCTAATCTCTGATTTATATATTTTCTTATGTTGATATAGATCACATCTTATATTATTAGATTATTTGGAGCATTTCCACATTTTCACACTCCAGGTAAGGACGAGTTTTAAGTTTGAAAAAACGATTCATATCCTTGATACTACTCTACATATTCTCACTATGGGCTCTCAACCTATTTGAAAATGGATACAATTTGCAATACCGACAATCGCAATACAAATTCTTATTGTAAAGGCCTCAATTGCCACAAATAAAGAACTGTCCGTTTGTTATTCATGCATTTCAGCAAATCGTAAACTTGTCATCGCACATTTCTCCAAAATTTCCCTTGATACCATGACGTTGACCTGACCCATTTTCATTTCTTCAGGCAACGCTTACGCATCCAAGAAATTCTGATTTTCTCCTAAACCTACACTAGTCGGCATATGTATTTTGACATCTGGAACGCTCGAGCCCAGGCACTGATTTTGTTTAACTATAGCGAATAACAGTAAATTTCTTAAAACAAAATCAAAGAACATATCAACAGCAATAAATATGCTAATTCTAGTGTGGCATAAGTATTTTGACAATACATACATATATTTATACCCTATACCCATAAGATGGTATAGGGTATATTGTTTTGTTACGCCGATATTATGTAACACCTCAAAGGAGCCACCGGAGTTATGGCAAACTATATATATAAATGATCAGGGCCGGTCCCTGAATCGAATAAGCCATGTCTGTCTGTCTGTCTGTCCGTGTGTCTGTCTGTTAGCAAGATAACTCCCGAAATAATGAAGCTAGCGGTTTGAAATTGTGGTCAAATGTTTGTTTTGCTAAAATCTTGGACGGTATTGAAAATGGGCCAAATCGGACCACGGGTTCCCCTACCTCCCATACAAACTACTCCTCCTTGATATTTTAATTCGGCCATAACTTTCGGTAGAATATCGCTATCGACTTGAAATTTTGATCAATGTCTCATTCTGACATATAGTTTGAGTTGCTGGAAAGTGGAGTAAGTCCAACTACCCCTACCCCTACTTCCCCTACAAAGTTATATTCAGCCATATCTTTTAATAGAATGTCACGAAAAACTTCAAATTAGTAAATTTTCGTTTGTAGCTTTTTTTGGAGTGTTCAATTTCAGGACAGTCCTGTTTTATGCCCCAGCAATAGTCCTCCATCATATTCGCATCCCATCTGCCTTGATATCGAGTTTCCATGATTTTTAAATCTTGATGAAATCGCTCTCCCTCTTCATCACTCACAGCTCCAAGATTTTCCAGAAATTAATCTAGATGACTGTGTAAAAAGTGGACTTCGATGCTCATGTTGCAGCCAAGCCTTTGAAAACTGTCCAATAGTGAGTGGCTCGACTACTATCGCATAATTTGATACACGTAAATTGCCTAGAAAGTTGTTGACTTATACTCTCAAATGCCAGCCATGCTGTCTTTTCATTTTCTTCCATTGATTCAATAAAGTTTATATCTCTAAGAAGCTGCAGACTCTGTGGACCGTCAAATACACAAGCCTTTATTTTCTCGTATATGATAGCGCAGGAAGTACCGACAGAATATATTTAAAACAATTTCCTTCTGTTGTTAAGGCTTTTACAAATTGTTTCATCAGGCGTAGTTGTATATGCAACGGCGGGGAAATTATTTTTTGTCGATCCACAAGCGGTTTATGAACAATATTCGGATCACCAGCCTTCAGATCAGATCTCGGGGGCCAATTTCTTTGTGTACAATGTTTATCGCGAGCTCTGCTATCCTACATACACAAAAAGCGCGGATATTTTGTATAGCCACGTTACACTCTTTATAAGGGACCCACCATTTATCCTGATTGCAAATTGGAGCTTTGAAGTAGACAAGATATGTCTGGTGGACAAAGGGGCCTATTTTTGCCCTCTGACTTAGAAATGTATAACTGCCACATATATAGCAAAATGAGTCCGGGGTGTTGAGACATTTTGACGAGGGATAGTATAGAGGCTTCCATTTCACAAATTAAGAGCACAATAATAGGGTAATCTACTGGAACAGAGGCTTTAAATGCGTTTTTTTTTTGCATAAAAGAGCCTTAAAAATGGCCGAAGAATTTTACAACTTTTAACAAAAAATCAAGTTAGCGACAAATTGCTTTCTTTTATTGTTTTTAATTTGATTGTATACAGGTAGTAAAAGGTCCTGCACAAGAGTGCATCCCCGTAGCTTAAAAAAAATTTTTTTTAAGGGGGCCTTTTGTAATTTTCCGTAAAATTAAAAAAAAAACCCGATGTCTCAAAAACCTGACGTATAGGGGAAAACGGATTGCATTTTTGGAATCAGCGAGGCCGTTTTACTATAAATTGCAAAATTCAATAAATCAGAAAAAAGTGCCAAAATTGTTCTTACGTGATATCAACGCACTTGCGTAGGAGGCAGAGGATGCGGCTCTCCGCGGTGACAGTGGAACACTCCTCAAACTTATAAAGCCATTAACTGGCAGATCTTTATTAACGGAAGGAAGGTGTTCTGCTCGTTACCGAAGAACAACAGCTGCAAAGATGGAGAGAACACTTTGAGGTCCTGAATAACACTTTCGTTGCCAGCGGAAGACGTCCCTCAAATAGACGGCATTAGTTCCGGTCCACCATCCAAAAAGGAACTAACAGACGATATCAAATCAATGGACGCCGGTAAAGCCCCGAGGATTGATGGAATTCCGACTGAATTTTTAAAAGCGGATATTAACGCCAGTGGCGGATTTACAAATTTTCCGCCGGTACGCTATTCATATTTTGCCGCCCCTACTAGGTTCAAGAGCTAACGAGTTTAGCCTTTCTTTGTTTATCTTCAAATGAAGTTGTCCAGAAAAAAAATATTTTGTGTTGATTACTAATACTCGAGACGAATTTCCAATCATTCGCAAGATACCATTTGTACTTCAGGACATGTTAATTTGAGCTTGCCGCTTCATGGATTCTGAGTGTTCTTCAGTTTTTCACAGCGAAATATGCAATAATTCTTTGGTTGGTGCGTCTATTTGAAAAGGTATTTGCATTCAAGCGTTCATATAAAAACAATTTAAAAGAACGTGACAATTATTATACAGGGCGTTCGGAAACTGCCGCATAAACGCATCATCTTATTTCATTATTCTAGCTAATCTAGCTTTGGAGGTAATGAGGTTTAAGTCTAAGTCTTTCAAGAAAATTACTTTTTTAAAAAATCTTCGAATGCCTGTGACAGCTGAGGATTCACAATCCGGTGCTTTTATGCGATTTGATTTGATTAATAAAATTGATATAACTTGAATTCAAATATACCAGAGAAATTTAAAAATTTATTTTTTTTTCAAAGGAAAATTATAACGTTACTGTCAACTAAATTCTAATAGAGTAGAACTTACTCACTCGAATTCGACGCTCCCTAAAATTTGCCGTCCAATGCTCTAGCCTACTCATCCTAGTGGGAAATCCGCCACTGCTTCTTTTAGTGGGATTGCATTGTCGATCAAATTAACCTAACAAGAGAGAGAGAGAGAAGATCAAACGGATAACCGATTAAATATGAAAATGTTGGCAGCACGTTAACCCAAAAAACCCCGATTCATATGCTATTTAATAATTTATATTGCGCTTCACTAGTTTGCAGCCCATATAGTCGCTGTTAAGAAATTTGATAGCCACGACAATATTTCTGGTGTCGAGTGTTGGACCCCTCCCGAAACAAAATTCTGCCTACGTCCCTGCGAATAATTTAAAATATTGTCTTTTCCTCAGAAACATCCATTTCGAACATTCAAATCAAATGGTATTTCTGGGTGTATCTCCTGATAAAATTCGCCTAAACAAAGTTAGGTCAACAATCTAAAAATAATAGATCAACTCGTCGACAGGACAATCAAAAAATTAAAATTGTCTTCAATCAAACCAAAAACACATTTTCTAACAGAAAATATTATATCACGAAAATGTGTACATATTTTGAAAGTTGCACCCTTACCGAAAAAAATTACCGGCTACATCCCTACAACGCACGTAGATTTCTCATCATACAAGGAATTTTTGAAGCCTCAGTTAGTTTAGAATTAGGTACTTTGGTGCCTTAACAAAATTAGAGGAGAGAAGTAGCCTCTCTCTCTCTAGCAGATAAAAGCTCCATTTATCAGTAAACCACTATGAGATTTGGGGCCGGTTTTGTTCCAATGCAACTGATTTCGAACTGTACGGCTTAGTAACCGAAAATGTGTAAATTCTGTAGTTTGGCAATGGCAGTGATTTGGTCGCGCCTAGCAGATATCCATTCGGGCTGGTCTCGTCAATCTTTTTGGCAAAACCTCTCCCGAAATATTTTCCTGCGTACGCGCCTGGTGTTCAATATTTATTTCCAGAGTTTTAAGCTCTGAAATAATGACGACAAACACTTCTTCAGGACAAAGCTTCACATTTTCACGTGTCTAGGAAATAATTTGGCCCACATTTGATATATCTGGTATTGAAAAATCTTTGAATTCAGTTTTCACCGGTAATAGATGTGTGTAAACTTAAAAAAAATATCCGTTCCAAATTTGCCACCCTATAAAAATCTGCCGCCCTAGGCTCCAGCCTACTCAGCCTACTGGTAAATCCGCCACTGATTAACGCTACAGAGTGTTGGGAAACCGAAACTCCTCCCAGTGAGTGGAAAAAGGGCCTAATTATTAAAATTCCGAAGAAAGGTGACCTGAAGAATTGTAATAATTGGCGTGGGATCTGTCTATTTCCAAGTTGATGGCTAAGATTGTTTTAGGACGAATCAAAGAAAAAGTCGATGGCACATTGAACGATGAACAGGCTGGCTTTCGCGGGGGGTTTTTCTGTAGCGACCACATTAACACCCTCCGTATTATCATCGAGCAATCCGCGGAGTGGAAATCCCCATTACATCTCATGTTTATCGACTTTGAAAAAGCCTTCGATAGTGTTGATCGTCAGTACATCTGGGATGCCTTACGAAGACGAAATATTCCAGATAGGATAATCTCCATCATTAAGGAATCCTACAATGGAGCCCAATGTCACGTCCATAAGGGCAAGCTTTCAGATCCTTTTGAGGTGCACAGTGGAGTGAGACAAGGCTCCATTTTGTTACCTATTCTCTTCCTTATTGTCATTAGTGATGTATTCGGCTCCGCATTTCGTTTACATCGAAACAAAGGTATCAAATAGAAACTGTTTGATCACCTTCAACATCTTGACTGCGCTGACGACATTTTGCCTATCAACTAATACGGATGATGTCGCTCAAATGACAGAAGCTCTAAATTGCGCAAGGCGTAATGCGGGGCTGAAAATCAATGCTGCCAAGACTAAGTTCTTGAGCACATATCCAGTGGGGCAAAGCGGAATTTGTACTTCGGGGCAGACAGTCGAAAAAGTTGATGATTTTTGATCATTTCGAACGATGATCTCCTCACTATAACTGGCCAAGAAAGGATAGGCACTTCGATTAAAAGACTTAAGTGGCAATGGATAGGTCATACCTTACGAAAAGGGCCCAATAACGTCGCAAAAAGGCCCTGCACTGGAATCCACAGGATTCCGGAGCAAGACGCCGTGTTGGACGGCCAAGTAACACTTGGAGAAGATCGGTAACTATAGCGAGGCAAAAACGCTAAATCTCATATGGTCGCGGCTAGCGCCGTTCGCGCAAAATAGAACGAGGTGGAGAGTAGGCGTAGTTAATGCCCTTTGCCACACAAGGGGTTGACAGGAACTAGATGAAATAAAATTCAATAGTAGCGTATTCAATGTGTAAACCAGGACTAAGGCTTGCATCTATCGATGCTTAAAACCAATCTTCTAAATTCTGATTAACGCTTATGTTTCGAGCCAGTGCCACTGAATATGCTAATGTTTCGAGCCACTGGTGATATTTTTTTATTTGAAAATTAAAATGGGAAACTCATAAGTTAATAAGAATATGTTTTGTGTATCAATTCTTGCGAAAAAATGGGTGCAATCAAATAATTAAATATTGTCAAAATATTTATGCCGCACCAGAATTTCGCCTCCGTCTTTTCTCTTTTCTATAGCGTCAGAGTCCGAAAGAAGACAGGAAAAATACTGAGAATATTTATTGCTGTCGATATGTACTTTAATTTCCATAAAAGAAATTAACCGCTATTCGCTTCAGTTAAACAAAATCAGTGTCGGATCTCGTGATGAGATGTCAAAATACGTATGCCGACTAGTGTATATACAATTCGCTTTACCTGACGTTTCTTTTTTCTTTCCTTTAATATTACGACCCCCCGAAACAAAGTTCCACTCCCAAAGAAAATGGTTGTGCAGCATCGTATTAATCAACATAAAATTCACCCTCCGTCAGACTTATTGTACTACATACTATAATACGTAATACGAGTACTGACTGCTCTTTGCAAGTTGTTAGCCTTAAGGCCGCACCGTTAAAATAAGAAGAAAATTTGTATGTCGTCGTCGATATTTCTTGCAGGCTTGCCAAGAATATAATAACAATCCATGAAATTAAAGAAATGGAGTTTTCGCGTAATTATGTTAATGATTTACGTGAAAATGAGCAAAAGTTCGGTGAATAAGTTTCCGATGCAAAAGAAAAGAAACACGTTGATTATTCGACCCATTTAATTTAATTCAAGCCTTCTTCGTTCAGTTTAATGTGTGTGTGCTGTGCGGATAACTTTTGTTTTTATAAAAGTCTAGAACCCATTAAAGAATCATTTGGCGTCATAAGGATACAATATTTAGCAAAATCGATATTATCTCACACATTTGTGTTGTAGCATCACTGAAACTGAACATACAAACATATTTTTTTCCTCATTTGCTAATGATATTCCTATTCAAGTCGGAACCAAGCTATATGTACATAGATATCCTTTTGCATCCTTGTCTAGCAAATCAGCAGATTGCTTACCGCATCGTACCCAAACAAATCAATTGGCAGACAATGTCAATAATTGAGATTGCTTAATTGAAAGCCACCTGAAAGAAAAAAATGGATAATTGATATAGCAACCAGCCATTACGTCCGATAAATTCAATTAAGGAAATGACAATTATCCGTATTGTGGCTGATTGAATAACAATGCAATGTAATTACAGTATTACTGACTGTTGGTTGAATTCATTAACGATTACATATGGGACGTGTTTTGATATATTGACATTGCACATAAAATTCAGCATTTTGGTTGATTTTGTATTCAGTGTCAGTTTAGAGGCAAATTATTTTATTCAGGAGGAAATTTGTAATTATGTACATATGTGGACTGATATCGGTTACAAATTGGGCGTGTTGTGCCGGAATTCAACAAATATGTTGCATAATTCAAAGGGTTCCTAATGTCAGATTTTAATCCGAAATGTCTGTGGTAGATTAAAAAGGAATATAATTTTACGAGTGCGCTAATACTAATCCATGAACTAAATTATTTAAATCTAAGCTGAAGTTGACAGTTACGGGGTATGTTTTCAGATTTTTATTTTCATAAAATTATTAAATATATAAATTCCTCCGTAAGCTTCAACTCCCGTGTCTGAACAAATTCTACCGAAAAATACAAACTCGCATCCATCTCAGCCGTATAACACTTTTCAAAGTAATCCTTGTCAATAAATTCACCGCAGTCAACGTTATTAGATTGGGTTTGTCTGGAATTTCGTCCCGCGCAAGAAATCATTAACCCACATTTTTCGATACGGTTCGATAAGCCACTTCACTTCACAAAATTGAAATTGGCTTCATTCATCATGACAGTGTGTCTTTGTTGTTGTTGTTGTTGGAGTGACACTTTTTTATCATCCTCTTAGGCTATTTTGCGCCTGATGCTTGTGAATCCATCACGTTGTACATTAAAGTTGGGTTCGGTCCTAAAAGCAAAATGCCTAACAATAAAACAAAGTATATATGAACGTGGTCGACAATGACGAGGAAAAATAGAGTGGTCTTATATATACATATACATATACGGATATAGTTGGCCTAGTCGATAATTGTCTAAGGATACTTTTTGTTTTGACGGCGGTCTAACGGGATGATAAGATAACGAAAATGTTTTAGGGCAATAGTTTGATTCAGGGCAATTAGAGTTTTTTCTTACACAACCCATTTTTCCGTTAACTTGTTATTAAGTTAACATTATAAATATGTATATGTATTTTAATGTCTGCACATATTTATATTTTTTTTAAATAAAGTTCGTAATGCATCTCCCCCTACTAACTACTAGCCCGTTTTGGTTGAAATTGTGTGTATAGGATCCTTGATATTCCGGTATGTCTTATTTAGGCTTATGAAAGGCATGGTTGCGTGTTGTAGGTCATGGGGATGCTATAGCCACGCAACATCCAAAAGTATTGGTTCGTCTACGAAAAACTATTTTATTTATACAATTTAATGTTGACCGAACCTACAGGTAGGGATGTCATAAACCGGCCCATAACCCGGTTTTAACCGAGTCTCTTTTCATTGATTTGCTTAGAATTTTACTATAACGAGACCGAGGCTAATTTCGGGCGCGGCCGAAATTTGAATACCCGTCACATTTGAATGAAACTTAAGCTCCTTTTGTGTTAAAAATTTCTACCGCAGCCCTATATGACGTGTGGCGATTCCATCTGTTCCTGGATACGTCGGGGTTAATCCAGGAACACACTTGGATGTATTTTGGTTAAGATTCAAAAAGAAGAAAGTTGTTCTTACAAGAACCTAATATTTGGGAGTTGGTTTGTATGACAGCCCTATAATGTAATGTTCCGATTCCATCCATTCCTAAATATCTTCTGAGGCTTTACTAGCCTAAGGTGACCAGATTCCCGAAGGCCCAATGCAGTACACATTCCGGAAATCGTTTTTCAGGCAAAGCCTCAATCGTACTATGTTATTATTTGCTATTATTCGCTTAATGTTATCAAAACAGCAAGGTCCCGATGTGATCGCATTAAGCGGCGTCAACTATGTCACGAGGCTACCATCATGATGGATGCCATAAAACGACCACATATTCTCCATCCTTTCATAAGTGATATCTTCCTAAACGGAATACAGCAAGAATAGTAGCCTTTATTCTGGGAAATGTGTGGTGAACCTTGTGAAAGCAAGGTTCCAGGGACGTAGCCAGGGGAGGAGTCCAGGAGTCCTTAACTTCAAAAAATTTCGTAAGACCTCATAGAGGCTACACAATTTGAAATAAAATATTTCCCTGTAAGAATGAAGTAATTTTTTTTTAGCTGTGCGAAGGGAAGGCAAAAGCAGCACGACGCGGGCACCGAATTCTCGATCGTACTTTCCATAGTTGCTGCTTCGTGCATATACCATGGCCCACGAGCCCTTATATAATAATTGTACAGAAAAGAAGTCTTTGGCGTTGTAGACGTGGCACTGTTTGCTTCCGATGATAGCAGAGCAATTAGGTAATCGTGCGTGCTATCGTGCTCGTCCAGCCTCGTCAAGCGATAAAATTGAATTCGATACAGGAACAGTAGGACAGGAGGCATATTATTCATTGGGGCAACGCCGACAGGTGTCTACAATTAGCAACATGATTCTAAAAATGTCATAGCTTCTGAAGCCCAGCTAAATCCTGGCTACGTCCATGCAAGGTTCTGTTGGTACTAAACAGGACCCAGAAAAGATCTCTCAACTTCTAAATGTTTTCATTGACAAAACATCATCAGCATGTGAAGTGCAAATGTATGTTCTAACACGCAAAGTTATAACAGGCATGGAAGAAGTGTAGCCAGGATCTCGTTTAAAAGGGGCAAACCCAACAATTGTTCAACACAATGAACCCGGATTTTTTTTAGGGTTAGGAATAGGTATTTAATTCAAATGTACGACAAAGATTAGGACTTTTTGTCAGTTTTGTCGGTTTTTTTTAAAACCATATTTCAAGAAAGGACAATTTATAATCCAATTTGTTTCAATACGGATTCGATTTCCGCTTTCTAGACAGTCGATACTTAGTGATTTTTCAACTTTTGAATTTCAGTGCTCGAAACTGCAGTCTCAGCAGCATTGTAGGGATGATGATGGCCCTTTCCCTATCTATGATTATCCGTGACCCTGAGACAAAAATCATGAAGCTGTTTATTTGAAGTACGAAAATTACACATCCTTGTACCTACCTATTTAAAAGTTTCGTTTTGTTTATTTCCGCTTTCTAGACAGTCGATACTTAGTGATTTTTCAACTTTTGAATTTCAGTGCTCGAAACTGCAGTCTCAGCAGCATTGAAGGGATGATGATGGCCCTTTCCCTATCTATGATTATCCGTGACCCTGAGACAAAAATCATGAAGCTGTTTATTTGAAGTACGAAAATTACACATCCTTGTACCTACCTATTTAAAAGTTTCGTTTTATTTATTACTAAACTAATACCTCATTGAGCAGACAATTCTTAAGCGGATGGCGACCCTCTGGGGATTTATCGCTACTTTATTGAATTTAGTCGAAATATAGGGGAAATCCTTGCAGAGTCCTTTAGTTTGCATTTTCGTTTTCCTAAAGAGGTTGATAGGGGAATCGGATGGAGTACAGTAATTTTTCCATCGTTTTGTGAAAAATTCAAATCGCATCTTTACATGGCTGTTACTTCTGAACCTTGGCACCTATAGATGATTGAAATTTTTACCTAATACGGGCAGTGCGGTCCTCTATACATGGCTGTTTAATTTCAAAATTTTCCCTTCCAAAATTTCCGAATTAGGGACAATCGAAATTGATACGATTGAAATCCCGAACGCAGATAGGTGGGAACTTGAATTTTGGAGACAATGTGAGCGGTGAGCGCCAAGTATAGCTCTACAGCTACAAGTGTGAGGTAGAGCCTTGAAATTTTCACAAGTCTGCCAATTTTCAAATTTATTGGACAAATTTTAAAGAGTTTTCGATTAGAAAAGACGAAAGTGCGATTTAGGCAGCTGTCGAACGCAGATAGGGGGACCCTAAAATATGGAGAAATGAAAGTACAGTAGAACCTCCCTAAGTTGACCACTCTATAACGTGACCACCTCTTTAAATTGACCATCTTTTTTCCGCCCTTTTACCTTCAACATAATATTAAATTAGTCTCTGTAAGTTGACCACACTCTCTATCTTGACCAAAAAATGTCCGCCCTTGGGTGGTCAACTTATGGAGGTTTTACTGTAAATGTAGTCCCTGTAGGTTGTGGAGCTACGTGGCGCTTACATTTAGGTACATTAAATTTCAGAACGATTGACCAAAGAGTTCCGAAATTATCGAAAATGAACGTTTGCCACATGAAAGTGGGATTACCGTGCTAATAACACCTAACAGACTGACTACAGGCCTCACCGAGGAAGTTATTATGCATTCATTTAGGTTTCTTTGGTGTGGCGTTGGGAATGCTGTTCATTTACTAATGCTGTACGATAAGTCAAAATGCTGTACGTCTGGTCAGCTTATACTAGCCACACATTGGGGTGAAGTTTGGTTAAGATTGATTCACAAGAAAAAAAGTTGTTCATGCAAGAACCAAATTTCCAGCGTTTGGCTTGTATGACAGCCCTGTGACGTAGTGTTCCGATTTCATCTGCTCCTAGATATTTTTTGAGGCTTTACTAGGAACACATTTGGATGAAGTTTGGTTACGGTCGGCTCAACAAGGAAAAAGTTTTTCATAGAAGAATTTAATTTTCAATGGTTCGTTTGTATGGCAGCCCTATGACGTAATGTTCCAATTCCATTCGTTCCTAGATATGTCTTGGGGCTTTCCTAGAAACACACTTGGGTGAAGTTTGGTTAAGATTGGTACATAAAGAAAAAAGTTTTTCTTAGAAAAACCTAATTTTCAGGGGCAGCCCCATGACTCCATGGTCCGATTCCATTCGTTCCGACATATATAGGTACAGCGTACACTAAAAAGAAACTTGTGTACAAATTTTCAGCCGGATAGCTTCAAAACTGAGGGACTAGTTTGCGTTGCAACAGACGGACAGACAGACAGACAGACGGACAGACAGACAGACAGACGGACATGGCTCAATCGATTTCTATCGTCACGCTGATCAATAATATATATACTTTATATAGTCGGAGGTGCTTCCTTCTGTGCGTTGCAAACTTCATGACAAAGTTAATATACCCTTTCACATAGTGACGGGTATAAAAATTGAATACAAATTTTAGTTTAGATTTTTGTTAGCAAAATTTTTAAGGCGCACAGTTTTGTACAAAATTTTGATAATGTGTGCCTAAAGTTTGGATTGGACGAGTCGTGATTTCCGTTGACTTCTTTTTATTGATGGTGTTTTGGGTCAAAGAAATTGTCCTATCGACCCTTTAGTGTTCGTGGACTTATCGATCTCACCCGGAACACCCTGTCCCTGTATGTATTCTGTATTGTATATATGATGCATATTCACATCTTATGTGAAACAATGGCGCTAACTAACGGATCTCTTTCTCTTGTGTATGTTCTCAAATTAAATATTCTTCTCATAAGAGAGTGAAGAAATATTATCCTATGGTAACATGCATGTTTTGATCTGTCTCGCAAATTAAATTCTTAACCTTATCCAGTTTCCTGGTTTGTGAATACTTTTTGCAAGGTCACACATTAGACATTAAACTCTCGAGTTCACGTGCAGGTGGTACGGTGTAATTTCAAATGGTATAAAATGCGACTTCGCAAAATGATGTAACCGCATTTGTGGTAATACTCAAGAAAACTGTATTACAAGTTGTAGAAGCAAATTTATATAAAGGATAAAGAGTGTGAAGGTAAAATCATCAGACATTTTTAGGTCTTTTTCATTTTTTTATTAATTACATACTAGCCCCTTCCTCTTTTATTATCCTTCTTGGTCTTTGCTTCGGTTTATTGTTTTATTGTTTGCGTAAATTGAGGTCGTTTTGTACGAGTATTTATATGGTTTACCTATCATTGAAGTTACTAGTAAAAAAAAAACAACTTAGGAACTGTTCATCAAACTTGCTCTAATTTCAGTAGATCCATTCATATGCTCCGATTAAAACGTAATTATATCTCTTGAGGGCGCCACAAAACTGACGATGTTTCGGCCGATTGATTGGGCAATCGATTGCCCACAATCGATCTGCCGCCCGTACAGCACATACATAAAGGGCGCCACAAACCTGACGATTTATCGGCCGATTTATATCACAATTTGTTAATACTTGTAGTGTACGCTTTGATGCAAAATTTTGAACATACATTCAGAAGACTACAATTAACTATTATAATGACGTTCTAAGAGATAAATTTTATTTTTCCATTTTAGATAGAATTTAAAAGTGAAAAAATGTGAAATTTGTTAGAATTTTCGTTCACTTTGTATATGGGGTACCCTTAGTTCTGATCGGATGGTGATAATTTTTGATGGGGAGCATAATGGAGCTTAGACTAGGCACCCCACCAAATTTGATCTGTCTGGCTCAGTTTAAAAGGAAGCTACAGGCATGCCTTTTTGAAAAATGTTAGGAAGAGTGAGGGGGGCGTCAATGGTCGGAGCACTCCAATTTTTGGTACGAGTCAAATAAATTTTGTTATCAATATATGGACAAGATCTTATGACAGTAGGTCCATTCTATCAAGAGTTACAGTGCGAAACGTAAAACTCAAAAAATGTAAATTCCCTATAATACTTTTGGGTCTAGGGTATAATTTTCTGAGAAAATGTCTAGAGTGTTACATATCATTACAAAGGTAACTTTATGTAGTTTGTTTTGTCCTCAGCTCATTTGAAGGTCAGACTCATAGTTTTCCAGATATTTGCAAGAAACTGAATTTTCAACCCTATTGCCACCCCCTCCCCCCTTAACCCATGGCGCAAATTTGTGTAACTTTTTACTGCGTATATTAGGCAGTGTATTCAATAATTTGGCATCCAAAATTTCTTTTCTTTTTGGATGTTTAGGTTTGGGGCTATTTTGAACCAATTGTACTGGACTAATAAGTAGACATACGTGTTGACATGCCTCATATCACATAATCTAATCAATCACTGATGTCGATGGTACTTATCAATAAGGTAGACATCTTATACGATTCTTCTATGTACGTATTACGTACCATGCATACACAGAAGCATTATGTTGCCTACATACATATATATTCGCAAATGGCAATATAATTCTGCATAACATACCGAGTAGTTCGAGTGAATTCTCGTGGAAAGGATTATTCTATCTAATAGGAAACCACTTTAGATTGATATGTATGCTATTATGCTCGTATACAGGGTGTCCGAATAGTTTACTTTAATCTGGAAACGAATGATTTTGCACCTACAAATTTTCAGTCTGGTATTTTTTTTAGAGTTATTTGCAAGCTAAACAATGCAGCAGAACATTGAGGCTAGTAATTTTAAAATTTAAATTATATTGCTTACATTCTACATATAAACGAATATGCACCATATTAGTTCTGATCCCATAGGGTATTTGACATTAAAATATGTAATAATTATCCGAATAGGCCTCTGAAATATATATATATATATATATATTTTTAAATGCATTGAACATTTTTTAATACATTTTTTTTTTTGTAACAGGCACTGTAACCCGTTTATAAATTTAAACTGACTTTTGGGACATTCTGTTTGCGTGTTTTACGAGGAAGTTTTCGAAGAAAAGGATATAAGCGCGTATTAAATAGAAAAAGTAGCTATATACATTTATTATAACAGAAATAGTTCCCGTTAAGAAGTACAAAATGCATGCATATATGTACTTGCACATCTATAGTCTAGTCTAGAAGATTAAGATATATAACACCGTTCAGCATCCCATTCCACTTCTATATACTCTCTTCTTTCTGATTTATTATGGCGGTATGCCAGGATGTTTGTTTTAACACAAAGATATAAATTTAATGAGAACCTGAAAATACCCAAGAGGATAATATTCAGACGGGCCAAACAGTAATGTATATGGTTGAATGTATATATTATATCCTTAATGCAATTCGTCTTTTGTTTCTACAGTCGCTACGCTGCCCGTTTTTCTACTCATTTCGTATAGAATTTCACGTATTCTTCGGAACGGACTTAGGGCCAGTTTCGCATACATCTTATCTAATGGTTAGACTTATCGTATAGAGAAGACACACACAATATTCAGAAAGCTTTCCATTGTATTGAATGGCATTTGTGTTTTTATTTTGCATAGTTATGTTATCTTTTGCTTATTTACGGTGCTGTATTAAAACGCGCAATGATTTTTTTAATCTAAGATGGCGTTACCAAGCAAAATATGGCAGAACTATGCAAAATAAACAAAAATTCCATTCAATTTAGTGGAAAAGCTTTCTGAATATTGTGTGTGTCTTCTCTATGCGATAAGACTAACCGGCCGATAAGATGTACGCAAAATTGGCCCACAATGGCGTAACCAAGCAAAATATGGCATAACTAATTTTTTTGCAAAATAAACAAAAATTCACTTCAATCTAATTTAAAAGCTTTCTGAAAATTGTGTTCGTCCTCTCTATTATGATAATACTAACCATTAAATAAGATGTATGAGAAACTCGCCCTTAAAGAATTATACCTTATCTAAGTTTGGTAAGGTAGACGAGTAGCCAACTTACGATCTTACGAATTGTGCTCGCACATTAAGATAACAAATAATCAAAAGGTGGCTGCTGTTGAATCGATTTTAATTGCCTCTCACGAAATTAATCCTATATAGAGTCAAAGGATCTGAGCAGCAGAAGTAGGTATCTATGAAGCTGTAAAGAACTCAGAGTGAGAAAAGTAATTTCAAATCTAATTTATGTCATCCGAAAAGGATTCAAAACATTACATTACGAGATACTCGACCTCAGAATCGGTCAAAATCCAACTAAAATTACATTAAGAGGCATAGAAACATAGAAACAAAGATGTGATGTTGAGAAATATTTTGATGGCAAAAATGTGTTTTATTCGATGTTTGAACCGAACGGGTGGCATGCGGCGCGTGATGATATTTTACTCATTTTACAAATGCGAATCGTAAAAAAGGCGAGAATTTAATCGCGACGCTCATTTAACATCAAACGTCGGAATGTCGTGCAAATTTGATTACGAATCGTTTCGGGAGAAAATGTAATTTAAATTGTAGTGTGTGTAAATATGTATGTATGTATAATATCGTACTGTCAGAATGTTGAAATTTCAAGTGAGACATGGACGAACATGGAATTTTGATTTTAATGTCAAACGAGGATTTGCTATTCAGAATAATACTTTTGCAAAATGATATATCAATAAATATAGAAATATATGGTTATATTTTTCTCGTCTTTTCTAGACGTTCCAGATAGATAGATAGATTTTCGCGTACTCAATAATGAATAACATTCGCTTTACTGTAACACTATTTATTACAACACACACGGATATATACACGATTTACAATTTTACTAATTACTGACTAGTTATTGATCCGACATAATTCACGAGTAAAACTATACTGACTCGTCGACACTAGTCGACGCCCTTATATACTCGTTTCCACTGTTCCGGAAACTTCGGTGACGCACTTTCCGGAAACTTGCAGAAAGTCGTTGTTGTTGTCTTATCGGTCAACCCTATTCTCGCTAGCGACACTATCGCCATCTGGTGCCAAGTACGGAAATACAATTTGGGTTGACGTATAGTCTAGACACATAACAATATCTACCATCTACTGATTTTTATGTAAAAGGGTACATTATGTAAAAGGGTATTATACAGGGTGTCCGGAAACTATCTCATAAACACACCGAAATATGAATCTGATCTGTGATTTCCATAACAAAAATACGAGATATGAGGCATAGGCCGATTTTAAAAATTTTTTCGCCTTTATATGTATACACGCGCTGATTTTTGTAACTCATATACCCGCGCCGATTTCACAGACGGAAAGTTGATTGGTACACAGTAAAAAAAGACGGTGTAAAAATTCACCATGCTTGGATAAGTAACATTTTAACATTAGTTGGCGTTTTTTCATAGAAAAAAAAAATCAATCACCAAGTGGCGTATTTGGAATATATAATTTCCAACTGGTGAATAATATATGCATTTTAATTAATTTCCCAGATGAGCATTACCAAAAACACCAAAAATGCATTGACGAACATGTTTGATCAAGTATCAATAAATTATCCGATTGGGGTTTCTTAGCCCTAGAGTGGCCGCGCTATGAGCATTTTGCCGCCCTCACCAAAAAACCTTAATAATTCGTAAAATAATTCTTCGTTAAGTTTGGGCTTTTTAGTAGCTGCCTCTATTTCATTCAGAACTCGTACCGAAAGGCTGTACGTCGTCAGTGGGTGGAGTGCGGCTAGAGAAGGAGGTTGTTACCATCAGGCGCAGGGCCGGATTTAGCCTCTATTGCGCCCCTGGGCAGTAGCGAATTTGCCGCCCTCCACCACTAGATAAGCTTGAAGGTAGCAGTTGTCACCTCACAAAGGAAATGTATACAAAACGTTAGCGGGCGTATGTGAATAATTGAAAATTTCATATTTTTTACTGAGTAAGCGTATTTTGTTTGCTTGACAAATTTTTATGTTGCTTCTCAGGGAAGGAATCCAGGTGTTCCGTGCACCTCCCAAAATTGTTTTAGGAATGATTGAAACTCCAATGATAACATAGAAAACTGTACAATTCTTATCACATTCGGCTTTTCACTTTCTTTAGAAATGCCTTCATGTTTTCTAAATTTTTTTTTTGTCGATCATTTTGGAAATAATTTGGGAATTACCTCAACAAATAAAATTTCTTATATTAGCATCATATTTAACCAGAAAACGTCATACCGAATAAACCCAAAATTAGGAAATCTTACGGTAAATTTTGAACACACCTTGACCTAATTTGTTTTCG
The DNA here is from genome assembly GCA_949715475.1 of Microchrysa polita. NCBI lineage: Eukaryota > Metazoa > Arthropoda > Insecta > Diptera > Stratiomyidae > Microchrysa > Microchrysa polita. The sequence goes on along the minus strand of OX454418.1, from coordinate 13,330,118 downwards.
GTGATAAAGATAACGAAAACGAATTGGGAAAGCACTTCCTGATGCATTCAGCAAAAATCATTCGATGCCTAAAAAGTTCTAGATTTTCCTGATTTCAACTATTAAATTAAATTAAATTATTAAATAATTTTTTATTTTCGGTGTAATTTTTTCGTTTTTCTCTGATCAAAAAATTGCAAATTCGAAAATTTAAGCTTGAAATTTCTTAAAAAATTAGTTAAAAAAAATGTTTATAGCCAATGCGGCATTTCCAATAAAGAGATTATGACCTCTCCCGAAACCAAATCCTTGCTTCCCAGCGAATTTGATGTGGGGACAAATTTAAAATTAAGTGATTGAACACGAGAATATGTGGTTAGATGAGTTACTTGCTTGGGGGCGTTTTGAACTTTTCAAAGGATCGCTATCACCAAAAATATTTTTGGTTTTTTTTTCTTCAGGTCAATTTTTGAAGGCGTAATCACATTAAAAATTGAGTTGAGGTTGCGATTAGGTGCTTAGGATTAAGAGGATTAAACTATCTACTTGTATGTATGCACTTCTAACCAAAAAAATTAAAACGCAAATTATTTTCTACAATTATGTTTGAGTTTTCAAAATCCATCTTTCCCATAATTTTAGACCAATGAAAAAATTTAAGAATTTGCCGCCCCTCAAATTCTGCCGCCCCGGGCAGTAGCCCAGGTTGCCCATATGGGAAATCCGGCCCTGATCAGGCGGCAATTTGCCAATCGCGCGCTTTCTCACGTAAGTAAAAATATCACATATAAAAAAAAAACATATTTTTTGCAAAGCTGGAATGTTGGTTATGTTTTATGGTGCATTTATTGTAAAAACTATAAAAACGCTGTTAATTTCCTTTTGTATGAGTATTACATACGATAATGTAGAATATGTTAAAAGTCTGTTACAATGCGTTGCGTTTTCCAAAACCTTTTATAAACCGAAGTTCCCAAAACAAATTTCAATAAATATGTTAATTTGTCAATGCTTATTTGTGTCTTACTTAAATCCTGAGAAAATAAATTAATTCAGTTTCAGCATTATTCCTACTTAAAATGGTCACTGAAAAGGAGCGGCAGAAATGCTCCTCACGCGCCCGCTGACGTTTCTCGAAAAGACGCGCCCACTCTAGGGTTAAACACCAATTGAGAATGTTCGCATTTCCATATTGACATTTTATGATGAAATTCTATGCACTCATATGCAAGTGTTCGGCGAGGATGCTCTGTGGCTCACTTGGTTGAGTGGTTGAGCCGCACTCTTCGATGCTAGTAATCTAGAGGTCCGGAGATTGAATCTCTATATGCGATGTAACGTTGTCTTGAAGTAGCTTATAAACGGCTGAGTGTACGCACTATGCCCCACAAAGTGGAGTTTTTTTTACTCCAAAAAGGAAATTACTCGTAATTACGGTTTTTGAAAATCACCACCATGAAAACAATTAATGATTTTTTCGAATAATAAAATATTTCCCTTCTGGGGTAATAATTAAACACCAATCTTTTGAAATAAAATAAAGATCAGTCGAGGGCGGACTCGACACCGGATTTCGGTTTTATTTACAAGACTTTTGTTACAGTGTATGGGTTTTAAAAAAATATTCTGACTAAAATTATAAATAATGAAGTAAATGTAATACCGATGTGATAACGTTATGGAACCAGTATAAAATGCGTAAATTTTTAAAATTAGATGCCGCCAAGCCTTGGTGCCTTTTTCCACGGTACAGTTATTTAAACTTAGGTGAAGCAATGATTTTGATATCACGGTTTCAAAAAGGAGGCTGAATTTCTTTCAGAATGAAAACAGTTACTTTTTGGGTTGGTGAGGAATTAATAGAACCTTTTTTTCGTTATATGTAGCGCAAAAAAAATTGAGAAATATGTATTAAGATTTGCAGTTACAGTGAAACTGTTATAGTAAAAGGAGAATTTTTCTCGAATTTCCTTTGATTGCCTATAACTGTAAAAATAGGTGATTGATCTTTGGGACACCCTGGCGTTTATAAGCGATGCAAGTATGGTTTTTCCTTTTTCCTAAGCATTATCGGTGGACTACAGTCTAGGATCCGCCATGTTTTCAAGAATTAAATGAAATTAAAACCAACAACAATTTCCTCTTTATTAAAAATTGATGATAAAAGAATTGTTACACATTTGCGAACATTTCGCATTATTTTTATACCCTTCACTCGTAGAGTAAAGGGTATATTAACTTTGTCATGAAGTTTGTAACGCATTGAAGGAAGCATCTCCGACCATATAAAATATGTATATATATGATCAGCATGACGAGCTGAGTCGATTGGGCGATGTCCGTCTGTCTGTCTGTCCGTCTGTCCGTCTGTCCGTCTGTCCGTCTGTTGCTACGCGTTTTACTCGGCCAGTTTAAAAGCTATCGAGCTGAAATTTTGCACACATGTTTCTTTTTATTGCAGGCAGTTTGTATGTTTGAATCGCTAAAATCGGAACGTGGGGTCATGGGGCTGCCATACAAACCTAACCCCGCCAATTTGGTTTGTCTAAGAAAAACTTTTTCATGTGTTTACTAATTTCAACGAAATTTCCCACAAATGTGTTTCTATTGATAACACAAAGCATATGTAAGAATGGATCAAATCGGACAATGGGGTCATGGGGCTGCCATACAAACCTAACCCCCCAAATTAGGTTCTTCTAAGAAAAACTTTTTCATTTGTGCACCAATTTGAACCAAATTTCACACAAATGTGTTTCTATTGATGCCACAAAATATATGTAAGAATAAATGGAATCAGACTGTGGGGTCATGGGGCTCTCATACAAACCCAGCCCCCAAATTGAGTTTTTCTAAGAAAAACTTTTTTATTTGTCCACCAATTTCAATCAAACCTCATAAAAGTGCATTTCATTTGATGCCACAAAACATGTGTAAAAATGAATGGAATCGGACCATGGGGTCATGCGGCTATCATACAAAGCCAACCCCCTAAATTGAGTTCTTCTACGAACAACTTTTTTATTTGTGCACCACTTTCAACCAAAACTCGTAAAAGTGCACTTCAATTGATGCCATAAATAATCGGAATATGGAGTCATGGGGCTACCATACAAGCCCAACCTCCCCATTTTGGATCTTCTAAGAAACATTTTTTCTACACCAATTTAAAAAAAACCTCAATGCGTCTTTATCAAAACAAAAAAAAAGTAAAACAAATGGAATCGTACTATGGGGCCATGCTCCCGCATCCCCCCAATAAAGTTTTCTGAGATATTTTTTTTTATTTTACCACTTATTCCAACCAAACCTCACACAAATATTGTTTTATCGACGCCACAGAATTTATCAATATCAAATATTATGCGAAAACAGAAGGAAAAGAATGGGGAAGGATTAAATACAAGTCATAGGTTTGCCCCAAAAAACTTTTAGCCCGAGGAGAGTGAAGGGTATTCAAATTTCGGCCGCGCCCGAAATTAGCCTCGGTCTCGTTTTTTAATAAATTCAATGAAATTCTTACATAGAATCGATGAACAATCTCATTGTTATAATCGAATATTCACTTCATATTTTCAGTGATATTTCTAACATTGTCCCAAAAAAGCTATTTCATCAGCTCCAAATCATAGCCAAAATTTCATACGCCCTATGTAATTTTTCTTCAATAAAAGTAATTTTTTTCTGGGTGTAGTGAAGTGTGAAACAAATAAAAAAATACATATGTTCAATTCAGTATGTTTTTGCGTAGTGCCGTAGTGACATTTAAAATGTTTCACACTATTGAAAAATCGAAATATGTAAGTACGTAGGCACCTTAGTGGAAGCTGAAACCGGGTAGAGCATTTACGCCTATTATTGCATTTTGGCCGTATTTTAAATTATTGCAAGGACTACGTCAGATTACCAATAACCCTGCATACCAGTACTCATTTGGCAAATTTACGTATTATATTTGGCACAATACAAACTTAGTCCGTAAAACCAAATGCGATGTCATATGACTGCTAATTCTGTTATGTCCTTTTTTCTTCGTCATCTATGATCAGAAGTTCTAGCAGCTACGGATAAGAAATGTTGTCTTAAAATCTCCTTTTCTAAAAACAACTTGAGTCCAAACAACAGCCTCTTTACCTTCTCCCTTCCGTTTCTAGCGTATCCTAGGGCGGATTTCAGTACCAAATTTCTATATGGAAGATAAAACTTCACGCTGTCAATATGTTATTTCGTTATAAGAAGACGAGGCGTTGCGTTGCAGTAGTTGACTGTGTTTGGTTTGTGTTTAGTTTGGTGCGGTGAAAGTTTCTCTCTTTTTGTTTGAAATCCTCGGAACGCCACAAGAATAATGGCGTCTAGCAAAAATAAAAGGATACCGTAAAGTGTACGTACATGTATAGGTATGTATGTATATGTATATGTTTTCAAATTTCCCCGGTACATATACACATCATAGAAAGAAAGAAGGTCAAAGGCGGAAGGAAATCGAAATTGAAGTATGACCCGAGGGTTGCAGTGGGATTAGAATCCAGAAAAAAGGATAAAGTTTTGTGTAGAGTTGAGTGAGGTAGGTTTGAATGTTTATTGGATAGATACTGACCTATCCCACTCCACTTATAGAAAACAAAGAGTAAACAAATTTTGGTTATAACTTTGTGGTTAAGCTCAAAATAAATTCAATTTTGCTTAAATGTGAGGAAAGTATGTTTGACTTTATGATGATATGTAATATATACATATGTTCTTTTCCGACAATAGTGAGTATCGGAGTTGTAGCTAGGAGGTTTCTCTGTTTTTTAGCATCACAAATAATTAAAGTATGACGACCTGAATTTGTGATATTGTAAACCGTTTTTTGGAAATTTGTTTATAGATTTTTTAACCACATTGGAATTACGACGACGGAAAATTTGCTTCCCTTAGTTCTGCCAGCGAAATGAATTTTCCTAAATTGAACACGGTCCAAATGCTTAACATTCGAGAGTCAGATTGTGCCTACGGGCCGTATGTATGTGGTATAGTACAGTTCTGTTTTAATTTAAGCTGACCAGACGTACAGCATTTTGACCTGTCGTACAGCATTGGGAAATGTACAGCAAAATGTACAGCATTCTCCATGCAACACAATTAAACCTCATTCACTACATAATAAGTTCATTTCGATTGTTCGGGAACCCTTCCCGATCTTTCTGAAATTTGGAGCACTCACAGAGCTACTTGGTGCTCACATTATCTCCAAATTACATTCGATAGCGAAAGTCACGAACTCCATACAAAGTGACAGCTCAAAAATGTGCCGAGAATCTAATACATGGGAGAGCAAGCATCTAACAGTAAAGTAGTAATTGTGTCAAAAATTCTTGTGCCCTTGGTTGAATTCTTCTTCTTCTTCATTCTCTTTATCTTTAATAGTGGGTTGTGAAAGCATGGAAATTTGTTTGAATTGAGATGTACTGTTACTCTACTTGTGTCAAATCGCTTTGTTTCAACAGTGTTGTTATTGTATTTTTCTCTCCCAATGAATTTGCGCTTTCGGCTCACTTTCAGGGTGTCGTTTCCTCTCCTTCTATTAATACCTGCTCGAAGGTCGTCCTAACATATCCGCGCTTGGAAGTTACGGCTGTCCAAATTGCAATTTTGAGTTTTGTAATTGAAAATTGTCTCGCAAATTCGTGAGCGAAAATTTTGAAATTTAGGAAACTTGTAGTCTACATTTGGTGAAAATTTCAAGGCTCTCTGTCGCAAGGTTCAGAAGTTACAGCCGTCGAAAGAAGCGATTCAAGTTGCGAAGTGCCATGGACGATCAGTATTATTCAGAGAGATAATAACACGTTTACAATTTGTCATTTTCGATAACTCGGAAACCGACCGAAATTTCTGAAATTCGGCACATTTGTAGACCTACTTGGCCCGAATTTCCTCCAAGGTTGAAGGTCCTACCTATCCGCATTCAGAAGTTACAGCTGCCCTAATCGAACTTTTGTGTTTTATAATAACAAAGTGTCCATAACTTGGAAATTCTCGAGCGAAATTTGAATTTTTGTTATTCCACTGTTTATATTTGGAGAACATTTCAAGGCTCTAGCTACCAAGGTTCTAAAGTTACAGCCGTCGAAAGATGGGATTTTTATTAGTTTTTCCTATTACAAAGCGGCTGGTCTAGCGGTTAGTGCGCAGGCTCATGAGTTCGAATCTCACCGTGTTCCATGGTGTTTTTCGAACTCACGAGCTTGTGACAGACTATGATCTCACTCAGATGTTAAACGAGTACCCATTTATGGGGATAAATAACACTGCTGAGCGTGATGCTGATCTCATTACCTCATCAAAAAAGCAGATATGATCTTGGAAATAGGATGTCACTAACACATCCTGCGGCCTTAGTCCAATGTTGGATTGTCGCGCCTGTTATTTTTATTACAAAGCGATGGAAAATCAGCCACTGTACTTCATCCGATTACCTCTGCAAAGCTTTCTAAACAAAGTTCAAATCCGTTAAGATTGGGTTAAGAGCTCAGGGGACCGGCATGATATCATTAATGTAACCATGGGGGAATGGATACTCACCTCCAGAAATATTGCAAACATGATAAGCCACCCTTTCACCGCTCTGGAGGTTCTCCTCGGACTCTATTACAAAGCTACATTTAAATCGTGCCTGGAAAGCCACCACCAGCTTAAACAGGGTCGGTTTTGGGTTTTTGGGAGCCCGTGGCAAATAATATCAATTCGGCCCCAAAAAATATCAAGACTGTTGAATTAAATCTTTTGATGTATGCTTACGCTTTGATTATGTCTATCTCCTGAAAAAAAAGCTGCCGTTCTTTGGCACCTTTCTATACTTCACATTTTATCATAGTAAAGGTATTTGTCATGAGATATATTTTTGGTATTATACCCAACAGCTTGCATGCCTCTGAACTTCGATAAGCACAACTTTATTTCAAAGTAAAACTTGTTTGAGAATCCTGCGATCCAATGGTTTCCAAAATAAGAAAAATAGCCTTAGGAAACTTTTTTATAATTGCTTATATTAACAGAAAAGAAATTGTAACAAGTTCAGTAAGTATAAGCTCTGAGTATAGGTTCTTCGAAACTTCCTTGGTCATTGCCATTACCAATAATTTAATTGATACATACAGTGCTGGAAAAAAAAGTTGCTCAAGCCCTTTTTTAGCCATAAAAGACAGTTAATGATAAAAGTTTTTTTTTGTTATTTGATTTATTGTGTCAGTTGAAACAATATGAAGACAAATTTTTGCTAAAAAATAATTGTATTTGTGATTCCGAGGGAGAAATTATATAAAGTGGAAATAGGGATTTTTTTACCTATAAAAAGATTGTTTCGTAATAATAAAGTAAATTTTTTTGGTGTGTTTTTATATTTTTATTGGTTCCTAAGACATAATAGTTTAACATTAATATTTGGTTGGACCACTTCTGGCGTCGATTACTGCCCCCACCTCCGATTCATCAACTCCAATCAGTTTTTCCAGGTTTTTTTCTGAGAATCGCTTGCCAAGTGACTATTATTAACATTTTCAAAGTCTGAATGGAGTCCGGGCGCTTCGTGGCCACTTCAAGTTTTATGCTGGACCCGTATTTTCGATGAGATTCAAGTGGGGGCTACACGGGGGCCAATCAAAAACGTCAACATTCCTTTCTTCGAAGTACCTCTTGACCTTTAAATATGAAAAAAAATATAAAAATTTTTTTTTGTAATATTTTATGATATGGTTATTAAAGTTTTGACTTTTTTGTATTTAATACTTACTACTTTAGCAGTGTGACATGGCGCATTATCCTGCTGGAACACAAATCTTCCGGTATCACCAAATAGCTTTTATACGCAAGGCTCCAGCTCGCCCTTTAGGACGTTTAGGTAGATCGAAGCTGTTACTTTTGAATGAACAAAGCATATTCCGTACCTCTTGTCTCCCGAAAAACAGCCCCACATTATAACTTCTTCTAACTTAACAGTTAGGGCCTCCATGTATTCATCGCTAAGCCTTTCCCGAGGATCCCGCTGAACTAGAATTCTCCCGTCTCCTAATTAAAGCTTAAATTTGGACTGGTCTGAAAAACTGGCCATCCCATATCTCCTGAGTCCATTAAATGTGCTTCTCAGCCCACCGTAAACGTTTTCGCTTGACTTTTAATTGAAATTCTGGTTTATGCACAGGTTTAAGCGCAAGTAATCTAGCTTTTACAAGCCTATTCCTTACCATCCTCGCCGAAATTCGACTCCTAGTTGCTCAAACTAGATTATTCCTAATGTCCGATGATGTCTTAAATCGATTTTGAAAGCTTAGTAAAATGATGAAGCGATTCTCCGAAGGTGCAGTTTACTTAGGTCGCCCGGAGCCTTTTTTCGGTTTAGAGGTGCCCCCTCCCCCCAAAATGTTACAATGCCATGCCACAATGCGTTGAGGAATATCCATCCTTTGACCTATTTAACGAGTGGTTAGATTTTATTTCGCCAAAACCAAAATATTACTCTATAGTTCTGGACTAACGTGTCTCATTTTTCCATTAAATTCAGCCTCTTTGTGAAAACCCCCTAATTTCACCAAGTGAATCAACCTCATTCATAAAATTCAAACTATTAATAGACCGTTTATATGTCCTTTGTTTTTATATGGCCCACTGAAAAGTTGTAGTTCCAATAACTTTTAAGAATATTAGGTAAAATGGCCATTAAAAGGCTTGAGCAACTTTTTTTTTCCAGCACTGTATATGTGGCATGTTTTTTTCGTAATAAGTAACAAAAATAATGCGGAAAGAAACTAACTTTGCAATCCAAAATAATGCTGGGAAATTGATTCCGAAAAGGTTTAAAAATACGGCTAAATCCGAAAAATATGACTCACAATGAGTAACAGCATGTCAGAGAGAGATTTCTGGCTTGTATTACGGTTTCTGTAAAAATACTTCCCAAAAAGCCCTATCTGAGTAAATCATCAAACTCTTGCTTAAATCGGCCAACTTAGTTTACTTGGAAAATGAGAGTTGATGAAAATTGCTGTAGTCAACTGCACAAACATACTTCTATTATCACGTTAAGCTCCTTTTGTGGGGAGTCCTAAGTGCTAGTATCAAGCGTAAATAATGAAATTGCCGTACCATGGTATGCCGAAATCCGCAAATATGTGTACAGCATTGGGCCTTCGGGAATCTGGTCACCTTATTTTAAGTCTAACCTAAATATGAACCAAATTTAAAGCCTTTAACTCAAATCCTTTGGCAAAAATTGTGTCAACTTCAATCTTGAAGTTCACATCAAAATCTACTTCTATAAAAAGTGGCATTGGTTCAAAATAACTTCCTAGCCTTTTGGCCGGCTAAGTGAAAAATACATACTCAAAATCTTATAAATTTCTCTTCTCGTTCGGAATATTCCCTAGAAATTTGACTATATCTCTCTATGTGAGTATGCTAAGTGTACTAGTAAAAGTATAGTATAGACTATAGAGTGTTTGTTCAAGTGCATCATCAACACACGATACCGAAAATTGGCATCCACTCAAGAATAAGTGAGTACTCGTACAGCATCTTGGCACATGACCCCATCTGTAACGTGTATAATGCATTCCAGGTTGACTTTTAAGAAGTGTGTGTGGTACACCGGTGAAAATTGTCCTTGCTAAAAAGGATAAGAATAAGTGGTGGTATATCCATATGTATATCATTACTATTTCAGTATGACTGAAAAGGTCTCATAGGTACACTGCGTAGAAGTGCATTGCAATTTTGTCCTTTTCCTATGGAAACTCCGGTATGTTACATGCAAGTTAAGGTTAGTATGATATGAAGTAAATGGTGATGTTCTATTCTCTGATTTTGAGCGAGCCTGTAAATTGTTTGTTGGTGGCGTATTGAATAGAATATACCTTGCCAGGCCCTAGGATCGAAAAGATAGACAAACACAAACTAAGTTCTGTAGAGGTCAAGGTGTCGTCCAATGATATCACCCCTCAACATATCTTTATTCTAGTGGCGCAAATTCGAAAGTTAATTTCTGGTTAACTGAGCTGAATTATTATTGTCCTGATGATTATTCTGGGTAATCAAATTGTTCGCACCATCGAGTTATTACATTAACGACTGATTTAAGATTATTAATATTTTCCCGCTAAAATTAGAAGCCTTACTATTTCACTTTATCTGCTTAATTCAACCAAATCAATTGAGCTCTACAAATTGCAGTAATTCCAATAACTAAATCTGTTTCACTCATTTCTTCGGAACAAGTTCGTCTGAACTTTTCCGAGAAGAAGAAAATTGAATAATCGAATTAATATCGTTATTTGAACACTATTTACATTCAGAATTATGTATGTAGTTGACGAGTGAATTACAAGGACATTATGATTAAAGTTTGATAGAAAATTGCTAGTAATTTCTCATTGAAATGTTGTAATGGAATTTTTCTCTGAGAAATTTCATTTAATGAATTAGATTTTTTCTTCATAAGAAGTTTGCTTCTAGCAAATCTTCGTAAGAAATTTGTTGTGAAACTATTTAAAATCGTGACGAAAAGTTGTAAATTCTTCTCCTAAATTGTAGGGAAAAGCAAATGTCGAGACTGATTTATAAATATTAGACGCCAAGACTGCATCTATAGAGGCTGGTACAGAGTCCACTATTATCTCGTTTAATGATCCTGTCAAAGTTATTGGCAGGGTCGTTTATAGGCTTTGGATCGGAGCTAATAATATCAATGAGGGCCAAAACCCCAAAACTGTAGAATTGAATCTTTGGAGGAAACTTACGCTTTAATTATGTATGTATGCGTAAATAGTAAAATGGGCGTTCCAAATAAAGAGTGGAACACGGAAACCCAGGGGCGTAACGTACGGTGTTCCATGTGTTCAGTGGAAAACGGGCCCCAAAATCCGAAATCATAAATAAATTTTCTTCGATATATCCTTTGGTAACCGTTCTTTTAAAAGACATACATTTTTATTAATTTGCAAGCAAAATACGCAGGTCAGCAACATAATCTAGGATAGTTGCAAAACATTCAATTTTGTGAATGGAGAAGCTTGGATCTCTTAGTATTAAATTTGGTTTTCACCGGAGAGGGGCAAGTTTCTACTTGGCTTAATTTTGCATTAAAACAAACTATCCATAAATTATAAAGGTTTTTACTTCAGGCAGAGTGCCTCTCTTGAAGGTTCTTGCGTAAAATTGGGCCAATGATTCAATTATTTTAGTATTTGTATCTTGAAGTAATTACTAGGCTTGGGAAAATATGTTCACAATGTTGAATAGTGTAGACTGTAGGCAACATACCATTGAGTGCCTTAAAATAAATGCATTCAAATTTCAAAACGTAATTGGGCACTGTAGCCTGTGATATACACACCGACCTAACAAAAATGATCAAAATAAAACAGTTAGGTAACACTACTTGCTTGAAATTGGCATTTCTTCTTTGACTGTCGTCAATTGCGAGAAGTACCGGTTAGAGAACATTTCGGAAAAATAACTAGAAAGTGTCCAGTTTGAGTTTAGCCTGTTATTCTGATAAAATAAAGAGGTAGCCTTTTGAAGTACATTATGAAATGAAGATTCTGAGCACTTATTGCGTTTTGCCTTGTTTTTAGTGGCAAACAAAGATTGTTGCCTGTGGGCTACATCAGGCAAAAAGTTCAAAATTTTGTCAGACCGGGGTAATGCATAAACGAGTTCTTAGCGATGAAAGAATAATTGCTATTTTAAATGATAGTGATAGTGAAGACGGCTTGGATTTGGATGATGACAGCATTGCTGATCCAGATTTCAGTCCAGAGCTTGAAACTTTCGATGACGAGGATCCAGACGCTGGAAAAGCAAGAATCTCGAGCTAAATCCAGATCAGCTGAAGTTCATGGGAAACAATTCATTCAGTCCTGATATCCTTGATCTAGAAACTCCCGAACAGTTTTTCTTCTATCTATTTTCAAACGAATTGATTAGTAAACTTTCTGAGGACACTAATTTATATCATGTACAGAAGGATCCGAATAGCACTTTTCGCATAAATGAGGAAGATGTCAGGAAGTTAATGGGTGTGACGTATCTGATGTCTCTAATCCAATTGCCTAGAGTAACCAACCATTGGAGTCCAATTCTTGGAACACCTCTTATACAAGAAACCATGACGTTGAACAAATTTGAAAAAATTCGTCAAACATTGCATTTCAATGACAATTCGAAAGACCTTCCTAGGAGTGATCCTAATTGTGATCAGATTTATAAAATCCGACCGCTGGCTGATTCCTTGAACCAGGCATATAGTAAAGTCCCATTGGAAGAGCACCTTTGTGGACGAGCAAATGTGCTCGACAAAAGCATGTAATACATTAAAGAGGTATAACCCCATAAACCGCATAAGTGGGGCTATAAGATCTTTGTGCTGAGTGGAGTTTCTGGCTTTGCCTATAAAACCGAGGTCGAAACAGGCAAAGAAAATGTCATTTTACAAGGGGAACCAGAATTAGGCGCCTCGTCAAACGTTGTCATGAGGTTAGCCCGCATGATTCCAAGGAACCAGAATTTCAAAATATATTTTGATAACTACTTTACTTCTCTTCGGCTAATGGAATATCTAGCTAAAGAAGGTATTCTCAGTCTCGGGACTATTAGAAGAAATAGAATACCAGATTGCAAGCTTTCTGCCGAAAAGATAATGATGAAAAAAGAACGAGGGTATTCGGAAGAATATGTAGCTGATGTCAACGGGATTGATATATCAACAGTCGCTTGGAAGGACAATAGAATCGTCAATTTGGCTTCCACCTTTGCTGGTATGGAACCTGAAGTTGATGTTCGAAGATGGAACAAACATAATTCAAGGTATGGTTTTCTTACTTATGCATTTACTTGTACATAAATGTTCATTTCTTTAGGTATGTCAACATAAAGCGACCCAATGTTGTTGGAGAATACAATAGTCATATGGGTGGGGTAGATCTATTAGACAGTATAATGGGCATATACAAGATACGCTTGCGAAGTAAAAGGTGGCAAATGCGACTTTTTTATCATTATCTGGATTTGACGATGGCCAATGCATGGATTCTTTATAAAAGAGTTGCTGAATGCAAAAACATTCAGTTGAACATATTGTCGTCAGCAGATTTTCGCCTGGAGGTTGCTGTAACCCTATGTAAAATGGGTGTAAAACCAAATATATCTAGTCGGCGTTCATTGCAGAGCGAGATTGATGAAAAAAACACAAGGGACCTGCGCAGCATGTTCCCCCTAAAGCTGTCCGTTAAGACCAGATTGGGCACTGGCCACAATGGTCCGACAAAAAAATAAGGTGCAAGTTTCCCAAATGTGTTGGGTTCACGCATAATGTATGCGAAAAATGCGGGGTTGCCCTTTGCTACACAAAAACGAAGAATTGTTTCAGAGACTTCCATCTATCGTAGCATGTTGTACAAAAATATAAGAAATGACCATTTACTGCTGTGTTGCCCAAAAGCAACATACCCTATATTTGCCATTTCCTTTTGAAATAATAAAAATAAATAAAAATCGAAAAACACGTGTATTTTATTTTCTTGATATTTCCTCTGATACAAAAACTCAAAAAAATCGCAGCTCATGAGTGATAGAGGGTTAAAGATGACCTATTAATCGAAATGACTAACCACAGTCACTATGATCGTTCAATAATGTTTAAGTCAGAAAATCTTTTTTAACTTGGACTCATGAAATCACGAAACAGATGCCTGCCGATAATCTAGTGAGTCCAGATAATACATCCCTCGTTTCCCCTATACGTAAAGTATCTGTCCTTGGAGGATATCTACCATCAAGTTTATTTCAGTCGATTTAGTTTTGCTTGGACATGGATGTGATCCTCAGATCTAGGGTGACCAGTTTTAGTCTAGGATCAACGACTTTTACGAGATAGGTATGTAAGGGCGCACTCCTCAAGATGATCTTTTTGCCGCGTCTCTTGGTTTTTACGATAAAAAGATAATTATAATTATTCAAGTTTCAATTTTGTCTCAAAAAAACTTTTCGAAAATGATTGCCGTTGCTTTTGTTCATAATGTGTTAAATGTGGGCTATGTTCTGTCAATTTTTCCTCAGCACACTCAGCACAATTTAGATGATATCTCTTTAACTGTTAAATTTAAAATAACATCAATCAGGTACATAATACCCTTCAATATTCATAGGAGAATGCACCTGTTTCTCTGCATAACTTGATATTACATAGAGTGAAAAAAAAAAACTTGCAAAAAATGGTTTCAGCAAAATGGTACACATTGCCAGAGCTTTAATTGCATTACTTTGTAAATTTCTTCCCCGCAGAGTCATATCGAAATTTGTGCGACGTACCAGTCGGTTCCCGACTTACCCAACGCTGACCTTTTTCTCCGGGTTCTTAGAATCACACATTTTCGAAAATAAGCCACAAACACAAACCTTGAAACAGGGACGTAGCCAAGATTTTGTTTCGGGAGGGGTCCGACACTCGGTGTCCGAAATTTTGGCATTATTAGAAATAGATTTTTTCTAAACTGTGGAAACTAGTTTCGGCGTTGCCCCGTTGCCTCCTGTCCGGCTGTTCCTGTGTCGAATCCATCGCTTTATCGCTTGACGAGCGTGGAAGAGCACGATGGCAAGCATGCGTAGTTACTTCATAGCCCCGCTATCATCAGAAGCAGGCAGTGCCAGTGTCTACAAACATAGGCCTCTCTGGTATCAGTACGAAGCAGCAACCCTAAGGTTGCTTAACAAATTCGTGATATACGACATTTTTCACTTTATAAGGTTTACCGAAACTCTATTGCGCATATGCATAAATTTACCTTACCTAAAAATTAAAGCATTACAAACATCAGTCAAGAACTATGGAAAGTATGCTTGGGCTCGCCTAGCGACTTCATTCTTACAGGGAAAATATTTTATTTCAAATTTTGAAGACTTACGAAATTTGCCAAAGTCTCCATAATGAATGACTATCGCCAGGGCCAGATTTTGCCTGTATGGCGCTCCTGGGCTGTAGCCGCCCTCCGCCACTGGTTAAAATTTCCTATAGTTTACAATTGCCTCCATTCTATCTTTCGTAAGAAGCTTCAATTATACGAGAGCTTACGCGGATTTTTGAAGGCGACACTTTGATTTTTTTTTTGCGTTTTCCGTCATATAATGCAATTAACCCGCTTTTTTTGTTTTTGGTGAAAAACATATGTTAAAAAAAATCGAAAATGCAAGCACCTAATTTATTTAGCTTTCAGTGGGCCTGTCCAGATTGTTTCAATTTTCGTATGTATCATCCATTTGACAATTGAAACTTGGTATGTCTGCGATATTGAAAAGAGGATTTCAATCTTGACAGTGATTACCAATGTTGAATATGTCAAAATCGAGGAGGAATGGATGGAAAATTGCAACCCACTTAAGTTGTTGTTGTAGCGGCGCAAGTAAGGGGGGGGGGGGAAACTAGTGTCATTCGTAAATGGTTGGCATTCTCTCCTCAAGTTCGAGGCCTAAGAAGGTTGCCACCTCAATTGGTTTTTCCCAAAGCGCAATGGGTGTTAGATGCGTTGGTGCGGCATTACAATTGAAAAGGTGGTCCACGTTGTGCGGGCTGGCTCCACATGCTGGACAGGTGTCTGCAATGGTGCTGTCGATACGGGTCCAATATGAATTTAGTCTGGAGCACCATCCAGATCGAAGCTGAGCCAAGGTGGTACGTGTGGCTCTAAGTAGTGGCTATTGTTACCTCGCTAGTATGCAGCTGCTTTAGAGCCGCCTTGTAGTTGTTGGTGTTATCGAGGGGAACTCTTTTGAATCTTTGGACTTCCCTTTCCTTGTCCCTTAATGCACGTCTAACATGACGTGGAGGTGGGGTTTTGTCCATAAGATCGGAATTCGGGTGTTGACTACGATAGCAACCAACAAGATATTGCTTTGCGAGTAGCTCATTATGAGTTTTTAGATTAAGAAGCTTAGTTTCTTGGTGGAGGTGATCTTGTGATGTCATGCGTACACATCCAGTGATTGTACGCATTGCTGCATTCTGGCACGTTTGAATCCGTTTCCATCGAGTGTTGCAGAGATTGTTTGTCCATATGGGTGCGGCGTAGTTTACCACTGAACGACCGATGGCTTTGTAAGTGGTGAGTAATGTCTCTTTATCAGTTCCCCATTTGCTGCCAGCAAGAGATTTTAGGATCTTGTTTCTACTCTTCAATTTGTCACATATATTGTCGGCGTGGCTATTGAAAATGCCGTGATTGTCAATTGTGACGCCGAGGATTTTGGGGTGACGGACAGTGGGGACTTCGGTGTCGTTTACACTAATGTCTAGCCGTAGGTTGTATTCCTGGTTGTACGTGGTAAAGAGGGTGGCCGAGGATTTGGGTGCTGATAGCTTCAGGTTCTTGCTAATGAAGAAGGTGTTGAGCTCTTCTAAGTAGCCGTTGATACGGTCGCACATGTCTGAAATATCGTTGCCGGATGTCAGGATGGTACAATCATCAGCGTAGGATATTATGTCGATTCCTTCAGGTGGGGTGGGAAGCCCTGACATGTAGAGGTTGAACAAAGTGGGGGAAAGAACTCCGCCCTGTGGTACTCCCTGTTTGATCCTTCTTAGTTTAGATTTCCCATTTCTAAACTCAGTGCTGGATTGACGTCCGGCAAGGTAGTTTGCGATCCATTTAACTACATACGACGGTGTGGATGAGTTTTTGAGGTCTGTCAGTAGGAGCGAGTGATTCACCATATCGAACGCTTTCGACAGATCCAAAGCCACTAGGATGGTGCGCTTAAACGGCTTTGGTTGGTTCATTCCATTTAAGACCTTAGACATGATTCGGTCTAATGCGGTGGTGGTGCTGTGCATTTTCCTAAAGCCGTGTTGATGATTGGCGAGTTGTATGTGTGTCGTAAGAGTTTTGTGTATCAACGCTTAAAGTATTTTTGCCACAGGAGATAAAAGCGTGATCGGGTGGTAGGATTCTCCTAAGGAGTGTTGTTTGCCAGGTTTGGGTATAGGAATAATGCGGCCTCTCTTCCAAATCTCTGGTATGATGAATGTTCTAAGTGAAAGGTTCATCGTGGGAGTGATATACTCTAGGGCCGGTGTGTCGAGGTGTTTGAGCATTATCATTGCTATACCGTCCGGTCCAAGCGCCTTTGAGTTTTTGGCGTTTTTTATGGCATTGGCTACTTCAGTGGTGGTGGTTTGAAGATATTCGTCTACCTTAGTGTTACGGATGGCTCGTGTAATTTTGCGCTTGAGTCTATCCTTGGGTGGGTGTTCGACGAACTGTTTGTTAAACAGATTGGCGCATTTTTTGTCGTCGCTCACGGTAGAATTTCCAAACTTGATAGCGACCCTCCCTTGAGTTTTGGTGGGATTAGATAAGTTTCTTACGGTGCTCCATAGTTTGCTCACACCTGAGGTGGTATTCAGTTTTCGAAGGTGTGAGTGCCATATATTTCTCCTGTGGTCATTGACCTGTTTGACGATGATATCGTTAATGTCACCAATGCGTGGATCACTGGGGTCTGCACTTCTTAGCTGATCCCTCGTTTTAGCTAATTTAGCCGCTGATGTTGGAAAATTAGGTTTTAGGCTGGGAATACGGCCGGCTGGAATGAATCTCTTAGCTGCAGTGAGAATTATCCGTCTGAGTTGTTTTTCGGCCATACGTACATTACTTGGGGGGGTAAGACTAGCAAAACCTTCGCTTGTGTACCTTTTAAAGCCATCCCAGTTAGCTTTTTTAAAGTTTGTGTACGTTTTCTTGTCGGGGTGGACGTGTTTCGACGGCATATCCAGCGTTAGTATGATTGGAAGGTGATCAGAGTACATCGTGAGAATTGGCTCCCATGTGATGTCGTTGATAAGTCCAGGGGTAGCGATGGAAATATCTGGTGAGCTTGTGCAGGATCCAGCGATACGAGTCGGTTTGGCGTCGTTTATTGGACAGAAATCTGATGCGTCCAGCTGATCGGCGATGATGTTACCTCTGGTGTCGTTGTGGAGGTTAGAGTGCCAAAGACTATGATGTGCGTTGAAATCACCAAGCAGAAGACGATACTGGCCGTTTAGTAGAGGGTTAATATTGGCTTTGTAATTGGCGGGACAGCTGGAGACGGATGGAATGTAAATGTTGAAGATTTCAAAGTCAATATTGCCCGATTTGACGGTTATCGCTTGTTGTTCCATTGTGTTGTCGGCGGAAGTGATGTCAACGATGCTGTACGGTAGATTGTTGTGAATGAGGAAAGCCAAACCTCCTCCAGCATTGCTTTCTCGGTCGTGTCTGATGACGTTATAGTTCCCGTAAGAGCTGAGCGAATGGTTGGAGTTTAGTTTGGTTTCTTGTACCGCAGCAACCTGTATATGGTGTCTGTCCATGAAATCAGTAAGTTCGACGATTTTATGTTGGAGTCCATTACAGTTTAGTTGGACGATTTTGGTGTTGGTGTAGTTAACATCGATGGTACGTGGAGCTGGGGTCAAATTAGGCGTAGGTTGAACTGTGCGTACAGGGTTTGCCGGTGTAGAAGGTGTTGATAGTTGGGAACCTTGGTGGGGCGGCTGCTGGTTAGATGAAGAGCGTCGCCCACGATTTCTGCATCGACTCGCTGTGTAGGTTGGACCTCGTTGATTGTAATGTACAGCATGTACATTCGACCGACGTTTGAACATTGGTCCAAATCCTGTTACCGCACACAGAGCACATCCATGGACCTGGATTTGATTCAATGCCGTATTAATAGTGTTCGGAGCAGCTGGGCCGGCCAGGACTGCTCCCAGAGGGAAAAAATGGTGTTGAATGAATGACACGAAGTTTCCATCCCCTTATTGCGTCGAAGGGGGTCTTTGCGACTCTTGGCCATGCTGAAGCATGGGTCGTTCCGGTTCGTAGACCCGGTCGCAGTAGGAACGACCCACTTAAGTCGGGTTTCCTATCGTCTTTACTTCCAACATTTCTATAAATTGCTGTGTGTTAGGATTGTGAAGTAAAATTTATCAGCGTTAAGATGTCTACCAATTGAGAAAAGCGTGTTTTAATTCTTGAGCTATTGGATAAGTGAAAATTTAATTCAAAGTAGACAAAATGAACACTAGTATTGACGAATCTACTTTTGCTCATACAATGTGTGTATGTATTGTACTTGACTTGACTTTCCGAAGTATCGACATAACCAGACATTTTCTTCCAATCGAGGGGTTTAAAGAGGCAATTAGTCGTTAAATCGAGAGCTCGCGGCCAAGTATTTGTGTATTATACAGGGAATGGTTCTAGCTCGATTCAAATTTTGAAGGCCGAGACACATCACATTTTGAGGTGAAGCTGCAATTGGGCACCCTGGATTGAGACGAGTACACTTAGAGGGGATTCACACTATGGACAGGATTTACTAAAACCACTAAATTAATCGACTCGAAACCCGCCTACTAGATTAAATTTTATGTCATTAAATTCAAAATGCATAGTAGAATGTACTTCCATTATTCCCCTAAGGGGCGATTCAGACTATTGACAAGATTTACTAAATCCTAGATTTAGTTGACAGTTGTACGATATTGTAAATGACGTACGATTTAATCTAGTAGGCGTGTGTCGACTCGATTAATATAGTGGTTTTAGTAAATCCTGTCCATAGTGTGAATCCCCTATTAGATAGAGTAAATTGAATGAAAGAAATTACATTTCATTATGTCAGTTGCTCTTTAAGTTTTCAAAATGCATTTTATTCAGAATTTAAAACCAAAAAAAAATCCAAATCCAGCAATGACTATCCCAATCACCTGATTTTTACTTTTTTCAAATTTTGTATATAGTTTATTATGTATTCATGGTTTAGTCGTCCAGATGGCACAATCTCTGACGGCATACATACTGCTTACATACCTTCAATCTAATTTCAACAGCATTCTAAGAATGAATATATTGGATGCACTTTGGGAAGTTAAGTTTCAAAGCCTATTGAAATAATTTCGGGAGGGGTCCGGGCCCCCTGGACCCCTCCCCTGGCTACGTCCCTGCCTTGAAACAACTAAAGGATTCTCAGCCCATTCGCAAGTAAATCGGTCTACTGAAGTTGGGGAAAGTGGAAGGAAGCAACCGAAAAGCAAAGGTTATGAAAACTTAAAGATTAAATTTATTCTCGTCCAATCTGGGGGCCCTAAAATGACGGGACCCAGGGCTGCAATGTTAAATTTTCTAGCTAATTACAGCTATGAAAAAAAAAAACAGTTTATGACTTACAAGCCGCCAAGCCTCTAGTAGCTTTTATGTATATGTTTTTGTCCTTCTTTGCATTTCAATTGCAGAATGATAAATTCAAGTGCCAAGTCTGCTTAGCCCGTTAGATTCGAATCCTGTTCATAAATTCAACAGCTCATCTTGAGTAGATATATCCCTAAACATTACACCCATGCGAGCATCGTTATTAACCTTCCATAATAATCCATCATAGCGTCATAATCACTTAACATTCCGACCACATTCAGTCCTTTTTCATTTTATTTACGTCACAGATGATACAAATACATTACGTACCTACGTTCAGGACAAGGTGCGGAATAACGTGAGCACCAGAAGACGATAAAGTTTATTACGAGTATATTTTTATATGATTTTAGTGGCACTTGACACTTTTCTCATCATTTCCAGTAAAGCAAATACTCGTGTAGCCTGCCTATTCCATAATGAGTCGCGTCTAGGAGATAACAAGGATTATCCAGTAATCAAACAGACGACAACGTTGTCATAACAATTTCAGATAAATGGATGGATTCATGATACTTGCCGCTACATATTGCAGAAGTCACATGGTCGTCAGCCCAAAGGATTAATAGCAAGTTATATATTACGGGAAAATCATACAAGTGTACGAGCTTCTATAATAAAGCAAACAGAATGTTGGATGGTTGCAAGCGTCTATTGTATTCTTTCCGATAATATTGGAATAGTAAAATTGGTTATCGATAGGCAAATATTGTGTGCAATAAAATGGAGAAAATTTACAAGACGTGCAAAAATTGAATCAATTGGCCGACTTATGTAGGTTTACGGTGTCCTTTCTGAAATTGTCTACGCCATGAAGGTTGCGTCTAGCCTTACGTATACAATGATCATATACGAGTAGATATCGCTTTTTTTATGTTCTGAGAACCTATCAATTCACAAACCGAAAAGTATGTCACTGCGGACGTGTTCATATTGATACGTGACCGACAACGCCTGACAAGGAATATGACTTTATCCATTTAGTCGTAAAAATAAACAGCTCACTTTTCCTAAGGCTAGTTTCAACTAAAACCCTATTTAACTCTGTGATAAGATAAGAAAAAGTTTCTTAGCATAATGTTTGGACAAATTCTGCCATAGGCTGTAATATATCCTTGACACAAATGCTTCAGACATCTAAATTGGACCGATAGAGAAATTTACTATTGAATAGCGCAGATATCGGTGTCGTATTCTCGGCCGTATCATTATGCATTATCCCTATCTTGTTCTATTCATCCCGAAGGATTAAATGGGACAAAATTGCAGCATAAGTAAACCTGAATGTATTTAGGACATTTTAATTTTCTCTATACATTTTAAGTACGCGCAGTGTTGAAATCATCTCTTCCGTGTATACGGAGTCTTACCATTGTTCGGTCACAAGTAATTACACATGTCATTCAAAAGCATGTTCTCCCATTTCAACGGGTATCCTTGACAACCACATTGAAATTGCTCCGTGCAACCATATATACAATAGCGGATAACTAGACAATTCAACCACTTCATATCAACATCATGTTCGTCCAACCATATTTTATGCAATATGCATGCCATGCATTGTGCAACATGTATGCAACCAAATCTACGTTATATCTGCTTTAGATAATTTACAATTTCAGTGTTTGAAATAAATGTATCCTTGGAGGCATCTGTGTACGTCTGGATAGGGAACGTGTGTATATACCGGAACTCTTGCTCTTCTACGTCAACCTTAGGAAGGATAGTGTCTGCATGCTAAATTTACAGTCCTCGCACAAATGAAATGAACCAAACCATGTTTAACTATAGTAAACGTAAACTACTTAAATATTTGTTGGGGAAAAGTTATAAATAACTTTTGCCGGGAGTCCTTCAATAATAGTTGCCAGCAGTGCACCCCAACTTCCAGCCAAGCCAAGTCACCAGCAATACTAAATTAGTTAAGAAAGTAATTTCAGTTCTGGAGAGGACATAGATGCTTGTGTCTGTTTTTAAGTGGCTTGCCCAATTATAAGCCCCGATAGTTTGTCTCTTGGGCTTTGACACAGTCGGAGTTTCGCTGAGAAGCCAATAAAGTTTTGCCGGGTATACCAAACATACATCTTTTGATCCGAAAGATTAGTTTGAACAATGCCAAGGATGTGAAAATGCACATAAATTTTCAAATTTTGTTTCAATGAATATTCAACGGAGAGAAAAGCGAAAGAGAGAGAGAGAGAGAGAGAAAGATCTGCAATCCTAGCAATTTACACAATTAATTGCATTCGAAAAGTAAATTGAGAGAAGTGTCAGAGCGGCACTTGAGCCATGTTACCTCGGATGGTTGGGCTACATCAGCATCAGAGGTCGAAATAGTGTCATCTCTGTTTCAGGTGTCATCTCCGTTATGCAAAGGTGCTGTTTGCGGTCTTGTTATCTCGAGACCATATACTGCCCTTTGAATGCCAGCATCCAGAACATCTAGTTCAATTAACCGTCAAACACAATTCGAGCAGGTGATATGGGCCGTATTTACGAAAATGCTGGCATAGGACATGAACTAGGA
This sequence comes from Microchrysa polita, assembly GCA_949715475.1. NCBI lineage: Eukaryota > Metazoa > Arthropoda > Insecta > Diptera > Stratiomyidae > Microchrysa > Microchrysa polita. The sequence continues at coordinate 13,307,345 of OX454418.1, read as the reverse complement.
TAAAGGTGTGCTTTTATTGCTGAAAAGGTCTGTGTATTCTCGGAGTTAGTATAGGGCAGGATAATTATGTGTGCGGTAGACTATGCATGCCGTTAGAGAGACAAATTGGAATTGTGTTGGTAGACATGTGGTTGGGAGGTGATGCGTAAATTTGAAAATGACAAATTTCACAGGTGTTTAGTTTTGTTGAAGAAAATTTTAGTTGAAATGCGGGTAATATTCGCAATTAGTTGTGGTTGTCGTTAGTAAATGATAGAAAAATGGTTCCTATTGAATTTATCGATAAATTTTTAGATTATCTAAATTGTAACGAGTTTTCAACAACGAAATAATGGTTTTCAAGGTTTCGTACAGTGCGAAAAGTTTAAAAAAATGACCTTATTGTCCACAAAAATTAAAATATAAATTAAATCAAAGCATACATTATTCTTTCTTTTTTTTTGTGTGCCTCACAGCAACTTTTGTCACAGGACTTGGCTTCTCGGCATCAGTTTACTTACTATGCGTAATCAATTAATCTAGTGTACTGTAAACTATAGCAAATCGTTAAAATAAAATTTAAAACAAGAAAGTAGGTTATTAACGAAGTTTATCAAAATAATTTCTTTTAAAAATTAGTTTATTAATACAATTAAAATTAACTAAGTCCTTCAAACTATTATAAAGAATTATTGACCTTGTAATGGGCTCGTTAAGCCCATAGGTTACTATATGATAAGGCTGATCAAGAAGGTTCTTCCTCTGTAAATTGTGAGGAATATTTCTGACTTTAATATTATTTAATATATCTTCACACACAACATGAGAGCAAGGAACAGCGAGTTTTATATTCTGTCTTGAAACGCCAGCCTATACATAGCAAACCGTGTAAAATTGTGTTGAATTCTTTCTATACGCTCGAAATGAAGCTTATAGAATGGATTTCACACAATAGAACAATACGCTACGTGCGAACGAACGAAAGCTGTATACAATGTTTTTAAAGGATCATTGAATTCACGTGCGTTATGTTTAACAAATCCATACATACTATTCGCTTTTGAAATAATGTAATCAATGTGTTGTCGAAATGAAACCTTTTCGTCGAAAATTACCTCAAATTCAGCAACCACTTCACGAATCGGTTAAGGAGTACTCAAAGAAGAGCCGAGATTTCAATATACCTATATACAGGGTGTCCGGAAACTGCTGCATAAACGCACCGGATTGTGATTCCTCATGAGATTTCCAGCAAAAAAGTTGCGCCGAACATACCCCCTTAGCTTAACCCTTTAGCTGCTACAGGCATTTGAAGATTTTTGGAAAAATCATTTTCTTGTACGACTAAAACGTCGATATCTCAAAAGCTAGACCAGCTAGAATAGCAAAATAATGATGATTATTACAGCCAACAAATTTACCTAAAAAAATAAAATTAACAGCACCAAAATCGGATAAAGGTTTGGTTTTTACAGAACTCCAAAGTCAAATTTTTGTGATTTGACCCAAAAACAATCTGTTTTTCCATCTCAATTTTCTCCCAACTTCTGCCAAGGTGAGGTGATCATACGATTCTTTTAATTGGCGGATAGTCTAACGATCATTTCTTTCTTACATCATTTTATTCTAGCTTCGTTATTTCTAACAGTTTTAATGCCTTAAGAGCAGAAAACTAGGGTTAATTTTAGCTCGATTTCAATTCAATTCAAACTGCCCCCAAAAATCTGCAATTTGGTAAAATTTATTCAAATTATATGAATCTCGTTGCGACCAATCATTTGGTTTGGCCTATGTATTTCTTGTTGCATTGTCCGCATATCATTCTATAAATGCCGCTTTTTTCTTCTTTCGAGAGTGGATCTTTTACACTTCTCAGGATGGATTTTAGCTTGGTGTTGTTGCTAGAGCCCACTACTTTTAGGTTGAATTTCCGTAATTTGTTTTTGATCGAATGGTATATTTGTGAGGTGGGGATGCTTATTCTTATTTCGTTGTCTTTTGTGTTTGCTGGGTTGGTGAATAACGTTGAGAGCGCAATTTTTCGTTGGATTTCTTCTTTGCGGTTTATCATTTTTGATATGTCGTGTTGTATCCGTTAATTCGTGCGATTTGAAGGATGTACTGTTTCTGTCGATTTAGGTATATGCTTCGTTCGTGAGTGGGTATGTGACTAATTTGTGAACCATGCTGTGATATGCTGCCATTTTTTGTGGGTTCGTGTGGTTGGATGCATTTGTGATAGTTCGTTGGTTAGATGTTTTCTTGCGGTATATGTCGAATGTTAGGGCTTCTGAATTTTTCGTAATCAAGATATCTAGGAAAGTCAGTGACCCGTCTTTTTCATGTTCTGCTGTGAACTTGATGTTTTTGTGGATCTTGTTGATCTCGTTATGTAAATCCTGAATCTACCAGATATTCATAATAAATCTAGAAGGGAGATATGAAACTATCGCTGTCATTGGCACTCTTAAAGTCACGATAAACCCGTTCCCGTGCTCCAATTATTTCGCTTGTTTTTTTTTTTTTTAATTTTTGAACGGACTCACAATAAAGTTGTGACGAAATTTGGTGACGATGTTACGAATGAGAAATCAGGTTAATATACAACACGCACCGCAACATCAAAGCCACAATGTCTAAATTTCGAAACCGGCATATAAGTAATCTGTAGCATAGCAGCCTAACTGACAGTGAGCAAGAGCAAGGGATACAACATTACAGTGATGATAGCCAGATGTTTCTGCTGTTTCAGTGGTGCTTCTTCTTCTTTCACAAAAATTTTCACGTAATTACCCGCCGAATTTTATTATGAACCAAGGCTGATCACTGAACAAAGATTGATTGTAGGGTCTCACAGGTTAGAAGTACGACAACTGAAACTACTCCCTGGTGTTTCTCAAATTTTTCTCTAGCTTGAGACTAAGATCGTAGTCTGGCTGGTCTAGCGGTTAGTGCGCGCACCTTCGGTGCACAGGGTCATGGGTTCGAATCTCACCGTGATCCATGGTGTTTTTCGAACTCACGAGCTTGTGACGGACTATGATCTCACTCAGATGTTAAACGAGTACCCATTTATGGGGATAAATTACACTGCTGAGCGTAATGCTGATCTCATTACCTCAACAAAAAAGCAGATAAGATCTTGGAAATAGGATGTGACTAACACACCCTGCGGCCTTAGTCCAATGATTGTCGCGCCTGCTATTTATTTTTTTGAGACTAAGATCCGTAGTTAATTTTGAATTTGTTCTTTCGGTAATTTTAGATGGGAGGAGAGAAAGAACCTGATTAGTGACTAGAAGCTCCAAGGGTCGTTCAACTACTATGAAGTTTTTCAGCACTTTTAACACTTCCTTTATTACCGTATAGAGCGGTGAAGTTGTTTAGTGATCGAAAATTACAGAAAAAATCTGCAATACAAATTAAACGAAAAAAAAATCAAATACTTAATTTAATTTCAATGATCTCGGAACACGAAACACTTGATTTTGACCTTTACCTATATTAGTCGCTAGTATGTGAGTTTAATAAAACGATCGCTTTATCAATCAAAAACAAATATTTTTTTAGAACTAAAAGAGGACCACACTTTTCAAGCTTCAAACGAAAAGGCGGAGATTATTTTTTGAAGGTTCTGATGGTCCTATAACTCTCAAGATAATTTCCTAGTGCTGTCTAGTATAAACTCAGTGATTTGGAGGCACTGATCAGTTATAACTACAATTGGAGCACTGTCAACCTTTTCCTAAAACCCTTTTATTTTCTTGCGCACCCCCCTGCATGCAACTCACAACTCGCCCCCCCCCCTGGTCGATGAAGATGGTAAAAAAATCCTTATCGATGTAGTAAAAAAATCGCTGCACAATACAACATTTTCAAAAATTTTCTGCTGCCGGCGCAGCAGATGCCTTTTTCACCATTCCAAGTGCTGCCGGATAAGCCATGATCGGGACAGTTTGCAGTCAGGAGGCAAATAGATGACAGCGAGTGACCTCTCGTAACTGACGGAGGCTGCGTACCAGCACACACATTTCACTTGTGAGTGTGCTACTGTGGCTGCGTCTGTCCCATATTTCCTGTTTCATTTCGTGGCTTCTGAGCTGGAGTACACAATTTCAACCGTTAGGTCCCTTCGGGAAGTTAGTGGAATTCAACTTATTTTCTTCTGAAAGGGTGGCAAATGGTATACAGCTTTGCTTTGTTAGTCCTGGAAGGTCATGCTTCGTCGAATCGACTACGCATCATCAAATTTTTCCCATTCTTCGTGACAATTCTCATTATTTGGAGCTGAGTTTTCGTACAGCACTTACCGTGCCGATGTACTTGCCGGGTACATTGCGACTAGACGAAGTAAGCAGGGTATGTTGGATTTTTGGAAATTGGCGTTGTCGAAACGACGAAGGATGAACTTTGTGTAACTTTTATAACTCCAGTATTTTTTATGACTGGTTGTCGATTCGACGATAAGTCTGTGTCCATACAACTAGCTCGTAACAAATATGTTTATTTTTTCAAAAATTATGGAAAAAATATTTACTAGGACAAAAATAGGACAAATCAGGAAAATGGCTCAAAATTCTTCCTCATTTTAGGAAGATTGAATTTCGAACTCATAAAAATCGGGTCCCAGGCACTCAATGTCAAAATTAGACATCGTACATAGAATTAGAATTAATTAAGGGAACTCGGGGAGAAGATATTCTAAAATTTACCGTAAATAATTCTACAATCCACTGAAAAAACCGCAATAGGTAAAGTGAAAGAAAACCCGTGTTGAGACCCCAAAATGGATCGCTGTGCCTCTTGTATATACATGAGCTCCTCCTTCATTAAACCCAATTTCCTAGTACGTTTAGAATATGTGTTTTATGATTCGAGCACATTTTTTTAATTACATCAACGTTTAGTTTTTATTTATCTCATTTTTAAATCTAATGTTATATATTTCGGACCAAATAATATTGAATTAAGAAAATTTTATTTGAAAATCATTTTCCTTACAAAATTACTCAAAATCGATGTTTTTCCATTCTAAATAAACTATCGGTTGAAAATCTGTCAAATTTTATAAATATTTTGAGAAATGTTGATTTGTATGAGGCGTCGAAGTTGAGCGTCGTCGAATCGACGAAGCATGACCTTTCCGTACTAAAAATAAGCATGACCTTTCAGAGTTAAGGACCTTGTAAAGAACGGGTCTCATATTTCAGTGTCTTTCAAGTTCTTCTTTTTCTTCTCAGTACCGTGTAGCCCCTTGTGTGCGTTAGTTCAGCCGTTTATAGGCAATTTCGAGTCAACGTTACATTGCATATCATTTCGGAGTGTATATAATGTTGTAAGCACTATATATTTCCATCCACATGTACCGAAATTTTGGACCACGCTGAGATTCGATTTCCGGACCTCTAGATTACTAGCATCGTAGAGTGCGACTCAACCAAGTGAGTCACAGAGCAGGTCTTTCAAGTTATTAAATCCAAATTTATTTTCTAGCTGAATCATGCCAGCAATAAAATTTAGCCACTGGTAATACTTTGATAAATTTAGTGGAAATCTTATTAAAACCGTTAACCATATTTCAATCAATAAAGGATTTATAAATATTCTGACGATGCTACTTTGCTAAGATGAAAGTGACAGACGAAACAAACTGATTTCGCAATTGGAATATGCAGTCCGAGATACACAAAATGCACTGAAAATAGACAAACTACACTCTAAAAGGTAGATATTGGAGGCTAGTTGAATGTAATCAGAATGCAGAAGAAAATCATTCTCATCTCTATTTTAAAAATTTGACTCCAAAATTAGCAAAAAAAAAAAGAGAAATAACATGCGTGGCAGTCCACCAGTTAACTAGGGCCGCAGATGTGTGAGTGACATCCAATTTCCAAGATCTAAACTGCTGTTTTGTTGAGATGTTGAGATCAACAGCACGCCCCGCAATGTTATTTATCCCCATAAATGGATACTTATTTACAATCTGAGCGACATCATAGTCCGTCACGTAGGTCGTGAGTTCGAAAAACACCATAAAATGAATTCGTTCACGGTGAGTCCATGACCCTGTGCACCAATCCAACCATAAGCCAGGCTACTCTAAAATTTGCTAACAATATTTCTGCGACCGGAAATTTCAACTCCTAAGAAAATCATGATGTTAAAAAAAATTTGGGCTTGCCCCCCCCCCCTGACCGAAATCCTGGCTACGCCCATGAACCTGTGCAAATTCGACAAAGAATTGAAACAATGCCAAATAACCACTAAATGCAAATTGAATTTAAGTTAGCTTTGGGATTAGCAGTGGGATCACCTAGTTACGAAATCTCCATAAAAGGATCGAAACGAATACCCATGCTCTTTTCTAATTTAAGAATCGTGTGCTCTGTTAAACAAAAAATGAGCCCTCAATGAAGAAGAAAAAGAAGGAAACGAAATAACTGAAAATAGACGGGACCATTTGCTTTTATGAACAGTGAGCAGTGGCGTAGGGAATTTAATGTTTGGAACGGGTATGATTTTCTACTTATTGCCTTTTTCATCTGTTTGCGTATCCAGCCACTGAACACATTAATTTTCCCCCTTTTTCCTACACCCCCACTACAAAGTTGCATAAACAAAAATGCACTTAGCTGCGCAAGTGCATAAATTTGTTTACAATTTTAATTTTCCATAGAAAACTCGTATTTACAAATATGAGAAATGCCATCAAAACTATAACATCATAGTCCTCATTGTAAATATTTTGGTGCTGTATACAAAGTCGCATATGCAGTGGATTATGCGATTTATTTGCTGTCCCTTTTTATATTTTCTTATTCAATGTGAGCCCCACCACTTTTAGGGGATAAAATCAAAAATTGTACGCGACTTTCATATTGGGAATAACTCCTAATACGGGAAAAATTGTATTCCGTTTTACAATATCCTTCTAAAATTAGATGTGCGAGGTTTTACATTAAAATTAAATTATTGCTCTTACGAAATTGTGTCTGCAATTATTTTTTTGGAATGTATGTATGTGAACCTCAGAGGAACTATGCTAACGCAATGCATGTAATCACGAAGGAACCGAAAGGTACAAATTCATGTTGTTGCATGAAGAACTGTAGTAATTTCACGAAGGGATTAATATTAATATTAATATTTTCCTGCTAAAAAAGGCGGCCTTAAACAATTTAGTAATTTAAGGTCCGACCCCTAAACGAGTTTAGTCAATTTCCACGACTTGAGACCCCACTTTTTTTATTTCTACGCTTTTGTGTTGATACAAATTGTGTTTTCCTTGCTTGTAATATGGGTGCAAGGCATAATCCCTTCACTTTACACTTGTTAAAACTTAATCGACTAACTCCTCTTTTTTAATTACATAATCTAGTAAAACTAGCCCTACCAGTTTAACAGATCATCAAAACTGCGACGACTACGACTACTTCTTTCAAGTTCTGGTGTTGGTATTTTATCAAAAGGTCAAAATGACACCCTAGATCGAATTCCTAAGCACTATATCACTAATTAATTTCGGAGGGGGTTTGAACCCCCAGAACCCCTACGTAGGATCGCCACTGCGAAATCCGACTGACTACGTAAATGGTCAAAAAAATTGGTCATTTGTTTGTCCCATATGGAAATGAATATGGACAATGCACATATCCGTGTTCTGAGATTTGTGCTTGTCTGCGGAATTTTCTTTCATCCAAGACAAATTTCCTACATTGGCGCATATGACCATGAGCTAAAGCCAGCATCAGGGCTGAAAAAAAAACATATGACACGATCCTTCATATTTTTTTTTGCACAAAAAAAGAGGAGCAGTTGCTATACTAAAATTTAAACAGCCTGAATTGTAGATTTTGTTGAACTGTACAAATCTGTCGTATCATAACTTTGAACTAAAAGATCAATATGCGATCTTGAGAGTCTGTTTAGTATTTAAGCCTAATGTCCTGCTCGAATTTTCACCACTTGTTACTTCCCTTCCACTAAGTACATCCTTTCATCCCATGAGACTATTCAAAGTAATCATAAAAAACACAATCGAAACTTCATTTCATTCAAGAATAATATAAAAATTCTATCCTCCTTATAAATATAATTCGTATACTTCACCTTAATAAGGATCATTTAGCTAAGTATAATGCATGAATGCAACTGACAGGTTTCAGCTTTTATTTGACTTATAACAATTGTTTCTTTCTCCTCGCTATAATATTGAAAAGCAGTGTTTTATAATTTGTACAAAATAAAATTTTGTTGTCCGCCTGAAAAGATGATCCTTTTGGTATAGTTGTTGGTGGTGACATGACCTAATGAGATTGAGTGAGAAACGTTTTGTGCTGGTGATAGTCCATGTCTCAAGTGCGCAGAAGAGGGCTAATAATAAAAAAAAATGGTTGATGTTGTCACTAACAAGCACATGTCAAGAGGGGTTGCTTCTGGAGTTTTTATATTTTGTGTATAGTGTATAGTTTTAGTGAACCCTGAACATACACAGGGATTCTATGGTGCTAGTCATCTGGAGGCCAAAGATTGATTTGCGACATACACTCCCAATCAATAGGATAGTTCCACTTGAAAAATGGCTGTATCTCGGTAAGTGATAACGGTATTTTCTTCAACTTTGGTGACAATATTTTCAGTAGCCTGCTTGTTCTTTCAATAAATAGAAGGTCTCAAATCCGGAGTCCAGTTAGGATTTTCTTACGAGAATTCTTAAAAACAGTACAAATGGAAAGGATAATTTTACTTCGAAAAATGTAGACACATCGTTTAGAGGAGCTTGGAACGAATTAATTTAATTTACCGTTAAAGCCTATACAATTATATCCCAGATTAACTTTTTGAGCTTAAATTACTTAAATAAAATTCTACTTATTACCAGCTACATTTTTCAAAGTAAAATTATCCTTTCGTACCGTATTTGATGTTTTATTTTCACTGGAACTATCCTATTGACTTCACTATTTGTACTGTTTCTACGAATTATCGTAAGAAAATCCTAACGGGACTTCGGATTTGAGACCTTATATTATGCAAAGAAAACAAGCAGGATACTGAAAATATTGTCACCAAGTTTTAAGAAAATACCGTTATCACTTACCTAGATACAGTCATTTTACTAGTGGAACTATCCTATTGATTGGGAGTGTACGTATACATAGTAATATTTCGCTCATCCTAAAAAAAATAGATACGTGTAGGGAGAATAGTCCCAGCAAAATTTCATTTACCACTGTGTTATTTTTTCATTATCACTATAACTAATTGCGTTAATAAATATTGACTGTAATAGAGAATTTTAGCATATCGTTCAAAATATTACGATAGGACGAATAGGCTTTGACATTTTCTATGAAAAATTCGCTTGTCTGTCGTACGCAAAACAGTACACCACAATTTCTCATGTCCCAATTAGGAATAGGTGTATTTCCGTGAATTTGACTGACTATAAACAGCTGCAATTGTGGGTTCATGATATTATATTTGTCGGCTATGCCTACTTGGAACATACACAATTGTGGTATACTGTTTTGCGTACGGCAGGCAAGAGAATTTTTCATAGAAAAAATGTCTAAGCCTATTCGTCCTAGAACTCTCTATGTTTTAAAATACATATAACATGTAAAATGTTAAAATTAAGTTACTTTCACTTTTTATTTTGCCATTATCCTTAGGTATACCATTAAAAAAAATCCTTGCTGATATCATGCGCTATTCCTATAAATATGTTATGATGTCTGTTTCAATATCGATTCTTGCTACTCTGAAAAGGATCTCTTCCCTATCAAGTTACTTTGGCGTTTAAAGCGTGTTTTTCAGACGATAAGCGTGTGTCACCTTTGACAAGATGACAGAGTCACTTCATTGTATTCCAAGTATCATAGGATGTGTATCAATGTGAGAATATCAATGTCCCACTTTGATATTTTCGAGAAAAAATATGGAAATGATGTGTGGAAAGGTAAAAGAAAATATAACCGTGGGGCGTTGAATAGGGCATTCAATATTGATGCTATATACTCGTATCCTGGCAGGATGAAACGCTGATGAAGCTTATACCTCATTTGTGTTTTGATTTATGTTGTGATTTGGAAGTGATTTTTTGCATCAAAATTTCAATCGATATTTTTCTACTTGACACACGATTATTCTGTAGTTGAGTTATGGTATAAATATTATTTTTGTTGGATCTTTTACTGGCGAAGTTAAATGGATGGAGAAAAGTCCACAGAGGTTTTGGGTTTATAAATAACATCTTGTGGTTATTTTTAGAATCGTCTTCTTGATTTTATAGATCAATTTGTTGAATTCTGTATAGACATATCAATTCAATTTCGTTACGATTTCACATTCTGTTATTTCGTAAATTTGATACGAAATAGAGAATCAAGAAAAACTGTACGTGTTACATTTTAGGATTTGTTTTTCGCATTTAAAGTTTAGTGTGTACCGAAAAAAAATAGAGTATTCCTTTAGGAGACTATAAGCGCATACTTTAGTATTGTTATCCTCAATAAAATGTTCTTTCACCACCAGCACTCTGAAAAATCCCACCTTTCGTCCTTGGTATTCAATGATGATATAAGACAATTCCAAAAAAAACATAATATTTTTCCATTAGTCCTTAAGATCCAGTCCAGTTCCATTCATTATTATATTTTTCACAGGTTTTTTTTTGTATAGAACAGAAACCGAACTCTTCCATACATGTGCTACCATCATGGTGGTGAACCACTTATGCGGCATACACTGACCATACAGGCTGACTGTGACCATCCTGGCCACATGTTTCCTTGTGTAGTACTACTTAAAACGCCTGCAGCAGCGTGTACTTTACTTTCAAATGGAAAAATAAAAATATACGACCAGAGGATATGTTCTTTCCAATGAGTACTTCTCAATGTGCTTTATGGAGGAACATTGTAACATATCTCGGGCATCTTTTTGCGATGGAAAAGTTCACTTGAAATGTACTATAAACTATTAGAGTCCTTCATATCTATATATGGGGCTGTGTAACATTTGCTTTCAACTGAACTCAGACTATGCTTTGATAGCTACGGTCGTGCTGTGGTGATCCGATGCATCCTGCGGCCATCCGATTTTTATATTACATATACGATTTCTAAGAGGCCTGCTGTTTTGATGAAGCAGGGTGGCTGTATATTTTTTAACCTATTTATTCCCATTAACGCACGAATAACATTTTTATGAAAAGTAAATAAAAATACGTCAATCAGTAGCTGTTCTCCAGCTAATTTTGAAATAAGTCCATTTATAAACTCGTATAGCAGTATGGTTCCAATTACGAATACCTTGAGCGATTTTAGCTAAACATACTACATATATTTAATTTAAAATCTCAGCAAGGAATGCTTTCGTCTCACCCGGTATGCTCTATCAAGGATAAAACAGGATAGCATTTCACATTTATTTCTTGCTGAGATCAGAGCCCTCTTACCGTTCTAAAACGCTGTAATTTCTTCCATCCGCGCACTTATGCTGTGTAGGTATTATATAATCACTGCAATATAGTCACATCTACCAGTACAGTCATTACAGACATTTTTCCTTGCACCCTTAATTTCTGCTATTGTGAGCATCCTTTCAAAGCCATATACATACATACTACTTCTGGCCTCGTATTACACGCGTTGCCCTTATGTATGTATATAGGTACTGTTGCCGACCGTTGCCATCGTGCACGAATAAAGCCCGCGGGTGCGAATCTATGCAGAGTCGCAACCGTCATGCGATAGTGTAAAATTTATTGACAAAACACAAGGTGTCCAACTGTGCAACTGTAATTAAATCTTCAGGATACTCTGCTGGAATGAACATTCAACTAGCATTTTCCTTCCCAATGCCGTGTCATGTCGCGCCGGCCGCGCCCCACTGCCTGGCATCAACGGGCTCCAAGAATGAAATTATTGCAAATGCAACTGCATCGGAACTTTGCTAAGGGGAGTGAGTGAGGGACGAAAAGAAAGAAATGTTGCAAAATAGTCCAGCGACAATGTGGCGACACAATGGTGGAGATTTTTGCCCATTGTTATTGCTCGTTTGGAAAATTGGTGGCATAGTAGTTGAAAGGAATTTCCGCGGTACGAAGAAAAAGACTGGAATCATAAATCATGCAAAGCTTCAAGTTGAGTAAGTATGGAGTGGTTTTTGGTGAAAAGTAACCGGAAACTTTTTTTTTATGAGGGAATTTGTAGAGATTGTGGAGTTGGGTGTTTGTAAGTAATTTAAAGTGTTCTTTTGGTTTTACTTAATTTTTAGTGGGATTACTCGTAGCATATGGATTGTGTCCCAATTCTGAAATCTAACCTAAATGTACTTCTGCGCTTAGAACAGGACCTAATTGTAACACCAGACTTCAACCGGATAAAAACTCCCATAAAATTTCCAAAATATAAAAGGGGAAAATAATTACAATTCTTGGTTGCAAGAACTAAATTCTACGCTAAAAAATAATCTTAAAACTCAAACTTACGAAAACTCACACAAACTATTTATTAAAATTTTACAATTTTTGAATGATTAACGCAAATCTCGATATATTATTAGATCAAAAATCAAATTTAAAACACCGTTTTTAGCTTTGCGAGTCAAATAAATTTTATTTTGGATGCATTTCGGGTGGCATTCCACCCATCTTCAGCAACACGACTAAAACATTTTTGGATGGTATTGAGAGAGAGTGATTCTATATACTAAATACATATATGATTTACAGATATTGTTACGCTTCAGATTCTTCGCGTATATCCCTTCGGGCAACCTAAAAAGAAACCGGAGAGCACGATTAGTTAAGTTAGATTTTAGTTAATATAATATAAAATAAGTTAAATATAAGATACAAATAGAAGCTAGGGAAAAGGGGGTGGCATTACTAGAGTAGGAAGGGGTGGCTTCTTAATATGAATACTTACCGCGCATCATTATTTCATCGTCCGCTTGTCTGCCTGCAGAAACTGTAAGAGGAAGAGAGGCACAAATGAATCGCGTTCAGCTACCGAAATCAAAGATACTTATCTGAGCTTGTTCCGCGTCCACAATAACTATCGGACCAAACGACCAGTTGACCAATCGCGAACTACGATAAATGCTTCCGTCTTCGTGAAGGCGTATAAGAAAAGGCTGAAGAAAAACACAACACGAAAAACACACAACAAACGAATAACACATTATAAACGTCACCGTACTAGCACAACGATTGTCAAATGACATCTGATCGAGACAACAACACTTCAGATGACAACGTTCAATGTATAATGAGCGAATACTGAGCAAGTGGGTTGCACCAAATGGAAATCTAGCGGGTGAGTCCCGAGCGAATTCCGACCGAGGACGGTTAACACATAACCGTTTGCCGTTGAATGTATAAAAGGCCATCGCCCGTAACGGAATACCCTCTTTGTCTTTATTCGGTGAATCCGATAGCGAATTCGACATAGCGAAAGACGGCGAATCAGAGAGGAAGAAGTTAGACAACGACAGGCGAAGAATACGACGAAGACGAAAAGTGTAGCAAAGACGCACGAAAGACAACAAGTTAGCCAAGACCACGACAGGCAAAGAATACGACGAAGACGAAAAGCGTAGCAAAGACGCACGACAGACAACGAGGTTGAGAGCGAAGCGAAGACGTTGGCGAGAAGCATCAGGCAAAAGGGAATTACCCGAAATCATCGAAGACGTCATCCAATTTCACCGATCGGCCGCAACGTTAGTATTTAGCGTCGAAATCAAAGCCCACCCCCTTTCGCAGTAAGTTAGTTAAATAGTTCTTAATTAGATATAAGTACTGTAAACGAAAATTCGAATAAAATACATATAGTGAGATAGAAAATTAAATCGAATTTAATAATACCGTGCGAAAGTGTGCTCCGGCAGTTGTACAATTGTGCAATTCTTTTAAATTACGTAGCGAACCGCCAACGGATTCGCGTTTACCGTTGGTTTCTATCAATTTCGGTTCGCGGTTGCTGACCGTCAATTTAAAACGCGTGGCGCCCACGGCCCGTCTTCGAGGCAAGCCGGCAACCGGTCGCAACCTCCCCGCCCGCAAATCTTCGCGGGGATTGTAACGTAACAATATAGAGAAATTATGGACGAATAAATACATTGACCTTAATACAGACATTCTAAACAGTAGATGGAAAATATTGCACAAATTATTAAAGCTCGTTAACAGAATTAGACAAAAACTAAATGAAATAAATAAATTAATATAACTAATACAGAAAAAACAGCTAATTCAAAATATAAAATTAAATTAAGTGAGTCAAAAGAGTTAACATATTCTATAAACTACGTTACATTTACAAAAGCTCCGACTCGATATTGCCTCTGCCCAGATTTAGTGCTTGTTTGTCCGTTTGTATGAAAATGCGTTCGTACGCATCGAGCTTTCTCTCGTTGGTTATCGGCTGAATTCAATTTGTAAGATAAAACCGGACGGGTAAACTTGCAAGACAAGATCCATCGTTCTTACAATCTGAAATGCATAATGCTTGTCTGCTGTCCACTACAAAAGCTCTCGCCGTCCGTTTGTTTGTGCTATTTAAAGGAGTGCAACTCAGGCTCTACTCAAAATGAAATTGTATTACAAGTTTAGGCAAAACTACATTCCCTGCTGAAGCTATTCGTGATTTTCCTTAGAATGATAACTCATTCTTGTAGTTTTTAAGAAATTCACGCGTTGATGTAGACTTACTTAGTCAAGGTTCTCTACACATTTGAAGAAGTTTTACTTAACGCTCTGAGGATTAATCCAGTGGAGAGAAGTCATTACGAACGCTCGAGTGTCTTAAAACTTTGAAGTAACAATGCCAGACTGTGTTGAGTGGTCACTCTGGGTAAGACCCAACTTTGGAAGCATCTCCCCCCCGTTGGGCGGTTTTTGACATCCCTAATTAAAGCTAATATTTTTCTACTTGTTTTTCCTATCAAACTGCTCCAAACAGTTTATTGGTAAACGTGCATTTACGCATTGTACATTGTGGAGGTTTGTAAATCAAATGAATTAAAATACAACATAACACTTTTATTGTTTTAATGTTCCTTTTGAATTATTGTGCATAAATTAATGCGCACATAGAAGTTACATTTTAACCCTCTCCCGCAAGCGGACATCTCCCGTGGCCGGACAAAAATGCTGGAACCGTCATTGTCCGTCCACGGTAGCTTTTACTGTATGTACTTCTAAATCAAGAAACGCTAATTTATTATCTTTTTCAACTTCACACGTAAAGGAAATGTTCGTATATTGGTTGTTTATTGTATTAAGCGTTTCATTCAGATCTTTTTCTCTTACTACTGCGAAAATGTCATCAACATACCTGTACCAAATGCGTGGCAGCAAATTGCTCTCTTTTAATTCCATTTAGAAGTAATTCGAAACAACAATAAATTAATCATTGCTGTACATCACAAACCAACTGCCACTTTGCGTTACATTACCAGTGACTCCTATGCACCCAGCCAACATAAACTGGCTGTTTTCCACTCATTAGCGCATCGCTTAACAAGTCTTCCACTTTCGTTACCACATTATATGAAAGAACACAATTTTATCATGGAAGTTGCAAGAGTAAACGGATACGGGAAATGTTTAATACAAAAAATTATTGACATTCATGCGAAAAAACAACTTAACCAAAGTTTATCAACACTGTTCCTACAAAATAAAAATATCGAAAGGTCAGAAAATGAAAAGCGAGTATCGATAGCTTTTGCCCCAACAATAACAAATGGGCTAAAAGCAATATTTCATCGTTACAACATGAAAATTGTACACACAAACGCATACAAGCTGAAAAATTTCGTAGGCAGCCTAAAGGACAAAACTGATCCAATGGATAACCCAGGAATTTACGAAATATCCTGCGGAAGCTGCCATCACAAATATTATGGTCAAACACAAGCCATATGTGTACAATAATGAGGACAGAAAATCAAAATCAACATCAACATTTACCAGTCTCGACGAGTGAATTGCGATTGCTAACGTGGATAACTGACTAGAGAAAGCTCGATGCGTACGAAAGCATTTTCATACAAACGGACAACCAAGCACTAAATCTGGGCAGAGGCAATATCGAGTCGGAGCTTTTTACTCTTTTGTAAATGTAACGTAGTTTATAGAATATGTTAACTCTTTTGACTCACTTAATTTAATTTTATATTTTGAATTAGCTGTTTTTTCTGTACTAGTTTTATTAATTGATTTATTTCATTTAGTTTTTGACTAAAGCTAAAGCTTTAAGCTTTGTGCAATATTTTCCATCTACTTTTTGGAATGTCTGTATGAATGTCAATGTATTTATTCGTCCATATAATTTATCTATATCTGTAAATCATATATGTACATATTTAGTAGAATCACTCTCTCTCAATACCATCCAAAAATGTTTTAGTCGTGTTGCTGAAGATGAGTGGAATGCCACCCAAAATGCATCCAAAATAAAATTTATTTGACTCGCAAAGCTAAAAACGGTGTTTTAAATTTGATTTTTAATCTATCACACAAACTAGCTTATCTTCATATTAAAGTATTAAAGCATGGGTAGGGACAATTTTCGGAAAATGAAAATACCCTAATTTATTTTAAACATTAAACATTAAATCCTTGGCAATTTAGTGGTTGATTTTCACTTACTTGGCACTGTGCCGCGCCAATCCGTGCCGATCCGTGCCGCACCGTACCGCCTTGTCTCGAAGTCACTGAAAGGGTATCATTAAAGTTTGAAAACATCTTATTACCTTCGCTTTTGTTCTGTTTCATTTCGTTCTAAAAGATATATTATTTGCGACTGCCTTTGAAGAAAATGTTCGTGTCGCTCCGTACGCCAGTGTACCGCGCCAATCCGTAAAGGTTATCATTGGAAGTCCATTATTGTTACTAAAATTGTTTCAAGTTTGAAAACATCTTATTACCTTCACTTCTGTTCTGTTTCATTTCGTTCTACAAAGATATTTGCCACTACTCTTGAAGAAAATGTTCGTGCCGTTCCGTGCGGCACTGTGCCGCGCCAATCCGTCCCGCACCGTGCCGCCTTGTCTCGAAGTCACTGAAGGGGTATCATTGGAAGTTCATTATGGTATCTAAAATTATTTCAAGTTTGAAAACATCTTATTACCTTCGCTTGTGTTCTGTTTCATTTCGTTCTGAAAAGTTATTTGCCACTAACCTTGAAGAAAATTTTCGTGCCGTTCCGTGCGGCACTGTGCCGCGCCAATCCGTGCCGCACCGTGCCGCCTTGTCTCGAAGTCACTGAAGGGGTATCATTACAAGTCCATTATGGTTTCTAAAATTGTTTCAAGTTTGAAAACATCTTATTACCTTCGCTTCTGTTTCATTTCGTTCTGAAAAGATATTTGCCACTACCCTTGAAGAAAATTGAACTGTACCGCGCCAATCCGTGCCGCCTTGTCTCGAAGTCACTGAAAGGGTATCATTGAAAGTTCATTATGGTTTCTAAAATTGTTTCAACTGTGAAAACATCTTATTACCTTCGCTTCTGTTCTGTTTCATTTCATTCTGAAAAGATATTTGCCACTACTCTTGAATAAAATGTTCGTGCCGTTCCGTGCGGCACTGTGCCGCGCAAATCCGTGCCGCCTTGTCTCGAAGTCACTGAAAGAGTATCATTGGAATTCCATTATGGTATCTAAAATTATTTCAAGTTTGAAAACATCTTATTACCTTCGCTTCTGTTCTATTTCATTTCGTTCTGAAAAGATATTTGCCACTAACCTTGAAGCAAATTTTCGTGCCGTTCCGTGCGGCACTGTGCCGCGCCAATCCGTGCCGCCTTGTCTGAAAGGGTATCATTGGAAGTCCATTATTGTCAGTTGTCTCTACGCTTATAATATGGCTGATATTGTCCGGTCATTCAACTTACTACAAATATTTTAATTCTATATTTTTTTTATTAAAGACTGGCAATGGAGTAAAATATGCAGTTTTTCAGTACCAGTGTGTTCAGTGTTTTGATGTTTTTGAGGATTTTTTTTTACTTTTTACCATACTGAGAGGCAGGCGCGCACAGAGGATTTACGGGGCCCGGGGCATATAAATAAAAGTGGCTCCTTTGAGAAAAAGAACATTTGTCCTTGGAAACTCTATAAATGTTGTTCCTACTACAGGATGCCAGGATGCTGGTACCTGAGAGAGCGGCATTAGGGTCGATAGATAGGACGCTCGTCTTCGAATCATAGGTTCGCGGGATCGAATCTCATTGTAGGCGCAGGTAATTTTCTATGCTTAAACATCACTAACACCTATAGAGGTCAATGCTGCGCTGCGTGAGCATTTTTATTTAAAAAAAAAAACAATTGATGAAATCATTAATTTAATAAACGTTACAACAAGAACGCTATTCTCAATGTAAGAATGCAAAGAGCCAAAGTAGCTCTTAGCAAAGTTATTTTAAGTACGATGTTCTTAATTTTAGTAGAAAAACTGTAACGTCAAAATCATGTTTCAAAATACTTGGTTTAAGATCGATCCACACTTTTCAGTCATCAGTCGCAGTCACAGTAATTTCTCATACAAATTGACAGATTGTCAGTCGATCAATTAACTTGTATGGAAAATAACTGTGACTGACGACTGAAAAGTGTGGATCGACCTTTAAGAGTGTTTTCGATTGATTTCACTCTACTTTTTTTCTTAGTGTAGGGGACCCACTTGTTGAAGTTGTTCCGTCACTGCTGATGGCATTGCGAAAATCGAAATTCTTGTCTCTTCATAAACGTTACTAAGACCGAGTGTGCACTGATCCAAAAGGGCTTCCATCGTTTTCAGTTTCTTGGTTAACACTTTCTCTATAAAACACATATAGTTCGAGGACACTCAGATTTTAAGAGAATACCGATTAATTAGATAAATTTCGGCAGAGTGTGATGTTCATCTCAAATATATCAAGATCAGTGCCAATTTTAGATTTAGCAATTTGAACCCTTTCCCGGACAGAACATCTATAGACGTCCAATTTTGAGCATTTGACATACAAATTGTGTCAAATTTTGGCGTTGTGTCCGGCATTGAGTTAACTGAAAGAAGTAGGTGAAGGGAAATCCTATAGGGTCCTAGAAATGCTTTGAATAACGCAAAACAATATAAATAGAGATTTAAATAAAATTTATCTGACATCAATTTGTGTAATAATTTTGCAGACGTATGCGCACTACAAAACCACTGTCCCCGCGGGGCCCTCTCCAACGCGGGGCCCGGGGCAAATTGCCCCTTTTGCCCCACCCTCTGTGCGCGCCTGCTGAGAGGTAATGGATATGTAGATGACACGATGACACGACACGACTTTTCGTCTGATAGGCTCAAAAACAAAACGATATGTATGTAGTTGCAAACGACAAGTTACAAATCAAACCTGGACAGGATGAAACACTTCGCGAGCAAACCCGGTTTAGTCCTTCTCGTAGCTATAGGTCTAGCGCAAAGCTCTGTGTATAGTTTATTATCTTCTTCTTCTTCTTATTATTATTATCTTTCAGAACTTTTACTGTTAAAACCAAGGGTGCGTCCTCCAAACACATCATTCCTGCGGAGGTTCCAATAGGGTTAGTTTTAAGTCCAACATTGTATAATATCACTGCCATCTTGACTGTCGAAATTCGATTTCGAAAATTTGGGTTCTTAGCGCCTGTGGTTGTTTCTATTGCTATTGTTGTAATACATGTTACTTGGGATTCTTAGCGATATTTTTATCAGCTGATAATCTCGCTTGTATATCTAGATGGCGTTGATTATATCTACACAGCTGACATAGTAAAGCTTCCCAATTGTAAAATAGCCACATATGCAGACGATACAGCCACCTATTGCACGTCTGATTCGCCAATAGAGATCGCAGATACCTTACAGAAACAACTCTTCCTACTCAATCAATTTTACAATAAGTGGAAAATTTAAATCAATGACAATAAAAAGCCAGGCCATATTTTTCACCAAAAGGCGTGCTAGTAGATACATACATATATCTACCTGACCCACAATTAAATGTCCATTTCGGAAATGTCGTATTGGAATCCATTGAGACCTCTAAACGTCTATAGCTCAGTAGATTAAAATGCTAACCTTGTGACTGAAGGTCGGAAGTTCGAATCCCGAGTAGGACCAAACTTTTTTTTCCTCAATTTCCAAAATTTTTAGTATTTTTTCTCAAAGTTTTTTGGTTTCGTACAGATAGACACAATCATCAGGTCTTGTGTCTGTTGTCTATCTGTGCACAAGACGACCACTTGAATTTTAGCGGGATTATTCTATTGAGATTTGATTTGCCGTGAACATTTCCGAAATTGAATAACTCGATATTTCTCCTGTAGGGGCTCTTCTCCTCCCACAGACAAAGTTTCGATTAGTTCCCATAGAGCTGATAAGTTGCCATGCCAAAAATACTATAGACATGCATCGCAGTTGGTGTATAGAATAGAACGATAAGTCAAGATTTCTACAATTAGTGAATACTCGCACCCACGAAATTGGGGAACCAGAATTAATACAATACATAATTGTTTTTTTTTTTTTTTTCAAAACAATCACCTGTTTATAGTTAAGTGACAGTTGGAGTTGTTGTCGCCACGTAGTCAAGTGAAACAGAAACACATCGCTGACTGGCATTGTATTTACACGACAGTGGCGTATCACGGAACATATAAAATAGGGAGATATTCATTGGAAATTGTTGCATTTATATTGTGCAGTGTGTGTTTAATTTCTAACTAATCGTGCCTTACCTATTTCCTTTAGAAATTAATATATTTATAAGCAATGAATAAGACACATTTAACTGACACATATGGCCAAAAAAATAAGTACATCCATACGAATTTTTCTTATCAGTAGAGGTACGGAAATTTGTGAAGTCACGATCACATTTCATTCAGAAATTTTTAATAGTAATAAGCGATAAAATCGACTAGGAAGTAGCCACCCTATACTGAATGATACTATGAGTTCAGTTGTCAAAAATTTTTTTTGACAATACATACTCGTACGACAAAGTCGACTACGCCCCTCGCCCCTACTCTAAAGAGAAAAAAACTTCTGAGGCAGAACCCGCTAGTACTGTTTCGCTTTTTTATGCACATTTCATTTCATTTCAGTTTTGGGGCTTATCGAACCACAAAAAACTTTAACTTCAAAAAACCCGATGCAGAAAACAAAGTTCATTCATCCAACCTCCGACTAAACACCTTGCTCGGTTTTTGGCAAGCCATTGTACTCGTCTACGAACTCTTGCATTTTTGGAAATTTCTCTATTCTTATTAATGGGAGTCTTTTGACAGAAAATCAATCTGAGAAGAAAAAATATCTTCCACAATTGATTCTTTTTTTGAAGAAAAATTAACATTTCGTGGAAAAAGTACAAATTTGAATATTTCGCATCAATTTGCAAAAATTAGCAAATTTCGCCGAAATTCGCATCTATTTCGTAAAAACGAAATTTCCGTACCTCTATTACCTGTCTGTAGCCAAGTAGTTAATTAAGTACATAAAATAATATGTAAAAATTTAAATACTTCATTGGCGAGCAATCAAATTTATTTATTATTTTATTTGCCTTGAAAAAGTATGAACTTTTTTTGAGTTCGTTGAATCAAACATTCCCGATTAAAATTGAATTATAGTAACCACTTGATTTGGTTTACCATAATTTGTGAGGTATAGTTAAGGTTAATATCCTGCCGAAGTCCCCATCATTCATCAGCATTTATACGCTAGGACTCGTTAACAAACATTTCTTATACGGTAATTGTCTCACAGTAACGGTTATTAGGGCTGTATTTGAACGAAACCAAACTATGAAAAAGTTGGTTGCCCCTTATGTTCTTTGTTTTTAAATTTACGCTGGTGTCATACACAATTGAATAAGAAAACAAATCCTTACGGAAAATACTAAGTTATTATATTGTCCCTGCCGCCCCTGTCAAAAAATTAAAAAAAAAAACGATGGTGTCCTTATTTTGACGAAGTTGAATATCCACTTCAAACTTAATATCGGGAGCAATTGAGATTGAGATTATAGAGGGATGCCGTTTAGTTTTTCTTGGGTCCTTTACCATTGTTGTATCCTAATTGTTATAATGGTTGTCTATTTCGATTTGTACAATTTTAAAAATGCTATTAAAATTGGGCATAAAAAGGTACGTGAGGGGTGTATTTATTTTTTGTCCATATTATCTTTAAATGTCGATAAATGAGCATATAAGCAAATGGGACAAATGTTTCTCAAATTCAACATTTTAAATTACGAAAAATATTGAACCAATTTGTATTACCCCCGCCGCGAAAATTAAGTCATGCCACTGGTTGGTTATATTAGTAGTGGTAATATGCACACTAATAAACGATTGGTTACCATTTCTTTCGGTAATACTTCCTTGTCTTCTTATTCATTGAAATTACTATAGCATTGCGGAGTAGTGACCGTGTAAAGTTGTTCCGCCACTGGATACAGAAGTTTAAAATTATTTCTCTCAACAGTGTTTACAGCTTTTTAGAAAGCTTAAACTACGGGAATGATTTTTAGAATCACGCGTGTATTGCCCCGTTCATTTTTAGCAATTACCTACATTGTAAATAAATTTTACATAAGCTGTGTTTTTTCAACTTTGGCGGCGGGTTTGCTGACCAAGACTCGCCAAAAAATCGTCGAGGGGAGCATTCAGGTTGAATTTCAAATTGTCACACATTGTTTTTTTTACATTAAAGCCCTGTTTACACTTTAGAAATGCAACATCTTAAACCCCCTTTTTATTAAAACATAACTTGAATGCTTGAACAATAATTCTTTTCAAATTAAGAATTTGGGAAACGACATTTTCGATATAGATTTACAAACAAAAAATAACTTTTTTTTTGCAAACATGCATGCAATATGGAAACTATGCTTAAAAGAAAAATTTCGTTTTTGCTAGTCATTCGAAAATTAAGGCTGCATATATTTAGGCGAGATTTGAGCAGAAAATCGTAAAAGTGTCGCAATTTGACCCTATTTTAAGATGCTTCGTAGAACACGTCGAATCCCCAATAGCTCTGTACAAGTAAATGGTTGAAATTGCAAGATCCTCGTGCATTCTCATCTCCGCTGCCAGATTTCAAAATAATGCCGTAAGGCTGCAATAAAATTAAAAATATTAATTCAAAAATAAAGATATCGAAAAACTTTTTATTTCGTTCATCATGCTACATTCCATGAGCCAATAATCCTTACGGTCCTTTTTCAGTCTGAAAAAGATTTTCATCAACTTATTTCGTAACTGTCTGCACATGTATCAATAAATTACAGCGCGACTGACCACAACCACTTCTTGACCTAGTTACATAATATAGAAGATGGAAAAGTATAATGTATCCTCATGCTTATCATCAGCATATAATCCTCAACTGACCATCTCAGCAATAGCATAACAAGTGCTGATAGGATTTTCAAGCAAATACTCCTTCTCCGTACCGCATAAGCCTGCACGGTATAGGATCCGAATCGTTTTATATTTGCATACCAATATAATGTTCGATCCTTACCATAATAGAGTTGTGGCTTATAGTCGAAGCGCTGAAGTGTAAGAAATAATCAATTTGTAAAACCCCAAATGATTATCCTTAAATTATTATTATCTGATCCTGGGGATGACCTACTTCACGACGTATACGACGAAGTGTTTGTTAGATTTATTGAACTTTGATGGGGAGGATGAGAAATAAAGCTAACAACCAAAATCATTTAATCTTATGGATCTATATGCATAAGGGGCGATGTAAACGATTTTTGTTTTATTTTTGCTTAACGATGGAGGAATTCCATTTTAATCATATTAAAGCTAATGTGTATTTGAAGATAAGTTTTTTTTATTATTGAACTAAATGCTGAAATCGAATGACGTCGACGTTGGAATAACGTCTGTGTGTGTATCGACCGTTATATTACGTATGACATTAGTAGATAATGATAGCCTTCTTGGGACTTTGAACTCTTTCTTCTTTTTTAGAGTCAAAATAAGTAAAAAGCATTTTTGCAAATATGCCTACATAATTTGGATATCGTGCCTATGTGTCACCAAATCAGACGAAATTGCCCAAACTTCCCAATAAATTAAGGAAACATGCACATATCATAAACATATATCGTCCTTGAATCAACAGTAGTCCGGACATATTATTTTGGTGTTCAAATTACAAACATTTGCAATCGGAACTATACAATCGGAAACTTCACATTTCAATAAAATACGTGAAATTTATTCAAATGTACATTTCCCGATTCGATTTCTAAGCATGGCACTTTTGTACAGATGGTTGACATTACACTTTCAAACGATTTAACTGATAGTCCAGTCAAAATCTCCCAATTCAGGCCTCTAAATAGAAAAAATAGAGTAAATCTAGTTTTTGTTGTTTTTCAATCAGTGGGCTCCCAGGAGTCTAAAATTAATTTTGCTAAAAAAAATTTTGATCGGAAAGGTCCCAAAAAGGACAAAAAAGGATCTCTTTAATCCTTGAGCGGAGGTCGGCATGCGGGGTATCATATCAAAGGGGACACCAACGCCAAGTACATTATTTCCTGTTTCAAGGACCCTCAACGGAATAAATCGAGTATAAATGGAAAATTATCGTATTTTCTGTGTATCTTTCCAAAGCCATAGCTACGAGAATAACTCAAGCTGTCTCTACGTTTCTCACTTTTCAGAATCTATAATAGTAGAAGTTTCTACGATTACATTTGCAACGAAAAAATTAATCAGAAAGCTCTGAAAAAGGACACTAAAGGACACTAATCACAAACCTTAATCGAACGTGGGCATGCGGGGTGTCATATCAAAAAAGACATCGAGTGCATTGCATATCCGGTGTTCGTTTCCTGTTTCAAGGAAACCAAATGGGATAGTTTGGGTTTAAATGGAAAATTACGGCTTTGAAAAGATACTGATACGTGAAACACGAAAATTGTTCATTTGAGCCCAATTTACTCCTTTGAGGGTCCTTGAAACAAGTATCAAACGCCGGATATGGAATGTACTCGACCGCCTCTTTGATATGACACCCCGCAGGCCCACGTTCAATAAAGGTGTGTAATTATTGTCTTTTATTGCCGCTTTTCAGAGCTTTCCGATAAATTTTTGTTGAGCAATTTAATCATAGAATCTTCAGCTATTGTAGATTCTGAAAAGTGAGAAAAGTAGTGACAAACTTGAATTATTCTCGTAGCTATAACTTTGGAAAGGTACACGGAAAACACGATGATTTTCTATTTAAGCTCGATTTATTCCGTTGAGGGTCCTTGAAACAGGAAACAAACAGCGGATATGGAATGTACTCGGCGGCCCCTTTGACATGATACCCCACATGCCGAGCTCCGGTTAAGGACCTTTGGGACCTTGCCGATCAACATTTTTTAGATAAAACAAGTTTTAAGGTACGTTTTCCTCGGCACGGCCCCAGCGGCTCTAGCGACTGCGGCTCGCCCATTGGCCATTGCATATAAAAACTCGTTTTTAGTTGATAGTCGCTTGGCATAGCTCCACAATGAATGAACCACGCGGCTCTTGTTGAAAATAATGCCCGCATGAGTGGTGAACGTGGTGCGCCAGTTTGTAGGCTTCGGGCGACGGCTGCTTGGGGTAGGGTAGTTGTTTCGCACAACGGTCGTATTCGTTCGGCCGATATACGAATAGCATGTATATAGAAAGCAGTCGCGCGGCTCTTGTTGTACATAATGCATGCACGAATGGTGAACGTGGTGCACTTGCTTGTTTGTGGGCTTCGAGCGACGGCTGCTTGGGGTAGGGTAGTTGATTCGCACAATAGTCGTGCTGATTCGGCTGATACATGAATCTGTCTGTATATAGAAAGCAGTCGCTGGACTCTTGTTGTACATAATGCATGCACGAATGGTGAACGTGTTGCACTTGCTTGTTTGTGGGGCTTCGGGCGACGGCTGCTTGGGGTAGGGACCTTGCTCTAGAGCCGCTGGAGTCGCTAGACTCGCTGCGGCCGCGTCGAGGACAACGTATTTTTAGATTCCTGGGAGCCCACTGATTCAAAATCAACATAAATTAGCGTTACTTTAGTTTTTTCTATTTGAAATGCTAATACAACTGGACCGCAATGAGTTCATGAATTTTAAAATAATATTCAGGTGGTTCGTGCGGCTTTATCCTAGACCTAGGTCCTAGCAGCTATACATTAGTGGATACATATGTAGGCCATAGAACCAATGCACAAAAGTATCAAATGTCCGTGTTGAATTTAACTACTAAAGTTAAAGTTGGATTTTAATAATGAAATACGAACATGTTACAGTATAATATTTTAAGAGGCTTCCATGTTCCCACACAAAATGGATAAGTTTCATATAAAATGGTAAATGGAAAATTGGAGTTCAAAATAAATTGAAATCCACGCGCTTGTTTACACAAAAATATGCGATGAAACGAAAACAAAATAAATTCTATATTCCATGAAAAATGTGGGTAGATTTCGCCAAAAGTGGCATTCTTCAGGCTTATTGGTTGTATCCGTATACATACATACTATACATACTTGGCGAAAAAATGTTGTTGAGCAACAGGATTTGGTAAAAAGCAGTTTAATATTATGGAAAATGGATTATGTATTTTGTTTTATATTGGTTGTGCAGAGAAACACTTATGCCAATTTGTTGTTTATATTGACAACTTTATTGTTCTTAGAAAGGATTGAGCTTCGTCAAACATTTAGAAGCACATTAAGAAAGAAAAAGTGTCAGAACAAACAACAAGGACACCAAATTAATTCAATTCATTGAAAGTTATGACCGTTACAATATGCACTGTCAATTTGAAGTGTTAACTTCAAAACTTATAAATGACAAATTTCTGCTTTAATGTACATATAAAATAAACATCCCCACACTATCCGCTACATTGTGCATAATCGTCGATTGAAACGAATCAATTCAACTTTTTTTGAAGATGAAAGACATCCTTGTTGCTAAGGTAACTCAAAAAAAAAAGAAATATGACGCATAAAAGTAAATAGCAGCACATAAAAATTGAAATAGCTCTCACCGTGTCATTACAACCTGGCGACCATGGACAAAATTGAATTTCGTTTTATTAAAAATCCTCTCATAAAAAAAACGCATGAAAGATGGTTTACATTGGATCCTTTTTATTGAAATATTTAGAATTTCAGTGTCTAGTCTATTTTGTTTGGATTGATAATAAATAGGTGGATAATTGTTACATTGCTTATTTGTTTATGGAATTTATTTTTAATCAAGCCATGATAGAGCCCCAACTAACAATTTTGTGTATTACCTATTTAGTCTAAGAAAAATGGCATATTTGGTCGGCAAAAATCCTACATCGGAATTTTTTTGGATTATGGTTGCGAATGGTCCCCAGATTATGGCATTAAAAGTCCCAACCGATCGGGGCTCCGCAACCTTAAAAAAAGGGGGAAAGGGGGGCATTTTTCGGTTTTTTGCGATTAATTCAAAAACAGTAAGAGATACAGAAGAATGGCCTGAGGAAGAAAAAAACTACATAAAATTATCTTTGCAATGATATATATCACATTAGAGTTCAATTGAATATTTCGGCGTTAGACTCGAACATAAATTAGAATATTTTCAATTTTTTAAAAGCTCCATAACTTTTGAAAGAATGCTAATTTAGCCGTAAAATTTTGTAGAAGTATTCACAATAAGTTCAAGATAATTTTAAGGTAAACATTGAGTCGCTCCGGTCAAGGAACCCCATTATCCCCCCATTTCAATTTGTCAAAATGGCATGTCCATAACTCCCCCCAAAATTGAAGCAGAGTGCTAAATTTTGGTTTGTTGCGATTGGAGGTCATAGTCACCCCACCCACCATAAATCAGCTCATTCGGATAAAAACTAAGGGTACCTCCCATGCAAAGTGACCCAAGACAACTTTGTTCTACAGTTTATAAAATGAGTAGTACGTAGAACAAACTCCTGATGGGTCACTTTGTATGGGAGATACCCTTAGTTCTTATCTGAATGAGCTGATTTTTGGTGGGCGGGGTCACTATGACCTCCAATCTCAACAAACCAAAATTTAGTACTCTGCTCCAATTTCGGGGGGAGTTATCGATGTGCCGTTTTGAAAAAGTTAAATGGGGGGATAATGGGGTTCCTTGACCGGAGCCACTCAATGTTTAGCTTAAAATGATCTTGAACTTATTGTGGATTCTTATACAAAATTTTACGGCTGAACTAGCATTCTTTCAAAAATTATGGAGCTTTTAAGAAAGGTCTAAAATGAAAATATTCTAATTTATTTTGTTAGGCTAGCGCCGAAATATTTATTTAATGTGTTTTATATCATTGGAAGGGTGATTTTATGTAGTTTTTTCGTCCTCAGATCAATTTTGTGTGTCTCTTGTCGTTTTTTAAATAATCGCAAAAAAACGAACCGGACCCCCGATCGGGTGGGACTTTCTATGCCATCATCTCGGGACCATCCCTAACAATAATCAAAAAAATTTCCGATGTAGGATTTTTGCCGTTCGATGGCCATATTTTGCTCTATACAAGTCTGACAAGGTAGGTGCCTAAGGTGGAAAGTTTAAGCATGTAGAGCTGCTAAGATCCCGAATTTACACCGGTGGAACGATGCGATTTGAATTTTTCACAAAACAATGGAGAATTCACTGTACTCCATCCGATTCCCATATCAACCATTATATAGGAAAATGCATACTACAGGACCAAAGTTTCCGGATAAAGTTTTTTCCCACAATGTCCATCAAATCCAATAAGAGCCCAGGGGACCGGCATGTAAACAGTAATGTATCCATGGGAGAATGCATACTCTCGAAACATCGTAACCAAGATAAGTCATCCTTCCACCGCTCTGGAGATTTTCCACGGACTCCACTCCGTACACAGAGAAAAATACTTTTGTAAAATCATAGAATTAGCAATGTTTGCCGTATCATTCGTCAATTTTACGAAAGAATTGTTTGAATTTCCAAAAAGTTGCTGCGAAATCAAAGTTTCATATTATTTATTATTGCTAAACAAAAATCAATAGTTTTCATGATACAAAATTGTATGGTAAATAGAAAATTATGTTTAATGTCATACACTTTTTTCTATAAATCCCATCATTTTTTTTATAAACCTATTCTGGAAATCATTGAATTACTTTTATTCTTTTATATAAATGTATTCTTTCGAATTACATGTGAAGTATCATTATCAAAGAAAATGATTATTTATTGCATAGAATTGGTTTCTATAATCTAATTATTGATATCTTAATATTTCCTGAGTCAAAGAATTGAATTCAATGTATCGAAAAATTATTTTCAATTTCAACATCATTCACCGTTATTTTCACAAGTTTTCACTCAGTCAGGCTTGTTAGTTCGGTCAATTTAGTGCAAGTGAAACGTGTTTTGATTTCTATGAAAAAATTTCGAGTGGGAATAAAGGTGATAATGTTCTCGTGCTTTAATGATTCAAGTTTAGAAATTGTACAAGGAATATTGGCGGAGTGGGGCTTTCATAGCCTAATGGATGATTTCCGAAACAAGAAGATACATTTAGAATGCCTTAAAATGATGAACAGTGATGATATTATTAATTTGATTCCTCGCGAAAAACTTGGTGTAGGAATTAATTTTAGAACGCGTCTTTTTGAGTGAATTATGTATAAAACTCGATTATTTTAAAATTGATTAAAAATTACTTATAAACTAATTATTAAGATAAATTGATGTAACATGTTTAAAAAATAAAAACAATTAAAAGTGAGTTTATGGCTTTTATTTATTGGTTTTAATTTTCAGCGTAGTGAAAATTGGAATTGAATTGGATTCCTTTCTTGGGCTCGATATATTCTACTACTCATATGATCTCTTTCTCTAAGTTAAAGAAATAGGTTTGTATGAAAGTGATATTGCATTTAAGCATATCATAAGATATAGTGTTAATTTTAAATAAATTAATTCCATGAAAAATAGAATATAATTATTGATTTCTTCAATGGCTTTCATTGTTGTTGAGTCAAAATCATTTAATTACAATGTATGGTTCTATGAAACACGCTATATACATTCTACTATTTAATTCATATATAGTTGGAATTACATTATTTGGCCTATAAAATGAATTCATTGCTTTGACGAAAACCAATTTACCTAAATCAAAGAATTGTGTTTGGTATTTTTATGGACTTTCGAGGTATGACTGAAAATCATATAAAACATTCCAACAAAACATAGAGGACATTCTATGAATTTATATAATCTTTTTTTTCTGTGTAGATGTGTCAGGAAAGCCGCCAACCGCTTAAGTATTCTCTGCCCAATGAGGTATTAGTTTATATTTTTTTACTTGTGTACCATCTATAAAAAATCCCTGTACTACGATATTAGAGAGGGTGAAAATGCAGGTTCGACTCCTAGCACGGTACAACAATTTGCGTACCTACTTCAAGTAAACAACTACATACATGATTTCTGTCTCCGGGTCTCTGATAGTCAGAGACAGGGAAATACCTATCATCATCCGCTCTAGGCTGCTGAGACCTGAGACTCCACTTTGGAACACTGAAATTCAAAAATTTAAAAAGCAATGAGTATCTAAAAATCGTAGGCGAATTGGATATAATCAAGAGCTAATGATGCCATTTATCGTTAAAGCGTAACAAATGTGATTCTCAATTGTCCATTCTTGAAATATTGTTTTAAAATGTGTAACATCTTTTCTATAACAAAATGGGACCGCCAATTTAAAGAGACGGGAAATCTTAATTTTTGTCGTAGATTTGACTTACATACCTACCCCAACTCCCAAAGAAAATTCCGGGCCCATGGTCTTAAATATACAAAAATGTTGGGCTCGCCCCTTTTGAACGAGATCCTGACTATGCCACCCTTACTTTTTATACCTTTACGTGTTAAAACTTATATTTTCCACTTCACATGCTGATGATGATTTGTAAATGCGAACTTTGAGAACTTCAGGGCTTAGTATCAACAGAACCTTACTTTCTCAAGTTTCACCATCAGAAACAGTATGATTGAGGGTTTGTCTGAAAGACGAATTCCGCAAGGTGTACAGCATTGGGCCTTCGGGAGTATGGTCACCTTACCGTACGTACACACATTCGATGTGTATGTGTGTGTGAGATAAAATGTGATTGGTTTTTTCGGAACGTGACATTGAGTAAAACGAGTAAAACCGTTAAAAGCTTTGAATGATGTATCTTATGTCAATAACATAAACAAGCCGAATAAGAGCTTTTACTTTTGAAATTTTCGCATTCATTAGTTGTTATATTTTAATTTTTTTTTAAAGTTGTTATATTCTTATTTATTGAGCAAGTTTTATTAAACGCATTTTGTTGATATGGAATAACAATTTTTATTTTTCATTATATTTATCGAAATAATCTAGGATAGCATAAAGCCGTACTTCCTTTATCTATAAATTTGTTGCTCAGTTGTTATAATTTTATTTTATTTTATATTTTGTAAAATTTTTGTGAAAAACCTTAAACGATTTTTGTTCATATGGAGGAATGATTTTCATTTTTAATTATTAATTATCGAAATTACTTATGTTATAAATAAGTTGTTCGTGAAGTGAACAACGCGAGCGTAGCGAGCTCTAGATTTGAAAGCGAGCGAAGCGAGCTTTCACAGCTAGTGTAAATATACGATCTTACGAGAACTTCTATTGTCGTATGTTATTATTTCCACGACAACTTAAATAATATTTTTGCATGAAAGGTGTATTAACTTGTCAAAACGATGCTTTTCTCACAAAGATAAGTCAAGATTTGAATGCGATTAAAATTTTATCGTTGAATTATGTAACTACATATTTTGCTTCGGAAAATGACAAAGCCCTCTAAAAATAATCTATTTTTAATTTTTTTTATAGAAGTTTGAGGAAACATAATGAACGATGATATCATTTGTGAAACTTAGTTGAAAAATATTCGTCAGTTTGAAATATCACAATCCTTTCAATTTGACATATACTATGACACATAATCACTTATAAATTCAAAAATTATTTTTCCCCTAAGAGGGCATTCACACTTTTGACAAGATTTACTAAATCCTAGATTCGATTGGCAATTGTACCATATTGTAATCTCTAATGGTGCGCAAGTACATTCTACGATGCATTTTGAATTTAATGAATTACGATTCGATCTAGTATTCAAGGTTTTGACTGAATGAAATTTAATTTATACCAAGATTTGTTGGTAGTCTGTATCGGCTATAATGCAGTTTTGTCTGAAAAAAGATGTCAGCTATTCATGAAATCTTCATACAAAACTAGAACTCTGATAACAAGAAGGCGGCTCTTTTCACTTTAACTAAATTCTTCATATAAGTCTAAAACTCTTATTTCAAGAGGGTGGCTCTTTTTATAATAACTCTCACTATGAGAAGTACTCGTAAGCTCTATTTAATAAAACTAAGCTCTCCTTATGATTTCTGGCCACAAGGAGTCGTATTTGGTCGATTATGTTGACCAAAAAAATCACGAAGTGCACGAAAACCATTTTGATTTGAACGTCCATTTTCGTAAAAGGCTTGAACGACCTTAACGCGCTGCTAAATTGTGTACTTGTCCACGGTTGAATTTTGCCAAACACTGAAGCAAAGAAATGTCTAATAAAGTTGGGCGAGCAACTTACCGTTAAGCTGTGACACTCAATTAACATCGTGCATTCTAGTTGGACCACCCGTTATAATCCGGGTCGGTTACGCTGTGTTAAATTTCTTGTGTCATTATAAAGTGGCAGATTTCTTAGCTTATGAAATCAACCGTTCACTCACAACACTCTTCTTATACGTGTTTAGGTATACCTTTCTTATAAAAGTATTATAATAAGATGTTAAAGACTAAAGCATTTATAAAGCTCTCATTATAAAAAGAATAAAGAATAAACCGCTTATAAGAACATTTTTATATAAAACTTTAAGTCTTTTAAGTCACTAAAAACTCTCTATGAGAGTCCATGACAAAAAAATATGAATACGACTCCCCAAGAGTAATAATCTTCTAATAAATGTACTGAAAGAGTTTATTTGAATCTTGCTACTAGAGCTACATTATAAGACTGGTGATAGCCTTACTAAAGTCTTGTGAGAGCTTATTCCACTTCACAAATTCTAAAGAGTTTGTTAGTTGTGGGAGGCATATAGGCGTATATTTAAATATGTATTTAAATACGAAAATACGAAACATTAAAAATATTGGTGGTTTATTTTAAAAATCGGCAAATATAAAATTGCGTCATTTTTGTGTGCGCCTGCATACGAATTTTGTTGTAATAAAAATCGAATGACGCTTCCTTCCAATTTACTCGAATATGTATAACTTTATAAGATTATGTACCATCATCATTCAAGTGTACTCAACAGCTCAAGTGTTTTACGATTACAAAAAGTGATGAAAACAAAACAAAAATAGGACACAAGTTCGAAAACCCTAGAAAAAGCGAAGGAAGGACGAGATATTGATTGCTTGTGCTTGCCTCAAATATATTTTCCAGTTAAATTGGAAATGTCCGCGTTTCGTGCAAGGATTGTGTTAACGATTGACGAGCACAATCTTCTTTTTTTTACGATTTGGAATTAAGTGTGCATAATGTGCTTGGGAAATTTCATTTTTATATAGATCGTAAAGTGCTCTGGATGTGGATCCCAAAATTTCATGGCCGATATGCACATATAAGATATGGGTTGGTTAATTCGATTTTCAACTGACAGGAATTGGGGTAGTAATGGAATAAATCGAAGCCATTTGTAGTCAAAATATTTGTACAGTCTTTTATTAAATTATCTACCGTCTTTGGTATTTTAAGAAAAAACAGAATGCTGGGACTTGATGCCAAAACATTAAATTTTTATTTGGTAAGACTTTTGCATCATTTGATTCGGATTTACATACTACTTGTGTACATACACTCCCAATCAATAGGATAGTTTCACTTGAAAAATTGTTGTATGTATGTATTACAGATGTAACGGATGTCCGCATCCGCATCCGCAATCGCGGATTATCCGCATAAAAATCAAACTCCGCATCCGCATTCTCATCCTCATCTTATAAATATTTACATCCGCATCCTCATCCGCGATCCTCATTTTTGTATGCAGACAATTAGCGGATATATGCGACCCATGTGCTACTTTGTAACTACATATAAGGAAATAAATTGAGACAAATTGTATACTGTATCGTATACACAACTGAGCTTCAGTTTGCCGGTCAGCCCAGCAGGAGGGCGTTCCATTTATATGATCTGAGTAGTCAGCGAAGACTACACCTACGACTACGAGTGAATTAAGGAACGCACTCCGGTTCGCATTTTTGTGACTAGTATTTGAGTGGTTTTGTTTTAAATGAATTGAACTGAGGCGGGTGAAGTGCGTTTTTTTAAGTTGAAGCGAAGTAAGGAAGTATGCAACTTTTTAATTTTTAAATTTTGAACCACTAATCAGAGGAATTTCAACTTTTTTTCATCTTCATGAAAAGTGTGAGACCTAAATATTTTTGTCTACGTATTCGATCATATCCTCATCCGCTTCCTCAAAAATTTCTCCATTAATATCCGCATCCGCAACCGCATCCTCACTGCTATACTATTTTGCATCCGCATCCGCATCCTCATCCGCTAAACAAGATCCGTTACATCTCTAGTATGTATGTAAGTCTTACAGGAGTGTCAAACTCAAAACCTGGCGCGGGCCAAATATTACGTTTATGTAATCGTAATACGAAAGTTGATTACAGAATATTACTTTTAAAATATGGTAAAGAGTCTGGATCACTATAGAGTCTATCACTATAGATCACTTCGAGATTATCCATGAGAACTTCCTCCTTTCGAAAATGGACTTCAAGAGCATTAAAAAATTAAGACAAGACCGGAAAACGTGAAAATATGGTTGATCTTCAAGTAATCACTTTTTGTTAATTACATGTTTTGCGCCAAATTTGGACAGATGATTAAACAATTTTAGCACCAGTAATCCAGGTCGCCCAAAATAACATTAGGAGGCAAAATAGTCAAAATAAATTAATTTCAGCAGAAAGGTGGCTAAAAGAAACAAAAAGTTGTTTGTGATATGGTTTTAAACAGACTCATGCACCAATACAGCTTGATAAGTATATGTCGAAAAATCAGGCACTTGGGCTCTAAGTATTATGTTGTAATTTCACATCCAGGTGATTTAGTCACAAGATTTCCATAGTTTTTAAAGCTTTGCCGTTTTTTCCAAATAAACCAATTTTTTATTAACTGCATTTCGGGACAGAACAGTTTCATGAAGAGTACACTCAGAAAAATAGGCCCCGTAAATTTAAAAGTTTTTGTACCATTATTTTAATTGGACGGCAATTTACCAGATTTCTTCACAAAAGTAAACAGATGCAATAATTAATATAACTGGAAGAATCCTATTGAGATATTTTGTATGGAATGAAATGTATCCCGTAAATCCAATGGGACATCAGATTATATTTCAATCAGTTTGTCTCATTAAATTTACAAGATCTGATATGATTAACTTATAATAGGATGGATCCCATTTGTTTTATATGACGTCCTATTGCATTAATGGGATAGGCCTTTTAGTTGAATTGCAAGCATATGTATTTTGCAAGATAACCAAAATCATGCTCCGTAGCCGAGATCGTTCGGTTGCCTACCCGTGACTTGGTAAGTTTTAAAGAGTACTAACAAATCGGATGTTCAATACTCGGCCTGGCCAAATATCGTGATTCTTGAAAAAATCCATAATGACGTAGCGTGTAAGGTATAATAATATGGGAAAATATAAAAAGTATAGTTCGATAAGATTACGAGAGAAACGATTTTTTTATTACAAAGGGTTGATCCTATTAATTCAATAAGATATATCCTATTGGAAAATAACTAGACCATGTGGTTATTTTAAAATGAGTCAACTATTAAAACAAACGGATATTTATCAAGTTGATGTAATGGTTCCTATATTTTTAAAGTAATATGATTTTTCCTATTGACTAAAAATAATGGGACAAAATGATTAGTTTAATGGGATTTCCCATTGAAATTTTTCTGAGTGTAGTATTGAGAGTAGTATTCTCCTGTACAAAAAATATGAGCTGTCTTATAAAATCATATCATCATCATATATCATCAAAAAAAACATCAAATAACGGTACAAAAGAATAATTTTATTTTGAAAAATGTAGCTAGTAAGGAGTAGAACTTTCTTTAAGTAATTTGAGCTCAAAGAGTTAATCTAGGATAGAATTCAAAAGGGTTTAACGGTAATTTATGCTAATTTCGTCCCAAGCTCCTCTAATCGGTTACAGAAGCGGTTCAGTGTTCTTAAACTATCGTCTAACGGTAACATACATATCTCCAAAAAAATTTGATAATATTTAGTTCTAGGGAATATGGTGGTGATTTCGTAAAGTCGACGGATTGGTCTTGAAACCAATAGTATATCAGTCTTGCTTTGAGAATGGGGGCAATATCTTGTTGCAATCTTATAGGAGTTGCATGGAAAATGTCGGTAATCGGGGGCATTATAGTGGGAAAATATTTTCATAAGCATGGATGCTCTGAATACCGCTCATTTCCATTAGGTCAATTCAATAGTTCCTTTACGAGATATTCAACACAAAAGAGGACATTGTATGGATTGGACAAATGAGTGGAAGCGCGTTATTTTCACTGAAGAAAAAAATAGTCAATCTCATCGATCCAGATGGATTAAGGTATTATTTCTACGATTTGAGCAAGAAGGAATTAATTTTGTCGAAGAACCAATCATGAGTAAGAAGTTTCGTGGAGTGGGGTCGAATATCTTGGTGTAGAACTATTGAGCTTGTTGAAGTGAGAGGTATTCAGAACGCCCAGGCTTAGGTAAATATTTTGTCTAATGTAATGCTTAAGATTACCAACATTTACCATGCAACTCCTATAAGATTTCAACAAGATGCCCCCATTCATAAAGCAAAACAGATAAAAGATTGGTTTCGAGACGAATATATCAACGTTATGAAATGACCACCATAATCTCAAGATCTATATATTACCAAAAATACTTGGAGATAGGTGACAAAGAAGATCTATACCGTTAGACGAAAATTTAACAACACTGAAGAGCTTCTGCAAATGATTAGGGGTGCTTAGGACGAGATACAATTCTGTACCAGATTGACTTTTTGAGCTCAAACCACTTAAATGATGTTCTACTAATTACTAGCTACATTTGCCAATATAAAATTTTCATTTTACACCGTTATTTGGTGTTTTGTTTCCTCTGGAACTATCCTAACGACTTTCACGTTTGTACTGTTTTTAAGAATTCTCGTAAGAAAATCCTAACGGGACTCCGGGTTTTGAGACCTTGTGTTACTAACAGAACTAAAAATATTGTCACCAAGTTTGAAGAAAATACAGCTATCACTTTCCGACATATCTACAGCCATTTCACTCATGTGAAGTCAGCCCTCCCACATCTTCAAATTACGCTCGAAAATTGTTAAATATAGTCAGATAAATATAAATTTGGTATCAATCGAAAGTCTGACATTTGTTGTTGTTGTTTTGTGCGTTTGTTCGTCCTGGAAACGCAAGCATTAAGGAGTAATTAATGAATAACAGAAGACGAGCCACAAACGATTGCTTAAAATAAAGCAAATTCTGGTTACACTACTCTCCACTAGAAGGCACTCAGTGTTTATTATATGTATGGTTTGTGTTTCGTCTTCTGTTTTTCCTTACCCAACTAACAAACTCTTGAGAGCTTGGCTCTTGGAAAGTGGGATAAGCTCTCATAAGACTCTAGTAAGGCTCTTACAACTCTTATAATGTAGATCTAGTAGCAAGTTTCAAATAAACTCTTTAAGTACATTTATTATAAGATTATTACTCTTGGAGAGTCGTATTCTTGTTACAAGTTCATATTTTGTTGCCTTGGACTCTCATAGAGTCTTTGTAGTGAGAGTTTAACTCTTCAGGACTTAAACTCTTATAAAAATGTTCTTACAAGAGGTTTATTCTTATGAGTCTTATAATGAGAGCTTTATAAATGCTTTAGTCTTTAACATCTTATTACAATACTTTTGTAAGAACACCTATAAGAAGAGTGTTGTGAGTGCACGATTGATTTCATAGAAGCTAAGCAATCTGTCACTATAATCACACAAGAAATTTAACGCAGCATAACCGACCCGGATTATATATAGCAACTTTTTTTCGACGAAGAAAATGGACGGAATAATATAGTCGACTCAATGAGCGTAACAAAATTCACTGGAAAAACCATGGAAAAACACTAAAAATGCTATAAGAATTACCTGCCACCGCTGTATATAGTAATTACCACTTTCTGTTAGTTTTGTTAAATATGGAACACGCACTTATGCGACGCACAGAAATAATAAATAAACGTCAAATTTACGCTCATACTGAAACTTATGCTCTCTTATGGAGAATAGAATCCTTATTGTGAGACTTTAAGTTTCATAAGGAGAGTTTAATTTTATTGAATAGAGCTTAATTCTCATAGTGAGACTTTAGTTATTATAAAAAGAGCCATCCTCTTGAAATAAGAGATTTAGACTAATATGAAGAATTTAGTTATAGTAAAAAGAGCCGCCCTCCTGTTATCAGAGTTCTGGCTTTGTATGAAGATTTAATGGATAGATGCCATCTTTTTTTCAGACAAAATTGCATTAGGGGAAAATTAAATTTGAATTTATGAGTGATTATGTGTTATTGCATATACCAAATTGAAAGGATTGTGATTTTTTAAACTGACGAATGTTATTCAATTAAGTTTTATACAAGATATCATCGTTAGATAATAATTATATTTCCAGAAAAACTTATAAAAAAATTAAAAATAGATTATTTTCAGAGGGCTTTGTCATTTTTCGAAGCAAAATAGTTATATTCAACAATAAAATTTTGATCGCATTAAAATGTTGACTCATATTTGTGGGAAAATCATCGTTTGACAAGTTAATATATCCCTCATTCAAAAATATTGTCTAAGTTGTTGTCGAAATAATAACACACGAAAACAGAAGTTCTCGTAAGGTCGTATATTTACATTTGACAAACAAAGACAGCGTATGTTTCAATATCACATTCACTCTTTCTAGCTTTACTTATAATGAGAGCTTGTAACCCTTTATGAGACTCTTACAAGAGTAGACTCTTACTCTGATAAGAAGCCTTAAAATCTTCTTATAAGACATGTGTAATTCTTATAAACAGAGTTGAAGTTTAGCTATAAGATCAATTTAACTCTTGTAAAGTGGTTCATTTAATACTTATAAGACTCTTATAAGATTCTTATAGTACTCTTCAAGAGTTAAATTTCAAGAGTTGATGTCTTGATGTTGGCTCTTATAAGAGTCTTGTAGACTGTTATAAGAGCAAAATTGTTAGTTGGGTAATTACTCCTGAATTCTTGCGTTTCCAGGACGAACAAACGCTCAAAACAACGAACAAATGTCTGGCTTTCGATTGATACCAAATTTATATTTATCCGATCCTATTTAACGATGGCGGGCTAAGTTAATACTCAGAATTTTTAACTGGCTATAATTAAATAGTTATAGACGAACAAACGATTTTAATTGACGAACAATTATGAACGAACGTATAGCCGTCCCCGAACAAAGCTTCCGAGCGTGATTTGAAGATGTGGAAGGGCTAACTTCACAAGAGTGAACTATCCTATTGATGTACATATCTACGTACGTACAAGTAGTTTGATATTTCATTTTTCCACGATTCAATTCGCACCAGTAGGAAATGCATGCATGCCGCACCCGATGATTAAGGAAGTGATATAATTTTGACTTAAGCGGCGAAGATAAATTTTGCCCACTTTTCATGCAATGATTCTAGTAATCCAGTAAACTCGACTCATACGTACTGTTTGTACATTCTATACTTAATATTCTCTGTTGCAATAAAACTCCCCAAATACATTACCACATAAATATCATTTAAAATCCCTTATAATACAATCGGCTTAATTAAAACCCCAAACAATTGGTTGAAATTTGCGGCCGAAATGATTCCACGATATCATGCATTTATTTGTATGCGTTGGATAAAACAAACTTCTACACAATCGACTTAGTAAACGGATCCTTTATATGAGATTTTCATTTCTCACGTCTATCCGTATATAAATAAGGAGAGACGGGACAGACCCGTACAGAAAGACCTAGAGCATGGGCTCACTATTAGTTTTCGTGCGGGACTTTATGTTTAGGCATACAATTTCTATTGTAGCGACATTTCGTCGAGCTTTCAGTCTAGACACCCTATCCTATAGTCTGTGTTGGTACAAGACCCGCCGGAGGCATCACAATGTTGTATATATGTAACTAAAAATAGAACAAGAAATCCAAAACAATAGGAGATTTTATTATTTCCATTATTTCTCTGTTCTACCTATACAACCGAGAAATGTTATAGGACGAAGAGTAAACTTGGCGCAAATTTGATTAACCTTTTTTGACAATCATGAAATGTATGTATGTTCGGGGATAAAACAAATTTAGAGAAGGTTTTGCGAAGGATTTTCACTCTATATGCAATTTGTTGGCATTTGCTGCTGCAGGCATACATACACACAATTTGTCTAGCATCTCTCGAGAAAATTGCACGTATTTATGGGTTTGATTTGTAGTTTAGGATTAGATTTATTTATCTCTTTTCTTATGGTTAATGGAAGGTTGAATTGAATTAATTAAATAATAATGTCGCCGGATTACTCGAATTTTATCTACTATGCTTTTGTATCACAACATCAAATAAACGAGTTTCAAATTAAACTATCTAATGATATGATTATCCTTAAAAAAAAATTCTTCATTCTTGCCTCGTTATTTATACGGCTCCATGGTGTTGCGTTGCTCGGTCTGCCGTGTAGGCACATCGCCCGTTCTGGTGGTAATCTTCTTCTCTATACCGCGTAACCCCTTGTGAGGTACGGATGCGTCCACTCAGCCGTTTTATAGGCTACTATTTCGAGTCAAGGTTTATTGCATATAATTTTTCGGAGTTTATATAAATGTTGCAAGCACTATATATTTCCGCACGTGTACGGAAATGTTGCACCCCGCCGAGATTCGATCTCCGGACCTCTAGATTACTAGCATCGTAGAGAGCGACTCAACCAAGTCAGCCACAGAGCTTGTTTCTCTGGTGGTAATGTCTCAGCCTATTCCTACAGGCCGCTCTACCTTGAATCGTGTCATCGCCGAGACCAATACGTTGTTGTTGCTTTTTCATTTGACACATCCACATTATCGTTAAAATAATACTGGACAGCTTTCACAGAGGTTCACCCCCTAATTTTTTTGTTGAATTCATCCGAAAATGTGTCTGAACGAATCTCTCCACCGACATGCCATGAATAATCATCACATTTCGTCCCCAGCATATAACTGATTTTAAATGTACTTTTCGTAGTCCTTTTCTTCTATATGAACACAGTACTTGAATAAAAACATTAAATATTTGCAGGAATAAGTCCGTTGACTTTTGGACTTCACTTTGCCGCTGGCACTCGTCGTGTCGGATGGGGTGGACTTTTGTTTGCCCAAGATGAAGTATAAAATTAGATTTTCTATGAGAAGCATATTCACTCAAATGCCTTCGGTTGATTTTAAATGTAAATTTTCATAAGCGGTTTTAGTGAATGAATATTTTTGTGTCGGTTTTATGATTTCGATCTGAAAGAAGACGCTGATCCCTGAAAAAGTCCTATGGGAGGTA
The DNA here is from genome assembly GCA_949715475.1 of Microchrysa polita. Lineage (NCBI taxonomy): Eukaryota > Metazoa > Arthropoda > Insecta > Diptera > Stratiomyidae > Microchrysa > Microchrysa polita. The sequence continues at coordinate 13,265,545 of OX454418.1, read as the reverse complement.
TAACAAACTGTATTCGTGGGGTACCAATTTATTTTTAGCAGGTGCGGATTGGAAAGTATTTATTTATATACCTGTATGTATGTATAAAAAATGGGTTATTGCTAAGATGATGCAACAACTTTTGATGCACATGCGACGAACTATGTGTTCGGTAATGACATTTCTAAAAAAAAAACTACTTCGATTTACGCTTTTCTTGAAATTCAGTCCAACCCAACTGACATTTGAAATTTGTCTTTGTTATTGGATAAAATTAATGGCGTAGGATAAGCTGACCAGACGTACAGCATTTTGCTGTAAAGTACAGCATTTTGACCTGTCGTACAGCATTGGGAAATGTACAGCAAAATGTACAGCATTCTCCATGCCACACAATGAAGCCTATTTGACTACATAATAAGGTCCTCGATGATATCTGTGATCAGTCTTGTCTTCTTTTAACACGTTGGCTGCGGCAGTCATTTTCGGTATCTTCTTTTCTGTGCGGCACATGCCCCCGGGGGCATGTAAGTCGTTATTATTCATGTGCGGCACATGCCCCCGGGGGCATGTGGCTACTGCAACAGTAAATGAGCTCTCATATCCCGGAATTTAATTTTAATCGATCAAAAACTAGATAAACTACTTCCTTAGGTACAAACCTGTCTTCAATTCAGCCAGGAGCCGATTCCAAATAATTCTAATAATAAATTGTAATTTTTCGTTATTTTGCGTCTTTGCTTTGGCCAATCGACCATGCGACGCGAGCATTCCAATATGTTAGCACTAAAAAAATGTATTTTCACACTTCAATTCAGCAATAGACTACTAAATGAACACGATGGAACCAAGAATTAATTCCAACGGTGTTTTTTTCTGGCACCCCATTAACAAGAAATACATGCCCCGGGGGGCATGTGCCGCATATGAGTAATAATTTATTACTCCTGTGCGGCACATGCCCCCGGGGGCATGTATTATGTTTTTGTTATAATAGTATAATAGAGGGCGAACTAAGTAAAATGCTCTTTGTCTCGCTAAAATCGGATGAAAATTAGAGATTTTATAGCTTTCGCACCTGGAGAATGAAAAGCAAATTTTTCAGCCGCACACAAATAATAACTATCACATGCCCCCGGGGGCATGTGCCGCAGCCAACGTGTTAAGGTGTAAAGTTGGACAATACTTTACCTTGTACAATCGATATTTAGCGAGATAATCGCTTTGGAAATCCTTCATTTTCGATAACTCTGGAAACCTTCTTGATCTTTCTGAAATTTGGCTTTCACATTTTCTCCATATTAGAAGGTCCTACCTATCATCGGTCGGAAGTTACGGCTGGGCAAGTCGCAATTTTGAGTTTTCTAATTGAAAATAGTCTGGCTGTCATGAGTTCGAATCTCACCGTGTTCCATGGTTTTTTTTCGAACTCACGAGCTTGTGACGGACTACGATCTCACATAGATGTTAAACGAGTACCCATTTATGGGGATAAATAACACTGCTGAGCCGCTGAGCGTGATGGTGAATTATCTGCTTTTTGATGAGGTAGTGAGCTCATCAAAAAGCAGATAAGATCTTGGAAATAGGATGTCACTAACACATATTGCGGCCTTAGTCCAATGTTGGATTGTCGCGCCTGTTACTTATTTTAATTGAAAATTGTCCATAATTCGGAGATCCGTAAACGAAAAACTTAGAAATCTCGATAACTGGTAGAGCATCGTACTTTTCATATTTGATAAAAATTTCAAGATGTTTTCCAATAATTAATTTTCCATAACTCGGAGCCGACTAAAATTTCTGAAATTATGCACACTTTCAGAGATACTTGACGAATATCTCATCCAAGTTTCAAGGTCTTTCCTATCCGCGTTCGGAAGTTACAGTGTGTCTTCTAAGCTTTTAAATCAGAAGTTACTTTGACGGCAGCACGAAAAGCCAGACGCCAGATCATACGACTGTCTAACTTACAGAAATCTGAAACTTCTGAAATCTATCTTTTGTGTTATGAGTTTAATCTTATTTCGAGTACTCTTCCTTGTTAAAGCTTTTTCTGTTAGAACATACAATTGTGCTTCACCTGCTGATGATTTTTTGCCAAGGAGAACCAGTGGCGTAGATAGCTTTTCGGAAGGGGAGGGGATCGGTGGTCAGGATAATTTTTTTCAACACAGAGGAAATTAAAAAAAAACGGGCTGTCGTTTGACGGCTGAGATTGCGGAGGAATAGGTTTGGCAGAACGAAGTAAATATTGCACATCGAACAACTAGACCCCAGATCTAGAGTTTTCATAATCCCCACCTTAATGTTGGTGTACCTACTTAATCGAGGTTCCCTGCTTAGTATCAACCGAACTCAGTTTTATTCACGAAGACATCACTTATGAAAAGAAGAATCATGGTGATAACCTCGTGAGATATTATTCTTTCTCCAAATCAGCGTGAAGAGGAGAGGGGAGGGTAGTGCGGATGATAATTTGCGGGAAAACCGAATTCCGCGAGTATGTACAGCATTGGGTTTTCGGAAGTCTGGTCACTTTATCATAGGATTTCTTGAAAATGCGACAGTGTAGCCTTTCCCACCGATAGACTGAGCTAACCGAGTTTGCAGAACAGTAATCTAGTATGTAATTTATTATCCCTGAATGCTTGTCGGAGAGTAATATTCATTTTTTCATCCAGTAAATAAATTCTCTGACTCAAAATTATACTATTCCAAGATCTTGTCCCAAACATGACAACCATCGCCAACACTTCATTTCAATAAAATCTAAATTATTCCCATAAAATAAACCGCAATAGCCTTAGAGAGCGGCCAAAAGGTCATGACTCAGCCGATTTATATTTCGCCGGCAATCGTTACGAAGCTTGTCCGATTGCAATTCTTAGTCGACGAGATTGCCCACCCACACCTCCTCCGGTCCGTTCATTCGCGATGAATACAGAAACTCACAAACGCGAGGAAGCTTTGTCGAAGAAACCAGGCGACGACCGAATTGTTGAAACGATCTCAAAAACATACTCTGTGATGTCCTTAATGGGAATTGCAATCAGTCATTTTCGGAAGGGAAACGCTTGAAAATGGTTATTATCAGAACGGTGGTTTGGTGTCTCGTTATGGCTGCGCATTATGGTTTGTTCAGATGCCGAGTACATCTTCATCCTTTTCGAAAGTGTGATGCGGTCTTCTCAATGAAATTAATGATTCGTTGCATATTTTATCATGTTTTCAATGTTAGGGCGAGTGGAGCAATACTGTTGGCTGGGTGTTTGTTGTTGTCGATATTATAATGTTGTTGTAATAGTAATAGCGTCACAAAAGGATGAGATGAAGTCGCAAGAGAAAGCTAGCTTTATTGTTAAGCTGCAAAGCGCTCTTATGGGATTAAGTTTTTCAAGTTAAAAATATTTTATGTGGAGTAGCCATTAGCTCGGATATTCGTATACTAAAGCATATTCGGTACATGAAATGTATGTAGTGTAGACAGTATTGCGTCTTTTATTTGCGTTGTGTTCTATTTGTTGTGTTTTGTGTTATTTTCATCTCTTTGTATTAAAATGAGACTATCCTTATCCTAAGCAAGATTATAATTCTTTTTATATAATTAATTTTTGCCTTGTCCTTCAAGAGGACTCTTGATTTTGTGTGTGTGTGAGTACTTTTGCAAAAATCTTGTATAATTAGTATATTAATTTAAGTAAAATAGGATATGGTAGCTATCAAAGCTGATTGTCTTTCGAATACAAATTAAAGAGAAAAGAAAACAGTGGAGAAGTTTTATATCTGGGATTTTACATTAATTGTGATTTTGTTTTTCGTTTTCGATTCAATTATTTTTCCAGAATATTGATATTAGTTCCTCTGGAATCTATAAAAAAATGATCGATTATGTTATACTCATCTTCCTAAACAAAGTAGAGCCAGAGATGGACGAAGTAATTTCATTATCGGATGCTGCCAATTTTGTAATAATATTATTTATAAGATGAGGTTTTTAGTTCCGATATTTAATCGGAAAAAGTCGTGTTTATCTTAATTTAATCAGAATTACTGGGGGCTACTCCCCTACACTGGGAGAAAAAAAAGTAGACCGATCATCTAAAAAGTAGTTGATATCGGCTAAAGTTCGTCTTTGATTTTCAGCCGATGATTCTATGTAGTTGAGACAGCTACGAAGTTATGGGTAATTTTTCTTTTCTTTATTAGCTAAAACACTTACTTAATGTGCACACTCAATTATTTCATTAGTAAAGATAGCTATTTATTGTGTATAAATTGACCAATATTAAATAGTAATAATATAATTAAATTATATTTAGTAGTAGCTCAATTTTGTAATCGAATAATAAACTCAAGAACTTTAGTGGTATCATTCTGGCAATGCCAGGACCTCCATCTATACTTAGCCAAGCGTCAACATACTGCCACTACATTTCCAGGCACTTCTTCTTCTTCTCAGTACCGTTTAGCCCCATATAGGGCCATAGTGCGTTAATTCAGCCGTTTATAGGCAATTTCGAGTCAACGTTACATTGCATATCATTTCGGAGTGTATATAATGTTGCAAGCATTATATATCTCCTATCCGCACATGTACGGAAATTTTGGACCATGCCGAGATTCGATCTCCGGACCACTAGATTACTAGCATCGTAGAGTGCGACTCAACCAAGTGAGCCACAGAGCGCGTCATTTCCACAGGCACTAGCAGTGAAAATTGTGCAAAATGGGAGTATTAATCGGGAGCTTATCGTCGCTGCCGCATACTTCCCATTTGACTCACAGACGCCTTCACCACCTCAAGAACTGGAGGAACTGATTGTTAGCAGCAGAACACATACGCCGCAGATCATCATCGGAGCGGATGCAAACGCCAACTATACAGAGTGGGGGAGCTCTGATACGAACAAAAGAGGTGAGTATCTTTATGAATTTATAATTAAAGAAAACTTCGAAATTATGAATAGGGGAACTGAACCCACTTTTGCAACAAGAGGACGAAGAGAGGTCAGTGATATAACTTTGGCCATTTTAAACATATCACCCAATGTCCGCCATTGGCGGGTTTTAGACGAACCATTGCTCTCGGATCACAGATACATGGATGCATGGAAATCGACAAAGTTGATAAGCCAACTGAATTGTATCGGAACCCGAGAAAAGCTGATTGGGACCTCTACAGGGAGCGCCTGTCTAGCAATCTGACATAAATTCGCGAAAATATTAAAACTACACTTTGTGTCTAGGCTCTGGCGGATATACTACAAGCCGCAATAAAGTCCTCCTTCGATGAGAGTTGTAGGTTAACGAGACGACATAGCAATGCAAAGGGCAAATGGTGGAACTTAAACCTAGACATGCTGCGTAACAAGACACGGAAACATTTCAACGCGGCGAAAAGAACGTGGGATTGGGAGTCATACCGCCTCACCCTAACCTAGTACAGCAAGGAAATTAGGAAAGCCAAGAGGGAATCCTCGAGGAAATTCTGCGAAGAGATCGAAGAAGCAAGACTCCAGAAGATTCTGGCTAGGGATGGGGGATCCAACAACCCCCATCGGAACTCTTAAAAATTCCGAAGGAAACCAAACAAAAACAGGTAGGGAGACCCTAGAAATTCTTCTAGGGACTCACTTTCCTGGATCCACCATTACAAAGGGACGCATAGACCAGTTGGATGACAACTCCCTGCTTTTTAGGGCAAATAAAACGACTGGTCGCTTGCGAACCCTATGGGCAGTCAACTCGTTCGAACCTTACACCAGGGCCAGACGGTGTCTATCCAGCCTTGCTTCAGCAAGGTCTTAAGACTCTGGCTTCACATTTACTAATACTATTTAGAGCCAGCATTGCCGGATTCATTCCAATTCATGGAAGCAGGTAAAAGTTGCATTCCCGGCAAAGCCCGGGGGCGACCAAACCCTAGCGAAATCGTATAGACCAATAAGCGTAACTTCCTTCCTTCTCAAGTCATTAGAAAAGCTTGTCGATAAATATATCAGGGACAGGTGCCTGTCGCTTTTCCCCCTTGCATTTTAACCAACATGCTTATCAGACAGGGAAATCGTGTGAATCAGTACTCCACCATTTAGTTTGAAAGATTGAGACCACATTAGAAAGCAAAGACTATCTCTTTTCGCGGCCTTCCTGGACATAGAAGGGGCCTTCGACAATACTTCCTTTGAAACTCTGTACACGGAGCCTTGAGTCATGGATAAAATCTATGCTTCAAGGACGACAATTACATGCAAACTTATTCGGTTAAACTATGTATACAGCTGTCCTCAAAGGATGCCCATAAGGAGGTATCCTATCACCCCTCCTATGGAACCTCGTAGTCGATAGCTTACTGGTCCAGCCAAATAACATGGGCTTCTTTACCCAAGCATATGCCGATGACATCAGAATCCTGATAAGGGAAAAATTTCTAGGGGTTCTATCAGAACTCATGCAACAAGCTCTCACTCAAGTGGAGGATTGGTGCAGGAGGGTAGGCCTATCGGTCAATCCCGCCAAAACAACACTAATATTCTTCAGTCGCAAACACAATTTGCAAGGGCTAAATGCTCCAACCAACCAGTAGTCTGGCTGGTCTAGCGGTTAGTGCGCGCACCTTCGGTGCACAGGGTCATGAGTTCGAATCTCACCGTGTTCCATGGTGTTTTTCGAACTCACGAGCTTGTGACGGACTATGATCTCACTCAGATGTTAAACGAGTACCCATTTATGGGGATAAATAACACTGCTGAGCGTGATGCTGATCTCATTACCTCGACAAAAAGCAGATAAGATCTTGGAAATAGGATGTCACTAACACATCCTGCGGCCTTAGTCCAATGTTGGATTGTCGCGCCTGTTATTTATTTATTTAAATGCTCCAACCAACCTTATTTAATCAACAATTACAGTTTACCACTGAGGTAAAACATCTGGGAGTCACCCTTGACAGCAGACTCATGTGGAACAAACAGCTGCAAAACACGATCATAAAAGGGAAATATACACTATATGCAACTAAAAGAGCAATAGGGAAGACGTGGCGGTTAAAACCACGAATGATTCACTGGATTTACAAAGCCGTGGTCAAGCCTCGTCTGGCCCATGGCTCGATTACCTGGTAGACTAAAATCAAATAAAAAACAGCTACAGCGCAGTTGGCATCAGTATGAAGACTGGCCTGCGCAATGCGCAGTGCACCAACTTTAACTCTAGAGTCTAGAGAAACTACTTGACCTACCACCACTAGATCTTACAATCACAAAAGAGGCGAGAATGCTGGCGTACAGCTTACAGACTACAATCATCGAACATGGAGACACCTCTAAGGGTAGGTAGGACACTGTACGATTACAGAAATCATTGCAAACCCAATCCTAGATATGGGCAGCGGTTATACCCCGGCCTTGCTACCTTCGACTCCAGCATTCAAACCTCTACAGTTAGGGAAGACTGGAGTAAATGGAACGACGACCATCTATCAAAACATATAGTGTGGTACACAGATGGGTCGAAGACAGACGAATGACAGAGGCTGGAGTTTATACTAAAACCAACAACTATAGTATCTAGGTCACTATACAACTGCCTTCCAGACAGAACTACTCTTGCAAGAGAGGATTCCGAACTACCTTTCACCGGTCGCGGACCGGCAAACAGAATTAGTAAATCCACTGCTAAAACTGTTGTCAAACAGTGGACCGAAGAAAAATCGATAGAGACTAGTTGAAAGGCTTAGATACAGCAAGTGTATGCTGGGAAGTCTGCAGCTGCACCTCAGGGCAGTGACAGTGTCTCATAACCGGTCACTGTACCCTGCGAAAACATCTGCATACAATCGTGATCTACACACAAGACCCACTATGCCGCCTCTGTAATGAAGATGAGGAATCAGCCTCGCACGTAATTGGACGTAACCAGCAAACCCCATCATAGCGCCTAATCCATCCATCAACTTAACTTTTTTCTTTAATCTTGTGTGGTTAAATGAATGAATTTAATACAGGAAAACCTCTCTACAACGGACAACCACGGGGCTACCACAGTTGTCCGTTGTAGAGGGGTGTCCGCGATGGAGGAGTGTCTGAATAAACCCAATGAAAAGTAAAATACATATTCAAACAAGAGACATTAGGGCTGCATGTTTTGTGTCTCTGGTGTTATTGTATGGTGAACGTTTAGGTTTTTCTAAGCAGATAAAAAAGAAAACCTTTCATTGCCGGACAAATTTCTTGGAGCCATTTTTTTTAACAAAATATTTTTCCATATCCGGACATGGACACTATAATCAAAAATTTCATTGTATGCCTCTGGTGAGCGGACGCATGCTAATCATAGAGACTTTCACTAAATTTTTTTTTTTAGAAATCTAGTGACAGGAATATAGGCAAAGCAATTTTGCAGTTATTCCAAAAGTATTTACGAGGTGTTTGTAGAAAAAGCAATGCCTTATGTTTCCTCTGTTAGCTTGCCTTGCCCTTCATGAATCCTATGACGAATATTATAGCCTTCTATTGGATAAGTGACAATTTTCAATGAATTTTACCAGTATGAATACGTAAAATAACATTTATCACTTTGTTTAAGAAAAAGTGTCCGTTAAAAAGAGGTAAAATCTTACGTAAAATTGTCTCCGGGGATTAAAATTTGGTTGTCCGCGTCCGTAAGAGGGGTGTCCGGTATATAGCGGCTTCATTTACACTGAAGTAGTATAAATTGAAATCGGGACTTTTTGAAAATGTCCCTTTCGAGGGGCCGCTCTAAAGAGGTGTCCGTTAATAAAAGTTTCACTGTACTATTTTCGACTGCGAAGATTAGAGAGATTGACGACTGTGTCTCTAGTATAACTATTTAAAATTAAATTAACTAATTTACTTTAGATAAAAAGTCTAAATAATTTTTTCTGTGTATTTATGGGAAAAACGCCGATATATTGCCCGCAGCTTGAGGAACAAAGGGGTAAGGGAATATTTTATCTGTTTTTAACATTTTTTTTTTCAAAAAACGGAAAGGGATGCTAATCTATTAGGAATTCTCACCAGAACCAGCGAAACAAGACATCCGAAATGTTACCACAAAACCGATACGGAATCAACAGCCAAATGGCCAAACTAGTAAGTACAATAAAGCACTCCAGACGTTAAAGGCAAAAGGAGAAGATGTGTGTTACATGAAATCTGACAAAGGCCGCGACATCGTTATAATGGATAAGAATCAATACAATGGAGAAGTTAAGGAAACAATTGACACCGGAAAGTTCATTCTACTCAAGAAAAATCCACTACCTTCAATGGTATTAAACACCAACAAAGTTTTAAAAGAAGTGGAAAAAACCTTCGAAACAAAATGGAGCCTACTAGTATCGAATCCAGCTGTACCGAAATTATACTGCTTAGCAAAAACTCATAAAGATACGACGAATCTGAAAATGAGGACAATAGTAAGCAATTGCAACGCCCCAACAGAGAAAATTGCAAAATGGCTCGTCAAGATATTTAACGAATATCCTAAACCAGATGGACTGTCCATTAATAACAGCTACGAGTTATGTGACAAACTAGAAGACGTTACAATCCAAGAAACAGAAAACATCTGCCAATTCGAGGGTAAATACTACCAAATCACGAAAGGCACATGCATGGGAAATGCACTCTCCCCGTTCCTGGCTAATCTCTTTATGAGCCATTTTGAAACAAAACTGCGAAATGACAGTATAATTCCACGGATATGGTTTCGGTATGTGGATGATATCATAGCGGTAATAGAAAAGAATCAAACACAAAACATCCTGGCAAAATTAAACAATCAATTTCCAACGATCAACTTTACATACAATGGAAACAGAAGAGAATTCGTCGCTACCGTTTCTAGATGTACGCATACACTGAAAAAATGACGGAAGAATCGAATTTTCAGTCTATAGAAAACCGTCAAGTACACCAAATTTCATACCATATGATTCACATTGCCCAATGACACACAAACGAGCCGCGTTCCACAGCATGGTGTTTCGTTTATGCAGATTACCATTGAACATCCAGCACTATATGGGAGAACTGCAACACATCAAATACGTCGCGGTAGTCAATGGCTATTCGGAAAACATGGTTGAAAATCTTGTTAATTTACACTCTAAAAAAATTGCAAGAAATAACAAGACAAAACTGATACCGGATAAAGTGAACAGAAAACGAGTGTCTTTACCGTATATTCCATATATTACCAACAAAATCAAAACTGTCTTGAAAAAACACAACATGGATATTGTCTACTCCGGTAAGGACAAAATACAATCCCATTTATCAAGCATCAAAGATAAAACAGACAGACTATAAAAGTCAGGAATATATGAAATATCATGTAGCGATTGCGAACAAAAATACATTGGTCAAACAAAACGTCGCATTAACACTCGCTTCAAGGAACACATAGCACATGTCAATAAAAACCAAGCCACAAAATCAGCCGTTGCCCTACATGCGCTAGAATACGAACATCGTCATCAAAAAATCAGTCACCAACCCAGCCAAATTAGATGCATATGAAAGCATTTACATACCCATTAGTGCATGAAGCTCCCTGACGATATTTTTTGACTTTTGTCAATTATGTATTATGAATTAAAGTAGCTACAAGGAAGTACTTTTCGAAAGATTTTTTTCGAAAAAAATAAGTAATAGTAGATTTACAAGCCGTCCCCTATAAGGGACACTATGCACAGCGGTCAGGTGGCAAATGAAGAAATTGATACGACCAACTTGTATTGTATCCGGTGAAAATACCCACACCAGATAATTAGTGAAGTAATTAGACGGATATGGAATAGAAATCAATGAAACTTATAAGTGGCATGTAAAATATTAACAACTTATCGCATTACTTGGTATGAATCCTTTATATTCTTTAGTGAGCAGATCGAGAACCTTATCCTCCCCAACTCCCAAACTTTTGGAAACGACATCAGCATATTTTCCCATATATATGAAATAAATACATATTGGCCTCCGCTTGAATTTGGTGCCCAAAACAAAATCTAATCAGTTCTCTAAGGATAAATATATTGTATGTTAGCTGCTTTTACGGTAATATGGAGTCACCACATAGTTCAAAGTACATTCCGCGAGTTCGATTGCCCGTTGGACTATCAGGCTCGGTTGGAAACGCTACTTTCCCGCTTTATGGCAGTTCACATCAGGTACCACGTGCCACAAGCATGGCTCCAGCTGCTAGGAATTAGCATTTTTTCGTTTCAGCCCTTCTGAGTCTCTGAGCCAAGGTGGAAGGTCAGTCAGCCGTAGCCAACCTGCATCGAAAACGCCGGAAGGGCTTCGTCTCCATCCTCTGTGGAGCTCGTTGTGAAGCCACTCACAAAATTGCTCTATCCCATATGACATAGACACAGACCCCACTGAGGGTTCTTTGACCAATACAAACGATTATTTGGTAATTTCGAAAGCAATCGCTAGATCGTCTAGACTGTAAGTGAATCTTACATCAGCACTAAAAGTCCCCTTTCAAGATCCTCTGTTTCATTGCCATCAATGGGTATATTAGAAATGTTTATGTCTTCAAAAAGATGGACCACCGCCTGTAATATCTCCAAAAATTCCGCAGCTGTAAGTCTATAAAAATATTTCACCAACTGACCTACGTGCACAATGTCCCTTCTTCTTCTTGTAGCGGTGCAGAAAGGTGTGTAACCTCTGTGCATCTATGTGGGTACGATTTATGGTTCGTCAATGTTTCTGTCCGTGAGGTCTAAGGACAAAAACATAGCTGCTGCGATAGGGTTTTCCCACAGTGATATAGGGGTAAGATCAGTGGGCGCAGCGGGGCATTGAAACAAATGGCCCACATCATGAGGAGTGCCATTGCAGTTTGGACAGATGTTTTGGATGTCCGGGTTTATGCGAGAAAGGTACGAATTAAGGCGTGAACAAAAGCCCGACCGAAGTTGAGCTAGTGTTACTCTGGTGGCTCTCGGGAGCCTAATCTCCTCAGGCGAAATTGGTGGTGGGCGCTCTGAGAGGACTCTATTCGCACCTAAACTCGCAATAGACCGATTCACTTCTTCAGTGTGGATCGCTGCAATGGCAGCTCGGTATGTAACTTCATCGTAAGGGTCCCGTTTGTATCCCTGAACCTCTCTCTCAAGGTCTCGTAAACCACGCCTGACATGTCGTGGTGGAGGAATTCGGTCCATGAGATGATTATTGGGATGATCCTCACGGTAGCAACCAACAAGATACTGTTTAGAGAGTAGGAGATTGTGATCACGTATTGGCATCAATTTTGTCTCCTGATGTAAGTGATCCTGGGCAGACATCAGAAGGCAACCTGTCGCGATGCGTAGAGCGGCATTTTGGCAGACCTGAACTTTGGACCAGTTTGTGTCACATAGACTATGTGTCCAAACTGGGGCTGCATAATCAGCGGCCGCTCGACCCACCGCTTTATAAGTAGCTAGCATGGTTTCTTTATCTTTGCCCCAGGTGCTACCAGCTAGAGCTTTTAGGATGTTGTTCCTACTGCGCATTTTTTCACATACTGAAGCTGCATGATTCGCAGACGTCATCATGTTCTCTAGGTGAAGCCCGAGAATTTTGGGGTTTTTAACAGTAGGAACAGAATTGTTGCCAATACGTATATCCATCTCCCATCTGATGTCCTCCCACCAAGTGGTTAGATAAGTCGCAGAAGATTTGGACGCAGAGATGGTGAGGTTTCGGCTTTGGAAAAATGCCTGTAATCGTCCTAGATAGCGATTAATTCGGAGGCGCATTTCATCCTTATCATTCCCTGTGGCGAGTACGGTGCAATCGTCAGCATAGGAAATCACCTCGATTCCTTCAGGTGGTGTGGGAAGGCCGGACATGTAGATGTTGAACAGAGTGGGGGAGAGTACCCCTCCCTGTGGAACACCTAATTTGATTTTCCTAAGCTTAGAACGTTTGCCTCGAAACTCAGTGAAGGAGTGCCGACCAGCTAGATAATTGGCAATCCAACGGATCTCTTGTGCAGGAAGATGCATATTCAACAGGTTTGCTAGGAGCATTGAATGATTGACCTTATCGAATGCACTTGATAGGTCTATTGCCACCAGAATAGTTCTGTGACAACGACTGCGTTGATTTAGCCCATCACGAATGCGTGTAGTGATCGCATCGAGGGCAGTGGTGGTACTATGCATCTTCCTGAAGCCATGCTGGTGAGGTTCTAGCTTCGCATGTGCAACAAGAGTGGGGTGAATAAGGGCCTCCAGCGTCTTTGCGACAGGAGAAAGTATCGTAATGGGGCGGTAGGATTCCCCGAGATTTGCGCTCTTCCCTGGCTTGAGACAGGGAACAATTCGACCTGTTTTCCAGATTTCAGGGATGGCAAGCGTGGACATCGACAAGTTAAAGGCGGCCGTGAGATACTCAATGGCTGGAAGGTCGAGATGTTTCAACATGGTCATCGAAATGCCATCTGGTCCGAGGGCCTTGGAGTTTTTAGCATTCTCGATGACTTTTTTAACCTGGTCCGCTGTAAAAGATGGTATGGTGTCAACATTCCGGCTGCGAATCCTTCTTCTAATTTTGCGCTTGAGGCCGTCAGACTTGGGATGTTCAATAAATTGTTTATTGAACAGGCTAGCACACTGAAGAGGATCACAGGTTTTAGTGTTGCCAAATTCAATGGCGTTGTTGCCCTTTTCTTTCCGAGGATTGGAAAGGGCGCGGACGGTAGACCATAGTTTGCTGACACCTTCATTGAGGTTACATTCATCGAGGTGCTGATTCCATTTCGCCCTCCTATAGTCTTTAACTTGTCGGTCAATTTCGGAGTTAAGCTCCTGAATTCTGGGATCATCAGGGTGAGCGCTTCTGATCTGATCACGTTCATCGGCTAATCTGGCGGCACTAGTGGGAAAGTTAGGCCGAACTTTCGGGATACGTCCTGCCGGAATAAAACGTGCCGCGGCTGTGGTAATGACGTTCCTAATATTTTTCTCGGCCTCATGAATGGTAATAGGTGATGTTAGCTCGGTGAACTTCGCCGACGAGTAAGCTTTGAAACCATCCCAATCGGCTTTCTTGTGATTGACAAACGTTCGCTTCTCTGACTTGGTCATGTTCGCTGGTTTGTCAATCTTTATAATGATTGGGAGGTGATCTGATTTAAGGGTGGTACGTACTTCCCATCGGGAAGCAGCAATTAGACTGGCACTGACAATAGTTATGTCAGGAGAACTACTGCAAGTGCCCACGACTCTAGTCGGCGAGTCTTCATTAAGTGAACAGAATTCTGAGGCGTCAAGTGATTCGGCGATAGCTATACCCCTGGCATTGTTGTTGAGGTCCGAATGCCAGAGCTCATGGTGCGCATTAAAGTCGCCAAGGATGACCCTGTGCTCTCCTGAAAGGAGAGGACCAATATCGAAACGATAGCCAGAAGGGCAACTAGAGTGAGGTGGTACATATATATTAAAAATTTCGATATTGGTACTCCCTGATGGAACTGAGATGGCTTGAATTTCCGCCGTACCGTCAGCAACTACATCTAATACACAGTAATGTACGGACTTGTGTATTAGGAAGGCAAGTCCACCTCCAGGGTGAGGATCATCCGTGGCGGCCGGTCGATCTTTCCGCAGTATAACATATTCGCTATGGACGCTTAGAGACGAGTTTGCGTGAAGCAACGTCTCTTGGATGGCGGCGATGAGAATTCTGTTGGAACTCAAGAAGTGTGTGATCTCAGCGATTTTTCGGTGAATGCCATTACAGTTAAACTGTAATATAGATAGTGCAGTGAAAACCGCTGGAGGGGGAGGGCCAGGCGTAAGACTGGGTCTGGCATTCCTTATCATATTGTTTGGCGGTGTAGGGGGCAGTGGTGGGGAAGGTGGGCTAGGAGCAGCCCTGGGTTGCCCGGAATTTATACAACCTGGCGCAACATATGCTAAGGAGTGTTGACCTTGTCTACGTAACCCTGAACACCTAAAGTGAACCCATTCCCTGCAGCAATTACACTGCACTGATCTGGCATTCGAACCGATACGTTGGTTGCAGACACTACAAATCCATACCTCTGGGCCTGGATTTGTTTCAATACCGGCGCGAATTAGTAAAATTGAGAGCAGCCGCGCCGAGATGTAATGCTCCCAATATGACGAAAAAACACATACATCGTACCCACACATATACACAGACAAACACAACCTTCCTGCATCGAACCTTCAGGGCTCCTGCCGGGGCTCTTGCCAGGAAGGCATTTTGGCAGCTTTTGGCCGTTTTGCATAACAAAACGGGTGTGGTCCGCCCCGTAGAGGCAGTTGCCGTAAGACCACTGCACAATGTCCCTTATAAAGGACATTGCAAAACTTGCTAAATTACACAAAATCTATGACACCACGACGCTTTTTCTTTGATTAGAATAATAGCCTATACACATTTTAACGATTATCCCGTCGAAGCAATAAACTTACACTTCAAAATATTAGCCATTTTTTATTTTTTCTCACCAGCCCTGAATCTGGCAATTTTTTTAAATTCCGCCACACATTCTTTTCAATAAATAAACTACACCAAGCAATAAAACCATTTGAATACGCGTTTGTTTGATAACTGAGATGTTAATAGTTGTCCTTGCATACACACTTCCAGTGTATAGTAAAAAATCTGACCATATAACGGGAAAAAGTGGGTGTCCCTTTAAAAGGACACTATGCACTAATGGGTTAAACAAGGACACATCGATGAATACATTCGAAGCACCCATCAGGTCACCACTTTTTAAATTACTTACAAACTAATAATTTTCAATTTCCATTTCCAACATATTAACTAATTAGCGTATCATTAACGTAATATTTTTACAGTATATTTCAATTTTATTATATTTTCAATTTATTTTTCTACAAAGGATACATCTGAACCTTTTCGTACTGTAAATTTTAATTTGCAACTTGCTATTTTCATGATTTTCGAATTTCATTTTATTTTTAGTTTATTATAAATTTTGTACTCGCTGAGGATGACATAAAAGTCGAAATGCATCCAAATAAAAATTTATAAGCAAAGTCACTCAAGGTATTTTAGATTCATTTTAAAATATATAAAAAAAAACAATCAATGTAGAGGCTCTTACCACTTGAAGTTAGCTATTTATTTTATATGGGAAGCAGTGCATTTTTTTCTTTGCATATTTATGTTGGTAAATATGTTTTATGTCCTTAATATATGAGTTATACTAAAATACCTCTGTAATGAAAGATTTAATTTAATTGACCTGTACCGGAAGAATTTATATATTCAACTATGTCTTATCCACAAGAATCTCTATCTAAAGCTATGCAGTTCGTGCAATAATACACAAAAAATCTAAATGCAGAAATTTTCCCACACACACGTAAACTCACCGCAACTGTATTCTGTATTTACGCATTTGATTATGATTTATACAGTTATTGAATTGAAATTATACGATAACGAATTTGCCAGGATAGAGCGCAATAAATTTAATATATTACACCCGGAGATGTATTAATTCCATTCTAATGTATGTTTATGATTTAGGATTCGTATACATAGTATCGCGCGGAGACTAAGCTCCAGTCACTATGGAAATAGACTATTATAATCCGAGTAATACGAGTGTATGTACACATATGCTATTCATAACCACTGTGAAAATACGAGTAGTAGGTGCATATTCATTATTGTATATTATGATTCTGATATAAAGGAATCTTTACTCTCTATATTTATGTAGATTGCTTTGGCAACTATTACATTTTATGCCTTTGTTGCTCCTACAGATTACGGTTTAGCTTAGCTTGATTTTCATTTAAAAAATTTAAGACTGAGGCAGACGATTTTTATGCTAATAAATACTTATTTATGCTTTCAAAGTAAGTGTTGGATAAATTGAAATTTATTGGGACATTAAATCGGATTTATTGATGTTTTTTTTGCAAATAGAATGCTTTTTGGGATTTCAGTCGTTCCTAAGAAAGTTACTCAAATGTATTCATAATAATTTATAGCGTCTGAAAGTGAAAGAAAATATGTAACTGAATAATAATAAATAAATCACAACACAACCAAATATGTATGTATTTTACAATTAAGTGACATTATGATATAATAATATTACAAGTAACTATTATGACTATACATTTTTTATTTTGATTACTACTATTAGTTGAAAAATCCTTTTTCCGAATTTATTTTTTTTAAATGCGAATATTTTTCCAATTTCATTAGTTTTGTTTTTTTAATGAAATTAGGTTAAGTGCTTTAATAAGTTCGACGAGTATAGCACAGCTTTTGCGGATGAAGGCAAATATTATTATGACGGTCTATTTCAAAGGTAACGGTAATCACATTTATCTAGATGATAGCGCAAAAAAAAAAATCTGAAAATGGAACAGACGCGTCCCTTGTCAGGATGAATTGCCTGCAGCGAGGACTCGGTATACTCTAAAAGAAAACACGGGTCGCGTAGATACGTCGCATAAAGTTACGACAGTTATTTGTCCTGCTTGTTTTCCTTTTCATATTACACTTCCACTCCACTGATGCGATGGCCACCGCACAAAATGTGATGAAAACTTTTCAAGTTGTATAGCGTTTTACTTTTAACGACAAACTGTAGTCGCACGTACCTTCTTGGCCCAAGGCAATGACATCGATTCAACGGAATAATACAATCAAAACGAGAACGAGATTGGACGAAAAAGGTATATAATGTGCATTTGCACACAACACACAAACGAAACCCTTGACACCCATCTGGCTGGACATTATGGCGAAAATCTGCATAAGAACAATGTAAGGATATAAGCGGAGCGACCTGGACACACAACATGCTTCATCCTGCCCTTGCCGTAAATGAGGGATTTTCATGTTGAACGAATAAATGGATATTTGCATTTTCAGTTTTATTTAAAAAAAAAGCCAGAAAAAGAATTGTATCAAAATGTAGCAGAATTGTGCTGGAATTGGATTCTTACCTTTTTCCTTTGAATTCGAGAAAATATGGAAATTTTGTTTGAAATCGTGTTTATTGAATCTCTGGCTTTGTAAAAATAAATTTGATATTTGCTTGCTCTACAATGAGCTTTATAGGTCAACTGGACCATGCGATGAAAGCTAGGGTTACATTCTTTCTGACAAAGAATACGATTTTCTTAAGTATCCATTTCAATTGATCGTTAACCTCATCATGACTTACGTTTTTGGCAATGTCAGCACGAGAAATTACAAAAACTCGCATACATAGTTCCACTACCCTAAGCAAAAATACTTTTGTACTTTACAAAAATAAAATCCATTTTATTGATTGCAATCCGTGGATTGTCCATGTGTGCTTAATGCACTTCTGAAAAATTCATAATAAGTTTTCGAAATGAACATTATTATGGCATTTACCCTAATTCGGCATACGTACTTTTGTGCTTTTTATTAGGACATTTTCAATAACTCGAGAAATATTGCTTGAAAAACTCTGAAATCACATACAGTCGAATAGCACCGCAGTGGCCACTTCTGGTGAAAACTTCAAGGTTCTAGATATCATCGTTCGGAAGATGCAGACGTTCAAAGATGCTATTTTAAGTGCACCGTTTGGCGCATTTAAAATAAATAACCGACGCAACAGTCCAACATTGGACTAAGGCCGCAGATGTGTTAGTGACATCCAATTTCCAAGATCTTAACTGTTTTGTTTTTTGAGGTGCTGAGATCAACATCACGCTCAGCAGTGTTATTTATCCCCATAAATAGGTACTTATTTGACATCTGAGTGAGATCATAGTCTGTCACATAGGTCGTGAGTTCGAAAAACACCTTAAACTGAATTCGTTCACGGTGAGTCTCGAATCCATGACCCTGTGCACTTTTAAAATGACGCAAATCGAAAACAACGCAATTTCAGTCGAAGCAAATCGAGGCTCAACTCTCTTTGATTTTTGATAACTCGGGAATCCATAGGTCATCATGGCCCACATTTGCTGCAAATTTCCTACCTATCAGTGTTCGCAAGTCCAAACCGAACTTTTGTGCTATTCAATACAACATTTTCAATAATTCGCTATTACTTGAAAAATTCTGCCCAGTCATAGCAGTAGCAGTGCAGCGGCCACTTCTGCTGAAAATTTCAAAGTTCCGGTTGTCACTGTTCGGCAGTTAGAGCCGTCTAAAGATAGAAATAGAAAAGCCAGATTTGTCACTCGTACGATGCTTATTTAATGAGATAATTACACTTTTCTGTTGCGCAATATTTGACTGCCATAACTAGGAAACCCATCAGTGGATCTTTCTGAAATTTGGCACACATATAAAGCAACTTGGCGCCCAAATTTCCCGCAAATTTAAAGTTTCTTCCTATTAGCGTTCACCGTCAGCTGTCTAAACAACACTTTTGTTCTTTTCAATGTGCCTGTCTAGACAGTTTCAATTTTCGTTCGTCTTCATTATTTTGACAATTGAAACTTGAGATGTATGCGCTATTGAAGAAACGCATTCATTCTTGAACGCAATTGCCAATGTTAAATATTAACAACACATCATCTATTCATACAATTCATGAAAGAATTTATCATTTACCCGTCCTGACCAAAGCCGTGACACATATTTAACGATAAATAATGAACAGATCTGGATAGAATGAGACATTGATCTCTTCTATTCACTTGACGCAATCAATGACATGTTCAATGTTGAAAGTGGATACGGAGCTTGAAGACGATAGGGAAGACGAAAGCGCACATGTGTGGACATAGCCAATAGGACATTTTCAATATTGAAAGGAAATTCTGAAATTCTGGTGTATACCTCAAAGTTCTATAGCTCTCATCCAAATAAAATATATATATATGTAAGTTGTATTATCTAAAATGATTCATCTTATATATTTCCGGTCCCACATCAACCAATATAGCGACATGACCTTATTAAGGAGACTGTACACGCCTCCTAAAATTGTCCATATTTCACGAAGAATAGGTCGATTGAGGAAAATATCCGCTTAGAAATAAAAACAAAAAAAACATTGGAATGCTTCGTCCTTTGAAATAATAAAGCTCTTCCCATTTCCTCACTTTACGCAATGACTTGAACAGCGCGCTTTAGTATAGGTATACTCTCTCCTCTCATATTTACGTTTCAGTGTAACCGGAATTCATGTTCATTATTCTCATATTCTGTCATAGGAATAATGAAAAAGGAAAAGTATACCAATAAATTGTTCCATAAGTTCCTGGTATAAGTTTCGCTTTCATTCATCCATATTGCAAGCAGGATTCATTTACCGGAAAAGTTTTCCACTTTAAGATATTCTATTTATGCGGTCAAATAAAGAGCAACGGAAATTCCCATGCTTGGCTGGTGGATGTTACATCCGCTTTTGTGGTGTTGTCTAGCGGAAGGGTTCATGTACTATGTGTGTGGCTTCTGGTTTGATTTATTAACGTACTAGAATATTATATCGTCCTATATTAATTGGATGCCGTTGTCAAATTATGGTGATTGTTTTTGACGATGATTGATGAAATATGTTTTTATGTTGTAAGGATACACATACAAGTTGATTCGAAATTATCTGGTGAAGTGCATTTAATCTAACCACTTAATTAAATGAATAGTTTGTGCACCATATGCATAGGCAAGTTTCATTAATTATTATTTTATCGGATGGATTATTTTTCATGGCAACTTTTGTTTCAAAAAAGGCTTCTTAAAAAATGTTAGAAATCAAAGTAGTTACTGGTCAATATGGAAAATTCACATTATATGATTACTGGAGCAATCCGCAAATATGCCGAATTTATTCAAAAGCTAGGGAATAACAAATTTTTTTTTTTCAGAATAAAAGACGCCTCCCACCACTTTGATGGTGCAAGTTTTATCATAAACGTGTTATCGCGCTTCAAAAATTATGAAATATAGCACCTTTGATGGATTATAATTTGAGCCCGGATTCTCGTGCAATTGCACGTTAATGCACGAAATTGCACTTTACAGGGTAATTGCACGAAATTGCACGTTTTAAGGTTTTTGCATGAAAACGCACATTTGCATTTGTACCCCTGTTTCATAAAAAAATTTCCCAGACATTATGTGACATGCAGAATTTTTCCATAGGCAAAGAAGAGAAAAGTATGTATTGAGAAAGAAAATACATGTGGAAAAACAATAAAATAAAAAAAGTGCATCACCATTTATGGAAATGTCATCAAATGTCGGTTGATTTTCATACAATTTTGCAGTTGTTGTGTGTAGAGTGCATGTTAATCTGGTGGTTAACTGAACTCAAATACATGTAGGAAAATCTCCCTCTATGATTTCTCGAATTAGATAAGCCCAAAGGATGAGCGATGGATCCTAACTAAACGAAAACCGGTTATGTAGGTATTTGGAATGAAATTTGGAATGCGCTCATCTAGACAGCATTTTATGGGAAGAGTTTATATTAGGGTAAAATATTGAAAGTGTCCCGCTTTTCAAATAAAAGAATATTTCACTTTTTGGGGCTAGTTTCTTAATTTTTTTTCCCATATTTTACCTACGTCCTTTTTTTCAAAGTGCAAGCGTCTAAAAGCCTAAAAAAAACAACGAAAATGGCAATTTTTTTCATATTGCACGCAAAATGCACATTCGGGCATTTATATTGCACGTTTTTTCACGTTTCGGGATTTTTACTGCAGGTTTTTCAATTTTTTACTGCAGGAAAATCCGGGATCTAATTATAATACTGCTATAAATAAATGTTCCAATAATTTTAACTAAAAAAATACATTTTGGAGTTTTCTCTAAGCTTGAGCCGTAATCGAAAGCAACTTTAATATTTTAAACATTCTGTCAAGGATTACATTGGAAAGTGTATAAATGTCATGCAACCTGTCTTGGGTATAATACTGCAAAAAAAACCTACGATGTTATGAAAATAGAAAAAACGTCTACATATATGTTTGTGAGATGGCAACTATGTAACTACTTTTTATACCCTTCGCTCATAGAGTGAAAGGGTATATTGTTTTTGTTACGCCGATATTATGTAACACCTCAAAGGAGCCACCGGAGGTATGGCAAAGTATATATATAAATGATCAGGGTCGGTCCCTGAATCGAATAAGCCATGTCTGTCTGTCTGTCTGTCTGTCTGTCTGTCTGTCTGTCCGTGTGTCTGTCTGTTAGCACGATAACTCCCGAAATAATGAAGCTAGCGGTTTGAAATTTTGGTCAAATGTTTGTTTTGCTAAAATCTTGGATGGTATTGAAAATGGGCCAAATCGGACCACGGGTTCCCCTACCTCCCATACAAACTACCCCTCCTTGATATTTTAATTCGGTCATAACTTTCGGTAGAATATCGCTATCGACTTGAAATTTTGATCAATGTCTCATTCTGACATATACTTTGAGTTAATGGAAAGTGGATTAGGTCCGACTACCCCTACCCCTACTTCCCCTACAAAGTTATATTCAGTCATATCTTTTGATAGAATGTCACGAAAAACTTCAAATTAATATCAAATGGTAGCCGTTGGATGTCTTGACAAGGTAATAAAGATGTGTCAGGTCCGACCCATCTACCCCTCCCTCCCCAACAAAAAATATGAAATTGAATATTTTGGGTTTTGCGTGCCTTCTAGGTCTGTACATGGGTATAGGGTATACACTCATCGTGCTATTCGCACGATTAGAACTCGGTCTCGTAACTTTGTCATTAGGTTTGTAACGCATTAAAGGAAGCATCTCCGACCATAGAAAAAGTATACATCATATATGATCAGCATGACTTGGGGAGTCGATTGGAACATATCCGTCTGTCTGTCTGTCTGTTGCGACGCGTTTTACTTGGCGGGTATTGAAGCTAGCAAGCTGAAATTTTGCACACGTGCTTCTTATCGTTGCAGGCTGTTTGTATGTTTGATTCACTCAAATTGGATCACTGGGTCATGGGGCTGCCATACAAACCTAGCTCCCCAATTTGAGTTCTTCTAAGAAAAACTTTTTTATTTGTGTACCAATTTCAACCAGATTTCACACAAATATGTTTCTATAGATAACACAAAATATATGCAAGAATGGATCAAATCGGACCATGGGGTCATGGGGCTGCCATACAAACTTAACCCCGCAAATTAGGTTATTCTAAGAAAAACTTTTTTATTTGTACACCAATTTCAACCAAATTTCACACAAATGTATTTATATTGATGACACAAAACATATGTAAGATTGAATCAAATCGGACCATGGGGTCATTGGGCTGCCATACAAACCAGACCCCCCATATTGGTTCTTCTAAGAAACATTTTTTACACCAATTTCACAAAACCTTGAATCAATGTGTCTTTAGCAAAGCAACTAAAAAGTTCAAAACGAATGGAATCGTACTGTGGGGTCATGCTCCGGCAACCCCAATAAAATTTTCCGAGTAAATATTTTTATTTGGCCACTAATTTCAACCAGGCCCAAAACTTTTGTCAAGACGGAAGAAAAAGAATGAGGAGGGGGATTAAATGCAAGTCATAGGTACGCCCGAAAGAACTTTTAGCCCAAGCGAAGGGTATCCAAATTTCGGCCGCGCCCGAAATTAGCCTCGGCCCCGGGGTTGGCGAGCGAAGCGAGCAGGGGGCGAAGCCCCCTAGTTTAGAATGTTTTTGGAGATGGAAAATTAATACTTTTTTAAGATGAAATTGTAAAAATTTAACTTTTAAGCTCGTATAGAAACTAAACCGAATAGCCATTTTAGTGGGCTTAGTTTCGCTATTTAGAATCTATGGAGGGAGGAAGGGCAGCAGCCTTAACGTAACAATTTTTCCCAGCCGAGGCTTTTGGGCCGCCTGACTTGAGGGGCGCCGCACGCATGCCACTGGGCCCACAGTCAAAACTAACGAAAAATATAAAACATATGTTTTAGCTCCGATCAAGGACCCCTATTATTTCCCCATTGAGTTTGGCAGACCGATGCATGCCCATAACTCTACTAAAAATACAACACGGGTCTGAGTTTCGCCTTATCGCCAAGAAAAGGCTTCAATATACTATACTACCCACCAAAAATTATCTCAGTCGCTCAAAATAAGGGTACCATACATACAAACTTACATTTTTTAAATTAAAATAACATTTTTGAAAATAATATTGAGACTTAGCCATATCTAAATCGCATTTGGAAGCAGTTAATTGAATTTGTAAAAATGTTAATTCGAAATGGGAAGAATCAATAAATGTTAATTTATTATCATTTATTTATGCTTTAATATGGAAATTTTAATTAATAAAAGAAGCGTAGCGTAACGTAATGCTGTACTAGCGTATTTATCCAAAATTTGTCTTATATCTGAAGTTTTGCATATACATATGGTATGTTAAAAAATATGTATAATTCAATAATCCGATTAGTCCCCGCATCTAATAGTGCCTCTCAATATAAGGCGGGAATGATTTTTTTTTTAATTATTTCAATAATCGTGAAAGTTACAGCAAAATGTTCCAAGCACGAGGTCATAGTAGACTAGACTTGTATTGGTAGAATTCATCCTTGAGCTAAAACAAAATTAGACTATCGCCTTTTTAAAACCTTTATAGTTTGCACCATAACTTCGAAAAGAAATCTAAATTGAGTCAGGATATTTTGGGGATATATTTCAGACAAAGTGGCAGCGCCCGCTCTACCACTTACGCGGCCCCGAGCAAGAGAACTGTTTGTCGCTCGAAAATTTATATAGTATCGTTGTTGTCGTAGAAGCGATTCAACAGATTTTTTTCGTTTGAGTCCATTGATTTCGGCAGCTCTTAGTTGCTGTAACTCCATAAGTTAACTTTGCTACTATTAACACCGTGCGATTGAAGACAAAGACAATACCAAAATTCATGGCCACAGTAGGATTCGAACCAACATTGCAGTAATTCAGAAGTTAAAATCTGTACCTCTCGAGCTACTGAAGGTCGATTTACTATCATCACTACCTCTCTAATGAAATCATGAGGGAAAGTCATGTTTGGGTTCACGTGGTTTTCATTCAGTCGTTCACCATATCTTTGAAAAATATATAAGGGAATTTAGTCCCGCGGCTAGAACAAATGGACTGATTCGGTTCATCCAGAGATTCATGATGCCGGCATCGATGCATTCTTTATGCCATAGCTAGTAGGGTAAGTTCAGTTTGTCTTCTGCCTTGTGGCATTTTATTTTGCCCCTTATTATTTCATTTGTATTTTTTATGATATCTCTTCTCAGTACCGTATAGCCCCATATGGGGCCATGGTGCGTTAACTCAGCCGTTTATAGGCAATTTCGAGTCAACGTTACATTGCATATTATTTCGGAGTGTATATAATGTTGAAGCACAATACATATACTTCTATCCGCACATGTACGGACATTTTCGACCACGCCGAGATTCGATCTCCGGACCTCTAGATAACTACCCTACTAGCCATGGCATAAGGAATGCATCGATGTCGGCATCATGAATCTCTGGATGAACCGAGTCATTCCATTTGTTCTAGCCGCGGGACTAAATTCCCTTATATATTTTTCAAAGATATGGTGAACGACTGAATGAAAACCACGTGAACCCAAACATGACTTTCCCTCATGATTTCATTAGAGAGGTAGTGATGATAGATGCGGTGCGGATCATCAATGAATTCATCAGAAAGGAACTGATGAAAAGTACGATGAGTTTCACTGTCTGGAACTGATGACACATTTGATGAATTTCCCCAAAGAGTTCATCAAGTTCGCCCTCATGAAGTAATCGTTGAATTTCACTTATGCGTTTTTAAAGGAACAACGTATGAAAAGGCCGTTTATTTTCATTAATTATTGTATTAGTAATTTATTCATTTAGCACGCTCTGTGGCTCACTTAGTTGAGTCGCACTCTACGACGCTAGTAATTTAGACGTCCAGAGATCGAATCTCGGCGTGTTCCAAAATTTCCGTACATGTGCGGATAGGAAATATATAGTGCTTGCAACAAGCACTCCGAAGCTATATGCAGTGCAACGTTGGCTCGAAATAGCCTATAAACGGCTGACTGAACGCACCATGCCCCACAAGGGGTTACGATACAGAGAAGAAGAAGAATTTATTCATTTATTCAAATTACTCGATGCAGGGGCACACACTACGAAGGTCAACTTTAAAGTGAAGAAGGTTCCGCTATACAAAGAAAAATATTACCCATCGGCGCAAAATGACGACAAGGAAGCGAAACTGACCGAAATTTCAATAAAATGTCTCTCGATGAATTGGCACCGATTCTTCATCGAGACGGTCATCGGGTGATGGAGATTCAGTCGAAGTACATAACCCAACGCGTGTGGAAGAGAGAGTGTTCACGTATACTACGACAATTTTTGCATTCCCCCGTCTCTTTGAATTTATCGTTCACCGATTATGGCTAGCAGGGTAGCATCGTAGAGTGCGACTCAACCAAGTGAGCCAATAAATCAGAATTCATATTACATATTTGCCTTCGGTTTTTTTTGCATATTTTTTCGAGTAGGTACAAGCCAAAAAGCCGCCCAAAAATTTAGTGCCCCGGGCGACTGCCAGGCCCAAGCCGGGCCTCCCCACTCCCTTGGGAAGAGTTATGAAATTTTTATTTTTGAAAAGTTCAAAAAAACGGGACAAGCGTGTTCTTGGTCGAATTGCATCCATTTTTGACCACGGTAAAGTTTATTTTGTTAGGAATATATTCACAAAATCCTGGCTGAAGTTAGATTTTCTTTTTATTTTGTTTTGCTACTAAATAAATAATAACAGAGAGTGTTAGCATGTTAGTGAAAATATAACGAAATATCGAATAGGCTTTGACATTTTTTACAATAAAATCGGTTGCCGGCCGTACGCAAAACAGTATAGCACAATTTTGCATGTTCTAAGTAAGCATAGCCGAATATAATAAAATAAATAACAAGCGCGACAATCCAGCATTGGACTAAGGCCGCAGGATGTGTTAGTGACATCCTATATTTCCAAGATCTTATCTGCTTTTTGTTGAGGTAATGAGATCCAGATCAGCATCACACTCAGCAGTGTTATTTATCTACTCGTTTCACATCTCAGTGAGATCATAGTCCGTCACAAGCTCGTCAGTTCGAAAAACACCATGATCCACGGTGAGATTCGAACTCATGACCCTGTGCACCGAAGGTGCGCGCACTAACCGCTAGGCCAGCCAGACCACCACGAAAATAATCACGACAAATAAAATATCATGAACCCACACTTCCAGCTGCTGATAGTCAGTCAAATTCACGGAAATACACATATGCCTACACTCTAAAAAGTGAATTTAAATTTCCGCTGAAAATGCGGTAATTTTACACTTTTTCCCGCTTAAAATCATATACAGAGTGCATTTTTCAACAATTTCTGTGTAAAATCAGAAAATTACACCAAAATCAGTGTGAAATGTATTTTTACGCTACACTTCTGTATAATTCAGATTTTCTGGTGCATTTTTACAACGTTTATGTGGTGTATTTTTACAACGTGCAGTTGAAGTTTTACTCATTTTTTGTAGCGTGCTCTCCAGTTGTCATACTTCAATCGGCTGTACTTAGTACAGTGTAACACATTTTTCCAAGAATTTTCTGCATTTAGAACTAATGTGTACACGCTCTGTGGCTCACTCGGTTGAGTCGCACGCTACGATGCTAGTAATCTAGAGATCGAATCTCGGCGTGGTGCAAAATTTCCGTACATGTGCGGATAGGAAATATTTAGTGCTTGCAACATTACACTCCGAAATGATATGCAATATAACGTTGACTGGAAATTACCTATAAACGGCTGAGTTACGGTACTGAGAAGAAGAACAAGTGTGCAGATCGCACAGAAAAGACCATATTGCAACCTCCAATGTAGACGAAAAACTGATCAGCAGAACTCGAGCGATATTTGTTTATTTTTGTATATCCTTAAATAGTTTTATTGATGACTATATTATTTGTAAAGGTTCGCCACTTAAATCTTTACAACGAAAAAAGAGTGAAACCGCAGAGCGTTTATTCGGATGATTCCGATAACCGAAATTTCGAATAATCGAGTTTCCTTAAAAAAGGAATAGAAATGGATTATCTTAAACCTAATTGATCGGCAAAATGAAATTTCAAAAATATTTATAACTGAACAAAAATAAGGAAAGCAAAGCAGTTGACTGATGCCGATGAAAATTTGCTAGCTTCAGATGCTTGATTTTCTATTCGATTTGATGCCGCACCGATTTAAGCCACGTCCTCTATAAAAGAATACAAAACACACCGGATTTCAGAAAACGGTAGCCACTCACAAACTCTTTATCTTAAAAAAAAAGCAAATACCAATTTCAACGATCTATTTTCCATTTAGCTAGTTCATATCTTCCAATTTCCTAAACAATCACCAGTAAACTCAAAAGCGAAATCACTTCAAGAGAAATTGAAAAGTTTTAAATGATTTTTTTTCCTGTGAAAATAATTGACATATCTGGATTGCTTGTATATTTGAGATTGGTAGCAAAATAATTGAAAGCATATCCTCTTTGCTATCCTAGACTGAATGAAATCCTTAGGAACCTTGATATCATCATCATCCAAGCAGTATCATTAGCAGGAAGAGTTCGCTTGTTCTTATATAGATATATTAGTATCAATCGGGATTTGATGGGATTCTTGGTGTTTTACGAACGTATCCGTTAAACTGAAAGTCCTACGAGTAATCATGTATACTCGCAGATATGTCTTTTATCTATCTAGCCCATAACCTCATACCTGCCGCAATGATAAATCTTTTTGGCTTTTCATCAAGTCACTGCTTATCATTTATTACAAGTCTATGAACGGGAACAACGTTAGTCTTCCAATTTCCTTTGAATTCTGTCATTAAATATTAACACCGTCATAGCTTTGATTTATAGGTTTTAAATAATAGATACTTCACTCCACTTGGTTATAAACGTATCGCCGTTCTTGACAAGCGCATCTAACAATCCATACATAGAAACGTATGTTCCTGAATAAGATTTTATACTCTAACTTCCTGCGGGAGTAAGAGTGGGGAGCGGAGATGATACAATGGATTCCTCCTCAACGTGTAAGTTCCTTGAAAGGGTACGTACTAGTAAAAAGAACAATCCCGTTTATGAGAGTTCTCTGAAGATTTCTTTACGTCTGAAAGCTCACATACTGGCATGAACTACGGGGCACCTTTTGTCCTTAGCGGTCGTTCTTGTAAATTGTCGGAGATGTTCAGATTTGTTTTTCAATGGAATTTATTGCTATCCTTTTGTGCCATTGTTTAGGAGTATAGTGAACATTTGTTCGGGGACAAAGCAATTTGATAAGCATATACAGAATGCGGGTACATATTACCATACCATGCTGCCTATTGATGTGTGAATAATGGAAAGTGGTTCAATGTCAGAATACGTAGAAAGTGATGGTAATCGAAGCAAGGTGCTATTTTATAAGATCTTTTTGTAACCTGAGTAGTAACCTTATATCGGTAAGCGTATATAATAACTCCTCGGACTTATTTGGATGCTGAGATTAATTAATGAGGGTCCCTAAAATGATACATTCACTAGTCTAGAGTATTTAGCATAAATACCTCTTTAGGTACTTAATAAAATCTCATTTTAAAACTTTCGACACTAAAAATATCAGGACACCTTCAAAATGGATTTAACAATATTGGTAGAGGTTTGAAGAGATATCGTAAACAAGTGGCTGCAGAACAGGACATGGTAATCTAACTTTCATGCAAATTTGAAACAAGTTTTACTGTATGTAGGATTTTCAAGACAAGATTTCTATGAAAAGTAAGGTTATCATGTCCTGTTGTGGAGACAAAGAAACTCAGCTTATAGAGTACGATTGGGTTTCTATTGAAAAATGAATTTCACTTCAAGATTATATTCTGAAAGCGGCCTAACTATATATGTGCAAAATTTACTTCAATCATACAATTACTATTCTATTTTTTCCATTAATCAATTCAAGTTATACCACTTAAAACCTCTTCATTTTCTACGATAATCCATCACTGGCGAGACACTTACTAGTCATCGGCTAAAATTGTTGAAATATATTTTGCAAATCATTCACAATTTTACAACTTACGAGAACTTTACGCGCTGACCCTCCCGGGTCACGACCGCCTCTTCCCGAGAGATCGAAGAAAAGAAAAAGACGCAAACATACCAGGACTACCAGGCTTTCCACTTTTTTAATGCTTTCATTTACACCCGCCCGCGATCAAGTAACTTCAACGTCATGCGAACTTTTTCTCCCTATATCCTATATCTTGTGGGAGAAAAGACCATTCAACTTGTACCGTGATTTCAATTCAGTTCGGTCGACTTGAAATCAATCGCGTGTAAAATTTGATTCTTTCCGCTTTCGGGTCATACGCTTTTGCTTGTCGGGAGGATTTTATTGGACCTTTTGATACCTTCATTGGTATTTTTGCCGGTAAAATCGATTACGTGCAGAAATGTAATGTATATGTACGTCGATGCATAGTATGGAAAATTGGAAATGGTTTGCAGAATAGAAAATGTTGAGATTGTCACGAACATGATGTAGGTGCAAATTTGTCAATTACATACATATTGGCTTTGTTAAATGTATTTTTGCAAGTTTTATGCGGTTAGGTGAATATTGTAATCGCAAACATTGCATTTTTTTAAAAAGAAAAAAAAATATATTTGTTTAACCATGCAGAAAGGACTAGCTAGCAATGGAAATACATCTACGAAAAACTTCTTGTTTCGGCAGGTTTGATATCCTCATGCTGTTATGTGACTCTGATAAATCGAAATTAATGAGGGTCAGCTTGGCTTTTTAGTTTCCCTTGTTTAAATTAGCATGGGCAGAGTTTTAAGTCATCTAAGCTCCAGCATTTTTCAACTCATTTTTCGTTAAACATTCAGCTCCATGTTTAAAACTGCTTTTTACCTAATCCTGATTAATACACTACTCAAACACATCATCATTATGCCAGATATCGAATTATGCAGCTTACGTTTATTTACAAGCAATTTATATACAAATGTACAAATTTACACAAATAAAACAAATCCAACAGCCATTTGAAATAATTTTATGATTCATGACTTTATGCGGTTAGTTAATGCTATTTTATTTCACTCACCCTCCAAATGGGGCGAGGTACATTACTCGGTGACAGTAAAATTTGCAAATAAATTACATTTACAACCCTCCCAGGGGAATGACTCCTATACGTATATTCGAGATTGTAAAGCGCGGTTTACACGAACATGATTCGAGTAAAAAATCGATTTTGAATGTTATTATTCCAGTGTGAGTGAGTGGATTTTTTCACTATACTCGTGATTGTAACAGCAGAGTAGAGTTTGACCTTAGAGAAAGCATGCGTTAGTCTACAGTGGGCATCAGAAAATAAAAATGGCACCGTTTTCACACTATTGCAGTTCATAGTATGTGTGAAACTTTTATTCAAATGTCAATTTTTTGTTTACAATTGAGAATATAAAATCCGAGTAATATTTATTATTCTCTCAAATTGCCAACGTGATAATTAACCCTTCGGTTGGCACATAGACCTAGACAGACCATTGGTTCTATATCTTAATGAAAAATGTCGTTCAACAATATTTTCCAGCCCTTACCATATATATATTTCAATGGAACTGACGGCCACAAATGCGATCAAACGTTCGGCGAAATATAAACTATGTCTAAAGAAACGAAAAAACCGCGTATTATCGTAAGACATAGTAAGTAAACTGTTTCTAGAACCAAAATTAGACCTCCTCAAAAAATAAGATTGATTTCACAAAAGATTCAGCTACACCTAGCTCGTAGGCGGCGACAGAAGGTTAATAATTGCATCGACAATATTTTGACGTTTGAATTATTTCGTGGAGAGTAGTGTAATAAATTTGTAACATATGAGTTTGACTTTATCGGCTTGAAACAATTCAATTCGTACAAACCCCAATTAATTGGTGTAGGCTCCAACTTTCAATTTATTGTCAACGGACAAATTAAAGTAAGGGTTTCCCGTTAATTTCCCCTGTATTATGTGGTTGTAATCATTATTTTAAAGAGTTGGTAAATTTATTTAAATTATATTGTTTATACGTATATTCGTATATCATGTTCATATTTTTTACACTGAAAAAAAAACAACACATATATAATATAGGTAACGCAGATATATAATAAATATTAGTATAGATATAATTTAGCTTGGCTACACTGGAAAAATAATTTGCTAAAAACAAGAAAAAAATACCACAAAAAAAACAGCCAAGGAATAATAAAGTATTTCCTTCAAATATGCTTTTTTATTTATTTTAAGCAAAGACTTTTCTTGAAACAAGAAAATAAATCTTAAATTAGAAAAAAAAATATTCCTTTTTTTTTTTTTTTTTTGTATTTTTTTCTTGTTTTTAGCAAATGATTTTTTCAGTGTACCAACAATTTATGCTAGTGAAGGATAGTTTTCAGTTGTATGGAAAATATTCGTTGCTTCGACAACAATAATTATATTGTGTGAGCTACTATTAACTTTGTAGACAATTGGCACAATTGGCTTCCCCGCACACTCTTTTGTGTGTTTTATTCACAATAGTGCTAACGCATCCACTCAAGTCCAGTGCTTAAGAGCGAGGAACGTTGAATTAGATTACGAATGAGTGAAGTGTGTGACAATTATATTCTCGCCAAAATGAGAAAAATTGTGATGGTGTGTGCAAGGGATAAGTGTCATATTGGAAATGGATGCATTTAATGACGTTGTGTTTTGCATTGTAGGGTAACCGTTTTTATGCAATTTCTTGATTCAATTCAATTCAATATAATTTTATTTTACTCCCCCCTATATGAGCTTATCGCTTGTGTGTAAGAGGGAGGATATATAAGTTTATAAAATTCTTAACAACAAATCCAAAATAAAATAGAAAGAAAAATTAATAATTAATAATACAGTCACAAAATCAATGAAAAAAGCAAATATACTGAATTTAAGTAGTTTAGTTTTATATGAATAATTTTTTTTATTGGAATTAGTGCACATTACCTAGGTTGAAAATGGTTGCATTTTTCTTCAAATTCAAGAAATTGTTTTTCGTGTAAATATGATTTTAAATTCATTTTGAAGTATAATTCATTTTCTGACATGTTTTTTAAGTATCTTGGTAACTCGTTGTAATATTTAGGGCCAGTGTATGTGTGGTGTCTTTTAAATATTTCTGTATTGGCTCTAGGTATCGTCATGTCTGTCATTCGGCTTCTTGTATTTACTATCTGATTTAGGGGAATGAGCATTTTATTTTTGGTCATGTATGTGAGCACTTTGAATCTATACAGGTTTTGAAGTTTAAACTTTTTTGTTAAAACAAATAGATGACTCGATGGATAGGTTGACGGTACTCCCACAATCATTTTAAGGACTCTTTTTTGAGTTGTTGCAATACATTTTAAATGAGTGTAGTATGTATTTCCCCAAGCTATAATGCCATATGTTAAAATTGATTTAAAGAGTGAATCATAAACACCTAACAGATCATGTATTTTTAATATATTTTTCAGATTGTAGAAGATTGGTAATAGGCTTTTTAGTTTGTTATTCAACTGATTTATGTGATCCTTCCACCTCAACTGGTTATCTATTATTAGACCTAGGTATTTTGTATCAGTTTTATTCTCTAGTTCTATAATTGTACTCAGTCCATTTGTTTGCCCGTTTATTTGGATTTTCTCATTTTCTTGGGGAAGACCATCTTGATTATTTGCAAATGGCACTACTTTTGTTTTATCTAAATTTAACTTTAGAGAGTGCGCATTTGTCCAGTCTAAAACTTTTTTTATTCTATCATTAGCTGTTTCATAATATTTACCCCAGTTTTCTCCAGTGACCAATATGACAGTGTCATCTGCGAAGCCTATCATTTTCGTATTACTGTCCATTAACTTAAAAAATGATGTAACATATATTGTATACAATATCGGAGAAAGCACCGTACCCTGTGGTAACCCATATTCGTTGTTTAGTATTTTCTCGCTCTTTTTGCCATCTATTTTCACTAGTTGCTCTCTGTTTGTTAGGTAACTTTTTAATAAATTAAAGGGCTTGTTTTTTATTCCAAATTCGTTTAGGTACTCTAGTAGTATGGAATGTTTAATCGTGTCGAAGGCTTTCGAAAAATCTAAAAAGATACCCATAACTTTCCTTTTGCATCTAAAATTATGAATGATAAAGTTAGTAAGACCAGTGTATGCATCATCGACACTTTTGCCCTTACGAAAACCATATTGGGTTTCTGGCAGGATATTATTTTCTTCGATGTATTTGGTTATTCTCGCTTTTAGGCATCGTTCAAAAACTTTTGCGAAAGTGTTCGTTAATGCAATCGGTCTATAGTTGCTCATGAGAGTGTGGTCTCCAGCTTTAAAAATCGGTATTATTTCGCTTACCTTTAAATTTTGTGGAAAGATTCCCTTTTCTATACATACATTGAATATGGTTTTGAGTGGTAGTTTTATGTATTTTTTTATCTGTTTGATGATTTTTACGACTAAACCATCTTCTCCCGGTGCCGAGTTGCCTTTTAACGACGATATTGTGTCTTCTATTTCTTTTTAGGTGATCTTGTAAAGATGTAGCTCCGATTGCACTTTTACATACTGAGATGCATTAAATTCCGATGGTTCAATGTTTTTTGCTGTATTTTTCCCGATGTTTGAAAAAAACTCATTGAACTTATTTGCAATTTCGATTGGTTTGTCCTTTAATTGAATAATTTGCCCATCCACATTCAGC
The DNA here is from genome assembly GCA_949715475.1 of Microchrysa polita. NCBI lineage: Eukaryota > Metazoa > Arthropoda > Insecta > Diptera > Stratiomyidae > Microchrysa > Microchrysa polita. Next base: position 13,230,764 of record OX454418.1, on the reverse strand, counting down.
TCCTTACACATTTTCTTATTTGGCACGCGGTATGACATTTCGTTTATTACATTCCAGTATTTTTTGGGATCCTTACCTGCGTTTTTTATTTTGAATTTATAGTGGATTTCTTTAGCTGCTCTCATTGTTTTTGTAAGCATGTTCCGGTATGTTTTGTATTTGTTTCGCAGCTCAACATTATGTGGTTGTCTTCTACTTTGCTGCCCCAATCTATCCCTTTTTCTTATGGACTTAATAATGGCTGGAGTGATCCATGGTTTCAATATTTTATTGGATTGTTTGACTGCTGTAGTAGAAGATGCTAGTTTGATTTTGTCTACAATGTCGTCGGTTAGTGCTTGTATAAAATTGTCTACGTCGTTACATTGATCGTATTTTGAGTTCCAGTCGCTATCGTCTTCAAAAAGTTTTATTAGTTTGATATAATCAACTTTTGTGCGTATTATGTTTTTATTATTGTTTTCCTCATTATGGTGCTCTGTTGACCATTTCAAACCTACAAGTTGGGCGTAGTGATCAGATATATATGTTTCGTGAATCAATGCATTAGCTTCAATCTTTTCCGTGCAATTTTTTTGTTTCAGAAAAACATGATCAATGCACGATTTCTTGTTATACTGTATTCTAGTGGGCGCATTTACTAATTGTTGAAATCCTTTTGATAATAGAGATAGTGTATATTGGTTTGTATTTTCGTTTGAGTTATCTAAAAGGTCTATATTTATATCACCTAATATAATTTCTACATCTTTCTTTTCGATTACACTAAGAGCTAGATCAATTTCCTCAATAAAGTTTTTTATGTTTCGGTTGGGTGACCTGTAAGTTCCCAAAATACGTATTTCTTTTCCCTCTACATTTAAATCAACACATATTGCATTACATTCTTTTAAATAAGTTATTTCATTTACTTTATGGCTGATAATATTGTTGATATACACGAAAACTCCCTCACATTTATTATGTTTTTGCTGAGTGAAATACATACTATATCCTTTTATTTGAAATGCAATTTGATTTAGGGATAGAAAGTATTAAAAATTACGTGCTGTGCTATGGATAGGAATAAGAACGGTAAGAAATATTATTCAGCAAATGAGAGTGATTTGCAGTGTCTGAAGATATTTTGCGTAATTTAAGGCAGAAGGAATCGATACAATAATTTTATCATCACAGATTTAAAGACGTACAATGTCGGGATTTACGACTTATTAAAACTCTATTATAACATTTTTTCCTAACTTTAAATTGAACGGTATTTAGAACTCGATTGTACTCGTACCTCCTTAACTTTCTTATATTATTACTAAATTATATTTATGTTGTCACTGTGTATCTGGGTGGAGTGGAAGGGTCCACTTTAACGGATGTCTAAAATTGGAAAAGAAAGGAAATGCATCAATTTAAATGTCCAGTGACGTCGATAAGCGATGTCTTGTGTTTACATAAAAGCATGTGCATTTGTGCGCGCACAAATTGATCAAATATGTTTACATGCCTTGACTAGAGAGCCAATTACGAGATTACGAGTACATACATTACAAAAACCGTGCTCACAAGCTTCGCGTTAAAAAAAACATAATACCGTGACCGGGACTGCTTTTGGATAAGCTTGAAGGAATTTTACCTCCCTATAGAGTTACTATGAGCACAGTTTTTTTCATACGCATCCCTATTGATAAATTAGTCACCGCACGCCACTGCCGTACGTGATACATTTTTGCTGCCTTAGAAAAGATATTTCCTTAGCAGAATTAGCCTCATATGAATTAATATATCTGCTTTGGATAAATATTACATCTCCGTCAGGCCCGACGTCGGGCTATCGTGCCATAAAGAAGAAGTATAATATATATGTGACAGATATACATATTTGTTTTTTGAGTGTAGTTGTAGATATGTGCAGGGCCGGCGCGTCGATATGCGGCTGCCTAGAGCACGATGCTTAGGAGTGCAACTTTGGCCATCAAATAAAATCAAATTTGATGAAAAGCTGCGAAACACACTTGTTTTCAATAATAAGATTATCATTCCTATTCATTGCAGGCTGAGTCTATTTATTTTATTATTTTATATTGAAATTACTCGTATATCATTAAGTCCATCGAATTTAGCTTGAGAGTTTAAAGTTTTTCCTACACTTTTCTCCAGCTGATTACGCCTTGCTGTAAGCCTGAGGCATTACAAAAATATGTGTCTCGGTGTAGCAGTTGTTGTTGTTAACTTTTGAAAACATAATTAATAATGACCTCCCTCCTTAAGTTGCGTCAGTTGTTGTAAAACTTCGAATGATAGTTTCTTTAGAAGCATAGTTTCTATTTTCCTCTTCTTCTCTATGCTTCTAATCCAATCGATAATCCAATGGTTAAAAATCGCCCAAAGCAGTACAAACAAGAATGAACATTTTCGAAAATTCTTATCTCATTATGATTCTTAAATAAATGAATTAAAAATATTGGTCGTGACTTTATCAAGGATGATTGCTCTAACTTTTTAATGATGATGTTCACATACAGAAGCGCTACAAAATAGGAACTGAATTTTTGCAATTTTTCGCAATTATTTTTTTTTATTTTGTCATTGTGGAGAGAAAAGAAACTCTCATGCTTTCCTATTTTTTTCATCAAACTGTAAATTAGGCTTAAACAAAATTAAGTATGCCACGAAATTATTAAGAAAATTTAAGCCATCAGCGAAAAAAATTTAATTTTATTATTATTGTACTGCATTTTAATCTAATTAGGAAAGATTAACAAAAGCACACTTGAATGAATTGACAGATGTACTAAATACTGTTATACTATTTTGAATCTCACTTTAGAAGCGATAATTGCATAACGTATACCAAATGCGAATCTTTCATCGTGTAACATTAAAAAGTCAAAAGTCTGCATAAGGGAAACGCTTTGAGGCACGATGTTATCAAATATGTAATAATAGAAAAACTACTGAAAAAAGAAAAAAATTCTTTTGTTTCTGTATTAGCTCTTACATTATGCTAAAATCTACTGGTTGTTCGGAAATTAGCGCATAAGCGCATCGGAAAATGATTCCGCAGAAAAATTATTTAGCTGAAATTTACTAAAAATTCTCCTAATATTCTGCAATTTGACAAGATTTATTCCAATTATGTATGTCATTGTTGGAAATCACATGACGAACGAATTTCCCGGTGCGTTTAAGTGGTAGTTTCCAGATATACCTCTATAGCCTTTCATATCGATTAAAATTTTTGCCCCGTGAAAATGTTAGCTGAATTTTAAAGTGTGATTTCTGTACCTAAAAAAACAGCAACTGATATTACTTGGTCTGTACATTTAATACTAATATTCTAAACGTAAAAAAATACTATGTCCCTACTTATAGAACAGAAGGAAAATAAAGCTTTCAGGCAATACTTGTTGACTTGAAAATGTGTCGGCTCATATACATATTTACCGTCGCGTCGTCTTAAGAAAATACCCGAGGTAAATCCCTAATTTATAACGCTCTAAATTCAACCCCTATAGCAAAAACCTTGTATATCTTTACTTGTTCAAAATAATCGGCTTAACAATAAATCTCTCTGGTTGTAAAGACTTAATTTAAGTGGCTGTTTTTGCTTTGCGATATGTATAAACTCGTACATAAAATAGGGATACCTGTATACGCATAGCATGCAAAAAACAAATAACTTTTGCATAAAATGGCAATCAAAAAGCCATCCGCTCTTGATTTTTTTTTGTCGGTTTGAATTATTCACACTAAAGGGCAAATTATGTTAACAGCGTGTTGTTAAGCCACACATCAACGGTGTAAATATAGGGTTTTCCAATAAGAGGTGTTATTTTGATATTCAAAGAAAAATAGCATTTTTTTTTAGATAAACGATCGGATGTTTATATCATTAAAAAAAGAGGAAGGCATGCCATTAATAATGAAAAAACCACATAAGCTAAATGGCCACCACGACCACGCTTTTGGGACCATATGAAATTTTCCATAACAAAATAGCAAAGTGACTGCCCTATGTACGCGATAGCCTCACGAATTAAATTTTCGAGGTCTTCAATCAATGGGCTGTTTGCGTAGACCTTATTTTTCACGTGGCCCCAAAGGAAGAAGTCGCAAGGTGTTAAATCACAAGATTTCGGTGACCAATTGTGATCACCTCTTCGGGAGATAACACGTCCCGAAAACTTTTCCCGTAAAATATCAATGGTTTCGTTATTTGTGCAGCACTTAGCGCCGCGCCGTCTTGTTGAAAATAAACGTTGTCCATATTGATACCATCCAATTCCGGCCAAACAAAAAATCATTAATCATTTCTCGATAGCGCAATCCAGTTTTCACCATTTTTATAGAGAATTTTAATAATTTCAATGCGTTGTTGAACCGCGTGTATCGTTCCATTTTTAATAATGGCGTAGTTTCTACTTGTCAAATGTAAAAAAATGACAGCTTCAAAAGTGACATCTACCGCAATAGCGAGCTATTCAAAATAACACCTCTTATTGGAAAACCCCGTAGTAAAGGGAACTTTACATGATTTATTAACAATGCGTCCTATTTTCTGTGAGGAATGTATGTATTAAAAAAAAAACTATAGAATTATTTGAGCTGTTAAATTGAGCTAATTCACAGTCACATGAATGTAGGAGTGTCAGCATCAGCACGCCCACGAATTCACATGCCTCTAATCCTCGTCCTAAAATAGTGATGGCTTCTATAGTAAATTTATTTATTATTGTTGCAAAATTCAAGACAGCTTCCCTAAGTAGACTGAACATAGTATGGGATTAATACCATTATGTAAATCAGTATGAAGCCATTAACCTTTAAGTACCAATATCCAATTTTTGGAACTTAAATACCGACACCGGATCTGACAGAGCCGGCAAAAATAATCGTTAACACTTGTAACTTTTTTAATTTCTTGTAATCCTTTTTTCCACAAATACCGACATCGGGTCTCATAGATCCGAAGCAATCTTTAAACCATAATTTCCCCAAAACTAAAATCAAATCCTTTTAGAATTTCTATTTTGCATTAGAATTGAAACTAGAGGTAACCTCAGAATGATGGGGGTTACATTGACGGTGTCGCCGGGTCTCCGACACCCGGTGTTGGCACTTAAAGGTTAAACATGAATCCATGCAGGCTCTCATCTATCAAACGTAACGAAACCCAACAGTTTAAAAACAGGACTTACGATATTCAATGACAAAATGTCTAAAAATCCCTTTACCCATTTCATATTGATTTGTTTCGTGTTTTTAAAGCCATTCAATTATTGAATTGCGGTAGGAATACTGAATGAGAAGGATTTAATCATTTTGTGTATATTTTTAGACTTTACAGGATAAAGTTGAATACAGTACAATCAACATTGCCATCACAAGTATATATGCACAATCCAAATCCAAAATTCCTATTTTTCGAATTAAAATATTTCAAAACCAAAGTAATGTGTATTTTATTGTGTAAAGTGATTTATGTTGATACGAGCATAAAACATCCAATTCTAAAAAAATTTCTAGTGACAGAAATTATTGGTATTATTGCAAATTTCGTTTAGAATTTTTCATATAATAACTGCTTGCCAGTGGCGTAGATAGCTTTTCGGAGAGGAGGGGGATCATTTTGCACCTTCAATCAGGAATCAAAATAAATGATATAGTTTTATGCCTAGAAAAGGGAAACCGTGAGCTCGTTGGGAATGGCCAGTATATGTGGATAAGGCACAGCTTTTGTTTTTTACATTGAAAATTTCCGATAACTCATGGATGATATAACACACACATGCAATAATCTCTCTCTAAATTAACACACACATACGCAATATTCTCCTGTAGTAGTGAATCGGTTGGCTTAATAGTGTGACATTTATATTATAATCCGATAAATTGTTCACCGTAGTTTTATAGAAGGATGGACTTTGTGAAAGAATTGAGGCTTATGAGGTGCTCTGAAATACCAAGTTTCTTTAATAGCATTCTTGGAAATCTTGCATGAAACCAACATTTCCTCACTTATTGTTAATTTATGAACTAATAAAGACGATCTATGCGCAGAAACTGGCTGCATTTTATTTATGAATGTATTTAATCAACGCCAATTAATTGACATACAAAGTAGCAGGTTCATTGCAGAAGATTCGATAAAGAATTATGAAGCATTTCTTTAGAAGCAACTAGCAATTTGTAGTGTTTACGTGCAATGCTGATTATATGTGAAATTGGCGGAGTAGTTAGCGTGTAGGACTGGTGATACGATAGTCATGGTACGACGATTTTTTTGCAAACACGAGAGAATGACAGAAAAATATGAGACCAAGCATATGATGTATGCCACTTTCGAAGCATAGTTTAGTACTACAATAAGCTTGACTGGGCTACTGGGTATAGGCAAAGTTCCAGTGTTGTTGTTAGAAGAGAATATTCACGAGGTATAATAGGGATAAAATTGTTACTTGGGATCGTAGAAAAATTTCGATTCACACAAATTTAATTCTCTAATTCAATTGCATCTTAGCCTCATCACAAATACCTACTATCACTATGTACACGCTTCATTTTCTGGTACAGACTACTTCCTTTTCCATTTCATATAGTAGAAAGTTGTAAAAGAAAATCGGTCGAGTTTCTAATACCGGTCAAAGATTTTACGGTTCAGTTGATTTCCAGCAGACTAAGCTTCGAAATTTTATAACTTTCAAAAAAAATTTCGTACGGATTGTTCGCTTTTTGTTGTCAAAAGCTATTTCTACATTTTCCTATTTTTGGATATTCTCGCGAGGCCCCAAAAATATCTTCACTCTAGGGTGCGGCGAAGCTCAGATCGTTTTGTTTATTTTGCATAGTTCTGCCATATTTTGCTGGGTAACGCCATCATCTTAATAATTCAAATAATCATGGTTATAGGATTGAGAGTTCTTCGTATTAAATTCAATAAAACTGCTAACAACTAGAGAAAGTCATGAGTTGATTTGTCCTGTTATATACAATAAATAAATCTTAATAAAAAAAATAAAAAGAATGTTGATAAACTCAAGCAATAAAAGATGCTAAAAAATTAGAAACAGTTTTGCAGCGTTGCTTACATTTAATTTTTCCAGCAAAACTTCTAGATTTCTTCAGTAGGGCTTGGCTGTCCGAAACTCCAGATGAAATGTGAAAAAGTAAATGAACATAAAGTTCTGTGCTGTAGCGTTTCTAATCTATCGACACGCTTCAATTATACAATTGAAATTTGAGGAAGTGCTAAATTTTCTATTGCAGTTCTGAAAATGGTTCCATGTTTTTATAAAACACTTTGTTTAACGTGCCTAAAGTAATAATAATAAAACGTGTGATCGAAGGAGTAGGGGGGGATTGATCCCCTTAATCCCCCCTTATCTACGCCACTGCTGCTTGCATGAAACATCAAACAAGAAAAATTAAAAACAATATGTTTTAAATTCAAAAAGCATAATTCTGGACCAAAGAAAATATATTTTCAAAACAATTATAACTACACTTCGCGAACCCGCTTGTAACGAACAGTTCGAAAATCCTCCGTTTAAATTTTACTATCTTTCATACAAAATATCTGTTAAATATAGAATGAACTATCGTACACTTTCCAGCAATTCAATTCGATTCACTTTGCTTTTGGAACCCCATTTTCGAAAATGTTCCCATGAAAACACAAAATTGAAATAATCTCGCTATCTAGAGCAGATGTACGGGTCATAAACTTTTTTTTTTTAGGGCACCTTTAGACGGCTGTGTCTTTGAAACGGTAATAGCTAGGACTCTGAACTTTTCAGCAAAATGTAGGTCTCGATGCGCTCTACATCGATATTCTAACAAATTCTAGAACCGACGAACAATTTTTACGTAGGTACATAATGTACGATTTCCAACTACATTATAACCACCACCCTCACTTTTAGAGAAAAAATTGGCAATTTTTCATTTCGAACACATTTCATTTTGTTCAGAGGTGATTTGTCATTTTTTTACTTACATTTAGGAATAAAGTTCATATCACACGAACAATCACCGGAAAAAAATGGAACGATTTGTCAATTTTCATGGGTGGCTAAATTCAATAGGGAGTATATCGTTTGTTGGGGCATTACTCTTCGTTATGGTAACATACGTACGTACCTACCTACATAGTTTTCAAGTGATAAACTGTCAATCAACCTATCAAATGTAAGGAACATATATTGAAAGTTTTTTGATGTTTGTGTCAATTTTGGGAAAAATATTTGAAGTTATTAAGCTTGTTTCGTTGAACTCTAGAGGGTCGGGCTGCCAGTAACATTCTTAGGTGGAAGCAAAGTTATATATTGTTATACGAAAAAAAATTCAATAAATGTCATTGTGAATTTCAGCGGAATTTACTGAAAATAAACCTTAACATTCACATGCCCGTATTTCAGATAATTTTTCTCATTTATTACCAACGTATACATTTATTTGAGCCGTGACCATATGCTCGCCAATAAATTAACCAGATGACATATTAAATCAATTTGTTTATATTAAATACACTTTTTGCATGCTTCCGGTCGTGACAGGACAGCCGCCAGTAACTCCATGTGGTCATGCCGTTCCTGTTTATTACATTTTTTCGTCATGTCGACATTGACTTCACTTGTTAATTAGTGGGCCAAAGGACAGCATGCAGCCATGAAAAAATAAATAGGAATCTGGTTTGTGTATGGCAAAAGACAGACTTTACACGGAGTAATCTAAGCGCAGATTTGTTAGCTTGTGTGAAGGATCAAATTCAGAGAAATTGTCTTTTTTGTTGGAAAACTTAATTCCAGGACAGTATATAAACCGTTGTTATTTTTTCTTCTATGAAAGATTCTACGAAAATATGAAATGAATCATACCTCTATCGTGTTACAACAATTCTGGGAAAAAAATATAAATTAAACTAATTTCACTCCGATGAAATATCATTGTTCAACATACCGAAACTTACTCAATTAGTGGAAAAGGACAATGCAATTTTCCGGATATTAGGAATGGGCAATCTGGAAGATAACATAAAACTTCTCTGCGCTGAGCCAATTTTCTGTTCACTACACTACCCTAAGCTGACCAGACGTACAGCATTTTGACCTGCCGTGCAGCATTACGAGATGTCCAGCAAAATGTACAGCATTTTCCATGCCACACAATAAAGTCTAATTCACTAGATAAAAAGATCCTCGGTGACGTCTGTGATCAGTCTTGTCCGCTTTTAAGGTGTAAGGTTTGATACCTGTTCTTCTTGGCGCTCACATTTCCTCCAAAAGAAACGATTATACCTATCTGCGTTCGGAAGTTACGGATGCCCAAATTGCAATTTTGAGATTTCTAATCGAAAATTGTTTATCACTTGGAAATTCGTAAGTGAAAAATTTTGAAATTTAGAAAACTTGAATAGCACCGAACACATTTCGTGACAGTTTCAAGGTCCAGAAGTTACACCATCGAAAAATGCGATCCAAGGTGTAAAGTTTTACACATGATCGAATGATATTTAGCCAGATAATAACACTTCGATCGTTCATTTTCGATAACTCGGGAATCGACTGGAATTTCTGAAATTTTGCACTTGGCGCACATTTCCTGAAGGCCAGCGCCCGCTTTAGTACTTATGCAACCCCGGGCAAGACATCAATTTGCCGCATATAAGATTTTTTTTTTGTTTTGCAAGGATTCAAGGGATGCATTGACTTCATTTCATTAGGCAGGATTTGCAACGCTTTAAACACGACTGTAATCACGAAGACAAAATGTATGCTCGTACTTTCAGGCCGAAACCGACGTCCACGTATCATTATTTAATATCCTTTTATCCTTCCGAGGTGAAGGCAATCAGGAGTAAAACGTTCAGTTACCATTTACGGTTCAAGGTGAAAAAGGTCATTCTCAATTGTATTTTCTTAAAATTTTTAAAACTTTTGCTGTCGCTATTTTTGTGATTGGCAACTTAAGACTTAATCAGTATTGTCCTCCCTCCCTCCTCCACTTCTTAACGAAATCCTGGCTACGCACATGAGTGGAAGTCCAAAGCTCTGATATGCCTTCTTGATGCTTATTGTCTGCTAATTAGTACAAATGTATCAGGAGAAATTTTTCAAGTTTGAAAAAAAAACCTTTTTCTAGGAAAGGATCATTATTTTTCAGTTGCAGACTCAGAACACCAATTTAGGATTAAATACTCCAAGAAATTTCCGAGAGGTTTACAACATTAAACATCAAAAAAAAAAAAAAATTGAGAGGACATATTGGTTCTGGTGTCCTTAAGAATTCCGCCAGAAAGATTTAGCACAAGAAAGAAGCGGTATTTTATATCTGTACTTTTTTGTCAGATAGCCACACGATTAGACGAAACTCGGTTATCAAATTTTTCGTAGATTTATCTCCGGTCTGGGCTGTGCTACTACTACATAGTTTGTTAGTGGAAGAATATATTCTGCCTACGAAATACTGCATTTCTGGAGTAATTCACAAAACAATACGTTCTTATGGTCTAAGAAATCCAAGTCTGTTTGGCTTACGAAAAAAAAAAATCTGCACTTTAAAAAACAAAATTAGCGCGGCATAACAGCTGCTTTTATCCTGGACCCAATCAATGATGTCTATTGGTAAATGAATGTTGACGTAAATATCTGAAAAGTGCAACGCTTAGGGCTTAGGGCTGAATTTGAGCTTGGAAAAGTACACACCACACTACAACACTGAGTCTGAGTCTGAGTACACGTTGATCTCAGCGTTCTTCGTTGATTTAATCCTGGAAATTATAAAGATTCATTTTCAGATTTCTTGTAGTCTTATTTGTATGAAGTGCTGATCAAAATGCCGCCAGGGCGACCGGCTTGTCCCCCTTAGAGCGAGCCTTGGTCATAACTATCCGCGCTCGGAAGTTGCCCATATCTCACTTTTGTGTTTTTTAATCGATAATTGTCCACAAACCACAACTTGGAAATTCTTGAGCGGAATTTTGAAATTTGGTAGACTATACAACATCCCTCGGTCCATATTTGGTGAAAATTTCAAGGCTTTAGCTAACAAAGTTCTAAAGTTAAAGCCGGCGAAAGATACGATTTCATTTTTTTTTCACGAAACACGTACTCTTCTCCAGAAATATTGCAACCAGAATAAGCCACCCTTCCCCCTGTAGAGGTTATCCACGGACTCCACTCCGCAATGAAACAACCTCGAAAGCCACTATCAGCTAAAGAAATCTCGGCCAAAATGAGGTATGTATGTATGAGTTTGGCTGAGGATTTGCCTGAAATCCGTGTTCCGCAAGTATGTGTACAGCATTGGACCTTCGGGAATCTGGTCACCTTACACTACCCAATTCTAAAGAGCAAGGCAATTCGTATGCTCGTAAATAGCAACAACGACGACAAGGCATTCTGTCTGTTGATCTCCATGGGACCTATGGAAATGTTTTGTCGGTGGGTAATTTACCGTGAAGTGAGAATTATGCAAATTATTTTCGGGAAAATTTTCGTATTTCCACATTAAGCATTAGTGGACGTTTTTCCTTGATTATGTGGTAATGTAGATGAGTGATTAATATTCTGTTCACTTTGAAAATTGTGTCTGATACCTATACAATCATTCACGGAAGAACTGCTAAAACTCGGTTAAGATTCCCGATTGTCTGTTGTTAAAACAGTAACACCAGCCCTGTGTGTAACAATAACAAATCGTGTTCTACGTCTCACTGATAGAATCACAATCATCCTATTTCTTCCTTTTTATTATTAGCTGCTCTTTTACAAAAATATTCCTTCCTTTTTACAACTCAGGTGGAAGCGACCCCTCCCTCTGTTCGCTCTATAATACAGAATTTCTTTACCATTTCTGTAACCACCCTTGAAATTAATTGAAATAAAATTACAGGACAAAAATATTTTCCGTTTTTTTTTGTACATCGTTCTATTTCATCAAAAGATACTATTCAGCCATTTGCTTACTCATTTCAGCAGGTTTTTTTTTTGTTTGATGTTCTTCCTTTTTCGTGTCCGTTTATTCTTATTCTCACTGGCGGTAAAACAGCTTATCATGTAGAACTTCCTTTTTGTTCGTTATCCGCTTCCCAGGACGCGCGGATCGTCTTTATTTAATCAATCCCGAAGCTAAGAAACATAAGGTAAAGTGATGGAGGATAGGATAGTGATTTTTTTCATAGAAAGGATTTTCCTTGCGCTAGGGAAATAGATTAATTTATTAATTAATCAATTGGGCGCGGGCGTTAATGAATCCAATTTTCATAAATTTGATACTTGCATACATACATACAAACATTATATCGAAAAATGCATTGTAATACTTACTTTTACGTTTTCCATTTCACTGCTTTTTTTTAGGATTTCAGCACCAAAAAACATTGTCGTTGTCGTCATCTTGCAATTTCACAAATCCCAACGATAGAAATCAGTCTAGACAGTGTTGTTTTTCATCTTGCAAAAAGGATGCAAGGCTCAAAAGTCCCTTTTCAAATATACCAATGCAATTTGAAACGAACACCAAATCATCTTGTCGGTAAATCGGAGCTCCAACTGATTAGGTGACAAGGGTGGAAAAAATACTTTTTCATTTCTGTTTCTACGAGTATTTGACTGTTTTGCATCGGCAAGCAGGTTCTATGTGAATTGTGAAAAGGTGGTTCTTTGAGATGTGTATCATTCACTGAGAGAGTGATAAGTGAATGTTACGTGATGAAACCTATACAGGGCCGTGCGAAGAAGGGGCGAAGGGGGCACTCGCCCCGGGCGCCGTGTCCCAAGGGGGCGCCGTGGCCAAAGGGCACCATCATTTTTTTTTAGCCCTTTCGACCCCGCTCCTAAACCGGTGATCGGAAAATTTTTTTTTCCTGATACGTGTACTTATAGCATGACAAAAAAGTATTTTCCAAAATTTCATCGTCCCACGTCCCCCTGGTGACCGGGAACAGGAAGTTGCTTATAAGCAACTTCGGGCAATTGAGGACGTATTGTGAGACTAAGGGAAAATTATTTACTTTTATGCTTTAGGCCTGAAAATATTTTTTTTTGTGGAATTTGCAGTTAATTACGTATGATGTACAAAAAACAGTTTTCATAATAATAAAATCGTGATTAATTCTTTTTAAATACGGGAGATCTAGCCATTCGGAGGTTTCTATGACTTTATTAGACCATACCCAATGATATGCCATTTATCTTATCTTTCAAGGTTGGTGTTTGGGCAGATTTTTTACAGCGTTTCAACGAGGGAGTCACCTGAATGAGATATAGGATGCGAAATCCTTATCCTTGTGAGAATCGGCTTAAGAAACAGGCAACAGGCGATATTCGTTTCGAAATCCAAACGGCTAAGGAAAGCATAAAAGTAACCGTATCAATCAAACTACTGACTACAAACTACACACTATTTTACGAAGATTCTCTTTACAGGTTTAAGGCCTGAATAGACCTCGGGCGGAATGAAAATGAAATTTATGTCCGCTGCGATTTTGCTCAATGAAAATGCATGCATACTGTCGTGGAACATGTCGGTAATGATGGGGAATTCCATAAGCTACAATCCGAATATGGTTCCAAAATTTTTCTCGGCCATTTTATGTATTATTTTTCGATTCCCCCGTCATTAGATATTTTCCACGGTGAAATTACCGGGGAATCGAAATAATACATAAAATGGCCGAGAAAAATTTTGGAACCATATTCGGATTGTAGCTTATGGAATTCCCCATCATTTCCGACATGTTCCACGACAGTAAGCATGCATTTTCATTGGAAAAATCGCGGCGGACAAAAATTTCATTTTCATTCCGCCCGAGGTCTATACTGCGCTTAAGACTTAGAGCGCCTGCACACTACAAACTTTTAATCAGCCGATAGTTTGATCGTTCTTCTAATTAGCACGAGACCAACTGAGATCAAGTGTGCGCACTTCCATATGGTCTCGTGCTGATTAGAAGAAACGATCAAACTATCGGCCGATTAAAAGTTTGTAGTGTGCAGGCGCTCTTAAGGTTACTGTTATTCGGGGTCGCTCACGCGATAAATTATTAATGTTCTCTTACGAGTCCTGAGCACTACATATTTGCATATTTTATAAGTTCTGGAACACTATTTACATGCCTATATGTTTATGGACGAGTATATATGTATATATGTATAATAATAATATATATATATTATGGAGCTATGTGTGCATTACTACAATCGACTATTGCTTGGATGAATGCAGCTAAATAATCCAAATAGGTATACAAAGGAAAAGTCCCAGAAAAAAGTAAAAAAGTCAGCAACCGCCTTAGCCAGGGCCGTCCGAATCTCTCATTTCGTGTTAAAGTTTCACTTTGACTCTAGTTTTTATTTTTTTTCATCACAAAAATCAATCCAATCCAAATAGAAAATATTTATTAATCACGTTCACTGATGGCCCTTTTATTAATGTTACCACCACGTCTATGGTTTCCAAAAATCCTTTGTTTCCTATTGTTTTATGAGTCACCTATGACTCATGCGTGAACGGCGCGGAACGCTGTGTGCACATGTGACTCATTGACCATGAACGCGTGTTAATTCAAAGAACTTAATTACACTTTTTAAGAATTTCTATGCAGTTGTATCGAGGACATAACCATGCCTCGGTTGCCCAAAGTTGCTTAAATGCAACTTCACTAATTAAAAAATTACAACTTCGTTACAAAAATAAGTTTTACCAAAATTTCAAAATGTTAATATTCTTCCACTTGTTACGTATCAATCTGTGTACCTAATTGATAAAATTTCTTCACGAAAGTATTTTAAATATTTTTTTCTTTTAAGCAAAAAATCACTGCTTTCCCATTTACGTGACCTCACCTTAAAGAAAGTATCCTAACTTGGACTAAGCAAGCAAACTGCCAGGTATTTTGAGGTTTTCCCCTTCTGCAGACTTCAACTAATCTGATCTATTTTAATTTTAATAAAAAAAAACTCGTTTATGTTTTTATAATCGATTCCAATAATTAAAGTTGCTTATAAGCAACATTGGGGCGAAAAGATTAGAGAAGTAAACTTTTGTACTTTAAACTACCATATGCAGTTATTGACTTTGTTATACATTTTCTAAGCCCATACTTTACTGTGAACATGAAAGTTCTTCTTAAATGTTATTAGCATCAAATTTGGGGCGTTTATAAATTCAGATTGCATTTTAAAACAGTCATCTACGTTGCGTATTCTCATAGCGATTTGCATATCATGAGCACACTACCATACACGCGCAAATTTAATATTGTAGATCAGTGATTGGCGTTGGAACGCGCCCCCTAGGTGGCACAGGATAAGCTCAAAGTTGGTAGGTATTCCGAGCACAAAATGGTGACCAAGGAAACTGATGGGAAGGGGCTATTGCCTAGTCTTGAAAGTCAACCAAGGGCGCGCAATATATGGAAATCGGAATTGTCAGGAAAACGTTTTAATACCAGTACATACATTCACTTTTTAAGTCAGCTCGCAAATGATTCAAAGCTGGAGAAAAAGTCGTAGTCTAGTTTCTAGACTTGATAAATCTTGAGATAGCTTTATTGCGCTGCGTTTAAACACTTTTGACTCTCCGCGCCTATGTAGTCAAACGGATCTTGTGACCAATATCGACTGGTGAGTTATCGTTATTTGCCACCTGGATGAATTAGGCAACAAAAAAAAAACAGTTCCAATCAATATACAATTTAAAGGGAGAAAGGGATAGTTCGGTTCTGGCACATCTTTCTTATTTTATAAGGACATTCATTTTATATACAAATTGGATGTTTTTCACATTTTATGAAAAGATATGGCTAAATATATTTTTTTAGGGAAGGTAGGGGTAGTCAGACGTGCACTATTTTCCATCAACTTGAAGCATGATTCACAATTAGGCATTGATCAAAATTTCAGGTCGCTAGCCATATTCTGTCGAAAGTTATGGACGAATTAAAATATCAAGATGGTGCAATTTGTATGGGAGGTAGGGGAACCCTTGATATGATTTGGCCTATTTTCCATACCGTCGAAGATTTTATGAAAACAAACATCTCACCGAAATTTCAAAACGCTTGCTTCATTATATCGGGAGTTATCGTGCGAACTGACAGATACACGGACGGACATGGCTTATTTGAATCAGAGACCAACCCTGATCATTTATATGTATATTCTTCTTCCTTGCCTCGTTCTTTATACCGCTCCATGGTACCGCGTTGCTCGACCTGCGGTGTAGGCACATCGCCCGTTTTGGCGATAATTTCTCAGCATATTTCTACAGGCAGCTCTATCTTGGATCGTGTCATCGCCGAGACCAATGCGTTGTTGTTGCTTTTTCATTTGACACATCCAGTTGTTCTTCGGTCTGCCTCTGGCCTTGGGTCCATCAAGTGGAACTTCCATTGATATCGCTCTCTTTGCGGGGTTCTCAGGCGGACGCCTTTGAACATGGCAATACCAATCCATTCGTCGGTCTTCGAGCTTTTCGGTGATTGGTTGGTCTATGGACAAGCTGCCTCGGATGTAGCTACTCTTAATGTGGTCCCTTTTGGTTACACCAACTGACATGCGTAACATTTTCATTTCAGTCGCTGTCATTTCTTTCGCGTAACCTTCATACATGGTCCAGCATTCTGATCCATACATGAGTGCGGGACGTACAACCGTTTTGTACAACTTGCCCTTTAGCTTCAGTGGCATTTTCTTATCGCAGAAAACTCCAGAGTTTTCTCGCCACCTCATCCACCCAACCTTTGTGCGATGTTTGATGTCATCATCGCATGTAGCTCCGCTGTTCACCATCGAGCCAAGGTACTTGAACTTGGTACAAGACTTAAGCTGCTCTCCTTTGACGTACATTTCTGGTATCGGTGCATTTGGGTCTGAGAATTGGCAGCATAAGAACTCAGTCTTTGTTATACTTACCCTCAGTCCATGCTCCTCCAGAATGTCACACCATTTTGTAAGCGCAGCTTGCAAGGCAACGATGTTTGGGCTACTGAGGACTATATCATCAGCAAAAAGAAGAGATATTTCTAGGCCGTCGGAGACACGTGTTAATAAGTAGCACATGATGATGTTGAAGAGCAACGGACTCAATACACTGCCCTGGTGTACTCCGACATTCACCGGAAATTCTTCTGATTCACCGGCTGTGCATCTAACCTTAGTCGTAGCTCCATCATACATGTCTCGTATCATCCTGACATATGCCTCAGGGACATTAAGTGCTCTCAAGGCCAACCATATCAGATCACGAGGTACTCTATCGAATGCCTTTTCCAAATCGATGCACTTTGTGTTCATCGATTTTGAAAAGGCATTTATCATTTATATGTATATAAATGTTACATAATATCGGGTAACAAAAACAATATACCCTATACCATCTTATGGGTATAAAAAAACTATTTATCCAATTGTCTGAAGAATGAACCAATAAATTCACCATCTGTGCTTGTCCCTCTAACATAGTTCTCATGTGAAAATATAAAAATTTACACACTGTTTTAACGTTTTTTGCGAAACATTATTTTAGTGGGGCTCCAGACTCTCCAGGCCTCGAAAAGGAGCATGGATAGAAAAGAGTTGAGAACCTACACAGTGGGCAACAAACATGTTGCTGTTGCAACACCAACAAACATGAAAATCAATGTAAGACGAAAACTGAAAATTACAAGAGTATACAGATCCGTGGTGCACATATCGCCATTTGCACTGAGAGCCATGCAGCTATTAAGGCGCTAGCTTCACACAAGTATACCTCAAAGATATGGTCAGCGAGTGCTTTGATCTCCTTTTCGGTAACTGGTCTTCGGGCCTTAGGCTTAATTACTGGACATCGCACCCTGGCCTAAGAGTTACAAAAGAGCTAGTGTGCCCCTTCAGCTACTCCGATATTAAATGCCTGCACAGAACCGAGCTTAGACTATTGATAGGCTTTCTTACGGGTCACTTCGGGCTCCGCTACCTTCTCCAAAAAATTGGTCGATCAAGCGAGACTTAAAGTCGCCTTTGCCTGGAGGAAGACGAAACCTCCATTCATTTATTATAGGAATGCCCAGCCATCGCCAGGTCCAGGAGATCAATCATTGGACGCGATTTATTAAGCACCAGGATGATAAGGTGTTCTTCTCTGAATGATCTTCTAGCCCAACGGTTCTTAACCGGTGGTCCGCGGACCACTGGTGGTCCCTGAGGCGACTCTAGGTGGTCCGCGAAGCCTTTGATGTGGTTCCCTCATAATCCGATACGACAATTCTCGAATTTCACGCAGCTCAATTTAAACTTTCTAATAGAAACTTGAAGGTTGAAAGCGGATGGGAGTCCGTTTTGACTACGCAGGACAGACTGTTTTCATTGAGATTTTGACCGTTACGATGAAATGAAATATCGTCGAAATTTGTTTTAAATCCTTCTTTTTTAGGTGACGAACGCAAAATGATTGCGATGTGCAATCATCGAGGACGGCCGAGAGCTTGATATGAATGCTCACTTTATGTGGAGCTACGTGTCTTTATAGACTTGAGGGTTGTCATAATTGTAGGTAAACAGTTTAGGTATTTAAGGTCATGAATATTCTTTTCCGGTCAGACCATAATGGTAATTTACATTGCTGAATTAAGATAATTAAGCTATTATTGATCTTCGTGGTACTTCTAAATGGGGTTCCGACAGGTTTATGTTGGTACAACATGAACCAGCAATGCCATATTCATAGGAGCTTATGCAAAAATTGTTATTCTTCCAGTAAGAACTGTAAGGAAGGGCTTTATAATCTGATAAACAAAACTGGATTTCAATATAATGAGCCATCTCTGGATGAAACAAACCGAAATATTGGGCAACACCCTTTACACAAATTAATGAGGGCTTTGAAATTCGTTCAGACTTAGCAAAATCATACCCAGAATCCTTTGCAAGACGATCTCTGTCAGTCAACTTTTTCTGGATGATGGTCTTAAAAGCAGCAATATCCGTTTGGCGTTATTTCCACATTTTTCTAATCGAAAACCTCTACCGACAAGACAGCAATAAGTTGTGTTCCAAAGGTAGTTCGGTACAAGATTTCATGATTTGAATCGTTCTTATCACAATTGCAATTTGGTGAACCTATCCCACCTATCTGGATAACAAGCATAGCATATCGCATTATAGTCAATTTTAACAATATATTTGGACTATAGTTTGCATATGTTTCAACCTTACGGTAATCTGATGATTATTATCCCTCCTTGGCGTTGGCAATTGTTTCACGCGGTACCGCTAAAGATGAAAGAATATTTTTCTTTTTTTTTTTCAAGTAAAATCAAACAATAATAATTACCAAAATCAAATTTACATACTCTCAAAAAAATATGTTTGTATTACTTTATTCTCTCAATCCTCCACAATTGCTTATTTTTCACATTTAATATTCTATGGCATTTGACACATAACGCTTTGTAAGCACAACCAACAACCATTTTTTTTCCTTCTGAAATGTATTCGTCAACGCGTATATAGAGGCCATGATGCAATTTAACAGATTTGCGCGCTGTTATCCTTCAACATCAGTAATTGGTTTTCCGCCCTGTTAAATTTCCACTCGACATAACGACTTTTCATCGTATTGTTTAGCTGGAATGAATATTCGCTAATACTCGCCTAGTATCCGCACACACAACATGTGCGGTACGGCTAAAACAAAAACCAATTACCCTCCGGACAAACCGTATAGGAAAAAGAATACAATGTATATTGGCGTTTTAAGGGTAAAACGCAATTTTGGGTGCTGAAGGGTTTGTCATTTAGACTAATCTTGTTGGATTTTTATTAAACGATTCTTCAGCACAAGGACTCATTTATTGTTGTTTTATAGGCCTATGGAAAATGGAATTTGTCACGTTACACTGAATTTCAATAGGAATGTTTGATATTTTGTACGAAAATGGTAATTGTAAAAGTTTTAGTTAAAAATACAACGAACACCAAATTACGCCGTTCAGCGCCCGCTCTAGCACTCTCTTCACTAAATAACTCGCGAACGGCTCAACCGATTGTCATGAAATTTGGTAGGAATGTGTAGAATGGTTACAGTCTTTGGCACATATACCATAGAAGTTGGTAGGAAGAAGAAAACAGGGTGTCCCGAAGGTTTGAAAAAAGTCGACTGTTTTAGTTTTTATCGGAGATTGACATATGGGTATTTAAATCAAAGAACTAAACGAGTACATCGCACATCAGTTCAAATTTTCCAGTTTCGAGTACCTAACGGTAAAAAAGCTATTGGCGTTCAAAGTTAAACTTCCTTTTCGACCTCCGTTTTTCTAAACCGTTATAGGGATCGATATGAAACTTTGCACAAAGATTGGTCAGTATGGCTTTCTATACGTTAAATATTAAGACTGTTGTTTTGCTAAGGAAAAGTAAATAACAGTAAATTTGTAAAATTTGAATTTGATCGTGTGTAGCCCCTTTTAGGTTTCCAAATATGAAAATTCTACTAGGGATTTTTAGAAAATTACATAGGGAATATGTCTACAAATTTTCATTCGAATATCTGTATCCAAACCGGAAATATAGCCAAGTTAGTATTTAGTAAAGGCCTTTCACAATGCAAGGGAAGCCTCTTAAGCATTTCTTCAATGCATATCTTTTAACTTGATGAAACAATGAACATGAAATTTGGTGGATATGCATAGAATGGTAATAGTGTTTGCCACAAATATTTTTGAAGTTTGTAGGACCAAGTTAACAGGGTTTCCCTGAATAGCTGCAAAAGTATACTTGTTCAATACTCATAGGAAAGCTTGCATGGGCTCTTATGTCAGGGGACACAATGGAATCATTTCATATAAGTTGCTTTTCCTTGATTAAAAAAAGAGTAACAGTAGTTTTACAGCCAATAATTCAGTTCATATATAAAGCCAATAGCCAAGTCGGCCTTACGTTTGCCTGAGTTTCTTTTTGCTCAAATGCCATCAGAAATCTTAAATCGAAAAATGCCTGTAGATTTGCCTTGGAGTACCTACTTTTATACAAACTGGGTAAATAGTAAATCTATTGTTGGATTGGTCTAATGAAAGCTAGCGCCTTTCATTCTGGAACGCGTTTATTCAGACCAATCCAAAAATAGATTTACAGGAAGCATTCCATTAATGCTGTGCACAATTCTTATCTATTGCTTATAAAATATATGTACAAAAAATATTCACTATGCATCAAAATTCTAAAAAACCCTCGTATTGCGGGCGCAGCCCTCTGTACGCCGGTATTTTTACTAATCTTTTGGAGTAGTTTTTTATAATATTTTTATACACTGCGCAGCAGATAAACTTCAATTAGCCCGATCTCTTCGCAAACTGATTTCTCTCCAGAAAATAGACTGGCTGCAATTCTGGCAATGTGTACTGTGGTTCCATCCCTCATCTTGCTGAAATCTAAACCGACCTGTTCAAAATTTGTCCTCTCAATGCTATTGGAACCAACTGAAGAAACTTATCGGCGAAAAGATCAGGCAAATTAAGGTTCAGTTGCTGCAAAAGGTGGGCGGAAATTATCTACAATGACTGAAAAACTGATGAAAATGGTAGTTTCGGGCATACAATTTTTCACAGTAAAGTTTGATTTTACCGCTTTGATGTGGTGAGTGTCATGCGACACAACTTCTTATTTCTCAGTTCATATGCTGTCCCATACTTTTTTTTTCTTTAAAACCCAACTTTCGTTTTTATGTATTTTATCTGTAGTTTCTATAGTTGCCATTTCACTAAATCGAAGATGATTAATATTTTCTTTTCGGCCTTTTCGACTTTTTTTTCTGATTCGAGTACTAGCCAAAAAGCCGCACCGCCCGGCTTGTTCCCCCTTAGAGCGGGCGCTGACGCCGTTGGGTAATATGTAGGTAAGAAAAGTTGAGACATTTGGTAGGCAAAGCCGTGTATGTATCTTTGATTTTGTTTGCCGGATTGTTGGGCGATTTGTAAATAAAAAGTAAAAGATACAGAAAAAATATAAATAATATAATAATAAGTATATAAATATAAATAAACTATTTACTTAAAACTTCCTTTGTATTGACATAATAATGCTTTATTTAGATTTTTTTTTTTAAATTAGACACTAGACACTGAAATAGGGAGGTTTTAATTTTTTGCCTTACAACTCCTCTGTGAATTTATTCTTATTAAGTTTGAGATCAAGGACCTCCATTATCCCCTATTTATTTATCTCAGAGAAGTTGTAAGTAAAAAATTGGATAAATATAGGGTTTTCCAATCAGAGCGGATAGATGTTTGCAGCCTATTTATTTTGGTAAAGTTATTTCTTGCAGAGGTGACGTGAATTGGCCACCAAGATTTGACTCCGCTAGACTTTTTCCTGTTGGGTTTCCTGAAGTCGCAGGTATATACATATATTAATAAGCCGCAATCGACCGATGCCATTAAAGTCAATATCAACCAAGCCCTCGCTCAAATTCAGCAGGATCTATGCAGCAGAGTAATTGAAAATTGGACCACTCGGATCCGTGTCATCGTGACAATCCGCAGGAGACATTCTTTCAAATGAAATAAAAAAATCGTCTATACGTAACACAGATTGTTTTATTCCATTTCAACATATACTCTCCCTTATTGGAACACCCTATACAATGCAAATATCTCGCTAAATATCGACTGCAGATGGGTCAAAGTTGACATATATTGGGTCTTCTTTGAGAGGCTGTATCTTTTGAACGGTGATAGCTAGGGCTCTGTTTTTTTCAGCAAAATGTAGCTCTCAATACGCTCTACATCGACTTTTTCAAAACCCATTTCCGAAAATTTTCATTTGAAAACACAAAATTGCAAATATCTCGCTAAATATCGACCGCAGATGGGTCAAAGTTGACATATATTGGGTCTTCTTTAAGAGGCTCTATGTTTTGAACGATGATAGCTAGGGCTCTGGTTTTTTCAGCAAAATGTAGCTCTCAATACGCTCTACATCGACTTTTTCAAAACCCATTTCCGAAAATTTTCATTTGAAAACACAAAATTGCAAATATCTCGCTAAATATCGACCGCAGATGGGTCAAAGTTGACATATATTGGGTCTTCTTTAAGAGGCTCTATGTTTTGAACGATGATAGCTAGGGCTCTGGTTTTTTCAGCAAAATGTAGCTCTCAATACGCTCTACATCGACTTTTTCAAAACCCATTTACGAAAATTTTCATTTGAAAACACAAAATTGCAAATATCTCGCTAAATATCGACCGCAGATGGGTCAAAGTTGACATATATTGGGTCTTCTTTGAGAGGCTGTATCTTTTGAACGGTGATAGCTAGGGCTCTGTTTTTTTCAGCAAAATGTAGTTCTCAATACGCTCTACATCGACTTTTTCAAAACCCATTTCCGAAAATTTTCATTTGAAAACACAAAATTGCAAATATCTCGCTAAATATCGACCGCAGATGGGTCAAAGTTGACATATATTGGGTCTTCTTTAAGAGGCTGTATGTTTTGAACGATGATAGCTAGGGCTCTGGTTTTTTCAGCAAAATGTAGCTCTCAATACGCTCTACATCGACTTTTTCAAGACCCATTTCCGAAAATTTTCATTTGAAAACACAAAATTGCAAATATCTCGCTAAATATCGACCGCAGATGGGTCAAAGTTGACATATATTGGGTCTTCTTTGAGAGGCTGTATCTTTTGAATGGTGATAGCTTTCAAAACCCATTTCCGAAAATTTTCATTTGAAAACACAAAATTGCAAATATCTCGCTAAATATCGACCGCAGATGGGTCAAAGTTGACATATATTGGGTTTTCTTTGAGAGGCTGTATCTTTTGAACGGTGATAGCTAGGGCTCTGTTTTTTTCAGCAAAATGTAGCTCTCAATACGCTCTACATCGACTTTTTCAAAACCCATTTACGAAAATTTTCATTTGAAAACACAAAATTGCAAATATCTCGCTAAATATCGACCGCAGATGGGTCAAAGTTGACATATATTGGGTCTTCTTTGAGAGGCTGTAAGTTTTGAACGATGATAGCTAGGGCTCTGTTTTTTTCAGCAAAATGTAGCTCTCAATACGCTCTACATCGACTTTTTCAAAACGCATTTCCGAAAATTTTAATTTGAAAACACAAAATTGCAAATATTTCGCTAAATATTGACCGCAGATAGGTCAAAGTTGACATATATTGGGTCTTCTTTGAGAGGCTGTATCTTTTGAACGGTGATAGCTAGGGCTCTGTTTTTTTCAGCAAAATGTAGCTTTCAATACGCTCTACGTCGACTTTTTCAAAACCCATTTCCGAAAATTTTCATTTGAAAACACAGAATTGCAAATATCTCGCTAAATATCGACCGCAGATGGGTCAAAGTTGACATATATTGGGTCTTCTTTGAGAGGCTGTATCTTTTGAACGCTGATAGCTAGGGCTCTGGGTTTTTCAGCAAAATGTAGCTCTCAATACGCTCTACATCGACTTTTTCAAAACTTATTTCCGAAAATTTTCATTTGAAAACACAAAATTGCAAATATCTCGCTAAATATCGACCGCAGATAGGTCAAAGTTGACATATATTGGGTCTTCTTTGAGAGGCTGTATCTTTTGAACGGTGATAGCTAGGGCTCTGGTTTTTCAGCAAAATGTAGCTCTCAATACGCTCTACATCGACTTTTTCAAAACCCATTTCCGAAAATTTTCATTTGAAAACACGAAATTGCAAATATCTCGCTAAATATCGACCGCAGATGGGTCAAAGTTGACATATATTGGGTCTTCTTTGAGAGGCTGTAAGTTTTGAACGATGATAGCTAGGGCTCTGTTTTTTTCAGCAAAATGTAGCTCTCAATACGCTCTACATCGACTTTTTCAAAACGCATTTTCGAAAATTTTAATTTGAAAACACAAAATTGCAAATATTTCGCTAAATATTGACCGCAGATAGGTCAAAGTTGACATATATTGGGTCTTCTTTGAGAGGCTGTATCTTTTGAACGGTGATAGCTAGGGCTCTGTTTTTTTCAGCAAAATGTAGCTCTCAATACGCTCTACGTCGACTTTTTCAAAACCCATTTCCGAAAATTTTCATTTGAAAACACAAAATTGCAAATATCTCGCTAAATATCGACCGCAGATGGGTCAAAGTTGACATATATTGGGTCTTCTTTGAGAGGCTGTATCTTTTGAACGCTGATAGCTAGGGCTCTGGGTTTTTCAGCAAAATGTAGCTCTCAATACGCTCTACATCGACTTTTTCAAAACTTATTTCCGAAAATTTTCATTTGAAAACACAAAATTGCAAATATTTCGCTAAATATTGACCGCAGATAGGTCAAAGTTGACATATATTGGGTCTTCTTTGAGAGGCTGTATCTTTTGAACGGTGATAGCTAGGGCTCTGGTTTTTCAGCAAAATGTAGCTCTCAATACGCTCTACATCGACTTTTTCAAAACCCATTTCCGAAAATTTTCATTTGAAAACACAACATTGCAAATATCTCGCTAAATATCGACCGCAGATGGGTCAAAGTTGACATATATTGGGTCTTCTTTGAGAGGCTGTATCTTTTGAACGGTGATAGCTAGGGCTCTGTTTTTTTCAGCAAAATGTAGCTCTCAATACGCTCTACATCGACTTTTTCAAAACCCATTTCCGAAAATTTTCATTTGAAAACACAAAATTGCAAATATCTCGCTAAATATCGACCGCAGATGGGTCAAAGTTGACATATATTGGGTCTTCTTTGAGAGGCTTTATCTTTTGAACGGTGATAGCTAGGGCTCTGTTTTTTTTTCAGCAAAATGTAGCTCTCAATACGCTCTACATCGACTTTTTCAAAACCCATTTCCGAAAATTTTCATTTGAAAACACGAAATTGCAAATATCTCGCTAAATATCGACCGCAGATGGGTCAAAGTTGACATATATTGGGTCTTCTTTGAGAGGCTTTATCTTTTGAACGGTGATAGCTAGGGCTCTGTTTTTTTTTCAGCAAAATGTAGCTCTCAATACGCTCTACATCGACTTTTTCAAAACCCATTTCCGAAAATTTTCATTTGAAAACACAAAATTGCAAATATCGACCGCAGATAGGTCAAAGTTGACATATATTGGGTCTTCTTTGAGAGGCTGTATCTTTTGAACGGTGATAGCTAGGGCTCTGTTTTTTTTTCAGCAAAATGTAGCTCTCAATACGCTCTACATCGACTTTTTCAAAACCCATTTCCGAAAATTTTCATTTGAAAACACGAAATTGCAAATATCTCGCTAAATATCGACCGCAGATGGGTCAAAGTTGACATATATTGGGTCTTCTTTGAGAGGCTTTATCTTTTGAACGGTGATAGCTAGGGCTCTGTTTTTTTTTTCAGCAAAATGTAGCTCTCAATACGCTCTACATCGACTTTTTCAAAACCCATTTCCGAAAATTTTCATTTGAAAACACAAAATTGCAAATATCTCGCTAAATATCGACCGCAGATGGGTCAAAGTTGACATATATTGGGTCTTCTTTGAGAGGCTGTAAGTTTTGAACGATGATAGCTAGGGCTCTGTTTTTTTCAGCAAAATGTAGCTCTCAATACGCTCTACATCGACTTTTTCAAAACCCATTTCCGAAAATTTTCATTTGAAAACACGAAATTGCAAATATCTCGCTAAATATCGACCGCAGATGGGTCAAAGTTGACATATATTGGGTCTTCTTTGAGAGGCTTTATCTTTTGAACGGTGATAGCTAGGGCTCTGTTTTTTTTTCAGCAAAATGTAGCTCTCAATACGCTCTACATCGACTTTTTCAAAACCCATTTCCGAAAATTTTCATTTGAAAACACAAAATTGCAAATATCGACCGCAGATAGGTCAAAGTTGACATATATTGGGTCTTCTTTGAGAGGCTGTATCTTTTGAACGGTGATAGCTAGGGCTCTGTTTTTTTTTCAGCAAAATGTAGCTCTCAATACGCTCTACATCGACTTTTTCAAAACCCATTTCCGAAAATTTTCATTTGAAAACACGAAATTGCAAATATCTCGCTAAATATCGACCGCAGATGGGTCAAAGTTGACATATATTGGGTCTTCTTTGAGAGGCTTTATCTTTTGAACGGTGATAGCTAGGGCTCTGTTTTTTTTTTCAGCAAAATGTAGCTCTCAATACGCTCTACATCGACTTTTTCAAAACCCATTTCCGAAAATTTTCATTTGAAAACACAAAATTGCAAATATCTCGCTAAATATCGACCGCAGATGGGTCAAAGTTGACATATATTGGGTCTTCTTTGAGAGGCTGTAAGTTTTGAACGATGATAGCTAGGGCTCTGTTTTTTTCAGCAAAATGTAGCTCTCAATACGCTCTACATCGACTTTTTCAAAACCCATTTCCGAAAATTTTCATTTGAAAACACGAAATTGCAAATATCTCGCTAAATATCGACCGCAGATGGGTCAAAGTTGACATATATTGGGTCTTCTTTGAGAGGCTGTAAGTTTTGAACGATGATAGCTAGGGCTCTGTTTTTTTCAGCAAAATGTAGCTCTCAATACGCTCTACATCGACTTTTTCAAAACGCATTTCCGAAAATTTTAATTTGAAAACACAAAATTGCAAATATTTCGCTAAATATTGACCGCAGATAGGTCAAAGTTGACATATATTGGGTCTTCTTTGAGAGGCTGTATCTTTTGAACGGTAATAGCTAGGCCTCTGTTTTTTTCAGCAAAATGTAGCTCTCAATACGCTCTACGTCGACTTTTTCAAAACCCATTTCCGAAAATTTTCATTTGAAAACACAAAATTGCAAATATCTCGCTAAATATCGACCGCAGATGGGTCGAAGTTGACATATATTGGGTCTTCTTTGAGAGGCTGTATCTTTTGAACGCTGATAGCTAGGGCTCTGGGTTTTTCAGCAAAATGTAGCTCTCAATACGCTCTACATCGACTTTTTCAAAACTTATTTCCAAAAATTTTCATTTGAAAACACAAGATTGCAAATATCTCGCTAAATATCGACCGCAGATAGGTCAAAGTTGACATATATTGGGTCTTCTTTGAGAGGCTGTATCTTTTGAACGGTGATAGCTAGGGCTCTGGTTTTTCAGCAAAATGTAGCTCTCAATACGCTCTACATCGACTTTTTCAAAACCCATTTCCGAAAATTTTCATTTGAAAACACGAAATTGCAAATATCTCGCTAAATATCGACCGCAGATGGGTCAAAGTTGACATATATTGGGTCTTCTTTGAGAGGCTGTAAGTTTTGAACGATGATAGCTAGGGCTCTGTTTTTTTCAGCAAAATGTAGCTCTCAATACGCTCTACATCGACTTTTTCAAAACGCATTTTCGAAAATTTTAATTTGAAAACACAAAATTGCAAATATTTCGCTAAATATTGACCGCAGATAGGTCAAAGTTGACATATATTGGGTCTTCTTTGAGAGGCTGAATCTTTTGAACGGTGATAGCTAGGGCTCTGTTTTTTTCAGCAAAATGTAGCTCTCAATACGCTCTACGTCGACTTTTTCAAAACCCATTTCCGAAAATTTTCATTTGAAAACACAAAATTGCAAATATCTCGCTAAATATCGACCGCAGATGGGTCAAAGTTGACATATATTGGGTCTTCTTTGAGAGGCTGTATCTTTTGAACGCTGATAGCTAGGGCTCTGGGTTTTTCAGCAAAATGTAGCTCTCAATACGCTCTACATCGACTTTTTCAAAACTTATTTCCGAAAATTTTCATTTGAAAACACAAAATTGCAAATATCTCGCTAAATATCGACCGCAGATGGGACATATATTGGGTCTTCTTTGAAAGGCTGTATCTTTTGAACGGTGATAGCTAGGGCTCTGTTTTTTTTTCAGCAAAATGTAGCTCTCAATACGCTCTACATCGACTTTTTCAAAACCCATTTCCGAAAATTTTCATTTGAAAACACGAAATTGCAAATATCTCGCTAAATATTGACCGCAGATAGGTCAAAGTTGACATATATTGGGTCTTCTTTGAGAGGCTGTATCTTTTGAACGGTAATAGCTAGGCCTCTGTTTTTTTCAGCAAAATGTAGCTCTCAATACGCTCTACATCGACTTTTTCAAAACCCATTTCCGAAAATTTTCATTTGAAAACACAAAATTGCAAATATCTCGCTAAATATCGACCGCAGATGGGTCAAAGTTGACATATATTGGGTCTTCTTTGAGAGGCTTTATCTTTTAAACGGTGATAGCTAGGGCTCTGTTTTTTTTTCAGCAAAATGTAGCTCTCAATACGCTCTACATCGACTTTTTCAAAACCCATTTCCGAAAATTTTCATTTGAAAACACAAAATTGCAAATATCGACCGCAGATAGGTCAAAGTTGACATATATTGGGTCTTCTTTGAGAGGCTGTATCTTTTGAACGGTGATAGCTAGGGCTCTGTTTTTTTTTCAGCAAAATGTAGCTCTCAATACGCTCTACATCGACTTTTTCAAAACCCATTTCCGAAAATTTTCATTTGAAAACACAAAATTGCAAATATCTCGCTAAATATCGACCGCAGATGGGTCAAAGTTGACATATATTGGGTCTTCTTTGAGAGGCTTTATCTTTTGAACGGTGATAGCTAGGGCTCTGTTTTTTTTTCAGCAAAATGTAGCTCTCAATACGCTCTACGTCGACTTTTTCAAAACCCATTTCCGAAAATTTTCATTTGAAAACACAAAATTGCAAATATCGACCGCAGATAGGTCAAAGTTGACATATATTGGGTCTTCTTTGAGAGGCTGTATCTTTTGAACGGTGATAGCTAGGGCTCTGTTTTTTTTTCAGCAAAATGTAGCTCTCAATACGCTCTACATCGACTTTTTCAAAACCCATTTCCGAAAATTTTCATTTGAAAACACAAAATTGCAAATATCTCGCTAAATATCGACCGCAGATGGGTCAAAGTTGACATATATTGGGTCTTCTTTGAGAGGCTGTAAGTTTTGAACGATGATAGCTAGGGCTCTGTTTTTTTCAGCAAAATGTAGCTCTCAATACGCTCTACATCGACTTTTTCAAAACCCATTTCCGAAAATTTTCATTTGAAAACACGAAATTGCAAATATCTCGCTAAATATCGACCGCAGATGGGTCAAAGTTGACATATATTGGGTCTTCTTTGAGAGGCTTTATCTTTTGAACGGTGATAGCTAGGGCTCTGTTTTTTTTTCAGCAAAATGTAGCTCTCAATACGCTCTACATCGACTTTTTCAAAACCCATTTCCGAAAATTTTCATTTGAAAACACAAAATTGCAAATATCGACCGCAGATAGGTCAAAGTTGACATATATTGGGTCTTCTTTGAGAGGCTGTATCTTTTGAACGGTGATAGCTAGGGCTCTGTTTTTTTTTTCAGCAAAATGTAGCTCTCAATACGCTCTACATCGACTTTTTCAAAACCCATTTCCGAAAATTTTCATTTGAAAACACAAAATTGCAAATATCTCGCTAAATATCGACCGCAGATGGGTCAAAGTTGACATATATTGGGTCTTCTTTGAGAGGCTGTAAGTTTTGAACGATGATAGCTAGGGCTCTGTTTTTTTCAGCAAAATGTAGCTCTCAATACGCTCTACATCGACTTTTTCAAAACCCATTTCCGAAAATTTTCATTTGAAAACACGAAATTGCAAATATCTCGCTAAATATCGACCGCAGATGGGTCAAAGTTGACATATATTGGGTCTTCTTTGAGAGGCTGTAAGTTTTGAACGATGATAGCTAGGGCTCTGTTTTTTTCAGCAAAATGTAGCTCTCAATACGCTCTACATCGACTTTTTCAAAACGCATTTCCGAAAATTTTAATTTGAAAACACAAAATTGCAAATATTTCGCTAAATATTGACCGCAGATAGGTCAAAGTTGACATATATTGGGTCTTCTTTGAGAGGCTGTATCTTTTGAACGGTAATAGCTAGGCCTCTGTTTTTTTCAGCAAAATGTAGCTCTCAATACGCTCTACGTCGACTTTTTCAAAACCCATTTCCGAAAATTTTCATTTGAAAACACAAAATTGCAAATATCTCGCTAAATATCGACCGCAGATGGGTCGAAGTTGACATATATTGGGTCTTCTTTGAGAGGCTGTATCTTTTGAACGCTGATAGCTAGGGCTCTGGGTTTTTCAGCAAAATGTAGCTCTCAATACGCTCTACATCGACTTTTTCAAAACTTATTTCCAAAAATTTTCATTTGAAAACACAAAATTGCAAATATCTCGCTAAATATCGACCGCAGATAGGTCAAAGTTGACATATATTGGGTCTTCTTTGAGAGGCTGTATCTTTTGAACGGTGATAGCTAGGGCTCTGGTTTTTCAGCAAAATGTAGCTCTCAATACGCTCTACATCGACTTTTTCAAAACCCATTTCCGAAAATTTTCATTTGAAAACACGAAATTGCAAATATCTCGCTAAATATCGACCGCAGATGGGTCAAAGTTGACATATATTGGGTCTTCTTTGAGAGGCTGTAAGTTTTGAACGATGATAGCTAGGGCTCTGTTTTTTTCAGCAAAATGTAGCTCTCAATACGCTCTACATCGACTTTTTCAAAACGCATTTTCGAAAATTTTAATTTGAAAACACAAAATTGCAAATATTTCGCTAAATATTGACCGCAGATAGGTCAAAGTTGACATATATTGGGTCTTCTTTGAGAGGCTGTATCTTTTGAACGGTGATAGCTAGGGCTCTGTTTTTTTCAGCAAAATGTAGCTCTCAATACGCTCTACGTCGACTTTTTCAAAACCCATTTCCGAAAATTTTCATTTGAAAACACAAAATTGCAAATATCTCGCTAAATATCGACCGCAGATGGGTCAAAGTTGACATATATTGGGTCTTCTTTGAGAGGCTGTATCTTTTGAACGCTGATAGCTAGGGCTCTGGGTTTTTCAGCAAAATGTAGCTCTCAATACGCTCTACATCGACTTTTTCAAAACTTATTTCCGAAAATTTTCATTTGAAAACACAAAATTGCAAATATCTCGCTAAATATCGACCGCAGATAGGTCAAAGTTGACATATATTGGGTCTTCTTTGAGAGGCTGTATCTTTTGAACGGTGATAGCTAGGGCTCTGGTTTTTCAGCAAAATGTAGCTCTCAATACGCTCTACATCGACTTTTTCAAAACCCATTTCCGAAAATTTTCATTTGAAAACACGAAATTGCAAATATCCCGCTAAATATCGACCGCAGATGGGTCAAAGTTGACATATATTGGGTCTTCTTTGAGAGGCTGTAAGTTTTGAACGATGATAGCTAGGGCTCTGTTTTTTTCAGCAAAATGTAGCTCTCAATACGCTCTACATCGACTTTTTCAAAACCCATTTTCGAAAATTTTCATTTGAAAACACAAAATTGCAAATATCTCGCTAAATATCGACCGCAGATGGGACATATATTGGGTCTTCTTTGAAAGGCTGTATCTTTTGAACGGTGATAGCTAGGGCTCTGTTTTTTTTTCAGCAAAATGTAGCTCTCAATACGCTCTACATCGACTTTTTCAAAACCCATTTCCGAAAATTTTCATTTGAAAACACGAAATTGCAAATATCTCGCTAAATATTGACCGCAGATAGGTCAAAGTTGACATATATTGGGTCTTCTTTGAGAGGCTGTATCTTTTGAACGGTAATAGCTAGGCCTCTGTTTTTTTCAGCAAAATGTAGCTCTCAATACGCTCTACGTCGACTTTTTCAAAACCCATTTCCGAAAATTTTCATTTGAAAACACAAAATTGCAAATATCTCGCTAAATATCGACCGCAGATGGGACATATATTGGGTCTTCTTTGAAAGGCTGTATCTTTTGAACGGTGATAGCTAGGGCTCTGTTTTTTTCAGCAAAATGTAGCTCTCAATACGCTCTACATCGACTTTTTCAAAACCCATTTCCGAAAATTTTCATTGGAAAACACAAAATTGCAAATATCTCGCTAAATATCGACCGCAGATGAGTCAAAGTTGACATATATTGGGTCTTCTTTGAGAGGCTGTATCTTTTGAACGGTAATAGCTAGGCCTCTGTTTTTTTTCAGCAAAATGTAGCTCTCAATACGCTCTACGTCGACTTTTTCAAAACCCATTTTCGAAAATTTTCATTTGAAAACACAAAATTGCAAATATCTCGCTAAATATCGACCGCAGATGGGACATATATTGGGTCTTCTTTGAAAGGCTGTATCTTTTGAACGGTGATAGCTAGGGCTCTGTTTTTTTTTCAGCAAAATGTAGCTCTCAATACGCTCTACATCGACTTTTTCAAAACCCATTTCCGAAAATTTTCATTTGAAAACACGAAATTGCAAATATCTCGCTAAATATTGACCGCAGATAGGTCAAAGTTGACATATATTGGGTCTTCTTTGAGAGGCTGTATCTTTTGAACGGTAATAGCTAGGCCTCTGTTTTTTTCAGCAAAATGTAGCTCTCAATACGCTCTACGTCGACTTTTTCAAAACCCATTTCCGAAAATTTTCATTTGAAAACACAAAATTGCAAATATCTCGCTAAATATCGACCGCAGATGGGTCGAAGTTGACATATATTGGGTCTTCTTTGAGAGGCTGTATCTTTTGAACGCTGATAGCTAGGGCTCTGGGTTTTTCAGCAAAATGTAGCTCTCAATACGCTCTACATCGACTTTTTCAAAACTTATTTCCAAAAATTTTCATTTGAAAACACAAAATTGCAAATATCTCGCTAAATATCGACCGCAGATAGGTCAAAGTTGACATATATTGGGTCTTCTTTGAGAGGCTGTATCTTTTGAACGGTGATAGCTAGGGCTCTGGTTTTTCAGCAAAATGTAGCTCTCAATACGCTCTACATCGACTTTTTCAAAACCCATTTCCGAAAATTTTCATTTGAAAACACGAAATTGCAAATATCTCGCTAAATATCGACCGCAGATGGGTCAAAGTTGACATATATTGGGTCTTCTTTGAGAGGCTGTAAGTTTTGAACGATGATAGCTAGGGCTCTGTTTTTTTCAGCAAAATGTAGCTCTCAATACGCTCTACATCGACTTTTTCAAAACGCATTTTCGAAAATTTTAATTTGAAAACACAAAATTGCAAATATTTCGCTAAATATTGACCGCAGATAGGTCAAAGTTGACATATATTGGGTCTTCTTTGAGAGGCTGTATCTTTTGAACGGTGATAGCTAGGGCTCTGTTTTTTTCAGCAAAATGTAGCTCTCAATACGCTCTACGTCGACTTTTTCAAAACCCATTTCCGAAAATTTTCATTTGAAAACACAAAATTGCAAATATCTCGCTAAATATCGACCGCAGATGGGTCAAAGTTGACATATATTGGGTCTTCTTTGAGAGGCTGTATCTTTTGAACGCTGATAGCTAGGGCTCTGGGTTTTTCAGCAAAATGTAGCTCTCAATACGCTCTACATCGACTTTTTCAAAACTTATTTCCGAAAATTTTCATTTGAAAACACAAAATTGCAAATATCTCGCTAAATATCGACCGCAGATAGGTCAAAGTTGACATATATTGGGTCTTCTTTGAGAGGCTGTATCTTTTGAACGGTGATAGCTAGGGCTCTGGTTTTTCAGCAAAATGTAGCTCTCAATACGCTCTACATCGACTTTTTCAAAACCCATTTCCGAAAATTTTCATTTGAAAACACGAAATTGCAAATATCCCGCTAAATATCGACCGCAGATGGGTCAAAGTTGACATATATTGGGTCTTCTTTGAGAGGCTGTAAGTTTTGAACGATGATAGCTAGGGCTCTGTTTTTTTCAGCAAAATGTAGCTCTCAATACGCTCTACATCGACTTTTTCAAAACCCATTTCCGAAAATTTTCATTTGAAAACACGAAATTGCAAATATCTCGCTAAATATCGACCGCAGATGGGTCAAAGTTGACATATATTGGGTCTTCTTTGAGAGGCTTTATCTTTTGAACGGTGATAGCTAGGGCTCTGTTTTTTTTCAGCAAAATGTAGCTCTCAATACGCTCTACATCGACTTTTTCAAAACCCATTTCCGAAAATTTTCATTTGAAAACACAAAATTGCAAATATCTCGCTAAATATCGACCGCAGATGGGTCAAAGTTGACATATATTGGGTCTTCTTTGAGAGGCTGTATCTTTTGAACGCTGATAGCTAGGGCTCTGGGTTTTTCAGCAAAATGTAGCTCTCAATACGCTCTACATCGACTTTTTCAAAACTTATTTCCGAAAATTTTCATTTGAAAACACAAAATTGCAAATATCTCGCTAAATATCGACCGCAGATAGGTCAAAGTTGACATATATTGGGTCTTCTTTGAGAGGCTGTATCTTTTGAACGGTGATAGCTAGGGCTCTGGTTTTTCAGCAAAATGTAGCTCTCAATACGCTCTACATCGACTTTTTCAAAACCCATTTCCGAAAATTTTCATTTGAAAACACGAAATTGCAAATATCCCGCTAAATATCGACCGCAGATGGGTCAAAGTTGACATATATTGGGTCTTCTTTGAGAGGCTGTAAGTTTTGAACGATGATAGCTAGGGCTCTGTTTTTTTCAGCAAAATGTAGCTCTCAATACGCTCTACATCGACTTTTTCAAAACCCATTTTCGAAAATTTTCATTTGAAAACACAAAATTGCAAATATCTCGCTAAATATCGACCGCAGATGGGACATATATTGGGTCTTCTTTGAAAGGCTGTATCTTTTGAACGGTGATAGCTAGGGCTCTGTTTTTTTCAGCAAAATGTAGCTCTCAATACGCTCTACATCGACTTTTTCAAAACCCATTTCCGAAAATTTTCATTTGAAAACACAACATTGCAAATATCTCGCTAAATATCGACCGCAGATGGGTCAAAGTTGACATATATTGGGTCTTCTTTGAGAGGCTGTATCTTTTGAACGGTGATAGCTAGGGCTCTGTTTTTTTCAGCAAAATGTAGCTCTCAATACGCTCTACATCGAGTTTTTCAAAACCCATTTCCGAAAATTTTCATTTGAAAACACAAAATTGCAAATATCTCGCTAAATATCGACCGCAGATGGGTCAAAGTTGACATATATTGGGTCTTCTTTGAGAGGCTTTATCTTTTGAACGGTGATAGCTAGGGCTCTGTTTTTTTTTCAGCAAAATGTAGCTCTCAATACGCTCTACATCGACTTTTTCAAAACCCATTTCCGAAAATTTTCATTTGAAAACACAAAATTGCAAATATCGACCGCAGATAGGTCAAAGTTGACATATATTGGGTCTTCTTTGAGAGGCTGTATCTTTTGAACGGTGATAGCTAGGGCTCTGTTTTTTTTTCAGCAAAATGTAGCTCTCAATACGCTCTACATCGACTTTTTCAAAACCCATTTCCGAAAATTTTCATTTGAAAACACAAAATAGCAAATATTTCGCTAAATATCGACCGCAGATGGGTCAAAGTTGACATATATTGGGTCTTCTTTGAGAGGCTGTATCTTTTGAACGGTGATAGCTAGGGCTCTGTTTTTTTTTTCAGCAAAATGTAGCTCTCAATACGCTCTACATCGACTTTTTCAAAACCCATTTCCGAAAATTTTCATTTGAAAACACAAAACAGCAAATATTTCTCTAAATATCGACCGCAGATGGGTCAAAGTTGACATATATTGGGTCTTCTTTGAGAGGCTGTATCTTTTGAACGGTGATAGCTAGGGCGCCTATTTTTTTCAGCAAAATGTAGCTCTCAATACGCTCTACATCGACTTTTTCAAAACCCATTTCCGAAAATTTTCATTTGAAAACACAAAATTGCAAATATCTCGCTAAATATCGACCGCAGATAAGTTAAAGTTGACATATATTGGGTCTTCTTTGAGAGGCTGTATCTTTTGAACGGTGATAGCTAGGGCTCTGTTTTTTTTTCAGCAAAATGTAGCTCTCAATACGCTCTACATCGACTTTTTCAAAACCCATTTCCGAAAATTTTCATTTGAAAACACAAAATTGCAAATATCGACCGCAGATAGGTCAAAGTTGACATATATTGGGTCTTCTTTGAGAGGCTGTATCTTTTGAACGGTGATAGCTAGGGCTCTGTTTTTTTTTCAGCAAAATGTAGCTCTCAATACGCTCTACATCGACTTTTTCAAAACCCATTTCCGAAAATTTTCATTTGAAAACACAAAATTGCAAATATCTCGCTAAATATCGACCGCAGATAAGTTAAAGTTGACATATATTGGGTCTTCTTTGAGAGGCTGTATCTTTTGAACGGTGATAGCTAGGGCTCTGTTTTTTTTTCAGCAAAATGTAGCTCTCAATACGCTCTACATCGACTTTTTCAAAACCCATTTCCGAAAATTTTCATTTGAAAACACAAAATAGCAAATATTTCGCTAAATATCGACCGCAGATGGGTCAAAGTTGACATATATTGGGTCTTCTTTGAGAGGCTGTATCTTTTGAACGGTGATAGCTAGGGCTCTGTTTTTTTTTTCAGCAAAATGTAGCTCTCAATACGCTCTACATCGACTTTTTCAAAACCCATTTCCGAAAATTTTCATTTGAAAACACAAAACAGCAAATATTTCTCTAAATATCGACCGCAGATGGGTCAAAGTTGACATATATTGGGTCTTCTTTGAGAGGCTGTATCTTTTGAACGGTGATAGCTAGGGCGCCTATTTTTTTCAGCAAAATGTAGCTCTCAATACGCTCTACATCGACTTTTTCAAAACCCATTTCCGAAAATTTTCATTTGAAAACAAAAAATTGCAAATATCTCGCTAAATATCGACCGCAGATGGGTCAAAGTTGACATATATTGGGTCTTCTTTGAGAGGCTGTATCTTTTGAACGGTGATAGCTAGGGCTCTGGTTTTCCAGCAAAATGTAGCTCTCAATACGCTCTACATCGACTTTTTCAAAACCCATTTCCGAAAATTTTCATTTGAAAACACAAAATTGCAAATATCACGCTAAATATCGACCGCAGATGGGTCAAAGTTGACATATATTGGGTCTTCTTTGAGAGGCTGTATCTTTTGAACGGTGATAGCTAGGGCTCTGGTTTTTCAGCAAAATGTAGCTCTGAATACGCTCTACATCGACTTCATGTTGCATAATGTGGACGCGGCATTACTGATCCGTAATGGCAAAGGGCAGTAGATATTGAGCATTGTCAGATCAAGCCACTTTAGAGATTAAGGGCCTCGTATAGACAAGACGCACACCATTCTCTGAAAGCATTTTCATTATATTGAATTGAATTTTTGTTTGCTTAGCATAGTTATGCCATCACCTGAAATTGAAACCAGACCGAGGATAATTTCGGGCGCGGCCGAAATTTGGATACCATTCGCTCTCCTCCAGGCTAAAAGTTGTTTCAGACGTACCTAGGACTTGTATTTAATCCCCCTCCCATTCTTCTCCTTCCGTCTTCACAAAAGTTCCGTTGCGTCGACAAAACAATATTTGTGTGGGGTTTGTTTTGACCTATTTTGTTGCTTTGATTGAGGCACATTAATTCAAGGTTTTGTGAAATAGGTGCCAACATTTTTTCTTAGAAGAACCAAAATGGGGGGTGGGTTTGTATGGAAGCCCCATGACCCCATGCTGCGATTTGGTCCATTCTTTCATATGTTTTGTGTCATCAATAGAAATACACTTGTGTCAAATTTGGTTGAAATTAGTACACAAATAAAAAAGTTTTTCTTAGAAGAACCTAATTTGGGGAGTTGGGTTTGTATGGCAGCACCATGACCCCATTGTCCGATTCTACCGATTCAAACATACAAATTGCCTGCAGCAAAAAGAAGCATTTGTGCAGCTTTTTGTTCAGCCTAATAGCTTTTAAATTGGCCGAGCAAAACGCGTCGCAACATACGGACAGACGGACAGACATACAGACGGACATGACCCAATCGACTCCCCAAGTCATGCTGATCATATATGTATACTTTTTATATGGTCGGAGATGCTTCCTTCAATGCGTTACAAACTTCATGACAAAGTTAATATGTATACCCTTTCACTCTATGAGCGAAGGGTATAAAAATCATTGCGCAATCTCATACGTAACCAAGCAAAATATGGCGTAAGTTTGCAAAATAAAGAAAAAATCAATATATAATATGAAAGCTTTCAAAAAATAGTGTGCGTCTCGTCTATACGAAAAGACCAACCATTAGATAAGATGTATGAGAAATCTGCCTTAAGAGTTTGCTCAATTAAACTTGCTGGGCTTCTGGGCTTCTGACTCGGACTTTTTTTTTTTAAGAATTAACGGTCATCTGGATGTTGTGAGCTTATATTATACTATTGGAAAAGCAAATGAAAGTATTTCTTTACCTAATTCTGCGATGGAGGTCTTCTTCGACCCCCTTGGGATGAAATAAATAGCTTTGCCCGTTCACTTCAATTTTTATTATACCTATATAGCCGTTCCTATAATTTGCTCTTATACACACGCCTTTTACAAAGAGGCGAAGAGCACATTCACCAGAAGTTATACGACCAGCCAACAAATTATTCTATATCATAAAATCCTCCATAAACTAGAATGTTAAGCAATTCGTTTTGTGTCTTCCGCTTGTGTGTGCTTACACTTTGCGTTGACTCTACAGGATCTATATGTACGTTGCGTGTTCGTCCTGCCCATGTTATCTATATAGGTTCAACGTTCAAAAGTTTACGTTCATTGTCGTTGACTCCTGTTGATTTGTTACGACAATAATAATATTCGGCGGTCGTTGCATTTTATTTTGTATCTTTTCACATAGTTGACCACACCGTTAATTTTATTGTTATTTAATAGTGTAGAAGACGAACGTGTGATAACTATGGTCGTTTTTGTTTTTTGAAGAGAACTATGGTGCATTGTCATTAGTTTTTAGTTTTATTAATTTATGATTAATGCAATTTATAATTAATTTAAAGTCAGTCTTTGTATGGGACAAATTTAAGTGACCTGATTAGATCACTCCAAAAGAAAATCATTGATTTACATACACAGTATATTTATTTATATGTACATTTTCCACAACAGCTTGTATCACATCCATTTCACAAGTATTTATTTATTTTATTATTTTTAAAAGAAAATCTACATTTCATGCGGAAATACGTTAGCTTGTCTTGTCATTATAACTTCCTAATTATCCTGGGGTACTGGTCTTACAGTTTATCGTCAAACACTTAACATTGTAGTTAATGACAAAGCAAAATAATAAAAATGTCATGATTGCAGTGGAACTTCAATGAACGGAAAATTGTAATAAGCTTTATCGCACAACCCCTTTGCACGATTGCATTTTATACGTTACATAATTTCAGCTTTCTAAGCGAACGCCGTATGCACTCGTAAACTCAAGCGTTTAGGGAAAATCAAGTCAACATGTATTGCATCGATGTGCAATATGCAAAAATGCGAGTCGTACCACTTTTCCATGTGAAATCCTTCAATGATTCCAGCTGAAATAATGGGAAATAACAGTCGCTCACAGGACACTGTTTAATATAGTGTAGAATATTGCTGAAGATTAAATGTACTACAAGTTGTAATAATGCTTAGTATGCACATGAGACAAGTGAACTTGATTGAAAATTGCTCTTGATTTGATAGTCTGTTGATGATATTGGAAATGGAAATATTCGAACACGCAATACGTTTATATGAAAATTCTAGTAATCATCAATGATATTCAATCCTTCGGATCCAAGTGCAGTAGGAGAAAATAATGACAAATACTGTGCGTTAGGAGAAAAAAGTAATAAAAGTCTTTTTTTCATAACAGATAAATAGATGTTGAGGAGGCAGAATTGCAGTACTAAACAACAAAATGTAATAGAAAGATCCACAAATTTGATAGCGCTTTTAGTACCTACAATAGAGATTTTACTCTTCAAAAACACATAACACATCTGAAATTTGATAGATGGCATGCTTAATTCTAAGAAAGTAAGGAATTGCCTGGTTACAGGCAAATTTTGTGATTTACGATATCCCGGTTTTTCGAACAATGGGTCGGTTCGAGTTTTTTTCAACAACGTTTTTTAGAGGTTGTTCAGTACAGTTTTTTCAGCTCCTGTTCACTGCCGGTTTTTTTCATCACCTGTTCAGCACTGTTTTTTTCTCAGTTTTTTTTAGCACTTGTTCAACACCGGGTTTTCCAGGTTTTAGAATGAATTGAATGTCAGGTTTTTTTATACCGCGTTTACCACACGTTTTTTTTAGGTTTTTTTTTTGCTTATTTCGTTTTTTAATTTATGACGGTATTTATTTAAGCCACTATTCGATTTTCTACTACATATTTAAGAAGGACTTTATTTGGGATTTCCAAATTGAGGTCAAAAACTTATTTTTGGTTTGCCCACCCTAGAACGGTACGCCGATTTTCTCCGGAGATAACTGTTGGGTCGCTGATTCCACATTTGAGGTAAAAAAAACAGGAGAAATAAAAAATGTTAGGGTTGTCCACCCCAGAACTGTACCCCGATTTTCTCAAGAATCACCAAGTATCAGAAAAAAACCTACGAAAACTGCAGAAGACCAATTTTAGAAGTGCTGAAAAAACGTTACTCAACCGGTGTGTTAAAAAAAAGCGGCCTACAGTAAAACACGGATAAGTGCAACACGCTTAAGTGCAAAACTCAGATAAGTGCACACAATTTCCATGCACTATCCATTCACTGCGATTTT
Organism: Microchrysa polita; assembly: GCA_949715475.1. Lineage (NCBI taxonomy): Eukaryota > Metazoa > Arthropoda > Insecta > Diptera > Stratiomyidae > Microchrysa > Microchrysa polita. The sequence continues at coordinate 13,189,109 of OX454418.1, read as the reverse complement.
TTATACATTTGAAAACTTATAAGTGCACTACGGATAAGTGCACAACACGCTCAAGACCATGCCTTTTTTTGGCACAATCAACTAAATTCGCAAACGATTTATGACGGATACGAATTCATGCACTCAATGCCTGGGCAATCCAATGTTTATTATTTAAAAACTCTGAAAGTTTAGAAAATGGGAAAGTCTGAGTCTGAGTAACGATTTTTTTTCTTCAAGTAGATTAATAAATAAGTACGTTTTTTTGGTTATCCCGTGTAGGTTTGGGTGACAAAAATCCATACAAAAAAATGCCAGCTGACCCACCTGTTATTTTTTTCATATGAAGTTTCGTTACCCAAACCTACACAGGATAACCAAAAAAACATATACCTAATATAAGTTTTATAAATGGTTCGTTCTGGGAGTCTCTTAAGGTTGAGATGGAGGATTGACTTGGTGAAACCAATCTTTTACCAAAACTTACTGTATCTTTGTGATTGTATAGTATTCATGTTAACAAGTTGTGGCTATAGCATGTTTCCGAAACGGAGTCTTCTTTTGGCGATAAAACGATGAAAGAACTGCCTCAATAAGTCGTCAGCTTGACAGAAGACACATTTTGTTTTTTCGTTTATTTTTCGAAAAGCATTTTTTTCTTTTTTTTTCTTATTTCTAAAAAAACGAAACATATCGCGTTAGGTATCGAATCGTGATTTCCATTGCAGTAGCAGCAGTATGATGGACATTCTGAGCTATTTTGAGGAGAATTGATTTTTTTTAATAAATTGAATAGAGCCGATTGATAACATGCAACACGACAACGGCAACACAAAAAAACAAAACTGAATGTACCTTATGCACGTAAACGGGTGACCCAAAAAAATCCAACGCAACTGAGTATAATCACGGCTTGTTCTTGCGTAAATTGGAAATTTTCTTTGAAACTTTAATTTTGTTCTTACATATTTAAAAATTTTCAACTTTCTTTAACCCTGATAACCCTGAATTATTTTTTTGGCATAAATGAAATTTTTTGCTATAAACTATGTGTAACTACCTCAAATAACAGTTATTTTTGGTTTTTTTAAATTTTCACATCCCTAAGGTCCTGGAAAATCAATATACTTCTCGAGGATCACAGGGATATGAGATATCAAATTAATGTCCAAAGAATAATATTACTCAGCATAGAAAATCGATTGATATGATAAATGATTAATCAATTGTGACTAGGTTTAGTGTAGTACGTTATCAATGTTGCAAATTAAACCCTTTCCGGCTAATTAAGCTAAAAACTGAACGGTTCAGACGGAATAAATTACTAAATGCCGATTTTTAGCCAGAGATGACTTTTTTCGGTTTGTTTTTTTTTTATGCTATGACATTTTAAGATCTAATTTACTTTGAACATATATTAAAATGCAAACCTCTCTATGGCTTCTCGAAGTTACATGCTCTAACTTAGCTAGCAACAATCAATCTGGTGAATGATAAAATCAACACTGAATTCATAAAAAAGTTTATTTAAAAATTACAAATCAAAGATTGGTAAAGCAGATATTGATGCAAAAACTTGAATTAAAATGTTCGGAGTGCCATTTCGAGCCGAGCAATAAGCGGAGGCATCATTTTATTTAATTGAAATGCAGTAGTAAATGTTAAAGTAATCTAATAAATAAATCAGATACTGCAGTAGATTCAATTCAAAAAGCTAACAACTCAAACAAAATAGGGCTTTTGACAAAATACAAAAATTATATCTCTTAATCCTGCAATCTTTCTGGAAGGATATGCAAATTTACAACCGTCAAGTGATGAGCCTAAACATACTTCTGTTCACTTTCATGGAAAACATATTTCAGAAATAAGCTAATATTCACTCAATTTGAAAAGTATACCGATAAAGTAAACACATTCCAAAATAAACTCACTTATCGACGATGAAATCGGTCAGGTCACCCTTGTTTCCAGATCCCTCAATTTTAAATGCTTCTAACATAAACCAAACTCGCTGATGAGCAGATCGAGTGACCGATATAGCAAGGGGAATAAATTTTCTTTGTCATACGCACTTTTGCTATCTTGTTGGAAATTATGAACTACACTTACGGTCAAAAGTATCGACTCAACCTAAAAGCGCGTGTATTTGTACGTGTTTTTCGAAAAGTATAGCAGTTATTCATAAAAATCGTATGTCATTGAAAAGCATAAGGCCTCAGCTTTACGTTGGTACCATTTTAACCAATATTTGGTGAGCACTTTTAAAATTGATGCTCTTTGAACGAAAACGTAGCGAAAATGAGCAAATATGAAAATGGATTTTGGTTAGGTTTTTTGCAAATAAAACAAAAACTGTTGGAAAATAAGTTAAGTATTTATTATTTTAGTATTTGGTATTTCCTCCTCTTGCTCTAATGACAGCTTCCAGTCAATTCTGCATTGATTTGATCAAGTTGCTGATGGTATCTTGAGGAATACCGTTCCACTCCTCTAATAGGGCTGCCTTCAATTCTTCAGTGGACGAAGGGACTGGATTTCTGGCTCGGACTCTTCTCTTGAGTTCGTCCCATAAGTGTTAAATGGGATTGATGTCGGGACTGCGCGCAGGCCAGTTAAGTGACGACATATTGGCTTCATTCAAGAACTGCCGAGTGAGGCGCGACGCATGACACCGGGCATTGTCGTGCATCAAAGTAAAGTTCTCGCCAATAAATGCTGCATAGAGCACAACGTGGACACGGAGAACATCGGTAACGTATCGCTCAGCTGTCAGCCCTCCTCCTCGGCCTCCTGCGGGCACGAATACGAGATCCGTTTTTCCCTCCAATGAAATGCCAGCCCACATCATACAGGAACCGCCGCCGTATGCAACCGTTTCAGTGAAACAGCACTGCGCAAATCGCTCAGTTGGACGCCTGTAGACTCGACATCTTCTGTCACTGCCATGCAGACACATTCTCGACTCGTCAGTGAACAATACTGAGCTCCATTCCGTATCGCCCCAAGTAAGATGATTACGAGCAAATAAGAGGCGCGCTTGTCGGTGTCGTGCAGTCAATTTGGGGCCCCTGGCAGGCCGTCTTGGAGTGATATTCGCTTCCCTTAATCGTCTCCTTACCGTGCGGTCACTGACAGCTACTCCGCGAACACGCCTCAGGTTCCGCTGCGCAGCAACACCCGTGAGGAAACGATTTCGTAACGTACTTGTTACAATGAAACGGTCGTCTCTCTCTGAAGTGGATCGAGGGTGGCGCGTTCTTGGTCTCGAATTAAAGCTTCCAGTCTCTCGAAATCTCCTGCTAACTCTCGAGACAGCAGACTGACTCATTCCAAGACCGCGAGCGACGGTTCGCTGACTATGATTCTCCGACAATAGGGCTACAACTTGTGCCGCCTGATCTGGCGTCGTATCCATTGATGAGAAAACAGTGATTGAAATTACTTCAGAGGTAAGTTACCTAACTTTCCTGATGCAACTGATAATGAGAAACCGATTACGGGCGCTTTTATAGGGGTAGTTTACCTGACCTGACCTTTACCTGAAACTTCATTTTTTCTGGGTTTTTTGTTACAAGTGGCAATAATTTAAAAAGTGCAAAGCAAATGTTGATAAAAAGGGTACCAACAGGTAGCTAAGGTTTCGAACTTTTAAACGACATACGACTTTTATGAATAACTGTCATACTTTCCAAAAAACACGTACAAAAACACGCGCTATTAGGTTGAATCGATACTTTTGACCGTAAGTGTATTTTAAAATAATCTAAATTGTAAAGATGTTTTAAATCCTTCCAGGAGGATCACAGGGCTATCTGGGTAAATTCCCCCAAGTTAAAAATACACACGAAATCAGTTAATACCATTATATAGTTTTCATTTATCTACGTAAACTAGAAACTTTGCACGGAACTCTGATAAGTGCACAACACGTATAAGTGCACGAAAAAATCGTGAATTATCGATGTCCACTTCCGTGTTTTACTGTATTTAGTTTGAAAAAACATGTACTGAAAACAAATCCGGGGTGTAGAAAAAACTTCCGTGCACCCAGTGTAGGAAAAAACTGAAACCGGTACTGAAATCAGAGTATACCAAACAGGCCTATATGGAAGGTATATACATATTAGAGATGTCAAAAAAGTAACTACCCGTTACTTAAGTAGTCGTTACTAATAAGTATCGGAAGTAATGACTACCGAGTACAAAAAGTAGTCGTTACATACGTACCGAACAACAAACAAACTAAGCAATCTCGTATGTATGTATGTAGATGCTCTCTTAAAGAATGTTGTTGCGAGTCCAGCGATACCTTGATCGTGATATCAAACTATGTATACAGGGTGTCCCATTCATGGTGGAGAATATTTTAATGGTAGGTAGTGTGGATCATTTGGGAAAAAATAATGTACAACGGGACCCCTCTATTTTTAACCGTTACAATGTAATAGCATTTTTTTTTAAATTGCCCGACTTGTCGAACTAAATCAAAATTTGCCACACCACCAAACATTTCATCCAAGATATGACTTTACTTTGTGAAACTACATAAGATTTCCAATAAAACGACATCTCGCCCGTTACGAAGTTGCTCGTATCTTTAGAGATACACGCGTTCAAACTTTGAAGAAATTTTAAAATCGGGCTTTCGTCAAAAAATTAAATGATAAAAATTTATGAAAAACCGATTTTGAAATTTTTTTTTTTGAACGGGCGTATCTCGCAAGATACGAGCAACTTCGTAACAGGCGAGGTGTCCTTTTATTAAAAATTTTTTGTAGTTTCAGAAAATGAAGTCATATCTCAGATGAAATCTTTGGTAGTGTGGCAAATTTTGATTTAGTTCGGCAAGTCGGGCATTTTTACAATAAAAATGCTATTACATTGTAACGGTTTAAAATAGAGGGGTCCCGTTGTACATTATTTTTTCCCAAATGATCCACACTACCTACCATTAAAATATTCTCCACCATGAATGGGACACCCTGTATATAGCTCACAGCAATTTCACAATCAGCTTCGTACTACTTCCGAAATCCGACGATATCTTTGGAATCCTTGAGCCGATCGGCACGATCAAGGTGTTGCTGGACTCGCAACAAAATTCTCTAAAGGAGCATTTCTCCCGTGCAGCTCACAGGGGTGTCAGGGATAACCGTCAATGTCAAAGTACAATAATTCACAAAACGTATGCTCTTGTCAACCTGGATGTTGGCCACAGCAATTTTAAGATTGACACGATCGAGGTGTTGCTTGACTCGGCACAAAATTGCCTGACAAGTGTCGAAGCCTGTTTCCCGATTAGTGCACAGTATGGTAAGATACAGCCGTCAACCCGAATATTGGCAACAGGCAACAGCAATTCCACAGTCAACTTCCTACTACTTCGGAGATCCGTCGATATCTCTGCAATGCTTTGGTGGAGGGACACGAACGATATGTCAGCGGATTTCCCACACAATTGCCAAGAGTTGTCGAAGCCTTTTACCCGTTAGTGCAGTCAGAATAAACGTCAGCCAAGATGCTGACCACAGCAATTAACGATTAACTTCGTACCATGCACATTAGAAAATGGTCGATATCTCTACAATTTGTGGCCAAACGATACGATTGGGTTTCCGCCTGTCTCGCAATTTAAATGTGTAAAACAGTGCAAAAGCTGAGTACAAGCCCTCCTACCATCTCTACTATGTCGGCGACGAACCGTGAATAAGAGGACTATCGCATCCGAGTAGGTTGTCGTTGTAGTTTTTTATGTGTTTCCTTAAAAGCAACGATTGCTAAGTAACGATTACTCGAAACAAATGTAACGAATATAACCGATTATTGAAATGTGACTAAAGTTGACATCACTGCATGCAATTTCCTACCCACAAAATTTTAGTCATTATTAAATTCTTATTACATACTCCAAATGAAAAAATATAATATAAGTACATACCTACCTTTAACCTATTAAAAATCAACTTATCCTTCAATCCATAAAAATAATACTTTACAAAAATTAAATTTATTATACAAAAATCCTTGCTTATATCGACTTTATGAATTCATTCTTTATTCAGCATTATAATTTTTTCTTATGTCAACATTATAATCAATAAATTTGTTTACTCCTCGCAACTGTCACTGATGTTTGATACTCATAATTTTCATTTTCACATAATGTATTTGATTCAAATTTACATCTTAACTGTAATATAATTTCTACATTATATTTGTTTATTTGTATAAATAATTTAAAACTTTTTTATTTATTTGTGTTTTTTTACAATAGAACCTTTTTACATAGCCTCGGGTATAATTAAATATTGTTGAATTAACAAAAAAAAAGTTGACTGTTTTTTTTCTTTTCATTTAAGTATTTTTATGGATTACTATTAGGAAAATTGAAATAATGGTACGCGTATCAATAGTCTTTTTGCAGTAAGGTGGAAGAGGAAGTATAAAAAATTAATTAAACATTTCATTTTTGGTTTACTAGCGTTTCTTCTATAGTATGTATAAATTTCTGAACCTAATAACAAAAATAAATTATTAAAAATATTGATATAACATAACAGTAGCGGTAACGAAAATGTTTGAATTTTTCCTGTGAAACCCTTCTTTTGCGCGCCATTTAAAAAATCCAAGGGATTATCAAAATACATATTTGGTTTAATGGGAGACTGTCGTAATTTATTGAAGAAAAAACTTACTAGTTTCTTAGCTGATGCCAAAAAAGTGGTAATTGAAACAAAAAAAAAAATCAATTGACGAATAGATTATTAAAGGGCTGAATTAAGATCGAGAGTGAAATTTTTCGCCCAGGGATTTTACCAATAAAAATGGATACTTACTGTCGTGGAATATGTCACAAACGGTGGGGAATTCCATAAGCTACAATCCGAGACCAGTTCCATAATTCTCCTCGGCCATTTTATGTATTATTTTTCGATTCCCCGGTCATTTGACATTTAACTATGAAATAACCGGGGAATCGGGAAAAAATACATAAAATCGCCGAGAAAAATTATGGAACTGTCTTCGGATTATAGCTTATGGTATTCCCCAGCATTCCCTACATATTCCACGATAGTAAGAATACATTTTCATTGAAAAAATCGCATCGCCGAAAAATTTCACTCTCGAGGTCAGTACTAGGCTTTAGAAAGAAATGGACATAATAACCTAAATCTTCCATAAATATCTTGTTCAGCGAAGTCCTATTCGGAGAATTTCTGTCTTTGTATGAACGTTTTTTTTATTAGTCCTTTTCAGGAGAGAAAGTAAAGCAGGTAATGAGTGGTTTCTTTGGTTTAAATTAAAAAAACTCACACTCGCTATTTTAAACAGATTCAGTTTCAATGTTAATGGTGAGGAAAACAATAGTATCAAATGTACTACTTAAAAACAAATTTAAGTGTAAGGAATTTATCTAAAAACCCGACGTCATAAGACCATTTTTCGTATTCCAATCACAATGTATTGAGCCGCTAGACGGCAATATTGTGGTCCTTTGTAGTTCCCGTGCCGGATAATAGACACATGGTCCTGGTGACGGTGCTCGATTTCTTTTCGTTTTTGTCGTCACCCGTACACTTGTCGATATACCATTCCGATTCACCGTACTACGTTGCGTACCGTGTCGCGAAAAACGTCCGGACGATCGATTGGCCGTACCATCACCGTTCGATATCGAACTTTCATAATGTATTAAATCCGGTGTGTCGCGTGTCATGCGACCCTTGCAAAATAACAAAAGAAATATCCTTTTGAATTTCTCACCGAATATCACATAAATTATGAAATTAGCACTACTATTTATTGTAACTAGTAAATTGGATATTTTCACTAAATAGTCATTTATTATATCGTAAAATGCCTCTAAGATATTTGTGTATAATGCTAGGAAGTTGAGTAGGAAGAAAACAATGACAACGCACAGGAGCATGGTGGCCAGACCGATTTCGCGTCTTTCCGTGCGACTGAGTCGCTGTCGTTCGCGATTCGCCTTTTGCACCTGTCGGTAGATCAGGCAATTCAACACGGCTAAGCTAAAGAACGGTATAAAATAAATAAAGAACAAATAACACCAATGTATATACACACGAATATAATCCGAGTTACGTCGAAGATTTGAGGCCGTTACGCAAAATATCACATCGTTATCGTTCTGCACATGCGTCACAACAATCACCTCCCAGAAACGGGGCAAATTGTACAAAAGTGCAAAAATCAGGCAAACAATAAAATAAATTTTAGCACGTCCATATGTACAGAGGGCTCGGGCCTTAAGTGGATGACAAACGGCCACATATCGTTCCAGCGTGACCGTAAACGTTAGATAGACGCTAGCTGTTTGAGACGCCATCGCGATTGGATAGACGCACGGCGATATGTTTGGATAAATATAGTAATAATAGTAGAACAGATATCCCGTGTATGGATAAATGGCCGGAATACCAAATAGCAACATTGACGTAATTATTAGTACAGTGTCGCATCGTGCTAGTCCTATTAACAAATAATTGATACTCGATCGCATTTGCGGTCGCGACAATATCACCATTGACAGAATGTTACCTAAAATTCCCAAGACACCAACAAGATTCAGGATAACGCCACTTACCCAGAATTCAAACTCTGTCAGCTTTTGGGTTGGATCGAAGGCATTAAGGCATGTCGCGCCGTTTCCGCCATTATTTCGAATGCTATGCTCGATCGTGCGATTATAGTCGAATGGCCAGTCGGTTGTGCCATTGCCCGTATAGAATGATCCATTATTATTATTGAACGGAAAACTATCCGTGTCCGTAGTCAGACCACCGCTGCTATTCCCCAATAGCAGGTTGGAGACGTTACCAACTATCGTCGCCAAACCATCAACGCCACTGTTATATTCATCAATATCGTAGTTATTCAAACGACTGGTTATATTCGTGTCAATCATCGGTTGAATTTGATTTTTCGTTCACATTTATATCTCATTATTGGCTTTAATGTGTCTGTGTGTGGAACCGAGTCTCAACTGTACTATTCAGTGTCCTTAAAATTGGACAATTTACAATCGTACAATATCCTCTCTAGTCTTTACACAAAACATTCTCGTTAACAATATTCACTTAAATCTAGAAGTATCTGCTCTATATAATAATCGGACTTAATTTCTATTTACAGCTCACTTAATCGAAATCCTTTTTCGACAACAGTTAATCCAAAATGAAAATTAAAAAACAAATCAATCTCTAAATTTTCCCCAATAAATTTTCATGCATTATTCTGCATTTATGTTATGACAATTCGGTCCTAGCGAAATATTCACGGTAATATTTTAGGAGTATTAAAAATAAGCTTCAAATAAATAATTGAATTTTTCGCATAGTTCTTGCTGGCTGGCGGTTGACATAAATGCATTTTTTATCTTTTGTTGTTGTTGCTGCTGTCCTGTCGTGTCGTACGTTGGATATTAAATTATATATGAGACGAATACGCGTGCGTGTGTGTGTGTTGCGATGCGTGGTAAAAATATCATTAATTTTTTGGCAAATAAATTATATTATCGTCGTATTTTCATCGTCACTATTAATCTCCATTGACGTATTATCCATTCCGTGCATTCGGGTTAATCACGGACATCTGGTTTGTGTGCAAATTTTTACTGAGGATATTGGGATGGAGTTGAGCCGGAAAAAAATGATTAAATCTGAAAAGAATAGATAAATTATGTGTAAATATTTGTTTGTCAAATGTTGTGAATATGATTTTCGTCAAAATAATGACTAGTTAGTTTAAATTTTTGAAAAGGCCAATTGATTGAATTACCAAATTAGTTTTTTTCGGATGACTGCATTTAATGGTGGAATCCTTTACAGGTCACCGACAAATCGAATAAAATTCGGCTACGAGTATTTATTTACACAAAGTGGCTATTTTGTTGATATGAATTCAGGTTGTTTGCTTACTAAATATTTTGTCTATTTGCGAGGGACTCTGTACACTATGTTCATGTACATAGGTACAATGATTTAAAAAATTGCAGTTGATTAGCAAATTAAAAAACTCTATTTTCAAACGACTTTCTGTTTTTCAGTTTTATTTTATTTTTATTATTATTATTTTTCTACCATATGAAGTTAGGGATGCGCGGAAATCTTAAGCTCAACGCAAAAAATTTGGAAAATGTGTAGTCTATCTTTATACAATTTAAATATTTCAGAAGATCGTGATGTGACCCAAGACAAACTACAATGCACAAGGGGAAGTAAGGGCAAACGGGGTCATATTTTCCAAAAATTTTAAAATCATTTTTTTTTTTACCAAAAATGTATGGGGGTGGTACATTTTGACATTTGACGACATTTTGCTGAAAATTTCACAGTCCCAGCACTGGAACAAGTAGAAAATGGAATGGCCACAGCTGTTAAAATGTGTCTCCAATTATACACAACGCTACATATATGAAAAAAAACATTAGCGCCGGTGGGGATAATATTTCAGGGGGCATAGATTTTGCATATTATTTTATTTTAAAGAGAAATGTATCCAGTACGTAACTCTATGGCCTTCCTACTCACTGGCTGTATTGTTGGATCATTGGATAATTCGAATTTCGGTAATAAGCAAAGTTTTTCCGGGATTGAATGCATAATTTCCAAACTATTAACACCTGGACGATCAATATACATACTTTTTTATCAAATTGAATAAAAAACTACTAACAAAAAGATGAAAAGAGAAAGCGACTTTAATTCATATATTTTTAGATAAACCCCACCATTGCTCTTTTTATGATACGCCTATGAGTCTCTATTAAATAAACAAATCGCACGCATGCGCACATGCAATGGCATGTTACCGACGTCAACCTTCGTGCCATCTTCGTGGGTTTTCGAAGCGGGGCTAATTTACAGTTGATATACATACGCTACAAAATTGGACCCACATATGAACAAGCGTTTGTATGAAGTAAGCCGTTCCATTATCTACTTATTCCGAGGTCCCAGCCGCCACAGTTCAGAAGATACAACCGTTCTAAGATGCGACCCTAGACAAACTGCAATGCACAGGGGGGAGTAAGGGCAAACGGGGTGAAATGAAATTATTGAAATGAAAACATTTTGCTGAAAATTTCACAGTCCCCAGCCGCCTCCGTTCAGATGATACAGCTGTTGTAAGATGCGACCCAAGACAAACTGCAATGCACAGGGGGTAAGGGCAAACGTGATCATACTTTCCAACATTTTTAAAAATATTTTTTTTTTTACCAAAAATGGGGGTGGTAGATTACTTTGCGGATTACACTTTGCTGAAAATTTCACAGTCCCCAGCCGCCTCCGTTCAGAAGATACAGCCGTTCTAAGATGTGACCCAAGACAAACTGCAATGCACAGGGCATTTTTCATTACAGATGTAATAACTTTCACCATCAGTTGCAATAGGGTCAAATATCATTACAAATCAATAATTTTTATTACAGTTTTAATACCTTTTCACTCCATCTTTTCTCTCCGTGTACATATACCTCCCGTAAAAACAGACCCAACAGGAGGTTGTTTTATGTCGTATTCGGTTAATAACTCAATGAGTTCCTCAGTTGCAGACCCCCTATCCGTCAGGATTTATTCCTCATAATCTAATAACAAATTAGTTGTTGTATTTGCATGAAAATAAGATACATAACAACAGTATTCTTCTCAAGGGTATCATTTTATGTTCAGTGTAAAACAGTTGCAGGTTGTTTTACGCAAAAACTAGCGAAGGTAGAAAAATGGAAATTTTTCCATTGCGTGGATCTTTGAATACTTTGAAAAATCAATTTCTGCGAGATGTGCTTGAGATGTTATCATCGCATCTACACTGAGTGCCATTTGGTTTGCCGTCCAGTTGTGATATTCAATATGCCATCTGAATCATCTATCAGACACTTTGACAACCATTTGTCGAATTTAAAGTGAAAATTGGCTACTTTTGTTAATTTTTTTTTGTGTGTAAAATTATACAGGGTGGGCCACGAAAGACCTACCATTTTTAAATGCGTATAACTCTTGTAATTACCAATTTTTTTATTTAATTTTTTATATACACATATGGCCAAAAAAATAAGTACACCCCTCATGTACTATTTTATGCCAAATTTGCATACCCTTTTTAAAATTGAATTACTCCAAATAGATAGCCATTACAACAATTAGGATACAACAATGCCAACGGAACCTTAAAACTAAATGGCAACTCCCTATTATTTTAGTCTCTCCCGATATTAGCTTTGAAGTGGGTTTTCAGCTTGGTCAAAATAATAAGTACACTATCGGTTTTTTAAATTTTTTGACAACAACTTACTATTTTCCGTAAGGATTTGTTTTTTTATTCATTGGTGTATGCAACAAGCGTTAAATTAAAAACAAACAAAAATTCTTAAGGGGCGAAAAACGCATGGTAGGTACGAAAAAAGACGTTTTGAGTCCGAAAATTTGAAATAGCGGAAAAATTATTCTCTCATTAACGAAATAAACCAGCTAAACATTGTATTTACTGTGTAATTCATTAAACTAAATAAAAGCAGTCTCAAATGCGTCAAATAGGTCCATGTAAGGGCCTTAAGGATAACTGTCGATCTCATTATAACTATGGCGAGAAAAGTTCCCTTGGCTTGACTGGTGATTTTCGCAGTAAATATTGAAAATAGAGAATCCCTTTGAAATGTTAATCGGAGAATACAAGAAGTAAAGCAGTTTTCGTAAAAAGTTGGAACTTTCCATGGCCATGTCAAAAAGTGTTGACAGTACAAGCAAATTTTGTATGAATAGTTCTTCTTGTTTCAGACCGAACAATGAAAACTCACAGAATATTTTGTTTTATTTATGAGATCGGAATAAATTTGATTGGAAACTACTCTTATCGTAATATTCTTCATTCAGGAAAAGAATAATATGATATACGGTACATCAACTGACTATTTCCAATGGAGTCGGAAAAAACTTAGTATGTGGCTTAATTTTCATAGTTTGGTTTCGTTCAAATGTACCTAATAACCGTTACTATAAGGAAATTTCCATATAAGAAATGTTAGTTGATAGTCCCAGAATATTTTACTGATGAGCCCATATACTTTAAATGGGGATTTCAGCAGGATATTAACCCTAACCATACCTCACAAACTGGTCAAGGATCCGCTTTAACCAAATCGAGTGGCTTTTCACGTTGTTACTAGAGTCAAATTGAATCCAGAATGTTTAGGGAGAGTTGAATCAATGAACTAGAAACAAAGTTTTCACAAAACGGACCAAATACGGAATTTCCTGGAAGTAACTGGATATATGGATGTATGGGAACTTAAGAGTAATTCTTCACCAGAGGGCCAACAAAAAACTTTTTTTTTTTCAAAAGAATGGATCATTTACTTTTAAATAATAAAATAAATCAAATTCTTGTCGAATCAGAACACAATATTTTAATTAAAACCAGTTTTAATCAAATTAACTGACATGTACTTATTATTTTGTCCAGCCTATTTTAGTCAGTTCGTACTTTTTTAAGGTAGATGAAAGCTGTTATTTATTAAAATATGCTAATTTACATATTATTTGATTCCTCTCCAATTAAGTATTTAAATCTTTCCATACGATTTTATTTACTCATATAACTACTTGGCTACAGGGTGATAATAAAAATTCGTATGGGTGTACTTATTTTTTTTGCCATATGTGTATATGAAATACATTTTATGGAAATTAAGTATGAAAGATGACATCAGACATATGTGCACCATTTCGCTCGATACAGGCATGGGCTCTTTTTAGCGCATTTTCCATTACACTACGTAATGTTTCTGGTTGCAGGCTCCGCATCGAATATTCTGCTTTAGTTGTCTAATAGTCTCGGGTTTATTAATAGACACTTTGTCTTTTAGATATCCACATAAGAAAAGTCGAGCGCAGTTAAATCTGGTGGACGAGGTGACCAAGGGAAATCTCAACTCAGTCGCTCCGCTCCATCTTGTTTAAACCACAAATTAGGGTGCTCTTCCACCATTGGCCGCAAGAAGTTGTCGATCATTGTTCTGTAAGAAGCCCCGGAAATCGTTTCTGGCGTTTCATCTCCATTTTCGAAGAAATATGAGCCGATAATTTTTTCGGTCATAACACCGCACCAAACAGTGCATCTTAATGGATGTAACTGATACTGGTGTGTTGCCCGTGTTGTGTACTGTATGAACTTATTATAAATTTCCAATAGTTAAATTATGATATGTAAAAAGAAAAAAAGAAAAATAAAAAATATATACGCGTTTCAAATTGGTAGGTCTTTCGTGGCCCACCCTGTATAATTCTTGAATGGCCTAATGATAATTTAAACGCGCAGAGTCCGGTTTTGATAATACATCCATCCTGCGTCTACATCTCATTTGTCATTGAGAGTTCCTGCGCCTGATGGCCATAACCTCCCTCCCTTGCGGACGACAAGATTTATCCGACTGATAGCCGGAAGTGTGTTCTCCGCCGGGATGCCTCCCTTTGGAACCCCACCTTGGGATGCGACTCTAGCTGGTCGGCTTGTCTATCATCACAAACTAGGGATGTCAAAAACCGGCCCATAACCCGGTTTTAATTTTTTTCGTTTTTTTTTTTTAAGACGGTTAGACCGTCCGGTTTTAACCGGGCTCAAAGTACCGGTTTTCCGGTTAACCGAGTCTTTTCATTGATTTGCTTAGAATTTTAGTAAAACATGCATTCACACTCGTATTGCTATTGTTCGTATCGCTTGCAAAATCAAATCAAAGATACAAGGAAAAATAATTTGACGAAGCGATGGCACCGCTCTGTGTCTCACTTGGTTGTGTCGCACTCTACGATGCTAGTAATCCAGAGGTCCGGAAATCGAATCTCGGCGTGGTCCAAAATTTCCGTACATATGCGGATAGGAAATATATAGTGCTTGCAACATTATATATACTCCGAAATGATATGCAATGTAACGTTGACTCGAAAATGCCTATAAACGGCTGAGTTAACGCACCATGGCTCCATACGGGGCTATACGGTACTGAGAAGAAGAAAATGGTTCTACTACATAGTAATAGCAATAAGGAGAGTGCTACAAAATATGTTTAAGGGCTGAAATTTGGAAATAATTTTTTTTTAAAGGGGACAAGTAATAGAATTGCATATGGAAAAATCAAGAAAATATAATAAAAATTGTATGAATTTTGAAAGAATTGTTTTCCCGGTTTTAACCGGTTGGACAAACAACCGTCCGGGTTAAAACCGGGAGGAGAAAAAACCCGAAAATATCCGGTTAACCGTACTGAAAGTACCGGTTTTCGGAGTAACCGTCCGGTTTTTGACATCCCTACCACAAACCCCCTCGAGTCCAACGCCTAGATGGGTAAGGACCATGGTCCCCTAGGCACGCCCATCCACGAGGTACACTATTCGCTAAAGATTTCTCAATAGCAGGTGTGATCCTCCTTTGGCCCCCTTTCGGTAGACCTAACGAGTTCGGCTTGCCAGCCACATAATCGTTTTGCCTGTTTACTAATTGTTGGCATAAAGCATACTCGTAGCGCTACCGTTCACATTGGTCTGGCCCCCGTCCGTTTACTAAGCAGCAATTTAACTCAGGCCGTGTGGTCATCAATCCACCAACCAGCTAGGTATATGCGCATAGGCCATTCTCCCTAACTAGCCCCTTCGTGGGTTGGGTTATGCGAAGCCGCCAGCTCCGAGACTGGACACGTACGCGTATAATGTGTTTCTCCCCTAAGAGGAAGCACTGCGTCGTGTAAGCTGGTATGGCTGACTTTTCGGAGGAATAGGGAAAAAGTCAGCCATGCTGTGTCACCCATACATGACTAGGGAGCTCGGGAACGTCATCGCCCGAAGGTCTTTGTACAGATCCACGCCATGGCGTATCAACCATATCAGGGGCCTCCCTGCGCTGCTCAGGTACGTGGTGTAGCAACCCACCAAGGGCCTGTGCGCCTGTGCCACAAGGATACTGACCCCCTTGCGGAGGATTTTGATAATACAATTTGAATAAATCCTCCAAAATGAAAGTGTAGATGGTAAGTAGCTGTTAAATGGCAACTCGCCTTGCAAGTTTTCGTACGGGCTGCCATTTGGAGTCAGTTTGGATACAGCTGTACGACAATGGTATTCTCGTGGTCCAACATACTATGTTGTACACTACTATTCATAAAAGACATCATTTTGGAATTGTAATTTAATATGTATGCATGTAATATTCAAATCATCATCATTTTTTCATTCTTCCTCCTGTTGATTGAATTAAATTGGAATTTATTTTTTCGGCACGGCAACAACATTGTAAATCGACTTTTATTGATTATTGTTTGACGACGTAATTTTGTGGTTTTTCTTATCGGCTTTTATATCCTTGCGTGTATAAAACGACGATGATGTTCATCTATGTATGTAAACATACACATGACAATGTGCATGTTTTGCAATTTTCCGCGAATTTACGTTTACACATCAAACGAAAATGGTAAATTGAAGCTCATTGATACGTGGTGTTCAAGTGAAAAAGGAAAGCAATTCGCATACGACCGATTTGATTGATAGGTTTGAAGTTGTGAAGGTAGTTTTCCTTAAACGTGCTATACCTAACTACAACCTACATGCATATTTGCGTGTACGAATGCGCGAAATTTTATTCATGAAAATTGAAACTTATGAATGGATATTGACGCGTATGTGGCAATACCGCGCTTGTACGTTGAGGTGTAAAAATCATTTAATTTCGAAGAGACGACGTAGTAACAAACGTCAACTGTCATGAACTTTTCTATTAGTACCTCGGTTGGTTAAAGCTTTTTAAGGTATGCAATGAGATTTTAGACACACTTAAATTTGAAAAAGCATACATTAGTAAATTACATAGTTTGATTGATATTAATAGACAACCAGTCGAAGTAATTTAAATTATATAACTGTATTTTTTTCTGCTTTTTTATCAAAATTTCCATGCAGCCTGCCTTATAGCCCTGCGTTTCTGTTTTATAAAAACCAATACTATAAAATGATATTCCTAAAGACGTAGCTACTTTTGAGATTAACCCTTCTGTCGGCACATAGGTCTGGCCAGACCTTTGGCACTATATATTGGTCAAAAAAGTATAGAAGATGAAATCGCAGCGACTTCATATTTCATGATATCCTAGAATAATATGTTTAGAAGCATTTTGCAAAAATTTAAAAAAATCGGTTGAAGTTTTGAGCATGTTTTTGATGATTTTCAATTTATAGTGCTTTTTGATACCCAATAGGTCTGGCCAGACCTATAGTTTTTCCCCCCATTTTCGTCTTGAGGTAAAAAGTGAAAATATTAAATTCTATTAAAAATCTCCTATTTATAATGTAATAAAGTCATTAAAATTAAATTTGTACGATCAACGATAAAATTTTCTGAGATTTTGCTTTAAAAAGCCGTGAAGTTCGCAAATTGGGTACGCCTAATTTTATCCCATCTTATAACATCACCTAATCAACTAAGATTTGATTCTAGGAAAATCAAAAGAGTTTTATTTCCTTTGCAATAGTATGAACTAAGTATTAGTGACTTACGATGGTGTTTCTTAATAGATTTAATTAAGATATTTACGGAAAATTTAGAATGAAATGATTTTTGCGGTAGAAAATTCCCTATTTCTATCTATCGATTTTCCCAAATCTGCAGACTAATATCGCGATAAAATCTACCAACAGAGTGCCAAATGTTTCCTTAAAGATATTGGACTTGGAAAATTTGATCAAACTTTCTGTACGGATACGCAATGATAAAAGAGAAGCAAAAATAGAAGAAAAAAAGGGAGAAACATGTTTGTACAAATACCACCTCAAAATATGTCTTCCTTAAAACGCTTCTAGTATATCTACAAAAAAGATTTTAATGGTTTTATTGTTTATAAATGGCTGTAAAGAATGGGTAGAATTATTATACCGATAAACATTTAACTTTTTATAAAAAATAAAAAAAATTCTCAGTAGGTCCAGCCAGACCTATTGGGTATAGAATATGCATATTGTAGTAGGTGCCGACAGAAGGGTTAATTTTGAAAACCTTACATAGTTATAAAACAGTGTGATTTTGTTGAAGTACACCACATATTTTTTTTCTTCTGTTCATACTTATAGACGCGCCTCACATAAGAAAAAAATTTGCAAAAGGACGTTTTGTACAAAAATTTGCAAGTTTAACATAATTTTTGTACCAAAATGTTCAAACAAATTTGATTTTTGTACAAAATTTTCAGGACAAATTTTGGTGCAAAATTTTAATAATCTGAAGGGCCTATTAAGCTTTTTTTTTTGTTTCTCGACTCTATCATTTAAAAATTTCCATAGGATTTAATAATAAATTCAATTCTGAGTATATATAGCCCAGTCATTCTCAAACTTATTTTGACCGCGGACCCCTTCACACATGAGAAGCCTGCTTAGGGACCCCCGACTGAATTCCACGCTTTGAATGCTTAAATTATTTAAATATTTTAAAATAATTACACAATAAAAATAGTTTTGATGTTTTAAAATTTTTTTTTATTGTGCTTAATATTATTAGTAGTACAAATGTACATTAATACACTTATCATGTTCAAAAATATAACAAAAAGTTGCATCATAATGTTCAGTGGGATGGGTGCACTTGATGGGACGATGTCGGGTTCCATGTTTGTTTTAAGCCTCAAGCCTTAAATTCCTACGAGCACTTATGTCTTATCGGTTTCTGTGTTTAGTTACAGGCCTCATAGCGGCGCTAAAACCATGTTCAACCAAATACGATGAGGAAAAAGCGATTAAAAGGAACGCAACCGTGGACTACAATTCAGTATACAGACTTGGTACGGTTTTTTGAAGTCAAAATTGCTAATACCCTTCCTCGAATTTAGGTTTCAACTCTTCATTCGTTGACAACTCAATAAGTGGCTCCTGCTTGACAATGTCCCCTTCTTGACTATATGAAAACGGATTCAACACTCAATCAGGAATATTGAGTTTAATATTTTCGAACCTTCTTTTAAAATCCGAATGAAATTCATCAAGGAGCTCGTAGTTAACCAAATGGTCTTCATTTGCAAGATTTGGAAACTAGGAGCATTTGCCTCTCCCTATGTTCTGCTTGAACAATACAAGCTTCATTACAAACGGGGATATAAACAGGGCCTGATTTCCCATATGGGCAACCTGGGCTACTGCCCGGGGCGGCAGAATTTGAGGGGCGGCAAATTCTTAAATTTTTTCATTGGTTTAAAATTATGGGAAAGATGTATTTTGAAAACTCAAACATAATTGCAGAAAATATTTTGCTTTTTTAATTTATTCTATAGTTAGATGTACATATTCGTCTTAATCCAAAGCACTTAATCTCAACCTCAACTCAATGTGATTTCGCCTTCAAAAATTGGGACTACGCAAAATTTTGCTTGAAGCACACACTCATTCACTATAAATGGCGTGGCCTTTAGACTAAAATTGCCCCAGACTTAAAGAAAAAAAAAAACAAAAATATTTTTAACTTTACGTTTAAGAACTCTTACGCATAAATTATCGAATTTTTTGTTCAGAGAAAAACGGGAAATTCCACCGAAAATAAAAAATAATTTAAAATAGTTGAAATCAGGAAAATCTAGAACTTTTTAGGCACCGAATGATTTTTCAGTAAGTGCTTTCCCAATTCGTTTTCGTTATCTTTATCACCAAAAACAAATTAGGTCAAGGTGTGTTCAAAATTTACCGCAAGCTTTCTAAATTTTTTTCGGTATGACGTTTTCTATGGTTAAATATGTTGCTAATATGTATAGGAAATTTTATTTGTTGGGGTAATTCGCAAATTATTTTCAAAACGATCGACAAAGAAAAAAATTTAGAAAACATGAACGCATTTCTAAAAGTGAAAAGCCGAATGTAATAAGAATTGTACAGTTTTCTATGTTATCCAGGGGCGTAACGTACGGTGTTCCATGTGTTCAGTGGAACGTGGTCCCACAAGTCACAGGGGCCTCCAAGGCCGAAAATATAAAGAATATTCTTTTTTTAGATCCTTAGATAACTGTTCTTTTCAAGATACATATTTATTTTGATTAGTTTGCAAGACACAAACCAGCTGCAGAATCTAACATATACAGACAATACATTCCGAAGAGTAGCGTAACGTTTTTGACAATCTTTGTGTTCAAACTTAAATCGGGATTCCTTTCTTTGTTCAGTCACATTTTCGATTTCCATAGTTGAAATCCCACTGTCACCATGAATGTTTGTGTTGTCTTGATATAGAAACCCCTCCTGCGACATCCTGATCAAATTGACGAATCCCTAAATTAAATTTACGAGCTTCCATGTTCAATTGACGAATTTAAAGTGTTAACGAATTTCAATTACAAATTGATAAATTTCCAGATTAAATTGACGAATTTTCATTTTAAATTGTTATACTTGAACATCATGTTGACGAATTTCTATGTCAACTTTATGAATTGTCAAATCATTTTGACGAATTTCCATGTCAACTTTTCAAATTGTCAAATCATATTGACGAACTTCTAGATAAAATTGACGGATTCACATTTCAAATTAGTCTTGGTTTCTCAAGATATTTGTCGATATGGGATGGTCAACTTGTATCGGAAATTCCTTCACAATAATTTGAAATTCATCAATTTAACATAGAACATCGTCACTAGGACACGAAAACTGGTCAATTTATAATAGAAATTCGTCATCATCATTTTTGAGTTTGCCAATTAGTCATGGAAATTCGACTATTTGGAGCATGTTTGTGTTAATACTTTTAACTGAAAGCATAAATATTAAATTTACCTTAAGGCAAAAATAGTTCGGCACTTTTGTTCCTGCGGCTTTGTGATCTTGACACTAATGAGCATTTGAAGCAATTCGTAACAAATATGGATTTCGGCCTTTGGGGACCTGTGCTCCAATGAACACATGGGACACCTGGCACTGGCATAATTTTGCAATAAAACTATGAAGAAAGTGTCTGACAAGCTTATTGAGTGGGGATTTATCTAAATATCAGCTTTACTGGGTTTTGGTCAGGAAAATATTGATGAGATATAAAGGTTTGACTTGTAAAAAGGAGTGTTCACCTTAAAGGCCCTTGCTTCAAATTGAGCCATTGTGATCCAGTTCGTTGAGTTCTTGAATACTGAAATATGTTCACAATGTTGTGGATCTACTTGTCGAAAGATCGTTCTTTAAGTTTTTTTATCCAGGAGTCATAAAATCAAGAAATATATGCATGCCGCTAAACCCTTCTGTCCGGATAACGGAACACTCGTTTCTCCTACTGGACACATTTTTCTTTGGAGGAACTCTACCATTAATCGATGAAATTCGCCATGGATACGCCAACTTAGCCAGGGTTGTCAGAGCAGTATGCCAGATGGCTTGATCCTCAGATTTAGGGTAAACAGTTCTAGACTAGACAAGGCGCACGTCTTGAGGTGGTGTTTTTTAGTAGCTTCTATTCAGGTTAGTGATAAATATTCAAATAGGACATGTAGATCTTTACAAGTTCTGCAGTTTATTTATTCAAATTTAATTTGTTGTCTCAAATTATAAAATGTTGGAACATGTTGCTTTAACAGAAGATTGCTTTTTCTCATTTGTGGACTGCTGTAAATGCGATTTCTGTCAATATTTCCTGCGGCTAAAAAGTTGTATGTGGGGGGCCCAACTCCAATTTCGAACAAAAGAAATTCAGAAAACTTTATGCCACTGATGTTATCATTGTAGTTTCAATCATTCCTGAAACAATTTTGGGAGGTGCACGGAACACCTGGATTCCTCCCTTGGGAAGCAACATAAAAAATGTTCAAGCAATCAAAATACGCTTAGTAGTAGTAAAAAATATGAAAATATAAATTTTTCACATTCGCCCGATAGCGTTTTGCCTACATTTCCTTTGTGAGGTGACAACTGCCACCTTCAAGCTTATCTAGTGGCGGAGGGCGGCAAATTCGTTACTGCCCAGGGGCGCCATAGATGCTAAATTCGGCCCTGGATATAAATACTTTTAGTTTGAATTAAATTTAACTTATCATGTGAACTATATTTAGCTTAATACTTATTATATTGAGTTTTAGTCATGTTCGTCTCCTTCTAAAAATGTTTGCAGCTACAGAAGCTACATATTCGTCATAGGCGACTTTACAGCATACACCCCCGTTACAGAGATATGCACGAAAAAAACAAAAACTCTCGTTTTTCTAAGGTTTGAACGGCCGCGCCGGTAGCGCCCTTAAGGGTGTACATATTGATGAGAAATTTGGCCACTTTTTTCAGAACCATATTTGCTACGAATTAGCCATACATCTTATAGTCAGAATTACCGTTATAAAGATTTTCGTGAAACCTTTTTAAAAACACCGCTTGACCTGCTGACACCGTTAGGAAAGAATTTAAATTGAATTTTGGCATTTTATTCTATAACCACAAGAGCTACAAATTTTCCATACACGACTTTTCAGCACATATTACCGTTATCGAGATATTCGAGGAAAAAAAACAGTTTTAGGGGGTCTTTGACCCTCTGTAGCATCACTAGCGGCACTCCTACAGACGAGGACTTTCGGGATCTCAATAGGAAGGACTTCGAAAGGAAGGCTCATGCAAAAATACATAATTTCCTGGGATAATAGTATGTCTCTCGTAAAAATTAATTTGAAATAGAATACAAATGGTTAGTAAATATTTAATTTTATCGAAATCTTTCGCGGACCTTCTAATCGGCTTCACGGACCCCAAATTTTCTCACACCTCCCGCGGACCCCCAGCACGGCCTCACGGACCCCTAGGGGTCCGTAGGGACCACTTTGAGAATACATGGATAGCCCCTTGTGGGGCCATGGTGCGTTAACTCAGCCGGTTATAGGCAATTTCGAGTCAACGTAACATTGCATATCATTTCGGAGTGTATATAATGTTGCAAGCAATATACATATATTTCCAATGCGCACATGTACGGAAATTTCTGACCACGCCGAGATTCGATCTCCGGACCTCTAGATTAGTAGCATCGTAGAGTGCGACTCAACCAAGTGAGCCATAGAGCGTGTCAATTCAATTACTCGCTTAAAAATGTTCAGTTAATTAATTCAAGTAAAGCTTTCGCTTAAACAAATTGATAAAGAGATATTTTCTTCAAAATCATCTTATCTCATTTAGATGTTTAAAAAATGAACAAAATATTTTTGCAGGCACGTCTACACACCAAAAACCTCTCAAGGATAAAGAAAACCTCTCTATGTTTGTACATTTTATTTCTCTCTCTCTCTCTCTTAAAACTTTCAACAGAATAGAGATTTCCTTGTAGCATTTCAGAGAAAACAAAAGTGGACAAGGTGAAGCACTTCCGACATTTTCTATACCTATATTCTACATACACAACTATCTATACCTATATTCTACACACTACGGAAAATGACATGGTCTTGCACTTATAGAAAGCCTTTTGTGCAAATAAAATTATTTTGCAAGGAGCAGTATATGGCTAAACGGAATTTCAAGAATTTGAAAAATTAAACGACTAAAATCGTGCGCTCGTGCGAAAGATGCACGTTAGTATGTAATGTATTTGTATATAGTTGTGAAAGGAAGAATGATATTGGCATTATCAAATTCCGTCTCGTCACTTTGAATATCCTTACTATGCCATTTTTCTTCAGATATTCCTTTGGACGACATGAAATACTGTTTACAGGCAGTATATTCGGACAAAACGAAAATATCGTTTGGAGATGTCGATGTCGTCCGGGGTAACGTGATATGTGTAGTATACGTACATAATGTATGAATTGACTGTGCTTTCTTTAATGGTGCATCAGGAAAAGTATTACTGGAAATATACGTATGCACATAATTCATAGTATGTACTACATATATTTTTTATTTCAGATACATACAAGAAATGTAAGTGCCATTACTCCGTTACCAACGTAGGAATGTTGTAATATCAGAGCAGCGTTTCCTCGTTCATGGATACTCCTCTAGTCTCTTTGTCCAAAGACTAGGATTTGTGAAGTCGCTCAGAAAAACTCGATACATAATAGGACGCACAATACGAGTATCAGACAAACAACTTTTCGTTGTAATAAAGGACATGTTTTCAACTTTGTGCATATCGTAATCTGGCATAGAAAGGAACATGAATCAAATAATAAATTTAAATTGAATGGAAAATACAGATCTTTGCTATTTATTTGATTGTATTCGTTCACTTTGGGATCGATCAGTTTAAGTCGAGTGTAAAAACATAATTGAATAAATATGGTTGCCTCGTGTAGAAAGATTCCATGTCAATACTTTCATCAGAAAATGTTCGTTTTCCGTTTCTCATTTGTTCTCTGCCAAGGACATATTGGAGCATCATTTATGCAAAAGATTCTCGTCGTCTTCCCGTACGTCGGGATAACACCCAATCCATGCAATAAATTCAGGTGAACTGTTTGCACATGGAATGCAAAGAGGAAAATTCATCTGTTCGACAGGCAAGCCAGGCATGACCTTTATGTCTAGATCCAATAGAAATATGTTGAACGAAAGGACATATGCAAGTGACACATCTGTTAAATGAAGCTTAGTTATATGTCAACTGTCAACCTAGCAGTGGGTATCATCATGCAGCAGCCCAATTTCAAAGTTCTGCAATGGATTTTGTGATAGATGGGGAATGATGGTACTAACGACATCATAAAGGCAATACATTTTAAATTTGTCGCGTGATCTAAGACAGGAAGATGCGCAAAACCAAAGAATTAAATTGTATGGTTCTCTCTTAAAGAGTTTTATTTTGTTTCATAGTTTAAAGGAGGTATTATGTACACTATCAAATAAAGTTTGACCAATGACGCAAAAAGTTTGTCCCACTAGTGTAATGTTTATTTATATATTTATTTATTTAAGCATATACAGGGAAAAAAATTCCCATAAATGTACACGTAAGCATTAAAAATATCCCAAGAAATATAATCCAAATATACAATTACTTTAATTCGAAATATATATACAAAAATAAAAGAAAAAAAAGGTAAGAAAAATTTACGTTATCAAAACAAATAAGAGGTTGAAGTACGACTCTACGGAAAGAAATAAAATTCAATGAAAAAGGACCAAACTGGAGTTCATCATGTGTCCTCATCATTCTTAGTAGAGGAGAATTAAAGTAAATTGCCAGCCTAGCCTAATGGCGGATCAAAAACGTTAATAATGTGCGAATCCGAATTCTAAAACGAATGCCTTCTACTACGTTGGGGTCAATAAGGCCGCGACAAAGCTTGAATAGAAAGCATTCATCTAAAAGTATTCTTCGAGCTTTCTTCTAAAGTTGAGGAAAAGCAGACGGCTGGGGTAATTGGTGTAGGGTATACTAAATTTTTAGAAAAGCTCTAATGGTAAATTTTTTTGTACAGCCTCAATATCATTAGAATGGGAGAATTCACATTGTAAGACAAAACCGGACGGGTAAACTTGCAAGACAAGAACCATCGTTCTTACAATCTGAATTGCACAATGCTTGTCTGCTGGCCACTACAAAAGCTCTCGCCGTCCGTTTATTAGCACAAGCAAACACCCGGCGAGAGCTTTTGTAGTGGCCAGCAGACAAGCATTGTGCAATTCAGATTGTAAGAACGATGGATCTTGTCTTGCAAGTTTACCCGTCCGGTTTTGTCTTACAATTTGAATTCAGCCAATGTGTAATTTGATTATTGGGAGACCAAACTACACTAGCGTATTCAAGAAAGCTTCAACAGAACAAAAGAGTCGAACAGCTGACTGGATGCACCGAAATTGCGAGGTTGTGCGAAGGACAAACCCTGCAAGTTTCGATGCTCGAATTACTATATCATCGTAATGGCCAGTAAAGTTTAATTTACTATCAAATTTCACTTCTAAATCGTCAAATGAATAAACCCTTGTGATAGGCAAACTATTTATGTTGTAAGAAAAAGACAAGAGAGAAGACTTCAGAGAAAATATCATATAGAAATATTTCGACAAGCTTAGACGGAGACCGTTATCCAGACACCAGGAAGATAGAGTGTTTAATGCAGATTGTAATTGTAAACAATCGGTGATAGAGGATACCAAAGGATAACACTTTAGGTCATCAGCAAAGAGCAAGCTACGGCAATCGAGGATTTGCGGGAGGTCATTAATAAAAAATGTGAATAACAGTGGCCCCAGAATGGATCCTTGAGGGATGCCGGATGTGGGATTGAAGGGAGATGATGAGCAATTATTGAAAGTTACTTGACCTGTACGCTCGGTGAGGTATGAACCCAGCCATTTGATTAGTGATATGGGGATATCGAATGTTGCAAGTTTGGACAGAAGTTTCTGAAAGCTCACCGAATCAAAAGCCTTCCAAAAGTCCGTATAAACAACATGGACATCTTGCTGAAGGTCAAACATTTTAGCAATAAATTGTGTGATCTCCAGGAAGTTAAGCCTCAATCGCAATACTCCGTTCCGTTCAGCTGTCAAAAGTAAACCATACGGACTGGGCATGTAAACGCACACAATGGTTGTGACGGAACGGATCGGAAGTGTTGACCAAAATTCAACTTTTACGGATCACATAACCTCACTTTATGGAAAATTACAGTTCAGGAGCATAACAAACGGATATGAATATGGATGACGAGTAGTACATCGAAGCCGTACATTAGATACAGTAAGTATTAATGAAAAAACAATTCTAACATTTCAAGAAACTCCGACAAAACGTATGACAACTGCCAGAACGGAACGGAGCATTGTGCTTTGCACTAATATTTTGACAAAACGGAACGGATTGGATGGTTCCTCAACCAATGGAACGGAACGGAGTATTGCGATTGAGGCTTTAGTCGTCGTTGAATGGTGTTTTAGGAAGCCATGTTGACAATTAATTAAAAAATGTCCAAAATTGAATACCAAAAAGTCATTTACGATTTTTTCCAAAATTTTTGCACAAGACGATAAAAGTGAAATGGGTCTCTAATTTCAGGCCGAAGAAAGATCGACACAACTTTTAGGAATAGGTAATATTAAAGCCTGTTTCCAGGCAGAAGGTGCCTGTCTGGAGGCTTTTATTGTATAGAATCGAGAGCGGCAACGATAAATTATTACAAGTTTTTCTGAGAAAAATGTTTGGTAAGCCATCTATTCCTGCTCCACCTTCGGCTTTTACCTTACTAAGAAGCAAGCTGACCTCATGTGATGATATAAGAGGAAAAGAGAAATTAGAAGGATCAATGGGAAAGGAGAAAGCTGGTGAATATACCGGGGAAAAATACGTAGCGAATAATTCACATATAGATTGAGGTTCAGTAGCAGTCTTGTTGAGGTAATTTATTTTAGAAGGCAAAGAGGGAGCTGAGCTGAGATTACGCACGTACGACCAAAACTGTTTACTTTCATTTCGCTGAATGGACTCTTCTACGCTGGTCAGATAAGCAGTTCTGGCCGCTGCAATACGTCTTTTCGCTTCAGTTGGAAATCTTCGAAACAAAATTAGGTCGTTTGGGTTTCTATAGGGTTTGTAACGTAAACGACAGCGGTTCTTTTTCCGAAGTAGATTTAAAATTTCAGTCGTAAACCAAACGGGGCTATTGCGAGACTTTGGAGTATCTATAGGAGTAAATAAGGCAATGAGGTCAAATATAATATTGTAAAAAGTGGCGACAGCAGAATTACAATCAAGATGTTCCAATACAATCGACCAGTCAATTTCAGCCAGCCTTGAGTTAAGAGCACTATAGTCAACCTTGTGGAAATAGAATTTTCTTTGCTTACGAGGGAGGCATGAACTCGAAGTTTTAAGGGACAACTCGAGGAGTAAAGATGGATGATGGTGATCGATTCTTACATAACGAGAAGGTTCTGATATAAGAATGAATGACTTATCTAGATTGGTGAAAATAAGATCCAAAAGTCGATTGGAAGTATTGCGAATTGTATTTATTTGTGAAACTGAGCAAAGGTGCATGACAGAAGATAAACTTAAAAGGTGGGAAGTCGAGGTAGAAGCAATCGGGTAGTCTGAATTGGAACACCGTTGCATGAGAGGAAGGTTGAAGTCGCCGCAAACTACAACATATGAAAATGTATGACTATTTAGTATGCGGGAAACATTTGAGTAGCAAGAATCATACGTAGCTAAGTTGTAGTTTGTCGGCATACCTATATATGCAAGCAACAAGCATTACAATAGAAGAAGAGAGATTGATGCTTACCATAACACAGTCAAAAGTCTTCTCAGTTGAGGTGTACAAAAGAGAGCAAGTATGTTTATTATTTACCGCGATTAATACACCCCCGCCGTCTGCTTTACCGGTGAGAATACGATTACGATCGCAGCGGAAGATAGTGTATGATTGTAGAATGTCGGAGTCGCCTACGGTAGAATCGAGCCAGGTCTCACAAATACAGATAATGTCATGGCCAGAGGTTATAGCTGACAAGTAGAAATCCTCCAGTTTGGTTCTGAGACCTCTAGTATTTTGATAATACAAAGATATGTTTAATGTTCGCGCCTTGGGTGTCGACGACGAGATGACGTACGCTTCACAAAATCCTTAACAATAAGTTCCGGAGGCCAGAATGACGTGACATATGGGATGTCGACATCATGTGACACAGTGATTTTAAAGGATGAAATAATGCGATCCGGCAGATTATCCTTTGTTAGCTTTTTGCAGCTAAACATAGATGGTCGAAAGCCAAGACGGTTGGTAATATATGAGGACAGTTCGTCCTCAGTCGTGTCATACGCAAGCCTCGAAACACAAATCTGTTTTGGAGAAGCGCACACTCGCAGAGATGGAAATGAGAAAACGCTCGTTGACTGTTGCACGATAGCGTCGCATTGCATCTTACCTCAATAGCAAAATAAATGACCAAAAATGTGTTTGACGAAATATGAATGACCATCGTGTTCATTCATTTCTGGTCAAACATATGACCTTAGTGTAATAACATAACAAATCTGTGGTAAAATTTATTTTGCAGTTTTTGGTCATACGGTCATTCAAAAGTTACCAATTTTCTGTGTGGCCCATGGTGGTCAAACGAAATGAATCGATTGGGTGCATTTAATGTACAATATAAAAATTTAAAACAATTTTATACTTTTTTGCAAATTGGAAAATTCGAAATTTAAATTAATCCGTGGAATTACATCGAAGAAAATATTTTTGATCGTAAAATTTAACTCTCGGTAATAGCTTTGAAGTGGAATAATCTGCGTGTTCAGTACACAACTCTAGTTTGGCGATCTCATCTTAGTCAAAAAATGTTGGTAGACGCACGTCGCTTCAATCATTTTCTTGACTTTTCCCGTACTAAAAGTTTTTTTTTTTCAACAACTTGGAACCTCTTGGCCTTAGTGTCAATAATAAATTCAATTACAATTAGTAATTAGTAATCCACGATTTATAAATGAAATAATATTTTTGTTCCGGAGGAAACAAAGTACATATTTGATTTTCCAATTAAAAATGTGGACAAAAAACTTCTATAGAACAAAAATGTTGTCAAATTCGACAAAAAAAATTAAAGAATGCTAAATAACCACTAAATGCATATTGAATTGAAGTTAGCTTTGGTAATTTTCTTTGGAACGGTCATACTAGTGTGATAGGGAAATATGCCTTGGTCAAACAAATGACCCAAAACCCAACTGACTATAGATCATAGGCCAGCCAAATTAGTCATTTGTTTTCCCATAGTGTAATAGGTCTTTTGGTCATTGCAAAAGTTGGACAAATTTTGAAAGCACCCACTGGACAAACTTTATTTGATAGTGTAATATGTACCACCTTAAGAAAATTTGGCGGTTGTTATCGGTTGGGACTTTTAATGCCATAATCTGGGGACCATCCCCAACCATAATCAAAAAAAAAAAATTCCGATGTAGGATTTTTGCCGACCAAATATGTCATTTTTCTTAGACTATGCAGTCGCATCTATTTCATGTTTACACGCTGTTTAGTCCAATTGTATAGGACCACTTATGTCAAATTTATATAATATGTAATAATAATAATAATATGCAAAATTACACACCTCTAACACCTTCATATTAATACAAATAGGTCTGGCTCGAAATTGACCTGTGCAATCTAATATACTTACTAAATTCTTAAAGCATCAATTACCCCTTTTAGTCCAAGCAAAACCCAAGATTTAAATTTAAAAAAAAAAGTGAATCTTTGAAATTTGAGGGATTTTGTGGGTAGCGCACTGATTCATAGGAAAACAACGTCAGGTGGTCAGGAAATTGATTATTTCAAAAACGGTAAAAACTACACCTAAATGTGGTGGATGCAGGATTTTGGTCTGGTTTCGCTTTATTTTTTCAATTGGTAGAGGTTGATTCTAAAATGTATTTGCATCGGGTAGATTTTGAATGAGCTGATTTTCGAGCTTTGTTTGGATTTTGAATTGCTTCGTTTCCTACCAGACAAACACACCCCATACTAAAATTCCTCAAATGGAATAATAACGCAATGGCCCTTAATGAAATATACTTCTCAATATTATCTCGTAATTAAGTCCTGCGACATATTTTTTTTATTTCACTTTAACTATCATTTCAACACAATATCTCAGGGATAGGATTTGCATTGTTTTCGATTCATAGCAATTCATCGTATCCCGATCATATTGTAAGCCGGTCAAGGGTTCTGAAAAGCTTTTCAATATTATTATCAATAACCGGACAAGGTACAATGTCGAACAAAATGTGAATTTAATTACTGGTGAAATTTCAATGCCTCATAAGGATAGCATTGTTTCCGCCATACAATGGCTATAAAGGGATCAGTTGATGTAATGACTCTGCGGAGCTAAACTAAAACGAGTATGTAATATGTAAATAAAATTCATATGACACTATAAAGACCCAAAAGCTTGCGGGTAAACTGAAAGCGTATTTTCCAAAAATCCTATTACGTAATGTGTCATGTTTAATTATCCGTATGGCATCCTACAGTAATGAGAATTTGTGCAATTAATGCTTGCCTGCTGCAAAATTTCGGTGGATTACTGAATGGTGGTTATTTTGGCGAAAGTTTTCCAAATAACGTGTACGAGAAGAAATGAGATAATTTCACCAGAAATTAACTGATAGCAATTGAATCGTATTATTAACAATTTGTTGAAGGTTCAATAAATTTAATGGAAATGTTGTTTTTTTACGAATATTTATTTTACAATATAATTGTTAGGAATAAATACTTCATTGGGTTGGACTACTTTGTCATCAGAATGGTTAGATATTGCTCCCCACCTATAGAGGTTCTTACTGTACGCCTTCCTTTCGGTAGAATTTCAACTGTTGGCTGTATTTGTTTGAATCGCACATTAAAAACAAAAAAAAAGTAACATGGAATATTTTATTTAATAAATTCATGGCATCTGTGACTGGCGGCACCGTATTAATCAAAAGCATCGTCTTATTAAAAGAAAAATTTAATAGCTAACAAGGATAAATTAAATGCAGATGCTTGCATTTCAAAGTCAAGACCATTAAGGCCTGAAGTAACTTGGCCCAAATTATAAAATATGTAATGTATAATTTTCGGCGTACATTGCTTCAAACTTATGTCTGATAAGCTGAAAAACAACAACAATGAAAAAGTTTCTTTACAAACATAGTCTGTATCATAATTTCCATTGTCTACGAAATTTAAAACTCCGGCCAACGAATTGAAAATCCACTTGTTCATTATAATTTTCATGGATCGGTGAAATATGCTTTTACATTTGAATAATAAAATTTGCGACTTTTCTATCATCTATCTGTACAAATTTCGCAGACAAAAGCACCGGGACGGATGAACCATCGCATCATCATAACGAGCGAAAATCCAGTGACTTTTATCAAATAATAAATGTACACTCAAATACGAAGAATAGCTAGATTTAAATATGTAAATGAAAATTATTTCGATTTCGAATTGAATTGAACTGCGACTGACGACGAAGACGCTACGATGCCTTCTCGTTTGTATTTTTACTATAGGAGAAAAATAACATGCAAAAGATACGCGAAATTTATGAAAATTATAATGAATACTGAAGAATTATATGAATTTCTCTTGATTTGCTGTTGACTTTGTTAGATCTTAAGCTACAAAATGAAATTTATCTATTCAGCAAGATATCGAAAAGAGGAGGTCTTTATCCTTGACATTTACTTTGAAGAGTTTGCACTTAACTGACTGATGTTTTTATTTATTTAAAGTTCAGCAAAAGGATTCAAGGATATTTTAATGAAATATGTGATTTGAAAATGTCATAGTTGAAGCAAAATCTTCTAAGGGACAATCTATTTAAATCAACCGAAAATAGCATCCTGACTGTTTCGAAACGACTCCAGGTGCACGTTGAATATTGCTCCTACTATTATACCTACAACGAGAATTTGAACAAACATCCAATCCATACGTACGAGGAAGCATGTATTGTCAGAAATGACACAATGGAATGTGCATATAGTCAAAGATCAGACTTCAATGACAAATGTCCTTAATAAGTCGGCACTGTAGCGTAACGCTATAATAGACGTGTGGCTCATTCGTCCACAGGGATGTGTGATGACAAAGATATGCTACTATATGCTTCACCTACAGCGATAATTGAATTGAGAATGAACAATGGGCCCATATTCTGTTTTGTGTGTCGTCGTTAGCATCGTCCCCGAAACTGGTTAGCCACAAAAGACAGAATTTAACAAGTACCAAGTGAACAGAATTTTCGATTTTCTTCTATAGCTTTTTCTATCTTTTGGCATGTTAATAATGAATTGGGGTAAAGATAAAATATTCATGGCTAGGAGAATGACTAAAAGTTGAGCGAATGCTAAAGTTTTAGTTTTGGCAAGGTGATGATATCAAGGAAACGACATGTTCGGCATGAGTAAAATGGAAAAGCATCTCTGGCCGTGTAGTCCAGTTTGCCAGCGATAAAAAAAGAAGATGATCCTTTGGCTAATAATATTTATAAGGTAACGTAAATCGCAAATTGCTCTGCAGCGTTATATGGACTGCGGAAACATAAAACTTGCATTAATAATAATGTGAATAAATCAGGAATTGTTTAGGGATAATAGTGAACATTGAACCTGATTAAAGGCTATACTAAAAGCACGAGAGATATATACAGATAAGAATATATTTGTGTTTACTCAAATAGCCACCATTTGCGGATAGACTACTCTTGTTTACATTCAAGCTTACTTTATCAGAATTTTATTATCTAGATATTGAATGGAACTATGATCATTTAGATAAACCTAAACCGTCACTTAGTCAAACACAACTTCAGTGATAAGGCGTCAAAAATAATATTACCGTTTGCATAAACTAATCTCCGACTATATAAAGTACACAGCAAAAAATATGCGGGGTACTCTATCGAAAGAATCCGATAGGATGAAAACGCAAAATTATTTCGCAGTAAACATCTTCAAAATGATTTTATTAGAAAAGAATTCCAAACGGACGAAAACCCTTAATCAAAACCTTTTACGGACATACTGCAAATATTAGCCATTTTGGTATTCTGTATGACACCTATCGGATCATTACCGATACCGTTACATGTTCAATCGAGTAGTTATGCTGGGGTCCCATTGTGCCAATTTCATCTAGAGTTCATCTACAAATTATAGGGCCCCGGGATCGAATCCCACTGTAGGTAGCATGGGCGTACCCAGGGGGAGGGTGGCAGGGAGGGGTAGTCCCCCCACTGGCCGATGATTATGGTTAAAGAATCCTTACCAATGTAGTAAAAAAATCACTGCACTGCTTGAAGGCGTAAAAATGCGAGTTTGAATACAGGCAATTCGTAAAATTTTCTACTGCCAAGGCTGTAATTCTGGAAAACTAACCAGATGCCTTCTTTGCCGCTCCATATACTGCGGCGGAATGCATTCCCGTGATAGTTTCCAGCCAGGTGGCATGGACAAATGAACGGTAGCAAGTGGCCACTCGTAACTGACGGAGGTGCAGAGGCTGCGTTCCAATACATACGTTTCACTTGTGGAAAACTAAAATATTTCTAGTTTTCAGGCCCTTGATATGCAGAACAGGGATACCTACGTGTGAATTATCATGAATCGATATCATAAGTAGATCAGAAATGTTTCCCTTTAGGGAGACTCTTTTTCATTTTGCGAGAATCGCATATTTTCATGCGTTTGATTCCATTGAGCTGCATAATACAGTTTTAACTGTCACATGAAGCCGCTCCGGGAAGGTAGTAGAATTTAACTTCATTCCATCTGAAAGGGATTTTAGTGAGAAATGGTATACAGCTTTGCCCAGTTACGGACCTTGTAAAGAACGAATCTCACATTTCCTTGTCTTTCAAGTTATTTAATCAAAATTCATTTTGTAGCGAAACCATACCAGCAATGAAATTTAGATCTCGCAAGTGGAATATGCAGTCCGAGAGAGAAAAATAGCACGGAATATAGACGGACTACAGTATAAAACCCAGAAATTGGAGGCCATTTGAATGTAATAAGAATGTCTAAACATGTGTAGGGTCATTTTTCGTTAAATGGTGTAGAAAGTAGGGATTTGGAGAGGCACTTTTTTTTCGCTCCGACCAATTTGAAACGGGGGGACC
Organism: Microchrysa polita; assembly: GCA_949715475.1. NCBI lineage: Eukaryota > Metazoa > Arthropoda > Insecta > Diptera > Stratiomyidae > Microchrysa > Microchrysa polita. Next base: position 13,154,490 of record OX454418.1, on the reverse strand, counting down.
TTAATATCGAGTATGTAGACAACTTCAACTATCTGGGTTGTAACTTATCAAAGGACGCCAACGAAACCGACGAAATTAAGCGACGGATACAACTAGCCAATAAGACATATTTCTCGGTCCTCCCTATAATTAATTCGAAACACGAAGCTCCGCGTGTACAAAACGATCATCCGACCCGTGCTATGTTATGGCTGCGAAACATGGACCCTTACCCAAGCCTCCGAAATATTGCTAGACCGATTCGAACGAAAGGTCCTTCGGCGAATTTTCGGGGCCGTTCGCGAGCGAGACCAATGGCGTATCCGATACAACCATGAGTTGTATCAATTGTACGATGAGCTGGAAGTATCGAAAATCGTGAAGCTTCAACGTCTGCAATGGGCGGGGCATGTACAACGGATGGACGACAATCGCATGCCAAAGAAAGTTATGAACGCACAACGAATTGACGGAGCGAGGTTGCGTGGACGACCGAGAGCTCGCTGGGAGAACTCCGTAGGTGAAGACGCCCACCAGCTGCTGGGCTTCCGAAACTGGAGGACAAGGTCACGTAACCGCGACAATTGGAGGTCAACGATTCAGGCGGCCAAGGCCCGACGTCGGGCTATCGTGCCACATTGATGATGATGATGAATTTGAAACGGCTCCGACTACAAATTTTTCGCTCCGCTCCGCTCCATTACAAAAATACAACAAAACTTCATTGTTCTTAGTTAATATTTATTATTTTCCGCGAATTCATCAAATCAACTTATTTCTACTCACGTATTATAGAATATGACTTAATAGGAGCGTTTTATTCGATCAAGTACAGAACAGGATAGCACCAATTTCGTACAAATTTGAACATAAAATTGAGGTGTTCTAGATAGGGTGTATGGAAACTATACACAATCGCATAATCGCACCGAAATATGACTATTAACGTCATTTCCCGCAATGTAGGTGTACCGGGAATATCCCGAATTCTTAACACCTTAGCTACCAAAAGCATTTAAAGATTTAACAAAAATGCTGCCACTCAGATCTCCGTCGGAAAAAAAATTTATGAAGTAAGATCACAAAATTTTGTCTTTGAAGCTTTTTTACACAGCTTAAACTTGCTTATTCGTTTTTTTTTCTGGAAATATCACGAGGAATCATATTTGGGTGCATTTATGCGAAAGTTTCCGGACATTCCGTATAGAACGATATTTGTAAAATTGTTATGGAAACTGCGCTGTCCTCAGTGGCGGCTCGCCCATATGTGCACAAGTGCACGTGCACCCCCTGAGAAAAAAATCGTAAGAGTACGTAATTCACTTCCTCAAATCTGTTATATCAAATCGCACATCTAGCCCGCATCGTGTCCTTATTCGATTTATAGATAAACCTATATTCCATCTAATGAATCTATGCCCATAGACATAAATGTACATACATACATACATACTGCCGACTGCTCACTGCACATACGACATGGTCACGACACTGCGACCAACAACCTGCAATCACGATGGGTGCACAATCTGGGAATTGGAGCACACGCTCTAGTTTTGGATATCTTCGCGGCTTCCGGGGCAAGGGGGTAGTGCAAAATTTACACTAGAGCTTGTGCACAAAGTTGTTGTGCACAGCACAGCGTCTTGTAAATCGTATGAGCTAAATTCTAAAAGAAGAAAGGTTGTGTCGCATACGTCTGTTCTGTTCAAATCGCGATGAATAAAATTGCAACGGTCAATTTCTTTAAAGCAAATTTAAAAAATCTTCTAGAAGAAAATAAGGTTAAAATAAAAACTCGGGAAGACCCTTCAGTTATTTCTGTAGTGCAGAGTGCAAGTGACGGAAAATAACAATTCTAGCGTGAATTTAAAGTTGCAATTTTCGCGAAAAAAAAACAAGTAGATTTATGAGAATATGTGGAATTCATGGATTTTAATGGATTTTCGTTCTGTCCAATGAACTTATCCCAAGGCCGATTTGGATTTTGACAGACTGAAAATTTAATAAGATCCATGGAGTCGCCATGTGTGTGCGGCTTAGAAAACTCTTTTGTTTTCTCTGTTTGTTGTGCGGGAGTGAAAGCAAACATTCCAGTTGACGAAAGTCTGAAATAGTCTGCGGAAGAATAATACGTATACCTATAAAAACAATAATTTCTGTAGAATTTTTGGCTTTTTTGTAGACTTTTTTTTTTTAATACATACAAACTATGAAAATGTTTGTTGCATCATATTCTTCCCGAAGTCAATACAATACATGTATATTTTCTTGTGAACCCCCGATATTTTCCACCACGAGCCGCCACTGGCTGTCCTGTACCTACTTCATTCAATTAATTCACATTAATTTAAAAGACAGTTGTTAGACCTAAAGTGGAGTATGGGGCGGTAGTGTGGTGGAAAAGGGCTTCAACTAGCACTGGTAAGTCGGATCTAGGTAAGGTCCAGAGGCTTGCCTGTCTAATTATCACTGGAGCTATTGTTTCATGCCCCACCGCTGCCCTGGAGGTTCTTCTGGATCTAACTCCACTACACATTCACATTGAAGCTTCGGCGAGGCTGGCTGTTGGTAGGCTCAGGGCCTCCAGCACGACAGTCACTTTTAGCCATGATCAACTAGGATGGTTACAAGGTAGCAATACCCTCTGCCTACCTTCGGACTACCTAGTCAAGACATTACGCTTCAACGCGTCCTTTAAATCAGCAATCTGGGCGAGGGAAAGTTGGACGGATATGTTCAGGTCCCTTCACCCCAACACTATCAGCTTTTACACAGATGGATCTTAAACTGAGACAGGCTCTGGAGCGGGCATCAGTGGTCCAGGTGTAAGCTACTCAGTACCTATGGGGAAATTAGCGTCTGTGTTCCAGGCGGAAGTACATGCAATAGAAATTTGTGCCAGAGAATGTCAGAACAAAGGATATGTCAACAGAAAGATAGCGATCTTTACCGACAGTCAGGCGGCAATCAAAGCTCTTACAAAACATTCCTTTACTTCAAAACTAGTGGGGCTATGTCAGGCAATACTTCCATCGGTAGGATCTTGCAATGATCTTACACTCCTATGGGTTCCCGGACACTCTGAAATAGAAGGGAATGAGCTCGCGGACGAACTCGCTAGGGTAGCCTCTGCTAGCCCCTTCTGCGGCCCGGAACCCTTCTGCGGTATTCCACTGTGTCTATGCAGAAACGAAATAACTGAGTGGGAAAAGACGACAGCCACCGTATGCTGGGAGGCCCTCCCAGGACTAAGGCAGTCGAAGCTTTTTGTAGCAACCTACTCTAAGAAACGCACCCTGGAGTTAGTTAAGCTCAGCAGGAACAGGGTCAGAATCATAAGTGGCATCCTTACAGACCACTCCCGTCTGAACGGGCATTTAAGAACCATGCGCTTAGTCGCAGACGCGACCTGCCGTTTCTGCGAGGCGGATGACGAAACATCCACTCACATACTTTGCCAGTGTGAAAGACTGGCGATGCGACGGGAGGAATGCTTCGGCATAACTTTCCCTCTCACAGAGGACATCGCCTCCCTTAGCATGGGACAAATTAATCGATTTATCGACAGATGTCGGTTAGATAAATTTATCTAACCTGTAGAGTGGGCAATGGCACAATAGACCACCGGTCGCAGTGCTTATGGCAAATATGCCGATGCCCTCATGTAATCTAATCTAATCTACTTCATTCAATAAAACGCACCTAATAAAAATAACAGGCGCGACAATCCAACATTGGACTAAGGCCGCAGGATGTGTTAGTGACATCCTATTTCCAAGATCTTATCTATGCTTTTTTTTTTTGAGGTAATGAGATCAGCATCACGCTCAGCTGTGTTATTACCCATAAATGGGTACTCGTTTAACATCTGAGTGAGATCATAGTCCGTCACAAGCTCGTGAGTTCGAAAAACACCATGGATCACGCTGAGATTCGAACTCATGACCCTGTGCACCGAAGGTGCGCACACTAACCGCGAGACCAGCCAAACTACAACGCACCTCATAACTAATTTATATTAAAAAGGGTGTTTCATTCATCGAGTAGGACAGGACTTTTCTGTCATGGATGATCTTGAATTTCTTAATAATGAAGAGGGATGATTATGACTAAACGCAGAACCTCTTCTTTCATCACAAGGAATTTCAAAATAATCCGAAATTTTGCAAGTCTCTCAACGAATTCTTCGTCTTTAAATCGTCCAATTCCATCAAATTTTTCGATATTTTACTTTTGAGCGGAGCGACTTTCAAAGCAAAAATCGCTCCGCTCCAGCCCACCAAAAACTGCTCCACGCTCCGCTCCAACTCCCTGGTAGAAAGTCAATCTGAACTGTCCTTTCTTAAAATTTGGCTTTAAAATGCAAAAAAAATAACAGGCATGACCAAGGTCACAGATGTGTGACATCCAATTTCCAGGATCTTAACTGTTTATAGTCCGTCACATGGGTTGTGACCCTGTGCACCGACTACTCTAAAATTTGCCCAACAATATTTTCGTGATCGACAATTTCAACTTCTAAGAAGATCATAATGTTGAAAAAATTTCGGGCTTGCCCCCCACCCCTGGCCGGAATCCTGGCTACGCCCATGGTAGGTAGGTAATGTATGATTCATTTTAGAGCGTAAAGAGGTAAATGAAATGTCGCCAACACCTATAGAGAGGTTATGCAAAACTCATTTATGAGTTCTTTTCCTGTAAAAATTGTGTTTTTTTTTCATCCCAAAAATATCGAGAATTACTTCTTTTGGTGTAATTGTAAATATTCTTTTGAGTTCAAATTATAACATCAAAAGGATAAAACCAGATCACTTTTCTAGTAAAGCCATCACATACGTTCGGAGTCTTTAGCAATACCTTGCTTCGAGTTTTATGCCGATTCGGATGCGCCATGGGTTAAGCGGGGAGGGGGTGGCAAAGGGGTGAAGATTCAGTTTTTTTGCAAATAGTATCTGGAAAACTATGAGTCTGACATTAAAATGTCCTGAAGACAAAACAAACTACACAAAATTGCGTTTGTAATGATATATAACACTCTAGACATTTTTCTCAGAAAATTATACCCTAGACCCAAAATTATTATATTGAATTTACATTTTTTGAGTTTTACATTTTGCACTGCAAGAGTTACAGTGCAAAATGTAAATTCACTATCATAAAGTCTAAAATAAAATACATAGACTTAGGTTCATAAGATCTTGTTCATATATTGCTAACAAAACTTATTTGAATTACACCAAAAATTGAAGTGCTCCGACCATTGACGCCCCCCTCACTTCTCCTAACATTTTTCAAAAAGGCATGCCTGTAGCTTTTTTTCAAATTGAGCGAGGCAGATCAAATTTGGTGGGGTGCCGAGTCTAAGCCCCATTATGGTCCCTACCAAAAATTTATACAATCCGATCAAAACTAAGGGTACCCCCCATACAAAGTGAACCAAAATTGTAACAAATTTCACATTTTTTCACTTCTAAATTCTACCTAGAATGGAAAAATAAAATTTATCTCTTAGAATGTCATTATAACAGTTTATTGTAGTCTTCTGAATGTATGTTCAAAAGTTTGCCCCAAAGCGTACACTACATGTATCAACAAATTGGGTTTGAAGGTCATTGGTACCAGTTCTAATGCTATTTACGAATATATCGAGTAACGTTTACTAGCAACCTTCAAACCCGATTTTTCATACTTGTAAGGCACGCTCTGGTACAAACTTTTGAATATACATTCAGAAGACTACAATTAACTGTGACGTTCTAAGAGATAAATTTTATTTTTCCACATTAGATAGAATTTAGAAATGAAAAAATGTTAAATTTGTTAGAATTTTGGTTCACTTTGTATGGGGGTTCGGATGGTAATAATTTTTGGTAAGGGGCGTAATAGCGGTTAGACTAGGCACCCCACTAAATTTGATCTGCCTGGCTCAATTTGAAAAAAAAAGCTACAGGCATGCCTTTTTTTTTAAATGTTAGGGGGAGTCAGGAGGCGTCAATGCAGGGAGCACTTGCATTTTTGGTAAAAATCAAATAAATTTTGTTGGTAATATAATCTTGTGATCCTAGGTCTATTTTATCAAGAGTTACAGTGCGAAATCTAAAACTCAAAAAATTTTAATTCACTATAATACGTTTGGGTCTAGGGTATAATTTTCCGAGAAAATGTCTAGAGTGTTATATATCATTACAAAGGTAATTTTGTGTAGTTTGTTTCGTCCTCAGGACATTTTAAGGTCGGATTCATAGTTTTCCTGATATTAGCAAAAAACTGAATTTTCACTCCTTTGCTACCCCTCCCCCCTTAACCCATGACGCAAATTAGTGTAACTTTTATCTGCGTATATTGGGCAATGTATTCAACAATTTGTCGTCAACACTTTTTTTTATGTTTGGGTTTTGCTATCTGTACTCTACTAAATGAGGGGTTTGGGGTTTAAATAGTGAAGTCGTAGTCTGAAAACAAAAACCACGGCTGCGTGCTTTGTATCACCTAAGTCCTAAGTTGCATGAATGGCAATGAATGGCAATGACTGGCTTTCAACATTAGATACCATATTATATTAACAAAATATTTATTAATATACATAATACCAATACGGTAATGTAGGAGTTTCTACATAAATCAAAAAAGCTTAAGGCTTATTAAAAAAAATTACATTACATTCAGAAAAAAGAAAACAAAATCGAAATGTTTTTTCGTTTTGAAATAAATTGGATTAAAAAAATATATATATCCAGACCAATTTAGCCTTCCAATTGCGAACAAAACAAACTTTCTAAAAACATCCATTTTTTCCTTTCCAAATGACTTTCACAGTAATTTCCCTTCTTGTAATCGAATCTATTCACAACACAGAAAAGAAACCTTTTTTTTTTTCTTCCAGAGCATCAAGTAAAACATCAACATTATATCTAATTATCAAGCTAATTGTACCAATTAGAAAAAAAAAATCCAGTTAGCAGCTAATTCTCTGGACCATGAAAGGTAAATGAAGTGGAAAGGTCAAATGGTTATATCAAAGTCAATTTCCGTAACTTCCTCCTGTGTTGTGTCGCTAACGAGCTTTCTTCTTCACTCACTGAACTTTCCATTCGCATCAGAAACGGCCAATGATGGTCGTACAATCTGAAAAGCATTTTGTGTTTTCTCCTTCTGCTTTTTTACACTCTTTTTGTTTATGCGAAATTTCAGTAATTTTCCGTCGGTTGGATTAGATTAGGTTGTCCTGGGCTGGATGATTATGGTTATGGTCAAGAACGTGTTCCTTGCAGCGAAAACGAATCGTATCTCTACACGCCCTGAACCATGAACGATGATGAGTGTCGCTTCAGGAAACTTTCCTTGTTTGAAAAGACAAACCTTCGAGCATTGTCTGAATTTGAATTCGTCCTGTCATTGTACATCGAAGTTCAGCTATGACTTCTTTCACCCGGAAATGACAAAACAACAACAATCACACTTGAGCTGGAACAATATAGCTATGGTTTTTGGAAGTTAATTGAATATACAGAATCAACGCTCTCAAAGTTGATGATGCTTAAGTATTTACGAAGTAATCAACGTCAAACATGGAAAAAGACAGGACTGTACAATCGAAGCTTCTGAGCACCGCTCTCCATAAACACCATACCGTCAAAACAATCATCCATTCTATTCTAATCAAGATATCATTTTTTCTGGTACGCGGCGTTCTGGGCTGTTACTATATGCTGAAGACTGTGTTGTTCTTCTGTTCATCATGTCTTCGCCATTAACTAATTGAAAAAGTTTTGCGTAAATTCTTCGAGCCTTTTGCACGAAACTTTACGCCAAGTTACTCGCCTCTTGTATGCTATTAGAGAGCTCTGAGCCGTTTAACTTTTGTTATTAGGTGAAGTAGGTGCCGTATTTGGTTGAAGGAAGTTTGTGTTTGTATTTAATTCCTAGTTTTAATAAAGGATCATATATGTAGAAGGCGGTGATGTGATGGCTGTAGTGGCTTAAAAAATAAAACATTATTAGCATTGTTTCGTCTTGACCCGTTTTCACGTTAACTGATCCGTTCCAGTGACTCGCTTCTCTAAGGGAAATGCGGTGACTTAGGGTGTCAAAGTTTATGATACATTTCAACACGCGCAGTCACCATTGCAGAGCGTGTTGATGGATTAGGGGCAACGATGAATTTATTAAAGTTCTTAATTAAATCACTAAAAGTTTTTATTGCTCCGTCAGGAATTTGCCTTTTAACTTATGGAAAATATGTTGCATGGAGGTATTCACAAAGTATAAGATGGAAATTAGACCAATTAGTCAAAAACCTGACTTTGGCTAAAGTTTTATACAATATTCATACAAGCGTCAGATTTTAACGATTTAAGTTTTTTCTTTTTGAGCTGTTGGCGTCGTTGGCGAGATGGTAAAACTAGCCATATACCTATAACTAATATTTTACCTTGCCTCGTTATTTATACCACTCCATGGCGTCGCGTCGCTCGGTCTGCGGTGTAGGCACTAGTACAATTTGTACATCTTGGAATTCCTAAAAATGTTGAAAAGTAATGTAACATCTCACAAACAAAAAAAAACATGTTGGAACGATACCTGTCAAGGAAAATGAATGAATGAAATTTACTTCGGATCATCCGTATAAATACCAATGATGATGCAAGGGGTAGCTTTGGCTGTTAAGGCGATTAAGCTTTCAAGGAAAAATTTTAACAGCATTTAACAGAATTGATATCACTTCAATCCGCCATCACTTCAAAATCCACGATTCCGTATTTTAGGTGGATATAGTAAATAAATCTGAATGTACGCACAGGACTGTTTTTCAATGCTCTTTGGTGAGAGCTTCAAAACCAAAACATATGTATATGTACATACTCTCTCTTGATTACCGTAACTCCTAGTGGAGCATGGTGCGTTGATGACTACCGAGTGTAGGGATGGGAATTAATAACCGGTTATTATGAATAACCGGTAGTTTCATTTAAAAAAACCGGTTATATCCGGTACTATTTTTGCCCGGTTATTAACCGGTACTATTTTTAAAATGGAAAAACCGAGAATAACCGGTGATTACTTTTAAAATTGGCGCACATTCCAAATTTCCACACAATATTTCAACAGAGAACAAACAGCTAGTGCACATAAGTGGCGAATCCACAAATTAAAATGTATTTAAAGCTGTACCTACAATACCTCCAAATGGCAGCTCGTCAAAAAACAGGCGTCAGCGTCGTGAGGTGCCATTTGGCAGCTGCTTACCATCTACATTAGCTACCAAATGGAGCCTGAGAATGATATAACCAAACTACTTTCATTTGGTGTGGATAAAGCTTAACAGGTTGAGTCCCGACATTGTTTCGGATATCGTCGGACGGTTGGGCTATACAAAAGTATTTCGTCCATATAAACCGAACGCCCATACAAACGGCTCAGCTTCGACACTCGAATATTTAGAAAATACCAATTTATTATTAAATTTTTATCATTTGTCGATATTATTATTTAAAAAATTTTTTTTTTTACGTATAAGGTAAACGGAACAGAAATACAGGTCCAAATAAGATGCACAACTCTGCAAGCTGCACATGCTCTCTGGTAACAATTCCAAAGGTGAAAGAAGAACGAAACTCTTGCCATAGACCGAGGCTTTCATTTCATTCCAAAACTATATCCCAAAGTTATTCCAAAAGCCATAGAAATACATGAATGTAAGTGCCCAGTATACTGAACGCGGGCTATAGTTATTGACTCAGGTGTCCAGGTAACTGGACGCCGAGACTCAACCTGTTAAACTCTGCACTCTGCCAAATCAACGAATGGAATTTTAATGAATTAATTAATTCGCCATGTATGTGCAGGATGCACAGCTTCACCATCAAATTAGTACATCGAATGCAGCTGAGTTTTTCTATTAAAATTAGAAATTCCGTATCGCCTAAATTTATTTTTTCCTATTGAAACTTGTCATTATTTGTGCAAATTTTCACATTTTTGCGCAAAATGTCCTGTTTTAAGAAATAATGCTAATGCGAGGTGCCTGGCTTCCTAATAAGTTACGCTGCGGTCACAATGCTATCTTAAATATAAAAAAAATATATGGAAAATATATAACATGAGGGCCTTTTCTTTGTTAGTCGGTTTTTAACCGGTTATTTCAATAACCGGTATTTTTGGCCGGTTAAACCGAGCCGGTATAACCGATGAGGAAAATAACCGGAATAACCGGACAACCGGTATTTTTGTCAAAAAGTCCCATCCCTAACCGAGTGTAGTCATCAACGTTACAAAGACAACTGAATTCGGAGTGTGATACGGTTGTCAGCCATACCACTTCCTAGTCGCATTGTTAGTTTATTATTCTACGATAAGACTATTTCGTATCATCTTCTTCTGAATAATACTTGCGACGAGTCGTGCCGAGTTTGGAAACTCGTTTCTCTATGAGTGTCTATTTCACAGAGTGGCGACCGAACCATCACGGCCACAGAGCACGACGATATGTACATACTAGCTGATCACATATTTATCAAACAGCGACGACAATATTTGATTATCATTACGATACAAAGATTCAAGATTCCATCTACAATAAATTAAAGCTACACTCTAGTTTGGTAGTTTATTGTAACCATAAGTGAACTACTACCATAAATATCTAACAAAGTCGTCCACTGGAAGCGTTGGAAGAAACAATGGGAGGCTTCGTTTGGTTTGCTTTTGAACATACATTTTCTGTTATTTCAGTTACTGGTCTAAATGGCGGTTTTGGATCCTTTGTTACGACTATTAGACAATCATGCGTACTGAATTCATATTCAGCAAGTCTTTCTTTGACTGTAGACTTCAGTCAAAAATTGGGTTGCTCGCTTAAGTCTGTCAGAGAAAAAATTCGCGTTTATTGAAGATGAAGAAGAGTTTCATAGCCTATCCACGTTTTCAGTGGCGTAGATAAGAGGGGGATCGAGGGGATCAATCCTCCCTCTTGGGTCACAGATTTGTTATTATTACTTTAGGGGCGTAAAACAAAGCAAATGTAAACTTTTTGCTGGTATTATTCAACGTGTGCAGTGTTTCATAAAAATGTGAAACCGTTTTCAGAACTGCAATAGACAATTTAGCATTTCCTCAAATTTCAGTTGTATATAATAGAAGCGTATCGATCAAATAGAAACACTACACCACTGGGCTTTACGATCACCTACTTACTCACATTGGATCTGGAGTTTCGCACAGGCAAGCCCTACTGAAGTAATCTAGAAATACTGCTAGAAAAATTAAATGAATGTACTGATTGAAAATTAGTTGCCGGGAAATCTTAATGTTCGGTTCAAAAATTTAAAAATAATGTGAAACACGGAGTGCTCTTCTGCAGAAGCGCAAATTCCAATGGGGAAATATATAGTACACATAAAATTATAAAGATTTCTTTAGGAGAGTGGAAAGCTAATGCGATTGAAGAGAAAACGCTGCTTTCGAATTTTTGAGCATCCCTTATTGTTTGAGTTAATCATTTTTTTTTAAGGTAAAATTTGACGAAAGGTTTTATCGTATATATCCGGGTAAAGCAAGTCTTGACTTTCTCTAGTTGTTTGCAATTTTGTTGAATTAAATACGGAGAACAATAAGAGTAATAGCAATAACCAGGATTTTTTTACTAAATCTTCTGTAAAAACATTGAAGAAGTTTTCAGAATTGAAAGATAAATAGTCTTATAATAAATAACAGGCGCGACAATCCAACATTGGACTAAGGCCGCAGGATGTGTTAGTGACATCCTATTTCCAAGATCTTATCTGCTTTTTGATGAGGTAATGAGATCAACATCACGCTCAGCAGTGTTATTTATCCCCATAAATGGGTACTCGTTTAACATCTGAGTGAGATAATAGTCCATCACAAGCTCGTGAGTTCGAAAAACACAATGGAACACGGTGAGATTCGAACTCATGAGCCTGTGCACCGAAGGTGCGCGCACTAACCGCTCGACCAGCCAGACTAACACAAAACACAAAAGCTGTACTTTATCCTCATACATATATGAGCTATCGTCTCCACAATTTTCCTTTTCTGCACATACAACTATATGATTTATTTTAATCTCTGTTTTGATGTGTTCCGGCCAGAAAAGCGATGCTAGGAGTTCCGTAACTCCGAAAAGTTTGGGAACCACTTATCTAACCCAATATAAAGCTTTGATCACAGTAGCGAAAATTTGTACGAAAATTGGAATACTGTGGATTTACTCACGGTAGTAAAAAAAACAAAACTATCGATGCTATATTTTCAGGACTCATTTTTTTTTTGTATGGCAAAATCTATTTTGCACCAAAATTTGCTCAAAATTGCTGCTATTGTGAAGTGTAATAAATACAGAAATTGTTATTCTGAAATTCAACATTTGATAACTGTAAAAGAAAAAATGAATCCCCCCCCCCCCTCTCCGAAAAGCTATCTACGCCACTGTACGTTTGTATTCGAAAAGTTGAAAAGCCATGCTCCGTCCGAAAATAATACTTGTTTGCATCTTGTTTCTTTTTCTTTGGTGATGACCGCGCCTACATTATGTTTACTTCGCTAATTAAAACTAGTGTCGCTGATTTCGTTGTTTTTTTACAAGAAAAATATAGACATTTTAGTCGAAATTTTTTAAATTTACATTTTAGGTTAATTCAATAAAAAATTATTACATATGAAAATACTGGAGACTGTGGTGCTTATCATGTCCACGTTTGTAATAGTGTGAAGTTTTCTGGTCGAGAAGAAAAAAGGTTTGTTTGTTGCGATCTTGAGGCATTTGTTTTGAGAGATTTGCAATTTTTCTTTGTGTGTTTTAGCGCAGCTATGCCATACAGGGGATCCATATAACAAAACAGGTTGACTAACAGCTCTATACATCGATATTTTGTTTGCACACGAGTCGCGATTTCCGCTTAATGAAAGGCACTGAGCAGATGCATTTATTGGTGCAGTCAAAATATCCCAATTCAGGCCTCCAAATAGAAAAAAAATAGAGTAAGGCCAATTTTTGTTGTTTTTGAATGAGTGGGCTCTCAGGAATCTACAACTGATTTTGGTAAAAAAAATTTTGGTCGGAAAGGTCCCAAAAAGGACAAAAAAGATACTCTTTAATCCTTGACCGGAGGTTGGCATGCGGGGTATCATATTAAAGGGGACGTCGAGTACATTACATATCCAGTGTTTGTTTCCTGTTTCAAGGACCCTCAAAGGAATAAATCGAGCTTAAATGGAAAATTTTCGTGTTTCCCGTGTATCTTTCCAAAGCCATAACTACGAGAATTATTCAAGTTGTCCCTACTTTTATCACTTTTCAGAATCTATACTAGCTGGAGATTCTACCATTAAGTTTGCTAAGAAAAAAAGTTGATCAAAAAGCTCTGAAAAAGGATATAAAAGGACACTAATTTCACACCCTGATCGGACGTGGGCATGTGGGGTGTCACATCAAAGAGGACGTCGAGTGCATTGCATATCCGCTGCTTGTTTTTTGTCTCAAGGACACTAAATGGAATAAGTCGGTCTTAAATGGAAAATTCCGGCTTTAGAAAGATACAGACACGGGAAACACACATTTTTTTAAGTTGAGCCAAATTTTATCCTTTGAGGGGCAAGTAACAAATGCCGGATATGGAATGTACTTGACAGCCTCTTTGATATGACACCCCACATGCCCACGTTCGATTAAGGTGTGCAATTAGTGTCCTTTTATGTCCTTTTTCAGAGCTTTCAGATCAACTTTTTTCTTAGCAAATTTAATGGTAGAATCTTCAGCTATTATAGATTCTGGAAAGTGATAAAAGTAGTGACAACTTGAATTATTCTCGAAGTTATGGCTTTGGAAAGATACACGGGAAACGCGAAAATGTTTCATTTAAGCTCGATTTATTCCGTTGAGGGTCCTTGAAACAGGACACAAACACCGGATATGTAATGTACTCGACGTCCCCTTTGATATGATACCCCGCATGCCGATCCATTTTTGTCCTTTTTGGGATCTTTCCGATCAAAATTTTTTTTAGCAAAATCATTTGTAGATTACTGGGAGCCCACTGATTCAAAAACAAAAAAAATTAGCCTTACTCAATTTTTTTCTATTTGAAATGCACATGACTTTTGAATGAAAGTTTAACATCTATAGGTATACCCCTAGCTAGCGGATGCTTGCTTCATATGAATTATCTAAAAACAGTTTAAAAGCATAATTTTTTAAAATTCATCATCATTATTAGAATCAAATGAAGATATTGCCATTGTAGAGCTGCATTATTTCTTAAACAAGACAACTACTGTTTTTTTAAAAAAAAGCAACATATTGCCGGAGGATGAGATCGACCCACTGTGAATGTATGTATGCTTGTTTTTCTTACTTTATAAAAAGAATGTCGGAATATGTCTGCTCTACAATGTAAAGATACATGTGGTGGTAACGGCTAAACCCTTCTCGATTCAAAAGAGAAAGAAAAAAAACCCTTGATTCGTTAAAAAAAAAATCACATTGTAAAATGGAGAACTCCGTAACCTACGGGGTTAGCTCTGCATTTTAATGTTTTTAAAAAATAAATATGTGTATTCAAATTTTATTGAAAACAATTTTAACCTTCGGGCGGGCGCAATGCATCTGACAGATTAAGTGACCAGTTTTTGTTGCGCCAATCAGCGATATGAAAACGGAGAGATCTGAAACTCACAGTAGCTTAATTTTTATCGATCAACTACCTAAATCTGTTTTCAGTTTCTATCTACCATATGTCTGAGGGGCGGGAGGGGATGAAATAATCTCTCAGATATATTGCGCCCGATTGTGTCATTTTTTCTTTTCTATGAAAATTTCAACTTGTTATACTCTTCACATTGCGTACACCACCAAATCGTCCAGTAGTGTGTTTTAAGTGAAATAAGCTCACCTTTTTTAAGCGGTCGACTTGTTGGAGGTTTTTTTTTAAATATTTAAGCGATTGAAAGCGGAATATTCTTAGAAAATTGAAAATGTGAAGGGTATCAAACTTTGTAAGCCAGTATTTCTTTCTAGAATTTCGCAGAACTGTTTCAAAAAGGCAATGGAACAATAAATAAGAGTCTAAGGTATACAGAAACTTTTCGTCCTTTTTTCTGCACTTAATCTGTCAGATGCATTGCGCCCGATCGTGTTAGGATTAGTATTGCGCCCGCCGGAAGGTTAAATAAGAAGAAAAATCTCCGTCGCATGGTAATAAATATACCAATTATGGTTTGGCAACTGAATTTTATACCGCTCTATTTTTTTTAATTTTCCTATCGCCTCCATAAAATAGCACCCTATTGCGGTTTTCGGAACAAACAAATATTCATTATTATGAATTCAACAAATTATATACTTATGTCACCGATGCTCATTACACTATTATACTTGTTAATAAATCAACCACATCCATAAATATTTAGCTTGTTCCCTCATAAATATGCAGGTAATTATCCGCAATGAATAGTGCTAATCAATAACATAGAATACACTAGATCAGAAATTGGTGTTGAATATAATTTCACCATTCACCATAATAATTAATGTAGGCAGTCCAGAGTCAACCCACTGTTCATTAGTTTGGACGATACATACATACATATTTTTTAAGTAAGGATTGGATTTTGTAACCCTTCTCCCTAGATAATCAATATTTGATTAAGCGCAGTATAGACCTCGGGCGGAATGAAAATGAAATTTTTGTCCGCTGCGATTTTTTCAATGAAAATGCATGCTTACTGTCGTGGAACATGTCGGAAATGATGGGGAATTCCATAAGCTACAATCCGAATATGGTTCCAAAATTTTTCTCGGCCATTTTATGTATTATTTTTCGATTCCCCGGTCATTTCACCGTGGAAAATATCTAATGACGGGGGAATCGAAAAATAATACATCAAATGGCCGAGAACAATTTTGGAACCATATTCGGATTGTAGCTTATGGAATTCCCCATCATTACGGACATGTTCCACGACAGTAAGCATGCATTTTCATTGAGAAAATCGCAGCGGACAAAAATTTCATTTTCATTCCGCCCGAGGTCTATTCAGGCCTTTAGACTGGAATTTTTAAAAAGTAATTGAATTTCAGGGGTATACAAGTTAAATCGATTAGGATTTTGGAATCAAATGTACTATATACGAGAGAAAATGAAGGATATAAATCTTAATTGTAGAATGCAAATTAAAGAACTAGTAGATTGCAAGAAATGCATGTATGCATCAATTCCGATGGTTAGATACTATGTTTGCACTTTTACTTTGTAACTTTAACACACAAAGAGGCATGAGAAATGTTCTGAATTTATTAAAATATAAATACAAAAACAGCGTCTGCATGGGTTACATCCCAACACTTTATCCAACTTGTATAAGACCTAGTTTGCCGTGCACTGAGTTCGTGATTTTACTAGGACTAGACAATTCTAAAAGCATTCTGACAGTCTGCACTTTAATTTCTAAACATCGCACGTGAACTTTTCACTCCACTGACATTTTTCATCGTTGGAGGCTAACAAAGCAACTGGTTAACTCATGTGGAATAGACAGTTTCATAGAAAATAAATCGAATCGAAAAAATGTTCTTAACTCACTGTGAAATAGGTGGAACTCTTCCTATCTTTCGCGCCCATTTCAAGGAACTGAAATGCTAGCTTTCTCATGCGTCACGCAGCATCAAAAGCATGCACGAATATGCTTCACCACGCTTGACTTCACCATCACTTGACGCTCGTGTACTAGCATGTTTAGGAAGGTAAACTTGGGACCTTTATGCCATTTAATTTCCTACACAAAATATTGGGGCTTCATATTACATAGAAACTTGGGGGATGACATAATAAATCAAATAACAAATTCAAGGGAAGTTAGCGAATTTTCGAGTGTCATAAAGACTATGACTTGACTTGGATCTACAACGATTTTTACAGAATTTGATAATTTACTGCTCCATTACATTTAAAAACATATGTTCGAAACTACCGCAATCTGGCAACAGACAAAATAGGAGTTTTTTTAATCATTCAATCACATACAAAGAAGTAAACTAAACAATGGTTTTCCTTATTCATTAGTTTTATTATTCAATATTTCCAATATTAGAGGGCCTATAATCCCACGGAGAACGAGAAATATCACCGATTAACAAGAATATACAGTTTAATGGGGGGTGTAATGTTTGAGTCTAATAAGCCAAATAGGGCTACGGACGGAGATGTCTAATTTCCTAATGTTACTTTGAATGTTTCTATAGTAAACTAGGAAGTGCGCACTGTGGCCAATATATTTGAAGTGTGTGTTCGTATCAGCATTCTCGTCTCTTTATGAACGAGGCACAAGAACTGATGGAAGTTCTTTTTTATAAAAGCAAATAAATTTTAAGGTCAACTGCGGGAATAATATACAAGCACTGCGGTTTTTAATTACATCTAAAGGCCTGGATAGACCTCGGGCGGAATGAGAATGAAATTTTAGTCCGCTGCGATTTTCTCAATGAAAATGCATACATACTGTCGTGGAATATGTGGTAAATGCTGGGTAATTCCATAAACTAAAATCCGAGAATGGTTTCACAATTTGTCTCTGCCATTTTATGTGTTATTTTTTGATTCCCCGGTCATTAGATAATTTCCACGATGAAATCGTCGTCGACAGTGAATCGGTTTGACGTTTGCAAAACTCACCACGCCCGACGAAGAATATGCTACAGAGTCGACTCATTTTCACGTTGAAAATGCATTCGGACAAGAGGGAAATTATTTTTTAGTAATTTTTAAGATGATTTAAGACGTAAAACGCCTTTGTAGCAATTTTCGAAGCTAAAATTTTAAATTCACCACGGGTTTAATGCCGTTTCATTACCGTTTCATTTTCATTCCGCTCGAACTCTATCCGGGGCTTTATTCGATTTTAATAGCTGAAGTGAAAACCCTAGTTCTTATCGATTTATCCGGACTATTTTTCTATGGGAAAATGGGTGAATTCAAATTGTAAGACGAAACCGGACGGGTAAACTTGCAAGACAAGAACCATCGTTCTTACAATCTGAAATGCACAATGCTTGTCTGCTGGCCACTACAGAAGCTCTCGCCGTCCGTTTATTAGCACAAACAAACGGACGGCGAGAGCTTTTGTAGTGGCCAGCAGACAAGTATTGTGCCGTTCAGATTATAAGAACGATGGTTCTTGTCTTGCAAGTTTACCCGTCCGATTTCGTCTTACAATGTGAATTCACCCAATATATTGCATTTCGCTAATCTGGAAAACTTCTTATTACAATAAATTTATCTGGATTATCGACTCAAAAATATACGTAGGCCACTAGAAAGGTTTTTAGATTAGGCATGTTCTATGTAGTACGTTTTCGCAAAATAAGTTATTTCCATCAGAAAGTCTGACCTTTTTTAGCATATAGCTGCTCAGAACACTTTGATGACAAGTGATACTCGTGTAAGTTACAGTTAGTTAAAAAAAGTCTCTTTAGCAAAAAAATTGAATTACCACGTGAACATTTTCGTGCAATGATTTTTTACGATTTTCAAGTTGGATTATTACAAAAACAGTGTTTCGATCAGGGATTTGGAGCGGAGCGATGGAGCGTAGCGGAGCAACATTAAATTTCGGAACGAAAGAGCGGAGCGTGGAGCGGTTTTTGGCAGGCTGGAGCGGAGCGATTTTTGCTTAGAAAGTAGCGCTCCGCTCCAAAGTAAAAAAATAAAACAAATTCCAAGAAAAAAATGATTTTTTTTTCGACGAAATTTTTCATTTTGTGGCACGATTTGATGATTTTGGACGATTTAAAGGCGAAAAATTTGTTGAGGGACTTGCAAAATTCCGGATTATTGTGAAATTCATTGTGATAAAAGAAGTTTTGCATTTAGTCATAATCATCACTCTTCATTATTAAGAAATTCAAGATCATCCATGACAGAAAAGTCCTGTCCTGTACTCGATGAATGAAACCCCTTTTCTAATTTAAATACGTTATTAGGTGCGTTTTATTGAATCGAGTACAGGACAGCGCAGCTTTCATAACAATTTGACAGATCTCGTTCTATACGGGATGTCCAGAAACTATCGCATAAAGGCACCCAAATATGATTTCTCGTGATATTTCCAGCAAAAAGGAGTATAAAAAAGCCCGAATTACTAACTCTTCAGCTACCACAGATATTTATAGGTTTTTCAAAAATAAGTTTATTCTATTCCCTATAAGTTGAATTGATGAATTAGCGGAAAATAATAAATATTTACTAAGAACAATGAAGTTTTGTTGTAGTTTTTTAATGTAGGGGGGGGGGGGGGCGAACGAAAAAATGTTAGTCGGAGCGTAGCGGTTTCAAATTGGCCGGAGCGGGAGCGGAGTGGAGCGAAAAAAGTGTCGCTCCAAATCCCTGGTTTCGATCGGTTTCATTTTGCATTCAAACGTGGGCGTAGTTCACTCAAGGATGAGTTTCGTGAAGGTTGGCCGTGCGTGAAATGATTACGCAATACCGGCATGTGACATACCATGAAATAGAGGCATCCTTGAGCATTTCTCCCCCAGCCATAGATTCGATGCTGCATGAACACTTGGCCGTAAAAAAGGTTTGTTCCCGTCGGATTTCGCATAATTTGACAAAAGCTCAAAAAAAGACTCGTTTCGATAGTTGCCGAAAAATGATACAAAAATACCATAACGGTGCATCAAACTTTTGTAGCAACCCTCATATTTGTAAAATTAGGGATAATGATGATGCTGGTTTGAATTTAGCAATTAGAGAGTTTTAGCATGTCGTACAATATATACTGAGCTTTAATTAAACAGTGCCACACGGTAAGCGCGAACTCTTATCAAAATAAGTATTGTGTTTGTTGCGTGAGTTAACGGTACTTCAGATAAAAATCATAGTCATTTGAATTGCCATTAAATTCAGTTTCTGTAAATATAACTTTCATAGTTGTAAGTTTCATACTTTTTGAGAAAATTTAATTTGAGTTCGAAAGTGGCGAGTGGCCCGATTTTTGCGAAGCTGAGTGTAGTATAACATAGTAAACATCCCAAAGGAATTTTTTTTAGCCACATTCTAAATCAAAATTCCGCTTGCACTTTTGTTCAAAATCTGTTTCCATTTTATTTAATCGGAATAAAGTTTGAATTTTAAAGGGGTAGATTTTTATTAACACTAGGAGTTACGGTAATGAAAAGAGAGAGAGAGAGATTTTTAATGGGATGAATTTGATCAGGTATTTTTTTTATTAAGTTTACAAGCTGTGAGAGCTCGCTTCGCTCGCACTAACATTCCCTCTCAAATGGAATAAAATTGAAATACTAAATTCGATTTAAAACGAGACCGAGGCTAATTTCGGGCGCGGCCGAAATTTGGATACCCTTCGCTCCCCTTGGGCTAAAAGTTTTTTGGGGCGTATCTATGACTTGTGTTTAGTCCTCCCCGCTTCCATGCTTTTCCTTGAATTTTCACATAAGTGCCGTGGCGAAGATTTAATGGGAGAAGCGGGGGATGTGGGTTTCTTAGAAGAACCAAAGAGGGGGGGGGGGGTTGTACGGCAGCCCTACGAACGCATGGCCTTTCCATAAATTTTTACGTATGTTTGTGGCATCAATTAAAACACATTTCTATGAGATTTGGTTGAAAATGGTGGATACATAAAAAAGTTTTTCTTCGAAGAACCTAATTTTGGGGTTGGGTTTATATGCCAGCCCCACGACCCCATAGTCCGATTTCATTTATTTCCACGTTTGTTATGTGGCATCAATAGAAATATAATTTTCTGAGGTTTGATTGAAATTGGTGTGCAAATAAAAACGTTTTTTCTTTGAAAAATTTGATTTGGGGGGCTAGGTTTGTATGGTAGCCCCATGACCACATGGTCCGACTTCATCTATTCATACATATGTTTTGTGTCATCAATAGAAACACATTTGTGTGAAGTTTTGTTGAAATTGGTGTATAAATAAAAAAAATTTCTTAGAAGAACTTATTTTGGGGAGCTAGGTTTGTATGACAGCCCCATGACCCCATGGTCTGATTTCGTCAACTTTTACATATGTTTTGTGATATAACTTGAAACACATTTGTGCGAAATTTGATTGAAATCGATGAGAAAATACAAAAGTTTTTCTTAGAAGAACCTAATTTGGGGGTCTAGGTTTGTATGGCAGCCCCACGACCCCATTGTCCGATTTGGTCGATTTTTACATATATTGTGTGTCAGCAATCAAAACACATTTGTGTGAAATTTTATTGAAATTGATGCATAAATAAAAAAGTTTTTCTAAGAAGAACCTAATTTTGGGGGTTAGGTTTGTATGGCAGCCCCACGACCCCCTTGTCGGATTTCAGCGATTCAAACATACAAGCTGCCTGCAACAAAAAGAAGCATGTGTGCAAAGTTTCAGCTCCATAGCTTTTAAACTGGCCGAGCAAAACGCGTCGCAACAGACAGACAGACGGACAGACGGACAGACGGACAGACGGACAGACGGACAGACGGACATCGTCTAATCGACTCAGCTCGTCACGCTGATCATATATATACATATTTTATATGGTCGGAGATGCTTCCTTCAATGCGTTACAAACTTCATGACAAAGTTAATATACCCTTTCACTCTATGAGCGAAGGGTATAAAAATAGTAGAAGGGTGCCTAACGGTATGAAATATACTTAATTTCTAGTAAATATTTTGACTGTTAAATAAAAAAAAGTTGCTGATCCGGCGAAATTCGTATCGCCCCACCTTTTAGATATGATGGTTTTCGGGTGGGGCAAAACTGCTGAAATCCGCAAATTTGTTCAGGAGAAGTTTCTCATGCTTCTCCTGAACAAATGCCTTGCCTTTCTCCTGAGCTGCCATGATGATTTTTTCTTGGCCGATTTTCCAGGTGGGGAAGTTTACTGAAATACGAAAATCCTTTTAAGAGGTGACTTCGTAATTTTGTGTCTGGCGTCGAAGAGTTATTCTTATTGCTAGGGTTGGAAACCATTCAAGGGAGAGTGTTGTAATGTTATTACACACATAAACACACCAATCCGCTGGAATCTTTTGACTGAAATCTGGTAATTCCTTCAAGGAATACAGAATGAAATATACGAAAAACAAATCGTTATAATTTTGTTCATTGTGATTTTTTGCATGTTTCAATATTATTTTGACATTCAGGGAGAGGACTAATTTGGCAGGAAAATCTTTCGAAAATCCGCCAAGAAGTTCAAACAAAAATATGTGAAAAAAAACTCATTGTGAATTGTTGCTCGTTGTGAATTGTCTGCTTACTTCAATAGAAGTATAGATATTCTGGTCAGATCTTGTATAGGCCCATAAGGTGGGGTCAACTTACTGAAATCCTGTAATTCGTTTAAGAAACACAGAAAGAAGTATAAGAAAAAAAATGTCTTCATAATTGTGCGCCATTGTGAATTTTTCATATGTCTCGATGGTTGTCCTGTTACTTTGGGTGGATACCAATCCTGCGGAAGAAATTTACTGAAATCCGCTCCTATGTTAAAGAAATGCACGCAGAAATAGGTGAAAAGATGTTTCAATAGTTATTATATGCTATTCTGACCAGAGGCTATTCCAACAAACCCAAAATCATGAAAATCTGTCCAGCCGTTCTCGAGTTATAAATGGTGTAAATAACACGACTTTCTTTTATATACATCCTTCTATATATATATAGATATAGATATATATCCGAAATCGGTTTGAATTACAATATTTAACTTTGTTCAGAGGTCAGTTCCAATTATGTATGTATAATCCGCGTAGCAGCCTCCACTGGCCACATAAACCTAAAATATGACGTTTCAAATTTTCTGCAATATCAAGAATCATACGTAACGTGTTCATACATACCTAAAATATTATACTAATACATTCTGGCAGCTTCGCAGGTTCGATGAGAACAAAAATGTAGGTATGCCTGAAAAAGAAACATTAAAATAAATAAAATGCATTTACATACATTAAAAACTTTAATAGACTTCTTATTTGTATTTAAACAAAAAAAAAATACCCCCAAAAGTGCTAATCGAAAATACACCACTCATCGCCACAGGACATGAACATGAAGAGCGGACAATAATGTTCTGTTTTAGCACTCATAAAATGAACATTTATTCCACCATATATGACTCATAATATTGCTTATGCTCGCACGATCCAAATTAATTTAATTGACTAAACAGCCCGTTACAATTAAAACATTTCACCTAATTTTTAGAGCCATTTCGTATTTTTCATCATAATTCAAGTCTATAATTAAATTTTCATTTTGCCCCGCATGCGATCCGTACCCTGTCGTGGTCCGTAAGGCCGTCATACACACGTTTTTCAAAACAAACCCATCATTTTCACTTTTTGTGTCTACCTATACATAATCTCAACATCTGCGCTACTAAATCTTTATCCGTGGGAAATGCATATGTACATTTGAACATACATACATACATTGTACATAAGTATGTATATAGTTTTTTTTTTTAATTTTTCGTACTAATTTTAGTTCAAACAAATTAGATTTTTATGTGTAGCAGAAGAGAAGGAAAATTTGTTTCAACGTGAAAATTGAAAGCAGAAACATTTTATGTAAACATTTTCAGGAGTAAGGAAGAGTTTATTTTTTCATAATCATTCGAAAATAAATTGAAAAAGTTTAATCGATGATTTTTTCGTAGTTTAAATGTTGAGTGAGTTTGATTAATCAGCAGGTGAACATTTTGAATTTGGCATCTTTTCCCACTCCGACAAATATGTGTTGAAAAATGTTTTACTCATATGTATTTTTTAGGTATGTATTATGTATTTTGAAAAAAGCGTACATCAAAATGTCAACTAAATTAAAATAATTTGAATAACCTATTTCCTGAAATCAACTTAAAATTTAATCAAATTCATCAACACACTATCTAAACAGAGAGCTTAATATACAATTGAAATGCATCTTGGGTACTATCTGTACTTAACACCCGGTACCGGATATTGTCGAAATTGCAACATCCAGCATCTTCTATCTACGACTCTGCGAGTGCTATGAATGACAAATGTTTATTATGTATTTTGTATTCAATTATATTCAGAAGCTCTTGCCATACGACTACGATTTGCCAGTGGCACCATACGTAATCTGCTTCCTACTTATTTATCTATAAATCTTATAAACATATGTCGGTCAACATCTGATTGCATAATAAGACGAAGTTCGTGATTTCTATGGTGTGGCTCGTTTCATTCGACGATAAACTCGAAGAGATGTTATGTTTGATTACAGAGGATCATAAAATGAGGGAACTCCTTTAAGTAATATGATACATATACATTTTCTCTCCATCATAGTAATGATTTCGTTACATCATCTCCACTTATAGTCTAAGAAAATTGGGCCAAAACATGGCCATCGAACGGCAAAAATCCTATATCGGAATTTTTTTTGATTATGGTTGGGGATGGTCCCCAGATGACGGCATAAAAAGTCCCAACCGATCGTGGGTCCGCAACCTTAAAAAAGGGGGGGAAAGGAGGACATTTTTTTGCGATTATTTCAAAAACAGCAAGAGATACAGAAAAATGGTCTGAGGACGAAAAAAACTACATAAAATTATCTTTGCAATAATATATAACACATTAGAGTTTAATTGAATATTTCGCCGTTGGACTAGAAAATAAATAAGAATAATTTCATTTTAGGCCTTTTTTAAAAGCTCCATAACTTTTGAAAAATGCTCCTCCAATCGCAACAAACCAAAATTTAGCACTCGGCTCCAATTTCGGAGGGAGTTATGGACATGCCGTTTTGACAAATTTAAATAAGGGGATAATAGGGGTCCTTGACCGGAGCGACTCAATGTTTACCTTAAAATGATCTTGAACTTATTGTGAATACTTATACAGAACTATACAGCTGAACTAGCATTCTTTCAAAAGTTATGGAGCTTTTAAAAAAGGTCTAAAATGAAAATATTCTAATTTATTTTCTAGTCTAACGTCGAAAATTTTAATTAAACTCTAATTGCATATTATTGCAAAGATAATTTCATGTAGTTTTTTTTCGTCTTCAGACCATTTTTCTGTATCTCTTACCGTTTTTTTAAATAATCGCAAAAAAAAAAACAAAAAAAAGCCCCCTTTCCCCTTTTTTAAAGGTTGCGGACCCCCAATCTGTTGGGACTTTTCATGCCATAATCCGGGGACCATCCCCAACCATAATCAAAAAAAAATCCGATGTAGGATTTTTGCCGACCAAATATGCCATTTTTCTTAGACTATTATAAAAGTGATAAATAATATTGTTCTGAATAAACCTAACGTCTGGCGCTGGTGTGTGATGTGATTGAGATAGCTTTCTTGATGATCGTCCATGGAGAAGTTTAACGAATGGGGCGAAAATTGCTACTGAAACTGACTTTTAGTCGCATGTGTAAGATGTTATACGTACTCGTATATTCTGAGTAAATGGACGTCTAATCTTTCACTCAGGGTGTCTAATTGAATAAACCATATAAAGTGTTTCTAATGGAAAAATGTCTGGTTGTGTTGTGTCTACTTCGTGCGGACATGATAGGGCCACAATATACGAGGTACGGGGTACGAGGTACTATAGGTGCAAATGCAGGATTTCCCCAAGGTCAACTTCAACCCTGAAGTAGATGATAGCGCATATTGGTATCCTTACAAAATAAATATATTTAAAAAATTCAGTCAGCCATTTATACAGTTATACACAATCGAACGAATGTCAAAATTTTAGAAATATATATCAATATATTCAGCTAGCCAGATTTGTTGGGGCGTCATTTAGGCGTGAGCGTGAGTTTTTTTCCAAATTGTCTATGGCCTTTTCAAGATGCAAACTCCTTGGCGATACTTAGATGGGTAGAGAACCACATTTTTATAAGGACAGCTTATGCTGTAAATCCCTTGAATTGTTCATACCTTACGTGCAGAGAACGGAGAGAAATTAATCGTCAAAACAAACGGAAAATCACATTAAGCTGAACGATTTTTAGTTTAATATGGCGCCTAACGCAAAAACTTTTAATACAACAATAGTAGCGCGTTTGAATTAACTCATTGCCGGACACAACGCCAAAATTTGACACGATTTGTATGTCAAATGCTCAAAATTGGACGTCTATAGACGTTCTGTCCGGGAAAAGGTTAAACGAGTAAGAAATAATCCAGCATTGGACTAAGGCCGCAGGATGTGTTAGTGACATCCTATTTCCAAGATCTTATCTGCTTTTTGTTGAGGTAATGAGATCAGCATCACGCAGCAGTGTTATTTATCCCCATAAATGGGTACTCGTTTAACATCTGAGTGAGATCACAGTCCGTCACAAGCTCGTGAGTTCGAAAAACACCATGATCCACGGTGAGATTCGAACTCATGACCCTGTGCACCGAAGGTGCGTGCACTAACCACTAGATCAGCCAGACTACATACATACATACATACTACGCGTTTATTTTGAATCATTGTAATATTAGAGAGTTTTAGTATATCGTATGGAATAAAACGACACAAATTGACATTCCATATAAAAATTCGCTTGCTTACCGTATACGAAACAAAATATCTTAATTGTGCATGTCCCAAGTAGGCATGGGTGTATTTCCGTATATTTGATGCTCTGGAAATAGTCGAAATTGGCGAAATAATTTGTCGTTTTTACACCTTCGCCTACTTAGGACATGCAAAATTGAGATATTTTGTTTCGTATACGGTAAGCAAGCGAATTTTTATATGGAATGTCAAATTATGTCGTTTTATTCCATACGACTTGCTAAAACTCTCTATTAATTTTTAAAGGTTTTTTTCGTTCAATTCGAACGCTTTCGCATTCAAACTGACGTTCGGCTCAAACGATTTCAATTGTCAATATGAACATTAAAACATTACGGCCACGATTTCAATTGTCAATATGAACATTAAAACATTACGGCCATTTCAATATTGCGCGTCCAAAATGAAAGAAATATAATCAATTGGAACGCGGTGGAAGTTCGTTCTTATATGCTCAAAATGAACGCTCGTTCTATTGATTGGAAACCTGTTTGTGTTTGTCCCGGATCCGGGACAGTCCAGTATTCCATAATAAAAGAAATAAATTTAAATTGAAGTATTTTTTATTTGAATAATATATACATACTTATGTTTATACATATGTATATTAAATAATTATAATATTATTTATGCATTTAAAAAAAATGTCTACACTACTGTAATATTTGGGGAATCATCCCACAGCAAACATCCAAGGAACACGAATGATAAAATGGCGTAGCTGGCTTAACGAACAGGCAAGATCTGTGGAGTAAACGAAAAACATGGAATTTTAGATTCATAAATGCTTCTATTGCTTCTCTTAATTAGCTGACTTCATAGATTAAAATATAATTTTACTTACCGAATATTGCAGTGTAAAAATCAGAAGAACGCATAACGGAGTTGAACCAGAACAATAACGATGGCGATGACGCTGCCGAAAAGTAGCTCTGGAAATTAAAAAGAAAAAAATCAAATTTGAAAACTACAAATGCGTCTCCTATTTAGTTCACATCATAAACATACAATTTTACTTACCGAAATGTATTTCCAAATAAAAATGATTCCAGACACCACCGCACACTACTGTAAAATTTGGGAAATCATCCCACAGCAAACATCCAAAGAACACGAATGATAAAATGGTGTAGCCGACTTACCCAACAGGCAATATCTGCAGATTAAACAAAAAAACATACATACATAGCTCACTTCAAAGATAATTACAATTTCACTTACCGAAATACTATGTCGCATTAGAATTTTTCACCGCGAGCCACCACCGACACCGACCACACCACCGCCACCGACAACACCAGCGCACACTATACTGTTAACCGTTTTAACTACGATGCACGAATGGGCTTAAAATTTGAAATCGAACCTCAAACAAATTCCAGAAACGGGATATCTAGAAATCACCAGATCAACCGAATATGTAATGCATTTGTTTTGACTGCAAACGTGCTCGCATTGACTGAATTGAACGTTCAACGTTCGGTGTATTCAAAATGACTATGTGCGCGTTCGGTTTAAACGGTAAAAATATTGTTCGTTGTGCATTAAGTGAATGGTAAAATGACTGCGTGTGCAATCAAATCAAACAATAAATCCAATTGAAATGAATCTATTAAAACGATTGTCGAAATTGATTTGCGAAAACGTTCAAAATGATTAATTTAATATTTAAACTGAACTGAAAGCCATTCAATAGCATATTGATTAAAATAAACGTTATTTTTCAACGCCCGAATTTTCCCACGTTCAGGTAAATTTGTTTAAATTGAATGTTTTTCCTTGTCAAAGAAACAGAAAATACTCATATTGAACAAAATTCATTGAAAGCATCATTTAAAGACAATGCGCGTTTCAAATGAATATGTTTTTTTTTTCGCTCCGTGTAGGTTAATTTTAGCTCGAATTCATTCAAAGTGCATGTTCTGCAATTTGGTAAAATTGGTGCAAATTATGCCACAATCGAGCCCAAATTAACTTTATGGTATTAGAAATAATGGAGCTAGAATAAAATGATGTAAAAAAGATATTATTAGTCTTATGATCCGGCAATTTTTAAATGAATCGTACAAACACCTCACCTTGACAGAAGTTGGAGAAAATTGAGATAATTTGTTTTTTCGATCAAATCATAAAAATTTAACTTTGAAGCTCTGTAAAAGCCAAACCACCTATCCCATTTTAGTGCGGTTATGTTTATTTTTTAGGTAAATAGCTATTTTAGCTATTTTAGTTTTTAAAGTCTTTTAAATGCCAGTGGCCACCAAAGGGTAAACAATTGGGGATATGTTCGTGCATACCTTTTTTTGCTGCAAATTGCATGAGCAATCATTTTCCGGTGCGTTTATGTAGTAGTTTCCGTACAACATATACTAGTATAACGAAATGATCAGGATCGCTCCCTGATTCGAATAAGCCATGGCCGTCTTGACTGTCCGCCATAGGATAACTCTTTAAATGATGAAGCTAGCTATTTGGAATTTCGGACATACATATGTCTGTATTGGTATTATTGAACGGTATTAAAAATGGTCCAAAATCGGACCTACGGTTCAACCTCCCATACAAGCCTATCACCTCCTTAATACTTTTCATAATATCAAGAGAATATCACTACCGACCCGAAACTTGGCAAAATGCCTATAGTTGGGATTGGGACATACCCTTTATATTGACAAAACTATGACCATTTATATTTTTCGATATAACGTTGCAAAAAAGATAAAAATTTGGACCAATTGAAATGAAATTGGATATTTGGGTTTTTAGGGGTTTTTAGAAAAAAAATTTTTCCAAAAAACCCTTATGAAATCGATTTTGTCTGTCCGTCCGTCTGTCCGTCCGTCTGTTCACTAAATAACTCGCGAACGGCTCAACCGATTGTCATGAAATTTGGTAGGAATGTGTAGAATGGTTACAGTCTTTGGCACATATACCTTAGAAGTTGGTAGGAAGAAGATAAGAGGGTGTCCCGAACGTTTGAAAAAAGTCGCCTTTTTTAGTTTTTATCGGAGATTGACATATGGGTATTTAAATCAAAGAACTAAACGAGTACATCTCACATCAGTTAAAATTTTCCAGTTTCGAGTAACGGTAAAAAAGTTATTGGCGTTCAAAGTTAAACTTCCTTTTCGACCTCCGTTTTTCTAAACCGTTATAGGGATCAATATGAAACTTTGCACAAAGATTGGTCAGTATGGCTTTATATACGTCAAATATTAAGACTGTTGACTTTTGCTAAGGAAAAGTAAATAACAGTAAATTTGTAAAATTTGAATTTGATCGTGTGTAGCCCCTTTTAGGTTTCTAAATATGAAAATTCTGATTGGGATTTTTAGAAAATTATATAGGGAATATGTCTACGAATTTTCATTCGAATATCTGTATCCAAACCGGAAATATAGCCAAGTTAGTATTTAGTAAGGGCCTTTCACAATGCAAGGCAAGCCTCTTAAGCATTTCTTCAATGCATATCTTTTAACTTGATGAAACAATGAACATGAAATTTGGTGGATATATGTACATAGAATGGTAATAGTGTTTTCCACAAATATTTTTGAAGTTTGTAGGACCAAGTTAACAGGGTGTCCCTGAATAGCTGCAAAAGTATACTTGTTCAATACTCATAGGAAAGCTTGCATGGGCTCTTATGTCAGGGGACACAATGGAATCATTTCATATAAGTTGCTTTTCCTTGATTAAAAAAAGAGTAACAGTAGTTTTACAGCCAATAATTCAGTTCATATATAAAGCCAAGCCGGCCTTACGTTTGCCTGAGTTTCTTTTTGCTCAAAGGCCATGAGAAATCTTAAATCCAAAAATTCCTGTAGATTTGCCTTGGAGTACCTACCTTTCATTCATTCTGGAACGCGTTTATTTAGACCAATCCAAAAATAGATTTACATGAAGCATTCCATTAATGCTGTGCACAATTTTTATCTATTGCTTATAAAATATATGTACAAAAAATATTCACTATGCATCAAAATTCTAAAAAACCCTCGTATTGCGGGTGCAGCCCTCTGTACGCCGGTATTTTTTGTATTCTTCCTAGGTCTGTGCATAGAATATACACTCATCGTGCTATCCACACAATTAGAATTCGGTCTCGCTTTCAACGCTTACGCTAAGACTAAGACCTAGCTCCTGGGTATACATAATCTGCGCAATTTTCCATCCCCAGTATTCCATTATGTTTCCAAGGTTTTATTGTACATACCTAGTTAATCCGCGTATTAACAGCACAAAATTAATTCAAATCTGCTCATTATCAAGTCCTTTTTTTTCTTGACTCAACTTATCATCTCTCTCTTTGTGATTAAATGGATTGCGGAAGATTTACAAATTTTGCATAATGTATGAAACATTTAAATTTATAAATTCAGTTTCTTTTTGCGCGTATAAACAAAGCAAAACACCAGTCGTATAATTTTAAAAAAACATAAAGCTAAAGCTGAAGGACAATGTGCGTAGAAAATTACAAGAACCGCCTGCTTCAACATCCTTTGTTTGTTGATTACTATGTGAATAAGAACAAGATAATGGCTTTGACGTTTACGGCCGGTTTGTAGCATTCAAACCGAATGCGAAATGATGAAGCAATAACCTTCAAGTTGATTTTAACGTTTTACTACGCTGAAGAAAAAAAAATTACTCAAAGGTATGGTCAGTTGGTGAGAATATTTTATGTCGAGGAGAAAGAGAGAAAATGAAAAAAGGTGTGTTTTCGGTTCAAAAAATGTCGACAAAAAAATTCATATTAAATTTTCTTCACTAACCTCAAGCGTAATTACATTTTATTATCCTTTGGATTAGTGTTGAAGGTTCACGATTTGTCGCCGTTTTTCTTATGACTGGCGTCCCATAGTCTCGGGGCGTTTTAGATTTTTGGCTGCCGTCGCCGCCCGTGCCGGCCGCCCTGTACCCCTGTCATGCCGCAAGCCTTATTTTATGCATATTAATGAGACTTTTTTCTGTGGTTGAGTAAACGGACATTTATGAGACTTTTAATTTGATGAAAGCTTCGTTTTATAGTCTGCCAAGTTTGAAGGATTTGTTATGTAGTTAGTCTTGTCTGTTGTCTTGTTTCGTTGGTTGTGTGGTGAGATATTAAATGTTTGTTGGGATGTATTTTAATTTTTGGCATTTATTTTTCGTATTAAATTACAGTGAATGTAGAAAAAATTTACTTGCTTTCGTTTTTTTCCGGTAATTTGATATGTTCACACTCTTGTAACCCAGTTATAAATAATGTTGAAAGGGAGTGGATAGAAAAAAAGTACGAATAATCAAATTTATAAATTTTCGGTGGCATTATCATAAGTTAAAGGTAAAAATTCTAAACAAATCAAATTAAATTTTTTTTTCTGGTTTAGATTTAGTCAAGGAATCGAAACCATTCTGATGTTAGTCATTAATTATATTAAAGCATCCAGCATGTGGAAAACAATTTTAAATTAATTAATTAAATTATGTTTTCATGAAGAAAAGAACAAAAAACATTTTTGATGGCAACTGTTTTTATACCAAGACCACAGCCAAATAAGTACACAGATAGTTCACGTAGTACAAATAAACGGCACCAAAAATTTACATTATTTCAATCGAACGAAGAGAAGCTACACGTTGCCTTGCAATTCGTACCTCCATGCGAAGAGAGCTCATTTGTTCTCTTCAACAATCTATGTGTACTCCGCGTGGTGCCGCGAGTATGCCACGTAGTGCTGTGTAGTCCCATGTAGGTCGTGGATGCCGGAAAGATATTTTTAGCTACATTGCGGCAACGTTGATTGAGAGAACGATATACAAATTTAGTAATCCTCTCAATTGTAAACAACTGCCGTTGTCATGGAGTACGCGTTGTAGATGCGAAGGTATTCATAGGTTTGTAATTATGTGCGTATCTATTGCATTCTTATGATTGGCAAAGCAAGCAAAAATGTATTTCTTATTTGGTGATGAATTAGAAGGACGATGGATATCATTTTTCATGAAATTTTAAATGGATTTTTTTTTTTCATGTGATTTTTTAATCGAATTTTCAAGTACAGTCTTGACTCGATCATCCGGATTAATTATTGGAAGGGGAAATCCGGACCAAGACCAAAAATCCGGATAAGTGCAATCATTTTTTTTCTGTAGAAAAACCGCCGAAACAAATTAAAAAGAGGATAAAATATCGATAAATGTATTTTTAAAAGTAGTCACCGTGTTCTTGCTCAAACTGCCCCATAAGTAAGTACGAGACCAAATCTGCCATTACACCTTGAACATCATAAATATCCGGAGTGTAAAGTCAACATTTCCTGCCAAAATCCGGACTATAGAATACATGGTGGAAACTTTTAATGATCCGGATTAAAGGTGATCCGGGTTACCGAGTCAAGGAAAAAAGTATCGCGAAAAGGAAAAAAGAAATTCTCACATTTGATGAGTGTATTGCGTTTTCAAATTTCATAGTGATTCGTAACCCTAGAATCGACTACGCACCATCATATTTATCCCGTTTCGATGAAATTGTTCATGATCTGATTTTTCGTACGGTACTTACCGTGCCGATGTACTTACTTTCCGGGTACACTGCGGCTAGTCGAAGTAAGCAGGATAATTTTTTTTTATTAGGTAGCTAATCAACGATAAGTCTGTGTCCATACAATTACAATACGTAACGGGTATTTTTCTATTTCAAATAAAATTACAAAAAATATTGACTAGGAAAAGGGCTCAAAATTGTTCCTCATTTTAGAATGATAATGATGTATTTCGCACTCATATAAGGATCGCCTATCTTCTTCTCTGCACCGTAACCCCTTGTGGGCATGGTGCCTTTACTCAGCCGTTTATAGGCTATTTCGAGTCAACGTTACATTGAATATAGAGGAGTGTATATCATGTTGCAAGCACTATATATTTCCTGGACCACGCCGAGATCGCCTATACAATGCAGTTAATTTCATACATATAATAAAATTAATCAAGGGAACTCCGGGAGAAGAAATTCCTAAATTTATATAGGCGAAATGAAATAAAACCCCTGTTGGGGGTCGCTCTGCCTCTAGTAGGTATATAAAAGAGCTCCTCATTCATTAAACCCAGCTTTTTATTAAGTCTAGAATATACATTTTATGATTCGAATACATGTTTTGAATTATGTCAACGTTATGTTTTTATTTATTACATTTTAAAATGAAATGTATATTATATCTCCTTCCGAAAAACACTGAATTGAGAAAAATTTATTTGTAAATCGATTTACTTACAAAATTATTCAAAATCGACGTTTTCCGTTCTAAACAAATTAATAATTGAAAATCCGTCAAATTTTGTGAATATTTTACGAAACGGTGATTTGTATGAGGCGCCTAAGTTGAGCATCATCTATTCGACGAAGCATGACCTTTCCGTACTAAAAGTACTCAACGACGATTCCTTCCTTTATTGGAAGAAGAGTTTTAGGGGGCAGAAAACGACATGAGGCTTAATTTTTCAAATCTTCCTCACATTTTTCCATATTATATTTATGAGCATTCCGTGAAGTCTTGTTTTATTTTTAGGGTCCCATCCGCAGAAAACCCTCCCAATTCCTTAATCCAATTTAATTTTTGGATTAAATAAAGCGGCAACAGATCCCGAGATTCTAAAAAGCCTATAATTTTCGGCCCATTACAGTGATTTGGACTTGAGTTTTGTACATAAGATGGCCTACGACAGGTTTAATGAAACCGCGGTGATCACATTTATATTATACAGGGTGTCCCGTTCATGGTGGAGAATCTTTTAATAGTAGATAGTGTGGCTCATTTGGGGAAAATTAATGTTCTACGAGACACCTCTATTTTGAACCGTTACAATGTAAAAGCACTTTTTGTAAATTGTGTCAAAATACCTGACTTGCCGAACTAAATCAAAATTTGCCAAACCACCAAACATGTCATCCGAGATATGACTCCACTTTCCGAAACTACATAAAATTTCCTATAAAACGACACGTCGTCCGGTACGAAGTTGCTCGTATCTTCCGAGATACACCAGTTCAAACTTTGAAGAAATTTTAAAATCGGTTTTTCATGCAAAATTCAAATGATAAAATCGTAACGGTACTTTGAACTGACAAATCTGCAAAGTTGAAAAAAGTTGCCTCATTATGTTAGCTCTCGAACGACATATAAAAATTAAGGGCTCACGATTTGAAAATTTGCGAATTTAACGTTTCAAAGGTAAAAAAATGTGGTTTTCATATAAAAGACGTTTAGGCTATTTTCAAATGAATTTTATTCATATGTATATTTGTTTTATGCTTACCAAATAGGAGAAAGAAGCGAAACCGAAATCTATTTTATTTTTAAAATAATTTCGAAGTGAAAATTAGAGATATTGTTCGAAATGTCCTCCTTCGAGTTGGATACAAAGTGAACATCTTCTGGCAACTGATGCGACAGCGCGGAGAACTTCTTCCCTATTTCTTCTCAAATCGTTGCACTCTGTTTTAATTTTTTGAATCAGTTGTTCCCGCGACGTAATGGGTTCCTTATAAACCCGATTTTTCAAATTTCCCCAAACATAAAAATCAAGAGGAGTTAAATCAGGACTTCTTGCAGGCCATGGAATAGGCCCATATCGTCCAATCCATTTCTGCTGGTATTTATCATTTAAAAACTCTGTGACAACTCTTCCATTATGGGCAGGACATCCGTCCATCTGCCACCAAATTTCTGATCGTTCCGCAACTGGAACAGCATCAAGTAAACTTGGTCCGACTTCAGTTTCCAGCACGCTATGGAACGCCACTGAATTGAGCCGTTCAGGAAGAATTATTAAGGGCTCGGAAAGGCGATCTCCGAGAACACCTATCCACACATTCACCCTAATTTCATGTTGATAACAAGAAGTTTTAGTTGCGTTGGGGTTCCGAACACCATATCGATGTATTCATCATCAGTATATCCCATATTTATTATTCGGGAACAACATATACTTTTAAAAGTTCGAAGTTATAATATTATAACACTAATAACAATTTAAATAATATTACCTGGTAAAATATTAGTACAAACACTAATTAATTTATGTAGTAATAATCATGGGCGTAGCCAGGATTTCGGTCAGGGGGGGGCAAGCGCAACATTTTTTCAACATCATGATTTTCTTAGTAGTTGAAATTTCCGGTCGCAGAAATATTGTTAGAAATATTGTTAGCAAATTTTAGAGTAGCCTGGCTTGTGGTTGGATTGGTGGTCATGGATTCCAGACTCACCGTGAACGAATTCATTTTAGGGTGCTTTTCGAACTGACGACCTTCGTGACGGACTATGATGTGGCTCAGATTGTAAACAAGTATCCATTTATGGGGATAAATAACATTGCTGGGCGTGCTGTTGATCTCAACACCTCAACAAAATGGCAGTTTAGATCTTGGAAATTGGATGTCACTCACACATATGCGGCCCTAGTTTACTGGTGGACTGCCACGCTGTTATTTCTTTTTTTGCTAATTTTAGAGTCAAATTTTAAAAATGGATATGAGAATGATTTTCTTCTGCATTCTGATTACATTCAACTGGTCTCCAATACCTGCCTTTTAGAGCGTAGTTTCTCTATTTTCAGTGCAATTTTTGTGTCTCGGACTTCATATTCCACTTGCGAAATCAGTTTGTTTCGTCATCTTAGCAAAGTAGCATCGTCAGAATATTTATAAATCTTTATTGCTTGAAATATCGTTAACGGTTTTAATAAGATTTCTTCTAAATTTATCAAAGTATTAACAGTGGCTAAATTTTATTGCTGGTATGATTCAGCTAGAAAATAAATTTTCATTAACCCTGGAAGGTCATGCTTCGTCGAATCGACTACGCATCATCACATTCATCCCGTTTTTTTTTGACAATTTTCATTATTTTGAGCTGATTTTTCATAGGTATAGCACTTACCGTCCCGATGTACTTGCTGGCTACCTTGCAGCTAGTCGAAGTAAGCAGGATAAGTTGGATTTTTGTAAATTGGCCTCGTCGAAACGACGAAGGATTAACTCTGTGTAACTTTTAGGACTCCAGTATTTCTTATGGATGGTTCGATTCGACGATAAGTCTGTGTCCATAGAACTAACTCATATGTTTCTTTTTGAAATGTGGTACCTATTTTTTCAAAAATTATGGGAAAAATATTTAAAATAAATAAAACAAGGATAAAAAAAAGGACAAATCGAGCACATTTTAGTAATTATACCGACGTTAAGTTTTATTTATCCCATTTTTAAATTTAGGGCGGAATTCATAGTCCCCACTTATACTTAAGGAAACCCTTAAGGGACTGACGCTATTCATAGTAACTCAATTAGCAAACGCTTAAGGTTTTCCTAAAGGGTTCCCTTATTCGTTCAGGTACATATCTAGTAACCTTGTATGAAATCATATAATTGTTGACATATCCTTATTGAAACACTTTGCAATTTTTAAAAAAAATTGAATTTTTAAGTACTTGATCATTTTTTATATTTTATCTGTCACTTTCAATAGATATGCACAAAAAGTAAATCGCTTTATTAAATGAGGCAATGCCCTAATAAGTGATGTCTATGAATACGAAGCTCCCTTAAGGACTCACTTATATAGAGAAAACCCTTATTCCTTAAGGAATTCGTTATTTCTTAAGTGGGGACTATGAATTCCGCCCTTAATGTTTTATATGCCCGGCCAAATAACATTGAATTTAGAAAATTTGATTTGTCAATAAATTTCCTTACAAAATTACTCAAAATCGATGTTATTCCATTCTAAATAAACTAAGGATTGAAAATCTGTCATATTTTATAATTATTTTACGAAAGGGTGATTTATTTATAAGCATGACCTTACAGGGTTAAATAACTTGAAAGACCCGCTCTGTGGCTTGGTTGAGTCGCACTCTACGATGCTAGTAGGCTAGAGGTCCGGAGATCGAATCTCGGCGTGGTCCAAAATTTCCGTACATGTGAATGAAAATATTTAGTGTTTGCAACATTATATACACTCCGAAATGAATATGCAATGTAAAGTTGACTCGAAATTGCCTATAAACGGCTCAGTTAACGCAACATGGCCCCACATGGGGCTATACGGTACTGAGAAGAGGAAGAAAAACTTGAAAGACACTAAAATATGAGACATGTTCTTTACATGTTCCCTAACAAAGCAAAGCTGTATACCATTTGTCGCCCTTTGAGATGAAAATAAGTTGAATTCCACTAACTTCCCGAAGGGGCCTAACGGTTGAAATTGTGTACTCCAGCTCAGAAGCCATATGAAATGAAACAGGAAATATGGGATCCACGCAACAACAGTAGCACACTCACAAGTAAAATGTGTTTGCTGGTACGCAGCCTCCGTCAGTTACGAGAGGCCACTCGCTGTCATCTATTTGTATGCGCCTCCTGACTGCAAACTGTCCCGATCATGGCTCCTCCGGCAGCACTCGGAGTGGAGTGGCACCTGCTGCGCTAGCAGCAGAAATTTTTTGAAAATGTTGTATAGTTCAGCGATTTTTTTACTGCATCGATAAGGATTTTTTACCATCTTCATCGACCAGGGGGGGCGACCGCCCCTCCCTGCCCCCCCCCTGGCTACGCCCATGGTAATAATAGCTCACACACTGACTGACGAGGGAAAGAACTTGCGAATAAGTGCAATTATTATTTAGAATTAATATAAATCAGATCTACGGTTAAAATAACTGTTACATTTTTGGCCCGAAACATTGTCAATGTAAAGTTTTTTCGCCCAACAAAATGAACTGTGTTGATCATGTGCAAATGATGTACAAATTTATCTTCATCATATCAGATGATTTGCATTACACGAAAACCACATTTTTTTACCTTTGAAACGTTAAATTCGCAAATTTTCAAATCGTGAGCCCTTAATTTTTATATGTCGTTCGAGAGCTAACATAATGAGGCAACTTTTTTCAACTTTGCAAATTTATCAGTTCAAAGTACCGTTACGATTTTATCATTTGAATTTTGCATGAAAAACCGATTTTAAAATTTCTTCAAAGTTTGAACTGGTGTATCTCGGAAGATACGAGCAACTTCGTAACTGACGAGGTGTCGTTTTATAGGAAATTTTATGTAGTTTCGGAAAGTGAAGTCATATCTCGGATGACATGTTTGGTGGTTTGGCAAATTTTGATTTAGTTCGGCAAGTCAGGTATTTTGACACAATTTACAAAAAGTGCTTTTACATTGTAACGGTTCAAAATAGAGGTGTCTCGTAGAACATTAACTTTCCCCAAATGAGCCACACTATCTACCATTAAAAGATTCTCCACCATGAACGGGACACCCTGTATATTAGAGAGTTTTAGCAAGCCGAAAAAATGGTTTTGGTGTAGGTACGATTCGGCATAGGTATTGAAATAGGTGCGATGATAAAATTATGAATTGTCATTGCATCGAGTTGTTCTGCTTTAAATTAAGCAAAACACTCCTTTCACAGTATCCTAGGATACGTCACCCAAAAATTATCGCAATTTTTATTTAACGTTTTAGCATTTTACGGCTTGTTAAAACTCTTTATTAATGAATTCAAAATACTCTACATGACTTTGCCTATAATTTTTATTTGGATGGACTTCAACTTCTATGTCTGCCTCAGCGAGTACAAAATTTATACAAAAGGAAAATCATGAAACTTTCATAATAAATTGAAAAACGTGAAACTAATGATTTTCATTTTATTTTTAGTTTAATATCAATTTTGTACTCGCTTATAAGCAAAGTCATTTAAGGTGTTTTGAATTAATTTTTAAATATATAATTCAAATAAATCTATATTTGTAATGCCCTTTATCAAAACTTAATACTAAAATACAAAGCG
Source organism: Microchrysa polita (assembly GCA_949715475.1). Taxonomy (NCBI): domain Eukaryota; kingdom Metazoa; phylum Arthropoda; class Insecta; order Diptera; family Stratiomyidae; genus Microchrysa; species Microchrysa polita. The sequence continues at coordinate 13,115,093 of OX454418.1, read as the reverse complement.
TTTTGAAATGATAGCTGAAATGGGGCAGTTCTGAGAACATATTCATTTTGATTAATTGAACGTCATTCGCAATCCACAATGCGTTTTTAGATGACGACAGAGAAATTTATGTTTTGCTAATTCATTATGAGAAATACATTCAGACAAATGCCCATCATTCCACTCGGTGCATCCATGTGCGTTTGAGCTTGTTTTTCATTACAAAACGTAATGTTTTCATGCTTTATCTGCCTTCTATTCCCAGCACAGTTTTACTCAAATAGCAATAATAGATTTATGACGAAAATAGAAAAAAAAATTTAAAGACGTGCACTGCATATCCATGGAAACTTCTAAAAACTAAATAAGAAGAAGCAAAAAGGGAAAAATATATATAAAAAAATGACTGAAGTTTGTAGGTTTCATTTGGCCCACCCTATACATACAACCTACCCCGTTAAATTTGCCTTTCGCGATTCTGATATCAACACTACTAAATGTATTTTCAAATTAAGAATTCACATTCTTTAATATTTTTAAATATGTACATCGAAGCGATATTTTAAAACATACATACGAGTATATGCGAACAGAGTGTTAAATAACAAAGAAATAATAATAATTTAGTCTAAAGGTTGTTGCACTGCAAATGCCGCGATAACTCAACGGTCTTGCATTACTGCACTCAACGACAACTAAATCTTAACCACGGAGATCAACAATTCGTGAAAATATATATAAACGGCATCCGTTTAAATATAAAAATAAATACTGCAATGTTTTGTAATTTCTTGTCCTATTTTATATTATGTATTAATCAGTAAGTCCGTTTTGTATTATCACAGAGCATGTATTTAATGAATGACTCGAATTTGATGAAAACTCAATGAAGCGCGACAAAAAAATCTAATATCCAAGGGAAAACTGAATTGGCGGAAGACACCTCTTTTAAAGAAACACAATATTTAGGGTGTATGCATGTTCATTATGTATGTATAGAAATACGAGACAATTGTCTATTTCTTCTATCTGTACATCTTCGAAATTTGTTAACACAAAATTATAATCTGAGAATTTTACAAAACACAAACACTTCAACGCCGAGAAAATTCGCTGTAAAATTGCAGTTTTCCCAATTTGATCTTCATTTCATATTTCATCTTCTAATCGATCTTATATCTTATTTATTTCATCAATCAATGAGTGTCTAATTAATACAAAGTGTCGCATACATTCATCCAATTATTTATTTCCAAATCCAAATATGTATCTTATTTTTCGCGGCTAGGGTATTGTAAATCATACAATATCATGCATGCACCCATCTATGGCATAGACACGCCCTAGCGCAGGAGATGCAAAAGTGCGAATCAAGAAATAAAAGAAATCGGGATGATACGCTGACGCTCTCATATCATTATGTTAACCAATGGTAAATTGTGTGAACATAAATTGAAGACAAAATATAAAGGAGAATTTGTATTTGGGAATAAGTACATATGTATATGGGATAGCATAATATAAATTGATGAGTGAGAATTTATAGAAAAGACAAAAGTTTTATTTTTTTTGCATGTCTATACAACTGCATTAAAGTTTTTTATATGATTCCTTATATTATGAGACTTTGTGGCAAACGCTGTCACACTTTCATCACAAAATATGTACATGACATACCCCAGACATACATTCTCAATCCTCTATGTGCTACAGACGTTTAAAGATAAAGATTATCTGAAAATTCACATTCTCGGTTTACTAAAGTCGCAATGTTTTCAAAATTATACTATGTAGTTACAATACCAAAAAAGCTTAGCAAAGTCACAGCAAATTTATGTAAGAAACAAAATTCGCTGCATTACAATCGGATAGACAACTCAGTTTCTTCAAAACTTCAATTAATACATATGTTTGGTACCCCCCAAAACCAATAAATTTATTCTTATGTACACATCTTAATTTTGTCTAACTTCTGCCAAGGTGATGTATCGTACACGTACATATTGTTTAAATCGTTGCGAAATTTGAATGTCGCATAATATTAAAAAATAATCCAATTAAGTATTCCTTTTGTTATGTATACATATGTATATGTATCTTCAGACATATTCTACATAAGTACGAATTTCATGAAACTTGCAATCAAGCAATAAAATCAATATATCAATTGTACCTACATACATATATACATAGTATCGAATCATTGCAATCTTCAATGAACATCGTTTCAACATCAAAACATTTTCATTCATATGCACATTCGTCGATTTTCATCTCGTGTACTAGCCCAGTAAAAAAATGTCCAATTGCTAGCAAACGTCTTATTATTATGATTCTTACATACGTTTATTGCCTGTGCTATTTGTATTGTCTTCTCTCTCATAATTAAAACGTCCACGCGCGTCCACACATTAAACTATCGCCAATCGGCCAACCGCGGCCAACGTGTACATACTGTTTCCGTAGCAACGCGAATAAACAAAATGTGATACTCACATAAACAAAAGGAGCTACGTGAGAGCGACGCGAAATAGAATGACATATAAGAGACGAAAATACTCTCTACTCAAGAGAAGACTTTATTTCTGGCGAAATCGTTTCTCTTTGGACGCATGATGCGTCCAACTTGAAATTTTACTTGGGACAAGTGCTTATATGGAGTTGGTATCTCTGTCTAGTTAATTGGCTCTGTGACCAAGACGTAAAGTTACTTTATAGTTGATGAAACATTGATAGGTTGAAATGAGGTTCAATATAATCAGCACAACTAAGATTCGCCATACACTGACCAATCGATTGGGGACATGGTGAGTTAACTCAGCCATTTATAGGCAATTTCGAGTCAACGTTACATTGCGTATCATTTCGGAGTGTAGGTACATAATGTTACAAGCATTATACAGGGTGTCCCGCATTGGGTGGTCAATACTGTAAGGGTTAATAGCGCAACTTGTTTCAGCAAGAAAATTACCAGTACAATCGGTTTTTTTTTTACCGTTACCTTGTTATCGCTCTTTTTGTGAAAGTCATCGAAAATCGTGATTTGTCATACAAAATCATGATTTGCAGCCCTCCTGATGGCTTACTCCAAGATTTGATTTCAGTTTCAGAAACTACATAAAATTTTACAAAAACTGAAGTTTTTCCTGTTTCCAACATTATCGCCACTTTCAAGATACAGTTACTCAAACTTAATAGAAATTTAAAAATAGATTTTTCATCGAAAATGCAAACAGTAATTTCATAACGGTGTTTTATACGTACAACTCTGCAAAGTTGACAAAAGTTCCTTCAACATGTTGGCTTTCCAACGGTATATCACTTTTCATATTTACATTGCAGAATTTTAGAGAAACACGCATTTAATGGTAAAAATCAAGGCTTCAGCGGAATCGCTAACAATTTTCCCTTTACTCGAAAAAAGACAAACAAAGGCTATTATAATTCGGGATAGAATCTCGCTACATTATTTTGACCAGAACTGTAAGATATATGAAAATTGTACATTGTTTGGCAAATGCAACGAGTAGAGCAGGACTTCAGCTGGATATTCATCGGATGACGATCCAAAGGACTCTTCAGTCGGACAACCGGTATCCGTACCACCTTACGCAAGTTCAGGAATTACTACCGAGCGACTGTCAATTGGTTTCTTCAAAAAATCTGGGAAGACCGTGATTTTCAAACAAAAATAGTGTGGACGGATGAAGCCACGTTTACACGTAGTGGCGTTTTCAACACCCGGAATAATCACATCTGGGCTCAAAGCAATCCCCATGAAACTCGGCAATCTCGATTTCAATATGAGTTTCGTGTCAATGTTTGGGTAGGTCTTGTGGGTGATAAACTTATTGGCCCTTTGATCCAGAAGCTTTCTCGAATTGTTACAAAACGAAATATTGCCCATAATCAATCAGATGCCTCAGCGTTATGAAATCTGGTGGCAGATGGACGGGTACCCCGCTCAAAATGCGAGACCTATCAAAGAATGTTTAGAAAACGAATTTCCCGGAAAGTGGATTGGCAGATTTGGGGCAGTTGCGTGGCCTGCGACCTTACTCCACTAGATTTTTATTTATGGGGTAACTTAAAAAACATTGTCTATTCCAAGCCGATTCCCTCTCGGGAACACTTGCTGCAGCGAATTAACGATGCATGTGACAACATAAAGGAAAACTCTCCTGTAATCCTTCGGGCCGTTTCTTCCGTGAGCCGAAGGTGTCGAGTCTGCATACAAAATGGAGGAGCCGAATTCCAGCAGCATTATTCCAATTCATCAAACAGACCCATTTAATCATTAGTTAATATTTTTAGTTTATTGGTTCTTTCTCATTTTTAAAACTTTATTTCCATTTTTATTTAACAAATTTTCAAAATTGCGATACTAAAATATAAAAAATAAATGAATAAAATTTCAGTTTGAATAATCCGATAAGAAAATAATTACCTTGATTTTTACCATTCAATGCGTGTTTCTCTAAAATTCTGCAATGTAAATATGAAAAGTGATATACCGTTGGAAAGCCAACATGTTGAAGCAACTTTTGTCAACTTTGCAGAGTTGTACGTATAAATCACCGTTATGAAATTACTGTTTGAATTTTCGATGAAAAATCTATTTTAAAATTTCTATTAAGTTTGAGTAACTGTATTTTGAAAGTGGCGATAATGTTGGCAACTGGAAAAACTTCAGTTTTTGTGAAATTTTATGTAGTTTCTGAAACTGAAATCAAATCTTGGATTAAGTTACCAGGGGGGCTGCAAATTATGATTTTGCATGACAAGTCACGATTTTCGATGACTTTCACAAAAAGAGCGATAACAAGGTAACGGTAAAAAAAATTCCGACTGTTGGTAATTTTCTTGCTGAAACAAGTTGCGCTATTAACCCTTTCAGTATAGCCACCCAATGCGGGACACCCTGTATATATCCTATCCGCACATGTACGGACATTTTATTGGACCACGCCGAGATTCGATTTCCGGACCTCTAGATTACTAGCATCGTAGAGCGCGACTCAACCAAGTGAGCCACAGAGCTTAGCGGGATACAAATATAGAGTAACTGTATTTTAATGCTATTTCTACAAGATTCAACTATGCAAATCTTGATCTGCAAAAAAGCTGCTTCACCAAGGAAATGTTCTATATCGCCATAAGCAAAAAAAAATATTCTGAATACACATATCCTGGGTATTTCACAGTATAATCTCGTTCTTGATACATTCTACAAGTATAGACTACAGCAAACACGCTAAATATAACTCAAGAAATGAATCCTTATATTAAATAATTCATCCGGCTTCTGTGCCAAAATGATATTATGCTCATATGCGAATATACCAAGATATCCGGTTCATATCTGAAGAAATTGTGAAAGTTGAAATTGTAGACTTTTCCATCTGTATGCATGCTTACGAGTATAAGCTTCCATTTTTTTGTGCATGCGAAGAATATCATATTTAATATTAGCCTGAAGGATTTATATGCAAGAATACGAGATGAGCATACTTATGGTGCAATATGAATGTTCGCTACATATATGTAGCGGGCTAGCACAATGCATTCGTCTTTGCATACTTGAAGAATGTTTACATACATATTTTTCTTATCTAGTTTTGTTTGAGTTTCAACTTCTAACAATATTCTAGAAATGTTATTCAAAGTTGTTCGTTGGTTGCTGATGAATGAAAGTATGCCAGGATAGTTTTAGTATGGTAATAGTTAATGTAAATAGCAGCCAAACACACTTGTAGTACCTCTTATATGTGCAGTACATTATAGAACTAATTATTGTGGATTATGGAATGAACAAAAAGGAAATATTGTCTTGTGTCCAATTAATTTTCCTAAAACAATTTTATGATCTGTTTTTCACATTGGAACCGCACAGTGGTAAAGTGTCTGCCATCGTGATCGACCGGCTCCGAGTTCACTCGGTAAGCATTGGCAACCAAAATTTAAAGAAACCGAAAAGATACTTCACTCCTGCAAACGTATCATTAACCACGAGGATTTGAGCATAAACCTCAAAGTAATTCAGGAACTCTTTTCCACCCCCTTGTATGCACTGTAACTTCACATTATGTACCTCTACTAGCATAGCACTTTTCCTGCAACCACATTTTCGGAGGAGCAGACACATCTACTAACACCATTATCGCGTGCATATACGTTCAATGAAGATAAGAGCAAACTCATCATAACAACTTTTTTCTCCTGTTTACGTGAATAGAATTTCCAATGAAGCAACCAACGAAATTTTGTTGCACGGAAGTTTACTGCAAGTCGGTTAAACTTGGCAACTTCCTGTGGGAGCGACAACGAAAAAAAAGAAAGAAATAGCTCAGTAAATTGCTCCTTTGTGCTGTATAGAGTAAGATTGCATCCTTTTCATTGACGATACGCTAGATAAGGTGGATTGAAATATAAAGTCGATATTTTATAAGCATTTTATAAAATTGTATATGAAATTCGAAAATATTGACAGGATGTATAGGTAATATTCAAAACCTTGGCAAATTGACTGTATGTGATGTTGCATAATAGGACGATTTATTAGAGGAAGAAAAATCATTATACTTGAAAATCGGCTTATTTTCTTTTTGAAGTAGGTCATGCTTTCGTGAAAGAAAATAGTAATTGTGCAAAAACTACAACGTTCTTTTCTTTTGCTATTTTTGCATTTTTATAATAAAAGAATATTTAGATTATTTTACCTATATACAAAGCAAGCTAAGTGAACTCTAAAAAGAAACACAACAAAGCATTTTTTTTACATCTATTTCCCCACAATGATTTTAATTTGAGGTGATTGCACCGTAAATGATGCCCACTACCCCAGCACATATTACCTCTAATAATATTCCGACATCTCGTTATATGTATATGGTCGGAAGACTCCAGTTTGATTACCAGGACAATCTCTGTATCACTTAAAATTTACAACAAAAAAAACGCAAGGCGCATTAATTCTTTATTATTAGAAAGTACATCTTCCGAGTTTTTTTTACATCTTATGACAATTTAGGGTCTCCTCACACGGGTATACTTTAGTCTCGAGAGTCAAAGTTTAATTAACTTTCCTTTCATTCATATTCGCTACGTACACCCAGAAAAAAACGTGTATTAAAACCAATGAAGTTTTTACTTTACTTCTAGACAGAAAAAACACAATTTTACTAAAAAAGTAGTCAATATTAAGACAATTACGTGTATATGGTGTAAATTGAAAACGTCGTCCCGTATAGTCTGTGTGGTGTAGTAGTTAGGGTGTTAGTCTTCAAATCATAGGGTCGCGGGATCGAATCCCACTGTAGGTAGGTTATTTATTATGCATTTTAGAGCGTAAAGAGGTAAATAAAATGTCGCCAACACCTATAGAGAGCTAAATGCTAGTTATACAAAACTTATTTATGAGTTATATGTGGAAATTGTTAAAATAAATGTGTTCCGTGGTGGAATCAGGAGATAGCTAGCCTCAGGAAAAAAAGTGAGGAAGCTGTTCAACAAGGCCAAGCGCAACGGGGACTGGGCTTTGTATAGATCCACCCTCACGGAGTACAACAAAAAGATTAGGGACGCTAAAAGACGAAGTTGGGCTAACTTTTGCGACAGCGTCAACAACACCACCAAAGCAGCTAGACTGCACCAAAGTTTGGCAAAAAATTATTGCAGCACTATCAACACTCTGAAGGGTGCAAATGGGGACATAATGAGGGATGCCGAAAGCACAGGCATGCTGCTTTTAGCAACCCATTTCCCCAACTGCAGACTAGACTATAACGTGAATGATGGTCACAGTTGCATGAATCCGCCCAACAGAGCAAGCAGATCTGCCTGGGCAGCAGCAAAAGATATCTTCACGTATGGCAGGATTAGGTGGGCAATTGGGACGTTCGATCCCTTCTAGTCGCCCAGCATGGATGGAATCTTTCCGGCGCTCCTTCAAAGAGGCCAAAGCGAACTGATACCATTCATGGTTAGCATCTATGGAAGTAGCTATGCTTTGGGTATATTCCGCCACCCTGGAGATCAGTTAGGGTAGTCTTCATCCCCAAAGTGGGTAAAAGACCGGTGGACGACCCTAAGTCGTACCGCCCTATCAGCCTTACATCCTTTCTGATGAAAGCTATGGAAATCGCCATTGAAACGGCACAACGAGCCAAAGGGGCCGACAACACGATCATTACCTGGGTGCAGCGTATGCTCTCGTCAAGAATAATCATTACCAGTATAGGCAATACTACCCTTTCTGCTTTAGCCACTCGTAGCTGCCCTCAGGGAGGGGTACTATTCCCCCTCCTGTGGTGTCTGGTAGTTGTGGAGACTTAGCTCAGCTAGGTTCTCTACACAGGGGGTGCGGATGACCTGGTAATCACGGTTAAAGGCAAATTCGAGGAGGTCCTACCGGATGTCCTGCAGAGGGCTCTGCACATAGTCCAGGATTGGTGAACAGCAAACGGGCTGCGCGTCAATCCAACAAAGGCCGCCGTGATACCATTCAGTAATAAAGGGACTCTCCAAGCACTAGAGTGTCCCTCCATGTATAATGCAAGGCTAACAATGCCAGAAACTGTCAAGTATTTGGGGGTCACACTTGACAAGAAACTGCTATGGAAAAAGCATCTCAGTTTGGTAACAGAAAAAGCAGTTAAGGCCTTGTGGATCAGCAGAAGCTACGCGGGAAAGGCATGGGGTATCAAGCCGTACATAGTTCTGTGGATCTACAAGACAATTGTTAGACCTATTGTGGAATACGGGGCGGTCGTGTGGTGGAGAAGAGCAACCACCATAGACGGGAGACAGTGTCTCGAAAAAATTCAGAGGCTGGCCTGTCTGGCTGTTCTTGGAGCCTTCTTTTCTAGCCCCACTGCCGCCCTGGAGGTTCTGCTAAACTTGCCACCTCTCCACATACACATAGAGGCAGTGGCAAGGCTAGCCGTCACTAGGCTCAAAACTTGTGATGCGGCGTCCCCATTGAACTCAGTTCAACAAGGATGGTTAAATAACAGTAGGTTTTTGGATATGCCATCAGACCATCTGGTCAAAACTCTGCGTTTTAATCCTTCTTATAGTGCAGCTATATGGGAAAGGGCGGACTGGACTGACAGATTCAGATCACTCCACCCTAGTACCATCAAATTCTACACGGACGGCTCAAAGACCGATACAGGATCTGCCGCTGGAATTACTGGCCCGAATACCAATATCTTTATTCCCATGGGAGTACATCGGACCGTGTTTCAGGCGGAAGTGCACGCAATTTAGGTGTGTGCAAGACTATGCCTTGACAAAGGCTACACCAACAAGAAAATAGCAATTTTCACTGACAGCCAAGCAGCAATTAAAGCGCTGTTGAGCTTCACTGTCACATCTAAGCTCGTATGGGTTTGTCAGGAAATTCTCCAACAGGTGGGAAATCTCAACAGTCTCACCCTCTTTTGGGTACCTGGGCACTCGGGGTTTTACGGCAACGAGCAGGCCGTTACCGACGCAAGTTCTCGCTTCTGTGAAGCTGATGACGAAACTGCCTCTCACATCCTGTGTGAGTGTGAAAGGCTAGCAAGGCGCCGTTTGGAATGCTTCGGTATCGCTTTTCCCTTGAAAGAGGATATCGCCACTATAAATATAGCCCAGCTGAATCCATTTATCGAAGTCAGTCGGTTGGATGAGTTCATCTTACTCATAGTAGGGGCAATGGCATAATAGACCACCGGTCGCAGTGCCTCGGGCAACCCTGTTGCCTGTGCCCTCCCTAAATCTAATCTAATCTAGAAGATGTGACTATTTCTTTAATCGTATGAAGTTTGAATATAATTAAAAATGCCATTGGGTCAAACACACTTTCATAGAATCTAAAATGTCAGTAGTTATAGAATTAAAACATGCCCACATACTACTAATGCAACAAATGACTTGAATGAAGTAAGTCAAATTCATGGGAACTATGATTATTTTGCAGCCTCTATGTACATATAAACATTTTAATTTTGTATTGCACTGCGTATATATAAGTAGTTACGATCAGGGCCGGATTTCCCATATGGGCAACCTGGGCTACTGCCCGGGGCGGCAGAATTTGAGGGGCGGCAAATTCTTAAATTTTTTTATTAGTCTAAAATTATGGGAAAGATGGATTTTGAAAACTCAAACATAATTGTAGAAAATAATTTGCTTTTTTAATTTATTCTAGTTAGATGTACACATTCGTCTTAATACAAAGCACCTAATCGCAACCTCAACTCAAATTTTAATGTGATTGCGCCTTGAAAAATTGGGACTACCCAAAAATTTTGCTTGAAGCATACACTTATTCGCTGTGGCGTGCTGGCCTTTATTTCAATTAGAGCCGGAGTATAATCATCTTTGGCTTCACTTTAAACATTTTGTCTGAAGCCACATCAAGTGATATAAATACGCGAGTATTTGGCTACCAGCTCCTGTTTTCAAGCCTCTAAAATTGCCCAAGACTTGAAGGAAAAAAACGAAAAATATTTTTGATGATAGCAATCCTTTGGAAAGTTCAAAACGCCTCCAAGCACTCATCTAACCACACATTTTTGTGTGTTCAAATACTTCTTAAATTTGTCCCCACATCAAATTCGCTGCGAACCAAGGATTTGGTTTCGGGAGAGGTCTAAGTCTCGATATTAGAAATGCGGCATTGGCTATCAAATTTTTATGTTTCTATCGGGTGAATAGATTTAACTAAATTTGTAAGAATATTTACGCTTTAATTTTCGAATTTTCAATTTCAAAACGGGAAATTCCACCGAAAATAAAAAATAATTTAAAATAGTTGAAATTAGGAAAATCTAGAACTTTTTAGGCAACGAATGATTTTTGCTGAGTAACATCAATTTCCCAATTCGTTTTCGTTATCTTTATCACCGAAAACAAATTAGGTCAAGGTGTGTTAAATTTACCGAGAGCTTTCTTAATTTTGGGTTTTTTTTCGGTAAGGATTTTTTTTTTTTAGTCCGCAAATTATTTCTAAAACGATCGACAAAGAAAAAATGTAGAAAACATGAACGCATTTCTAAAGAAAGTGAAAAGCCGAATGTAATAAGAATTGTACAGCTTTCGATGCTATCCTTGGAGTTTCAATCATTCCTGAAAAAAAATTTGGGAGGTGCACGGAACACCTGGATTCCTCCCCTGGGAAGCAACATAAACAAATTTCAAGCAAACAAAATACGCTTACTGGTAAAAAATATGAAATTTTCAACGTTTCACATACGCCCGCTAACGTTTTGCCTACATTTCCTTTGTGAGGTGACAAACTGCTACCTCCAAGCTTATCTAGTGGTGAAGGGCGGCAAATTCGTTACTGCCCAGGGGCGCCATAGAGGCTAAATCCGGCCCTGGTTACGATTTAGTTTTTAATTGGCGGAATTGTTTCGTCTCGGCCGCTCAAGGTACGCCGTACGCGTGTTCGTAGAGACGAATCATGTGATGATCGCTCAGCGCTCAATTCTGCCTGCGATTCCGAGTCATATTTGCATATTATTTGATTGGTGCTACTTTCCTAATATCGACTCTGACCTGACCTAAGGGACCATTATGTATGTAAAGAAAATATAAGCGTATAGCTCTTAGAATCTGTGATTTAGCTTCAATCACTGAGCGATCACCGCATGACGTAAGAGTTGTCCTTTAACATTTAAGTACCGAGTATAGAAGCTCATCGAGCCTGGAGAAATCAAAGCCCAATAAATTGAATGAACTATGTACCTACATATCAAGTTTCCATTTACAGTTACATAAATTCGGACACTTTCCAATTTCTCTGTATATTGTGTTTTTGACTTTGACCGTTAATCCAATGGTCCCGCTTTTCTCAGAGAGAATGGTGTTTATTTTGCACTACCGCTGTCCCATACCGTCGGTCGGTCGGTATAGCATAGCAATTATTCCTGTTTCGGAAGTAATTTGTTGCACGAAAGGAAATCGACCGACTGGACTATAGGAAAATATACATAAATGTACCTACATAGGAAATTTAGCTTTGGCAGAAAATAGCCAATAGTGCCCGTAGAGCTTTGCCAATTTGCCGGGAATCCAATAAGTCCAATGTGGTATCGGGAATTCGTTGAATAACTAACGTCTAACGAACAAAGGATATATGTACATACTACCTGTATACACACGCGAGTAGTTGGACTTGTTGCGCTAGCGAGATTGTATTCTGCGATTGTTTTCTGCGAAATTGTACAAATGAAAATGGATTTTGCCAAAGCCGATTGAAATGTGTCTATATGCATATAGACTATGAATATATTTTTGCAGGAGGGTATTAACTATTTCATAAGGGATATTCTGCAATCTTTCAGATATTAGTTAATTATTGCCTATTGCGCATTTGAACGTGAAAACATTCAATCTACATCTTAACAGCATAACGACCATTTTATAATATTTTTTGCTATCTAATATTAAAATCTCATTCATAGAAATATTTACTGGAAGGAAATCTCCCCGAGCTTATGCTCCTCGCCAAAAGTTAATGCAAAGTTCATTCATTTTATGGAACCTATAAAATTTTCTAAATGTTAAAACGTGCCCCTATCCAAACAATATTTCATATCGCTAAATTGTTGGTTAAATGAGACAAGGGAATTCAAGTGGTTCCGCGGCTTTGGTATAAAGTGCCGTGGGTGTAGTGTAATAAAAGCAATACAATTATTTTGTAATTTTCAGTAGGTACCCACATCTTCGTAAATGCTTGACAGATGCTTATAAATAACTCGATACTGACCCTTGACACGAATTATTTTACATTTAGGTACAATGTAGATATAAATTGCAATTTCTAGAAAGTTATTATCGTCCTTGCTTGAAATAATAACAAAATTTCATTGGAATCCAGAACACGACAGGATAGCCTTACTTCCACACAAATTTGATTTGTATAGGGTAGCTCAGGATCAGGACACGATATGGCGCTTCTGCAATGGAGCGAATAAAGCTAATAAGTTGTAAGTAATTGCAATTATTGCATTTTTGCAATAACAACAGTTAATGCAGAATTTGTGTGTTATTTATAAAAGTATGTACATACTTATATAAAAGACGATTATTTCAAATAAAATAAGATGTACATATTTTCATTGAGCCGCATTATATCTAATGTACTACAAAACAATTGTTTACAACCCTATTTCTACTATTAATTTCAATGTAACTTACATATTTCTCGCAATTCATTGCAAAACATATTCTTTTATATGAAATTTTCTTTCATCTAATAAATCAGTTGACGCCATTTAGCTTAGTCTCATTTTGTGATCAAACGCAAAATAAAACGTAAAATGTCTTTATATATCATATTTTCATATTTTTTTTTCTACTATTAGTAAAATCAGCATGATATGACATCCTTAAACATTACCATGTTTCTCTCTTTCCGCTGCATTCATTTCAGATTCTGTAAAAATATTTTATTCTTCTTGTCAACGACGAATGAACCAATCCAAAAATATCTATACTTTTGACTAAATGCCAAAAGATGGTATTGCATATTTTTTTCATCTGTGTGGTGGTTGTTTGTAGAAAAAATGTTATACAGTGATGCATAAAAGAATCCATAAGTCCATAAAGCGGCACTCTGATCTACCCATTAAATGCAAATTTAATGTCCTTTAGTTAGATGACAAGAAAACCCGGAGATGTGAGTTTGATTTTCAGCCTAGTAATATTTTCTGTATCAATAAATAAATGAATATGTATCTAACAGGCACGATAGTCCATCATTGGGTGAATGCAAATTGTAAGACGAAACCGGACGGGTAAACTTGCAAGACAAGAACCATCGTTCTTACAATCTGAAATGCACAATGCTTGTCTGCTGGCCACTACAAAAGCTCTCGCCGTCCGTTTATTAGCACAAACAAACGGACGGCGAGAGCTTTTGAAGTGGCCAGCAGACAAGTATTGTGCATTTCAGATTCTAAGAACGATGGTTCTTGTCTTGCAAGTTTACCCGTCCGGTTTCGTCTTACAATGTGAATTAACCCATTGTGTTGAGATCAATTGTGTTCTAAAGAGTTATTTATTTCCATGAATGGGTTTCATTTACCATCTAAAGCTCTGTACAGACTTCAGAAGATTTTTCAAAATCTTGAGATTTTTCCAAATCTGGGCTAAAATCTTCAGATTTTCCATACAATTTCATATATTTTGTACCGATATTATAACCCAAATCTCGAGTAAAATCGTGGTGAAATGTGGTGAGCTCCGCGTTTGAAAAAAAAATGCCAGTACTACAGTACTAAGTGTCATTTTTCCACTTTCACATGGGAGATTCCATAATCTCCCTAGATTTTGCGGCCATGTTTGAATTACCTTTCAGTAAGATCATAGTTCGACACATTGATCGTGAATTAAAAAATCATCAAATAGTGAATTCACTCACAGAGCGTTTCAAACGCACTACCCTTAAGGTTTGTGTTGCTCGAGGTCACTTATGCAGTGTTGCCAATTTAGCCGTTTTCCGGCCAAATTTAGCCGGAAACCGTGCTGTTTAGCCGGAAGAAATTTATAATTCCGGCCGGCCGGATTTTTAGCCGGAATTAATTTTCTTCGGCCGTTTTTCCGACTAAAATTATTTTATGAATTTTTGTTTACTTTGAAACTAGAATCAATTTTTCAATATTCACAAACAAAATAATTAATCGCCGTGAAATTATTTCTACATACACTTATTATTGTGTATTAGGGTAAGTAGGTACCTGCTATGTCCACCTAGAGGAAAACTTCCATTTACGTCTCCTGGGAAAAATTTGCCGCGGAGACTTGCCTTTTTTCAATAAATTTAGGGTAATGGGTTTCACGAAAACTGACGATATTAGTACCTAGTTTAAGCGTGTAATTTACTAACCACCAATATGCTGGATAATTTGCAAAATGGAAGTTTCTTAGACAAAATTCTCTGCTGAGCATTTCTTGGAACATGGGGGTGCCTGAACATTTTTCCATTTTTCAAAGTGTCAATTCTTTACCACAGATAACGTCATCATGTCAGATTAAGTACACGGGTGAAAACCTTTTAGCGCGATTCATAGATAGTAATAATATCTCCGGAACTTTGTAGTGTTCAACACTAACGTTGTGCAAGTAGCTTGCCCAGTAGACTACAAAAATTTAAGTGTGTATATATTTCGGGGGCAACTTACCAGCACAAAAGCTAAGTGCTGAAGAAGGGGGCAAGTTGCCCCCGAAATATATACTCACTCAAATCTAATTTTTGAAGTCTACTGGGCAAGCTACTTGTACAACGTATGACGTCTGACATTATATTTTGTTTCTGGGTTTGTAGCAACAAATTTATCAAAAACCTATAACATTTCCCGCCAAGCTCAAATTTTGGAACATCAATTTCGTATCTTTGGAGCATCGTAATTGCGGAACCTCAACAATGGAACATAAATTTCGTAACTATGGAAAATAAAACAAAATTTGGAGAGCTCAAATTCGAAAATGAATAACAAGCTTGACACACATATTTTCGAATGTTGCAAATTTATCATCATTAACACGAGTTCCAAATTACGCAATTGGACCATCATTTGCTCAATAATGACTGGGGACGCCATCTGTTGTAAAATTTAAGAACAAGAATGTTTACAAAGATATTAAATATGTTATAAATTTTTACACATTTATATTCAAATTCTTTAAAAAAGTGTGTCCTCAAATTATTTAATTGAATATTCATCAAAATATCGCAATTGTGAGGGACATTTTCACCATTTACACAAACGTCAAAAGTAAATGACGAATTCTAATGACGAAAGCATATGTGTCACTCCAATTTCGAACTTTCATCATCATGATGGATTATCGTCATGATGATTTGGATATGTGTCTTGGGCCTAAAATGGTTAACTTTTATTCAAAATATCCATACATAAATGCAAATGCCCTTGCCCATAGTTACGTATTGGACGTTCCTTTTACGAATTTTATGTTCCACAATTTCGAACCTAATGTGGTTATGGACTTGACCGAGAAATTCTACCTGTATACAACAATTTTGACTAGTTGAGCTATCTAACTCCGAACAAAGTAAATTTTGACTCTAATGCCAGCCATTGGAGCATATATGTAATAAAACTAAGAAATTTGCCTAAGGCATAGTTTACGAGTAGTTCTCTAGAAAAGAAATAAAATTATTAAAATCCGCTTTTTACTATATTTTTTCGTAATGTGACTGTTTTATATGATTTAGCCGGTTTTTTGGCCGTTTTTCTCGCTGAAATTTATTTAGCCGTTTTTGAAAAAAATATAGCCGGTTTTCCGGCTAAATTTAGCCGTTTTCTAAATTTCCAGTTGGCAACACTGCTTATGGGATGATCGGTCAGCGAACGAAATTAGATAACTGAGCCCTATGTGCATATATTTTCCATACATCAGGGATGTAGCTAAGGAGGCTGTCTCATCGCTCTAACATTTTCAATTTTCATCTGCTGTCGGCAAATTTGACTTCAGTGGGAATAGGTAGGATTGCGATTTTCGGCATTAATAAATTTACAAACGAATACCTGACGATGTTTAAGGATATAAACATTTGAAAGTTGTAATATTAAAACTACCCATGTAATTGAGTGTACAGACTTATTAACAGAGCTATACGGCATTAAAACATAAAACTAATGTTTAAATTGAAAAATTTGACTGAAAATTTGGAAGCTTAGGACCTTAACATTATTGATTGACGCCATGAAACTCATTCGCAATACAATAAAGTCTCTTAAAGACATTAAAAATTGCACGACAATCTCAGTAGCTGCAGTGATCGAAACTTTTTTTTTTTTTTTTGTATTTCAAAGGAGATCCATTAATGCCTTCATGCTGAATTCAAATTCTTCTTGATGTTTGCTCCGAGTGTAAAAATGTTGGGGAGATAGCGAGTGAGGCTTTCAAACTCAGGACCGGAAGCTTACAAGATAATTCAGCTTATTTTGACATGTCCGCAGTGACATCAGCTTCGAGCGAACGATCATTTAGTAAATTAGGATTAACACGTTAATGGGGGATGAACGTTTAGACAATTTGATGCTAATGTTTTCTGCGAAGGATATTGTCGGTAAAATAGATTTACATCACATTGTGGAGCGTAGGTCCAAAATTAAGTTACGGCGGGTCACAACTTAACTGGTTGAATCAAATTTCTACATATATATTCATACAATCCTTCATGTTTCTGCCTTTGTGTTTTTCGATGTTTACATGAACGCTCAAAAAATATATTATAAATAGAGGTACGGAAATTTCGCAAATAAAAAACTGGAATTTCGCATAAACTAATTTTGGATATTGGAAATTTTGCTGGAATTTGCATAAAAACCTAGTTTTGTAAATTTTCTTGCTGTTATTATTTGCGTTGCAAAAAAACGTCGTGTGTTTATTATTTAGTATGAAGTGTGTCTGCCAACTGCATCATAGGTACTCCGAGTTCAGACAACACACATAGATACTAGTCGGCAAGACCACTTCTCAAGGAGTTACGCTAGCGGTAAAACGAGAAACTGCTGAGGGATATGCCGCTAATATCGTTACGCTTTTATCTTTATGTAAAGTTTATTTCAATTTTTGGGCCCGCCGAACCACAAGAAAAACTCCCCTAAAAAATTGCATTGTAGAAAACAAAGTTCATTCATTAAACCCCAAACCAAAGATCTTTCTCGGTGTTCGGCAAGCCATCGTGCTCGTGATTCAGCGAACTCTTTGCATTTAACAATTTCTCTATTTAAGTGTTTTTGAATGAAAAAATCAACTAATGTTGTTGTGTTGCCAGAATCGCTGCTTTTCTTCGATGTAGGTGTTGTTTCGCATCGAAAGATAATTCCCTAATTAAGGCCTGAATAGACCTCGGGCGGAATGAAAATGAAATTTTTGTCCGCTGCGATTTTCTCAATGAAAATGCATGCTTACTGTCGTGGAACATGTCGGTAATGATGGGGAATTCCATAAGCTACAATCCGAATATGTTTCCAAAATTTTTCTCGGCCATTTTATGTATTATTTTTCGATTCCCCCGTCATTAGATATTTTCCACGGTGAAATGACGGGGGAATCGAAAAATAATACATAAAATGGCCGAGAAAAATTTTGGAACCATATTCGGATTGTAGCTTATGAAATTCCCCATCATTTCCGACATGTTCCACGACAGTAAGCATGCATTTTCACTGAAAAAATCGCAGCGGACAAAAATTTCATTTTCATTCCGCCCGAGGTCTATACTGCGCTTTAATAAAATCCCAATATATTTCAAGCTAGAAGTTCATATTCAGGGTCAGTTCTACAAAAATACATAATTTTTGGGCTTAATTAGTTTTAAACAAAAATTAATAAGAAATATACCTAATTATGGCAAACAAGTTTTGAACAAAGGACTTTTGTGTATCAAAAATATGACAGTTGTATAATAAATGTCAAGTGAGATAAAAATATCACAATTGTAGTTGTCAAACAAATCAAAATATCACAGGTGACAGATGGATAAATTAACATAAACATAAATATAAACATCAATAGAGAGTTTTAGCAAGTCGTTGGAAATAATACGACATAATTTGACATTCGATATACCGTATAGCGTATACGAAACAGTTTATCATAATTTAGAATATGTCCTAAGGAGGCATGAACATATATTTCCGTGTATTTGACGTCTTTAAACAGTCAAAATTGTCGGGTCGTGATTTTTAGCTGTTGTAAAATTCGTTGAAAACTCTCGTTACAGTTTTACGTACGATTTGCACGGGACTTTTAACTTTGGAATCAGGAATTACGTATACGGTTTTTTTATACGTCATTGTAAAACTCTCTAATAATTGAATACTATTTGGAATTATCTTTAGTTATATTGTAATACGAGTTTGTAAAGTCTTTTTAATTAGTTTTAAGATTGCACAATAAATTGTCAGCCTTAGCAAAACATTCCATTGAAAACAAACATGTATTCAATTTTGACGATACTTAAATTCTAATAAGTAATTAAAATAAAATGAAGCTCCAAATTCACGAAACCAATCAAATCATCAGATACAGAGATACAGCGTGCAATCATAAATGCAATGATAAAAAATACTTCACAAACTCGTATTACAATTTAATTAAACATAATTCCAAATAGTATTCAATTATTGATGTTTATATTTATGTTTATGTTAACTTTCCATTTCTGTTAGATATAACGAAGCTAGAATAAAATGATGTAAGAAAGGAATGATACTTAGACTATGCGCCAACTTTTTAAAGAATCGTACGAGCACCTCACCTTGGCAGAAGTTGGAGAAAATTAAGATGGAAAAATGATTTGTTTTTGGGTTAAATCACAAAAACTTGACCTTGAAGTTCAGTAAAAACCAAACCCCTTATCCGATTTTAGTGCGGTTAGTTTTCTTTTTTAGGTAAATTTGTTGGCTATATATTTTGCTATTTTAGCTAGTCTAGCTTTTGAGATATTGAGGTTTCAGTCGTACAAGAAAATGATTTTTTCAAAAATATTCAAATGCCTGCGGCAGCGAAAGGGGTATGTTCCATACAACTTTTTTACTGGAAATCACATGAGAAATCACTATCCGGTACGTTTATGCGGCAGTTTTTGGACACCCTGTATATAAACATAGTTCACTACTCAACATGCACTAAATCATACATTGATTATTCGAGCAAAAGTCAGGATTCTTTTTTTTTTGCAATTTAAACTATGACCAAGTTTAGTGTACATTATACTGAACTTCTTAATAAATTTGAACAGACCCACACGTAATACCTGCATAGAAAATAAACAAATATTGTTTATATTTAAGTGGAACCCATGGTTGGTAAAATGATGTTACTGTTAGCATTTTAAATAAAAAAAATTGTCCCAATTTTTTTTTTCAAATCTGTAGGTGCAAGGAGTCTAATACTCATTTTGCTAAGAAAAAAATGGGAAAGGTCCCAGGAAGAAAAAACATGCTATACAAATACCGTTTATACCGGAGTTATATATGAGGGATACCGAGTACATTCTATTTTGAATGAATAGTTTCCACCCAAGTAACAATTGATATAATATATATATATATAATAATAATACTTCGTAAAATATTCTCTTCTAACATTAATAGGGGCACTTTACAGGGTATAACCACTGAATAACATTCCAATAATGGTATTTGGCGCCGTTTTTTAATCCAATAGAACCTTATTGTACCACTAAATTATGCTTCAAAAAAGGCATACGTCATTTGCTTTATATCATCATTTTCTGTCATTGAACGAAATTGCAAAAAAAAATAGAAAAAATTTCCGCAGCTAGCATCGAACCCGTGTCTGTTGATTGCCCGTCCTACACGCTACCACTCAGCCAACCTCACATATAGCCAGCATTGCTCGTAAACACATACAAATGGTTAGTTGCTTTTATAGAAATGCTTGACAATTCTTTATCGAATCTTCTGCAATGCACCTTAAATCTGTACATTTATCAATAAAATACATAAAGTCAATTTCTGCGCAGAGATCACCCTAATTGGTTTCGAAGATAACAATGAGTGCGTACGTGGGGGTTTCATTCTAATGTAGAAATTATGTTTTTCAGAGCACAAGTGTCAATTCATTAAAAAATCACAAAGTCCATCCTTCTATAAAACTACAGTGCACAATTTATTGGATGACCATACGAATGTCACACTATAAAAATGACACCGACTGTGCTATAGAAGAATATATGCATGTGTGTGAGTTAACTTATAGAGAGACTATTGCATGCAGGGCCGGATTTCCCATATGGGCAACCTGGGCAGCTGCCCGGGGCGGCAGATTTTCAGGGGCGGCAAATTTTTGAAGCTTTCTATTGGTTTTACATTCTAGGAAAGATGGATTTTGACTCAAGGAGCAGAACAAAATTAGGAAAAAATGTTAATTGCTTATTCTATAGTTAGGTGACGTCTTAATTCAGGGCGCCAAATGTTATGATACTTGAAAAAAAATTGCTGACTAGTATGCTGATGGATGTGAAACGCAGCCCTACCTATCACATTAAGCTAATGGGTAGTCGTTAACCTTTAAGTAGGCCGAAGGAAGATCGATCACACCTGCTATTGAGGAGTCTTTAGCAAATAGTGTACCTCGGCGAGGCCATGGTATCCTCTCATCATGGTGTTGGAGTCGAGGTGGCTGGAGGTTGTTACCCTAGTCCACCAGCTTGAGTTGCGGTCCGGGATTGGGTTTTCGAGGTTGAGCGTACGCCTCGAACGAAGAAATCACCATCAGATCCAGTCAATAAAATGCCGAAAGCCAAAACAGTCCGATGGACCGGGTGGTAAGAGCGTAATTGCTTAGGTACTCTCCTGACGTTATGGTACCGTAGATGACTCTCTATGTTCAATTTAATTGAAAGCCTAGAGAATCTTTCGGTTGTAACAATCAATGAACTTCTAAACCTACATTGGCAGCGAGCTCCAGATTTAAGTACAAGCCTCCTAAAATACTCCCTTCGGAGAGGGTAGATCGCCTCCAACGAAAAAACTAATCGAATCACACACTTTTTTTTATATTCATGTAGATCCCGTGAAAAAAAAAATAGTTTTGACCAAACTATGTATTTGATAGGGTCCAGTCATGCCTCTATTTTAATCGATTTTAGATAGAGCTGTTGGGTTTATAAGAAAAAGTTTTATTTCTTCATCCGACAGAAAAGTGCATCACTTTTATGCATGCACATGCACATTTTATACATGCACACTTTTTTTTTAAAACCCATCAGATGTCTAGGATAGTAACATGTCCATCCAATTTTTCCCCACTTTCAATTGGTTGAGAAGCAAAAGTGAAATCTCTCTGCAACGTATATTTTTTTTAAGTAATCATGTTTCCTTCGTGTGAATCGGTAATTTTTCAAAACTTTTAGATTTAAATTGTCACATCAGGAAAAATTATTCCTTGGCTGTTTTTTATTGGATTTTTTCTTGTTTTTAGCAAATGATTTTTTTCAGTACTTTGAAAATATTCTGAACGCAATTTGAACGAACTTCTATGTTTTTTGAAAAAAATTCTCAAAGGATCGCTGGTTACGTCTGTATGGAAAGCAGGATATTTTCAAGCAATCGAATGACTTACACTGAAAAAATCATTTGCTAAAAATAAGGAAAAAATACAATAAAAAACAGCCAAGGATGATGTTTTCCTGATGTGACAATTTAAATCTAAAAGTTGTGAAAAATTACCGATTCACACGAAGAAAACATGATTTAAGTTGTATTTTCTTGTTCCAAGAAAAGTCTTTGCTTAAAATAAATAAATAAGCATTATTTTAAGCAAAAACTTTTCATGGAACAAGAAAATACATCTTAAATCAGAAAAACTTTTCTTGAAACACGAAAATACATCTTAAATCAGGAAAAATTTTTCCTTGGCTTTTTTTTATTGTATTTTTTCTTGTTTTAAGCAAATTATTTTTTTCATTATACTGGAAAAAATGGCATGTTCATATCAGACACGTCCGTTAACGCTACCATAGTGGGTGTGCGACTCCTACTACTTCCAAGCTGAACTACTGACGGAGGGCGGCAATTTGCCTACTGCCCAGGGGCGACATACAGGTTAAATCCGGCCCTGATCGCATGTGTGTGCTGTATCATCCAATAAACACAAGAGTGGAGTATCTTTTTAGGTTAACGTTTAGACACAGTTTTATCGAAGTTTTATACCACCATCTTAAAATTTATTCCATAATGATGACAGAAGCTTTCCGGAAATACTTTAAGGATGTTTTATCGGATCAAAATTTTACTTTATGCGATGTCACACGATAAGTGAATTTCGTGTTACTATACGATTGGTACAGTGTGAAGTGCTTCTTTAAAGCAAACGAATTGTTGCTTGGGCAAAAAGGGTGAAATATTCAACCATGTGCATCATATTAAACTGGGGTGTCGATTATGTTGCATTTTCGTTGTCTCTTTTAAAGTAAATTAAAATGAATCCAACCAACATTCAAGAAGATATTTAAGATTTCAACAAGAGCATCTAATTGTACTATTCAAAATAGCACCAATAAAGAACAATTTAATTTTATGTTTTCAACATTGGGGGCCATTCGTTATGCCACTGAAATTCAATAAAACAAATTATATGTGTAAGCTACATACCTTTTCTTGATTTATTTGTAGTTAATCCGTGTTACTACTACGTATATTTGATGTGATCTATCAAAATCATGTTTGTATGATAGTTTTTTCTTACAAACGACTTATTATGTATAGTTGTTTCTTGTTTCTTTTTCGGATTACATGAGGATTATTCGTAGTGATATTTCAAAGAATTACTTCACATGAATCACAAAAAAAAAAGTCTTTTTAATCACATTCACTTTTGTTTTAAAATCAAATCTTCACCATCCTCGCACAGCATCACCTCTATAACACAACATGGGATAGAGTAATGTTAGACGAACTAGAATATAGAAAGATAAGGGGATTAAGTATTAGCGGCGGGTATTATATCATAAAAAACACTAGCATGTGATATTTTGCCGACTAGAACAGAAAATTAAAAAAAAAAAAAAACAAATAAATGAAAATCAACATTAACTTCAAACTATCGGCTTTCATATTGATTTTATTGGATTTGAATTGAACGTTTGAACATCTCCAATTGAAAATCCGTATTTCACTCGCTGTTGATTGGAAAACATACAATCAATTTTGGGCAGAGACGTTGATAGACAGTCCTATGTCTATACGTATTACTTGTTGTTGTTTTTTTTTTAACCGCACGCTATATTTAAATTGATATTGATTGCATGAAGATTTATTAGTGTTTACCGAATCCAATGATGCAAAAAGGTTTGAACAACAAATTCAATTCAAATCAGTTGAACTCTTTTGTCACACTTAACATAGGTCACATTAGACACGCATGGATCATTACTTTGTCACTGTAATACGTCACATTACCATGTCATATTAATAGACAACGGACGTTCAAGTGATATTTGATTGATCGTAGCCATATGTGATATTTTTTAAGGTATTTAGATTTAAATCCGAAAAAAATTTAATTTATTTGAAAATGATCAAAATTTATGCATTTTAAATTAAAAAACAAAATCCAAATGAATTATTTTTCCTTTTGTCGTTATTTTTAAACTTCTCGGTGTGAAAAAATATGAAAAGCCGCGAATATCTTCGCAGCTTTGTCGTCAGGTCGGAAAACGTTAATTGTATATTCTAGTGAACAGAAACGAGCGTATTATACACGATATGTAGGTATAATGTCGCCAAAAATAAGCATGTAGTGTTAAACGGACTCGATGGCCGTCCACACCGTGTTTCGATCTTTCGTGTCACTTTTATACATACACTCTCCGCGGTGACATTTTATTAAAAATATACAAACGATTTATTTTATACACAATCACACTCGTGTCTACCTAAATAACACTGAAACCGTCATATAGAGCCTACAAATCACCTATAAGATGATCGCATCTTCAGGTATTTTTAGAATTAACGATGTTTTGTATCTTTCTCTTAACATGAAAATTTATTTAAAACACAAAAAAAAACACACACACAGAATTAACACACAAAGCAAAAGCAATTTTATAAAAATTTTCACTATATGACTCTTACTTTATATCAGGGCAAAATGGTGCCTCAAGGGTATCGCGCGCACTTCCCTTTTAGTCGAAATGGCAAGTGGGAACAAAAGCGGACACACTTCACAAAAATGTAATAAATTTTATTAAAATTGGAAGAAATATTCGAATGTGTATTTTTTTATCTTGTAATCAATTTTTGTTTTTTTTTTTTTTGTCAAGGACATCACTAACTCCACTTAATCATTTAAATATATTTATCCACAATTTATCTGTATTTCCACTAATTGATTTTTTCTGAATTTTTCACACAATAACATTTTTATTATATTCTTCTTATTTAAGAAAAATCCGTATTTAACCGGTCATTTCTTATCTATCCTTCTGTTTATCTTATCTTAAATTTCGAGTCGTTTAAGCGCTCGCGATGTTACCGTTACAACAGAATTCGGTTGACTGAATATGTTTTGCTTTTTCAAGAAGCCACATCCACATCGCACCATCGTTCACCATTCTAGCCACATAAGCATAGGAGATGATGTTGCTTGCTACTGGTGCCGATGCGATGGTGATTCTTGAAGTTCTTTCTTTCACCAAAAGCATTTTCAGTGTTGATGACGATGACGTCGTCGGCGACAATAACAGTATAGCCTAAGAGAAGATAGGGTGGTTGGTGAGTATACAATACACCACCCATTCACGTCACATGAACACAAAATACGAACAGTCACTGTACCACCCCAAAATAATATTCTGCATTGAATGAATGTGCATGGATTGCGAGACAAGAAAACATTCGACATTGAAAGCGACCGGAAGATAGATATAAGGATATGTTCGCACTAACTAATATCAAAACTGAGTAAATACCTTTTAAAAATATTATTTTTGTTTTCTTTTTTTGAAGTTAGCATTTTTTCAAGTAAGTATTGAATAAGAGTATCCGAAAGTTTTGGATTTACCAAATAGGCGTAGCGTATGTGTATTCGACGTAAGCTAAATAGTTGAGATCTATACATAATTTCAAAGACGTACAACATAGTTTGCACTTCTTGCTATCTTTCTCTTGTATTTATCAAGGTTTGCACTAACGAATTGTCAATCTTTCTCTGAATTCCTTTAAAACAAGAAAAATTAACCAGGATGCTGGAAAAAAATTCTGAATTTTAGAATCTACAAATATTTTAGCTATATTGATTCGCCTCATCATGTAATTTGAATGTATAATAGCCTTGGAATATTTTTTGTTCTCTAACAGTGTGAAGACTTCCTTACAAAAATATTTACGCGCGCTTTTGGCTTTTACATTATTCTCGATGCGTTATTTCTCACAGGGGTGAGATAATGACGTATAAGAGTGCTATGAAAAAGGGTATGGTGAAAATGCAAAAGCTCCGGGAAAAGTGTGTAAATGCACCACGTATTCGTGTACAGAGAATAGGAAGTACGAGATTGTGTTGTACATAAGCAAGCTTCATTCATGAAATTTGGCCTTGGGGAGGTGAGCTATGAATGACATTGTGGTGAATTCAATCGGAGCTTCTGGGCTTTATAAATAGGGGAAGTATTCTTCTTATACGGTTAAGCAGCGCGCAAGAATATATGTAAACATATTTTATATTACACATGGATGCTAAGAATTTAAGTTGCAAATATATGTAGGATGGGAATCAACAGCTGGCATTTGGGAAAACAGGTGAAAGCTATAGAATCCCTCGTAAAATATGGCCCATCAGTCACGTGTGCCAAACTTTTTAGTGACATTCTTTATTAAGTATTAATGTATGAATATTGTTTCAAGCAAATATGTAATGCATTTAATTCATAGTACACTTATTTGATTCTGAGAGTATATAGTAAGACCACGATAATCTGCACTTCAACAATCGGTAATTTCTATTATCCGGATTCCGACTTGTAGCAAATTCTGTTAAAATTTTAATACAATTTTCCCAAGATTGTCCAAGCGTACGGCTCTACTGGGTGTGCGGAAACTAGCGCATAATGCACCGTAAAATGATGCCTTATGTAATTTTCAGCAAAAAAAGTTTACTCCGAATACTTTACCCTTTAGCTGCCACAAGATACCTATTTTTTACACGACTCAAACCTTTCAGGGTGTCCCGTTACTCTACGTCAAGAGGTCAATGGTAACGGGTGATCGTATATGCTTAGTGTCCGTTATGGAATATATAATATTTGAATAAATTTTAGTTACGATTTTTTACAGTTATATGTAATTAAAGAGAAGTCGACAAAAATACACCATGCTGTCATTATTCATCCAAATCCTTTGGCTTCGTCATTTCCAATTGCGGTGATACTACTGCCAATGCTAGCGTATTTTTAGCAGACGAATACGTATACATCAGAACACTCAAAATGTAACTAGCAGCGCCCGCTCTAGCACTTACAGTGAGTCACAGACCTTGAGTAACAAAAGAAAATCCTAGAAAAACCAATGAAAAGGAAATCTAACTAAACTGTATTTTATATTAGTTTATTTGCTAAACGTTAGTCTTTTATTTAATGTGTTTGACAATTGTCTGATTTTATTTTAACAAGATAAAATAGCAACAAAACCAAAAAAAAAGTCGAAAAAAGATGGCACAATGAAAGTGTGCCACCTAAATAAAACCCTAAAAAATCACATCTTAATTCTTTGTTGCCCCCCCCCCCCTTTTTTGCATTATTACCTGCTTGTAGACGTCTGGGCATCGACTGGAGTAAATTTTAAGTGTAATTAGACGGAATTGTACTCTACTTGTATGGCTTCAAAAAGGTACTGATGCAGCGTTTTTGGAGCTTTTGCTTCATACGGGCGCATAAATGTTCGATAATATTTAGATCCCGGGGCTGTGACGGCACTTCCAAAACAGAGGGACAATTATTCGAAAGCCATTTGCGCGCAACCCGGGTTATTGTCTTGGTAGAAGTACACTCTATGAAATTTTTACTCTTATAATAGAAGGAAACTTTGTTTCCTTCTATTATAATAGTGAAATTACTCTGCAATCTAAATTTGCAAATCAAGTGTAATTTTACATAAGAAATGTTTAAAAAAGTATTCCAATATATTAGCAAATTTACACCGCGCTATGTGTAAAAACACTCCGTAATAATAGGAATATAATGCGGTTTCACTCTTTTTTCGTTGTAAAGATTTAAGTGGCGAACCTTTACAAATAATATAGTTATCAATAAAACTATTTAAGGATATATAAAATATAAACAAGTATCGGTCGAGTTTTGCTGATCAGTTTTTCGTCTACATGAGAGGTTGCAATATGGTCTTTTTTGTGCGATCTGTACACTTGTTATTCTTCTCAGTACCGTAACTCAGCCGTTTATAGGCAATTTCGAGTCAACGTTACGTAATGTTGCAAGCACTAAATATTTCCTATCCGCACATGTACGGAAATTTTGGACCACGCCGAGATTCGATCTCGGGACCTCTAGATTCAAGATATGTGTGTTGGGACGCAGCCTCCGCTTCCCACGAAACAGCCGTGGAGCCCTCCGCTGCCGTCCCTGTTCCCATTCAGTGCGGGTACACTTAATCATACATACATTGTTAAGAATGTTGTTGCTCTCCGAGCGATTTGATATGCCCGTAAATCGGGAAATCGCTCGGAGAGCAACAACATTCTTAACAATGTATGTACCTCTAGATTACTAGCATCGTAGAGTGCGACTCAACCAAGTGAGCCACAGAGCGTGTACACATGAGTTCTAAATGCAGAGAATTTACACTGTGCTAAGTACAGCCGATTGAAGTCTGACAACTGGAGAGCACGCTACAAAAAATGAGTAAAACTTCAACTGCACGTTGTAAAAATTGTTATATAAATATGTATGTATATAAAATAGTAACCTGATTTGTATAAGTCAGTCATATATTAATATTAAATAAATAAAGACGTCTTTTAAATAAGTATTCTCTTAAATATATTTTTATATTAAAAATTATAATTAAAAGAAGTTGCCGAAAGATTTAAAAAAAAAAATGAAGTTTGATCCTGTATTAAGAAAAAGGATAGGTAAATAGAAGAAAAGAAAACAAACGAAAGGAAAGAGCAAAAGAAAAAAAAGAAAGAAATCTTGTGTACGTTGTTGGGTATTGGCAAAGTAAGACCAAAACAACAAGCGAAATACAAGTAAAGAAATCTTGTGTTCGTTGTTCGCTTTTGGCAAAGTAAGACCAGAACAACAAGCGAAATGCAAGTAAAGTAAAGAAGAATCTAGTAGAAAAAAAGGTAAAAAGTAAAAAAGATAAGATGATAAGAGATAAGATAAGATGAAATAAACCAAAAAATTAAAGCAAAAAAAGAAGATGAATAAGGATCAAACTAAAAAGAAAAGAAAATAAAGAAGGGAAATGTTATATAAATATGTATGTATATAAAATAGTAACCTGATTTGTATAAGTCAGTCATATATTAATATTAAATAAATAAAGACGTCTTTTAAATAAGTATTCTCTTAAATATATTTTTATATTAAAACAAAAATACACCACAAATCCGAATTAAACACATAAACGTTGTAAAAATGCACCAGAAAATCTGAATTATACAGAAGTGTAGCGTAAAAATACATTTCACACCGATTTTAGTGTAATTTTCTTATTTTACACAGAAATTGTTGAAAAATGCACTCTGTATGTGATTATAAGCGGGAAAAAGTGTAAAATTACCGCATTTCCAGCGGAAATTTAAATTCATTTTTTAGAGTGTAGAAGTCGTCTTTAATTGCTAGTTTATCTACTTTAATTTCTAGTTTATCTACACTTTCTTGAAGATGTTGTTCTAAAATATCCACATACACAAATCTGTCCATTATACCTTCAATATGGTGAACGGTGAAGTTTGCCGGTTCTACTACCTGCCATATATCCCCAAACCATACGGCGGAGCCACCCCGTGCTTTGTTTGCGAATGGACTTTTTCGTCTTTAGCTCTTCATTCTTTCTCCGCCATACAATCTGCTTACCGTCTGAACCAAAGATTTTAAATTTACTTTCATCTGTAAATAACACCTAAATCCTAATGTTACTCTATTTCTTTCTATTTGAAATGCAAATGACATAAAATGCACCAAAACCGTGAAATTGGAATGATTTTTGATATTTCCCCATTTTCATGGCGCTATAACTTTTTAAATTTTGAATGTAGAGTAAAACTTTTTGAATTGAATTTGTAGGAAATTTTGTGCCCTACAAAACCCTTTTGGTATATTTTGTGCTCTAATGGGCTGGAAAAGAGTTATAGCCCAACAACTTATAAAAGAGCCTATTTTAGATAGTTTTTTCAAGATGGCAGCGGGAGCACAGGGAGTAGAGTGACGCAAACTTGGATTTTAACTTACCCCAGCCCTTACAGCATAAAAAAAATGTCCGACTATCGCACGCTAACCCCTACCTATATATTTCCTTCTCTATTGATTGGAGAATAAAGGTACGTTGTCCTCGACGCGGCCGCAACGAGTCTAGCGACTCCAGCGGCGCTAGAGCAAGTTCCCTACCCCAAGCAGCCGTCGCCCGAATCCCCACAAAACAAGCAAGTGCATTACGTTCACCATTCGTACATGCATTATGTACAACACGAGTCCCGCGACTGCTTTCTATATACAGACAGATTTGTGTATCAGCCGAATCAGTACGACTATTGTTGCGAAACAACTACCCTACCCCAAGCAGCCGTCGCCCGAAGCCTACAAACAAGCAAGTGCACCACGTTCACCATTCATGCATGCATTATGTACAACAAGAGCCGCGCGACTGCTTTCTATATACATGCTATTCGTATATCGGCCGAACGAATACGACCGTTGTGCGAAACAACTACCCTACCCCAAGCAGCCGTCGCCCGGAGCCTACAAACAAGCGAGTGCACCACGTTCACCACTCATGCGGGCATTACAGTGAAACTTCCCATAAGCGGACACCATTGGGGAATGAGATTTTGTCCGCTTATTGGAAGTGTCCGCTTATGAGAATATTTCACGGAGGTGTAATATTTTATAAAATAGACTCACTACAATTTGCAAATCCGTTCAAAAACCGCTATAAAAATTTGTAGTCCCGATGGATTAGGGTATAATTTTTAGTCATTTCATTCCCACTCTCTTTCCACTTTTTCAAAATAACTTTTATTTTTAATGAAGGTTTCGTCGTTTCCACATGTTTTTCCAACGATTTTTTTTCGAGAGCAAGCACACTTATTTTTCATCGCCGCAGTATAAATTGAATTTATGCAATTTCTACAAAAGTTGCGAGCACCAGGCCGAGAGATAACAAAGAACTGCAGTCGTTGATGTTATCATCATATCATTTTACATTTCCCGTACATTGGGTCTTGCTAATACGCGTAAGATTTTCTGGTAATCGCAAGACTCGTTGCCCTAAATGCAATTCTGCAATGTAAGAATTTGCGCTTTTTTTTCTTGGAACTGTCCGTTTATTAGAGACTCGCTTGTTCAGGATGGGTATGAAAGTACTGTCCGTATCCGGTTTTGAGAGTGTCCGGCTATCAGAAGGGGTTTTCCTAGCAAAATATGTGAAAAAACGTTAGGGAAAATAAAAGTGTCCGTTTATAAGAAATGTCCGGTTATTAAAAGTGTCCGTTTAGGGAAATTCCACTGTATATACGACAAGAGCCGCGCGGTTCATTCATTGTGGAGCTATAAGGTACATTTTCCTCGACACGACTGCATCGGCTCTAGCGACAGCGACTCGCTCATTTCATATAAAAACTCATTTTTCTCTCATTCTAAAAACGAGTTTTTATATGGAATGAGCGAGTCGCTGTCGCTAGACCTCCTGGGATCGTGCCGAGGACAACGTACCTTTAACCTTCCGGTGGGCGCAATACTAATTCTAACACGATCGGGCGCAATGTATCTGATAGATTATGTGCAGAAAATTGGATGAAACTAAGTTTCTGTATATTTTACACTCTTATTTATTGTTGCATTGTCTTTTTAAAAAAGTTCTACGAAATTGTAGAAATAAATACTGGCTCACAAAGTTTAATACCCTTCACATTTTCAATTTTCTAAGAATATTCCGATTTCAATCGCTTCAATATTTAAAAAAAAATCTGAAAACTCGACCGCTTAAAAAATGTGAGCTTAATTTATTAAAAACATATAATTAAGCCTTAAGCTGCAACACAACGTTATTACACAGTGTGAAGAGTATAAAAAGTGAAAATGTTCTTAGAAAAGGAGAAAATAACGCAATCAGGCGCAATTAATCTGAGAGATTATTTCATCCCTCCCGCCCCTCAGACATATGGGAGATAGAAACTGAAAACTGCTTTGGGTAGTTTATCGATAAAGCTTAAGCTACGGTGAGTTTCAGTTCACTCCCTTTTCATACCACTGATTGGCGCAACAAAAACTGGTCACTTAATTTGTCAGATGCATTCTGCCCACCCGAAGGTTAATATGCATTCCTAAAAGTAAGAATACACTGATTCCATTTAAAATTGAAAATCATCTCATTAAAAAATCGACATACTCCATAAGTATTAGTGAATTTAATTTATCACAACATATCCCATGACACATCCTTTATCTCAGATTTAAATCATTTATTCAATTATTTCATAATTTCCATAGAGGATTCACTATGTGTACAACGTGATATTATGCCAAATTAATATCACGTTCCATATCATTTTCTCGTTAGAATTTGGCTGCGATTTTGTCGTTGGGAATTTTAATAATAATTTGTATCCACTCATACAGTTTCATGGTTATTAGTTTGATTACCAATGGGAATTATTGATAAGCACTCGTTTTATTAAATTGATCAAATAATACATTGGCAGAGTTTCGATTTCATGCTGGCGAGGTGCATCTCAACGTTGTTGATTCAGAACAATGTTGCCAGTAGTTTTATTCGGGTCGCTAGTATCGTACACTCGTGGGACGTGCCAAAATCACCTTCATATATCATTTTTCTTTTTATTGTCATTTCTTTTTAATCCTGTAAAAGGTACATTTATAATGGATGTATTTTACAAAATTTAGATTATCCATTAATCACGTAGCAATTGAAAGAGATATGCTTACCTACGTGGAGTATTAAGGTCCCTCTAGATTAGGCGCCAAATGGCTGCGCGTCCAAAAACTGGCATCGCGTGCAGCGATTTGGCTGCTACTTAGCATCCACACTAGCAACCAAATGGAGACAGAAAATGACATAACCAAAATTTCATTTTGGTGATTTTTTTTTAAATTCAATTATCAAAATCGGACTCTGCGCGTTTGTATTATTACACGGCCATTCAAGAATTATTCATTTTCACACAAAAGAACGAACAAAAGTTGGAAAATTTTCACTTTGAATTTGACAAGCGATTGTCAAAGCAGTTAATTGAGTTGCCATATTGAATATCAAAACTGGACGCACAGTCAAATGGCGACAAGTTTGGATGGAATGACAACAGCCATTTGGCTGCACGTGTCGCCATTTGGCGACTAATCTAGATGGACCTTAACGATTATCAAATTTGAATGCATATGTCATTTTATTTGGAAATACATTGGATAAAAAAAAACAGCATGAAATAGATGAGACATCTGTTACAAAATTTCATTTTAATGCATTTGGTCCTATTTTTTCACTAAGTTGCTTTCATTTTTCACAGAAAGTTCTCGCAGAGTGTCAATGTTCTTCGGAACGAGCTCTCGCTGCGGATTTTGCTTTATCATCTAATTCATTTTTCAAGATTTCAATACACAGCCATTTCATACTTACGTATTTTTCCCGGTCTTGACCCACCTACTAACGAAACATTTGCAGAATAACTCTCGAGGCAAAACGGATAGATAGCCAGCTTTCCTTATTTCTTTTTAATAGACCCTTTTGCGCTCATCGTCACCATCATACATCCCAATCTCACTCACTGGCCGCAAAATATCCTTTCGGGCATTCAGAATTGAGTTTGGTTTGATTTCATAAATCTGAAACGAACGATACGAGTTATATGTATATAGGTTGAGACAAAATTCAATCGATATTACCAACTTTTCAATATCCTGCACTAATTCTCAGGACCGGATGGTCCAGATCAATTCGAAGGAATTAATTGAAAAGTGTGGGAAGGACCATGAGTTATTCACAAGTTGGTGAAAGAAATTCCATCAATAATACTCGAAGCCTTCTAAACGAACTTGCTTATACATTCTGCGTATTATATATTATGCATATTGTTTACCTTGTGTCGAAATTCGTAGGCTGTGAAGCAAGGATGCCAGCATAAATTTCACTAAGAGAAAACAACAAAGGAAAAATAACAAATCATACGGTGTCCTACTTTATTCATGAGCTTAGAACGTTGTTTATTTTCAAGGATTCCAAAAGAATACACGCGTTTCTACAAAAATAATTTTGGCAAGCGCTTGAATATCGATATACATTCGCAAGTACATATTAGCAGAGCAATACTGCTCTCTTTTTATGGTACAGTCGATTAAATTGCATCCTTCCGAAAGACACCAGTGATGTTAATCGATTCATACTCGAATATCTTCTGGCAATGGAGACTATGAGACTATGTGATTCTCATCCAGGAGCCAGAGTAGCGCGGCGGCGAAAGAAAAAACCTAGAATCTAGATCCTAGAGAATCGTATTCCCTTGCTTGCAAGATTCATTTCAAATGCAACTGCAATGCAGAGCGCGTATCCCATTTATCGATAAATTGACGCGATATCGTTGAATATTCTTTTGCATTTAATTTAGTGCACGTCTCTGATGTCGTTAGAGCAAAATTGTCGTAGGTTTATTCTTCCTTCGGGTGAATTGTATTGCCGATATCGTGAATTGACAACCACGTATATGCATGCATACATCTGCTCATTCTGCATTCAAAATAGGTACATCTACACAAGAGAGCTCTGATTTTCTCGCAGATCATCAGGATCAGAAGATCACACGTCCAGCACTTAAATTACTCGGGACTCGAAACCCATTCACTTATCTAAGTGCGCTATTTAGGTACGTAGGTGACGGTATAATACGTATAATACGAGTATCTAACATATATTCATGTGTAATACTTTTCGCGTATCCAACCAGCAACCATCGATTGCGCTTAGGGCTCTTCTCATCTCATCATGATCCTCGAAATACGCACAAAGTAACAAGGATTCTTGAGAAAATTAGAATAGGCTAATGCGTCATTTTGCATTATCATTACGCATTACATACATGTACAATATTGAAAAAGGAAATACATACACATGTTATTCCGGTTTCAATGTAAATACGTAAATGGCTTCTATGGTTACGTCCTTTGCAATCTGATGTGAAGAGAGAATCAGATAATCTAGTTATTTGCATAATAAATGGTAACTTATTTCGCTACTTTGTATACGTGAATTGATACTTTAGACGCAAAGAATGTGTTTTCAAGAATCTATCGAATTTCTAGGAAATCATTTGAATAGACGAACGTGTGTGTAGACTTTTCCTATTCGTTGGATTCATATTGAAAACCTAAACAGAAATCAATTTCATGAATTCAATTTTCAGGGAGATATTTTAGATATACTGGGAAGGAATCAGAAAAAATAATAAAAAACCAATTCCGACAGAAAAACATGTTTTGATTAACCGGTGTTTTCTGGATGGTCAACAATTACGGCTAATGGAATTTATTTCGCCATCGGTGGTGTGAATTAGTAAAATGGTTATGTCCACAAACAAAACAAAGCCTTTATCACTTAAATATTTATCTTTAAAAAATACTGGCGCACAGAGGGCTGCGCCCGCAATACGAGGGTTTTTTAGATTTTGGATACATACATAGTGAATGATTTTGCAAAATTGTATAGGTAATAAATAAGAATTATGCACAATGTTAATGAAATGCTTCTCGAAAATCTATTTTTGGATTGGTCTAATGGTCTATGTATCATGGTTCCACATATTAACTGGATTTATTAGCTGTAACGCCGTTACCATTACTCCAAACTGGAAAAAGCGACTGATATGAAATGTACCCATCGAGTTTGATTTGATAAAAACCAAAAAAGTCGTCTTTTTCAAATCTCCGGGACACCCTGTTTGCTTTGTCCTACCAACGTCTAAGTATTTCGTGCTAAAGGCTGTTACGATTCTACACATTCCAACCAAATTTCATTACGATCGGTTAGTGAACAAATTTGTAAATGTTCGGGACACCCTGTTATCTTGGCCATGCCAATTTTTAAGTATTTCATGTCAAAGACTGTTACCATTCTACACATTCCTACCAAATTTCATGACGATCCGTTAAGCCGTTCGCGAGTTATTTAGTGAACAAATTTTCAAATGTGCGGGACACCCTGTTATTTTTGTCCTACCAACTGTTAAGTATTTCGTGCCAAAGACTGTTACCATTCTACACATTCCTACTAAATTTAATGACGATCGGTTAAGCCGTTCGCGAGTTATTTAGTGAACAGACGGACGGACAGACGGACGGACAAAATCAATTTCATAAGGGTTTTTTTTTTAATCTAAAAAACCCTAAAAAATTGGATTCCGGAACATACATACGGAACACATACGCGAAACTAGATTTTTATACCCGCACTATGTGAAAGGGTATATGTATTAACTTTCTCATGAAGTTTTCAACGCACATAAAGTATATATATTATTGATCAGTGTGACGAGAGAAATCGATTGAGCGATGTTCGTCTGTCTGTCTGCATGTCCCTGTCCGTCTGTTTCAATACAAATTAGTCCCTCAGTTCTGAAGCTATCGGCCTGAAATTTTGTATACGTATTTAGTGTACGCTGTATATATGTCTGAACGAATGGAATCATGTGAGCCAGCTATATATTGATAGGAATAGTTATCCCAATCACCATGGTTCTAATTGAATTACTTCAGGAGCTACAGCGCCAAATGTAACTATCAAAAAATCAAAATTACACTGGATATTTTAAGGCCTAGAGTATACTCTGCCAAGAGGAGGTATGTATAAGGTATAGTATATCATTGGAAAGGGAATTTTGCGTAATTTAAATCGTCCTCAGAACATTTTACTGTAAATATTACAGTTAACAAGATATTTTCGAAAATTCATAATTTCACCCCTCGTCACCAAATGCGACGAGCAAAAGACTGTAACTTTTTACTGCGTAAAGTGATGCCCACACCGGCGCGTCAGCGAATATTCGCGGCGAATTTTTCCGCGGCGTCAAAATTGTAACACACTGCGTTGTATGGAGATGCCCACACCAACGTGAATATTCGCTAGTTTTGCAGTATTTTTTCCGGTTCGAATATTTGCTACCTAATGTGATTTTATTCAAATAAATTTATTTGACAGGTGCAGTGTAGTACAACTTGATGTTGGTGTACCCGAAAAAGATGTAGATTTGGAATGAGTTGCTTAGGTATTGACCGAGCATTTAAGTTTTGAATATTTTATGTTATCAGTGGATGAGCAAAAGAAGTAACATTTTTGAAAACATGAATTGTAAGGAAGGAAGGTTTTTACTTGTTGTTGTTACACAAATAAATTGCCCTATTGTGGCAAGTCCGGTGACACCCCGATCGTATCGCTCGGCCGAAGAATGGCAGGGATATCGACGATTTTCCAAAGTGCATAGTACGAAGTTGATCGTGAAATGCTGTGAGCGACATCTACACCCAGAGAAAAAAATAGTTAATTTAAAAAAAATTTCATTATTTTAATTGTGGAAACTGAGACTACCACTAAAGTAGTAAAAGAGTAGTTAAAATCACTATTAAACTGGTAAAGTAGTAAAGTAAAGTGGTGCAACTATTTAATTATTATTTTTACCAGTTGCTGGTTATAATTTATTATTTATTGGTTGACTTATACTTCGCCAAAGCACTCCGAATCGGATCGAATGATAGGATAAAATATTTTTTTTTATCCAAATGGATGAACACAAAAGAGTACTTCCAACTACACCAAAAGGAGTAATTCTCGATCTTTTTTTGAGATAAAAAAAATACGATTTTCACAGAGAAAGATACATACTCATAAATGAGTTTTGTATAACTAGCATTGACCTCTCTATAGGTGTTGGCGACATTTCATTTACCCCTCTACGCTCTAAAATGCATAATAAATTACCTACTTACAGTGGGATTCGATCCCGCGACCCTATGATTTGAAGACTAACGCCCTACCTACTACACCACATAGACTATACGGGAACACACTTCTGGTGGGAAGTAGCTTGTAAATTTCACAAAGTACTGATACTACCACTATTAAATTGTTAATGTTTACTATTTGTTGGTTAACTATTAAATAGTAGTTTTTCATTACTTTTTGATTAACAATTATATATTATAAAGTTGTTAATTGGTACAGGACCAACATTAAATAGTTAATATAGACTAGGGTAGTTAACTGTTAAATAGTTGTTTTCAATTATTGCCGCCGTACAGGATTACAATGCTAATAGTGTGTATTAACTAATTATTTGGTGAAAATTCCATTCAACTATTTTCTTACTATTACACGAACTCCAAGTTAATTTTTGTTCAATTTGAAATAGTTATTTACGAGAATATTAGGATTAACTAACGAAATAGTTATCATTTTACTATTTGATTTTTCTGGGTGTAGGTTGACAACTTAGCAAAAGCATACATTTTGTGAGTTATTGTACTTATCTCGGTTATCCCCTTGTGATCTGTGCAGGAAAGATGGTCCGACGCCACCTTAGAGAACTTTGTTGCGAGTCCAGCGAAACCTTGATCGTTTCGAAGCTGATTGTGAAATTGCTGTGACCAACATCCAGGCTGACGGTTATCTCTGACCACCCTGTGCACTGATCGGAAAAAAGAGGATCCGATGACCCTTTCGGCAATTTAATGCTGAGTCTAGCGCCACCTTGGTCGTTCTGCCACACCAAAGGATTGCAGAGATATCGACGGATTTCCGAAAGAATACAAGGCCAATCGTTTCATTCATGAATGGTATACGATAGGAAATGAGGATCCTGGTGGTTCGATGCTTGCGTTTGTCCCTAAGTAGTTACATACACGCTTGCATATTCTATTGAATTGAATGTTTACTTTGCATAGTTAGTAACTATTAGTTACGCGATTTTATGCTTGGTTACGCCATCGTAAAGAATCGCGTAAGGATCCTACTAAAAGTCATTATGCAATTTCATACGATGGCGTAACCAAGGAAAATATGGCGTAACTATGCAAAGTAAACATTCAATTCAATTAGGGTAACCACCTGCCTGCCTTCGATTTACGGGTCACTAGCGCATAAAATACGGGTTTTCAATTTTTTTACGGGGCAAAAATTAAAAAAAAAAATATTTTAATGCCGATACGTTATTTTATTTTTATAACAATATTTTTTATTTGATGATACATCCTCCAATAACTATTCATTTTGCTAGATAAAGTTATAAAAATCTTTACACGTCATTTTAAAATTGCGATTTATTTGAGGCTTTACTGTGTTAATATTTAGTCGGTTCCGGCTATCTGTCCATGCGTTGCCGCCAAGCGAGAATGTTCTCTCGACCGGAGAATTAATTGCCGGGAACCTTGTTCAGTTCGTCACCTGCTTGGGGACGAAATCGATTAGCTTTTGTAGTGCCAAAACCCCTATCGATTTCGTCCACTGATAGTGGACGAGCTCGCATATGGTTTCGAGTACATTTTACGTTGAAAACAGCCAAAACTGGTTTGAGCTGAACAAGGGTTTTTGACGTAAAATGTACTCGAAACCCTATGTGAGCTCGTCCACTTTCCGGGGACGAAATTGATAACGGTTTTTTTTTTGTACTTAGCCACTAGAAAAGCTGATCGATTTCGGCACCTGCGTGGGGACGAACTGAAGAAGGGTTCCTACATACGCTGCCAGGATAGAAAAGACCAGTTTTCAAATTCGAATCATATTTTTCTGTTACTAACAGCTTTAAATAATTTTGCCCGTGTATCAGGGTTTATCACTTCATCGGCATCTCTTCATCTCTTAAACATATTTATTAATTAGGACCGAAATTACACAAAATAAAGTTCACTGTAGTTGTTTAGACATCCGATTATTCTCCATTTCATTTCAGTTCGTGCTGCAAATTTAAGGGTTACAGACAGTACAGGTAAGTGTGTTCGGCAAAATCGAATCCTGATTCAAAATACTGCACCGCATTCATGTACAAGGACATGTTAAAAGTGTTAGCACGTCACTTTCGCGTTCCAGCAAATTTCGAAGTATTTGGTTGACTTTAATGCAATAAGAAATTGTCTCTAACTCTTTGACGGAGTTTT
This sequence comes from Microchrysa polita, assembly GCA_949715475.1. Classification (NCBI taxonomy): domain Eukaryota; kingdom Metazoa; phylum Arthropoda; class Insecta; order Diptera; family Stratiomyidae; genus Microchrysa; species Microchrysa polita. The sequence continues at coordinate 13,075,231 of OX454418.1, read as the reverse complement.
TTATGAATCATCAATTGTTTGCCCCGTATTTTATTTTTTGGATGACAGGTTTTTGGCCTTTCGGTGCCCGAAAAACGGGGCAACCCGTAAAATACGGGGCATCTGGCCACCCGAAATTCAATAGACTATTCAAGCTTGTATGTAACTACGCATTTTGCGTAACCATCCTAAGTAAGCAGTTACATATATTCAATTCAAAATAGCCACAAAAGAATGTTCAAGCTTTGTGTCTTCTCTATACGATAAGACTAACCATTCAACGGGCACAAGATAAGATGTAAGAGTTTTCGGGTTACGCGATAGTCAATTCAAACAATCAAATCGGGTACGGTTTAACAAAGTTGTACTGCACTGCATATTTCCATCAATTTGCGCTTGTCAATAATTTTATCCTCAGAATAAGTATAGACGTGGAGAGGTAAAATGTCGAATTTCACGTTGATTTCTTCCGCTTACGCTTTTACATAATAAGCAAAGATGCCGCGATATTTTGATATAGTGCACGAAAATTGCAGCATGATTATAAATGTTAAAATAATCGTATTTGGCCAGTTCTTGCAGTTATTCTCTATCATGTCTAAGTCCCTTCCTTACATAAATCGAATACCTGTTCTAAGGCAACAACATGATATCAGCTGTGAGTGACAGTACCCAGCGAATTATTCGCGCCGCGCCGGCGCCGGTGTGGGCACCAAAAAATGTGCCGCGAATTCGCGACAGAAAATTCGTGACGCGTTGGTCTGGGCATCACTTAATGCTGTCAGGCCATAGAACAATTTGGCATCAAAAGTCAGCTCTTTTTTAGATGTGTGGTTTTCATCATTTTTTAAACTAAAATCACTATACTATTCATATTGAACACCTAAACAGAAATCAGTTTCATGAATTAAATCTTGAGGGAGATATTTTAGATATGCTGGGAAGGAGTCAGAAAAACTAATAAAAACCAATTCTGACACAAAAACATGTTTAGATTAAGCGGTGGTTTCTTTTCAGTCAACAATAACGGCAAATGGAATTTATTTCGCCATCGGCGGGTTAAATTAGTAAAATTAAACAAAACCTTTATTACTTAAATTTCCAGAGCATTAATCCACCTCACATACGCGAAACTAGATTTTTTATTTATGGAAGTCGACTAGAGCACGTCCATAAATATACAGGCTATCCCGCATTGGTTGGTCAATACCGAAAGGATTGAAATTTGAAACGATAATTTTATAACGGTACTATAAAATGTCAAGCCTGAAAAATTGACAAAAGTGGCTCCAACTTATTGGCTTTCTAATTTTTAGAGAAAACACACTTTAAAAGCTAAATATGGGAAGTAGTAAGTAAAATTTAACTAACTTTTCAGTTGATCGAAATCGCTCTATTGTAAAAAAATTGAAATTTTATTTAAGAAAATAAAATATTTTTACTGTTTTCTAAATTTAACTTTTATCAACTTTGCAGATTTGATAAATCAAATGACGAGTATTTTATATTGTTATTGCAGGAATTTTAAATGAAAAATCAATTTTTAAATACAGTGGACAGTTCGGTTAACGAACATAATAATTTGTTCCGCGAGTATTTTCGCTAAGCGAAACCTTTATTAATTTGAGGCAGACAATGGCTCCTTCCTGGTCAGAAAAATATACGCTAAAACATTTAATTATTGATAAAAGCCTTGAATTCTTTTAAAATGCCGATTTATCTGAATTTCCGCATAAGTTTTACTCTAAAATCTAAAATTTTCACTATTTTCTTTGTTCGCTATCCGAAATTTCGTTCGCTAAGCGAAATATTTTCTACCAGTAAATCTCGTTTGTCATACAAAATGTTCGCTATCCGACGGATTCGTTAACCGGGAATCCACTGTATTTCCAAAAATTGATTATCTGTGTCTTGGCATAGCAACTATAATAATAATTGAAACCAAGAAGAAGTAAATTGATTAAAATTTTATGTAGTTTCAGAAACTAAAGTGAATTTTTTCAACAATACCTTAGGCGAGTGCCATAAGTCTTGATTTTCGTTGACTTCTAAAAAAAACACGATAGCACGATAAAGGTAAAATATCTACCAAGTCTAGTGTTGGCGTTGTTACTCAAGCAAAAAATTGTCCGATCCCTTACAGTATTGAGCACTAAAGGTTAGAGACTGGACTGGAACGTCAAACTCCTGTTACTCCACAAAAGCGGTGGAATAGTTGTACTGACAATTTGTTAATAGCACTAGCTCACATAAAAAGGATAATATTTATAAAATGAAAACTTCTTCATCACATTACACATACTTAAGAAGTAAGGACAAAACTTTTTATCGTATTATTGTTGTACAACTTTTCCGTTACATTAATTAAAACTGTAAAGAGTTATTTTTCCGGAACTTCCATGGTGACACAGACTCCTTGGACATTAATTCTTTTTCAGATATGTAGACACTAGACAGTCATTTGACCACTTGGTATCGTGCCGTCTTAAAGTTTAAAGAAAAAAAAATCCTTTTTACTTACGACTATTCACGACGGAACAACTTTGTCTCAGCGCCCTTTGCCAATTCTTCTAGAATACGAGTAAAAGCATATTCGACGAAAGGCTACTTAAAGATATATTCTTGAAACGTGCTAGGAATTTCTGGAGATTCTATTTCATGATGGTGGAGACAAATGGAGATACTACACATAGGAGCTTGTGTATGTGAGTATTGATCCTGGTCAACATAAATGTCGTATAAATATACGTGCAACGTAAGTCACGCCTTCCGGCATCTCGTAAATGCAGCTGAGTTATTTCTTCCCGGTCACCAAGTTCACACAGTTTTATGTTCTCATCTCAGTATATGTGTGGAAACTGAAAATATTTTATTATACCCGGAGCCCAGGGGCTACACCGACGGATTGTCAGATAAAGCTTGGAATTTTTATATCCTTCATGTTATGATGTTTTTCTGATTTTTCGATGTCCGTCTCAGTTGGGTAACTGGCGGGCTGATTTTTATACCCGTCACTATGTGAAAGCTGTATTTATGTCGGAACGAATCATGGGGCTGCCCCTGAAAATGAGGTTCTTCTAAAAAAAATGTTTTTCTCTAAATACCAATCTTAACCAAACTTGACCCAAGTGTGTTCCTAGTAAAGCCTCAAAACATATTTAGGAACGGATGGAATCGGAACATTACGTCATAAGGCTGCCATACAAACTGATTCCTGAAAATTAAGTTCTTCTAAGCAAAAATTTTTCCATTTTAATCTTAATCCTTATCCTTAAATCCCTAATCCGACACTAGATTAGATTATATTTAGATTATATTTAATGTGGGCTGTGGCTGATACGTAGCCCTGGGCACTGCGACCGTTGGTATATTGTGCCATTGCCCAAGCTATAGGTTAGATGAACTCATCTAACCGACTTCTTGCGATAAACCGATTAAGCTGGCCCATGTTCAAGGAGGCAATATCCTCCTCTAAAGGGAACATTCCAAGCGGCGCATTGCTGGCCTCTCACATTCACAAAAAATGTGCGCAGCAGTTTCGTCGTCAGCCTCGTAAAAGCTATAGCTTGCGTCGGTAATAATGCGCATGGTCTTCAAATGTCCATTCAGACGGCAGTGCCCCGTGAGGAGCCCGAAAATTATCCTAGCCCTGTTTCTACTCATGTTTATTAGACGCCCAAGTCCACTTAGGTGAGTAGTTGGCAACCTACCTGTTGGAGGATTTCCTGACAACCCCACACGAGCTTCGATGTGATGCTTTCATTGCCGCTTGGCTGTCAGTAAATATTGCTATTTTCTTGTTTATGTAGCCTTTTCATTGCATTTTCTTGCACACAGCTCGATTGCGTGTACTTCTGCCTAAAAAAACACTGTCGGTCGGTATCCAATTGGAATAGAAAGACTAATACCTGGGGTACTAATTCCTGCGCCAGAACCTGGAACGGTCTTTGAGCCGTCCGTGTAAAATATGATTGTACCGAGGTGGAGTGCTCTAAACCTGTCAGTCCAGTCCTCCCTCGCCCAAGTCACTGATTCGAATGTGGTGTCAAAACGTAACGTTTTAACCAGATAGTCTGATGGCATACTAAGTAGGTTTTCATTACTTATCTATCATAACTGCACCGAGTTTAGTGGACACGCCGTATCACATGCATTAAGCCTGATAACGACCAGTCTTGCCACTGTCTCAATGTGTATGTGTAGTGGTGGGAGGTTCAGTAGAACCAATCAGCCCTAAGAAAACTTTAACCAGATGTGTTTCTTGTAAAGCCTCAAAAATATCCAGGAACGGCTGAAATTGGAGCACTATGTCATAGGGCTGTCATACAAACCAACCCCTGGAAATTAGGTTCTTCTAAGAAAAACTTTTTTTTTCACAAACCACACTTCACCCAAATGTGTTCCTAGTAAAACCTCAAAACATATCTAGGAATGGATTGAATCGGAACATTACGTGATAGGGCTGTCATGCAAACCAAATCCCAAACATTAGGTTCTTGTGAGAACAACTTTTTTCTTTTGGAATCTTAACCAAAATTCATGCAAGTGATCCAACAGATGGAATCGAAACACGTCATAGGGCTGCGGTAGAAATTGTTAACGCCAAAGAAGCTTAAGTTTCATTCAAATGTGCCGGGCATTCACATTTCGGCCGCGCCCGAAATTAGCCTAGGTCTGTTTTTTTTTTTTGAAACATCATTCGATTCTGTATGCCAAAGATTAAATAATGGTCCTTGTTTTTGAACACTGGTTTCCCAGTTGCTTTTGCCAATCCCCGACCTCTAGCTCAATTGATCATACCTAATCCTAACAAATACTCCTTCTATAGGTAAGTGTCGGAACGAGTGAATCGGACAATGGGTTCCTTGCCCAACGATCTTTACTAAACTGCACCCAAATGTGCTCCTCACAGCAAAAAATCAGGCGGTGTGAACCAAAATTTGTCCAAAAAGGTTTAATTTTTTTATACCTATGGAGTTAAATACATTTATTTCACTCCGTCCCGAGTATAATTTATTTCACTCCGTCCCGAGTATAACATTTTCCTTTTATCCATTAGGATAAAACACTCAAAATAAAATTCATTTGGATAAATAATAACTTTTATTCGAAATTATATCAGTTTTTGTTTATATGGTGTTAAAATTTACTTAAAATGGAGTTAATTCCGCACGTAATATATGGTGCAAATTACGAACGTCATTCCGTATAGTCTGTGTGGTGTAGTAGGTAGGGCGTTAGTCTTCAAATCATAGGATCGCTGGATCGAATCCCACTGTAGGCAGGTAATTTATTATGCGTTTTTAGAGCGTACAGAGGTAAATGAAATGTCGCCAACACCTATAGAGAGGTAAATGCTAGTTATACAAAACTCATTTATGAGTTAAATGTTCTGTGAAACTTGTGTTTTATTTTTATCCCAAAAATATCGAGTATTACTCCTTTTGGTGTAATTGGAAGTACACTTTTGTGTTCAACCATTTGGATAAAACAATATTTTATCCAAACGGAGGGACCCTATTCGACATTTTTCGGAGTTAAATTCACACCGGATTTTTTGCTGTGTAGTAAGGCCTCCAAATAAACAACTATTTTACCATTTTTTGAAATTTAAGATTTAAATGTGATTATCAGTTTTTTGTATTTTTTAAAATAAGTAAAATGTAAAACGTATGCACACGACACATGTATCCTACAAAAATTGTTTTGAGATTTGCAATTTTAAAATTAACTTTATCTCTGAAAATACAAAGCCTACTTTTTCGTCAAGGATAACACTCTCTTCTCCAAATTCCGAAACACTTTAAATTCATTTCAAAATAAACGAGAAATAATACCAACAATTGCAGCATTAACTATTGTACACAAAGTCCTAAAACCCTGGACTGAATGCTATAATCCAGAGCTGAACTCCCTAAATTAATTCTTGAAATCCCTCATCTACTTTTAAAAGTTCCCGCAATGTTCTTGTCGAAAAGTCAGTAGCAGTACAGTGTACAGTACTGTACTGCGGTGTATATACTTCAATTAACACTGATTGCTTCGACAAACAAAACAAAAACAAAACTTTGTCATTCTCAAACCAATTCAGTATGCAAGTGGTCTTTTACATTCCTGCGGCCTGTGAAAATAACTTGTGTGTTTTTCGTCTTTGGATTTGGAGAGTCAAAGGATATTTTAAGCTGCTGAACAAACTTTGATGACGATGATGATTTGTCCGTCTGTTCGCTCTCAAAATATACAGTATACCAGTTGCATATTCAACTGTTTTGAGTTGGAGGTTTTTACTGGACAACGGTCGGTTGTGAAGACTGTTTTTTTAGCTTTTATTCAATAAGAAGATTTAACAAAAAAGAAAGTTCTTATCGGGTCAACTGCAATCTACAGACTTTGTTTTCTTTTTGCAGATCCGTTGTATTGAAATGTTTTTTTTTTTTTAAACTGAATCCCTCCAGCTGAACTTTGAAGCACGTGTCCGTGATAGTATTATGGCACAAGCAAACATGACTCGTGTCATGAATATCATTTTTGGGAGAGATATATGCTCGTATGTTCTTTCAAATTTCTATGACTTGTACGTGAGGACATATTTACATTATGGTTTATGAATTTGCACTTGGCAGAATGTCGAGTAGCTGTCTGTCATCATGCCTATGTTGGTGTCGGCTTCAAGACATTATTTCATATAACATTTCTTCGGTAATAATATAAGAAGTATATTTATATACGGATATATCTCCAGGGAAAAGGACTTTATGTGTTTCATATGTATGTATGTTATTTAAATTCAGGTGTCCAATCAATCATTGTTGAGACAGGTTGCCCTAGATTTTTTGGTATTATTATTGTTTCCAAAGAAAATTCAATTCAAATGAGGGATCGAAGTTTTGCAATTTGTTCAATAAACGAATGATGCCACTCAATGGAAAATTAATGTGTAGCGAATCGATATATAAATAAATAATTTTGAAACTAACTTTCATAATTTTTACGCTGATAGTATAGCAATATTCTTTTAACGCTCAGATGACAGGTATTTTTTCCAACGGTTAATGCTCAACAAATTAATTTCTTCTCGAGTGACATAGGCATGGGCGTAGCCAGAGTGGGGCAGGGAGGGGCGCTTGCCCCCCCATGATCGATGATTATGGTAAAAAAAATTCTTCCCGATGGAGTAAAAAAAATCGCTGCCCTTTACAATACTAGAAGGTATAAAAATGCGAGTTTGATACCAGGCACTACGCAAAATTTTCTGCTGCTGAGACTGTAGTTTGGAAAACTGAAATACTTGTACTTTTCTGGTCCTTGATATCCGGAACTGGGATACCTACGTGTGAGCATCATGAATCGATAACATAATTAGATCAAAAATCAGTGTCTCCCTTAGGGAGACTCTTTTTTCTTTTGCGAAAATCCCATATTTGTAGAACACAATTTTAACTATCACATAAAGGTCTCTCCGGGAAAGTAGGGGAATTCAATCTGATTTTAGTGACAAATGGTAAACAGCTTTGCCTAGTTAGGGACCTTGAGATTCATTTTGTATCATACCAGCAATGAAATTTAGCCACTGTTAATATTATGTTAAATGTGGAGTGGAGGAAATCTTATCAATACCATAAAAAAAGATTTATGAATTTTGCTCAGAAGAAAAACAGTGACAGACGACAGAAACTGATCTCTTGGCCTATTTCTTTTCAATCGCAAGTGGAATATGCAGTCCGAGAGACAAAAATAGCACTGAATATTGAGCTACGGTCTAAAAAGCTGAAATTGGAGGCCATTTGAATGTAATCAGAATCACACACTGATTTTCGAATGACGGAAATGCGTCATTATTACACACATTTACCATCATAACCACGAATTCCTCAATGACAGGAGACGCCATCTGTTGTAAAATTGAATAAAAAGATTTTTTGCAAAAATATTAAACTTGTTATCAATTTCAACTCCTAAGAAAATCATGATGTTGAAAAAATTTCGGGCTTGGATGTATCCCTAAATCTCTCCAGCCGACTGTCGGATAATGTTTCTTTCTATGGATTCTGTGGATGTAAGACAAGAGGCTTCTCGGTGTGTTTCGGCAGGAGATGCGATCTTCTCGAACCAAGCAATGCCAGAATTTAAAACGGACATTGATCTCGCAAGTGGAATATGCAGCCCGAAAACCGAAAATAGCACTGAATATAGACGAGCTACGGTCGGAAAAGCAGAATCGGAGGCCAGTTGAATGTAATCAGAATCACCAGTAAAAGTCTAAACACGTTCAGGGGTGATTTTTCATTAAATGGTGCAGAAAATAATTCTCGACTGACATTTCCTAAAATTCAGCTCTTAAATTAAAGAAAAACAGGCACGACTGTCCAACATTGGACTAAGGCCGCAGATGTGTCAGTGACATCCAATTCCCAAGATCCTAACTGCTTTTTAGTTGAGGTGTTGAGATCAACAGCACGCTCAGCAATGTTATGTATCCCCATAAATGGGTACTCGTTTAACATCCGAGTGAGATCAAAGTTCGTCACAAGGGACGTGATTTCAAAAAACACTATAAACTGAATTCGTTGACGGTGAGTCTCGAACCAATGAACCTGTGCACCGAAGTGTGCGCACTAACCATTACACCAGCCAGATTACTCTAAATTTTGCCTAACAATATTTTCGCGACCAACAATTTCAACTCCTAAGAAAATCTTGATGTTGAAAAAATTTCGGGCTTGCCCCCCCCTTACCGAAATCCTGGCTACGCCCATGGACATAGGATAAAAAGAATCAAAGCTTTTTTCAGGCTTTTTTTTTATAAAATCGTCAGTCCGTCTTCCGTTCTAGTGACCAACAAATCGACGGTAGGAATATACAGAACAGAAATGACTCTTAGTTCAAACATTATTCAAGAAAATATGACTAAAATAACAGAAAGGGTGACAAAATTTTGGTTTTTTGTAGGAAAGGGCATGTGGGAACTCATATCAAAGAGCTCAGCGAGAAAATTTCATATCAGCTATTTTTTTTTTCTGATTCGCACTAACGGTAAACCAAAACCAGTTTTACGGTCCGTATTCTGTTTTCCGTAGGCACAAATTGAACATAATGAGCGCATTCACGCACCTCGATGACAAGGATCTTAAAACGTCATATGTCCTCAGGGACCTTGTCGGGCATCTAAGGACTTATTGAACCCATATCAAATTGATATGTATTTTCATAAAAAATTTACATAAACCAAAAATGGATTCCCAATCTTGAAATAATGGAATAATATTGGTGTTTTTCCATTTTCTTCTTCTTCTTCCTTGCCTCGTTCTTTATACCGCTCCATGGTTTCGCGTTGCTCGACCTGCAGTGTAGGCACATCGCCCGTTTTGGCGGTAATATCTCAGCGTATTTCTACAGGCAGCTCTATCTTGGATCGTGTCATCGCCGAGACTAATGCGTTGTTGTTGCTTTTTCATTTGACACATCCAGGTGTTCTTCGGTCTGCCTCTGGCCTTGGGTCCATTTTAATGTAAACAAATACATACTTATCCTTACTGCACACGCTATTCATTTCCAATGTGAAAAGCCCAATAACTTTCTTGCATTTGTTTACATATTAATTTAAATCCTCGCTCACCGCAATTCCTAAAGGTTTCACATAAACATGCGACTACATAAGAGTCGCCATACACCTTCCGATCGATTGTACACTCGATCTGACGGCGGATTGCAACCAAAATATTTGACGCCCGTGCAGCATATACATCATACACTATACAATTCATCGTACGCTAAAATAATATATTTTATGCCATTGGAAGATGGATATAGGATATCTATCGCTACATTCGATTAAGGATGACTACTACAGCCACAACATAAAGATGGACCACCGGCTTATGTGAAAAATCAACTGAAAATTGGATTGCATATATTGTCACATACACCATCCAATCCATCAGACTATCAAAAAGATTTTACAATCGATTGGACAGCGTATGGCGACTCTAAGTAACTTCTTTTTTTATTAATTTCATTTGCAGAAATTGCAGCAATTTGATATTATACGAATATGTGTCCATTTTTCAACAAGTGAATAAATTGAGTTTTTTTTTCGAATTTTCGTAATATTTACAGACTATCATATACGACGGTTTGATATATGTACTCCTACTATACTGGAAATAAAATGTCAAGAAGATCAAGTAGTGATGTTATGAATAAATTTATTTTTCAATTTCACGGAAATCAAATAAAATTTCTGGGTTATTTTAAAATAGTAATTCAGTTAATTTCGTTTAGGTTCCCGTTCGGCACAATCCAAGGAGTGGAAAGTACCAGGAATTCTATTTGCATGTATCTACATAAGTATGTATGTATCTCAAACTGCCTTTGTATTCAAAACTTGTTAAGTATAAAACGACTATAAATTAAACACATTGAACTGAACTATAGGAGCTGCAATATCAGACTTCTGAGGAAAATTCAAAACACGTACACAAAATCCGGACATTGCTGCTATGAAAATCGACTAGCACCCTCTCTAGCACCCTCTATTCAAAAGGACTATCATCATTTTAGGAGTTAGAAAACATTTTTGAAGCTCGAGGCTAGTCGCAAAGTTTACATCGAGCACAACACTCTTGAAAGCGTCCTGTTGAACGCGTGATATGAATCAACAACAAAGAATGGGCACGTGCATACGTTCGCCCTTTAATTTACCCCTAAATAACATAAATTTTGCATAGTGACGATGTGTTTTATCGGCGGGGCTGGGATGTTCGTGCATAGTATAGTTATGCCTCCTTGATTATAACGTATTATATATTATACGTATAGGACGTATTACATTATATGTATAGGACATATTATTACAAGTACTTCTGCTAAACAGAGAAATAAATTGCTCGATGTCTGGAAACTTAACAAGGATGTTGAACATTCTTTGGTTTATCTACGTAGACAGACAGCAGCTATACAAAGTTATTCACTATAAAAAGGAGTTTCTGGTAAATTAATATAAATTTGCATATACACATGTGTGTCATTCGGTTAAGATTTATTATGTCAAATTACCTAAATTATTATAAATTATTGCCGTAAACAATTATTTAACAAAAATTAGACGCCCCTTTGACCTTTGAGGCTGAGATCGTTTACTGGCTTCCACAGAATTACATTATTATTATAAGCCCTCAAATCACGTTTTGAAGCACAAGGGAAGACACCATTGCATAAATGTATTTATTGCTTACGTAAAACCTTCCCTCTTAGCCGCAATAGCAAACCAGGATACCATACAAACGAAAAATATTTAAACAATATGAGTAGCCTACTTCGGGTATGTAATGAAATCACCGAGGAACTCTATTTGAACTTTGACTTTTGCTGAAAATCCCTGAATTATGCTAACTTCAAAATGTGCGTGTTGAGTATACATTGTTGTTGGTTCTGGTCATCGTCCCCGTTGTTGTACGCGCTACGAGATAAAAATCGATTCATATCCTGAATAGCGGATCATCATAATCCCCTCTTGTTGCCGGATAGACAAAATTTCGTAGACCAACAGGAAAATGTACTTCCTTTGGGCATTTGTCTATACGCAACGAATGACATAATTCATGCTTGTCTTTCCGGATTATAGATCATTCAAATGGCAACGCAGAGTGTCGGTTATAGTTATCTGTGTTGTCGATTCTATTATCCAAATTAAGGGTAAAGTTCATTGGCGATTTTTCTTTTACACAATCTTGGCTGATAAATAGGTCAGGACATAAATTGTAAAATTTTCTGGAAACTTTGACATTACAGACAATATATATATTGGCATTTGTCGATAAGATTCTTTTTTGGCAGGATGAGTTTGCTTCCGGTGCAGATAATTTCGCCAATGAAAAATCATACTCAATGAAGAAGAAACAAAAAGAACAACAAGAAAATTTAATTTATGATATCCAGAAGAGGTTGTTAACTTACAAACAAAGGATAATAAAAGATTACGCCCAGTCGGAAGCGATTTACTGGGTTGTCAATATTGACAGGAGCCATACTACCTCCAACAATTAATCGGAGAAAACTGTATCAATATATTTTGCTTATCATGCTGAGTTATCAAGTTACGCAGTATATTCTCTTAATTACCATTAAATACTATACTATTTTATATTACGTTATCCAAATTCATTTTTTCCTCCGTCGGGTACGGCTCCTGGAACAATTTAATTGCTGTATGAAACAATTCTTAGCTGAAAAGATTGCCCTCTAAATCGTGTGATTGTACGAAAGTGGATTTCTTTTATGGGGTTTTTGAAGGTAGAAGGCTTTACCTAGGAACTATCTCACTCAGAAGTACCAGTGTATTGACGAAAATTAAAGCCAGCATAAACGAAATTCTGAAATTGTGGGACAACCTTTACATACTGGCGTTCGGTCATTGAATGTAACAACAGCAAGGCATTGGTCTCGTTGACACGACTAAGGACAGAAAATAATTAAAAAAAAAAAAAAAACAAAGAAAAAGAGTAGAATGTTACCAGAATGGACAAAAGGACTCCACCGCAGGCCGAGCAAAGCCATTAAGTGGCACACTCATTTTACCATTATCTTACGAATGACACCATTTAAACTTTTTTTCTTGATGTCATGTCAATTTAAATCAATGAAATTATGTAATTATTGCAAATCTATTGCAATCATTAGATATTAATTTTTAATTCTTCTCTTTTTGTACGTTTACGAGTATTAAATGTTATTTTTCTGTGGAATACGCTATTCCTCCCTCTAAGTTTTTGTAGGGTTTCGTAAAGTGTACTCCACACTCACTCCATCATTAAATCTAAGCGGCAGAAGTGTTAGCGTTAGCGACATATCATATTTACATGATCTTGACGCGACTTTGCGTTGGGATATTGTAATAATCAAGGATTGTAAGGGTTATTCCTTTGCTACAAAAAAAATAGAAATGCAAAAGAAAATACGCCTACACGACTTTTTGGGTATATGTTTCGCACATGAACTTAGGAGATTTCAACATCGATAATGATCATGATCAATACCGTCAATGTGGCACAAAAGTCCGATGTCGGACCTTGGCCACCGTCTTTATTGACTTGAAATTATGCAATTTCAGTATCGATAAAACTTTAATTTTCGAAAAATCGCACATATCAAATTTAATTTTTGAAAAATTGCTCATTACATTTTTTACAAAAGTATTCAAAAATTGATTCACTGCATACATTTCGAAGATTAAGCTTTAGTATACTTTTGGTAACCACTGCACGTTCAGAAATTTTGGTATAAGAACTATACAATTTTCGTATACATATAAATCCATAAAATTTTCTGATGAATATGTATTTTGTGTTTTTATAAAAAAGAATACCGGGGTACAGAGGGCTGTGCCCGCAATACGAGGGTTTTTTAGATTTTGGATGCATACATAGTGAATAATTTTGCACATACATTTGAAAGGTAATAAATAAGAATTATGCACAATATTAATGAAATGCTTCTTGTAAATCTATTTTTGGATTGGTCTAAATAAACGCGTTCCAGAATGTAACACTTTCAATTAGACCAATCCAAAAATAGATTTACTCTGAATCATGGCTACACATATTAGCTGAATTTATTAGCTGTAACTTCGTTACCATTACTCCAAACTATAAAAAAAACCAGCTAGTATGAAATGTACCTATCGAGTTCTTTGATTTGAGTACCGATACGTCCATGTCCAATAAAAACTAAAAAAAAGTCGACTTTTTCAAATCTCAGGGACACCCTGTCCTACCAACGTCTAAGTATTTCGTGCTAAAGACTGTTACGATTCTACACATTCCTACCAAATTTCATGCCGATTGGTTAAGCCATTCGTGAGTTATTTAGTGAACAAATTTTCAAATATCCGGGACTCCCTGCTATTTTTGCCCTACCAACTTTTTTTTAGATTTTGGATGCATACATAGTAAATAATTTTGCACATATATTTTAAAGGTAATAAATAAGAATTATGCACAATAATAATGAAATGCTTCTTGTAAATCTATTTTTGGATTGGTCTAAATAAACGCGTTCCAGAATGTAACACTTTCAATTAGACCAATCCAAAAATAGATTTACTCTGAATCATGGCTACACATATTAGCTGAATTTATTAGCTGTAACTTCGTTACCATTACTCCAAACTATAAAAAAACCAGCTAGTATGAAATGTACCTATCAAGTTCTTTGATTTGAGTACCGATACGTCCATGTCCGATAAAAACTAAAAAAAGTCGATTTTTTCAAATCTCAGGGACACCCTGTCCTACCAACGTCTAAGTATTTAGTGCCAAAGACTGTTACCATTCTACACATTCCTAACCGAATTTCATGACGATCGGTTAAGCCGTTCGCGAGTTATTTAGTGAACAGACGGATGGACAAAAGCGATTTCATAAGGGTTTTTTGAAAAATCTAAAAAAAACCCTAAAACGCATACGAAAATATTATTAATTTTTTAACTAAATGGTATAATAATTTTAATACCAGATACGTATTAAAATGTATACGATAAACGTATAAACCATATTTATACTATTTATTTGATTACTTCTAAATTTCATAAAAATAAATTATAGCCGCGCATTACGCACCCATCCGAGCTATACAATTTTGTTCCTAGCATATACGGAAATTTTTACACACCGAGAATTGATCCTCAGGCCTCTAGATTACTAGAATCGTAGAGTGCTACTCAATCGTCTGAGCCACGAAGCCTGTTGGTTATAGCAATATAATCTGCGGGCTTCAATTCTTCTTCTCTTTATACAATTACATATTTCCGAAATTTGCTTTCGTTTATACTAAACAAAGTATAAAAAGAAAATTGAAAATCTTTTGAATACTCTTATCGTATTGTTTTTATACTTTTTTCTTATTAATACATGGAATTTGCGAAATTCTGGAAATTTAATTTAATTTAATATTCGTAAAAAACATAAGTAAATGTTAATAAAATTTGTATTATATTTTTTTCGTATAAAATGTAAACAATACTTATATAAAATCATTTTTATACCCGTCACTATGTGAAGTCTGTTTCAATACAAGCTAGTCCCTTTGAAGCTATCCAGCAGAAGTTTCTTTTTAGTGTACGCTGTATATATGTCGGAACGAATGGAATCGGACCATGGGGTCGTGGGGCTACAGAAACCAACCTCTGAAAATTAGGTTCTTCTAAGAAACATTTTTTTCTTTATGTACCAATCTTAACCGAACTTCACCCAAATGTGTTTCTAGTAACACCTCAAAACATATCTAGGAATGGATGGAATCGGAACATAACGTCATATAGGGCTGTCATACAAACCAACCACAAAATATTAGGTTCTTGTAAGGAAAACTTAACTTAACTTAATCTTAACCAAAATTCATCTAAGTGTGTTCCTGGATTAGCCTTACTTAACACATCGAGGAACAGATGGAATCGGAACACGACATAGGGCTGCGTTTAGAAATTATTAACACAAAAGAACCTTAAATTTCATTCAAATGTAACGGGTACTCAAATTTCGACTGCACCCGAAATTACCGAGGCCAATTTCGTTTATACTAAAAAATTAAAGAATACCATTTAAAAAAAAAGTATATGATATTTATTATAAATCGATCTTCTAAGAATGAAACATACATATTCATAACCGAAACTGTATAAATAGACGTTATACGATTATTGGTATAAAAAATTATCCCCAAAAAGACTGACCGTCTATGGTAACTCAATACAAAACCCTTCACAAATACATAGATTTACACCTAATGAAGGACATGGGGCAGATGACAGTTTTTCAAGCTCGCAGAATATTCCACGTCAGCTTAAAGAATATGATGTAGCATGCAGATATTTCCATGAAATCAGTTACGATTTTGGTCTTGTATTGAAAGTGGACTTTTCTTAAAACTGCTAGGCAAAATGATGTCACCATCGACTTCACGAGCATTTCATTACTACTGGCTATTTTGCCAAATCTTGGGATTGAATTACCCGCCAAATCATCGAGTACTTTATAAGCTCTACACATTTATTCTTCATTTTCCTCTCTACTTTCTAATGCCAATTTCATACTTTTTCATTTTCTTCCACGAACGCAAAAGTATCGACGAAGTGATCCGAATTTTGCAAGATTTCTTGCCATTTATTGCGGTTTGTATAAAAATTATAATTTTATATTTCTCTTTGAATCGTCTACGAAACGTTGGCATCTCTTTGGACAAGCTGGAATTGGATCCCCGATTCTCACGCAACGATCGATCCTGTGTCGGTGAAATCATTAAAGCAGCAAATAGAATTATGCTTGGCTATGGACTTTGGTTCAATTCATTTGTCATTTTATATGTTGCAAATGGCTTATGGCAAACAGAAAGATCCCTTATAATACCAATGTGGTTTCCTTTCGACTGGAAAGCAAACAATTTTGTGTATGGTTTTGTTCTCGTCTACCAAATCTTCATTGCCATTACGGTGGTTAATCGTAACATTGTCACGGATGCATTTCCGCCGCTTTATCTACTTGCGATAGAAAAACATTTTAATATTCTTTCCAATCGATTGGGTCAAATTGGTTTCGCAATAGAGGAAAATCATGAGGACAATCTGAATGAGTTAATTGCCTGCATTAAAACACATAGAAAAATAATAAGGTAACTACTAATATATTTTCTATATGTATAGACGTTAGTGACGTTAGTGTATATATTTGGACATTTTATACATGCATATCATATTTGGCTTCACCTGGAGAATTGTGTTAAACTTCTTTTCAAGAGAGGTCCGTCGTTACTTTGAAGTTGACCAATGTTTTCGGCCACACGGTACTTTATTTTGTACTTCTTTTATAATATTTGGGGAAAATTCATTTTCTACTATTAGTGTTAATTATAATTGAATGAAGCGAGGAACGGTACATATAATCAAGGGAAAATAAAGTACACATCACCAACAACTAATATGGCTAATATTTTTATTTCACTTTTTGGGCCCTCCTTATTGTGAGCAGGAGAAATGCCCGCGAGCCAATTTTGTTTTGACATAAGTATTTGGATAGAGTTCTCTTTTCTATTCTTACACCTTTCCTTTCGAGCACAAAGCGCAAAAACTTCATTTTATTATTTTCTGAGCTGACCGTTTCACATTTCTAGAAAAATTCATATATAGCATTTTCAGGTCAAGTAAATAACTTTCCGGTCAAATAGATAAATGTCCGAAACAAATAGATAAATTTCCTAATCAAGAAAATACATTTCCGGATCAAAAAAATAAAGTTGCGGAACAAATAAATACGGATCCAAATAAAAAAAATTAATTTCCGGATCAAGAAAACACTTTTCCGGATCAAATAAATAAATATCCGAAACAATTAAATGAACTTCTAAATGAAAAAAAGAAATAACAAAAAGAAAAAAAAATGATTTCCAAATCAAATAAATAAACGTCCAAATCATTTCTGAACATTTAGTTAGGTGAATACAGTATGTATTCAATTAATTGTTATTTTTCGTTTCTAATAATATATTAATTATGGTATAGTTTATTTATTTTCCAATTACTTCATACAAGCATACGCAAGTCTCAAAGCAATCGTGATAATAAAATCCAATAATAAGATTGTTCAAGAATAGAAAAGAAAAGTAACTGTTATTGTAAATATTTAAAAAATAATTATACGCAAACCTGATTCGAGATTACATTTAAAAATAACAGTTACTTTTCTTATTTTGACTTATCACTTGACTCGTCTTGTTATCGTATCAATGATTTGATTTGATACTTTGCTCAGGCTGCAATTGCATCTCGTTTATTGAAATTATTTTATTAATTATTAAAATTATTAATATAGTAAAATGAGTGATAGTGAATTTATGGATTTTAGTTCCGGTTCAGGTTAGTACATATCTTTATTAATTTAATACATACATATAGTAGTGATTTAATTGGTTGGATGAAAATATCAACCAAGATTGTTGTTCTGCCGCGCCGTTTTCCTTTTAATTTGTGATAGAGATTTTTCTTTTGCTCTAATAGTTTTGAGTTGCTAGCACGTCTTCCCAGTTACACACCTAAATTTCGTAATTCGTATAATTTGGTATGTATTAGTTTGTTACTATACAGGGTGTCCCATTCATGGTGGAGAATATTTTAATGGTAGGTAGTGTGGCTCATTTAGAGAAAATTAATGTACAACGGGACCCCTCTATTTTTAGCCGTTACAATGTTATAGCATTTTTTGTCAAAATGCACGACTTGCTGAACTAAATCAAAATTTGCCACACCACCAATCATTTCATCCGAGATATGATATAAAACGACACCTCGCCCGTTACGAAGTTGCTCGTATCTTCCGAGATACACCCGTTCAAACTTTAAAGAAATTGTAAAATTGTTTTTTTCATAAAAAATTTAAATAATAAAATCGTATGCAATTTTAAAATTTCTTTAAAGTTTGAACGGGTGGATCTCGGAAGATACGAGCAACTTCGTAACGGGCGAGGTGTTGTTTTATTGGAAATTTTATGTAGTTTCAGAAAGTGAAGTCATATCTCGGATGAAATGATTGGTGGTGTGGCAAATTTTGATTTAGTTCAGCAAGTCGTGCATTTTGACAAAAAATGCTATAACATTGTAACGGTTGAAAATAGAGGGGTCCCGTTGTACATTAATTTTCTCCAAATGAGCCACACTACCTACCATTAAAATATTCTCCATCATGAATAGGACACCCTGTATAAATGATTTATAGTAACAAACTAATACCAATACGAATTACACCAAATTATATCACTAATCAAACAATATAAAAAGAAACTGCGAAACGTCAAACTAAATGTTTTATTAAATCAACGGGATAGGCGAGAATTTCTTTTACGTTTTTCCCAATTTAACCCTGTTTTGCAACGAAATTCGGGTGGAAAGCTTTGAATTTGTGCTTAGCACCCTATAATACATAAAATAAGCATGGAAAACGAAGCATCGCGACAAGAAATATAAATTGTCTGTTTGTCTGTCTGTCTATCTGCTGCGACGGGTATTACTCGGTGGGTATTGAAGCTTTCAAGCTGGAATTTTACACAAGTGCAAGTGCAGGCTGCTTCTGCTTGTATGTTTGAATCACCGAAATTGGATCACTGGCTCATGGGGCTGCCATACGAACCTGGCTCCCAATTTAAATTCTTCTAACAAAAAAGCTTTTTTGTTTATGAACCAATCTTGACCATACTTCATATAATGTAACTTAAAATATGTAAAATGGATGGTGTCGTGGGACTGCCATACAAACCCAACATTCGAAATTCAGTTCTTCTAAGAAAAGCTTTTTTTATTTCTACCGCAATAGGTGACGACTACCAACCGGAAGAGGGAGAGAGTGGCTCGTCATCCGGTGGTAGCCCATTGCAAGCAGCCCGATCTAATAATAGTGGGCAACATGCAGGAGAATCTGCACCGGAAGCAGAGCCGAGACCGAGAGCAACTTTCCGGGGCAGAGGTCGATACAGCCGAATTAGTCGACAACAAAAGGAGCTGCTCATTGCTGTCTACGAGGACGGAGGTACTATGAAGGAGACATCATTGGCAGCTAAGATAAAGCCTACTTCTGCTGCTACAATAATTCGGACTTAAAAAAAAAAACAACTGTGAGCTAGAGGTGAAGCCTCGAGGTGGATGTCGCCGTAAGATATTGACGGACGAGGTTTTAGACAAACTTGAAAACATCGTGCAGCAGCATCCGGGCATTACCCTTCGCGGGATTCGGCAGAAACTTGCATAAGTCGGAGTCAACATTAGTCAAAGCTGCGTTGACGATGGCTTACGGAAATTAAAAATTACATTTAAATTAGCATCTTTTGAGCTAGATCGCATGAATTGTGAAAGGACCATCCAACTTCGAAAAGAGTACGCATTGGATATTTCAGGAAGGTGTTCACAATCAAGGTAAAAAATGATTTTCATTGATGAATGCGGCTTCAATTTGCATCTTCGTCGCAAACAGGCTCGTTCCCGACGTGGAACACGTGCCAATGTACTACTTCCTACAGTTCGTGGGAGAAATGTAAGTATGGTTGCCGCGATAAGTAACGAAGAGGTTATCCATACGGTAATTCATGCCCATGAAACCGTAAACGCCAATCGCTTTAATGCATTTCTGAGGGGTATGACGGCGAAATTGGATTCTTCTTGAGAAGGAGCATTAGTAATCCTAGATAACGCAAAGGTGCACAAAAGCACTGAAACAAAAGAAATTTTATTATGTGCAGGATTGGTTCTAGTGTTCCTTCCGCCCTATTCGCCCATGCTTAATCCCATCGAAAAAGTTTTTTCAAAAGTGAAGTGGTATGTGCGGCAAACATTAGGAGACGTGAGTCGGGAACACGTTCTTACAGACATAATACAAGAGGGAGTTGCATCGGTAACGGCTTCTGATTGTACCAATTTATGTATTGGACATGATGATGCTACTTCCTGCTGCTGCGGCAGGACAGGAACTGCACTAAAACAGAGTTTTAGTTTCTTCTTGTTGCAGAGGCTAGAAGTAAGACCATTATGCCCAATAGCAATTGTTCAATTCAAGGTCGATATTTTATTAATTCTCTAATGTATTAATTCTTTAAGCACATGCTCTTGACAACTTCATCAGCGTTTGCGCACATTTCACTTTTTACGGAATTAGCCTTTGCGAATATGCAAACAACGTTCTGGTTACTTATCGCAGCAATTATGCCCGCGAACTGTATAGGTGGTAAAACCCAACAATATTTTTCCTTGATTTGTGACCCCTTTCGTGGAGTATTTATTCAATACGTACTCATTAACCTTAAAGCGGGCGCGCGGGCGGTAATTTACCGCCCTGATCGTATAAACATGCATAGCTTATCTCCCATTGGCAGGATCGAGGTGGGAGAAGTATGTATTCTTAAGTCATACTGTTATACATAAGATACAATAAAATGTTGGGTAAATTTTACCTTCCATGCCGGTACATTACGCTTTCAGGTCCCCAAGGGAAATTTTTGATGTTTCCGATATTTTCCGCCATAAAGCGGACACATAGCTTTATGGCGGACAGTGTCGCTAGTGTCGATAAGAAGAACAAGAAAAATTTCCCTTGGGGACCTAAAAGCGTAATATACCAATAGTTTTTATGATGATAACTTATTTGGGACATGCTCTTCTTTCAATTTACCATAATTATGAGAATGGAAGTTGAACGGTTGAGCGCAAATGGAGAGGGAAAGACGAGGGCGGTAAATTACCGCCGCGCGCCCGGTTATGTCACAAAATGATACGCGCCCGCTTGAAGGTTAATAAGATGGTTCTTTCGGAACTCATGCTGTTTATTTTAAAACATTCTTTATTATTGTTTGCACTTTACGCAAATCATCATTAACCCAGCTTTAGTAACGTTGACCCCGATTTGGGCATGATTCTTCTGAATTATACGAATTGTACTGCTCAGCTGTACCTATAATTATACCGCGTACCATATTCGTCCGTTAATATCTTGCGGTGACATTTCTTAGTAATTTAATTCAACTTTTTTATTGAGAAATTATAATTAATTTGATCTGAAATTTTTTTTTTGATTTGGAAATGTATTTATTTGATTAAATAAATATATTTATTTGACTTTGAAATTTATTTATTTGATTTGCAAATTTATTTTTCTGATTTAAACATTTTGTTATTTGAATTGTATATTTATTTTTTTGGTTTGGACGTTTATTTTTTTTTATTTGGAAATATTTTTTTTTGTTTTGGTTATTTATTTTTTTCATTTAGAAGTTCATTTAATTGTTTCGGATATTTATTTATTTGATTCCGAAAAGTGTTTTGTTGATTCGGAAATTCATCTATTCGTTTCGGAAAATTATTATTATTTTATTTTTTTTGATTTGGAACCGTATTTTTTTGTTCCGGAAATTTATTTTTTTTATCCGGAAACGTATTTTCTTGATTCGGAAATTTATCTATTTGTTTCGGAAAATTATTTACTTGACCTGAAAATGCTAGAAATGATTCGAAAAATGGGCAACAAAATGGGATTTAGTAGTTTAGTTCGAACTTCGGCGCAAAGTAAAGTTCAACGCTCCTGTAATAAATTAAGGCCCCGCCACGCTGATGAAAAAAAAAATCTGGCGGTAAATATGTAGTTTGTTATGAATCCCGACAATTAAAAAATATATACGCCAACGTCTGTATATTTAATACCATAATGACAAACCTAACGAATATATGCGCAGGATATTTGAGGAATTGTCAGGAGTTATTTCGAACACAATTATATGCCAATTTGTATTGAGCGCTTTTACACTATGCGTAACAATTGTTCCGATTTTCATTGCGTCTACATCGTGGATGGATCGTTGTACTACAATTATTTTGTTAGTTGCACTGATACTGCAAATATTGCCGAGTTGCTATTATGGTGATAAATTTATGGAGACTACCGAAAATTTTACAACGAATTTGTACTCGTGCAACTGGCCGGATCAGTCGCCAAAATTTAAGCGGACTTTGCTTATTTTTATGATTATGACAGAGCAGAAGAAAGCTGTACTCGTTGGAAAATTGCTACCAGTTAATTTGATGACATTGATGCAGGTATATATAGTAAATTTTTACTGTAACATATTCAGGAAAATCGATTGTTGTAAATGATATTTTAATTGTTTCAGATTTTAAAAATGGCCTATACACTTATCACATTTATTGTTCAAATGACATAAGCTTAAACATTTATTGAAAACACCTTGATATTTATCCCAAAGGAAGAATGGAGGAACTACATTTGAAAAAAAGAAATTTACTATTACTATTTAAATTTATTTACTCATATTTATAACTTTTATTTAAAAAGGGTGTAATATTTTATTCATTTTTTTTTATTCGATTCGCCGAAAGGAGGAGCGTCCTGAAATAATAAATGTATAGTTTTTAAATGTTCGTCGGATGTTTTTTTCAGTAAAACCTCGGCTTGAACTTTTGCTGAGGCTTTAACATATCCTTGAAGTTACCGAGAAGTGAACGCAGTCTGATACCCTAGAAAGCTAAAATCAACCATGTTTTTCGAGAGATTTTTGCTAATGATTTAGATCATGTACATATGTATTGTAACGTAGTTAGCTGCCCTTACAAAATTTTGAATATGGACCACATATAGGACGCGCTAATCGATCCCAATAAAAATAATCAATTTATTTTAGTATTTCGGATTTTGCGTTATTTCGACGTCAGTAGAGTATACAATCATCGATCGATACGCACGTTTAGAAATCTTTTTTTTTTGTATATTCTACTTTTCTCCCAGCCGTTCTGAATTTTTAGCTGGATCAATCTAATTAATCCTTTTGCTGCCATTATAGCTTCTAGAGAAAATGAATCAAAATTAACAAAAGGTATTTATTTTACAACTATCTTTTAACAAAAATATTGTTCCTATACATAATCCAGTAGTAGTAGTCTGGCTGGTCTAGCGGTTAGTGCGCGCACCTTCGGTGCACAGGATCATGAGTTCGAATCTCACCGTGTTCCATGGTGTTTTTCGAACTCACGAGCTTGTGACGGACTATGATCTCACTCAGATGTTAAACGAGTACCCATTTATGGGGATAAATAACACTGCTGAGCGTGATGCTGATCTCATTACCTCAACAAAAAGCAGATAAGATCTTGGAAATAGGATGTCACTAACACATCCTGCGGCCTTAATCCAATGTTGGATTGTCGCGCCTGTTATTTATTTATTTTATACATAATCCAAACTAATTTTACGCCTTTTACGTCAACACATCAAGAACAAACTCTCAAAACAATATAGACATCCGTAATAATACTTAAAAGACTTCTTGCGTAACAAAGAATTTCGATTTACTGTGAATTGCCCTTCAACACATTTCCAGAGTGAACTCAAAAATTAAATGGAAAACCTTCGCAGCAGTGCTGCACACTTTCTCTAGAGATCGGTCGTTTCAATAAAAGTAAATTATTGTCGTCCTTTGACGTCACCCGCTCTTTTGACAATTTATATACAAAAAGCACTTGTCGACACAAGCCTGAAAGTTCACAGGCGAATGAGCTCACTCTTTATACCCCTGTATGCCTTTCATTTTGTTACCGCCTAAACAAAATTGCATACATCCTTGGTTCACTCTTTTACAGAGTCAACTTCAACTTTTCCGCGTTCACATCCGTCCTATTATATTATGGATATGGATTCCATACTTTGTATAATAGTCTAGCACTTGCCTGTAAGAGAAAAAGGACGAGAATGAGAATAAAATAAAGTGCCCGCGACGACGACCGTCAAGTCTTGGCTCCAAGGATTTTTTTTTCATAGAATGAAATGTTGCTGTTTGAAAGGATGGAGATATCATGTCATATATTCAGTATACAATTCCAACACTGCAGGCCATTTCGGAGGAAAATAAGTGTGACAAAGTCTGTACAGTTTGTTGCTGCCTATGTGCCTATTCTTGTTTCTTTGATTCGTTCATAACTTCTTGTTTAACCCAAGAGCAAGTGGCCTTTAATGTAGATATTTTTACAGAGGCAGCTTGAAAATTTAAAAAAAATCATTTTTATCACTGGATGCATAGTTTGAACTACTATATACATATTAGAATGGGATTTTAGGATCAGAAATTTAATAAGGATAATGTGCGATGGACATCAATAGCAAGTGAAAGGAAAGAGCAAAATAAAAGCTGCGTTTGCGCAGATTGCACAATACTCCAGTATATAACAAAAGTGGTGAATATGATGCATTGGCAAACAACGTCTGCATAGTAGTCAAGCGACTCAAAGTCCAACTATTTAAAGCATAATAAACGGATATGATTCTTATCAAATTCAATTGAAAACTTTCCAAATAAATATGTATAAGTAAGTGTTGTAATCCATTAACATGTACGGGGCTTCACAGAAGTCCTGTTTGTATGAAATCAATCGCAACCAACCAAAAAAATTAATACATTAATCTCAATCGTGGGAAGATTTCAACTTTGGTTGTAAAACGTTAGACGTCACCACGTCTTGGATTCATTCCAACAATATTCGACCAGGAAACAATTCACTTCTCCAATATATTTTTTTCGCAATTCGGCATGACTTCAGCACTTCATCCTACGCTGTAATTTGGAATATCTATGGCTCTATTTGGGAAAATTCGCAATTTTGAATCGATGCCAAGTGAAGTACCAAGTGTGCTACGAAAGATATCCTTTTGCCACTTTTCTGTGGCACCGAAAATGTAGCCGTGACCGTGCCGCGCCGAGATGCGGACAAAAATAAAACTGATGACTCGAGGGAAGAAAAATCGAATTTGGTGTCTGGTTTTTCGGAAGATATCCGACGCCACTCCGTGCCCATGAATAATGTTGGAACGTATCTATGTACCAAAACCAATGTTTGATTATGAAAATATCACAACCCTATGTTACTTGTATGGGCTCGATATATGATGGATGATGGTCTATGTTCATAATGGTACTCGTCCCCATAGACCGTCGTTTGCTCTGAATCAATTGTCAATGTCAATGTTCATTAGATATTGCTGAAATACTCCAGACTAATTTAGTTATTTACCCTAATTAGGAATGCGTAGCGTAGACGATCGATTGAGTTTTATGTCATCGACGATGGAACAACTCGCCTATAGCGAAGACGATGAATTGTCTGTGAATTAATTAAATTTGAATGAGGAGAGGCAATAAAAGGCGATTAATTGGAGAAGTATAGCTTTTATTCGTAAGTGGGTAAGCTTGAATAAGGATTGTTGGGATTATTTGATGCTTGCTTTTGGCGGCTGGAGAGAGGAGAGTCTCGCGCTCATTGTCCGTCTTACTTTAGTGAGCATTCTAGGATATAACTATTTTAGAGGTTCCTTGGGTCATTCTTCTTCTTCCTATTTTTTCATATTGCCGTTTCATTTTTTCCTCACATAAATTAAAATCGAAAAAATTATCCAAATATTAGCAATCGCAATTATTTATGAAGAGTTACTGGTAATTCGTAGTATTCTCTGCAGGCAGCAGGACGTAACCACGACGTAACCATATAACCATTACTTTAACTCGATAAATATCCGTTTGTTTTAATAGTTGACTCATTTTAAAATAAACACATGGTCTAGTTATTTTCCAATAGGATATATCTTATTGAATTAATAGTTTCAATCCTACGTAATAAAAAAAAAATCGATTCACTCGTAATCTTATCGAACTATCTTATCCCATCTTATTTTACCTTCCACGCTACGCTAGGCCGAGTATTGAACATCCGATTTGCTAGTATGTACTCTTTAAAACTTACCAAGTCACGGGTAGGCAACCGAACGATCTCGGCTACGGAGCATGATGTTGGTTATCTTGCAAAATAAATATGCTTGCAATTCAACTATCCCATTAATGCAATAGGACGTCATATAAAACAAATGGGATCCATCCTATTATTAGTTAATTATATCAGATCTTGTAAATTTAATGAGGCAAACTGATTGAAATATAATCTGATGTCCCATTGGATTTACGGGACACATTTCATTCCATACAAAATATCTCAATAGGATTCTCCCAGTTATATTAATTATTGCATCTGTTTACTTTTGTAAAGAAATCTGGGAGCGTTGGCCTCAAGTGGTGCCAGCATAGAGTAGGAATAGAGTTGGAACTCCATACAAAATTAAAATCGGCTGAAAAACATTTTACCTTTGAGTGTGTACTGTAAGTAACGTGTACATACAGGAAGATACTGAATAATCGAAGCCTTCCCCTTAGCATCATTTAAATCCATAAGAATGAATAGGCTAACTAGCTTATCGATTCGATCTCTTTCTTAAATGTAAAAAAATCTCCTCCTAAATAGTCCACCTCCACTCTCCCGCTACTGGCACACAAATTGACGGTTTTCAGTACTGGGTCGAGATGGGTGGAGTCTCCATCTAAAACTGGAAATGCCCCGTGAACAAGCACTTCATATTTGTTTATTGAGGATGAAGATCATATTCGTTATATTAACATATTATAGAAAATTATGTAAAAAACACAAACTATCAACATTTTTCGTCTCCAAGTGGATCTGCACGCAAGTGTACATAAAAAAAATGCATGCAAAATGTCGTATTGTTCACGAAATGGTCGTGTAAATTTTCGTCTACATTAGAGTTGCCGTGTTATATTATTTCCCTGACCACAAATGGATTGTCTTCAACACATAACATCAAATCATACTATTTTACGTACAATAAAACGATTACCGACAATTTAAGAACGCTTTTCTATATAACAACCACTCTAAATAATAAAATAATAATTTCAATTATAATTTTGAATATTATGCACACTACGCTATTGTACATACCGAAATGGTAACACCGAGCATCCATTGTTTAAACGAAAATGGCACCGAGGCGGGGTTTGTGTCATTTTCGTTTCGTTTTCGGTGTTACCATTTCGGTATGTTCAATAGCGTAGTGCGCAAACTGTTAAAAATGTTAATTGAAAAGTGTTATTTAGAGTGGTAGTTATATAGAAAAGCATTCTTAAATTGTGAATCGATTTATTGTACGTAAGGAAGTATGATTTGATGTTCTGTG
This sequence comes from Microchrysa polita, assembly GCA_949715475.1. Taxonomy (NCBI): domain Eukaryota; kingdom Metazoa; phylum Arthropoda; class Insecta; order Diptera; family Stratiomyidae; genus Microchrysa; species Microchrysa polita. The sequence goes on along the minus strand of OX454418.1, from coordinate 13,047,647 downwards.
TTGACGCCAATCCATTTGCGGTCAGGGAATTGATATTACACGGCAACTCTAAATGTCGACGAAAATTTACACACTAATGCAATTCATTGAAAAAGTTAACGCACACGACTGAAATTAATGTTTTCAACCACGCATACACTTAAAAGTAAAACTTTATGACTCTCTGGTAAACAAAAATTAGCTATATCTGTCTTTCTCAATACAATGGGCAGTTTAATGGAAATTCTATTCGTCTCACATTATTTATTTGTAGTGGTTCCCCTCTGGCAAAATTATTTTGTTCTAAGTTCCTGATCTATGTATATCTGATCTGTGGTGCCAGTGCCAGCAGTCTTTAAGCGCCTAGGGCAGCCGAAAAAAGCTATAAATAAATTGCTTTGCTATTGAGAGGAGCTTAGGCGTAGCCAAGGGGAGGCAGGGAGGGGCGCTTGCCTCCCCCCTAAACGATGATCACGATATTTTTTTTTACTTGTACAAAAAATAGGTGGACTGCGATATTTTAGAGCGTAAAACTGCGGTTTTGCACGGCACGAAAAATTTGTTAATACAAACAAACAACTGCGCGTAGGAGGTGATCAGTTGGCGCCCAGTCTCGCAATTTCAGGTTTTCTTGAAATCGAAAAACTGAAGTCTCAGTGACTCGGATATTCCGAGACAGGAAAACAAACAAACTGTCATCCGCACACTACTGCTGAGACTGCAGTTTAGAAGACGAGATTTAATTTTCAGGCGTTTTACTATCGGAGCTTTGACATAAGATCCTGCAATCCCTCGTTTCGCCTAGTCTCTTGAATCTGAAATTTGTGACACCACCCAGTTTTTGCTTTCGCGATGATACCGAGAGTATAAGCGAGCTGCTGAATAAAAAGCGGATATCGATAAGAATCATTCTAGATTTAGTGGAGTCATTTGGCGATTTGAGATTGCCAAATGTGGTGTAGAAATTTTGTTTTTTTGTTTTTTTTTTGTGTTTGTTTTTTTTTAGTGCTGAGCTCAATTCCGGAGCTTCCTACCAAAATTTCGTTGCGGAACACGTTCAGAACTGCACATTTTCGGAGTTTTTCCGTATTTTGGCTTATGACACCGAAACTATACATTTCTGCAAAAACGAAACTATTTATTTCTGCGAAAAACTCTCCAGGAATTTGTTAGAGAGCACATGATTGCGCGTCCAAAGAGACATCAATATTATAAATCCGTTAAGCGGTATCGCTACAATTGATAGATATTTTTTTTGAGGGTTTTTGCGATTTTGGCTCTGTTTTGCAACGAAATATTGATGGGAAGTTGCGGATTCAAGTTCTGCAGTTCTTCCAAAATACATAATGTACAAGAAAAATGCAACTTTTGCGACCCAAAAAGGAAAAATCTTAAAATTTATTTCATAATTATGGAGCTATGTTAAAAATGACAAACAGAATTTATAATATTGTGTCTCTTTGGACGAGCAATCATGGGCTCTCCAACAAATTCCTGGAGAGCTTTTCGCAGAAATAAATAGTTTCAGAGTTAGGGGCCAAAAAAAATGTGAAAGTTTCGGTTCTTTTGCGATTTTAAATTTTTGATGGAAAGCTCTGGATTCGTGCTCAGAACCAAAAAAAAACATAAGAAGAAAAGAATTCTCCAGCACATTTTGCAACCTCATGAAGGTACTAGGTTTGTTTATCATCTGCTTACCACACTAATTGTGATTTTTTAAAATTTGACTTTAAATGTTTAACATCTTTTGTATCAATATACTACGGCATAAACCAAGCCGACGGGAAAACTTAATTGCTGTCCTGGATACGATTATGAAGTTGAACAAATGTTGGGCTTGCCCCCCCCCCTCCCTCTCAAAACTCTCAAAAAAAATCCTGGCTACGCCCATGGGGGGAAGCACAATACGATACGATCAAATTCATTGTATATCGGTGTTACCATCGTCTGATCAGCACCCCAATTTTGAATCCTTGGATCTGAGGGAAGAGGAGGGCAGGGAATTTTTTAAGTTGGGTGTAATTAGCGCACAGTTACTAAGAATTAATAATCAATTGGGGGGAAAGGGGATGAACATATAATTGTTGAAAGTTGGACCAAATTAGCACATAATTATGGGATGTATCTGACAGCGATTTATTGAAATGGGGTTGCAAGCTAACAGACGAAACATAAGGCCTTGCTTTTACTACAATCCCCTCCTAAATACTTTAGGAATAACTACAGAATTGCTTTGCAGTATTCCTGGCACTAAATCTTTGAATATTTTGTTAGTGAAAGTCTCCATGTCCGCTCACGATAGGCATACACTGAAATGACACCAAGAAATTTGTCCGGCAATGGAAGGGTTCCTTATTTTATCTGGTTAGAAAAACTAACCAGAGACCAGAGACACAGTACATAATAATAATGTCTCTAGTATTTTAATTTTCACTGACTGTACTCGGACACTCCTCCATAGCGTCGCGCTAACAGGTATGTATGTATGCGAGTCATCTGATTTATTGTGGATATAATTCCAATAGAAACCCCAAATGAGCTAATGCTTTTTTGGTATCCTCTCTCTGAAGATACCCAAACTGCGATCTTATCGCTTGTCCTACTCTAAAACTTTTAACATTAATGCCTTTAAGCCAAGGACAAAGCCTGTATAAGTACTAAATAACCACCAGGACAGTGCATCCTGTCCTTCCGTCACGTCTGGTTTTACATCTTGAACTACCGGCAAAGCATAATTACTCGTATAGTTAGGCTCTATGTTCTTATCAACATCAGCAACATCATTGCGAATATTGGCCGAATGATATTATCGCCTCAAGTTATGTAGACTTTCATCGAAAACTATACATACAAATATTTCCCTGAAAAGTTTCTGAAGCCACAAACAATATTGTGCTTGTACCATCATCCAAATACAGACGAGAAACGACCCAAGGATATTATCAAAACTGAGACATCCGCAGACTTTGTTATCTGCGCGTCTCGAGTGGCCTTGTTGGTGTCCTTGTGAGAATATAATTTGTTTAGTACTTGAAATGTAGTGCGACGACAACAGACGAATATGAAAGACTTCCCTTAAGCGTGCTACCACATAAACGAAACGGATATTATTTGCATGTCGTGGGAAGGAGTAGAAAATGTCGAATGAATACTATGGGAGATGTAGATGCTCCGCGATAGTTTCATTAGAATGGCTCGCGATTTGACAAAGTCTCGCAATCTTGTAAATGTTTGCGTTAAGTGTAAATGACTTTCTAAAATAAGTTGGTTAAATGCTTTTGTTGTAATTATTTGGATTCAAATTAATACAATGGTTGATGTGTATTTGGGTATTTTTATTTTATTATTTTTTGATGATTATATTGAAAACAGTTAAATTTAAATAATTTCATTATCAACACGCAACTATCAACATTTTTCTGGCAGAATACACCTTTAAAATAAATAGTTTGAATTCACTTCATTAATTTCAGTGTAATTGTTTCAATTTAACACCATCTGTCAACTATCCATCCTACTATTACGGTTTTTTACGCATAAAGGGCGAAACAGATAGGTTAAGTTTCCTCCCGTTACGTTACGTCCCGTTCCGAATCTATGGACAGAATGCTTCCGTGCCGTCCTCGCCGAACACCTGTCAAAGTTGGTCTAATGGAATTTGTATGTACCTAATTGCACATATACGGCACCGAACGCACGATAAATTATACTAGAGCTCTTTGGCAAGTAACATAACGTAAGCGTTCTGTTTCGCACTTAAGGATTAGTTCCGAAATCCTTTTTGGCTTAGGTGCAGCACACTAGTCTATAGTTTCATACTATCACTCTACAGGGTGTCCCGCAACTGGTTAGCCATAGACCAATGGTAGACCCTACAGGATGTTTTAGGAAAAATGTCGCCAAAATTATTTCTCTATCTTTTACCGTTAAGGAGTAATTGCCTTTTTTGTGATTCTTGTCAAAAAACACGACTTTTTTTGAAAAACTCCTATTTTCTAGCTTCCACTTTAGCCAAATCAATGTTTTTCATATTCTTCTGAAAGTACATAAATTTCCAATAAAAGGACATATCGAACGTTTCGAACGGTTTCGTATCTTCCGAGATACGACGTTTTGAATTTTGCAGAAATGTCAATTTCAACTTTTAATGTCAAAATTAAACCCGAATTTCGTAACGATACATTAAAGTGGCAAATCTGCACAGTTCACAAAAGTTGGCCCAATTCCTAAGCTTTCGAACGGCATATAAGAATAAAGTTTGTGAATAATATGTGTAAAAGGGGAAAAAACATAGTCCGTAAGTGGAATAAATCTTGCTTTTACGTGGAAATAGTTCAGTCATATATTTTTTTTTGGTCTTGAATCAGTGGGGTCCCAGGAGTCTAAAACTCATTTTGCTAAAATGAATTTGATCGGAAAGGTCTCAAAATGGACAAAAAAGGACACTATTTAATCCTTGACTGGAGGTAGGCATGCGGGGTATCCTATCAAAGGGGACATCAACTACATTACATATCCGGTGTTTGATTCCTATTTCAAGGGCCCTCAACGGAGTAAATCGCGTTTGAATGGAAAATATCTTGATGAAAAATATCGTTAAACAATATTTTCCACTCCTTTCCATATATATTTCAAAGGAACCGACGGCCACAAATGCGATCAAACGTTCGGCAAAATGTAAACTATGTCTAAGGAAACGAAAAAACGGCGCATCATCGTAAGACATAGTATGTAAACTGTTTCAAGATCCAAAATTAAACCTCTTCAAAAATTAAGATTGATTTCACAGAAAATTCAGCTACACCCATGGGCGTAGCCAGGGGGGCAGGGAGGAGCGGTCGCCCCCCCTGGTCGATGAAGATGGTAAAAAAATCCTTATCGATGTAGTAAAAAAATCGCTGCACTATACAACATTTTCAAAAAATTTCTGGAGCTGGCGCAGCAGTTGCTTTTTCTGTTACTCCAAGTGCTGCCAGAGAAGCCATGATCGGGACAGTTTGCAGTCAGGAGGCGCATACAAATATATGACAGCGAGTGGCCTCTCGTAACTGACGGAGGCTGCGTACCAGCACACACATTTCACTTGTGAGTGTGCTACTGTGACTGCGTGGGCTCCATATTTCCTGTTTCATTTCATGGCTTTTGAGCTGGAGTACACAATTTCAACCATTAGGTCCCTTCGGGAAGTTAGTGGAATTCAACTTATTTTCATCTGAAAGGGTGACAAATGGTATACACTATACAGCCCTAGAAGGTCATGCTTCGTCGAGCGCATCATCAAATTTATCCCATATTTCGTGACAATTGGAGCGAATTTTGGATGAATTTTGTATAACTTTTAGAACTCCAGTATTTCTTATGGCTCGTTGTCGATTCGACTATAAGACTGTGTCCATACAAGTAGCTCGTAACAAATATGTTTATTTTTAAAATGTGGGACCTATTTTTTTTTAAATTATGGAAAAAATATTTACTAGGACCAAACTAGGACAAATTAGGAAAATGGCTCAAATTCTCATTTTAGGAAAATTGCGTCGAACTCATAAAAATCGGCTTCAAGGTACTCAATGTCAAAATTAGACATTGTATATAGAACTAGAATTAATCAAGGGAACTCAAGGAGAAGATTTTCCAAAATTTACTGTAAATAATTCTACAATCCACTGTAAAATCCGCAATAGGTGAAGTGAAAAAAAAAACACGTGCTGGGACCCCAAAATGAATCGCTGTGCCTCTTGTATATACATGAGCTTCTCATTCAACCCAATTTCCTAGTACGTTTAGAATATGTGTTTTATGATTTGAGCACATTTTTTTAATTATATCAATGTTAAGTTTTTATTTATCTCAGTTTTAAATTCAGTGTTTTATATTTCAGGCCAAATAACATTGAATTAAGAAAAATTGATTTGTAAATCAATTCCCTTACAAAATTACTCAAAATCGATGTTTTTCCATTCTAAATAAACTAACGATTGCAAATCTGTCAAATTTTATAAATATTTTGAGAAAGGGTGATTTGTATGAGGCGTCAAAGTAGAGCGTCGTCGAATCGACGAAGCACCTTTCCGTACTAAAAATAAGCATGACCTTCCAGGGTTAAGGACCTTGTAAATAACGGGTCTCATATTTCAGTGTCTTTCAAGTTCTTCTTTTTCTTCTCAGTACCATTGTGGGGTGTGTTAACTCAACCGTTTATAGGCAATTTCGAGTCAACGTTACATTGCATATCATTTCGGAATGTATAAATATAATGTTGTAAGCACTATATGTTTCCATTCACATGTACGTAGAGTGCGACTCAACCACAGAGCGGGTCTTCCAAGCCATTGATACTTTGATAAATTTAGAAGAAATCTTATTAAAACCGGTAACCATATTTCAATCAATAAAGGATTTATAAATATTCTTACGATGCTACTTTGCTATGATGAAAGTGACAGACGATATAAACTGGTTTCGCAAGTGGAATATGCAGTCCGAGATACAAAAAATGCACTGAAAATAGACAAACTACGCTCTAAAAGGCAGATATTGGAGGCCAGTTGAATGTAATCAGAATGCAGAAGAAAATCATTTTCATCTCCATTTTAAAAATTTTACTCTAAAATTAGAAAAAAAAAAGAAATAACATGCGTGGCAGTCCACCAATAAACTAGGGCCGCAGATGTGTGAGGGACATCCAATTTCCAAGATCTAAACTGCTCTTTTGTTGAGGTGTTGAGATCAACAGCACGCCCAGCAATGTTATTTATTACCCATAAATGGATACTTGTTTATAGGCCTGTTCCAAAAACCGGGATCCCGGTAGAAAACCGGTGTTCACTTGGTACCGGACCCGATATTCTAAAGTACCGATATCCCGGTTTTTTTGGTACCGAGTTAAAAAACCGACCAACGAGTCGGTTTTTTGGTACCGAGTTAAAAAGATCGATTCACTTCAACCATGAGCCGGTTTTTTTCAGGTTTTTTGGTCCGGTTTTTTACCCGGTACTCAAAAAAACCGGCTCATGGTTGAAAAAACCGTCGGTACTGAAAAAAACCTGAGTCGGTTTTTAACCCGGTACTCAAAAAAACCGGCTTATGGTTAAAAAAACCGTCGGTACTGAAAAAAAAACCTGAGTCAGGGAAACCGCTTGTGGTACCGGGTATTGAAAAAAACCGGAACCCGGTACTGAAATCTCGGTACCGAACAGGCCTACTTGCTTACAATATGAGCTACATCATAGTCCGTAACGTAAGTCGTGAGTTCGAAAAATACCATAAAATGAATTCGTTCACGGTGAGTCTGGAATCCATGACCGTCTGCACAAATCCAACCACAAGCCACGCTACGCTAAAATTTGCTAACAATATTTCTGCGACCGGAAATTTCAACTCCTAAGAAAATCATGATGTTGTAAAAATTTTGAGCTTGCCCCCCCTGACCGAAATCCTGGCTACGCCCATGGCTACACCTTAGGCATAATAGCTCGTAGGCGACGACAGAAGGGTTAATAATTGCATCGACAATATTTTGACGTTTGAATTATTTCGTGGAGTGTAGTGTAATAAATTTGGAGTCAAACACATATGGGTTGTGTGATCACATAGCCATTCTGGGCTAACGCATGGCATGGGTTACTATGCTTTTTCTAAGGCTAAATCAAATTACATATTAATTTTATGAATATCGAATTTACCGCATTAGTGAGCCACGAGAACGAATGAATCCTAGTTCAAGCAAATTTCGAATGTGTGAAACCTTTCCCCAAAATTTGATTACAATCAATTTTAGAACGAGAATTCAGAAATTACATATGTATGTACGTTTCACTTGAGGTTGATGTTCGTATGTACGTCTACCTACCTAATATTGTCCTTTTCCATTTTTAAAGCACACTTGGCTTTATACGTCCCAGAGAAGCACACGTGCGTATCCTATCTGCATAATTAGTTGCTCCCGGCAGTCTCCTATCAGCCATATATTAGCAAATGTGTTGATTTGACACCTTCGTGTTCAATCAATTAGTTCAATTTTCACAGAAGCTGACAAAGAATGGAACACGAATTTTCCCAGAGCCCCAATTACAAAATCAATACGTGATAAGAATTCTCCCATACATATACCTATGCATAAGGAAGAAACCTAACTCGTATCGAACAAAGATCCTTCGACATGCGTCCGGACCAATGACTTTTGAGACGATTTCATCATGCGAACACAGTATACATACCAAAATTTCCATTCAATTTGACTATGTATATATCTTGGCATGGCTATAGTCGAATGTCTAATGCCCTAAAGGACTTCATCGATACGGAAGTTACGAGAAGGTATCACACACAAAAAAAAGACGAACACAAAACGCAAAAGGGTGGCATAAAATCGAATTTACGAGTTAAGTGAAGCGATACGAGAAAGGGAAATCAGACGTAATCTCGGTAAATTTCATAGGAATGATGTGCCTGGAATATCACTTGTTCGACATTTGGGTGTTTAGAAGAGTCGAAGTATCATCCGGAATGATAAATAGCAAAGGTGTCGAGCGATACAGATTTACGTGAAAATACAAAGCAAAATACGTTATTTGAGATTATGTTTCGAGTAGTTGACATATGGAAGGATTCGATGTACTGTATTGTCCTTGGAGAGTGAATAGATTTCGTCTAGCCAAAAACAGTTAGGATTATGTGTTGCGATAGCTGATATCCCTTTTCAATTGTCCCCGTTTTCAGGATTTTGTGGTTTTGTGGTTTTGCAATCTCCTGGTTTCATTGTGTTACAGCTCATCGGTATCCGTCGAGTCCCGATGATTCTTGTTCGGAATTTTTCTACGTGAAGATTATAGCTGATTTATTCTTCAAACCATTCACAGCTCATGCTTATCGGTGACGTAAATATAGAAGTGAGACGATAATTCTTTTGGGCCTTTATTAATCAGAAGTGAACATATATGTTGACATGCTCGTATGATGTAGATGCTCAACTTAGAAGTTAAATCTTATTTTTTGGTCATAAATATAAAATCCAAATTAAAACGTCTATTGTAGCATTGAAGCACGCATATGTATATTACTAAAACAGACAATTCAAATTGAACTAAATTAAATAAAACTATTAATCCTCATATAACATACACTGTAAAAACAAAGTTGAATTTTACATCGAAAATTCGTTGAATTTTACACCTTTTTTCTCGCAAAATTACAGTAAACGTTTATTTTTCAACCAAATTTCTAGTAAACCCACAAAATAGTGTAATATTACACAGATTTTTTAATATTTCTCTATTTTGGTGTAATTTTACACCACATTTGGTGTGAAGATGTGCCATTACTTTATTTTTGTGTAATTTGCATGTAATATTGCGATTTTGGTGTGAAAATTACACCTACATTTGTGTAAAACTGAGTGTGCTACAATACTTTTGTGAATTATTGCATTTTCCTGTATCTGTCAAGTGGCTTGTTCTGTGTGCAAGTTAGTCTGTTCCGTCCGAAGTGCGTTCGTGTGAGCATCATATTATTGTTGTTGTTATAGCGTTTTTTGATGTTGAACCGAAGGGGGTGAACCAGCTCTTGGCCGTTGGAATAACGACTAGCTCCAAGACGATTAAAATCGAAGAACCGGCTGCCGTAAATATTATTAATTAATTACATAAACCCAGGTGTAAATTTACATTTTCGCCGGTGTAAATTTACATTTGTTCCAGTCCAAATTTGCTTATTTCTGATTTAAATTTACATAATTTTAAGAGTAAGTTTACTTATTTATGTAAGTAATTTTGTAGTAAATATTTACACCGTAAAGAGTAAAATTACTCTCGCTCATATCATGGTGTAAATTTACTACTATAATAGAAGGAAAAAAAGTTTCCTCCTATTATTGGAGTAAATTTTTTTAGAGTGTAGCACAGCTAGCTTTCAAATCCTGCCATCGACTGCAACTTATATTCAACCAAACTGCATGATAAAGGTAATCAGCGTGTACGTAAATTTCAAAATCTACAAAAAAATATAATTTTGCATTAAATTTTCGAAAATTAATTTAGTAATAGGGAAACCTTCATTAAAGTTGGCAAATTCACTGGTATCATTTTGAGTAAAAATACAGATTTTTTCTTTCGCGACATCATCATAAACACAAGCAAAGTCTTTTGAAATCGAAGCGTCTGATCTGGCCAGTTACATGAATATACTGTTGTTGTGAATGAATCGGTTGCTTGCATGAATTTGTCACCATAGTAACAACATGGTACTATCGGTAATATAATAACAGGAATTAAGAAAATTATTCGTACTACAAAAAAAGGTGGTAATCCAACACCAATAATGATGGGCACCAATGACGAACATAAATCAAATCCGGTCATCATAAATTGCCATAATATAGTCCTGGGCATTATCGTAGCCAAGTCGTCGAAAATTCTAAAATACATATAAAACATGCAAGCATTTTTGTATAAATCATCATACATATCAGTACCATACATAACGTTACCTCAAAATCTCCTGATGAACTTTGATGCATTCGACTAGCTGCTGATAATTTCCGTCACTGTCGTCGCTAGTTGTCCATCCAACGTCCTGCATACGCAGTGCCAAAATATCAAAATGTTCACAAATCGCCAATAAATATTGAACCGGATAGAAAAATATCGGAATACTGCGATTGGCAAAATCCAGAGAAATAAAGATCTGATACAAAAATGCACACCAATAAGCCGAATTACTGGCTTTCCAATCAAAAGGAAACCACAAAGGAAACAATAAGGTCTTTTCGCGTTGAACTAATGCCGTTATGGCATACACCAACAAATAGACATGATTACAAAGTACGTATACTATAAACATTTTTTTCGAAACTGAAATCATATTTTTAATACGAATCTCATCCTTTTTCGAAAAATTCGGATGCGACGTCAACCCATCAAGAGAAATATCAACTCGTTGTAAATCCTTTAAGCCAAGATAGAAAGCGACTGTCTGTACGTTCACTGTGACGATAAGTAAGAAGTCCTGAAACACTCGTAAAAGTTCAGCTAAATCCCTCAATTCGTACATAAAATAGAAAATATAAGAACATGTAATGAGAATGAAACATGGAAAGTTTATAATTAGTGAGTAGAGATAGTAGAGTGGCTTAAAATGCTGGGGCGCAAGCATTCCACCGAGTTTACAATAGAACCAAAAGTGTCGATACGAATTCGAAATTGAAGATGTCATTTTACTTTGAGGTCACTCGAATCACTGAATTCGGATAAACAATGAGAAAACTGCATAGGTGATTTCCGACAGGTGTTCCGTTGACCACGGTAATTAAAGGCACAGCAAGGTAGGTAGGAGCAAGTTTTGTGCAATTATTAGGAATAATTGAATTTAATTGGCAAGTAAGAACCGAGAAAGTTTGTCTTGATGAAATGAATCATTTGGTGCAGAAAGCTCATAAGTCATATAATATAGTATGTTGAGAAACTAAAAAAAAACCCTTCCAGCCAAATAACCCTTGAAAAACTAGACAAATTCAAAATAAAACAACTGAAACGCTTAGCATAAATGGGACTTTACCATGCCAATGATTTACATACTCATTTTCATTAGGTTCTTTTGAAGTCGTTTTCGGTAATTTCCTTCCATTCGTCGCCAGCAACATGGGCGCAGCCAGAGGGGGGGGGGGGGGGTCGACGGCCCCCGTGGCTGCTGAATTTTTTTTTTATTGATTTGAATATTTAATAATACTGAAAGAATAAAAAATTCTATCATAGATAATTTTCCTTCGATTCACTTTTTCGCATTTTTGTTTGCAGTTTACATGTTCCATAAACATTGGACTCTCAGTTGAATAAAGAGGATAGAGTATCTGAACCGCTTGAGCTCCTATTTGGAAGAGGGAAAGCAGCTCAAGAACTTGGGCTCCTATTTGAACGAAGAGGAAAAGCATGTATCCCTAAATGTCTCCAGCCGACTGTCGGATAATGTTTCTTTCTATGGATGCTGTGGATGTGAGATAAGAGGGCTCTCGCTTTGTTTCGGCAGGAGATCCTGTAGAACCAAGCAAGGCCAGAATTTAAAACGGACATTGATCTCGCAAGTGGAATATGCAGCCCGAAAGCCGAAAATAGCACTGAATTTAGACGAGCTACGGTCCGAAGAGCAGAGTTGGAAGCCAGTTGAATGTAATCAGAATCACCAGTAAAAGTCTAAACACGTTCAGGGGTGATTTTTCATTAAATGGTGCAGAAAATAATTCTCGACTGACATTTCCTAAAATTCAGCTCTAAAATTAAAGAAAAACAGGCACGACTGTCCAACATTGGACTAAGGCGTCAGTGACATCCAATTCTCAATATCCTAGCTGCTTTTTACTTGAGTTGTTGAGATAACAGCACACTCGGCAATGTTATTTATCTCCATAAATGGGTACTCGTTTAACATCTGAGTGAGATCATAGCTCGTCACAAAAGGGGCGTGAGTCCGAAAAACACCATAAACTGAATTCGTTCACGGTGAGTCTCGAATCCATGACTCTGTGCACCGAAGGTGCGCGCACTATAACCATTACACAAGCCATACTAATCTAAATTTTGCCTAACAATATTTTCACTACCAACGTATACAACTCCTAAGAAAATCTTGGTGTTGAATAAATTTCGGGCTTGCCCCCCCCCCCCCTGAACGAAATCCTGGCTACGTCCATGGCGAGCAATCAACCGTATTTCGCCGGATCTCTTCACAGATGTTTTCAATGTGCATGATTACAAGAAGACCGACATAATGAAATCAGAGGACGGTTAATTCGATGTACCGACAGGCACGTCATCAAAAGCAGATATCAATCTACCAGGAAGCAATTTGCAGAGGGTTCCTAATGAATGATGCTCTGTAATGCAATGGAAATCGAAGCAATTGAATAAATAGAATTTGAATCATTTTACGAAAAAAGACGAAAATAAATAGAAACGATAAATTTTGTACGAACGGGAACTAATTGAATTGAATATGATTCTAGTAAATTTAACAACTGTGTAATTAAAGCAAGTGCACTTGATTGAATTGATGAAGAATATTGCTACTGTATAGTTACTTTTGTGACCTCTCTATTTGGCTACTGGCTAGCAATATTCCTGTTCTCCTTTGTCACATTGAATCGGTTTCAGATACCAGTTTAGCCGCGTGCGAATCTAATCGCTTCTCATTGCATATTGTCTAGTTTTGTTTTGTATTATGTAATCTCACAAAAACAACTGTGTTGTAAAAGGATTCCGCCAAAGAAAAAGTCGTCAACCGCAAAACGGATTGATATAAATACAATCCAGCCAAAATACTCGCATCTTGTTTCACTAATACGCATATTTGAAAGTGATTGGATTAGTTAATAGCTTCCATCAAACTAGCGCGGTAGCGGTACGCATCAGAAATAATTTTCGCCGCGGTATACCACGCCGAAGTTGCCAATTCGTGTGGTGTGTGTTGTGTGAACGCGTACGGCTCCGCGCTGGTTTGGAGGAGCAAATTGCTTTTAACGCTTATTGGCGGGGAGATGAACGAGGGTACTATTTCCTGCTATGTTATTTTCTTTATCTGATTTCACTTTGAAGCTTCCAGCCTTGTAGAAAATAAAAATGAATTTTAGAACCTTATTTTGCCTTCCTTCGTATAGAACACCTTTTTCTTTTTTCTATAGAATATAGTTGTTTCGTAATTTTCATAAGATTGGTTTTATTCTGCTATTAACCTTATTCAAGCTCCCTGCAAATAGCACTGAAAGAAATTTGCTCCATCAAACGAGCGCAGGAGCGGTACGCGTTCATACAACACACACCACACGAATTGGCAAATTCGGCGTGGTCTACCGCAGCGAAAATCATTTCTGACGCGTACCGCTACCGCACCGCACTGGTTTGATGGCAGCTCAATTTCAATCACTTTTGAATATGCGTATCAGTGAAACAAGATGCGAGTATTTTGACGGGATTGTATTTATATCAATCCTTTTTGCGGCTGACTACTTTTTTTTTGGCGGAATCCTTTTACAACACAGTTGTTTTTGTGAGATATCATATTTTTTTCAGTTTTCGATTTACAAAATTTTATTCATTGCACTCTTGTCATGAATTTGTTTGAGAACAATAATTATAATAATGATAAACTGCTTGATAACCTTTGTCTGTTTGGTAACCAGGGCCGGCCTTAGCACTCTGGTGGCCCTGGGCCAAGTGGATGATGGTGTGGTGGCCCTACTCCCTTACTAATACACAAACTAAAAGTATCTGATCTTGATTGGCTGAATGCTTCCCCTTACGTTAGGATCAGTGGTTTCCATGCTTTAAAATTCTGCTACTGATGAGTGCTTCGTCAAAACTCTTTAGCGTTTTACGCAAATATTGGGAGTTGCTGTTACTGGCGGTTAGCTGTTTTTTAATTACTTCAGAGCCTGCGGAGTTCTTATCTTCTTTCAGGTCTCATGATGATGCATTCATTAAAAATCGCAGGCAAATTTTTATTTTTTTTTGTATACGCATATACGTATTAATGAAATTGTTTCCAACCATTTATTCGCTTATGAAACAAAACTGACATTTTAGAATTTTTTCGTCAGCTGTGTAAACTGCTTTTCACTCGCCAAACATTCAAAATATCTTCCATCTGACGGTTTTTGTGTCTTTCATAGTTTGGGTAAGTTATGTTAATTATTGGCAGTCACCGAGGTGGCTCAGTTGGCAGCCCAAGCCTTAGAATTTTAATATTACAACATTTTGTATAATTTTTCTATGTATTCTTTGAATTTTTCAATCAAAAGTAATTTCTACATTACTCATTTCCAGTATTTAAGAAGTCGTCGCGGAACCCAAGTATTCTACGAAACCCCGTTTGGGAAGCACTGCGTTAGACGATAATTTTGTACACGCCGTGCATCGTGTTTCTATAAACAATGCTTCCGTCGGTTTTCTATGCAAAAAAAAATCCAATCCTTTATTTATGGGTCTGACGTGCGTGCGTTTAAGTTATTCATGAAAAGCACCAATTCAAACTTCTTGTGATCTAACGGTGTCACGTCTTATAAAGAAAAAGGATGAGATTTCCATTCACGAATCTCGATGTTAAGATTTTTGTATGGCATTAATGCTCAACTTTCGACGTGGTCTGTTAAGAGAGCACAAATTCAAGGATGCCGTAATTCAAAAATTTTCATCTATAGGTTTATTTTTCTTCTTTCTTCCCTTATTTAACCAATCCGTGGATTAGTGGCCTCTGGTGTCGTCACTACCGGCCGGCGCCTAATTTCATGGTATAATCTCGGGTTTATTCAGTACCTTCACGAGCTTGGATATTGGTAATTTTTTTGATAAGTTATACTCTTGAGAGTGGTGACCCCTTAAATCTGGTGGCCCTGGGCGACCGCCCAGTTCACCCACCCCTAGGGCCGGCCCTGTTGGTAACCTTAGTGACCTTGGCCTCCTTGGTAACCTTAGTAACCATAGTACATAGTACACTTGATAACTTTGGTGATCTTGGAAGCCCTTAGTAACCTTGGTAACCCTGATAGCCTTGACATCTTTATACATCACATTAAACTTAATGTTAACCCTAACTTTGATTTTAACCTTGGCCTAAGCCTAAACGTCAAACTCAACCTTAACGCAAAACCCTATCCTTGCGACTTAACAATAACTTCAACCCTATCCGTTACGCTAAACTTCATTTTGACTTTAATCTTAGCCCTCACTTGAGCCTAAAACTTTACTCCTTCCCTATCCCAAACCCTAAGATTCATCCAGATTTTAAATCTAATTTTTAATGTAACCATTAAGCCTCACTGTGTACTCAATATATGATTCAAATTACATCCATATTTTCTAAGTTCCAAATATGGTCTATCACCACCAAACGGTTAAAACACCAGACCCCCAGAGAAAGGACATATACGTGTCAAAAATCCTTTTATCCTTTATCAAAAGCCTCGAAAGCCTCTTCAGTCCTGACTAAACGACTTTACCAAGCATTGCTTTTACAATTAAAAAGAGGTTTCATGGCCAGGCATCAGAGTTAACTATGGGTATCAGGACCAGTCTCTGTTACAGTCACTATATATAACTAAAAGTGCCCTTTTTTGCCTCCCACAACAGGATCAAACCGAGTGGAATCACAAGAATAAACCTACATGCCAAATTTTGTTAAAATAAACTCATCAGAATTCCTTGAAAAATCGATTTTCCAAATGCCTTCATCATGTAAGTCTGCTTTTAAAATAACAGAATAAACCGTTATAGTGCAGTCATATTAGCATTTGAAATAGAAAAAAATAGAGTAAGGTTAATTCTTGTGGTTTTTGAATCAGTGGGCTCCCAGGAATCTAAAACTCATTTTGCTAAAAAAAATTTTGATCGGAAAGGTCCCAAAAAGGACAAGAAAGGATACTCTTTAATCCTTGACCGGAGGTCGGCATGTAGGGTTTCAAATCAAAGGGGACGTCAAGTACATTACATACTTGTGTTTGTTCCATGTTTCAAGGACTCTCAACAGAACAAATCGAGATTAAATGGAGAATTATCGTGTTTCCCGTGTATCTTTCCGAAGTCCTAATTACGAGAGTAATTCAAATTATCACAACGTTTCTCACTTTTCCGAATCTATAATAGCTAAAGGTTCTACCATTAAATTTGCTAAGAAAAAAATGATCGGAAAGCTCTCAAAAAGGACACTAATTACAAACCTTGATCGAACGTGGGCATGCGGGGTGTCATATCAAAGAGGACGTCGAGTACATTTCATATCTGGCGTTTATTACTTGTTTCAAGGACCCTCACAGGAGAAAATTGCGATCCAATGGAAAATTTTCATGTTTCTCGTATATGTATCTTTTCAAAGCCGTAATTTTTCGTTTTAGCCCGATTTTTTCCATTTAGTGTCCTTGAAACAGGAAACAAACACCGGATATGCAATGCACTCGACGTCCTCTTTGACATGACACCCCGCATGCTCACTTTCAATCAAGGTTTGTAATTAGTGTCATTTAATGTCCTTTTTCAGAGCTTTCCGATAATTTTTTTCTTAGCAAATTTAATGGTAGAATCTTAACCTATCATAGATTCGGAAAAGTGAGAAACGTAGTGACACCTTGGATTATTCTCGTAGTTATGGCTTTGGAAAGATGCACGGAAAACACAATAATTTTCGATTTAATCTCGATTTATTCCGTTGAGGGTCCTTGAAACAAGAAACAAACACCGGATATGTAATGTACTCGACGTCCCCTTTGATTTGATACCCCACATGCTGACCTCCGGCTAAGGATTAAAGAGTATCCTTTTTTGTCCTTTTTGGGACCTTTCCGATCAAAATTTTTTTTAGCAAAATGAGTTTTATATTCCTGGGAGCTCGCTGATTCAAAAACCACAAAAAATAGCCTTACTCTATTTTTTTCTATTTGGAGGCCTGAAATGGGATATTTTGACTGCACTATTAGTCTATAGTCAAAATCGGATTGGTGCCCCTGCGCCATATTTAAGCTTCCACCAAACCAGCGCAGCGCGGTAGCGGTACGTATCAGAATATATGAAATAGTTTCCTCTGCGGTACACCACGGCGAAATTATTAATTCGTGTGGTGTGTGTGTTGTGTGAACCGTTACCGCGCTGGTTTGCTAGAAGCTTGAGTATCATCGGGATGCCATTTTTTCATCCTATATTATATTAATATGTACATACGTACTCGAATATGAGACGAATCAAAACAGGAACTTTAACCCCCGCTCTTGCAGGCGCTTTCAAACTGTAAATTTTGGAGCACATATACAAGGGACTGTTATAAACATAGTTCTGCTAAATCACAAAACTATACGATTCTTTTTCAGGCATTTTTCGGGCCTATCCGCGATTTTTGTAAAATGCTTCATTTACAGTGGTTCTTAACCTTTTTTACGTGAGGGACCACTTGATAAAACTCGTTATTTGTCGCGGACCACTAACATTCCAAATCTGTGAAAAGCCATACAAATCATGAAATTTTGTACCGAGCATTGTGGTGGTGGAGTATTATTTCTCGTTATTTTCAACGAATGAAAATATTGGCAGTGAAAGTCAGTGATTTCCAGTGATTCCAAATATCTTAACGGCTGGCGGTAGAACTCCCAAATATTTGAGTTATCCTACAAAATATTGACACTGACGCTTCCATTCAACTCCTTCATTCGTCAGCTGACCGACCGACCCTCTGCCTTCATCCACCTATCTATAGAGCTGCACACACACGGCGAATCCAAAGCCAATCAAATGGATTGAAATCCACGGATTCACGAATTAAACATGTGTGTTCGGCTAATTTGACGAAAATATGTGCATTTTTTTAAATACATCATGAACATGCTCTCTCTAGTTCCAGTGTTGCCAGTAGGCGGCGTACTTCCCTTCCTAAAATTAAATTAGATTTGCACCTAAAATGAGTGTTTTCCCCCAAAATGTGTATAAGTACAGCAAATGATGCGGGCCCTACGCTGGACGCTAACTATGATGTGCGGACGAGAAATGGATGTACTTACAAACCCCAAGAGTACCGGTAAGGTGAATATGCACAACTATCGAAGGGAGAGGTGCCACCCGTATCCCAGTGACATAAGAAAATGCGAAACACATGCGTAAGCTAAACCGCACAAAAGGGTTCGAAAAATTGAGAAATTTAAATAGCAACATGGCAGCAATCAGTTCCAACGTTCCCAGAAATGCTCTTGGGGCCCTATTGTGATCAAATCCGGCCTTCTAAGCCCCCAGAATCTAAGCTCCAAATATAGTAAATTTTTTGATGGCGTCCTCCGATGTTGGAATCCTATAGTACCTTTTCCGCATAAACGCAGGATCTCCAACAAGCTCTCGGTCATCCTGACATTCTCCCTTCATGCCCTTTTCTCGTATTCATTTCCTTTTGGGTGTTCTCCATCAACAGCGATACATCTCAATGAAAACAGTCCCAATCAATTGTCTACTGCTTCTGGGGTTTGTGTTTGAAAAGCGTACAACTTTGAAGTTTTTTTTGAAAATATAGTTTGTGCTAATTGAGAATATGCACATCGAACTATGTGGTAAAGGCTTCACGAACCACCTAATGTCATCTCAGGGACCACCAGTGGTCCGCGGACCACTGGTTAAGAACCGTTGCTTTAAAACATGAAAAGACTTAAGCGAGAAACTCTATGCATTTTTTTTTTTCACATTTTTCGCTGTATCTTTTTTTCTACTGCACGGATCGGAGTAAATGATAGCCTAATGCACACTTTCTGGACAGAATCTATCAATTGGAAAGTAGAGCAAATCTCGAGATGCTCTCTACGAGGCTGCAGACGAGAACAAGATTTTCGAAAAAATGTGATTTCAAACTCTTATATCTGCGGTAGTTTTCATTGCATCTTCTTGAAATTTTCTACACTTTGTAAGTGAGAGAGACAACCTCTACCGAATTTGAACACTGAGAACTAACCACGGTCCGAGCTACAGAGGTTCGAAAACCCGTACTTGTTCCGTGTCGTGTAAACATAGTCTTAGTCGCATCTCACTTTTGATTTGTTCAAATTTCTTCGTTTTTCTTTGGCGTGCGGGACGCTCCCGCGTTCCTAGATAAAATATAGTCAAATGCTATTTTCCATTCCCCTCTTTACTACTATAAAAGTCACTTAGCTCTACTTTGATTATCGGATCTGTGGTCTTAGCTCTGTTCCTAATGAATTTCAATTATGACTTGTCCACGACTCAAAGATTACCGTGGAAACGCGGATCTAAAAATGCAATAAAATCAAAGCCAACTCCATTACTTCTGTAAAATGTATGTCATCATTTATTGTCATACACATATAGACATACATATGTATATAAAACAATCGTATAATTTACACAGACAATAATTTAACATATTATTGAAAAATAAATAAAATAAATAAATTAGTTCAATAAATTATTACATGTAATATTTTAGATATCTACTTTAACGGAGGTACTTAAAAAAATACAAACAAATTTTTTTTTTACTAATTGACGACCAATAAATTCACCTATGGTCGGTCAATTAGTAAGAAAGAAATCTCTTAGATACTGCCAGAATAAAAGGAAAATCGAAGTATGATAGTAAAGTATAGAATAAGTCATAATAAGCTGTAGAAATCACATACGTTCTGTTTCGGATAGACACCGAACCATATTACTGTCTTGCAAAAAAAGCAAAAGAAAGCGCTATAAATATAAATAGAAATCAATCCATATTATATAGATCGTGAAAGACTTTTCCCAATCTAGAGCTACCTATATCGAAGAAGACTTAAAACTAATTACAGATAATTTTGTTTAAACTTTAACCGAAAGTTCGGAAAGTAATCATCTAAAACGGTGTACACTACGGAAAAAAATGTCAGTCAGTCTCACTACACTTCGTTACATTCCAAGTAAAGTTGTCGACAATTCTCGCCTGATCGTCCTCGTCGACCGGCATCGTAGAGACCATCAAATCGACTGCCGGTTTGATGTTGCAGGACAAAGCTTGTGGCGTATCTGTACGGATGAGAAAATTGAGTAAATATTAGATGACCGGTTATAATCTGAACACTTTTCTTCCAGAAAAAAAAAATGCTTGCACGAAAAAGAATGAATCACATTGTGATCCTTCCGTCCCAATTCGTTTCACACAATTTCAACAGCAAAGAGAAAAAAAAAACAACTTACGTTCCCAACTGACAGAATATGCTCGTTCCACCAATTTCCGAAATGCACTCAGCATTAGCATCGCAAAGATACTTTTGCATGCACTTATCCTCGGCATTACGGTACGTTTTGATATAACTCTTGGCCATTGAAATTCCAGCGACGGCTGCATCACTAACTGAATCACGTTTTCCAATCGAACGGGCAGCTAATGAACGATGCGAAAATGATGTCTTCAGAGCTTCGAGTAGATTCATGACAATGTTGATGAACTATTTTTTTCCGCCAGGAGCAGCATTGGTAGCAAGGATTCATGAAGTAAGTTCAAAAAGGTGTTTCGATGGCGTAGTCGAAGCAAGGAGCAGCAATGTGTTGCATATTCATGAGATTGAAAAAAGAGAGAAAATCGATAAGTGGTAAATTGAGTATTTTAATTTTCGAATCGAAGAAAACCAAATAAAAAGCGTTTAATTAATAAATTATTGCAGAGTGAAGTTTTAATGCATAAAAGAAAAAAAATGTCAAGAGCATGCAATATGGTTCATCAAATTGAATTGCTATTTTCTTGCGTAATGAGATGAGGTATATTTACAGCATTTGTACAGAAAATGAGAGAGTCCTTTTGTCGTTGAGGTGAAGTTTTTTTGCACAATAAACAACTGTGAAATGCATTGCTTTTGTTTTTATAAAAGCAAATAATAGCAAATCATTTCATTTCAGTTTTTTTCTTCAAATTGGCTCAAACGTAGGTGTTTTATCCAAACTGGAGTGCATAGGTTATTTCTTATAAGTTTTCCATAGAAAAACAATTTTGCAAAGCTAAATTTACTTTTCCACAAGAGCTTTTCGTGATGCGTTTTATTAAAATAGCATTTGGATAAAAATAAGCCGGATTTTCATCTGTGCATTTCATTCCGAAGAGATCAAATATCTTCACCATCGACCGAGAGAATCTTCCATTGCAAGATAAATCCCATCACCAAAAATAAATGCCCGGCATACAAAATTGTGTCATGTGTAAGGATAACAATTGAAATGAAAAAACAAGCCAGATTAACAAACACACACACAAAATGATAATCATTTTGTCAATATTTATTCTTCATTTCTGAATTTTTAATAATACGTTACCTCGCCAGCTTGTTTAGCCATTGAATTGACTTGATCCGGATCTCTTGTTCCAAGTACGGATGATAGGACGGCAGCTAAGATACCCTGTAGCAAAGCGAAAAATCAAAATACACCATTTCCAGGAAAAAATAAAATCATGTCAGTAATTAAATAAAGGAAATCAAAAATAAAATAAAAAAAAATATTTAGTAATTGGACTCAGATTTAAGTATTTCTAGGGGAAGTGAAGTATACAAAATGTCTACATGTAAATATACATATTTAACACAAAATGCCACTTTATTTGTGAAAAAAAGGATGTTGAAATTATAAGTAATCTAAGTAATGAAAATCTCTTGTTAACTTCGCATTACCAAAGTGTTGTACTCATTTTGTCTCTTAAAAACGAGAAGTAATGATATATTTAAAAAACTGAGACGGGTAGCTAATTTCACTATCTGATACAAAATCTACCCATTTAAAATCTGTCAGTCAAAATACACCCGTTTTAAATCCATGACAATCCCCTTTTCGTAGGTTGTAATTATAGAGTTCGAAATCGAAATAGGTATGGTACTATCTGTGAGGTGGATATGAATAATGATTTTTTACCAGACTATGTGTCGGTTACTCGTACATATTTATCCATAATTTAAGTTTAAAGCATACTTGTAGCGTGGTCATTTACACTGGCTATATAGGACGCTTTAAGCTTATCTATTGGATAAAATGTATGAGTAACCGGTCCCAGATGTTATATATCTTATATTAAATTCAGTGATTCTCTTCATGGGTAGTGAAGGGATTTCATATTCGTCTCACAATAAGTTCCGGTTCTACAACCTACAAACTATGGACAGAATTTTTCTTCTATAATTGGTCGTAACCATATTTATCATAAATTTTTCTGGTATAATATACAAGCTCTAGAAATGTTCTAGATAGGGTAAGCATTAGTAACCTAAATCAGTAGGTATTGAACAACTCATGCATTCTGGGAATAATATAATGCAGGATGTGATACCAAGAATTTGAAACCTTAATTAATAAAAATTACTCAAGAAGAACTAGTTAGACCAAAAATTCCTGTTTGATAATTTCCGTTTAATTCATTTCTATGAAAAATTATACAAAAATTAAAACAAATAAAATGGCATATCAAATCATGTGATTAAATGTTCAAATCAAAATTTTAAAATTTACTAAGCAGACTAGTATGTTAAGTATATGTGTAGTTGGTTCTATATAAGCCTAAAGTAAAGCATCAGAAGCACCTACTATTTCTTAAGCATTTTTTGACAGAGGTTAGTTTTACCTTTACTTAGATTCTAAACCTACTGTAAATAATCAAAAAATCATACCTGCAACGGGGATCCTCCATTATCGACCTTATCGATTCCGTCATTTGGCGCACCACCTCCCAAAAGCGTTGTGAAGATCTTCAAACCTAAAATACACAAACAAAAAAAAAAACAAAAAAATAAATCGTCTTCGCACCTATAATTCAAACCCAAAACACTGAAACCTACCAACAGAAATAACATTAGCCCATGGTGATTGTCCAAATCCGGCAGCACCATCAATATCATCCGATTTATTGGGTGACGTACCGCCATTGTTAAAGAACACTTGCAAGAATGTACTCAACAAATTACCCCACGAAAATCCTCCCGTTTCACTAATTTGATTGCTTTGCAAATCATCATCGATATCGTCCAAGGCGACCTTTTTCAAGGCATTTGGCTTAGCCACAAACTTGCGGGTGTTAGCCTGTGAAGCGGCCTGTGGTTGATAGACAGGCGAACGGTACAATTGTTGTTGTTGCTGTTGGTCTTGAATTTGTTGTTGAATTTCCTGAATTTGTTGACGCTCCTCATCGTAGTTTCGTTGTTGAACCTGATACGGACTGACTTGCTTGACTGATTGCGGGTAGGCGTAGGTCATAAGCAGGACATTGCTAAAGAGTAGGGTGAATAGGGCCCAGCCTGTATTTTTTGTCGTATGCATTCTGAAAAATAGATTAGAAGTAAATTGAAAATTTAGTTTCGTTGAATATTAGTATATTTGATTTGATTTTAGCTTTAGACCCAAATCTCCAAAAAAGAGGAAAGTTTTAATGCCAAATTGTTGCTCACTCTCCCCTCTATATATACGTACTAAAAAGTTACACTAATTTGAGCGTCACATTAAAAGGGGTGGGGGCGCGACGAAGAGTGGAAATTTTAGTTTTTAGAAAATATCTGAAAAAGTGTTTGTCCTATCGCAAACTGCCCTAAGAACGAAATAACCTATGTACATTTAATTTCCTTTGCAATGATTAATAATACTCTAGACCATTTCTTGGAAAATTATATCCTAGACCAAAAAGTATTATGTGGAATTTACATTTTTCGATATTTACATATCGCACTGTAACTTTTAATTCAGTAAAGGTAGAGTGATAAGAATTAAAGCTGATATTGCCAATTAAATGTACTTAACTTATACCAAAGATGAGCTTGCTTCAGCCCAGGACACCCCCCACGCCCCAGTTAACAATTCTCAAAAAGGCATGCCTGTAACTTATCTCTAAATTACGTCAGGCAAATAAAATTTGGTTAAGTTCCTGGAGGGGGCATTTTTATAGTTTTTACCATAAATGACATCGATCCGATCAAAACAAAGAGTACCTCCCATCAGTGGCGTAGATAGCTTTTCGGAGAGGAGGGGGATCATTTTGCAAGATTGCTTATACTTTTACGGTTATCAAATGTTGCAGTTCAGAATAACAATTTCTATATTTATTACACTTCAAATTAGCCGTTTCTTCAGCAAATTTTGGTGCAAAATAGATAGCAATTTTATCATACATATACGAAAAAACTGTGTCCTGAAATAATTTTGGCTTTTTTACTACGGTGAGTATTCCAACTTTCTTACAAATTTTCGCTACTATGATTGGAGTACCAGACCTTTATATTGGGTTAGATCAGTGGTTCCCAAACTTTTCGGAGTCATAGAACATCGCCGCTTTTCTGGCGGGAACACCTCAAAACAGTTATATGTCCAGAAAAGGGAAATTATGAAAACGATAAAGTAATTCGTGAGTATATATTTCTAAAATTTACAAACTTGTAGAACACCGTAGCTGCTAGCTATATTTGCTATAAATTTCGAGGCCATGCATAAATTTTACGTCTGTGATGTTAGCACCCGCTCTACTTTCAAAAAGCAAATGTGCTAACTAGGTCCTTCTTTAAAAAAGATACTAATTGGAGAATTACTCCTCTCCGCCTCTCCTTTTCACCAGAACCAAGGGCATTGCATGATCCCTATTTTTTGCCAAAGAGAGGGCTACCCAATTTTCAAATAGAGGACGAAGCATGCATTTTTTTGTTTCATTTATATGCGATATGCCGGAAGATTTCCGGAAGATGCGATCTTAAGTTTTTGTTTAGGTCTGCTGAGTGACAGGAGAGCACGTCCACTGAATAAATATTGAGATGCCGAGGAAATTCATATGAAATGAGAAACAGGGAGTCGCATAAGCGCTGATCGCATAACGGCATTTAAAACAGACTCTTTTGTGAGAAATCTTATGTCCAAAGGCATTATTTTCATCATTATTTCTTTTGGAGTCATTTTCCATAATTTTCATGGAACTTCAATTCGCCAAACGTTAGCGTGGATTTCTTCAGTTGGTTCCGATTGCATTGATTCATCTAGTATTGGAGGGAAAACTACGAACAAGGTGTTTTGGATTTCAGCAATATGAGGGATCGAACCACATAACACATTGCCAGAGCTCCCTCCCTCGGAAATACTAATATTGGAATTTGGCTAAGTTCCGCAGATTTAACTAGCTCTGCCCTTACTCTCCATAAAAACTCTCGAGATAGTGCATTCATAAAAATAAGCCATAAGCCGTTGAAAACCCTGAAGAAAACCGTCTAATTTAAGTTTTGCGGCTGCCTAGTTTTTCAAGGAATTTTTTTTATGAAAACAACTGCAGGAGGTTGAGAGTTTTCTAAAATGTGTTGAGTGTTTTAGTGAAAAACAAAGTTTCGCATTAATTTACGATTTCTTACATCAAGCTGTAAATTTAAAATTCCAAACAAATCTTGTGGTACGCTTACGACTATGAATGATAGCTGAATGTTCGTTTGAATCCCATTGTGAGCATGAATTTTTGTGTTGTCTCTACATCAGCTGGTTCCACTATATAAATCGTTTCGGAGCAACGATCATGAGGGACCCCTGGATTCACTCGATTTATGAGGAAAAAATTCTTTGAATCGGTTCTACAACAAAGACGTCCATCGATAGTATGAGGAAGTGCTAAATTTTCTATTGCTGTTCTGAAAATGGTTTCACGTTTTTATGAAACACTACACACGTTTGCTTTGTTTTATGTACCTAAAGTAATAATAAGAAATGTTTGACGGAGGGGGGGGGATTGATCCCCTTGATCCCCCCCTTATCTACGCCACTGCCTCCCATACAAGTGAACCCGAAATCTGCCAAGTTCACCTTTTTTCCTTTAGAACCCATCTAACATAGAAAAACAAATATATCTGTTCGATCGTCACTATAACAATTAATTCTAGTTTTCTGAATGTGTATTCAAAGTTCGTTTTCCGACACTTGTAGTGCAAACCTTGGTACTAGCTTTTGAACATACATTAACAAGACTATAATAATTAATTGTTACATAGTGACGTTCGTTTTTCAGTGTAGTAGTGTACGGCCTTAAGACTTCTTTACATATCTACTCAGTCATATCAACAAATTTTTCTTTAAACTCCAGGGAAGAAATCAATTAATAAATG
This sequence comes from Microchrysa polita, assembly GCA_949715475.1. Lineage (NCBI taxonomy): Eukaryota > Metazoa > Arthropoda > Insecta > Diptera > Stratiomyidae > Microchrysa > Microchrysa polita. Next base: position 13,021,087 of record OX454418.1, on the reverse strand, counting down.
GCATCAGGAGTAATGTGATTGAATTTATTTTTCAAACAACTATTCAAGAAAGACCTACTCATTTCACAAGACAATTGCAATTAGGGAAGACAAACTTAAGAGTTACGAAAGTTGAAAGGAACCTTTAAAAGTTGTTGAAAGGAACCTCGACATTTATAGAAAGCCATTTAATTTTCTTTTTTAATACGTAAATATTACAAAACGGGAATAATTTCCCAAAACATGTAATGTAAAGAATTCAAAGTAAGAATGGTAGGTATAAAGGAATAACAAACTTATAAAAATAAAGATATAGGATTGAAAGCTAGATGAGCAGCGTAAAACGAAACCAGCTAGTTTCGACGATTTGCTAATAATCGGCGAGTAGTGAACAGTAAAACGTAATTTACAGTCAAAAACAACCCCTAGATCGGTAATCGTAGAAACACATTGGAGGGGACTGGAGTTTATTTGGTATTGAAAAATGAAAGGAGTAGATTTCAATGAATATACCATAACGGAGCACTTAGAAATATTAAGATCCAGCTCGTTTGAGATACACCAGGACGTAAACCCATCCAAATCAGATTGCAAAGCTATACAATCAGAAATAGATGAGACAGCTGAAAATAGTTTGCTATCATCGGCGTAGAAAAGAGAGTGGCAGTTAAGACATGATGGCAGATCATTTAAGAAAAGTAAAAAAAGAAGGGGACCTAAAATGGATCCTTGTGGCACACCAGATGAAGGAAAAAATTCGGAAGATGTGAAATTTTGGAAAACATCTCTAGATGAGCGATCATTGCAAAGTAAGGCTTCAAATATAATACCGGCAGCAACAGCAGCAGCATTGCATGGCTGACAAATATGCTGAACAGCAAAAATGGTGTTCAGCACTTTTATCAGCAATCTAAAATGCATTGTGCTTGACATTTTGCGCTGCTACTGTTGTTGCCGGCATTCTATTTCCAACCTAACACTGAATTGAAGCAACCCTTTCTCAATGCTTCTAAAGGTGAGTTCTAAAAGGCTCCGTCAAACTCAAGCTTCCCGAACCTGAAAGCTCACGCTCAGAAGAAAATTGAAACGTTTGCTTCTTCCTACATTTGTGAACAGGAACAGCTGTTATCTCCCATGAAGCTTCGATAGAACAGCTTCCCTACTTGTAACTGTAAACTTATGTAAAAATTGGAAACAACAATTACCATTTTATTTTCACGCAAAAATTAGAGATGGACAAGAAATTTTTAATATCAAACTGAAAAATAATTAACTCCAGGATTCATGTTTGCTCAACAAGAAAAGAAAATTAAATTGAAAAAAAAAACCAGACCGAAGTTTATTTCAGGCGCTGCTGAAATTTGAATAACCCTCACACCTAAATGAAACTCAAGTTAGTTTGTGTTAATAATTTCTACTCCATATTATATGACGTTTTCCGATTCCACCAAGCCATTTATTTATATGGGTAATGTGAGTTTTGCAGTTAGACTCCTCGTTTATAAAAATATGTTTTTTCAATTTTTTTCGGTCCGCCTAGACAATTTGTGATTTTATGTGGAATGTGGCCCTCCCCTTAGAAAGTTTGCCCATCTCTAGGCTAGGCCATAGAACAATTTGGCATCAAAAGTCAGCTCTTTTTTTGGATGTTTGGGTTTCATCATTCTTTCAAATAAAATCACTATAGTAGAGGCCCGATACTCCGGATTGATTGGGACCGGACCCTATCCGGATTATCGAACTGACCGAATTTTCGATATGCACTAATTTACACCTTGGTGGACAGTATTTATACTCAAATCATAAAAAAGATAACCTTTTTAACGATAATTACATAATAATTTCGGATTCAAAATTTGACTTATCTTAAGTTGTTTATATAGCAATAAGCTTGAATAAACTTTATGAAATTGCCGAATTTTATGAAAATTTAAACAAAATTTGGCACAAACCCTATTCCGAATTATCGAACTTCCGGATTTTCGGGGTCCTACTGTACTTTGATTTTTTGTAAAGTGACATCAATTTTAAACTTATTATGTATCGAAAAAAAAACACCTGAAATTTCAGACTGACTTCATTCCCATCCTAGACAAAAATATCAGTGGGTTCACTAAAGATCTAGAACCCATTAACACTAATTAATATGCATCCCGAAAAGTAGGTCAGTATATTTTTCTGGGTGACAAAACACAAAAGCGCGTCTAAGTTGAAACACCTACCAACCGCAGCTATTAGCGCTCACCACATCTCGTTTCATTCGTATTAATATCGATCGCATGCTAACCATTATACCATCAACCAAAATGCAAACAGAAAGTCACATAAACTCACACACAACTAATTACTTTCACAAATAATAAAATAATTCATAACTTTGTGGCTGAACTGAAAAGAGAAATCGTGACACTCGAAACGTATCATCACGCAAATCCATAGCTGAAAACGTCACCACACCATACTGTTGTAGTACCTAGTGCTAGCACAATAAGGTGCAGTTTGAAGCCGCCAGTAAAAGAATTATGTACACTCAAGCCAAGTAAAATTGCAAACTGCTTGTGGCAGACGAGTGAATAATTGTAACGATGAATGTAGCTGATGGTGGATGGGAATTGTTAAATGTGTTCACCGTTATAGTCGCGCGCAATCATATTTTATTCTTCTATCTTCATATTGTCGTCGTGTCCTTATGAAAGATGGTTGCAATTAAGTTGATAATATTGTCACAATTATTGTAAGAATTATTGTGATAGTCGCTTTTGTCTGGGAAGACAATGGTAGGAGGAATGATTAAGTTTAATTATACGAGTTCGAGTGTGGGAAATGGATGGTCGAAAAATAAAAGTGTCCGCTTATCTGTATAAGTAGTGAAATTAGGATATGGAAATTATGAATGGATGAGAAGAATTGTCACCAGTAATATATTGTTGTGGTAAGGACACGGAAGAATGTTGGCAGTGAGCAAATAATTTTTCTTATATAATGCCAAGCCGGGAGTGGATAATAGAAAAATATTTAAAACTAGACCGAGAGACAATATCAAGGATACGAGCCAGTGGCTCGGGGTCTTAAGGGTTCAAACCCCCTCCGAAATCGTTTGATATTTGTAATAATGTTTGAATCATTGCAGTCATTACAAGTATCATGGTTTTTGGTTGACAAATCCTGGTAGTATAAAAACAGAATATTTTTAAGACAGCGTCTTAAGCCGACAGACCATTGGCCCAGCCAGTGGAAATGATCAACGAGTCCCAACCCATCTCAAAATGATTTAAAAATCATTAAAATTTTAGTTAGAATAATAAGAAATAGAAATTCTTGTAGTTTCCTCAGAAACTTTACTTTCGACGTTTAAAATCTTGCAGTATTTGTTGGTGTATAACCTGATAAAATTGGCCTGGGCAAAGTGAAATCAACTAACTAGAATAAACAGATCTACTCGTCGACAATCTGTAAAATAGTAATTGCGCCCAGTTTCAAATCTTGAGAAGGTAATTGTGTTAAATCTGATCATTTTGTTAAATCAGTGAAGTGCCTTTCGGAAGTAGGGACAACGGAAACTGGTGAAATGAAAATTAATGTTGCACATTTTTTTTTTACTAACTTATTGATATTGATCTAATGAGATTCAATTAATTTGGGACAAAGTCGTTCGGTGTCTTAGCATAATTAGGGGAGACAAGGAGATTCTCTAGAGGATTTCAGCTCCATAGATCAATAAACCACTATGAGGCTGAGGGTATAAAAAATCGGAGTGTCCTTTGGCAATCTCAGTCATATGATATCAATTCGTGATTAACTCTTTGACCAACGTCAACCTTTTTCCCTCTGCGTACGCCCCTGATACGAGCTTCTGCATTATCAAAAGAAAGATAATAGGCCGTTGCTTATTACTTGGCTAAACAAGCTAAAACAACAACAATTAACATTTAAGCCCGGTTTAGCAAAACATTAAGCGAAATATTTAGCAAAACATTAAGCAAAGCATTTATTCATACGATCTATGCGTTTCGTTGTCCATCTCGCTCCATTTACAACTTGATCTCAAACTTAAAGGACTTCAAGAGCCCTAGATGTATTTTCTGAATAAGTATTTCAATTTATTTAATTACAAATACTTTGGGATTAGATTTGCAAAACGTATGCTCATGTATCATGTGCCGAGCGAATGTCATACAAATATACAGCGTTTGCCGCATTGGGTAGTTAATACTGAAAGGGTTGATAGGACAATTTGTTTAGTAAAAATTTACCGTTATCTTGTCATCACGTTTTTTTACGTTCTAATTTTAATAGAGTAAATTAACTTTTGGTCCTTTGATCCTTCCGCACCACTTGATTTAAAAATTTAAACTGCTAATTATTTATCAAAATTTTTGAAAAAAAAGTATTCAATTTTGTGGAATAATTTTTGTGTTTTTTTTTTTTAATTTTAATTTTTATTTGTCAAAACTAATTTACAAATATATATATGTATTATAAAAAGCAAAAACGTTGAAGTAACTTTTATTTTATCAACTTTGCAGATTCGAAAGATCAAAGTACCGTTATTGAATAATTGTATGAAATTTAAGTGAAAGTCAATTTTGAAATTTTTCCTAAAGTTTGAATAAATGTATCTTGACAATAACGTCAATTATGTAATAAAAGGGAAAAAAACAATTGATATGATATTTTTTCTGTAGTTCCCGAAACGTAAGTCATATTTTTCGGGAAAGTGATAAATTTTAATTCAACGGGACAAATTCTCACTTTCGTTGACTTCCACGAAAGCACGATAGCACCATAATGGTAAAATGTTCACCACTCTATTGACCGCGTTGGAACTTATACAATTTGCATATTAATCCTTACACACCCCAAAAAAAAGCCGCCATGACCTAGCGCGATTTTCTTATAGTAGTTCCGTAAAACCAATCATATTTCTCTTAAAACAAAAAACAAATATTATTTGATTTATAGTGCTAGTGGTAGGACATTTAGCAAAGGTTATAGGACATCCGAAAAAATCGTAGACATTTTAAGCGAATGTAATTTTTGATATTCTTCTTATTGCATGCCTATACAAAACTGTAAAAATTAAAACAATTTTTTTATCTAAAATACTTGCAAGCTCTATCAACTACGAATTTTGAGAACACCCTACACAGAGTGTCCGGAAACTGCCGCATAAATGCACCGGATTGTGATTGCTCATGTGATTTCCAGCAGAAAAGTTATATCGAACATACCTCCTTAGCTTAACCCTTTAGCTGCTACAAACATTTGAGGATTTTTGAAAAAATTATTTTCTTGTTCGACTAAAACTTCAGTATCTCAAAAGCTAGACTAGCTAGAAAAGCAAAATAAGATGATTATTACAGCCAATAAACTTACCTAAAAAATTAAACTAACGCACTAAAATCGGATAAGAAGTTTAGTTTTTACAGAATTTCAAAGTCTAATTTTTCTGATTTGACCCAAAAACAATATGTTTTTCCATCTCAATTTTCTCCAACTTCTGCTATGGTGAGGTGCTCGTATACGATTCTTTCAAAAATTGGTGCATAGTCTAACGATCATTTCTTTCTTACAACATTTTTTTCTAGCTTCGTTATTTTTAACAGTTTTAATGACTCCAGTGAAAAAAAACTAGGGTTAATTTTGGCTCGATTTCGACATACTTTGAATTTGAATAGATTTACCAATTGCAGATCTTTAGGTCCAGTGTGAAATGAATTGTATTGAATTCGAGCTAAATTAACCCGTTTTCTAAACTTAACGTTTAAAAACTGTTAGAAATAATGGAGCTAGAATAAAATGATGTAGAAAAGATATGATTGTAAAACTATGTGCCAACTTTTGAAAGAATCGTACAAGCACCTCTCCTTGGCAGAAGTTGGAGAAAATTGAGACGACAAAACAAATTTGCTTTTGGGTCAAATCACACAAATTTGACTTTAAAGATCTGTTCAAACCAAACCTCTTATCGGATTTTAGTGCGATTAGTTTTATTTTATAGATAAATTTGTTGGCTGTAATGATCATTCACTATTCTAGCTTCGGAGATATTAAGCTTTAAGTCGTGCAAGAAAATGATTTTTTCAAAAATCTTCAAATGCCTGTGGCAGCTAAAGGGTTAAGCTAAGGGGGTATGTTCCGTACAACTTTTTTGCTGGAAATCATATGAGGAATCACAATCCGGTGCGTTTATGCGGCAGTTTGCGGACACCCTGTATACTTGAAAACATAAATGTGCTAGGCTATCCATCCGATTGTAATAATCATTATAACCGTAACAGTTGCTGTCTGTAACCATGGACAACTTTGTTACCATTGAGACAAATTAAATACCTATAACTCTGCGTTTAGATACAATCCTTGAATTTAATTAAAGGAATTTCATTAGGAATCATTCACAGATATTTCCATTGTCTGACACAAATTGATATTTGATACAAGTCCAATATACTCCGATTCGTCGATTCATTGTATAGAACAAACAATTCAATATAAATGTATGTACTTCAGTTCAGAGTATTGCTAATCTTAGAAATTCGTCAGGTATTAGAAGATTACTTATCTGATCTCCTTGTAATTCATGAATAGCCTTATTCTAAATTCTACGAAAATCTTCTTGAATTGATGATTTTCAATTACGGACATATCGAACATATCAAACACTCATGTTTACACATATATATGTACTTCATCTGTAAATTAACACCTGACAGTTGATACCCATTCATGCTTTACATTTATGCAAAAGCATGAGAAATTTTATATGTATACTTCTCTTTGATCCTGTATTTGTAATTATGTGAAAATAAACACTGAATCGAAATGAAAAAAAAAATATTATTCACATATCTTTCTGAATTAATTTGATGAATTATTATAGAGTTTTGATGAATTGCTATTGAATTATTATGGAATAAAATATAAAATGTAGTTTATACCAGAACTCCTGTAATAAGGCTATACATCCAACAGTACATTAAAACAAATAAAATAAAAACTCGACTCATTTCATTAGGCAACCATCAGCAGACAAATCAATTCCATATTACCGTTTTATTGGCACAGATTTAGAACATTGCAATAACTAGCATACAATAATTTTTTTTTTTAACTTTAACAACAATCTTTTAAATTCCATCGTCAAAATTTCACCATCGGAAAAAAACAACAATCTCAGAATTTAAATCTTGACCCAGAAGCAATCAATTAGCATATGAACTGAATACATCAAAGTAGTCATGTCCAGCTAATTTAGTACAAACAGCCATAGATCCCATCTTTCATGCTTAGAAATTATAAATGTCTTTCTGCATTTCAGGTCAAAACGTTGCACTGGTTATGTGTCGTGCTTGGTTTTTATACATATAGCTAGTTAGCACGCATCTTGATCCTAATTCCATGACAAACAACTGTTATTGGAACAGTTTACACCTGACATCGAGTTGAATTTGTCTTTATCAAGGGGAATACAGTCTCGTATTGAAAAGTGTGTATGCTTGTTGATTGCTTCTTTTGTATATCGTATAAATATTTAGAATCATGCTATCTATCTGTAGAGAGATGTTTATCTTCAAACGCATGCAGAACAATATAAAGCCTTTGGAAAGTATCTAGCGGGAAAGGGGTAATGATTGAATAGACGGTTCATTGATCATTGTATGTAATAGATACTCTGCCGTGTGATTGAGCAGACATTGTATATTGTATGCTCTCTGCATTTCACATGGTGTTTTATATCATTGACAAAGACATGTGACTTGCTCCGATAGTAATTACGAAGAAAAATGAACACTATTATTACATGTATGTGACATACTTTCACGACAATTGAATCTTGGAATTTTATTGACTACATATTTTGAATTTCCTTCTATGGGTTTCAGTGGTTTCAGTGAATTAATTTTAAAATTATACTCAGGCGCTATTATAATTGATACGTCGGTTGTCGTTAAGAAGCTATTCGAGAAAGGAACTTTTTGACAACTCACAACAAATGAAGCATTGCAGGAATTACTCCTAAGAAACAGGTAAATTGTAAACATTTTTATTAAACTCTCTATAATATGTGAGTCCAGTAATTTCATCTTTCAAAACAAAAATTGCGACTTATGAAGGGAAAATGCAGTAGATAATTTAGTGTTATTAAATCCTCCGGAAAGTTGTAGTGCAGTGTGAGCGAAGAATCGAATAATTTTTATAAATCAACCTGTCTGCATTTCTAAAAGCATGAAACCAAAAACGTGTATGAACCTTCTTGATTTAATGCACCCATGATAACCGATTACACATGCATATATGTTAAAACAAATTTTTATCATCAAAATATAAAGCACAAGTCCGCCTTATTTTGATGTCTTCACCTCATCAAAAAACATATTGAAATTCGTTACTTTCCGGACAACATTTATTTATTCAGAAAGTCAAATTCATTCATCCCACAAGCCCGGTGACAAGATCTTCAAAAATTGCTTTGGTCAATGACCGACTGTGAATTTGTATACTCGATTCAAAATTCAATTGAAAAAAAAAACAAACAACTTAAGACAGTAACCTGAAATTAATATTGTTTTAAATTCTCTCAAGTCAGAAGTTGTCAAAATGGACACATGTATGTATATTTACATTATTCAGAAAGAAAGTAAAAGTCTTTCGAATATAAATATACCATGTGAAATAACCAACAATTTTCCGCACAATGAGCTCAAAAAAACTTAAAAAAAAGACGTCATACAAACTTTTACTTTCAACCATTATACAAAGATACGCAACTCACATCATGCGCAATGGCACTTCGCCAAGATCCAATATGTTTTGTGTTTATAGCCATAAAGCATCCAGATAAAATCTTTAACAATTACATACATATATACGTACATACAAATTGTCGATAAATAATCGACAACAATATAAGTTAGTATGTACGAAGAAATTAAATTGCAGCATTCAATCGTGAATAATGTTGATCGAGTGCAAATCGCAACAAGTGAGATAAAAGATTATTTAAATGAACGAACACACATGCACGCTGTATTGTTACAAGATTTGTACGATTGTAAATAAAAGAAGAAAAAAAGTCGATGATAATTTCAATGTTTGTAGAAAGTTGTACTTGATAATGGACGTATTAATTATAGCACTTTGGTTAGTGTGGTTTGATTTGTTCACGACAGGTAGCTTTCAGTTTTTATTTTCTTGTAAATTTGCGTTGATTAAAATGGAAATCAGAGCGAGAAACTCTTTGAGTAGGGTCATTGATTTATTGTCGATTTTTTTCGAAATATGATTCTAATAGCATATTTAAATTAAATAAAAATACAGAAATATTTTTTTTTTTTTTCAAATTAAACTTAGGCGCGTATTTATGAACATTCCTTAACTCAAGGAGACCTTGAGGTGGGTAGCTACCTAGACTTCAAGTGAGGTTGATTATAGAAAATTTCAAGGTCTCCTTGAGTTTCTCCTTAAATCAAGGATGCATTGACTCGTGAATATATGTGATTTCTATGAAAAAGTATAAGAAATGACATTTAATTTATTGAATTTCGGCATCCTTGACTCAAGGTCTCCTTGAGTTGAGGAATGTTCATAAATACGGGCCTTAGTGTAGACACGAAAACTGGTAGTCTGTTTGGTGTATGGCTAATGCGCTCATATTCGTGTCGTGGGTTCGAGTCCCACCGTGAGCAGATTCAGTTTATTATGTTTTTCGAACACACGACCCATGTTATGGACTATGATCTCACCTAGATGCAAAGGGGATCGAAAAAAAACTCTCTAGAATGGGCTGAGCAGTTAAAATCTTGGAAATTATGGATGTCACTAACTCATCTGTGGCCTTACGTCCAAAGTAGTTATTTATTTATTTGTACACACTGGTCTTTATGCCATTAATTTAATTTGTTCAACTTAAAAGACCTTTCGATATCTTTTCAATACAGAAGTTCTTTTAAATTTTTCTTACTACAAGACCAATCAAACTATGCCATTTTTCCAGAGAGAACAATTTTATACATATAAATTTAAATCTATGCATATACTCGCATCTCATCTGGCTAAGCTAGATAACGAGCAAGAAGAAATCAAGAATTGCGGAAGCATATGTGAGATACTAGCAGCATGCAATAAGCTATAAGATTGAACCGTTAATCTACGAGAATAGTTATTATCCGGAAGCGTACGATATACAGAGAGAATCGGAGAGTTTAATGAATATTTACGAATGGCTGGTAATAATGTAATTACCAATACAGAAATATGGCATGAAAATGTAGTCTGAAAAGAATGAAGTTCGACGAAATGTCTGCAAACATAGTGTAAGCGCATTCGAAGTATACTAGATATACTCACTCACTGTAATTATCTGGTTGTTTTATGATTATTATTTTTTCTTTGAGAAAATCCTATTTTTTATTAAAGCGTGAGATAAACGCTAGAACAAACCTTAAGTATAGGGATGAGATTTATGTATACAGTCGAGAACGGATAAGTGCAATCGTCTCTGGCAGCAAGAAAAATTGCACTTATCCGTTTTTTTTTTCACTTATCCGTTTTCAGACAGATTCAGAGAAAAAAAAAACAAATTTTGAGATTGAAGGATATTAAGCGTGCAAAAAGTGTATGTTAAGCTGATTAGTTCCAGTCTCAGTTTTACATAATTATATTATAGTTCCCCCATACTATGAGTGGAAAATTTATCGACACATTTTATTTCCAATTGAAAAAAACGACAGCTATAGTAGGGAGTCCAATATGTGTTGGAGTTAATTTTCAGTATTTTAGGAGTATAAAAGAAGAAAAGATAAATAAAAATTGCACGAAGAAAAATGTTAAAATTAGACATCATATATACTCGAAGAGCTACACAACAGGATTATTAAAAGATTCTTACAAAGAAGGTTAAGCAACAACAACAAAAATGGGCGTACGTCACCCAATATAAGACAGAAAACAACAATTAAGCTTGATTACGGTTAACTAGAAAGAACATTCCAAAGCCATCAATTATTTTCAGTCATGTTCTTCCCAATTATGTAACTGTTAGTCCTTGGAAATTATAAATAAAATCACCCTTGCACAGTAAAACCTTTCGATAGAAATAAATCAGAACGCCTTGAAATAAACCATTGATCATGACTTTTTATTAATGTTAGCCTGAAACAATCGAATCTGCACTCCGTTTTAAATCATAGTAGTTATCCAGATGTTTCCTTGAGGATGATTCAGTAATTTGATTGGAAAAGGAAGATATTTCAGTTTTGGTGATTTAGTAGAAAAAAATGTTAATGTAATAAAATTCCGTTTTAATTTTGATAGCCCCACGAGAATAGTAACTTTTACAAATTGTCCAAGATGTTTGTATGTGAAATGCCAAAATGTATTAATGGGTGAAAATAATTAAGTTTAATAGCCAAACAAAGCTGAATAAATCAGAATGTAATTTTCATTTGAATGAATTTGATTCAATGTCAAAATCGAGGCGGTAATGAATTGCCATCATCAATGATAATCAAAATTTGGCGCCGCATACTGAAATCTGATAAATTCAAAAACTGCCAAAACTTTAACAATATTTCCATTGTTCTCTTAAAGAAGTGAAAAATAAGCAACAAATAGGCATATGCAAATATGTAATAATAATAATTTACCAAAGGATATAAATATGTAATCGTTCGAATTTAGTTATTTTAGGGGTGTCTTTGTGTCAATAAATTTACTACTCATAGTATGTACATATCATGTTTTATCCAGTCGATAGGCACTAGTATTTGTATTTGCTTCGATTTTAATTTGTAATTTAGTTTTAACAGTGGTCCGCATTTTTTAACTCATAAGTGCAGAGCACCTTCAGAAAAAAATCGCATCAATATTCGTGAGAAAAAAAACACAATCGTATTCTTAAGTGCGAAACGAATGCAAGTATGCAAGTCATCGAAAATCGTAACTTGCACTTATCCGTTGCAGTTAACGTGTGCGTATGCTCTATCTTTCATACATTTTCGTTGCACTTAAGCGAAATTTGCACTTATGCGTTTTGCACTTATCAAGACAATTTTATATGAAAACCATGTTAAAAATCATGGGGCTTCCAAAAATCTTGTAGAAATGCGTTTTTTCCACTTAAGCGTTTTGCAGTTATGCGTTTTCGACTGTATATGATTTTTAAGTGTACAGGAAAACCCCGTTATACGTCACCTCGTTATAAGTCATAGAAATGCCATATAGAAATTCCAAATTAGACAAAACAATAAATTTCATTCTGAGAACCCGAGTGCAATGAAAGGGGTTCCAAAATCGTCTCTGCCAGTTTTTTTTTCGATCAAATGAAAAAGGATGGACGACTTCCAGTTTATTTGTGGAATAGTTCCAATCTTATTTTTTCCCGCTGTAGAGAATTCCTGCCAGCAGAGAAATTTGTCACAATTCTGACTTCTGGACATTGTGGCAGGACGTCCACAAATTCTGAACGACATGAATCCCATGTAAAGGGATTTTTTTTACCTCTGAATAAAACCCCTTTGCTGCGAGCCAGGGACGATGGGGTAATATCGACGATCAACGCGAATTATCTACGATGCACATTTCGCCAACTAGTCGAAACTATCAATCAAAATGTATCAAGTGAGACTTCAGTCTGAGATTACTGACGATCCTTTGATATCTTTATAGCAATAAACATAAAGACTGCTTGGGATGAAGTGCAACAAACCACAATGAATCGAGCCTGGAAAAATCTATGACCTGATTGCATTATTACGAGTAACAACAACGATATAGGAGAAAACGTCAAAGAGGAAATCGTGCAAGTAGCAAAGCAAGTTGGTTTCTTATCAGTCGCGAGTTATCACATAACGCAGCAAAATCGACTGAGAAGCTCTTATGCCGCAAACACACGGAGAATCCTAATCCATTTTTTTAGATTTTCGTTCTGTCAAAATCCAAGAAAATGCATCAGTTTGACAGAACAAAAATCCAAAAAAAAAATGGTTTCGGATTCTCGGTGTGTGTGCGGCGTTACAACTGTTCGATTCGTCGTAAAATAAGCTCGACACTGGGGAAGTCCTTGAAGAGACTGCTACCGAGTAAGATCTTGAAGAGGCGGACAAGTCATTCAAAAAAGCTCGATTCGCCGAAGATCTTAAGTAATATGAGGAGCTCATGCTCATGCTGGACGTTAAACGAAGTGAAATGGTCAACCAAGGGAAAAAATGTTCGACAAAGGACCATGGAAGAGTTTTTTAAATGTCCAAATACAAATTGTTGATGCCAAAAAAAAATTTAGACAAACAATTTGTTAATATGTAAAAGAGATTTGCTTTAGAAGAATTTGACAGTTATACACATTTTTATGAAAAAAAAAACAAAACAAAGATTAGTTCTTGTATTATTATCAGTCGATTTTCGCACAACACAATTTTTGTTAATACTATTTTCACACTAGACCATACATATTGTAATGCAAATTGAAAGATTTCTCCTTCCCTCAATGAAGGTTCTTTGAAAAAATAACAACTATTTTCCTTCATTGGCAAGTCTTAACACAACCTCTCATAAAAAAGCCTTTGTCAAAGTCCCATAAATATTTATATAAATCATCAGTGTATCGTACGATGGGGATGACAACTAAGAAACTAACTTTTCTTTTTATGGAACAAACCAAAACTTAAGTGTAAAAATAAATGTAAATGTGAAAAGAAAGAGGAAATCGACCGTTGTAATTCCTGGGGCGCCTCATCTTAAAGTAGGTTCTTCAAAGAATTCATTTTCGTCATGCCATAAATTCCATAAACTCGCAAAAAAGTAAAGGATCTAAAATTTTCAATTACCCCCGAAATTAGTCTTTTCCCCGTTAAGACTCGATACATATATACATATGTATGACAAACACTGTAGACTGTAGTAGAGTGTAGACGATATCATCTAAACCTGCTGTAATTGCGAAAAGTTGAATTCCAAAACGTACAGTGTCAAAATTACTACCAGTACTTTGATGATCATAATAAAAATGACCATTTTTTCTTAGAAACGCGATTAGATTAAAACTTTGTAGAATGTAACTATAACAGTATATTTGACCAATATTGTATGTTTTCACATTAACTATGCTGAGAAATAACTATAGTCAAAACTTTTGAAGCACTTTGTTGTTTGTCAATAAAAATAGAAAGTTATGTAATGAGAAACTTGTATGCGTGAGCGTCTTTTAAATCACACATCATGTAGGCAATAATTTTAGATTGATTAGGCGTGAACTAGATTTTTGCCATAAGAATCTGGGTTTGAAATCCACTTCTGATTTGTTATTGTTATTTGGTGTTATTAACGATTATATGTACATATTGTAAGACTATACATTGACCTAGAAAAGGGAAATGATTGTAAAATAATTGATCAACTTTTTCTGACTACAAGCTACTTAGTCTTGAGTTTTTCTGTCAGCTATTTTAGTAGCTTATAAATAAAGCAATGACGAGACGATTATGTAAACTCTTCAATTTTTACGATCCTATGCAATAATTAAATCTAGAAATTTATAATTTGTTTAGACTCCTTAAATTAAAGAGAAGAGAAGTTGTCAAGATAAATTAAAGTCAATTGCCAATTTTGTGACACTATAGACTTAATTCCAGTTATCACAATCAGGAGGCAGCAAAGACAATATATCTCTGACCGCACCTTATGACTTTGTCTGTTTTGGAAAAATAATTTGAAACATGTGTGCTGAATGAAGTTACTGTCTTAAGTCTTTCGTTTTGCCCTTTGAAGAGAGAAAGCTGTCTATCCTCGTAAGTAGCAAGTAGATATGTATAATTCAATATTAGCGACGTTTTTTTCGTATCGCGTGTAAATCCGACTCGAAAAAAACGATCGCGGGTAACATCCCGGTTAAGACCAAACAGCTGACATTTGACAGTTTTTGCGCATCTTTGATGCACCTTTGGCGGCTTATTTTTTAGATGTGGTGGATTTTGTCACAAAAGATGATTATTTCTTTGCAAAATCTTTTCTCGTGATGAGAAAAACTCTCACATTTGGTTTGAAAAAACAAATTCCATCATATTTCCCTTATGCGTCCGCCATCTACATTTGATTCATCTAAGCTCTATCCCGTGTAGGGTAGTTGCACGCATGAACTTTACCTGGGTAAGTGTCATTTTTTTTATATGAAGTTCTACCCAAACCTGCACGGGATAAACACAATAAAACGTGCCTATTCATATTAAAGCAAAAGAATAAACTTGAAGAAGCATAAGCACATTTGTTACGATCAATTAAAATTGTTACTCTATCTTACTCTAAAGATAACAATTTTAAATACGTTGTACTCATTAAAGTCGCATTCATAATCATACTCGTATTATATTTCAAACTGACTACCTAATGAACTGAAAACGAGACCGAGGCTAATTTCGGGCGCGGCCGAAATTTGAATACCCTTCACTCTCCTCGGGCTAAAATTTTTTTGGGGCGAACCTATAACTTGTGTTCAATCCTTCCCTATTCTTGTCCTTCTGCTTTCGCATAATATTTGATATTGACAAATTCTGTCGCGTCGACAAAAAAATATTTGTGTGAGGTTTGGTTGGAATAAGTGGGAAAATAAAAATATTTACTCAGAAAACTTTATTGGGGGGATGCGGGAGCATGGCCCTATAGTACGATTCTATTCGTTTTACTTTTTTTGTTTTGACTAAGACGCATTAAGTTTTTTCTTGAAATTGGTGTAGAAAAAACGTTTCTTAGAGATCCAAAATAGGGGGGTTGGGTTTGAATGTTAGCCCCATGACCCCATAGTCCGATTGCATTCATTTTCATATATGTCTTATGGCATCAATAGAAATGCAATTTTACGAGTTTTGGTTGAAAGTGAAAAAAGTTTTTCGTAGAAGAACTCAATTTGAGGGGTTGGGTTTATATGACAGCCCCATGACCCCATTGTCCGATTCTATTCATTTTTACATATGTTTTGTGGTATCAATTGAAATGCACTTTGAAGAGGTTTGATTGAAATTGGTGCACAAATAAAAAAGTTTTTCTTAGAAAAACTCAATTTGGGGGCTGGGTTTGTATGACAGCCCCATGACCCCACAGTCCGATTCCATCCATTCTTACATATATCTTGTGGCATCAATAGAAACACATTTGTGTGAAATTTGGTTGAAATTTATGCACAAATGAAAAAGTTTTTCTTAGAAGAACCTAATTTGGAGGGTTAGGTTTGTATGGCAGCCCCATGACCCCATAGTCCGATTTGATCTGTTCTTACGTATGTTTTGTGTTATCAATAGAAACTCATTTGTGTGAAATTTGGTTGAAATTGGTGCACGCATGAAAAAGTTTTTCTTAGAAAAACCAAATTGGGGGAGTTAGCTTTGTATGGCAGCCCCATGACCCCATGGTCCGATTTTAGCGATTCAAACATACAAACTGCCTGCAATAAAAAGAAGCATGTGTGCGAAATTTCAGCTCTATAGCTTTTAAACTGGCCGAGTAAAACGCGTAGCAACAGACGGACAGACGGACAGACGGACAGACGGACAGACAGACAGACGGACATCGCCCAATCGACTCAGCTCGTCATGCTGATCATATATATACATATTTTATATGGTCGGAGATGCTTCCTTCAATGCGTTACAAACTTCATGACAAAGTTAATATACCCTTTACTCTACGAGTGAAGGGTATAAAAATATCTTCGACCTGATTAAAGCACTCGTTTCATCGGCACGCTTTTCAGTTTGAAACCAATGCAAATTAAAATGTGACTGTGTTTGGCGGCGCCCTAATATTTCCGTGTTACCATTAGTGCATAATAAACATATCTCGCATTCAATCAGTTCGACGACCAATACGCCTCCTACAAGCACGTCGCGTCGCGTAGCCATAATCACTGATCATGCGGCTGCTACTTATACAGGTAATTAGGTCATTTTACGTATCACTTTGGTATATATGTGTGTGTGTGCGTGTGTGCAGGGAGACTAATGAAAACATACTCAAGAAAATTGTTGCGGCATTCTTTGCAATCTTGTCTGACATTTATGTTAACCATACAAATTTTCCACTTCCGTTTCAATATGAAGTCGACGTTCCCCAGACGAAAAAAAGTAGGTGATGTGTTAAGTTTCTTGGGTGGCACTCAAGTGCGTTCTAGATGATTTTCTAATCGGTATGGAAATTATTTCTCGTCAGCTTAAGTAATTTCATCTAATGGATAACTGTCCATTTTGTGGCATAGGTATTCCATCGGCATATCGATTATGTCAATTGCAATTTATGGAGACACGTAATCCAATGATTGCACACATATTACTTTGATAATATTTAGAGACGATTACGACAAAACAGTCAACGTTTTGTGTAGACAAAATGTATATGCAGTCAGTGACACGCAGATCCGCTTTCACGTGAAAGTAAATTCCGACACCGTAGACATTCGTCATGGATTATACAATATTTTTAAGGTCGTATACCTTGACTGTGTCATACAATGTTTGATTTTCAGTCAACATAAACTTTCGAAATAAGATGGAGCCGTCATCATATAGGAATGCAAATATCGGAAATATTTTAATATTTTTTGCATGAATGTGTTTATCATAAGTCAATTGACTAATCAATAAATGAATTCATTTAGTTAGCGCTCTGGTAAAACATATAGTCCCGTGAATGTTAAGACTTCTTCTACACCAGTTATATATTAACCAAAAATTGGACCGATTCAAATGAAATCTTTAGTATACTTAGTATTTTCAAATGCTTCTACTTCAATTGGTGCTAATACATTCTTGACCTTATCGAAATATACGGATCCGCAAAATTAAGACCAGCACAAAATAGCACCCGTTCCTACTACTGAGTGCTAAGATATTTATAAATTAAATAATATCGTCATGCTACATGCTATAAGTAGCTTAACTGAAGACCTTAATTCGAGAATCGAAAAAGAATCGGAAACGGTTTGTAGTCGCTTGTTATTTGCGCGACAGTGCAATTTTTATTTTAGAAGAGCATCAGCAAATTTGTCTGACACAATTCTTCTCATTTATTATCTCAATTCGTTCAGTTCTTTCGTCACTTGATAACTCTCAGTAAGTATTTAAATGTTGTGTTGGTTTTCTAGAGGGACAAGATTAACAGGTGATTTATCCTCAAAATGTTATTTTACTTATATTAAATTGCAAATCAGTTTATTTGATATATTAGATTTCGGTATTAAAATCCTCAGCTAAACTATGGAACTATTAAAATCCACTGGAAAACTATTTCGACGGCTGCAGTAGTTCCGATTAATTAACTGTAAATATATATTCCAATTCGT
Source organism: Microchrysa polita (assembly GCA_949715475.1). Taxonomy (NCBI): domain Eukaryota; kingdom Metazoa; phylum Arthropoda; class Insecta; order Diptera; family Stratiomyidae; genus Microchrysa; species Microchrysa polita. Next base: position 13,002,786 of record OX454418.1, on the reverse strand, counting down.
TGATATCAAATCCCACATATTTTAATCGCTTTTAACAAGTTTACGTAAGCTAAAACAACGCTTTTTAAAAAAATGGGTTACTGTCTCAAATCTTTTGTTTTATCAGCGCGATCATTGTATTGTATCGTATGTATGACAAAAATCACTAATATTGATTTGACTTCATCATCATCAATAGCCTACTAATTAAACTCTCTGAATACCTCAAGAGATATGCTGGAGTCAAATCAAATCACACACAACCAATTCTTATCGCTATTATTTTTATCTTCTTCATAGATATATTTCCAGGTTGCAAATGAGATCACTGGATCGACCGTTACAATCGTACAAGATTGTTAATCGTATAGAGCCAAACACGATGATGAAGAAAACCAGGAAACACATTTATAATGTTTTATGGGAACTAATAGTATGGTGTTTCTGCTTGCACCTGAGCAGTCGATTAATCTTCATTATGCTCATATATTTGGAACCGTTAAGATTTATCACACACTATTCGCCGAGATGTAAACTTAGGCGTAAAGTTGAAGAATGGATATCTATATTATTGGAAGTGTTGTGATGAAATTGTTTTTATCAAGTGTAAGATAAATCGATTTATGCCAATTTTTCACTATAGGATGGTTTTTTCACTTCACCAAATTGTGTCCCATAACTTATTAACAAACCATGATTAACAAAAGTCATCATGATTCACTTGATCACCATATTGAATTATTGTTACAGTTCACTTCCACCAAAAAATGTCCTCTGGAAACCACTTATTTGATAAATCAATTCTGAACGGTCCTTTGATCCTCACCTGAATGTGTGAATAGATTCTAATCTTTCTCCTCACTATTGTATATCCTTCGCACAAATGACGAAGATCCTTAAATATGACACCACCACGAATCCTTGACTCCTTCACACAATTTTTTTTTTCGGGGAAAAATTTTCACCGCTCAACTTTCACACCACCACAATTTCCGTGTAACTTCCGTCCGTATACTAAACACGAACTGTATGCTTAAAAAATATCTGAAGATCTGAAACGGCGATCGCCTTGAACTTGCCTTTATATATGATGACCCACTTCTTTCGACTTTTCACATACATGTATGGTGCCAAGAAGCAGTAAAATCTGGTGGAGTTGCGATCGCTTGAGTGTGGTATGGTACGATATGAAACGACGATGATGATGATGACGGCGAGCGCGTAATATTTGCTGAAGAAAATTTTCTTCTTTCTTTCGAGTTTTATCAGCGCAATAGTAATAAGCGGTAAGAGCAACACAACATTAGACAATTGTATGCTCGAGTCAACCGAGTGCATGAGCAAACCAGTAATAATTGTTGCGAGCAGAAAATCAGAGATAAGACCCGGGTTGCAGATTTTTTTTTTTCTTCTACTCTCTTCGGGACTTTTGTATGCATTTCGTCGTTTATTTTCATTTCTCCTCAGCTCTACCACGGCGGCGGGCAGTGGATTTATCGAATTGGACAGGTTGAAGTTGTGTTGGCAATATGCCGGTCGCTTAAAGATTATCATTACTCTGATCATTTCAATTGGACGAAAGCGCAGTTGGATATGAACTATGTGCCAACGGGTTATTTGTGAAAATATACTGTTTGATTTGATGAGAATTCAATGAAAAATCACTGAGACATTGTGCGAATAAGTTGATGCAATAATAGAAGCCAGCTATAGAGAAAAAGATAAAATAATAAAAGAAACAAGAAAATAAATTGTTTTTAGTCGCCACTTGGTTTTATTGGCGCTGCAGCTTGCTAGTAATAATTGCTTGAAGGTGGTGTTGAATTGGCATGTCGATGTCTCCCCGCGGAACTATGAGACTATACAGCTTTTTAAGAAACTGTTTGAAATTAATATGCACGATATAATGCTCGGTTTTATAAACATAACGGTCATTATATAATTTGTGAAAATAAAATTTCAATCATTATTGTTTTTATTTGGATTTGATGCATGTCATTTCGATAGATGATTTAGTCAAGTCCAATTTTTGATAAACAAAATTCCAATGATTTACGGATGTTTTTCATTTTAAAAATGTTAATATTGTCTCAAGAAATACTATGATCTATACATATACTACGAAAGCGTGCGCCAAGAAAATGCATTGGTACGGAGATCGAAGCAGATCCGGAGTCGATGATGTTTTATGTGATGCATAATTATCGTTCCTCTGAAACACATTGACGTTTCTTGGACCATTTCTTTTAGGGTTTAGCGATCGGAATATTTGCGGTAGGCCTATTTTTTATATGCTTTATAGAATATGGTCCTGATTTTAAACTGAAGGCCCTTAAATGCATGAAACTTGTTGCCCAATTTACAGTTAACAGCACTGTTATGAAATAATTTTTTTTGAAATTTTATTAAAAAATCAGTTTTGATATTTCTCTGATATAATATGATGATATTTTGGGAATTACATTAATATTTGTAACTGCGAAAAATCGGTGTATTAGAACAATTTTGTAGTATTCGTTAGCGGAAGCAATCTGTAACCATCACTTCAAGCATGAAATTCCGTGCTTGAAGCATGCCTTCTGATTGTAGATTCCGATATTTAGTGCATACTTCAAAAATGTAATGAGTAAATGGTCCTATGTGCAATTTTATATTTTGAAATTTTCGATTTATTGAAGGAGTCTAGCAGTACAGTCGTAATATTCATTGACTTTCACAGAACAATACAACTTGTACCAATTTCCTTAATATCATTTTTGTTCAAACGAATTGTAATATTGTCCTATTTAGTATTGCGGACACCCTGTATATAAAACATGTAGATACATCAGATGTTATAGATGAATTCACTCACAATCACCCGTACATTCAAAAAATAAAAGGCATCCACGGGCAATAAATTTGATCGCATATTGAAAGTAATGTCTAGTGGTCTCCTCAGAGTGCGGAGGTAGTTATATGTCCAGTGAATTTAGAAATATACTTCAATGTGCGTCGTATGTCCTAGCAACAGCAATGATCAATGTATTATTTGTTGTATGTATTGAGGCTCAAATACCACTAGATCCAGTCAAAGGGGCTTATGTTGGGAAGCTCCTTACTAACTTGATTATGCTACATTGCTTCACAACCTTTATAACATCAGCTTTGTAATCATTCTAAATTAATTAAAAAAAAAAACGAGAAAACTTTCTTCATCGTCATTCCAGAACTCTCGGTTACCGATGCAGACTTTTCATTAAGCGGGAATTTGAAGTTTCGAAAATTTTATAAAAGAGCTGAGTTGGGGTATACAACTCCTATGTAAGATCTGCAATTTTTTTTCACCATCACTATGCCTGCAATAGAAGGCCAAATTGCCTTGCTTAACAAACGGTACCTCAATGAAGTGAAACTCGAATATTTGCATTGAAAATTCGAAATAGTCGCTATATTGTTTCCATTTCAGTATAATGTAGTAACAAGAATGAAAGCTCTTTTCAAATTCAATACTTCGTAGAGATTGATCCTAATAAATATTCAGCGTTCTTTCCAACACATGGAGCACTGTATGTTACACGGATTCTCGTGCAATTGCACGTTAATGCACGAAATTGCACTTTTCAGGGTAATTGCACGAAATTGCACATTTTAAGGATTTTGCATGAAAACGCACATTTGCATTTTTACCCATGTTTCATAAAAATATTTTCCCTCAAAGGAATTTCATATGTCCTAATTGGAAATCTATAGTGATTCGTGTGCAAGGCCACACGACCTGCCATCGCACAATTGTTAATTGTTGACTGTTACGATACACTTGCTTCTACGTGTTATCCTTCTTCGGCAGCCATTATTTTTTTAACACTTTTACTTGAAAAAACAAATCAATGAAATTTATCACTAAAACTCAAATAAAAAGGCAGGTAAAAACCGGTTATGTATTTGGAATAGAATTTGGAATGCGCTAATCTAGACAGCATTTCATGGGAAAAAGTTTATGTTAGAGTAAAATATTGAAAGTGTCCCGCTTTTTAAATAAAAAAATATTTTACTTTTTGGGGCTATTTTCTTAAATTTTTTCCATATTTTACCTACGTCCTTTTTTCCAAAGCGTAAGCGTCTAAAAGCCTAAAAAAAACAATGAAAATGGCAGTTTTTTCATATTGCACGCAAAATGTACATTCGGGCATTTATATTGCACGTTTTTGCACGTTTCGTGATTTTTACTCCACGTTTTTCAATTTTTTACTGCACGAAAATCCGGGCTCTAGTTATCATACTTAAAAAATAAAGAGAGAGAAGAAAGTATATGGAGCTTTATGGTATTTCAATAATGTATTATTCAAATATTATTAACCGCCAATCATCATCATTATCAGTGGTGAGTTACTTCGAAAACACATAATTTTCTGATTAGGCACTATAAAAGCTAATCGATTTCGTACCCTTGCGTGGGGAAGAGTTGAACAAGGGTTTTTGGCTGTTTTCGACAAAAAATGTACTCGAAATCTTATGCGAGCTCGTCCACTTTCAGGGGACGAAATTGGTAAGGGTTTTGGGCAGCTTTGGCACTAGAAATGCTAATAGATTTCGTCCCCAAGGAGGGGACGAACTGAACTAGGTTTCCTAAATACATGCCCCGGGCAAGTGGATAATTTCCCCCCTTTAGGTGTACTCAGGCATATTGATGTGCAGGGTGGGCCAATTGAAACGTTCCAATGTCAAACGCAAATAACTTTTTTTATACACTTTTTAAATTTTTGTCTTTTTGCAGCTTACAGTTCAGTTCTTCAAAATGTATAATGAATATACGCAGTAAACCAGAACATGTTAAAAATATTGAATTTTTGTATTGTTTTCAAAAATCGACTGTCATTTTGCAGCGAAATTATCGCAAATTTTTGCATTTTTATCAATTTCTACCGCCTTGATGATTAGATATTCGATCTGGAGTTTTGTGGAACTGTGTTGATTGGTAGTGTCACAACAGTGCTTGGGAATATTAAACAGCTTAAGCATGAAAATTCGAGGCGAAATACAGAGCCTGTAGTTAGGAACATTACGTTATTTAATGCAAATGCAGGCTAAAAGTAAAGATCGCTCAGGCATCGTAGTTCTGCCATAAAGTAAGAAATTGGAATAGAGATGGAAATCCATATAACATTAAAACCTACTGAACAACATTTTACCTTTGAGTGTGTGCTGTATGTATAACGTGTACCATTCTGATATCTTCTTGTATGTACACTGATAGGTTTCTACTAACTACCACGAAAACACCGAGCTTAGTAATATACGTCTTTTATTCGTAAAGGTTAAGTCACGACTGACTAATGTCATGTCATGTCATTGCCAGATAGAAATTACAATATATTATTACGATACCGAACACCTCCCCTTTTAACTTATTAAACGCAAAGAACAAAGTTAATAAATTCAATGATAGAAAATATAAAAATTCAGGATTTCAAAATATTAAGCAGTTGAATACAATAGTAACAATTTTTCTTTCAGAAAACTAAATGCAAAACAGTAATTCAAATAATATGAGCATTATAACTTACAATGAGGGGTGTGTATCGCTTCCTATTTTAATACCTCTTCAAACGAGGATTTACTTGAAAATCCTTTACCGGCTTTATCTCGCGACCTGTTCGTCGTGGTATTTGGGCCGATAAATCGTTGATTGCACTCGACGTTGATGTTTCCTCACGATGATCATTCGAGCTAACAGTCTCAGTCGGTTTTGTTGAGTTGTTGAAAAACGTGTAAGCCATTTCCGAAATAGGTTCACGAGTTGTCTTCAAGTCTTCGATCCGCGGTATGAGTTGGTTTACATGGAACCGGTTCGTAGATCCATCCAACAAGCTAACTTCGTAGATCACGTTTCCTAATTTGCGTATGACCCTGCCTGGTCTCCAAAAATGAGATGGACGGTGACGAGCATAGACTAGGGCGTCCATAGAGAAACTGCGTTTTCTTGGTCCATGGTTGTCGAGCTGCTTTTTGTCATCGAATGAGCATTTCATGGGAGGCATTAGAAGATCGAGAGTTGTTCGTATTTTACGTCCTAGAAATAACTCCGATGGGGACTTGTTTTCTGGAAATAAACTATTAGGTGTGATTCTATATGTTTCCAGGAAAATTTCAACTGAACGGTCTACATTTTCCTCCCCTTTTAATTTCTTCAAAGCTCTCTTTAGGGTATCAACAAACCTTTCTGCTTGACCATTGGACTGCGGGTGATAAGGAGTGGAAAATATATGAGTGATTCCGTTTTCCAAGCAAAAGTTCTTGAACTCGTATGAGCTGAACTGAGTTCCATTATCGCTTACAATAACTTCGGGAAGTCCATGCCGGATGAAAATCGTCCTCAATTTGTTGATTGTACAGAGCGATGTAGTCTTGTCCATAGGAAAAACTTCAGGATACTTTGAGTAAGCATCGACGATGACAAGGAAATATTTTCCCATATACGGACCTGCGTAGTCCATATGGATTCGCTGCCACGGATGGTTCGCTTGGGGCCACGAAAAAGGCTCACATTTCGTGGGTTGCTTTGCTGCTGCAATACAATGGGAGCATGATCTTACCATTGTTTCGAGGTGTTTATCCATATTCGGCCAGTAGACATAATTCCGTGCTAAGGATTTCATGCGGCGAATTCCGGGATGACCTCTGTGTAGCAATTTTAGAACTCGTTGTTGAAGAGTGTTTGGAATGATGACGCGTTCCTTAAAAAGCAGTACATCGCTTTCAATACTCAGTTCTGACCGTCTGTTGTAGAACTGTTTAATCTCTGCCCATTGTGCGGATGCCTTCAACTCACTGCCTTTCGACCAGTTATTTGCGATGTGTTGTGTAACGGCTTGAAGCATTGAGTCTCGTTTGGTATGCTGAAGTAGTTGATCAAACGTCACAGGAACTATCGATTTATAATTTGAGAAATCAAAATCAACTTGCATGCTTGCTATTAAAAACTCTTCATCTGAAGTCGGCTGACTGCTGATAAGACGTGATAGAGCGTCTGCTTGCCCGAAATCTGCAGTGTTCCGGTACTCAATTGCAAAATCATAAGAAATGAGAGTCGTTGCCCACCGTTGTAAACGACTTGCAGTATGCTGTGGAATACCCTTTTTGCTTCCAAAAATTGCAACCAGCGGTTTGTGGTCTGTGAGTAATGTAAATGATCGTCCATAAAGCATTTTATGGAACTTGTGCACAGCGTAAATGAGAGCCAAACCCTCCTTCTCTATTTGGCTATAGTTGGTTTCGGCGGGACTTAACGATCGAGATGCATGTTGTATTGCTTTGACTGAGCCATCGGGAAAACGATGTTGGATTACAGCACCCAAACCTGCATTTGATGCATCTGCTGCTACTATAATTGCCAGTGAAGGATCGTAATGCGTTAGTAGGAGGTCCGATTGAAGGATATCTTTAATTTGCGTAAAGGCTTGCTGACATTTTGGCGACCAATGCCAACGCTGGCTTTGTTTAAGCAATTCATCTAAAGGCTGACGAATAAAACGTAGATTATTAACAAATGATTGATAATAATTTACCATTCCCAAAAATGAGCGTAGTGTCGTGATGTTCTGCGGTTGTGGCATTTTGACTATAGCGGCTATCTTTTCCGGGTCTGGTCGACGTCCATGCTTGTCGATAATATATCCGAGATATTTCATGGATGTTTTGAAAAAGTCACACTTTTCCAAACGAACTCGAAATCCAGCGTCTTGGATCCGTCGAAACACTTCTTCAATGTGTGCGCAATGCTCCTCTTGAGTTTTACTCACAATCGCGATGTCATCAATGTATCCAATCGCGAAATCAAGCCCAGCTAGCATGGTATCCACGATCGATTGGAAAATTCCAGGCGATGATTTTCCCCCTACGGGTAAACGCTGCCATTCGAAAATGCCAAGATGCGTCGCGATGTTGCATAGCTTTTTTGATGTATCGTCCAACTCCACTTGTAGAAACGCCTCTGAGAAATCGACTTTCGAGAATATGCACCCTCCATTTAGCACGGCAAAAACGTCGTCGGGGTGAGGCAAAGGATGCTGATTTAGTTCCAAAGAAGAATTTAGGCCTGTAGAGTAATCTGCACAAAGTCTTGTGGTTCCGTTCGGCTTTGCTACTGCTACAATCGGTGCTGTCCACTCGGCATAGTCCACGGGCTTAATAACACCAATTGACTGAAGACGGTTCAATTCCGATTCGACTCGATGCCTCGTCGCGTATGGCACAGGACGAGCTTTACATTTGACTGGAACCGCATCGGGTTTCAATTGTAGAGTTGCTTTAAGTTTCGTACATTTTCCTAAATCGTCTCCGAAAACGGATGGGAACTTGCACTTCAATTTCTCGACGAAATCATTCTGACTAACTGTCAAACTTAGTATCTTGGGTGATAGAAATCGTAGCTTACGCATCATGTTCACGCCAAGAAGATTCATCGATCCCGATGGTGCGATGTAGAATAAATCTTCAAATTGTTCATTTTGGTAGTGGAATGTTAATTGACATTTTCCCAGAAATTTCATGAGGCTGCCATTGTATGTTCGCGCTTGCTCCATACAACTGTTCATCACAGGCTTTCCGATTGAATTCCACGTATTTTTGTTGATTATATTCACCTCCGATCCACTGTCGAGATATACAATAACGAAAGTTTTATTGATGTCGATTGTTGCTTTAATTAAGCTTCCCGAGTCAGTAGACACTGCATTTGTCATTTCGAGACACGACACAGATATGTCTCTCTTCTTACACATTTTTGACAGATGCCCGATAGCTTTACACGAATGGCATTTGTATTTGACGTACGGACAGTCTTTATGCCAATGGAACTCACCACACCTTTTGCACGATGAAGGTGGTTTTTTGCTATCTGTCGAGTGCGACTTAACCTCATTAGCCTGTCTTGTAGGTTTGACATGACGAAATTGCCCCTTGCTCGGGCGTTGAGTGGGACCACTGTTGACACGACGATTGCAACTTCTAACGCTTTTGACGATTCGTTGAGATTGTTCGTACATTCTGGTTTCGTCTTTCATCGCAATGAACTCCTCACAATCGATCATTACAGAATCGAATGTAACTTTTTCTGTATCTGATGTGAGTTTTTGTAGAATGCGTGCACGCAGAAATTCATCTGATGCCGATTTCAAACCAGTCAGTGCCACTAAACACGAGAATTGCTCCTCCGTTTGCTCCGTGTATTTGTAGTTACGCATTGCGGCACGTACGCGATTCGCATAATGTCGAAAATCTTCCCCGTCATCTTTCGCGATATTCAGGCAATCGTACCGATCTGCAAAGATTGAACGCCTTTTGCTGAATAACGTACAGAGCCGTTTTTTCGTCGTTTTGAAATCGTGGTCGGTTACACTTTTGGGTAGACAGTACTTTGAGTATTCGCTAAATGCTGCGGCCGAAAGTTTTGTCATCAAAAACTTAACTTTTTCGCCATCCTCCATGTTCGGCATTGTGCAGTCAACGGAAAATTCGAAGCGACTAATCCACTCATCGAATTTAGTGGAATCTTCCTGGTCCGGTTCAAATTCCGTTAATTGCGGTAATGTCGAAGATTTTACCGTTGTTGTGGCGGATGGTGCAGATTGCATAGATGATAACACTTTCAAGAGCGATTCTTCGCGGCGTTTCGCGGCTTGCTCTTGTGCTGCCAAAAGTTCGGTCACAAGGGTCTTTATTGATGATGCGTCCATTATCCTCGTCGCCACTGATAGGTTTCTACTAACTACCACGAAAACACCGAGCTTAGTAATATACGTCTTTTATTCGTAAAGGTTAAGTCACGACTGACTAATGTCATGTCATGTCATTGCCAGATAGAAATTACAATAGGTGTGTTTTTTTGGTTATCCCGTGCAGGTTTGGGTAACGAAACTCCATATAAAAAAAATGACAGCTAACGCACCTGTCATTTTTTTTATATGAAGTTTCGTTACCCAAACCTGCACGGGATAACCAAAAAAACACACCTAATATATTATTACGATACCGAACATACACGTTACATACAGCACACACTCAAAGGTAAAATGTTGTTCAGTAGGTTTTAATGTTATATGGAGTTCCATCTCTATTCCGATTTCTTACTTTATGGTTCTGCCTCCAATTCCGAGTCATATTTGCATATTTTTTGAATAGTGCTACTTTACTTTGTACCGCCTATGATCTAAAGGAACAAGTCTGCATAGAAAATATACAATCAGAAAAAAATGTCCCATAATCTCTCAATAGGACTCCTATTAACTAAATTTCAAACAGTTAATAGGACATACATTTTAAATTAACACACAGAGAAAAAAAATTAGAATGGTTACCTAAAGAAATAGTCGAATTCGTCTAAAGTTCGCGTTGATTTTCAGCTTATGATTCTATGTAGTTGAAACAGTTACGAAGATATGGATAATTTTTCTATTCGTCATTAGTTGAAACATCTACTATATTTGCAAATTCAATTAATTCATTTGTAAAGACAGCTATTCATTATCTATAAATTGTTAAATGTTGGATAGCTAAATTGTGTTGAAGAAAAAAGAACGATTGTTTGTAGTTAAATTTTATATTTTAATAGTACAATCAACAACTTTTGTGGAAGAATTGACTAAACTTTTTCTTCTAATCTTGCGTGGTTAAATGAACGAATTTAATAGTATTTTCAGCTACGAAGATTAGAGAAATCAGCTATTTCTTTGGTAAAACTATCTAAATTTAAGTCAACTACTTCACTTTAGATAAAAAGTCTAAACCATTTTTTTCAGTGCAGGATAATCTAATTAGATCACACAACTAAGCAAAACAGGCGCATTGGTTTTTTGGACGTCGTATTGCATTAATAGGATAAGCCTTTTAATTCAAGCACATGTACGTATCTCGCTCCGTAGTCAAGATCGTTCGGTTGCCTTCCCGTGACTCGGTAAGTTCAAATAGTACTAGTGAATCGAATGTTCAATACTGAATACTCGGTCTGGCATGAATCTTGATGAAAATTACCAATTCCTATTAATTTAATGTGATTTTTTCTCTGAGTGTACGCATATAGTGCTCTGAACCAATAGTTTAACTACTATCGCTGAGCGATCATTACATGGGTCGTCTCTACAAACACAAACCTTGACGCTCGTATTTTTTATATATCACAGAGAAAAAAATCATCACTTAAATTTGAAGTGAAACATATTGAAAACAAAATTGGATCACATCAATAAATCATTTTAAAAACAAATACACCACGGCCTCGTTTTGCGTCGTAGATGCGTTCCTAAAAAATACGACGCAAAGCGAAACAACGCAAATCGAAACAAGAAGAGTATCAAAATGGTGAGGATAGGTTCCCAAAACTAAAAAATTGCTTTTTTTCGTCAACAAAAAAAATAATTTCGTCGTCATTTACTAAAATGTCAGTAGCTTGCTCAATATGCTTTAGACCCTCCTATAGCTCCACCGACGATGTCTAGTCCGTGGAGCTTCTGACGTCTGTTCACATTCGGGATGTGATCCTGAAGCTTCAGATTTCATGAGCAAAAGTTCTTCATTTGTTATTTCTGGATCATGGTCCGCAGATTTACTAAATTTACCACGTCCGTCTTTTCGATTCTAACCAGATTTATTGTAGAAGCCATGTTATCCATTTCAAGGCTCACAAGTCGTACGTCATTTGTAATCTTCTGGCACTTCAGTCATTCTGTTTAAACATGACGCCTGACCTCTGAAACTCCGTGGGCGCTAAGAGGTGTTTGCAAAGCATCGCTTCCTGTTCACTGGAAAAGTAACCGATGGATGACTGCAGCTATGTTCGACGAATGGTTTGAGAACTATTGCGCTGAGGAGAACAAAATTATTTAAGGCGTTGTTAATAATAGATAATGCGCCCAGCCACCCACACATTCATTGGAATCGGATATTTCAGATGTGGCCGGAAGCTGTCTTCCCTCCTGTCGAAATAAATGGTTAGGCATCCCGCGAAAAATCTGGCGTGGAAATTGGCCTTAAACTTCAATTAATTTCAGATGAATATGCACCCGCAGACTTGATTGATTGTCGCGATGACATTTCCCGTGAAATAAAATACAATTTAGCTGGAGAAACGTCAAACACTGGTGTGGAGACTTTTGAGTATCACCATGTGAATTGGATTTCACGATCATCAAAATTTTGACAGTAGGCTACAAAACATTTGTACGTATTTCATGTGAAATGCAGATATCCTCTCTGACTCTCTAACTCTTGGAACTCGGATTGTTTCAGTGTTTTCAACGTAAACTTTGCACATTGAACCCTCCGAAAAATGAATGCGTCATCTAGAAATTAGGGAATAAAAAAGAGCTAAACCTAAATCGGTGGAGCCAAACCAAATGCCGATATTATTATGTCCGAGATTAAATTAGAGCAGTCCTCCCAAATTAGAGCAGTCCTCCCTAATTTGCTTTCGGACATGCTAGTATCGGGATTTGGATTATTGAGACTCTGAGAGTGTATAGGTACTGTAGCCCCTCTTAATTTGCCCCGAGTTTCTATATGAATCTTTTTATCACAGAGTGGAAACCGAACGATCACGAACAAATTTCTCACAGGGAGTTTTCTTTTCTTTCTTTGTGCAATTTCATTCTCCAGAAATTCGATGTTTATTTAGTAGGATATATCACATAAATGCAATAATAATAACGTGCTATAGCTTCGTCCTTTATTTTAAAATTTAAGTACAGCAAGAACAGCAACAATTAGGGATCATGCAAGCACAGGTTCAATCAAAATTTTGAAAATAATGGGCGCCACAAACCTGATTTCTCGTGTAAAATAGAGAAAATTATACCATTTTTGGCTATGGATTATGGACATCCATTGCTACTTTAATGGAGAATGACCACCACAACCACAGCATGAAGAACGACTACAAGTTTATGTCAAAAAATCAGCAACTGAGAACACTTGATGGTCATGACACCTTGTACGGAAAATTGCATTGGCAATACGTTCCACACGTCAAATCAAAAAATTTCATCTGATCCCATACACGTTCCGATTTATCTCGCAATCAAAAAATCTGGCCGATCGATCGGAGGGTCTGTGGCGCTTCTAAGAGGAAACAAAATTTCAATTGGGCGTGAATAAAAAACGAGACCGAGGCTAATTTCGGGCGCGGCCGAAATTTGAATACCCTTCACTCTCCTCGGGCTGAAAGGTTTTTTTGGGCGAACATATGTGGGAAAATAAAAATATTTACTCAGAAAACTTTATTGGGGGGATGCGGAAGCATGGTCCCATAGTATGATTCCATTCGTTTTAATTTTTTTTTGTTTTGACAAGGACGCATTAAGTTTTTTTGAAATTAGTGTGGAAAAAATGTTGCTTAGAAGATCTAAAATGGGGGGTTGGGTTTGTATGGTAGCCCCATGACCCCATAGACCGATTCCATTCATTGTTACATATGTTTTGTGGCATCAATTGAAATGCACTTTTATAAGGTTTAATTGAAAATGGTGCACAAATCAAAAAGTTTTTCTTAGAAAAACTCAATTTGGGGGGTTGGGTTTGTATGACAGCCCCATGACCCCACAGTCCGATTCGAACCATTCTTACATATGTTTTGTGGCATCAATAAAAACACATTTGTATGAAATTTGGTTGAAATTGGTGCACAAATAAAAAAGTTTTTCTTAGAAGAACCTAATTTGGGGGTTAAGTTTGTATGGCAGCCCCATGACCCCATAGTCCGATTTGATCCATTCTTACATATGTTTTGTCTTATCAATAGAAAGACATTTGTGTGAAATTTGGTTGAAATTGGTGCACACATGAAAAAGTTTTTCTTAGAAAAACCAAATTGGGGGGGTTAGGTTTGTATGGCAGCCCCATGACCCCACGGTCCGATTTTAGCGATTCAAACATACAAACTGCCTGCAATAGAAAGAAGCATGTGTGCGAAATTTCAGCTCGATAGCTTTTAAACTGGCCGAGTAAAACGCGTAGCAACAGACGGACAGACGGACAGACGGACAGACAGACAGACGGACATCGCCCAATCGACTCAGCTCGTCATGCTGATCATATATATACATATTTTATATGGTCGGAGATGCTTCCTTCAATGCGTTACAAACTTCATGACAAAGTTAATATACCCTTTACTCTACGAGTGAAGGGTATAACGAGTGAAGGGTATAAAAATCATCAACGCATTAAAAAAAAAACTTTATTTTGCTGTTTCTAAAAAATGGACAACGGTAGTAAACTACTTTTTGTTGGTATCCATTTCTTTCACGCCTTGTGACATTTTATTTCGCTGTAGCTATGTAGCATTGCTTTACTTCCACTAAACAGGAATTGGCATTGATTTTTCCTTTCCATTTTTTACATTATTTTAATTCGAGTACTAGCCAAATATGGCGCCCCGGGCGACTGCCGGCTTGCTCTCCCCTTAGAGCGGATGCTGGGCGTGGTCATCCGTTCACAAGAAGTCCAAGTGTCTTAAGAGGACACGCAAATAATTCCTGTTATTAGGTCTTCGTTATGATGCCACTGTTAAGCTCTGCACGTGTGAGTTTCATGAAAGCACAGGGATGTTTGACTTGCAGGACTTGCCACATTTGGAGTGACATAGGCAAAAGTTTGGCGGTGCTTATTTATTTTATTTTATATTATTCACCAGAATCTTTTTGCTTCTACGATACGAACATTTTCAAAACTTATCTGCTCCTTTTCTAGAGAGATTTGTATTGCTCCCCTTTAAAAATAGACATCTTGCAGTCCTAAGAGCTAAAGCATCTCCGATTTCGAAAATAAAAACACATTTCTGTTTGGGTCACCCATAGTAATATTTCATTTAATTTGCCAATTCTTCTAGTAAAAACAAAATTTAATCGAAAGAGAGTTCATATCAATTTGAAAATTACTGGAAAGTTTTCCTAAACTATCCAAGACCAAATGAATTTCCCGGTCTATCGTTAACTTTGTATGTGAGTATGTGCGTATGCGTGGGGATTATAGAACGAAATCGAAAATTTTTTATAAGCATATACATACTAACATTTTCCTTGCAGCTTATTATCCATGCGAATTTTACTACCGTTTGCAATTGATTACACTCAATCTACATAAAGATATACGAAATTTTTGCAAAATAATGCTAAGATGATTGAATGGAACAATGCTCTCTACGCGGCTCAGGAAGAGACCTACCAAAAATTTTCTACATCGTTATCATATGCCGCATCTTATTTTCAATTGTATGGTTTATTTTAAAGTTTTTTTTTTATTATTATATTATTAACTACAACAAAGTGTAGGAGAAAGTTTTATACTATATGTACTCGTATGAGTGTTTTTTATCGTAAGCAGTAGCTGAATAATATGCTGTTTGACTATACTTTGCTGTTAATGCATGTATGATGTATGTACAAATGCCTGGCGACTGCGCTGCTGTTGTACACATGGCTAAATCACGATCAATCTTCCTGCGTTCATCTTTCTTTTTCGCACCACTTCTAAGAAATTAATAATAATAATAACAATAAATTGAAGTATCCTCTTGCAGTGATGTTGACGATAGAGTGTCTGTTTTATTTTATACACGAAGTACTTAATGTCAATTAAGTTTCAATAAATGATATTGAATTAATTATAATCGAAAAGATTTTGCAATGTGTCAATATAAGATCGTTAGAAATGTATTAATTTTGACTTAATTGATTTGCGTTGCTGGAAATTTTTAAGATGTAGGTACACACACATTCTCTTTCTGACCAAGTATGTGGGTAATTACTTGAGGGTATACCTTCACCATAAAGATAAGTAATTTCAGAAAATAATCTTCCATCACGTCGATTGTGAATTGTGCGATAGCGTAGACTGAACTGTGTTTGCTGATTAACGCTGTAGAAAATCCGACCGGAAAAAAGAGAAAAAATAATAGTAATAATTGAACCAAGTGAGGTCGTATAATTTCTTACAATCGATCTCGGACAAATAGAAATAATGCTGGCTATGCCAATCATGTTTACCGCGTGGCATGGGCTTCCCGCCGTATACATATATCTGCAAAGTATGGTTTATAAAAATATCCAATGTCGGATTCGTTACAACGTACAGTTAATCACAGTGCATTCAGCTAATTTGAAAATCAGGTCTTTTACATGTTTTCATGATTTTTGTGTTACTGTGGCATCTCTGTTAATCGTTCGTTAGGTTTATTATGTATTTCGCTAATTAGGTTTTCACGCATATACGTTGAATTGTGTAGCATTTTACTTCATACAAGCTCACGCTGCATAACTTAAGTAGGACAGGACGGTTCTTGTATTATTATGACTTGACTGAGTTTTCATATATCACAAAACATTATGGTCGATTGAATTTTATCAACATAATTCGGGACAATTATAACATGTTGGAAATATTTTCCATATTGAGCACAACTGTTAACAATATTGTGGGCAATTCTTATTATAAAATGTTTCTTTGCGGGAAACAGAACTATACATCGTATTATTCTCTGTGGATCTCTTGACTCACTATTATCAAACAAAAAATCTTCTTCTTCCTTGCCTTGTTCTTTATAACGCTCCATGGCGTGGCGTCGCTCGACCTGCAGTGTAGGCACATCGCCCATTTTGGCAGTAATCTCTTAGTTTATTTTTACAGGCAGCTCTATCTTGGATCGCGTCATCGCCGATACCAATGCGTTGTTGTTACTTTTTCATTCAACACATCCATTTATGTTTTCCAGTCTGTCTCTGGCCTTGAGTCCAGTAAGTGGAATTTCCATTGTTATCACCTTCTTTGCGGGATTCTCAGGCGGACACATTTGAACATGGCAATATGTACCTATCCATTTGTCGGTCTTCGAGCTTTTCGGTTTGTCTATGGACAAGCTGCCTTGTAGCTACTTTTGATGTGGTTTCACCAACAGACATCTCTCCCCCGTTCCTGTTAACCCCTTGTGAGCATAAGGCATCAACAACGCCTACTTTCCACCTCGTTCTGTCTTGTGCCATCGTCTTTAGGTCTGAACACTGCTTGTTTAATGAAGCAGCCTCGCTATTAACCGATCTTCTCTATGTGTTACTTGGTCGTACAATACGGCGTCTTGCATTGGCTCCTTGAGGGTTCCAATCTAGGGCCTGCTGTGCAATATTTGTTGGCCCTCTTCGGAGGGTATGACCTATCCATTGACACTTTCGCCTTTTGACAGAAGTGCCTATTCAATCCAGGCCAGTTATACTCAGGAGATCATCATTGGAAATAATCTCCGGCCAGCGGATTTGTAGGATGCGTCGTAGACACTGTTTTACGAAAAAGTAATGGAGGGCAGCTGCTGTATAAGTGCTCAGGAGGATTGCAACGGGACCGGCGGCGGCATACGCAGGCAGCTCTGTCAGATAGTGGGGTGGGTCATTGCCGTCCATTGCCTCCTATCCTTCACAAATAAATCGTATGCCTGAAGAGCTAGAAAAAGAAAAAAAAGGACAACAACAAAAAAACGAAAGAATCGCCAGGCACGGAATCATGCTGTTAAGATTCAGGTCAATATCCCGCCCAACCTAAAGATCTTCGGGGCCAAAATTTGAAGATCTTCTTCCTGTAAAATAAAAGAAAAAGCCGAATCGGGCGCAGCTACATATCTGCACTGAAAAAGAAGTATCCCTTTCAAGGAAAAGACTCAGTTTCTAGTAATCAATACAACATTTTGTGATTTAATTTTTCCAATTGGTTCGATTAATCATCCTTACATGCAAGCTCAATAGGAGGAAAATACATAAATTATAAATATAATAAAATTTTTAATTTTTGACTCACCCACGTGCAGCTGTAACGGCCGTTGACATCGCTACGAGGCTAAACTTTAGGAATTTAATTTCGTTAGCACAACAAGACAAATTAATCGAATGATAATCATAAATCAATTAAGTGGAATAACAAGAAAGCAAAACGTTTGAAAAAATTAAAAAAAATTTGACTATGTACGTTAACATTCGAACACAATAATTGAGATCTCAAATAAAAAGAAACATTAGCAAAACGATGGCAATATAGATTTATTATAGCACAATCACGTAAACTTCTCGACGACTGCATCCAAACCGGGATGCCTTACGAGCACGGTCGTTATTGCGACAGAATTAAATATACAATCACGGATTACACCGGATGTGATGACGGAACAATATCACACACACACAGGATCGATTCGATGATGCAAATTCTGACCACAGGAATGCACACAATAAAAATCAGGCCAATTCCAGAAAAACGGTCGCAGTCGGTGGCGAAAAGTGGGGCGCAATCACGGATGACACAGGATGACACCAAAAAAAAAGAGCCACTTCGATTATAGAGCAATCGACTACACAAAAGACGGTTGCGGCCTGGCAGATCACATGCGTCACATGGCCAATTCGCTGATGCAAAAATTTCGACGTAGTGCACTCCATGAAAATGAAGCCGATTCCCAAAAAAACAAACGCAATCGTTGTCGGCGGCAAAAATAGTGGCACAAGGACGGTTGAGGCTTCCACGAATTCACACCACAAACGATCCAGCCACTTCCAGCAATTTAGATGATGGTACAATCACGGACACGGAAGCCACCGAACTTTTCAACGGGCCACCCGATTTCAAGCCGTGATACAAAGGAATTTCTCGAGCGCAATCACCAAAAATTCGCACCACGCGCTGACAAAATTTGGGGCTCCGTCGGATCCACTAACAAAAAAAACGGGATGAGAAACACCCGCCAAGATGATTGCTCGAATCCTCGCAAAAAGGCAACAGAACTCCAAAAAATGAATGATATTGCGGAGCTCCTTTAAAGTGGTTGAAGCGCAAAAACCACAGCAAAAACTTAATCGCGGACAAAGAACTTAAATATTTTTAAAGTACTTTCGACTCATAGTGATTAAGAATACTTTTTTATACGATAATTCCGCACTCTATTAGGGCAAAACGAATTAATATTCAACCCGACGGAATAAATATGTCTGGGCTTGGCGGCAACTAAAAATCGACTCCCTCGACTAAAATTTGTGTTCCCTTGAGGAAAAGGATCAAAAGTTCCGTTTCAAAAATTTAACTCAAAATTCTCACTCGCACAGCTGATCTATACTAAACGATAGATAAGAGAGCAATGAAATGAGAATGTGCAGACAGGTTTGCAGAAAGCTTGGCTGCAAGTGCAACACAGCTGACCCGGTGTCATTTGATATTGTGTCGTCGACAACGACACAACGCCGAGAAAAGTAATGTGTGTTCGAGTTTTTCATGAACTATTACAAAAGTTTGCAGGTTAGTTGTTATCTCATTGGTCACCTTCCAAGTTGAACAGCCATAAAGAATCACAGATATTACAATCGAATTGAAGATTTGAATTTTGGTGCGCCTGGAAATGTTGTTATTTTGCCAGAAAGGAATCAAAGTGAAGAAGGCTGCCCTAGCCTTATTGATATGCGATTGTACATCAGCGTCCGCGTCGGCATCTGCTGTGACTATGCTATGGCAGCGTTTATCTTGAGCCCAGCATTACGACTTTCGCAATGCAGAGCTTCGGCCATTTGAGTTACATGTTCCTTTTTATTTGAAAGCAGACAAATATAGCATAGTCCAGGTGTTGCAGGTAATCAAACATTTTCCATCTGATACCTTTCCTCTGGTTTTGAAGCGCGCTCACTAGTACATCGTTAATAGCTATATGAGGAAAAGAATAGGTTACAAAATGCAACCTTGTCTCACTCCACTGTGCACCTCAAAAGGATCTGAAAGCTTACCCTTGTGCAAAACGTGAAATTGGACTCCCTGATAAGATTCCTTGATGATGGAAACTATTTTATCTGGTATGCGCCTCCTACGAAGAGCTCTCCAGATATACTATCCCGATCAACACTATCGAACGCCTTTTTGAAATCAATGAAAATGAGGTGTAATGGGGATCTCAATTCGGCGGATTGCTCAATAATAATTCGGAGCGTCTTTATGTGATCTCTACATGAAAAACCCTCACGAAAGCTAGCCTGTTCATTGCTTAAAGTGCGATCATCTTCATCCTTAATCCACTTCAAAATAATTTTAATCATCAGCTTGGAGACAGCTGGAAGTAGGCAAATACCGCGCCAATTATTACAATCCTTAAGGTTACCCTTATTCGGAATTTTAATAATTACGCCCTTTTTCCATTCTACTGAAAGAGTTTCAGTTTCCCAACACTCTCTGATGAGGAGAAGCAGAATATCCGATGTAGCATTTGAATCCGCTTTAAATAGTTCAACCGGAAATCCATCTATCCCCGGGGCCTTACCGGCGTCCATAGATTCGATAACCCGCTTTAATTCCGTCTTGAATGGTGGCCTGGAATTAATACTGGCTACTGGAGGGACGTCCTCTTCTTCCGATGAAGATGCACTTGCAGGCCCAAAACGGTTGTTAAGGACCTCAAAACAGGGCTCTTTCCATCTCTGAAGTTGCTGTTCTTCGGTAACAAGCAGTAACTCTTTTTTATCTTTCACAGGATGGTCTGTTATGAACGATTTACCAATTAGTGGATTAATTAGCTTAAATAGGGTACCGCTTTTACTACGGTAAGTATCATTGGCCTCCTTCGCTAAAGCGTTGATGTAAGTACGCTTATCACGCCTCACACTCCTCTGCACGCTTTTTTGTAGTGAACGGTATTCAGCTCGAAGTTGATTTTTGGCTGAATCATCAGCAGCAGAGTTAATCTGTTCCTTAACTCCTTTGCGTGCTGAGATAAGAGACCAAGTAGCATCACTGATAAAAGGTCTCCTACCTCGATCCAATTTTCTTCTGCTGCCAGTCGCTTCGCCACATGAAATAAAAGAATCCTTTGCAAAATTCCATCTATCTTCAATTATAGGATTCTGAAGAGATGTTGCTGCACAAGCTTTTCGTGCAAGGTGGTCGAATATACACGTCTAGTTGAGGAATTTTTTAGCTTTTGCACATCAAATCGTGGCAAGATTCGCGTGTTGTGAGATCGTTGAATCGCTGCCGTTCGTAAGCGAAATTTCGCGATAATAAGATGGTGGTCGCTGCCAACATCAGTCCCACGCTTCGACCTGACGTCTGAGAGGCAGTTTCTCCATGTCTTAGAAACAGCAATATGGTCAATTCGGTTCTCTGTTCTGCCATCAGGAGAAATCCAAGTTGTTAGGTGGCAGGGTTTATGCTTGAACAACGTTCCGCCAATGACTAGTTGCCGAGAGTTACATAACTCCACGAACATTTCGCCATTGCTGTTCCTGTCGCCAAGCCCGTGATTGACCATAAGATGTTCCAAGCCTAAGTTATCAGTACCGACTTTGACGTTGAGATCCCCCATTATAATTTTGATGTCACCCCTGGGAGGTGTCGCCTAGTCGCTGATAAAAAAAAACGTCGTTTGGTTCAATCGGTGCGTATAGCACTGAATAATTGTAATCGTACTCTCGATTTGAATCTTGGCTGTGATTATACGGTCGGAGAAAGGTTCCTAGTCAACAGGATTCCGACGCCCACTTGCCGAGGTGAATTATCGTCTTGACTTCCAGGGTAGAGCAATACAGTGCGAGAGCTTGAGCTTAAAGTCGCCTCCTATCCGATCCATCTTGTTTCGCTCAGTCCTAGTATAGCGATGTTTTATGCGGTCATTTCCTATTCGACTTCTCTGAGTCTTGTGTTATTACACTCACCCCACATCGTCCGAACGTTCCAAAAACCGATCGTAGTCCGTTGTTTATAGCCAAAAGTCGTTGCCGTTGAATCAGTCCGATGTATCCGAGGCTCGTTTGATGTTTCGAGTGTAAAGTAAATTTCAGGTACGCGCGATACGAGGCTACATACCCTATCCCTCAAGTCGCCTTTTACGACAAGCCGGGATCGCTGTGGTGTAATTCTAACCCCAAAAAACCAGAGGGGTCAATTGTTTGTTAAGTTTCGTACATATCTGAACCTTTGAGCGCAAAACAGAGTTGCTGCGTGCACAATTGTACACTCTAAGAAAAGATTGTAAATTTCTAGCAGATTCTGTGTAAAATGTGTGTAAAAGCATTGTAAAATTAAACAACAGTGCAAAAATTACACATTCTTTGTGTATCGCAATATTTTTGAGCATTATGACATGTTTTAAAGTAAACTTACACAAATACGAGGGTAGTCTGATAAGTACCCAGCCTCCCTGCCTGATGGTGTCAGTATCGCAAGAGCAACTTACTATCGTGTAGTACATTCTTCTAGACGGCAACTGACTAAATTTCAGCCGGATCAGACTCGTAGTTTTGCTTTGGCCGCGTGTGAAAACTGGAGTGTCCGCCGATTTTGGAAAAATGGAAAAAGAGCAATATCGGTCGATGATCCACGGTTTTAAATTTTTACAGCTTTCAGAGTAGGCAATTGGTTGCCAACTTTCAGAGTTGTAAATTTACAGCACGAAATTTACGTTAAATAAAGCATTTAAAATTACATCAATATATTTAACCCATTTCCAACAAAGATTTAATTTTAAATTCTTAGAGGGAAACAAGTCCCATATTCATGTGTAAAATTAAATTTTTTATTTAAAATTCCCATAAAGAATTTAATTACTCGTAACTTCCAACAGAAATTTAATTTTCTATACAGGAATACTATTCTTATTCTCAGTACCTATAGCCCCATGTGGGGCCATGGTGCGTTAACTCAGCCGTTTAAAGGCAATTTCGAGTCAACTTTACATTGCATATCATTTCCGAGTGTATATAATGTTGAAAGCACTATATATTTCATATCCGCACATGTACGAAAATTTTGGACCACGCCGAGATTCGATCTCCGGACCTCTAGATTACTAGCGTCGTGACTCAACCAAGTGAGCCACAGAGCATGGCAGAATACTATCGACAAGATTTACGAAATGTAAAAATGAAATGATGAAAAATTACATTCACTTAATTTAATTTTACATTTTTTGTTTGTAAAATTACAGTAGCAATGTGATTTCACAATATTTTATTTAAAATTTATATAGCGTCATTTATTTTAACCTTTTGCTAAAGAAATGTGTAAGATTAAATTTCAAATTTTTTTTTAGTTTATTTTTGTAGTAATTTCTACTACACTTTGTGTGGAAAATTCAATAAACTTTTTACTGTGTCCGATTCTTGTTTTTGGAAGGAAAATCGCCCAGCGAAATCAAAGATCGTTTGAATGCTGTGTACGGTGACTCTTCTCCTTCGATGGCTACCGTCAAAAATTGGTTTAACGAGTGGTCGCACGTCGGTTTTTGATGAGCCACGTCCAGGTGCCCCGAAAACGGCTAGCACGCAGGACAACATGACAAAAATCCACGATCTTGTATTGGCAGACCACCGATTGAAGGTGCGCGAGAGATAGCAAAAGATCAAAAGATCGCGTGGGTCATATCCTGCATGAAATTTTGGGCATGAGAAAGCTGTCGGCGCGATGGGTGCCGCGTTTGCTCACTCCGGAGAACAAGCCAAACCGTGAGACCACTTCAAAGCAGTGTTTGACGCTGTTTAAGCGCAATCCGAAGGAGTTTCTGCGTCGTTTCGTGACAGTCGACGAAACTTGGATTCACTGGTACACATCAGAGACCAAGAAACAGTCGAACCAGTGGACTTCACTCGGCGAATGTGTTCCGAAGAAGGTGATGTCTGTCCCATCAGCCGGAAAGTTGATGGCCGGCGTTTTCTGGGATTCACAAGGTATGATACACATCGGCTACCTGCAGGAAGGCAACACGGTCACAGGGCTGTACTATGCCGAATTATTGGGCCGATTCGACGCCGAATTGAAGAAAAAAACGGCCCCACTTGGCAAAGAAAAAAATGCTCTTCCACCATGATAACGCACTGGCTCACACCTCCGCCCGCCAACGCCAAACTGGTCGAATTGGGCTACGAACTGCTGCTCAATCCACCGTATTCTCCAGATTTATACCCGTGCGACTTCTTTTTGTTTCCAAACTTGAAAAACCCACTCGCCGAGCAGAAATTTCAGTCGAATGAGGAGGTAATCGCCGCCACGCAGGCCCACTTTGCAAGCCTCGAAAAAAAAACGTATTATTCAGACGGGAAAAATAAAAATAAAATAAATAAAATAAAAATAAATCGCCACTTTTCCAAAAATTTTGTTTTTCTTTTGTAGGCTAGGTACTTATCAGACCAATCTCGTATGAGTGTTTATATAAAATTATATACTTTTCCATCAGATTCTGTGTAAAATTTACGACGAAATATTCACATTCAGCCGCTGCACTAAAATTTGTGTAAAACTTATTTTTACACAACATTCTGTTGAAAAAGACACAGATTCCAATTTTACGCCAAAATCACTGGAAATCCTAAGTTAATTCCGCACGATGTGCCAGGTAATATATGGTCTAAATTAGAAACGTCATCCCATATAGTCTGTGGTGTCGTTTAGTGAGTAGGGCGTTAGTCTTCAAATCATAGGATCGCAGGATCGAATCCCACTGTAGGCAGGTAATTTATAATGCAGTTTAGAACGCAAAGAGGTAAATGAAATGTCACCAACACCTAGAGAGGTAAATGCTAGTTATACAAAACTCATTTAAGAGTTATATGTATGTGAAAATTATGTTTTTTATCCCAAAAATATCGAGAGTTACTCCTTTTGTGTGATTTTACACTTCTTATTTGTAATAATTACACAGAGTTGCACGATTCTGAGTCAGATTTGAAAGATAAATACTTCTATAAATACGCAAAATTACAACAATTCAGAAGTAGTATATTACAACATTAGCTATGTAAACTTTTGAAATACACTTCGTTGTAATTTTACCCTGTAGGTAGATGGTTTTCATGTGCCATTTATAATCTGGGTAAATTTACATGAACATTTTTTAGAGTGTAGAGATATGTCCAAAGAAGAGTTTTATTCTCTCCTGTCCCTTTAGTTGCCTCTTAGGACACGTCGGGAAAGACGGTAGCACTATTCTTGACCCATGCCACAGGGCATGGCACACCAACTGACATGCTTATCATTTTCTATATTAAAATCAAATATCAAACAAAAAATATTTATCAATAATATAAAATTTAAAGCTACAACGCTTTTCGCTTTTCATTCCAAACATAATTTTAAAAGATACTTTTTTCGAAGACGCTAATAATAATTTCAAAAATTTCGAAAACAACCATTTATAATCATTAACCACTCAAATCTAACCCATACATCGAAACACATGGAAACCTCTTAAATTTGCGACTCGAATAACAATCTTATCCATCTCAGCAAATTAAACTATAATTTTTATGATCACTTATCAATTTTCTATAAATATAATCAATGTTAACCCCGATTTTGGCTTGCATTCTCCAAATTTACACCTAAAACATCAATGATTTCAGTTTATTCCTATTATAGAAATTTCCAAAATATTTACATCTGCAACTCTCTTCGAAAATATCTTTCCGGTTTTCACCTTCAGCCTTTCTAGTCTGATTCGATCCAACATCAAATCTTCATAGCTTCTTCTATTCCATACTTCAACTATCAAAAACCCATCCAACGAGATCGAAAGCTTGAGATGATTCTGCTGTTTCGTTCATCTCAAAAACCCACTTAGATGTCAACAAACTGTACAGGCGTGCTTACGAGTTCATAACATCTAATAACTTTTGTTGTGATAGATAAATCAAAATACATACTTGTTAATATCTTGCCCAATTTGAAAAAGATTAAATCCACCCAACACCCACCTAAAGTTCCGACTAGCATCGATGACTTACCTTTTTATGCGGTAAATACTACTACAAAGTCCAAGTCGAACATAAAAATGCTTTCAATTTCAATTTAATCTTTATTTGGAAGACAACCGTATAAAACCAACCGAATGGGAAATTCGTTCCAAATTTATACGAGCAGGTCAAGAAAAAGTCGATGTACTTCCGTCACACTAAAATAGATTTGAAATTCAGCAATATGTTAGTTAGACTTCCGAAACGATTCTAATATAGAGCGGAAAAGCTGATTTTCTTTGCGATGCACAAAACAAGATAGATACGCCACAATGTTGCTTCAAAATGCATGTTACAAGTGCACTTCTGGGTAATTGAACGGAAAAAAAGACGCACTACTTGTTTTACGTGGACCACTTTTATGTCTTTCTGTGCGAGCTGGTTTGCTTACTTGTTCTACCCATTTTTGTTGAATAAGTCACCGTTATTGTGTATACGAGAAACGAGTAGCTATTTAAATGCTCTTGAATTTATGCATATGTGTGTAGTAGTTAAATATATTGAGCATACTATTAAAAATTATCCTATTTTACACGCAGTTGCTTATGAAAATCAATCAAGATTACGTAAATTCAGAATGCAAGAAATATACTCGTAGGATAATTCTTAAAATTCATTCAAATAGATTGTACCAAATTTGTCTTGCGCTTACAAACAATTTGTATACACTGTCCACAATCATAGCAGAGCATACTACATTATTCTATTCATTCATTTACATTTTTTAAATCTGTACAGCGTGTAATTTTCAATGTCACACAATTACACGCTTCAACTCAAAGCAGTTCGCATTTCTCGGTCATGCGACCCATGCGCCTTCCTCACGTTCGTTGTTGCGACAAGACTTTTTCATCCGCGATATACATTAATATGTACATGCAACGCTTTTCTGTGCTTACGCAAATTGTTACTTACGCCCGGTATTTGGGTTGTGTCACTTTTCCCGCTGGCCCATTAGCCGAATCGACAAGTAAACGTCCAGTTCGTTTAATGCACATGTATATACGAACATATCTTTAAACCGCTGTATTTACTCACAACACAACAATACCGCGACAACTTGCAAAGCGTGAACATTCTTACATTCTTTTATGTCACCAACATGAACGAAATAAGCAACAGAAAAAAAACTTGAGCAAAACTTTCATAAATATTTTTATTGTTTTCATTTGCTCGGATACACAAACATTTGATTGAGAAGTTTCTGGCTTAAGTCTTTCGTTTTTGGAGAAGTCAGTTTGCAAGTAAAAAGATGACCATATAAATTTTACGTTTCCTCTATGTCAACGTGTTCATGGAAAAGTGAATTTAAAAGTGTCATTATATCTCTCCTCCTTATATGTAGTATGACACGAAAATATATTTGATCATACGGTACCCAGCCTTTCGAGGTCATACGCGAGAATTCAAGTAAATGAAAAATACCCATCCCGAATGATATAGCGGATGGCATAGCATGAAGAGTATTATCGTTCAAGAGAGGGTGGCGGGGCTTGTAGCGCTGTATATATTTGACTTGTGGATTAGTTCGTAGAAAGTTTTCTGATGCCGTTCGTGTTCTTATTATTTTTCTTTTTTTCTCACATGAGAGATGTATGCGCGCGGTTCTTCATTTGATTTGGTGTGGCTCGTTACCTGCTCAACGGTGGCGAATTAAAAAAAAAAACAAAACAAAACAAAAAAGAAGAACTTATGAGCTCGAAGCATTTTTAAAGTTTCATTTTCATGTAATTGCTATATAATGACCGTCGTCTTTCAACTTAATCATAAGCTTAGACAATTTTCGATTCCTCCAGATTGGGTGTTGCTTGATATCTTATTTTGATATACTGGCGCGCCATTATGTAATCAAAGGTGGAAGCGAAAGTTGCGTTCTGAGATGGCATTTTTGAAGGTTCTTTTAGTTTTGTAGTGACGTGCTGTTTGAATGGCGCATTAGAGGAGAAAGATGAAATCGAAAATAGCAATTACAGATCGAGCGAAAGTTTATAAATTTTTATTGCACTGGTGAAAGAGAAAGTGCATTTGACGATTGATATCTTTCGGGACATTTTTTTTATGTGAATTTTGCAGAAAATGCATTGTTATTATGTTTCACTGAAATTTTTTTTTGTCTGTTGTTTTTAAATCATTTTCTATACAGTATAGTTTACCAAATAATTTTAACATGAAGAATGTTAAAAAAAAAATAGTCGAAGGACAACTTTTATTTCAATTCGCATGATAAAACACAATTTTATTTTTATTACTAAACCTTTTGTTGATTAGTATAGTCTGTTACTAATAATACCTTTGACATAAGGTACATAAAAATCTTGATTGCAATGCGAATCTGGTTACGATTTTCTGTTGTGTCACCACCCACACCCAACCCTGCAAACAATCGGTCAGCAGTCCCCAGCCAAGAGAAAAGGGAGGAAGAAAATGATTCCAATATGAGTGACCAGGTGACCAGATATACCTACACACAATCTGTACTTTCGCAAAATGTAATTTCATCGCCGCGCCGCGCCGGCCGGTCTTTTGTTTGTTTTGTGACTTCAATCCGTATACCAATATTATAAATGCAAGTGAAGTTTTTGCACTGCTTTGGTGGATTTCATTGGTAAGTTCCCAAATTAATATTATTTTGTGAATGTAATTATTCATTTTCTTCATTAGAAATTCGGACTTCATGGCAACGATAGTCCTTTCTTATAGCGCAAAATGCATGAAAGCAGCGACGATAATTGAGTTGATTTGTAAGTGTGCATATTCCTGTTTTTAGGGTTTTTTTAGAAGTTTTTTTTTGTCAAAAACCCTTATGAAATCGATTTTGTCCGTCCGTCTGTCCGTCCGTCGGCCTGTTCACTAAATAACTCACGAACGGCTCAACCGATTGTCATGAAATTTGGTAGGAATGTGTAGAATGGTTACAGTCTTTGGTACAAGTAGAAGTTAGTAGGAAGAAGATAACAGGGTGTCCCGTACGTTTGAAAACAGTCGTATTTTTTATCCAAGATCGACGTATGGGTATTTAAATCAAAGATCTAAACGAGTACATCTCATACAAATTAAAATTTTCTAGTTTCGAGTAACGGTAAAAAAGTTATTGACGTTTATAGTTAAACTTTCTTTTCGACCTCAGTTTTTCTAAACCGTTATAGGGATCGTTAGGAAACTTTGCACAAAGATTGGTCAGTATGGCCTTATATACGTTAAATATTAAGACTGTTGAATTTTGCTAAGGAAAAGTAACAGTAAATTTGTAAAATTTCAATTTGTTCGTGTGTAGTCCCTGTTAGGTTTCCAAATATGAAAATTCTGCTAAGGGTTTTTAGAAAATTACATGGGGAATATGTCTACAAATGTTCATATCAAATCAAATCTAGAGGTGTTAAGTCTGGACTCCTTGACTGGTCCGAATCTTCCTATCCATTTTTATCAAAATTCTGTATTTAAAAAGTCCGTAATTACCCTCCCATTGTGGGCTGGGCAACCATCCATCTGCCACCAAATATTGATCTGTTGGGCAATAGGTAAATTGACAATAATCACAAAAAAGGCAATTACTCCTTAACGGTAAAAGCTAGAGAAATAATTTTGGCGACATTTTTCCTAAAACATCCTGTAGAGTCTACCATTGGTCTATGGCTAACCAGTTGCGGGACACCCTGTATAGTAATTCTATTTTTGAATTGGTCTAATTAAAGGTAGAACAGAATGAAAGGCGCTAGCCTTATTTAGACCAATCCAAAAATAGATTTACAGGAACCATTTCATTGATGCTGTGCACAATTGATTAAATACTACTTTAAGAGGTTTTTAGATTTGTAAGTGAAAGTGAAATCGGAACATTTTCCGCTGCAATTTTTCAATGAAAATGCATATTTCCTGTCGTGGAATATGTCGGAAATCAAATTTTATAATCTAAAATCCGAAAATAAATCCACAAATTTTCTCTGCCATATTAATTTTTGATTGCTGTTATTTTTCATCCACTGTAACTGCAATTTTTGAAAATATGTTGACCGTAACGGAATTTGGAAATACATATATCAATCACCCGTTACCGGTTTGACGTGGAGTAACAAGATAACAATTTAACCATTTATTAAATAAATTAAAAGTGGATACAGGTAGTATGACGGCACGGGTTTTGTTTCTCCTGAGAACTCGTTTTTTTACTACACAAGAAACTCGGTTGCGGGCAAAATATTCTTAAGAGTTCGTCTTCGCCAAATATTAAGTTTCGGCAACCTATAAAAATATCTTTTTAAAATTTTTGTATCTATCTATCTATCTATATATATAAAAGAAAGTCGTGTTAGTTACACCATTTATAACTCGAGAACGGCTTAACCGATTTTCATGATTTTTGGTTCGTTGGAATTGGGTTTGGCCGGAATAACATAATAACTATCGAAACGATCAAAAAATTCACAATGAGCCAAAATTCACAATAGGTTTCTTTTTTGGCTTTTTCTGCCTATATTTCTTGATTGTATCAGCGGATTTCAGTGAATTTTCTCCACAGGATTGGTGTTTAGCCCAATTGAAGGAACAACTATCGATGCATATGAGAAATTCACAATGAGCGGAAGTATCTATCTATCTATCGTACCTTTTCCTGTATTTCTTGGGCGAATTACCGATTTTTAGTAAATGTATCCCAATAGGTTGGTCTATACAAGCAGTATATGTATGTTCAGGAAATTCACAATAGGCAACAATTCACAATAACTTTTTTTTAAATAATTGTGTCTTTATTTTTTGATCGTTTAGCGAACAAAACTGCAACCGATTAGCTCTCCTCCACGAATAGCAGAATAATTATTGAACCATGCAAAATATGTATTCACAATGATCAAATTATAAGAACAGTTCCTTTTCGTACAGTTCATAAATGAGTTGCTGGATTTCAGTAAATTGATTCCACTGGATTTGCCCTACTCATTGAAATAAGCCGAACATTCACAATGAGCAACAATTCACAATGATTTTTTTTTATATTTTGGGTTATATTACTTGAATGTCTTGACGTAATTTTGGAATATTGCCCTGCTGATTTAATCCTCATCCTGAATATCTGAATGAAATTGAAACTCAAACAAATTCACAATGAGAAAGAAAGAAGAATTCTTTTTCACAAAACTTGCATTTATCTCCTGAAAGGATAAGTCGATGCAGGTTAATTTGCTATTCCGCATTGTTCTCTTCTAAAAAAAAAACCAATAATAAAATTTTCTATAAGAAAAGTTTAAAAAGCAGCTTTTGTGTGTCCTTTGGCCGTCATTTGCAATGTTTTAGACCAACGGCTTGGTCTCTATCTAACTTGCGAAAAAAATCTAAAAGACTTCTGCAACGTTCCTACAGTGACCGAAATTTCGTATTACCGCTAAAAAAATGTTAAAAGAGCCAATTTGAGGCTTTATTTTTAGGTAATAAGGTGATTTAGGAAAATTTGCCTCACCGGATACCTATCCATATAGTTATACTGGTGTTTTGTTTGTTTTATTTTGTTAGTTGTCTTTCACAAGCTTTTCCGATATTTTTAAAACGAATTCCAGAATTTCAGTAAGCTTACTCTAAATCATTGGTCTCTACTCAGTGAAGAGTATATGGTCACCTATACTACAATACGTATCCATTGAAACGTAGTAAAAATTACAATTACTAAAATTGTGAAAATGCTTCATTCTCATACCTTTGTCTCTATCTTCGGAATAGCTTAGTGGATTTCAGTAAGATAAGGTCCATCGGGTATGTCTATACCCCGAACAAGAGAAGAACTGCTATTGAAACACGAATAAAATTCACAAAAGGCAAAATTATGAAAACAAATTTTTCTGAAAATTGAATAACTGTCGTCAAATATTTGCGGATTTCAATAAGAGTTAATGAAGACAGGTCTTCCCCACATTAGCCCTCCCAATCTATGTAATTTCATTAAATTGGACCCTTCTTGGTTTCCACCTCGAACTGTCAAAAGTTGCAACATGCGAAAAATTGGCAACGTGTTAATTTATGAAGACCATACTTTTGAGAAGATTAGCGAATTTTGTTCTATTCTGTCCCTCGCCTGATTTATCACAGCTCTCATCAGCAGTGAATGATTTTCCATCCTCAATAGCAGACATATGCAACCCGAGAAAAATTGTGAAAGCAGTTTATATTTTTCATTTGTTTGGCTATATGTATGTTTATCAAATGACCGTTCTTCCGCTAAATTATCTCTCCCGTCCCCTCTCTCTTCCATAAGCACCAACCGAACAGCATGTGAAAGCGGTTGAATTTCCTCAGCCTTTGCATATTTCAGCAAATTTTGCTTTCGCTTGGAAAGGCTGGAAAGCTAAAGAAACCTTTTGCCTTATCCTATTATTTCAGTTAATTTGTACTAAACCCAGCAAAAGTTCGAAACTGAATTTTGAGATGAACTTAGGCCCGTATTTATGAACATTCCTTAACTTAAGGAGACTTTTTTGACTGCTTTGACCAGGGTTGTGCTTTGTTCCTGAGTCACCGCCGCTATGCGAAAGTCCACAGGTCAAGGAGACCTTGGGTCAAGGATGCCGAAATTCAATAAATTAAATGTCATTCCCATACTTTTTCATAGAAAAAAAAGTCTCCTTAAGTTAAGGAATGTTCATAAATACGGGCCTTAGTCTCGAAAATTACCTAGACGGATTAGAGGATTTCAGTTAATTTGCCCTACCGTATTGCTCACTCTGCCCTATTCATTGGAATAAGTTGAAGGGAAATTTTGAAGGAAATTTCTTCTTCCATTATTCAGCCTATTTTACCTGAATCGATAAGCGAAAATTTGTAAATGCCACCCTGTACTCCTCCTATCAACCACGACCAAGTACGTGGAACACCTGCCAAAAATTCTGCAAAATTCGCCAATACAAAAATTATTTATGTAGCTTTTGTCTATATCATGAACGGATTTTTCGACTTCAGTAAATTCCATCCCCTTCCCCCAAATTGACGACCAGGATCAGCAGGATACCTTATAAACCGCTGGAAGTTTGGAATTCACAGTCCAGTTGCCTATATATGCATTTAATCTCCTTCTTTGTTGAATTAGATTTCAGGATGAATAATAATTATTTTGTACTGTTTTTTTCTTTAACGGGAACAACTTCTTCACAATTTGAAAAATTGGCCAGTAGTCTACTATTGAAGCAATTGCTTGAAGGTATAGAATTGTCTATTAAGTAAGTTTCTACATGCAACTGAAAAACTCCCACTTGCAATAACTGAATTGATTTTGCCATATCTATTGCCACTAAATGACTTACTTTCACGATAAAAGAATTGCTACTGCCGAATCAGAAAAATAGGCAGGAGAAAAATACTAAAAGAGTTTGCTCATTTCCTCATTTCCTTATGCTTTTCACAAACAAATTTGATGACCTTAGTGATTTTGCACCACCCTGGCGTGTAGTTACATCCGAAAGTAGGGCGAACGACACCCTAAATAGCGAAACAAGCATTCAAGCATGTGAAAAGTTCACAATGAGTACACTTTAGGAAATTTGCCCCACCAGATTGATCTCCAACATTAACTGACCGATATATCGGATTTCAACATGTAGAAAATTTACAGTGAGCAAGATTATGATGAAAACTCTTTCTTACATTCTTCTGCCTATTTCTATTCAATTTCGGTAGACTCCACTCTATACGCCACGCCTTCCAAAATTTGCCAATACAAAATTACTTGATGTGCAACTTTTGCCTATACGAGTACGTATCTCCTGAATGAATGTTAACATATATGTGATTCCTTTTCCCGAATTTATAACCAACCCAAATAGCTATGCTGCTATTGCTAACGAAACATCTGGAAAGTTATGAAGGCAGTAATTTGTCCGTAAGTTTGCCTATATTTATTGATCGGATTACCGTGTTTCAGAAAATAGGACTAATTCCATGATCCATCGCCAATATTCCTGGAACGGATTTCAGAAACCCCTCTCAATGGCTTACACCCCCAATAACCCAATAGCATTTGATATCTGGGACATTGTTTCTCTGCACGAATTGGCGGATCTCAGTAATTCGGTCCCCTTCAGCACAAGAACCCCTATTCCTACTGAAATATCTGCAAAAAAATCGTCAATGTCAAAATGATTTTCCACCTCTTTTTCGCAGATTAGCGGATTTTTGTGTATCTTCCAAATACACATCTGACTAAGTGCTATCCTCAGTAGGAGACATATCTGGAAAATCGACCGAGAAAAATCAACAAGGCAGCTCATTTTCTGATGCTTTTGTTAGTCTAAGAAAGTTAGGATATTTGGTCGGCAAAAATCCTACATTGGAATCTTTTTTGCAGGATGGTTGGTAATGGCCCCCGGATTTTGGGGAAAAAGAGTCCCAAGCGAATGGGGGTCCGCAACCTTATAAAAAGGGAGAAAGGGGGGTAATTTTTCGGTTTTTTGGGATTATTTAAAAAATGGCAAAAGATACAGAAAAATAATATGAAGACAAAAAGACTACATAAAATTTCCATTGCAATGATATACATAACACATTAGAATTTGATTGGGAAATTCGGTGCTAGACTAAAAAATAAATTAGGCTATTTTCTATTTCAGACCTTTTTATAAAAGCTCTATAACTCTCGAAAAGCAGCTAATTCTGCCGTGAGATTTTGTGTAAGTATTAACAATATGTTGAAGATCATGCCGTTCGATGGCCATATTTTGGCTCAATTTTCTTAGACTATGCCTGTATCTCCTCAACACATTCGCGGAGTTCAGTACTTTTGCCGCACTCACTGATTGGTAACATTTAAAAGTTGAGGCGATACGAAGTTCGCCGGGCCAGCTTGTTTAGAATAAAAAATAATCTTTACTAAAAATCTTTTTTTTTTCTGTATACTACCTAGGTACCACAATAGGTCGTAACGTAAAGTATATTTCATACCGCTAGCCCTAGAGTGGGCGCGCTATGAGCATTTTGCCGCACTCACCAAAAAACCCTAATAATTCGTAAAATAATTCTTCGTTAAGTTTGCGCTTTTTAGTAGCTGGGAGCTGCCCCCATTTTCATTCACAACTCGTGCCGAAAGGCTGTACGTCGTCAGTGCGCGGAGTGCTGCTAAAGAAGGAGGTTGTTACCACCAGTTGTCGCCAGGCGGCAATTTACTCATCGCGCGCATTCTCACGTAATATCACATCACATATATGCGTTTTCCAAAATCTCTTATAAACCAAAGTTCTTCAAAAAGATTTCAATAAATATGTTAATTTGTCATTGCTTATTTGTGTTTTACTTAAACCCTGATAAAATAAATTTATTCAATGCTGTCCTACTTAAAATATTCAGTGAAAAGGAGCGGCAAAATCCTCCCCACTCGCCCACTGACGTTTTTTGGAAAGACGCACCGCACCCACTCTATGGCTAGGTGCCTCTCCATTTTTCAATATAGAACTTAGTATTTTTCAAATAATAAATACGCTGTAGGCCGTAGATTTTACATAATGCGAGTGGAGCGAGCTGTAACTTTTAAAAGTATGTTTTTGCTAGAGGTGAATATGACTTATTGAATTGAAAATCAGTAAGATCCCTAATATTGTAGCGAGCGATAGATAATCACCACTGGCCTAAATAAGCCTAACGCTTCTGTCTACAGTGCTTTCATTTGAAGTTATCCTTCATCATAAAAATATATTCCAAATTCTCAATTCAATTCGCAAAGTTCTAGTTTCATCATGCATACTATGCGAAAAGTATAGAAATTACATTCGGAAAATAACCACATATTTATAGTCTTTTTTCGTATAAAAATTCTAATTTACGCTTTTTTGTCACAAATATATTTCAAATCAGGTGGATCCCCATTATTTATTAGGGAAATACCCTGTTTGTTATGTCTTTTCCTGTTTTGCAAATGGTTCTAATTTATACTTATCTTATATTCGCTCCTGGGAAATTTCTGTTTTCGAAATAACACCCTGGCAACATTTCGATGTTGCCATCCATATCTTGCACGCAAACCACATATATTCACCTCTAGCAAAAACTTGATCCGAAATTTACTCCATACATGAACCGATATTGACGACCTTCAGTCAACATTGATGCAGCATCATTCTTATCAGACTTTCCGTTGAAATATGTATCTAAACAGTGCATGTTTCAGGAATATGGTTTGTTGACGTTGATGCTGGAACCCAGAGCGAGCAGGCGATTTTGCAGTGCACAATCATCACAAAATTACTTGCAGAAAAACGTTAGTAAACATGCAGCCGGCATCGGTACTAGCAATTCGGTCTTTTCAGTGCATTTAGATACTTTGAGTTTTAGTTTGATGAAGTGGATTCAGGTGAATAAATTGTATATAGCGGGTGCATTTTACGACCTTTCTTAAATGGCGCGCTTTTTTGTGATCTTGTTTAGTGTGAAGTTCTGATAATTTTGGTTTTTCATGATGTTTGTTTCACGTTTTGTAGTGGTATCGTTGAATTTGAGTGAAAAGTGCCCTTAACGTGTATAGCTGCCGGTTGGTGTATATTAGCATGATATGTGTACATATTCAGTAATTTAAGTATGCATTTTCCAATGGCTTCATTTATATCACAGAGTGATCCCTTTCTAATGAAATTAATAGTTTTTTTTTCGCAGTGCAATAGAAAATAGAAATGTTTTTTATTAATTGTGCGGTTGCAACAAGGTAGCTTTTGCGTCATTTCGTTATAGTGCATCAAATTACATTTTGGTTTAAAAGTGTGTTTCTCCTCTTACTGTGTATGTGCTTAAAAATGATAATAAAATGTGATTTGAAAATATTGACCTTGGAAGCAATTGCATTAAATATGTACATTTATAAAAAAAACGAATTGTGTGCAAAATATCGGTACATACTAGGAAGACCGATATTGTGCGTGTTTTGTTTTTTGTTTTTTCAATTGCCTCCAAGGTTAGTTCTCGCAATTATCTGTATGTGTATAGCAACAATAAATTTCAGTTCTTTCAGTGTGTTGAATAAATTGCTTTAAAAAAATTGTGGATCAAGCGATTTTTTTATGAATGTGATTTAATTGCTGGTGTAAGTGCATTGCCTAATTGGATTATACGCGATTTTAGAGTGCTATATAGCGTCATCTTTGATTTGGATATTAGCAATGAATACTCCAATTTTGGTAAGTGAATTTTTAAGTAGATCTCAAGAAGTTGCTTATTTTGTATTCTAAATGTAGTAATAATTTAAAATTTCCATAGGAAGTACTTAAACGTAAATTACATATTAAAAAGAACAAGGCGTTAAAATGACGTTAAGAGCCTATTGGAGCCTATTTATAATAAAAACTATCGTAATAAGTGCGGCTTGTAGTCTGGCTGGTCTAGCGGTTAGTGCGCGCACCTTCGGTGCACAGTGTCATGAGTTCGAATCTCACCGTGGATCATGGTGTTTTTCGATCTCATGAGCTTGTGACGGACTATGATCTCACTCAGATGTTAAACGAGTACCCATATATGGGGATAAATAACACTGCTGAGCGTGATGCTGATCTCATTACCTCAACAAAAACAAAACCGATAAGATCTTGGAAATAGGATGTCACTCTGGGGCGGCGCATAAGGGTCCGTGTGACGGGGGAGGGGCCCACGAGATTTAGGGGCCCAAAAGCCACATGAAAGATTTCTCGAACCACAAAAACAGCACGACTGCGAAAAACAACATTCCGACGTAGATATTTTTTGTAGACAAGAAGAGATATACCTACACTTTTCGAAGTCAAAACAAATGCTGAATTTATTGTTCCTCTTCCACTAAGTACTTTAGATAAACAAATTTAATATAGTCTTAAAATCTTTGAAAGTTTATGAGACAATCAGGATCCTGAAATTTTCACCCAAAAAAATTGCTCCTGTCATGGCTGCGCTATTTGCTGTAACTGCAGCCACGGTTTGTAATCTGACCCACTCTTTTCCTTGCCAAGTACCATATGGGCTAAAAGATTCTTTAGGTCCCTCTGCAAATAAACTATCTTAAAACATTTTTGGTGATAATACCTTTTCTAAATTTTCGACGAAATTCCACTTTTCAATTCACTTAAGCATGAATTTGTTTGAATTTGTGATTTTGTTAATAAGTTATAGCAGATTGAAAGTGAAACCATTTACGTATGTCTTTTTTACAAAAGTACATTTTTCGTTTTGTGAGAAATTTTCAAAATTTTCTACACAATTCAATCCAAATTATGCCGTCATAAATTATATGTCATAAATTAATGACTTTTGAGCATAATTATTGGGTGGGTATTTTACATAATACACAAAGCTTCCTCGACGAATTTGGCTATACGCTTGTCGAACCTCTTCTAAGGAGGAGGAAATCAACGAGTAATATTTATACCCTTCGCTCATAGAGTGAAAGGGTATATTGTTTTTGTTACGCCGATATTATGTAACACCTCAAAGGAACCACCGGAGGTATGGCAAAGTATATATATAAATGATCAGGGTCGGTCCCTGAATCGAATAAGCCATGTCTGTCTGTCTGTCTGTCTGTCTGTCTGTCTGTCTGTCCGTGTGTCTGTCTGTTAGCACGATAACTCCCGAAATAATGAAGCTAGCGGTTTGAAATTTTGGTCAAATGTTTGTTTTGCTAAAATCTTGGACGGTGTTGAAAATGGGCCAAATCGGACCACGGGTTCCCCTACCTCCCTTACAAACTACCCCTCCTTGATATTTTAATTCGGCCATAACTTTCGGTAGAATATCGCTATCGACTTGAAATTTTGATCAATGTCTCATTCTGACATATACTTTGAGTTGATGGAAAGTGGATTAGGTCCGACTACCCCTACCCCTACTTCCCCTACAAAGTTATATTCAGTCATATCTTTTGATAGAATGTCACGAAAAACTTCAAATTAATATCAAATGGTAGCCGTTGGATGTCTTGACAAGGTAATAAAGATGTGTCAGGTCCGACCCATCTACCCCTCCCTCCCCAACAAAAAATATGAAATTGAATATTTTGGGTTTTGCGTGCCTTGCATGACTTGGGGAGTCGATTGGAGCATGTCCGTCTGTCTGTCTGTCTGTCTGTCTGTCTGTTGCGACGCGTTTTACTCGGCGGGTATTGAAGCTAGCAAGCTGAAATTCTGCACACGTGCTTCTTATTGTTGCAGGCTGTTTGTATGTTTGATTACCCAAATTGGATCACTGGGTCATGGGGCTGCCATACAAACCTAGCTCCCCAATTTGAGCTCTTCTAACAAAAACTTTTTTATTTGTGTACCAATTTCAACCAAATTCCACAAAAAAGTGTTTCTATACATAACACATAATGTTAATAATGGTTAAATGGATTTACCAGATGACCAGTGTTTGTATATGCCGGGATCGAAATTTTATTTTTTTTTTTTTTTTTTCATTGGATGTTTTTGTATTGCCTCCACTGGCGATCCTCGAAAAAAGAAACCAAGTCTTAGTTTTTTATAAGCGACCAATATATTTCGGACATAAGTCCATCATCAGGGTCTGATTTACATCTACAAAAAACATGACTTAATTAATAATAAATTGTGTGTGAATTTAGCATGAGATATACCTAAGATCTAATGTAATTTAAAGTTAACACCGTAAAAAGCTGACGTGAAACACAGAAACTTTTACAAGTAAGTTTCTTTGTTACTTGTAAAAGTTTCTGTGTTTCACGTCAGCTTTTTACGGTGTTAACTTTAAATTACATTAGATCTTAGGTATATCTCATGCTAAATTCACACACAATTTATTATTAATTAAGTCATGTTTTTTGTAGATGTAAATCAGACCCTGATGATGGACTTATGTCCGAAATATATTGGTCGCTTATAAAAAACTAAGACTTGGTTTCTTTTTTCGACGATCGCCAGTGGAGGCAATACAAAAACATCCAATGAGATAACACATAATATATGCAAGAATTGATCAAATCGGACCATGGGGTCATGGGGCTGCCATACAAACCAAACCCCCCATATTGGTTCTTCTAAGAAACATTTTTTTACACTAATTTCACAAAACCTTGAATTAATGTGTCTTTATCAAAGCAACTAAAAAGTTCAAAACGAATGGAATCGTACTGTGGGGTCATGCTCCGGCAACCCCAATAAAATTTTCCGAGTAAATATTTTTATTTGCCCACTTATTTCAACCAAGCCCTAAACTTTTGTCAAGACGGAAGAAAAAGAATGAGGAGGGGGATTAAATACAAGTCATAGGTACGCCCGAAAAAACTTTTAGCCCAAGCGAAGGGTATTTAAATTTCGGCCGCGCCCGAAATTAGCCTCGGCCCCGGGGGTTGGCGAGCGAAGCGAGCAGGGGGCGAAGCCCCCTAGTCAATATTTGCCGAAACACAGTGCAAAATATCGACGATATGTTGGGCATTATTCAGCATGCCACCCCTCCCCATGGGGTCAGATGCCCCCATTGGGTCTGATACCCCCCTCCCCCCAAAGAGGCAAAGATGTTTTCTATGCCCACGAGCGAAGGATCGGAAGACATAATACAATTGCAACGTGTGCAAACAGCCAATCTGCGAGGACCATCGAGGAAAAAGCTGTGAATAATGCTCTAAATATTGACTAACATAAGCTAAAGAATTTTGCTGTACTTATCTTTGCTAATTAGTATTAAATGCGTTTTGACTAATAACAACAAAATTTTGTAAAAATATTCGTTTTTATATTAATTTATTTGTATTAGTTCAAATTACCGTCAAATTTGACCAGACCTAATTTTTTCTTCCAGATACTAAAAGCTACTGTCCGAATTCCATTTTTTTATAAACTGCTTAATCAAAAGGCTTCACAGTTACTTCTAGTTCTAGTATCTCCTAAACGGTGATAGCTAGGGCCCTCAAAGTTTCAGCATAATGTAGGTATGGATGCCCTCTTCATCGACTTTTTCAAATCCCATTTTCGACAAATTTCACAGAAATTGAGAAAAGTGGCATTTTCAGCCCAAAAGAAGCGTTTTGGGGGTGGTTTATTGGCCAACCTTTAAACGGCTGTATCTCCTAAACGGTGATAGCTAGGGCCCTCAAAGTTTCAGCAAAATGTAGGTCTGGATGCCCTCTTGATCGACTTTTTCAAACCCCATTTTCGACAAATTTCACAGAAATTGAGAAAAGTCGCATTTTCAGCCCAAAAGAAGCGTTTTGGGGGTGGTTTATTGACCAGCCTTTAAACGGCTTAGGAGACTAAACGGTGATAGCTAGGGCCCTCAAAGTTTCAGCAAAATGTAGGTCTGGATGCCCTCTTCATCGACTTTTTCAAACCCCATTTTCGCCAAATCTCATAGAAATTGAGAAAAGTGGAATTTTGGCCCAAAAGGAGCGTTTTGGGGGTGGTTTATTGGCCAACCTTTAAACGGCTGTATCTCC
Source organism: Microchrysa polita (assembly GCA_949715475.1). Lineage (NCBI taxonomy): Eukaryota > Metazoa > Arthropoda > Insecta > Diptera > Stratiomyidae > Microchrysa > Microchrysa polita. The sequence continues at coordinate 12,961,674 of OX454418.1, read as the reverse complement.
TAAACGGTGATAGCTAGGGCCCTCAAAGTTTCAGCAAAATGTAGGTCTGGATGCCCTCTCCATCGACGTTTTCAAACCCCATTTTCGCCAAATTTCACAGAAATTGAGAAAAGTGGCATTTTCAGCCCAAAAGAAGCGTTTTGGGGGTGGTTTATTGGCCAACTTTTAAACGGCTGATTTGGCGAAAATGGGGTTTGAAAAAGTCGACGAAGAGGGCATCCAGACCTACATTTTGCTGAAACTTTGAGGGCCCTAGCTATCACCGTTTAGGAGATACAGCCGTTTAAAGGTTGGCCAATAAACCACCCCCAAAACGCTTCTTTTGGGCTGAAAATGCCACTTTTCTCAATTTCTGTGAAATTTGGCGGAAATGGGGTTTGAAAAAGTCGATGAAGAGGGCATCCATATCTACATTTTGCTGAAACTTTGAGGGCCCTAGCTATCACCGTTTAGGAGATACAGCCGTTTAAAGGTTGGCCAATAAACCACCCCCAAAACGCTCCTTTTGGGCCAAAATTCCACTTTTCTCAATTTCTATGAGATTTGGCGAAAATGGGGTTTGAAAAAGTCGATGAAGAGGGCATCCAGACCTACATTTTGCTGAAACTTTGAGGGCCCTAGCTATCACCGTTTAGGAGATACAGCCGTTTAAAAGTTGGCCAATAAACCACCCCCAAAACGCTTCTTTTGGGCTGAAAATGCCACTTTTCTCAATTTCTGTGAAATTTGGCGAAAATGGGGTTTGAAAAAGTCGATGAAGAGGGCATCCAGACCTACATTTTGCTGAAACTTTGAGGGCCCTAGCTATCACCGTTTAGGAGATACAGCCGTTTAAAGGTTGGCCGATAAACCACCCCCAAAACGCTCCTTTTGGGCCAAAATTCCACTTTTCTCAATTTCTATGAGATTTGGCGAAAATGGGGTTTGAAAAAGTCGATGAAGAGGGCATCCAGACCTACATTTTGCTGAAACTTTGAGGGCCCTAGCTATCACCGTTTAGGAGATACAGCCGTTTAAAGGTTGGCCAATAAACCACCCCCAAAACGCTTCTTTTGGGCTGAAAATGCCACTTTTCTCAATTTCTGTGAAATTTGGCGAAAATGGGGTTTGAAAAAGTCGATGAAGAGGGCATCCATACCTACATTTTGCTGAAACTTTGAGGGCCCTAGCTATCACCGTTTAGGAGATACAGCCGTTTAAATGTTGGCCATTAAACCACCCCCAAAACGCTCCTTTTGGGCCAAAATTCCATTTTTCTCAATTTCTATGAGATTTGCGAAAATGGGGTTTGAAAAAGTCGACGAAGAGGGCATCCAGACCTACATTTTGCTGAAACTTTGAGGGCCCTAGCTATCACCGTTTAGGAGATACAGCCGTTTAAAGGTTGGCCAATAAACCACCCCCAAAACGCTTCTTTTGGGCTGAAAATGCCACTTTTCTCAATTTCTGTGAAATTTGGCGGAAATGGGGTTTGAAAAAGTCGATGAAGAGGGCATCCATATCTACATTTTGCTGAAACTTTGAGGGCCCTAGCTATCACCGTTTAGGAGATACAGCCGTTTAAAGGTTGGCCAATAAACCATCCCCAAAACGCTCCTTTTGGGCCAAAATTCCACTTTTCTCAATTTCTATGAGATTTGGCGAAAATGGGGTTTGAAAAAGTCGATGAAGAGGGCATCCAGACCTACATTTTGCTGAAACTTTGAGGGCCCTAGCTATCACCGTTTAGGAGATACAGCCGTTTAAAGGTTGGCCAATAAACCACCCCCAAAACGCTTCTTTTGGGCTGAAAATGCCACTTTTCTCAATTTCTGTGAAATTTGGCGAAAATGGGGTTTGAAAACGTCGATGGAGAGGGCATCCAGACCTACATTTTGCTGAAACTTTGAGGGCCCTAGCTATCACCGTTTAGGAGATACAGCCGTTTAAAGGTTGGCCAATAAACCACCCCCAAAACGCTCCTTTTGGGCCAAAATTCCATTTTTCTCAATTTCTATGAGATTTGCGAAAATGGGGTTTGAAAAAGTCGATGAAGAGGGCATCCAGACCTACATTTTTGCTGAAACTTTGAGGGCCCTAGCTTTCACCGTTTAGGAGATACATCCGTTTAAAGGTTGGCCAATAAAACACCCCCAAAACGCTCCTTTGGGGCTGAAAATGCCACTTTTTTTCATTTCTGTGAAATTTGTCGAAAATGGGGTTTGAAAAAGTCGATGAAGAGGGCATCCAGACCTACATTTTGCTGAAACTTTGAGGGCCCTAGCTATCACCGTTTAGGAGATACAGCCGTTTAAAGGTTGGCCAATAAACCACCCCCAAAACGCTTCTTTTAGGCTGAAAGTGCTACTTTTCTCAATTTCTGTGAAATTTGGCGAAAATGGGGTTTGAAAAAGTCGATGAAGAGGGCATCCATACCTACATTTTGCTGAAACTTTGAGGGCCCTAGCTATCACCGTTTAGGAGATACAGCCGTTTAAAGGTTGGCCAATAAACCACCCCCAAAACGCTCCTTTTGATCCAAAATTCCACTTTTCTCAATTTCTATGAGATTTGGCGATTTGACCACATCAAGAGTAGCTACATCCGAGGCAGCTTGTCCATAGACCAACCAATCACCGAAAAGCTCGAAGACCGACGAATGGATTGGTATTGCCATGTTCAATGGCGTCCGCCTGAGAACCCCGCAAAGAAAGCGATATCAATGGAAATTCCACTTGATGGACCCAAGGCCAGAGGCAGACCGAAGAACACCTGGATGTGTCAAATGAAAAAGCAACAACAACGCATTGGTCTCGGCGATGACACGATCCAAGATAGAGCTGCCTGTAGAAATATGCTGAGAAATTATCGCCAAAACGGGCGATGTGCCTACACCGCAGGTCGAGCAACGCGGAACCATGGAGCGGTATAAAGAACGAGGCAAGGAAGAAGAAGAAGAGATTTGGCGAAAATGGGGTTTGAAAAAGTCGATGAAGAGGGCATCCAAACCTACATTTTGCTGAAACTTTGAGGGCCCTAGCTATCACCGTTTAGGAGATACAGCCGTTTAAAGGTTGGCCAATAAACCACCCCCAAAGCGCTCCTTTTGGGCTGAAAATGCCACTTTTCTCAATTTCTGTGAAATTTGGCGAAAATGGGGTTTGAAAAAGTCGATGAAGAGGGCATCCAGACCTACATTTTGCTGAAACTTTGAGGGCCCTAGCTATCACCGTTTAGGAGATACAGCCGTTTAAAGGTTGGCCAATAAACCACCCCCAAAGCGCTCCTTTTGGGCTGAAAATGCCACTTTTCTCAATTTCTGTGAAATTTGTCGAAAATGGGGTTTGAAAAAGTCGATGAAGAGGGCATCCAGACCTACATTTTGCTGAAACTTTGAGGGCCCTAGCTATCACCGTTTAGGAGATACAGCCGTTTAAAAGTTGGCCAATAAACCACCCCCAAAACGCTTCTTTTGGGCTGAAAATGCCACTATTCTCAATTCCTGTGAAATTTGTCGAAAATGGGGTTTGAAAAAGTCGATGAAGAGGGCATCCAGACCTACATTTTGCTGAAACTTTGAGGGCCCTAGCTATCACCGTTTAGGAGATACAGCCGTTTAAAGGTTGGCCAATAAACCACCCCCAAAACGCTCCTTTTGGGCTGAAAATGCCACTTTTCTCAATTTCTGTGAAATTTGTCGAAAATGGGGTTTGAAAAAGTCGATGAAGAGGGCATCCAGACCTACATTTTGCTGAAACTTTGAGGGCCCTAGCTATCACCGTTTAGGAGATACAGCCGTTTAAAAGTTGGCCAATAAACCACCCCCAAAACGCTTCTTTTGTGCTGAAAATGCCACTTTTCTCAATTTCTGTGAAATTTGGCGATAATGGGGTTTGAAAAAGTCGATGAAGAGGGCATCCATACCTACATTTTGCTGAAACTTTGAGGGCCCTAGCTATCACCGTTTAGGAGATACAGCCGTTTAAAGGTTGGCCAATAAACCACCCCCAAAACGCTCCTTTTGGGCTGAAAATGCCACTTTTCTCAATTTCTGTGAAATTTGTCGAAAATGGGGTTTGAAAAAGTCGATGAAGAGGGCATCCAGACCTACATTTTGCTGAAACTTTGAGGGCCCTAGCTATCACCGATTAGGAGATACAGCCGTTTAAAGGTTGGCCAATAAACCACCCCCAAAACACTCCTTTTGGGCTGAAAATGCCACTTTTCTCAATTTCTGTAAAATTTGTCGAAACTGGGGTTTGAAAAAGTCGATGAAGAGGGCATCCAGACCTACATTTTGCTGAAACTTTGAGGGCCCTAGCTATCACCGTTTAGGAGATACAGCCGGTTAAAGGTTGGCCAATAAACCACCCCCAAAACGCTCCTTTGGGGCTGAAAATGCCACTTTTTTCAATTTCTGTGAAATTTGGCGAAAATGGGGTTTGAAAAAATCGATGAAGAGGTCATCCAGACCTACATTTTGCTGAAACTTTCAGGGCCCTAGCTATCACCGTTTAGGAGATACAGCCGTTTAAAGGTTGGCCAATAAACCACCCCCAAAACGCTCCTTTTGGGCTGAAAATGCCACTTTTCTCAATTTCTGTGAAATTTGTCGAAAATGGGGTTTGAAAAAGTCGATGAAGAGGGCATCCAGACCTACATTTTGCTGAAACTTTGAGGGCCCTAGCTATCACCGTTTAGGAGATACAGCCGTTTAAAGGTTGGCCAATAAACCTCCCCCAAAACGCTTCTTTTGGGCTGAAAATGCCACTTTTCTCAATTTCTGTGAAATTTGGCGAAAATGGGGTTTGAAAAAGTCGATGAAGAGGGCATCCATACCTACATTTTGCTGAAACTTTGAGGGCCCTAGCTATCACCGTTTAGGAGATACAGCCGTTTAAAGGTTGGCCAATAAACCACCCCCAAAACGCTCCTTTTGGGCCAAAATTCCACTTTTCTCAATTTCTATGAGATTTGGCGAAAATGGGGTTTGAAAAAGTCGATGAAGAGGGCATCCAGACCTACATTTTGCTGAAACTTTGAGGGCCCTAGCTATCACCGTTTAGGAGATACAGCCGTTTAAAAGTTGGCCAATAAACCACCCCCAAAACGCTTCTTTTGGGCTGAAAATGCGACTTTTCTCAATTTCTGGGAAATTTGTCGAAAATGGGGTTTGAAAAAGTCGATGAAGAGGGCATCCAGACCTACATTTTGCTGAAACTTTGAGGGCCCTAGCTATCACCGTTTAGGAGATACAGCCGTTTAAAGGTTGGCCAATAAACCAACCCTCAAAACGCTCCTTTTGGGCTGAAAATGCCACTTTTCTCAATTTCTGTGAAATTTGTCGAAAATGGGGTTTGAAAAAGTCGATGAAGAGGGCATCGAGACCTACATTTTGCTGAAACTTTGAGGGCCCTAGCTATCACCGTTTAGGAGATACAGCCGTTTAAAGGTTGGCCAATAAACCACCCCCAAAACGCTTCTTTTGGGCTGAAAATGCCACATTTCTCAATTTCTGTGAAATTTGGCGATAATGGGGTTTGAAAAAGTCGATGAAGAGGGCATCCAGACCTACATTTTGCTGAAACTTTGAGGGCCCTAGCTATCACCGTTTAGGAGACACAGCCGTTTAAAAGTTGGCCAATAAACCACCCCCAAAACGCTTCTTTTGGGCTGAAAATGTCACTTTTCTCAATTTCTGTGAAATTTGGCGAAAATGGGGTTTGAAAAATTCGATGAAGAGGTCATCCAGACCTACATTTTGCTGAAACTTTGAGGGCCCTAGCTATCACCGTTTAGGAGATACAGCCGTTTAAATAAATTGGCCAATAAACCACCCCCAAAACGCTCCTTTTGGGCTGAAAATGCCACTTTTCTCAATTTCTGTGAAATTTGTCGAAAATGGAGTTTGAAAAAGTCGATGAAGAGGGCATCCAGACCTACATTTTGCTGAAACTTTGAGGGCCCTAGCTATCACCGTTTAGGAGATACAGCCGTTTAAAAGTTGGCCAATAAATCACCCCCAAAACGCTTCTTTTGGGCTGAAAATGCCACTTTTCTCAATTTCTGTGAAATTTGGCGATAATGGGGTTTGAAAAAGTCGATGAAGAGGGCATCCATACCTACATTTTGCTGAAACTTTGAGGGCCCTTGCTATCACCGTTTAGGAGATACAGCCGTTTAAAGGTTGGCCAATAAACCACCCCCAAAACGCTCCTTTTGGGCCACAATTCCACTTTTCTCAATTTCTATGAGATTTGGCGAAAATGGGGTTTGAAAAAGTCGATGAAGAGGGCATCCAGGCTGCTGAAATTTTGAGGGTCCTAGCTATCACCGTTTAGGAGATACAGCCGTTTAAAAGTTGGCCAATAAACCACCCCCAAAACGCTTCTTTTGGGCTGAAAATGCCACTTTTCTCAATTTCTGTGAAATTTGGCGATAATGGGGTTTGAAAAAGTCCATGAAGAGGGCATCCAGACCTACATTTTGCTGAAACTTTGAGGGCCCTAGCTATCACCGTTTAGGAGATACAGCCGTTTAAAGGTTGGCCAATAAACCACCCCCAAAACGGTCCTTTTGGGCTGAAAATGCAACTTTTCTCAATTTCTGTGAAATTTGTCGAAAATGGGATTTGAAAAAGTCGATGAAGAGGGCATCTCCTAAACGGTGATAGCTAGGGCCCTCGAAGTTTCAGCAAAATGTAGGTCTGGATGCCCTCTTCATCGACTTTTTCAAACCCCATTTTTGCCAAATCTCATAGAAATTGAGAAAAGTGGAATTTTGGCCCAAAAGGAGCGTTTGGGGGGTGGTTTATTGGCCAACCTTGAAACGGCTGTATCTCCTAAACGGTGATAGCTAGGGCCCTCAAAGTTTCAGCAAAATGTAGGCCTGGATGCCCTCTTCATCGACTTTTTCAAACCCCATTTTCGCCAAATCTCATAGAAATTGAGAAAAGTGGAATTTTGGTCCAAAAGGAGCGTTTTGGGGGTGGTTTATTGGCCAACCTTTAAACGGCTGTATCTCCTAAACGGTGATAGCTAGGGCCCTCAAAGTTTCAGCAAAATGTAGGTCTGGATGCCCTCTTCATCGACTTTTTCAAACCCCATTTTCGACAAATTTCACAGTAATTGAGAAAAGTGGCATTTTCAGCCCAAAAGGAGCGTTTTGGGGGTGGTTTATTGGCCAACCTTTAAACGGCTGTATCTCCTAAACGGTGATAGCTAGGGCCCTCAAAGTTTCAGCAAAATGTAGGTCTGGATGCCCTCTTCATCGACTTTTTCAAACCCCATTTTCGCCAAATCTCATAGAAATTGAGAAAAGTGGAATTTTGGCCCAAAAGGAGCGTTTTGGGGGTGGTTTATTAGCCAACCTTTAAACGGCTGTATCTCCTAAACGGTGATAGCTAGGGCCCTCAAAGTTTCAACAAAATGTAGGTCTGGATGCCCTCTTCATCGACTTTTTCAAACCCCATTTTCGACAAATTTCACAGAAATTGAGAAAAGTGGCATTTTCAGCCCAAAAGAAGCGTTTTGGGGGTGGTTTATTGGCCAACTTTTAAACGGCTGTATCTCCTAAACGGTGATAGCTAGGGCCCTCAAAGTTTCAGCAAAATGTAGGTCTGGATGCCCTCTTCATCGACTTTCTTAAAACTCCATTATCGCCAAATTTCACAGAAATTGAGAAAAGTGGCATTTTCAGGCCAAAAGAAGCGTTTTGGGGGTGGTTTATTGGCCAACTTTTAAACGGCTGTATCTCCTAAACGGTGATAGCTAGGGCCCTCAAAGTTTCAGCAAAATGTGGGTCTGGATGCCCTCTTCATCGACTTTTTCAAACCCCATTTTCGCCAAATCTCATAGAAATTGAGAAAAGGGGAATTTTGGCCCAAAAGGAGCGTTTTGGGGGTGGTTTATTGGCCAACCTTTATACGGCTGTATCTCCTAAACGGTGATAGCTAGGGCCCTCAAAGTTTCAGCAAAATGTAGGTCTGGATGCCCTCTTCATCGACTTTTTCAAACCCCATTTTCGCCAAATCTCATAGAAATTGAGAAAAGTGGAATTTTGGCCCAAAAGGAGCGTTTTGGGGGTGGTTTATTAGCCAACCTTTAAACGGCTGTATCTCCTAAACGGTGATAGCTAGGGCCCTCAAAGTTTCAACAAAATGTAGGTCTGGATGCCCTCTTCATCGACTTTCTTAAAACTCCATTATCGCCAAATTTCACAGAAATTGAGAAAAGTGGCATTTTCAGGCCAAAAGAAGCGTTTTGGGGGTGGTTTATTGGCCAACTTTTAAACGGCTGTATCTCCTAAACGGTGATAGCTAGGGCCCTCAAAGTTTCAGCAAAATGTGGGTCTGGATGCCCTCTTCATCGACTTTTCAAACCCCATTTTCGCCAAATCTCATAGAAATTGAGAAAAGTGGAATTTTGGCCCAAAAGGAGCGTTTTGGGGGTGGTTTATTAGCCAACCTTTAAACGGCTGTATCTCCTAAACGGTGATAGCTAGGGCCCTCAAAGTTTCAACAAAATGTAGGTCTGGATGCCCTCTTCATCGACTTTTTCAAACCCCATTTTCGACAAATTTCACAGAAATTGAGAAAAGGGGCATTTTCAGCCCAAAAGAAGCGTTTTGGGGGTGGTTTATTGGCCAACTTTTAAACGGCTGTATCTCCTAAACGGTGATAGCTAGGGCCCTCAAAGTTTCAGCAAAATGTAGGTCTGGATGCCCTCTTCATCGACTTTCTTAAAACTCCATTATCGCCAAATTTCACAGAAATTGAGAAAAGTGGCATTTTCAGGCCAAAAGAAGCGTTTTGGGGGTGGTTTATTGGCCAACTTTTAAACGGCTGTATCTCCTAAACGGTGATAGCTAGGGCCCTCAAAGTTTCAGCAAAATGTGGGTCTGGATGCCCTCTTCATCGACTTTTCAAACCCCATTTTCGCCAAATCTCATAGAAATTGAGAAAAGGGGAATTTTGGCCCAAAAGGAGCGTTTTGGGGGTGGTTTATTGGCCAACCTTTATACGGCTGTATCTCCTAAACGGTGATAGCTAGGGCCCTCAAAGTTTCAGCAAAATGTAGGTCTGGATGCCCTCTTCATCGACTTTTTCAAACCCCATTTTCGCCAAATCTCATAGAAATTGAGAAAAGTGGAATGTTGGTCCAAAAGGAGCGTTTTGGGGGTGGTTTATTGGCCAACTTTTAAACGGCTGTATCTCCTAAACGGTGATAGCTAGGGCCCTCAAAGTTTCAGCAAAATGTAGTTCTGGATGCCCTCTTCATCGGCTTTTTCAAACCCCATTTTCGACAAATTTCACATAAATTGAGAAAAGTGGCATTTTCAGCCCAAAAGAAGCGTTTTGGGGGTGGTTTATTGGCCAACTTTTAAACGGCTGTATCTCCTAAACGGTGATAGCTAGGGCCCTCAAAGTTTCAGCAAAATGTAGGTCTGGATGCCCTCTTCATCGACTTTTTCAAACCCCATTTTCGACAAATTTCACATAAATTGAGAAAAGTGGCATTTTCAGCCCAAAAGAAGCGTTTTGGGGTGGTTTATTGGCCAACTTTTAAACGGCTGTATCTCCTAAACGGTGATAGCTAGGGCCCTCAAAGTTTCAGCAAAATGTAGGTCTGGATGCCCTCTTCATCGACTTTTTCAAACCCCATTTTCGCCAAATCTCATAGAAATTGTGAAAAGTGGAATTTTGGTCCAAAAGGAGCGTTTTGGGGGTGGTTTATTGGCCAAATTTTAAACGGCTGTATCTCCTAAAGGGTGATAGCTAGGGCCCTCAAAATTTCAGCAAAATGTAGGCCTGGATGCCCTCTTCATCGACTTTTTCAAACCCCATTTTCGCCAAATTTCACAGAAATTGAGAAAAGTGGCATTTTCAGGCCAAAAGAAGCGTTTTGGGGGTGGTTTATTGGCCAACTTTTAAACGGCTGTATCTCCTAAACGGTGATAGCTAGGGCCCTCAAAGTTTCAGCAAAATGTGGGTCTGGATGCCCTCTTCATCGACTTTTTCAAACCCCATTTTCGCCAAATCTCATAGAAATTGAGAAAAGTGGAGTTTTGGCCCAAAAGGAGCGTTTTGGGGGTGGTTTATTGGCCAACCTTTAAACGGCTGTATCTCCTAAACGGTGATAGCTAGGGCCCTCAAAGTTTCAGGAAAATGTAGGTCTGGATGACCTCTTCAGCGACTTTTTCAAACCCCATTTTCGCCAAATCTCATAGAAATTGAGAAAAGTGGAATTTTGGCCCAAAAAGAGCGTTTTGGGGGTGGTTTATTGGCCAACTTTCAAACGGCTGTATCTCCTAAACGGTGATAGCTAGGGCCCTCAAAGTTTCAACAAAATGTAGGTCTGGATGCCCTCTTCATCGACTTTTTCAAACCCCATTTTCGCCAAATCTCATAGAAATTGAGAAAAGTGGAATTTTGGCCCAAAACGAGCGTTTTGGGAGTGGTTTATTGGCCAACCTTTAAACGGCTGTATCTCCTAAACGGTGATAGCTAGGGCCCTCATAGTTTCAGCAAAATGTAGGTCTGGATGCCAAAAAATCAAAAACTTAAGTTTTAGAGCGGCGCTGGTAATTTACTATGGTTAAATATCACCAACACCTATAGAAGTCAATGCTGAGCTGCGTGAGCGTCTTTATTTTAAAATAAAAAAAAAATATTTTAAGTAGTAGTTAAGACGTTCTTAGTTTTAGTGGAAACACTCTACCGTCAAAATAATGTTTCAAAAGAGTTGGTTTAAAGTGTGGATCGACCTTTTTAGTTAATCAATCAATTGACTGACAAAATATGAGCTTGTATGGGAAATGACTGTGACTGTTGACTGAAAAGTGTGGACCGTCAAAAGGGTTTTCGATTGATTTCACTCTGCTTTTTTCTCAGTGTAGGGGGGCCCACTCAAAAAGTTGGCGGGAGTGCCCCGAGTGAAGTTGTTCCGCCACTGATGTCACTAACACATCCTGCGGCCTTAGTCCAATGTTGGGTTATCGCGCCTGTTATTTTTTTTAATAAGTGCGGTTTAGCATTTACATATTTGCTGGATGATATCCGTCCCATGCAGGAATCATTGCTTACCCTAGTAGCTAGTACTGACATCGAGAGTGAAATTTTTGTCCGCTGCGATTTTTTCAATGAACATGTATTCTTACTGTCGTGGGAAATGTTGGGGAATTCCATAAGCTATAATCTGAAAACAGTTCCATAAATTTTCTCGCCCGAAGAGAATTATGAAACCGGTCTCGGATTGTAGCTTATGGAATTCCCCACCGATTGTGACATATTCCACGACAGTAAGTATGCATTTTTAATGATAAAATCGCAGCGGGAAGAATTTCACTTTCGATCTAAAATCAGCCCTTTTGTATGAAATTTTCCATGTTGAAAATAAAATCGACCTTTCATTAATAACACCGGGGCACCGCTTAGGCGGTTCGTGACAATGGGTGCTTTCAGATTGTAAGACGAAACCGGACGGGTAAACTTGCACGACAAGAACAATCGTTCTTACAATGTGAAATGCACAATGCTTGTCTGCTGGCCACTACAAAAGCTCTCACCGTCCGTTTGTTTGTGCTCCTGAGAGTTCTAATACCAAAAATTTGTTTATCCGAAAAGTATTTAATGAGATATTTTTGAAGTTTGCTCACTTTGACTGTGACTCACCGTAAATTTAAGATAAGGCAAATTTCAAATATAAAACTATAAATTATCGATAGAATGGATAATTTTTTCATGATTTGAGTATAAATTTTGTCCACCAAGGTGTAAATTAGTGCATTTCGAAAATTCGGACAATTCGATAATCCGGATAGGGTTCGGTCCCTATCAATCTGGGATATCGGGGCTCTACCGTATTTATTAACTTATTTTTGTTTCTGGATATTATAGGAAGTTGGAACTAAATTTATTTATTCGAAATTAGTGCATTAATCAAATAAATCAACAAAAGCATCTGAGCTCAATGATGTTGGGCTTTCTGTGAGTAAAGCCTGGGATATAAATATGTAATTGAAATATTCCAACCTAAATATTCTTAAAATAACCCCCGAAAAAAAATGTTGTAGTATGATGTTATGGAAAAACTATGTGTACATATTTGCAAAAGATAGGCCGGATCACACGTAAAGGTTCGACTGAATCATGCTCGCCGTGATCTCAAATTGTTGTTTTCATTTTGAACATTTTCTCAATTTTTCTTTACACCTATATCTTCTCTCTATTTAAAAGCCAACAGATGAATTCAGTGGCGTGCACTATGAAAAAAAAATAATTTTAAATTATCATCTCTTATTAATGCATTAATGTGCAGTTCAGGTTAGGTTAGGTATAGGGGTCGCTAAGTGATCAGACACTTAGCGCATTTAGACCAGAAATAGGTCCATTGTGATACCACCGATTGAAACGTCCTTACAGTTGACACCTTGACCCTGAACCAGCCCGTGTTGGCAATATATTTGTTCAGCAATAGTGGGCATCACGCAGATCATCTGTATCGTAAAAATACATTGAGCTACGTTTCTCGGCCAGGGCCGGGCAATGACTGAGAAAATGATGTACACTTTCTTCTTCTTCTTCGTCATCGCAACTGCGATAGAAGTCGTTATGGGGAATTTTGAGCCTCCTGGCGTTCTCCCCGATAGGCCAGTGTCCTGTTATGGTCCCAACAACCTTGCCGATATGCTTCCTGTCTATTGACAATAGAATAATAGACCTGGCTGCGTCAAGTCGTGGCCAAATCAATCTTGTTGTAGTACATGTAGTACCGCTAGACCATCTTGCATTAGCTCTGTGCATTGCGGTTTTTTGTATTGCCAGTTTACAAGAAGCGATTGGGGCTTTCAGCTTGTTTCGGGCGGCGTATAAGGTTATAGAAGTCGCATTACGAGCGAGACGTTCCGCATTAAAGTTCCCTTCAAAACCACTGTGACTGGGTATCCAGCAGAGAACGATGTTGAAAAATTGATCTATCACTCTTAGAGAACGAGTGCAGAGCTGTATCCACAGATTTTCCCTTCCAGTAAGCATGTTGAGCCGTTGAAAGGATGTGGTGGGACAATATAGTTCGAACATGATTATCAACGAGTCGCTCCAGTAGCTTAAAGGTACGTTGTCCTCGACGCGGCCGCACGACAGCGACTCGCTCATTCCATATAAAAACTCGTTTCTCTCTCATTTTAAAAACGAGTTTTTATATGGAATGAGCGAGTCGCTGTCGTGCAGTCGTGTCGAGGAAAATGTACCTTAAGCATAGTTGAAGTGAGACTAATTGGCCTAAGATCGTTAGGTCGTGCGTTTGAGCTTCTGTCTGTCTTCGGAATAAACGTGAATCGCACCTGTCTCCATATGCGGGGAATATATATTAGACCAAGGCAGGCTGTAAGTATGTTTTCTATCCATGGATCTATCTATCTATCTCTAAGCATTGCTGCAAGTCCGCAGGAATGATTCCATCAGCTCCAGTCGTTTTAAAGGGCTCAAAACTAGAAATAATATCTTCTCGCGAGATAGAATAGATTCACTGTCACACGGCATTGTGATACTCGAGGGATCTTCAGGTGGGGATGTTACCGAACTTCCCGGGAAATTAGCGTCCAGCAAACACTCAATAGTTTCGTGGACGTCCACGATCTGTCTTCCCTTTGAAGGAAGCTGGGCATAGATGGATTTGATGCTATCATTTTCCTAAATCTAGAGGTCTCGGTGGTCCCTTCGATACTTTGACAGAAGTTTTTCCATGCATTGCGTTTAGCTGAACTTACCTCTTTTTTGAAAGAATTGAGATGTTTTTTATAGGAGGTCCAGTCTGACACCATCCTCGAAGTTTTGGCTTTGTTATAGCTTCTCCTGCACACGACTCTTAGCTCGGAGATCTTGCTACCCCACCAGAATGGTTTTCGCTTGCCAGGAAAAGAAGTTACAGGACACGATTCAGATACAGCTGCTCTCATAGCTGCCGTAAAAGTATTTACCATTTCATCCAGCTGTTGTTCATTGTCTGGCAGGTTAGGTAGGGATGGTAACTCTTCAACGAGGTCAGTTCGAAACCTAGACCAGTCGGTCCTTCTGTGATTCACTGTGTGCGGGATCGCGTCCGGGTGCTCTGCTAGGCTAAATTGTAGATACCGGTGATTCGAGAAAGAGTTCTCTGACGAGACTCTCCAGTCTTTGATTAAAAGAATTACATCCTCTGATGCTAAAGTGATGTCCAAAACCTCTTGTCGGTTTTTAGTAATAAAAGTAGGCTCACAACCTACATTGCAAACTAGAAGATTGGTACCCAAGAGGTACTCGAGAGGCACTTCACCTCGCTCATTTGTGTCCGTACTACCCCAGACTATATGATGTGCGTTAGAGTCACACCCGAGGATTACGCTAGTATTTGAAGCCTTTGCTGCCGCAATAGCTTCTTTTAAATTGAGAGAAGGTAGAGTACAATCATAAGCCATATATACCAAGGCAGCCCAGTATACCTTACCTTGTAGCTCCAGGCAGACTAAAGCAAAATCTTTATCACTATAATTAGGCAACAGAAAAGCCTTGATGGCTTTTCTAACAAGAACACAGGACCGCGGTGTACCCTGTCCTGAAACGTAAAAATAGTAAATTCGGAATACCTTAGACCCTTGATCAGATCTTGTGCCACTAAGGGTTCCTGCATAAAAACGATATCGTCTTTACTCTGGGATAAAGATGCATGAGAGCAGCTGACGCTGCTCTTGAATCGTGCAAATTGATCTGTAGACCATTATGTCCTCTCCACCACCGTGACATTCTCCTCATCCGTTCCGGATTCGTCAGATTCCATAAATGGTTGCACATTTGTATGATGCGCAAGATTTGGTCCTTATCGGACACCAAGGGAGGAAGCCAAACACGGGCTTCGTGTCGAGACGGGATATCCTCTTTCGATATGACCTCTAATTTGGAACTAGGCCAAATTTCCCCTGCCATGGTGATGGCAAATTTAAACATAGAGATTGATCTCATGTCCGCGAACTTCATTAGTTTCACATGACACTCCATCTTCACAAACTGGAGGCGGCCCTGGAAAGGCCTCCATGACAGATTGAAAGTTTATGGTGAGGAAGCCCTCGACCATAACCCGTCTTTCTACAGACAAGCCGCAATCGGCGTCATTGCGGTCGACGATAGCCATCTCTATCCAACTCCTTGCCGCTTCTGCGTATGAGTGAGCCGGATTTATCTTGGCGACTTTTAATCTTTTTTTACCCTCGACCAGATCTTCCGACGAGCGCTGTCGTTTGACGATCTGCTTATCCTTGGGAAGACTGGCAATCACACCAAGAGCCCACGTGAGCAATTCTTTCTGCTTCTCGGTCCTCTGCGACTCTTCGATATTAAGGATAAAGTCGCGGACACGAAAAGCATACTTAATCGCTCGCGCGTCACTCTTTGATGGTGCGACGTTCTTTCGATTGGGTCCAGGCTTCACCAAAACCCTGGACTTAGAAACGGCTTCAAGTGAGAAAGCTCTTGACGAGGCTTCCTTCGTAGGGCGAGGACCCAGTGGATGGAACTGCTCATGGAAGTGCTAATAACCACGCTGGGGCCTGCAATGGGAGTGAAAGCCCTTGACGGGTCTTCCTTTCGACCACTGCCAGATGTCGAAGCTCTTGACGAGGCTTCTTGGCAGCTTGTGGCCGTACCAGATGAGGAAGCCCTTGACGGGTCTTCCTTATGAATACACTCTGCAGTCGAAACTCTTGACGAGGCTGTGAAGTTTAAATATTTAATTAGCGCTGCGGACAATTTCGAAGTTTGTATAGACAAATTTTTATATTACACCAATTCCAGAGATTTTTTTGTCAGTATTTTGCCTTATATTTTTCTTGGCAGGATTATTTCAATTTAATGTATAAAATGCAAATCAAGATTATGATGTTTTTGGAATTTGACAAGGGAATAACTACCGGAAATGGGCAAGACTTATTGATTCTTTTGAAGTCCACGGCAGAGGGAGATCGGCAGCATTAGCGAGTGTCTGCATTTGCCCCGGCATCGAAGTGCTGTGCGCTGATTGCAATCAAAGATCAGGCATGCCATTTTTTCCTGCTATCCACCAAGCCCTATTGCACGTTAGCGCCATTCATTGGTTCAATGACTCGCACACACATTTTTTTCTCATATCGATATAAAGTCAACCACAAAGCACCAGTATGTGACCATATAATAATTTCACTTTTCAACACGCCTAAACTTTCTCATATTCTCATGTGTTGTTTTTACTCGTGCCGAAATGAATTTACCAAACAACTTGATTAATATCTTGAGTCCCGTGCACATGCATTCGTATCGCCAAGTTCGTAGACCAAATAGAGTTCCTTTGGTGCAACTGGTCCATTTCGCGAAACTATAAGCTTCACTCGATTCCTATATCACCAGTGGGTATCATGCGGCCATATGTGATGGAAGTTGAACCGTTGATTTCGTTGAACGTATGGTCCCCCAGCATGTGGGCTAGGAAAAACATTTTTTTTTCCTGCACATACTAACTGATATTATCTTGAATGTTATTGGTTGTTTTGCTTTAGAAAAAAAAAATATGTACATATATATAATACGCCCTGACTGTATGTACCTGTTGGCCCAGTTATTGAATTACATATGCCTCGCAATATGCTTACCTCATCGATTGTTTTAATAGCTATGGGCACCAATTTTGTTATTATATTTAAGCTGGTCTGGTCATAGGTCATCGGCGTTCGCGTAGTTGAAATTTATATTGAAATGCGGGCTCGACATATGTATCGCTCTAAATATGGAAAATGTTCATTAGAAAAATTGCTGAAATTGGTTACCTGCCAGTGATTAATAATTACATGTTATGAACGACGACACAACAGGCTGATTGAATATCCAACGCAATTCCATCACCCACAAATGATTGTTATATTCTCGTAAGTCTAACGACCTTGCTTCTTTGAAATGATATTCAATTAATCAAGAAGATATTCAATTAGTCAAGAAGCAACCGTAGACATGACTTCGCCATAGTGGGTTAGTTTCATTGCAAGGAGTCTTATTGAAGAGGTTGCAGCGCTGTTCATTGAAGTTGCTATTGATTCGCCAACAATTAGTTACCAGTTTTGGTGGTGGTGTTTTTTTGTAATTATTTTCGAAGAATTAAAGTTATGGCAAGAGGAATGCTATAAATGCTGTTGAATATGTATACTTCAACAGCAGTTATATAGCTGAATATTAAATATTAATAATTAAAATATTATTTTTCTACATCCCTATTAGAATTATCATATCTGTTCTGGTTTGGCTACTCATTCTACTCTACCTAAAGATCGAATCTCAGGCTTTTTATTAAGCATGTCGACAAAGCTTGATTTTTTTTTGTTCCCTGTCCTGTCAAAGTTCGTAGGAACTTCCTAACAAACAAAACACCCACATCTTTCTCAAGCTGCAATTATCTTATTCAAAGTTGTCGTAATTGATTGCATCGCGATACTATGGCACGCTAAAAAAAATATGACGAAAACTTTATGAATAGCCTACGGGTGTTTTAATTCAATCTTGTAGGCGGGCGCATTTACTTAGATATGGTGGCACACGTTCACCACCGGAACCACGACTAAGCCATGCATAGATGTGCAAAAAAATTGCGCACCCAGTTGTGAGTGTTTATACAGATATGTATGTATTGCTCCTGAAGCAGACACTATTTGGTAACTGAAACTGAACTCTAAATCTTAAGCCGGCAAAAACTAATGGCAACGATGTTTCTTGTGGTGAATTTACGATTTGTTATGGAGCGTTAGAGGATATATAACGCGATCAGATCAGCAAACTGTCATAGCCTTTCTATGCTATTTTCGTGGCGTGGATTCAACGTGGCGATTCACACAAATGGAGGAGTGCATACATAGCATGCTTGGTTTGACTGAAATGCAACTAACACATCACATGCGGTCATGTGGGCTGCAATACAGTTGGCTTTCGGCGCTGTTTAGTTTAGTAAATGGATTTGATTTGATAGTTGGCGGTTAACATATTGTGTCTATATGTGCAATTGCACATTTTAGCAAACTATGACAGTGAAAAAAGATTCAGTTTCACTTTCATATGCAAACATGTCGTTGTCGTCTACCGTCTGTGTTGGTGACATGACATGTTAGTTTGCGTGGGTAATTGCAATTTACCGGGCAATGGAGGAGTCGCGTCAGACATAGACACAATGTATGGATGAATGATCTCGATGTTGCAATATGTGACGCTTTTTTCAAGTTTTTGTTTGATTTGAAATAAAAGTCGATGACTCAGTGTCAGTTATGTTATGACAAACAGTTCACAGCAAGTCAGCTGTCAACCTATAAAGGTTGTAGGGTCGAATGTTGTATACTACAGCCTACAAAGATTGCTCGCATTGTATTTATTAAGCATACCAGTAACTCCCGTTTGGATGCAGTTTTTCAGTAGCGGATTTATGGGGGCATGAGGGAAGTTTTGCCCCTAAGCGCATCAAATCATTATTGGTTTCATATTTGAAAAAATTAAAACATAAAATACAAAGGTACAACTCCACAAACTCATCATGACTAGAAGCAAGTTAAATTAACACTCAGTACAAAACAAAAGAAAGCCTTAACCTCAACTTGCTGCTATTTATCATAAGATTGAGAAAATGCGCCATAATATAATGTAGGATCATGTTCGCCGGCATTCTCCATGTACGCAAAAACAAAATCATTTCTAGAGAGTCAGAGAGAGAGAGAGAGAAATACAGTTCGCCAAATAAAAAAGACGTTCAAAGTTTGAAACTTAATGGTCAGTAGTCATTGGATTAAATTACTGGAACAACCAAAAGAAGTATGGAGACAATTTCTTGGCAACTGATGTATTGGAGACTATGGAATAATGTGATGAGGACATGTATTCGAGCACAGTTATTCCACAACCACATACTATAAACAAAAAGGATACTTCAAACTAGAGATGAGCATCGAAAGAAAAACATCGATGGTAACCATCGAAAAAACATCGAGACGAAACCATCGATTGTAAGAAAACATCGATGTTTTGGGTTTTTTGAGTACTCAAAAAAAAATCATCACTTTAATGTAAAAAATTAAGCTGATTATGGTTTTCATTCAATGCCTCCCCCACCCATCAGAATATAACTCTTCTCCTTGAGTTTTTTGCAACGCCAACAAGTCGGTGGATTTTGCACGCTTAAAAAAATCGCCGACGATTATTTGAGTTACATTTGCTTAAGGCATCCTTTTTTGTGGAAGAAAACGTTAAGCCTTTTCGTGAAATTGTTTTGTTCCGAAATTCGGTCCATTTTTTTAGTATTAGCCGAACTTGCTAGCTATCTGATGGCACGTTTCACTATAACTCGCGTTCGCATCCTTCAGGTTATTGGAAAAAACATCTTGGGCTGATATTTATTTGAGGGACGAAATTCTAAAGCCCCGAAATCGTAAATTTGATGAGGAAATCACATGAACGTGAAATGTTGTAAATATGGCCATTTCAGCCCAAAAGTACAGAATTTTTCCCTTTTCGCCTATTTAGCTTTACTGGTACATGCGTTTGTTTCACACCTCATCACAGAACCAATTTTTGTCTATTTTGAGCCTTTCTCTTTGACCGGACGTGATGTAACTCAGACTAAGAATTTTCGCTCCCAAGGTTGTTTTGGGCTTCCTCTGGATGTTTATGACCGGTACCACAATGTTTGGATTAGCTGTCCAAAATTTGACGGAAATTAATTCACAAATAATGTTGGCGTTTTAACTTCTTATCTAAGATTCTCAATTTATTTGAAGAGCATTTTCAAAAGATGTAATTTCTATAGGACGTAATCCCTAGGAAGCTACTTAGTTAGATTAATAGTCACATCTTAAATGAAGCATTCTGAGATTAAATTACAAAAATACATAGGTTTCAATACGCGTATTAAATTTTTTTATTCTGCGGCCCGCTTAAACCTTAGGACACTGATATTTGGCCCAGACCAAAGGTTGAAACTATTCCAGGGCGAAACCACATTTGGAAATTGTGCCCTACCGGGCCTATAAAGAAAGACACTCCTTTTTGTGTGTACAGTGTTCACGATAGATGGATTGCATGTTGTATGTTACGATGGATTCACATTTTTTTCTGATTGGGCTCTTGAAGGTATTTGCATACACTTATAAAGACAAAGTTGAGTTATAAAAAAAAATATGTTGAGGAAGAAAACATCGATAGTTGAAAACCATCGATGGTGAAAAACATCGACCATCGAAACGTAAACCATCGATGGTGAAAAAACATCGACGCAAAACCATCGATGGTAAAAACATCGACCATCGGACCAAAAACATCGATGTTTTCGAAACATCGATGTTCGATGCTCATCCCTACTTCAAACCCAAATAATTTCACAAAGAGTTTCCTTCTACGAGTATTTCAAACCGTTATTTCTCTATAAAGGAAAAACTAAATTTCGGGTCCGTCATAACTATAGCCGCACTTGGAATTATTATAGCAAAAACTGATTAAAAAGCAGAGATTGAGGAAATTTTTGATGGGAGAGATCCTTTTCTAATAAAATAGACTCTGAGAGATTGTTTTGTTTATGTTTTCACGGTTTGGGGCTTCTTAGCATCGTTAACCGCAGCTTTTACATAGAAATCTCTCTGAACTCGTGCTTAGCAACCCATGCCCTGCGTTAGTACAGAGTGGCTATGTGATCAGCTGATCACACAACCCATATGTGTTTGACTCCAAATTTATTACACTACACTCCACAAAATAATTCAAACGTCAAAATATTGTCGATGCAATTATTAACCCTTCTGTCGCCGCCTACGAGCTATTATGCCTAAGGTGTAGCTGAATTTTCTGTGAAATCAATCTTATTTTTTGAAGAGGTCTATTTTTGATTCTAGAAACAGTTTACATACTATAACTTACGATGATGCGCCGTTTTTTCATTTCTTTAGACATAGTTTGCATTTCGCTGAACGTTTGGTCGCATTTGTGGCCATCGGTTCCTTTGAAATAAATAATGGAAAGGAGTGGAAAATATTGTTGAACGATATTTTTCATCAAGATATAGTACCAATGGTCTGTCTAGGTATACATATGTGCCAACCGAAGGGCTAATTATTACGTTGGCATTTTAAGAGAGTAATAAATATTACGGGGATATTATATTCTCAATTGTAAACAAAAATTAGACATTTGAATAAAATTTTTGTTTAGATGTGTGAACTGCGATAGTGTGAAAACGGTGCCATTTTTATTTTCTGATGCCCACTCTGGACTAACGCATGCACATGGGTTGCTATGCTTTCTCTAAGGTCAGGACAATCCTATGAAATTTTTCCTATGCTGGAAGTGACGAAATCAAGTGCGTTCTATTGATAGACTATCCAATCTAAAATACTTTTAATGCACACTTGCCGGATTTTCAATACAAATTTTTAACAGAGTTCCGTAATAGTGTTAAGCAGGGTTATGTTTTTAAAAGTTGATGTAACCACCTCTAATACAGTAAAAACTTCTCTGGAATATCCTAATGATAAACTGTTTTCGTTTTAAAACAGAAGACAAATAACGTATTTTGTAGCAAGAGATTGCATCATCTCTCGCCAATCATTGCACTTCAAGAATGTTCAAATACCACAAATGTTAGACAGGATATCTTTAGGAAACAAAATTACGTGAAATTCATAATTTTCATTTCAAAAAGTTTTCTATGTAAAAGAAACAGTTATCGATACTGAAAAGTCAATAAGCAAAAATCTTGAAAACCGTTATCACGATTTATTGAGAAATAAATAAAAAATCCTTTAGAGTAAATTTTATTTAGAAAGATTTTTCCCGTTATTAATTTTCTCAATTTCCGCTGTTTAATCAGTTACTGTCATACTGATTTCAAGTTCCGGCTATAGTTAGGACGGACCGGAAATTTAGATTTTCCTTTATAGAAGAATAACGGTATGAAATAAAAGGAAATTTTCTGTGGACTAATTTGTCTTTTTAATATCCCTTCACTTTATATTATGTAGAATAACTGTGCTCTGTTTCAATTTCCAAGTAGCAGTTAGTCTTATGGTGCGGCAGTGTATGTATAGGTGGATTCAGTGGCGTGCATCCCATAGAGGCATAAAAGCACTGCCTACCCTAACCGAAAAGTACGAAAATATTAATTATTAAAGCTCCTAACATTTTGCATCTGTATCTTACATAACACAAAAATTATTTCCATCACTGTGCGTACGTATACGGTGAACAAAAACACACACTATCTGTTTATCAAACACGGCGATTTTCTTCTCATCCAAGTCATCGTCGAGAAAATCAGAATAGGCATAATTCGGACTGCCTTTCAGATACGCACACAATGATACAACATTGAATGCGTTTGTTTTCAATGGAAAATTACACCTACTTCACGTAGGTGATGAGTGCGGCGAATTAGACTGAGAAATTACGTAGACACAAAAGTAGGCATGCTTTTCGCTTGATTTTATCTCGACTCGTTCGACCGCGGCGAAAATGTGTTGTCCATTCCGCTTTGTTATCATATTCGTAATTATAAATTGGTGCATGATGGAAATAAAGTAGCATTAAAATTTGCACAGATGCTTCAATGCTAATAATAATCAGCGTTTTTATGGGGTGGATGAGATTATACTCTTGTCGTAATAAATGATCGAAATGTTTCTTTAGTGCAGTTTTCGAATGTATAATTTCATGGAGAAAGGATTTGTATAGGAAAGTTTCAGTTTTAATCAACTAAGAAATCGTCTAGAAAAATTAAATTACAACATGCACCAGATATCATAATCACATCGGTTCTCCAATTTTTGATTCCGGGTGACTCTGTTAAACAAATATAATGAATTTGCACTTCTGGAGGATAGTATCTATAATGAATTAAATTGATATAAGTACACACATAAGTTATGGGATCCGTACCCTTCTCGGTAACTTTTTTTGTTGTTGCATAGATTCTCTCCTTTTTTCTATAAGGTCTTTTCATTTAAGGCTTTGTTTCGCTTGCGTTTTTTTTTACTGCTTTTATGAGTTCAAATGAAATATGTTTTAAACCTTAAGTAAAATTAGTTGAAAGAGCCAAATTAGATTAAAATGAGAAATCAAAAACGTTCCTAACCACTTGTTGACTATAATGACCATAGATCCGATTCCCATACATTTCAATCGGCCTTTATAATTTGATTCTAATAAACGGTTGATTCTATTAAGCAGTGATTCTAATAACCGGCCTCTAATGTAATTCGTTTTTAACATGTATAGATTAACGACCATAGGTTGTTGGTATGGTTTTGGAGCAGCAAATTTGAAGGATTTGATATATTTTCTCTCAATAATTTCTACAAGATTTTTTTTTGCCCTTTTGAAAATGATTCAAACCTCACTATGTAACTGAAAATTATATGACTGCCTACCCTGTATGGAAAAGCTGTGCACGCCACTGGGTGGATTTCCCTCCCTAAGGAATCATCCTGGATCCGCCACTGAGTTTTTACATAATATTATCTGAATCTTATTGCAAAATACCATACTTCAAATCCTTGCGATCTGACATGAAGCTTATCCCATTTTCAGCCAATGCTAATACCGAACCTGGGTAAGCCTGATTCCCACCGTCTACCTAATATATAGCTACTACATTAGTACAGTAATCGGGTATATTTTACTTAAAAAAAATACGTAATGGCTGAAATTTGGTGGAGATGTTAAGCAACGTGCCCTAAGTCTAAATCTGAGTTTTCATATTTGTGGGAGTGGGGGAAGTTATAGTAATTTGCCTACTTATAGGGGAATTTTGCGTTTTTCCTTAATATCATTCTTACCGGTTTTCCTACAGTAAAGTGATGTACAAAAGTTTTGTTTCTAATCACATTGTCTATCCAACGGTACCTAAGCCAATATCGTAGCACTAATAATGAGAATATTTGGCTTAAGTAAAACACGTAGTGACTGAAATTCGGTGGAGATGTTAAGAGATACGTCCTAAGTCTATATCTGAGTTTTCGTATTTATGGGAGGGGATTTTTATAGTAAATTGCCTACTTATAGGTTAAATTTGCGTTTTTGCTTAATTTCATTCTTATTGTTGACCCTACAGTAAAATGCTGGATGTTTTCTTTCCAATCAAATAATATATTCACCGGTACCTTAACAGTATTAACAGTATTTATTATACGAATAGTGCATAGGGTTGTGTTGTTAGTTGCAGCTCAAAACACATACATATTAAAATATCGTAACTATATAAACTATCATAATTTACAATAAAAACAAAATTTCAAGCCAGTGGCAAAGGGGCGAAAATGGTCAGAAAATTATGACATGCATTTTATTGCTCGAGTAACTTTGGGGTGGGATTAATTAGAAAGTTCTTACCATAGCGAGGTAGTTGGGATAGATAGAATGATGTTAAGCAAAAACGAAAATGTAGCCTATAAGTAGGCAATTTACTATAACTACCTCCCTGATATACAGTCAAACCTGTCTAATAGGACCACTGACGAGACTGATCAAATTCGGTCCGATTAGTAGGTCGTCCGATTACTAAGGGATGCCAGAAAAGAATAAAAAAATTAAATTTAGACCACTTATTCCAGAACATTGGACTTGTACAAAGTGACCTATGCACTATGCAATTGATGTTTTGAAACCGCTCAACACCGTAACTGCTTTGTGATTTGTTTAATTAGCTTCCTTATTATAAATTCTCCCCATACACAGTTCCACCGAAATTTTGAATATTCTTCAATAGTTTACACAAGCATTTTTATAATGAAAGTCAAATGGATTCCCCAGTTCCCAATATGGGGCTCAGGGTTCAATCAATCCTCGATTCCTTTGTTTCTTGGGCGTTTTGTATAATTTGCCCTTTAACTTCACTGACAGATTTTTTTTTACAAATGTCTTGCCATGTTGACTCTATGGGAACTAGGAAGTACTCTGTAAACTGTCTGTTAGTCCGTGTGGTGGAATTTACCTCGTACTACTCCAGGCAAATAAAGTTATCAATCGGTAGTTTTGGTCCGATTTTGGAGATTTAACCAGTTGTTGGTCCGATTCTGGGGGTTCGTCTATAGTACCGATCCATCCAATTGGAGTCGCCGATTGTGAGCCATGGTCCGATTAAGAGGGGGTCGTTTTTAAAGGTTATTTTGTATGGAAAACCAAATAAAATTGACCAATGGTGGTACAATTAGAAGACGGTCCGATTATAGAGTGGTCCGATTAACAGGTTTGACTGTATACGCAACTTCGGATACAGATTTATAACGCATCCCTTAACGACTCCACCGAATTTCAGTCATTACAAGTTTTATTTAAGCAAAATATTCCCATTATTGGTACTATTTTAACCTTTAACTGGTGACTATGACGGAACTACCTGACCGATGAAATTAATGTAGGTACCGTAAGATAGATAATTTGATTAGAAACAAAACTTCCATACATCACTTTACTGTAGGGTCAACAGTAAGAATGATGTTAACGAAAAATGCAAAATTCGCCTATAAGTAGGCAATATACTCCAACTTCCCCCACCCCCACGAATACGAAAACTCAGTTTTAGATAAAAGACATGTCCCCTAACATGTCCAGCAAATTTCAGCTATTACGTATTTTTTTTTAAGTGAACGCCCGTTTTGTGTCTTTAAATACTGTACTACATGCGCAGTAGGGAAGCTGATCGACTTTGTTCATATCCTTGTTCGGTGTTAAAGGACAATTATGCGGTAGGCGACGTTCCTGAATGTGTCATTGTGTAAAAGTAAAAATTCTCAGGATTAATAATTATTGGATTAGTTCCTTGATAGACATAAAATGACAATAAATAACCCTCAGGTATATTTAAACACTGACAGACACAGACCCAATTTCCATATTTTATCGTGAGGATTTAGAGCTGTCTTCAGGCCTCGATTAGAAGGATTAATATGCAAATCATTATCTCGTGATCAATGTTCCTGTTTATCAAAAATTGATACCCATAAACCCTTTAAGTTCTCCAATAGTTTGGATTTTTTCCGTTAATAGATAGGCCATAGTTTTTGCTTTCCTAGTAAGTCAAATTATATGCTTTACGAAAAAATAACTAATAAATTTCAATTGCCATTAAAATTTCCTTTGTAGTCTGTACCAACGATGATGCCATATGGCATCAACCAATTTCTTTTCAATACACTTTTCGTATTAGAAATAGTTCTAGGAAAAAAAAACTTGTTTGAAAACTTTAAAAACTCAACTTGAATTTTGCGGTACGACATGTCTTCACTTTTTTTCAAATTCCAAAAACTTGTTCACTTTTACGATCTGATATCTCTGGTTCCTATAGGAATACTGGCACAATTTACGTTAGACATGAAAGTTAAACTTGTCTACTACAGATATCAGTGGAATTTGCACAAGAATGCATTCGTATTCAATGTTTAGAGGCCATTTAACAGGATACTTGAAAACGATGCCATATGGCACACTAGCAGTGAATGGGTTAAGAGGCAGCAGTACCGACGGCTTAGGTCTGTATTCACTAATCTGATATATTTGACGTACGAAAATTGTCATGTCCCCAACTATTATGAAAAAAAATATTACGTTTCTGGGCAGACAAATAGCGGTCTACTACCATAGTAAATTGAATCTCTATTCCCAAATAGATTGACAACTATTGCCTCGGCGGGTTCCAAACTTATGAACTGTTTAACAAAACCACGCACCTTAATCTGGAGGACTTGAACACAAAAAAAATATATTTTTGCTAATTCTCGGTGGTCTCATTAGAAATTCCGCGCTATCTGCACCAAACTGTCAAGGCACATTTACACCTGTCTTATATCTCAGTAACCATTTACGGTCAACTTTAATAACATTCTCACTGATTTCTAAAGCATTTAGCACTTCAAAGTCAGTTTATTCGCGATTACTTGTTCTCCCCAGTGTATAAACAACAATTTTGAAAACAAACTAACAATCAAACATTTCCGATGAAGGCTATGAACGTCCACTAGTCCGTGCCCAATTATCATCAACATCATCGAGTTAAGGTCTAATTAATTCGCGTGTGAGTTGAACTGATTCTTTCCTTCATTCTTTGCTCATATGTACTACATGCTATTTGATGAATTCCATTGACCAAGTATTCACGTTAAAGCCATACTACTAGAATGTATTATTATATTACATATAGTTAGTTGAAGCGCCCCGAACTACCGCATCGCATCATCATAACATCACTGAGTCTATAACAGCGTTTTGCCAATATGCAGGCGTCTAAGCGCAACTATCTTAAGTACTACCATTAAGACGAGGATAATTGACCATTGCCGTCCGACAAACTGACGACCAAAAGCAAGTTGCTAACAACTTAACAACATCTCGTAAAAATTAATTCGTACAACAACTTTGAATGGATTTTTCGCGTTGTATGCACTTTGCAGGATTGGGTTGTTGCTGTTGTTGTTGGCACGTTTGTCGACATTGGACAATCTGTATTAGGTACTGCTCTAAAGTAGGTACTATGGACAAAATGTGCAAGGAAGTTGGTATAGATGAGTAGTAATCACTGTTGAATGAATTATGTAGTAGTAATTAAAGTAGCATGAATTGAAAATTGATATATGTATGTATGAACCAGAGATGATCAAAAGGCTGCAAATGAGTTTGGTGGGTTTAAAACCTATCATCACTGTATCACTGGTTATGTTTTCTGTAGATTGTAATCTGACAAAATACAGTTTATATGTTTGTAACAAATACTTTACTGTTAATATTTTTAAGTAAGCTAAGTTTGTTTTGCATAGAATAAGTGAAATTATAATTTGATGTCAAAAATGGAATGGAAAATTCATTAAATTAATAGAGGTCAGATGAACAAACATTAAATATCGTTTTTGTTAAAGGTAATTTTTATTAAATAAGTTTTATATTATAATTATATTGAATAAACTTTTGTTAAAGATTTCAGAAACTATCGATGTTTATTTTTTCTGGCCATTATCGTCAATATTATATGTTTATACACAAACTTATTCAAAACAATAAAAAAATCGAAATTTTGATTTTGTCATTTTATTGTCTACTATCATTTCAATCTTAATTGTCGCATATGAATTTGTAACAATGTTTAAAGTAAACATTTAGGACAAGCCATCAGCTACTTAAAAAACATAAACGCTCGAAACGACATACTCGTACATATATGTATGTATGTATGTACATACGTTTTTGCTATGGTTTTGCTCGAATACACTCTTGATATTTGGCAATAGTATGTCAATGAATGATTAATCGTTTATAAATCAAATTCAATTTCAATATGTCAAACGCTTAAATTTTTATCATTTTTATACAACGTACAAGAAAAAACCAAAACGATTATGAATGTAAATATTTTAATAATAAATTCATTTAATTTGCATATTATTTTTGGCATTAATGCATAAAAATATATGCATGTTTTTTGTTATCATATCAACATTTGTGCACTAGTTTTCAAATAAGTAACATTCTAAAATATACATAGCGGGTCTCAAAAATCAATGTCGATCTGAAAAGGAAAGACGTTATAAACAAAACACTTTTTTACTGCGGTTAATTAATGCACTATTAAAAGAACAACGAATCAACTACAATCTAACCAGAAATATGTTTTGGTTTTGAGTGAAATATGCATTGACGTAAATAAGGGAGGTCAAGGAGCCACCCCGATTTAATCTTTGCAACATGTTGGTTAAGAACATTTTCATTTGTCTTGTCTTGTAGACTGCTTCAAATGTGGATTCCCTCAATATTACCTATAGTAACCAAGACCGAGGCTAATTTCGGGCGCGGCCGAAATTTGGATACCCTTCGCTCACCTCGAACTAAAAGTTTTTTTTCGGGTGTGCCTACGACTTGTAGGTATTCACAAAAGTTCCGTTGCGTCGACAAAACAATATTTGTGTGGGGTTTCGAAAATGTTATTGGGGGATGCGGGAACATGGCCCCATAATACGATTCCATTTGTTTTGATCTATCTAGTTGCTTTGATAAAGACACAACAATTCAAGGTTTTGTGAAATTGGTGTAAAAAATGTTTCTTAGAAGAACCAAAATGGGGGGTTGGGTTTGTATGGCAGCCCCATGACCCCATTGTCCGATTTTACCGATTCAAACATACAAACTGCCTGCAGCAAAAAGAAGCATTTGTGCAAAATTTCAGCTTCATAGCTTTTAAACAGGCCGAGTAAAACGCGTAGCAACAGACGGACAGACGGACATCGCCCAATCGACTCAGCTCGTCATGCTGATCATATATATACATATTTTATATGGTCGGAGATGCTTCCTTCAATGCGTTACAAACTTCATGACAAAGTTAATATACCCTTTCACTCTATGAGCGAAGGGTATAAAAAATCTAACATTTTTGAATACAAGAAATTTACAATTCAAAACTACGAGTATGTATGTTGTCTCTGGATTGGCTAATTTAGAGCTTCATTTTTAAAGAAATACATTTTTGGTTACATTGACTAGGTTATTGTAGGAATTATCTATCGTGTTAATGCTTTCTGAGATTTTATTGCTGATTACTGGTTTTTCCGGCGATTGCAAGCGTTGAATTATTATAAGATTAAAAATGCTAATGTCTTTATTAAACAGCCTTAACCCTTTCATTCCCAGTTGCAACTGCAGTTTACATCAACTTTAAAACACTTTTTCCATGTTTTGGTTTACTTTAAATAAAAATGAGTGACATACACTAAAACTTACATATAACAGCATTCGAATTAGGCCAATCAAACAAGACATTATAGAGAACATCGAAGGGGGTGACGATTTTTTTCTTCGGTATTTTGTCAGGAGTAGTTAGGAGGTAAAGGTACTAATTTTACTCGGAGCTGAGGGGTGCGCTAACGCGGGGAGAGGGGGTTATAGGTGCAATTTTTGGTGTTTTGGGCTATATCTCGAAAACGGTGAGTCGCACAGAAAAAAGTTGTGAGTAAGCATTAAAGCTTTCTAAATATCCTATTTATTTGCCCATACTTACATATGCAAAACTCCTAACGGTTCTTCCGATATTGTTCAATAAAAGTAAAAAAAATTTTTTTTTGCATTCTATTGACTCTGGTGTCTCTCCGATTTGTTTTTCAAAAAACTTTTGTAGGGTAAAGTTAGTAAGTGGTAAATTTTCCTTGTCTCCTATCATTCGAGAGTTAAGAGAGTCTCAACGAAGTAATATTCTATACTCATCAGAATGAAGACAACCATTGTGAAAAAACGGCAGGGGGGACGGCTTTTATTTCATGGATCCATAATGGGCGGTTCGGAGTAAGACATACTATAAGCTCGCGGTCATGAGGTGTGCGCTAACTTGGGGAGGGGGGCTAAAGGATTCATTTTTGCAGGTTGTCGACTTAATCTTGGAAATATCTCGGAAGCGGTGAGTCGTCCTGAGAGTATTTGTATGGCAGTACTAAAGCCCATTAAATTTCCAAAAACTTATTTCAACACTCAAATGCCGAATTCCTAACGGTTCCCCCGATACAGGTGATTGAAATCCGAAAATTGTTAAAAATCGTTATTTTGTCTATTTTTTTGGCTCTGGTGTCTCTCGCGATTGTTTTTCGGAAAACTGTTTCACGACCGATTTGTACGATGTTTAATTGGCATTCATTTGATGTGCTCCCCGTTGTCCTGTCTTCAATCAGTCAAAAGCTTAAGTTTACAAGGATAAAGACAAATACTGTGAAAAATCGGGAGGGGGGTGACGGTTTTTTATTTCATGGATCCTAGCAGTTATCCAGATATAGCTAATTTAAAAATCAGAAATTTCACATAGAAAACATCCACACAACATAATTGGTATACATGATCTATGTAGGCTGTGTTGATGTTTTCTATGTGAAATTTCTGATTTTTAAATTAGCTATATCTGGATAAATGTTAGGAATTCGACCTATGCATGTAAGATGAACTTTATAGGAAATTGTGTAAGCTTTCATTCTTGTTCAGACATTTTTTTCGTAGAGTTCGCGGAAACAAAATATGTATCTTAATTTTGCATGTCCTAAGTAGGCATAGGTGTTAAAAACGAAAAATTATTTCGCCAATTTCGACTGTTTCCAGAGCATCAAATATACGGAAATACACCCATGCCTACTTGGGACATGCAAAATTAAGATATTTTGTTTCGTATACGGTAAGCAAGGGAATTTTTATATGGAATGTAAAATTATGTCGTTTTATTTCAGACGATAAGCTAAAACTCTCTAATAGAATTAGTCATAGCAAAAAGTTAAGTTAAGTTTCAATATGTCAAGTAGTATGGTTTCTTAAACCAAAATATGAATTGATTTTGCCGACCTTAAACTGGTCATTTAGGGTAAATAAAAAAAACAGCATTGGCCATAACTAGCACGGGATAAAGCTCTCTACAGACTTCAGAAGAAATCTTGAGATTTTACAAAATATAGACTAAAATTCTCAAGATTTTCCATACATTTTCATATATTTTGTACCAAGATTAAATATAACCAAAATCTCTACAAAATTATGGTGAGCTTTGTCTTTGACAATACTACAGTAGAGGCCATATATTCCATTTTCCGCTCTGTGCACGGTTTTCTACACATATGTAAGTGTGTTTTTTCTCACTTTTCGACGAACATAAATACATAGATTTCAATAAGTTGGATACTACTTCTTGCTGTAACAAATTAACATAAATAGCAGTTTCAGTCGTGCATGAAATTGTTAGAGTTGCAATTTAGACGGACTTTACTGTACTTTCAAGTCGTGGAACAAGATTACGACCATAGTCTGAATAGCATGCGAGATTTCATAATCTGCTTAGATTTTGCGACCATGTGTTAATAGCCTAAAAGAGCATTTTCATCATCAATGTGGCACGATAGCCCGACGTCGGGCCATGGCCGCCTGAATTGTTGACCTCCAATTGTCGCGGTTACGTGATCTTGTCATCCAGTTTCGGAAGCCCAGCAGCTGGCGGGCGTCTTCATCTACAGAGCTCTCCCAACGAGTTCTCAGTCGTCCACGCAACCTCGTTGCGTTCATCACTTTCTTCGGCATGCGATGCCCCGCCCATTGCAAACATTGAAGCTTCACGATTTTCGATACTTCCAGCTCATCGTAATTTCGGAGGCTTGGGTGAGGGTCCATGTTTCGCAGCCATAACATAGCACGGGTCGGATGATCGTTTTGTACACGCGGAGCTTCTTGTTCCTGTGCGCAAGGTTTGAATTAATTATAGGGAGGGCCGAGAAATAGGTCTTATTAGCTAGTTGTATCCGTCGCTTAATTGCGTCAGTTTCGTTGGCGTCCTTTGATAAGTTACAACCCAGATAGTTGAAGTTGTCTACATACTCGATATTAAGGTCCCCCACTGTGATGCTTGAATTTGCTGGCGTTGTTGTTTTCGATTGCATCGTGGCTTTAGTTTGCTTTCGTTAATATGTAGTTCAACTTCCTTTGCGGCGTTATTGAGGTTATGCAGAAGGCTTTCTGTATCACCCAATCTACGAGACATGATGTTGATGCCGTCGGCGTACTCTACTAATTGAGTCGACATGATGAGTATAGCGTTCCGCTGCTGCCCATATTCATGGCTCGAATTACATACTCCAAAGCAAGGTTGAAGAGCGTCGGCGCCAGCCCGTCGCCCTGCTTGAGTCCAGTATGGGTTTCAAATAGGCCAGTGAGTCGGTTCTGACCTGCGAGACGGTATTAGTCATCGTCATCCTTGTGAGTCGCACTAACTTCGCCGGTATACTAAAATGCAGGAAAATGCTGTACACTCCGATCGATACTGTCGTATACCTGATTGACGTCGACAAAGATTTGGTATACGTCGATGTTATATTCCCAGCACTTTTGGAGTAGTAGCTTCACTGTGAAAAGCTGATCGGTCGTTGAACGACCAGGTCTGAAGCGGCCTTGATACTCGCCAATGATTCGTTCTGCGTACGGATTAATTATCTAGAATTTTCGATAAAATCTTATAGGCCGTACAAACTAATGATATGCTCCTGTAATTCTCACTCTTCAGCTTGTCACCCTTTTTTTGTGGATTGGGCAGATTATGCTTTTGCGTCAATTTTCGGGGACTACCTCGTCGTTCCATATTTTCAGCAGTAGCACATGTATAGCGTTGGTCAGGCACGTTCCACTATGCTTCAGCAATTTTGCGCTTTCGATGTCGCTGATGATGTTACCATCCTTATCCTTACATAGGCTTGTCCTGGGTTGATATCCGTTCTTGATATTGTTTATAAGTTTGTACGCCTGTCTAATGTTCTTACTGGCTAATCTTTGGTTTATTTGCTGTAACCGCTCGTCCAGATGTTTGCGTTTCTTACGTCTAATTAACCTATTAGATACTCGCCGAAGTTCGTTGTATCTTTCTTTCTTGGCTCGGGATGCGCGTTGTGTGTATTGGCGATAGGCTTCATTTTTCACCTCAATCGATGCCCTGTATTCGCCGTCGAACCAGTCTGTTCGTCTGCGCCGGCCTTTATAGCCACGACCTCTTCTGCGACCCTCTTGATGCTGTCTTTGAGCTCCTCCCAGAACTCATGGATGCCTAGATTATTGATGTTATCAAGCATGGGCGACAGTTTTTCCTCTAGTGCTGTGGTATACGCAGCCGCCGGGGCATCATCAATCAAATTGTCAACCTCGAAGATCTTGGCAGGGTTGGTTCTCGTTAGGTGCACCGAAGAGATTCTGCACCTGTAGGTCGTCTTCACCAAATAGTGTTCGGATTCGCACCTGGCTCCTCGATAGGATCGAACCTCTAAGACATTAGAAGCCCTTCTCTTGCTGATCAGTACGTGGTCGATCTGGTTCACGGTGTATTTATCTGGAGACTTCCAGGTCTGCTTATGGATTCGTCGATGATGGAAACATGTAGAGCTTATGACCAGGTTTCTGCCGCTCGCGAAGTCGATAAGTCGCTGGCCGTTGTTGTTGTTTTCGTCGTGGAGGCTATGACCTCCAGTAGTTCCCCTATGCCAGCTTTCGTTTCCGACTTTGGCGTTAAAGTCTCCTAGCAGCAGATTGACGTCGTTTGATGGAAGTGAATCGAAGAGTGTTTCTAGGTCGTTGTAGAACTCGTCCTTAATCGCGTCTTCTTTTACTTCTGTAGGGGCATGCGCATTAATGAGCCAAAGATTAGCGAAACGGGTCTTGATGCGAATCGCACATAGTCGCTCGTTGATGGGTTTGAAGCCGATAACGTGGTCCTTGAGCTGCTTACTCACGATGAAAGCTACTCCAAACTCCTTGTTGCCCTCCTCTTTACCACTCGTAAAAATAGTGAGCGAATTAAGGTTGTTAACCTCGCTTTTGAGCCATTTAGTGTCCTGGATTACAACTATGGTCAGCTTGTATTGTTCTACCTGATCCAGAAGGGCCCTTAAGACCCCTAGTCTATTCAGGGAGCGTACATTCCAGGATCTGAAAGAGTATTCAGTTGTTCGTTTGCGGGGTCGCCCTTGTTTTGTATCCGTCCAATCCGAGGCTTTTGTTTCAGGTTTCTTGACTTGAAGTTCTTCTTAGGATTAGTTGTCCGCACATGGCTAAACCATGATAGGGTTTAATCGTTGAGTAAAAGCCATCATGGGCATGCCTCGAAGATGCTGCTTTGGTGGTTGAATTAAATGTTTTCTGTCACCTATCACGTTAAGTAACCTGAGACACTGCAGATGTTATTACAGCACTCAGGCGCAGCAGTTACTCGGATAATGCGGGAAAGTAACGCCCCGTAGACATTGGAATTGGAAAACTCCTCCTGCTCCTGCATAGCTAAGGGTCCGCAGTTATGCCACAACTGAAGAAGATATAGGAATTAGCAGGAGCCTTTCAATCTTTATCTTCCCCCTTACGGACAAAAGAGCATTTTCATAGCACTTAAATTTGTTCAGTGCGTCACGATATGTTCTACTTCGGCTTTCGAAGAATAACAAGAAAACAAAGAAATATCAGGTCTTAAGTTTTTGCTATAAATTAATTTTCAAAACAGTATCTTTACGCAACCCTATTTGTGTAGTTTAAAAAAAACTTCCACATCTGCCAAATCCAGACAGTAATCCTGAATATAATATACTAAGGAAGTACGACATACATATTTCTGTCCTACTGCATGGCAACGAGATGCACATGCGATGATGATTATCTTGTACAATATCGTTATTCCAAGCAAATCTGGAGACAGAGAAACACAAATAAAAGAAATTCAGTTCTATTTATAAACTCTTTCCGCAGCGATTCAAAATTTACATATAAAAGTCTAACGCCTCTAAATCATGTCAGATTTCAACCACATCAACTGCATGCATAATGTGCTCTGCCCAACATGATTTTGTCGCTTGCAAATTTGCGGTACGCACCAAATCAATTTATCTCGTGGTAATGTTTGCGCGTACATACTTGCGTTAATGTAAACTACGAGTATTTTGTGGCTTTACAGATGACAGGTAATTGTGTGCTATAAAGACAACAAAATCTAAGCATTAACAAAAAATTTTCCATTAAAATATTCATTGAAGAGAATCATGCAGAAATTGAATTTGTTTCATTGGTTTTGTCTATGCAACCCGACTTCTTACCATGAATATAAAGATCGTTGCACAGTAAAAATAATTCTTAAGCACTCGTAGCAAAAAAACATCTAATCCTAATCTAATTCGAAATGTTGCCCAGGTTTGTCACTTGAAACATTCCTGAAGCACTTCTTATAGCAACCATAACATACGAACAGACGAGCTTGCAAATGATGGATGATGATGGGATCACCACCTGAAATTCACTTCGTTTCCTCCGGTATGCAATTTGATATCATATGTCGTCGAGAATAAACCGACAGCAGATTAGATCAGAGGGCGGCCGGCCGGTGCGACGCGGTCCAGCATTTACACATGTTCCGCATTGTGATGGTGATGCTTACTTGTTTTCATTTCAGCTTCTTTAGCCGACAAGAGGAAAATTGCAAAAACGCACAGTGGGCTAGCGAGTCTAGCGGGTCTAGAAAATTGCATTCGGCGAAAAGACACAAGAAGAGCGACATATGCAGACACGCTTGGGCGCAAAGTAAAGTGCCGCAGTAATGAGCAATAAGAATGCTGCAATGACGTGCGCTAAGCAAGATTATGGTTTAAAATCGCCCACAAAGCATGCTGCGGTTTCTTGTTACATAACTGTTTCACACCTATGCGCGCCCATTCGACTAGCGCTCTATATGGCTATGGCTTGACCGACTCTTGTGTCTCATGTTTGGAGTTGCATAGAACAAGAACGTAAAAATCTTGTTTGGAAAATTATCTTCAGCTATCCTATTTTAAAACTAGAAAACTCAGTCTAGTTTATTGCTGAAACTGAAGACTATCAACTAAACACTGCAATAGAGCCGTTCGCGTAATTCTTCCCATTACAGTTTAAATGGACACCAGGCTCTGCAAAAAGCAGCAACGTTGCCAAGCAAGACTGGATCCCCTACTAGATAGTGTCGGAGATAGCGTATGTATTTCTGGCTTAAAATTACCCTCGAAATGTTTTTAAGTTACGAGGTAAAGGTAATTTTAAAACGTGCACATACATTCCGATTTGGTCTTAAGCCATTTACTCAGCATTCCGCCGGCTTTCATAGTAAAATGGCGATAGAGAATAATTATTATTTAATGATGATTTTTTTTTCTTATTAATTAACATAAATAATATTTATATAAAATGAGTATTTTGATGGAAATATCAGAAGTACATACATAATGTATGTAACTTCAGTTCGCCAAATTTGAACTAAATTGGACGACGAGAATTGCCAATTTCCGGTTGTACAGAGCCATCTGTTGAGTGTTATTTGCGTTTTGAGTAGCAAAGCTCGGAATCACTTTCATCATTCCATCGTCATGGCTTCTGCTTCTATGATGTTTCTGAATCGAATTTCTTCAAGAGCAGAGTGGCGCAGTGGAAGCGTGCTGGGCCCATAACCCAGAGGTCCGTGGATCGAAACCACGCTCTGCTATCTTTTTAATTTTTTTTTATACTTTACAAAATTTAAAATGTTGAAATAATGGTTGTTTCATTTTCCTCTGCTCGATTATGATGATCATAGACAAGGTTTGTCGAACAAATTTAATTTTTTTTCCAAATACATACATACATAATGTATTATGTATACAGCAAAGGCCAAGGGGAAATTTAAACATTCGATTAGGACAGATAATTGAGACTTAGGTTGATCTCTTTTAATTTATAAATAAAATGTTAACGAAGAAGTCGATGAAAGAGCAGATTTGCATCCTCAAATTATTTTGCTTATTTTTTCAGGCTTTACAAGCATGTCGTGGGTATCTTTTCAAGCAGCGCAAGCATTATGATTGATATTACAACGAGTTACTCCGAAAAAAATCCAGAATGGGCCGGGAAGGTGAAATTGTTTTGTAATCTGCGAAAAGGATAGATAGGGAAAATATATTACGCAAACCAGTATGTTGCCAGGAGTCGTTTCCATGATCGTATAACATTGATTTTTAGTTATGTGCATAGCAGCCACCCTGCCTAATTCACATCGTTTCCAATATTTACCGACGACACTTTGAAGCAGTCTTTAATATTTTTACACAGATTTTGGATATTAGCACATAAAGCACGCGAATAGCGACTATGTTAATTTTCAATATTGCAGCCATATTGCTTAGATTTTTTTTTTGATCCATTGAACTTTGATATATGTATTTATCATAAATAAAAAAAATACCGGCGTACAGAGGGCTGCGCCCGCAATACGAGGTTTTTTTTTTAGAATTTCAATGCATAGTGAACATGTTTTGTACATATCTTTTACATATAAGCAATAAATAAGAATTGTGCACAACATTAATGAAATGCTTAATGTAAATCTATTTTTGGATTGGTCTAACTAAAGGTGGAACGCGTTTAGTTAGACTTCAGTAGACTCGCGAAAACGTGAACTAATTAAAACGGCGATTGTTCACCTCAACGGGGGTTCAGTTTCGAAATCCCTATTTAGAATGCGCCAATGCTTCTTAGCCAGAACCCTGGATGTCGAACGCAATATGGCTGTGAATTGTCGAAAGGATACAGATAAAAGAGCATTTAGTCTTGTCACGAGATGTCAATTGTCACAACCATGAATTTCAATATTGTTTTAAAACTTGGTAAGTTAGAAACACGAAACAAAGATTTAAATATCTTATACGAGCAGGACCCATAGAACTGTTGGGAATTGACTGCAGTGGATACGGAAAATGTTTCACCAGTTGAAGACACTTCTCCTGGGTTAATATGCACTGTGTTTGTGCTTCGGAGTGTATGGCTTGAAAAATTAAGGACTTTTTTGAGCTTATTTTGAAGCTCAAAACATGTCTACACCCCACACTTTACACAATCTCCAGATAAAATCCTCCGAGCTCCATGAAAATCCTGGCATCTAACAGAATAGATCATCAATGGTTCAGATACGCTCTTTATGAACGATAGCATTGACTTTGTTGCCAAAGTAACTTCTTAGCGTTGAGGGGCGTCCTGAACGGGGTCGGTCTTCATTTGACATTTCTACATTTTTAAAACGTGAAGGGTACTCATAGACTCTGCTTTTACTTAATGCTACGGGCGAACCGATGTAGTTTAGTTACAGCAATTCAACTTCGCATACTAACTCAGAAGACCTGTCTCCAACGGATACCTCGCTCCCTAACGCAGTCCAATTCCAGTTACTTTTTGATCCATTCTCGTACAACGCCATCGACCAGTTGAGGCTTTGGAAAGAACACTTCGCTGTTTTGTTGTGGAAAGCAGCCGGCTAAGCGGAAAATTCTTCTCATATAGACAACTGAGATGCCCCAAAAAACGCACGTATACCAGCGATTCCCCCAAATAAAGTCTACAGGGATCGATGAAATGTCGGTTGTAAGTTTTAGTTCTCCTACAGGATTTCCTGCGGTCGAAACATACCAAGAAGGATCAGATTTACAGACGAATTGCTGCATCAGCTCATGAAAAGAGCGTTGGACAGAAGTTAGAATTCGAGAAGATTTTTGAGAATGTAAACCAATATTGAATCAGGGCAGATTTACGCAAGAAAGTAGTGGCTTATTAATTCAACATACGTGGGTGCCAATTATTGCTTACTCAATAGTGCCGGAGTACCTATTGTAAAATTCATAGCAGTGTTGTATTGCGTCTTTGATCCTAGTATTTTCAGTGATTGGTGATTCGGCTTTATCCGAGGGAGGCCGTGGAATTTTAATGCTGATGTATCGGCATTTAACTAAACCCGCGCAAAATCATCAATCTTAGCGATAAACCTGTGAATATCGAGAGCAATCGGTATAAAGATAAAATTAAACAAGACCAAAGTGCTGACTAGCTAGTCTGACTGGAAATCCAAGTCTTCCCATAAATAATGACAAACGGTCTAGCGAATTTCTCTATTTAGACAGCATTGTTGCCGGTACGGTGGAATCATGAGCATCCCTCGTTGCATCAAACTAGCCAATTGCTTTCTGTTGGATGTCCAAAGCACTTGGAAAGTTACAGTTACCGAAAAGTAGCAAACTTTCGCCAATTCCTATATCGAATCTGAAGCCGATATAATTTCAAATTAAGATCTCATATACAATTTGGCAAATTGGCAAGCGAAAGTGACATTGGACATACCCTACGTACCAAAGCCACCTTAATTAGAAAGCCGAAAAGCAGCAAAACATGCACACAAATCAAGCCTATGAACATGTCGTATATACGTTGCATGATGCACTAACACAAGCACAGCGCATGTAAAAAAAACCGTGTCTGCTCAGATAAAAATCGCGAAAACACGTGGAAGAGGATTATTTTCTTTCGCTGCATTATAGACACTTCGATTCACGGCACATTGCACTTTTCGCGACGAAAATCAACCTGGAACCAATACTTTTCGTGTAAAGTTTGCCGCGACCCGACCCGATTTGCCTTTACCGCAATGTAAATTTTCCATCTGCTCAAGCCTATGATTTTACGTTTAAGACTATGACCGTGCTCTGCTTCCAGGCTTGTATTAAGATGGCTTTGCTATACGTACCTACATTGCAGATCACGCTCAACCAGGTCGAAAAAAGTGGTCTAAAATCACGTAAGACCGATTCTCTGGATAAATAGTTTCCGACTTTAAGAAAAACCTGTGGTCAAATTGGGAGGCATTGCAAGAAATCATACGTTATGGCGCGTAAGTGCTGTAGACGTGCTATTTCCCACAAGGGGTTAAGTTAAGGTAACCTATAGCAGTAATAAAACAGTTTTCACACTTTTAATTGCAACTCACATTAAATAGCTAATAAATGAGTGATTTTTTCAGACATTTAAGTGTTCATGTTTTAGGGCTTTCAGGACTTATTCACGTTTCAGAGTAGTCTGGGTTAACATAAAACTGTTCACGTAAACGGGTGTAAACGTTTGACGCAGTTCACGTTTACGCGAGTCTACTGTATTTATTTATTTACCCTGTTTGTATAAAAGTACTCCAAGGCAAATCTACGCAGGCATTTTTCGATTTAAGATTTCTGATGGCCTTTGAGCAAAAAGAAACTCAGGCAAACGTAAGGATCGCTTGGCTTTATATATGAACTGAATTATTATAGCTGTAAATCGACTGTTACTGTTTTTTTAATCAAGGAAAATCAACTTATATGAAATGATTTCATTGTGTCCCCTGACATAAGAGCCCATGCAAGCTTTCCTATGAGTATTGAACAAGTATACTTTTGCAGCTATTCAGGGACACCCTGTTAACTTGGTCCTACAATCTTCAAAAATATTTGTGGCAAACACTATTACCATTCTATGCATCTCCACCAAATTTCATGTTCATTGTTTCATCAAGTTGAAAGATATGCATTGAGGAAATGCTTAAGAGGCTTCCCTTGCATTGTGAAAGGCCCTTACTAAATACCTTCTTGGCTATATTTCCGGTTTTGATACAGTTATTCGAATGAAAATTCGTAGACATATTCCCCATGTGATTTTCTTAAACCCTTTAGCAGAATTTTCATATTTGGAAACCTAAGAGGGGCTACACACGAACAAATTGAAATTTTACAAATTTACTGTTATTTACTTTTCCTTAGTCGAAACTGGACTGATATGAGATGTACTCGTTTAGATCTTTGATTTAAATACCCATACGTCAATCTCCGATAAAAACTAAAAAACTCGACTTTTTTCAAACGTTCGGGACACCCTGTTATCTTCTTCCTATCAACTTCTATTCGTGCCAAAGGCTGTAATCATTCTACACATTCCTACCAAATTTCATGACAATCGGTTTAGCCGTTCACGAGTTATTTAGTGAACAGACGGACGGACGGACAAAATCGATTTCATAAGGGTTTTTTGAAAAAAAAATTCTAAAAAACCCTAAAAACGTGGTCCTAAGAGAAAACTAAAGTAAACGTTTCCTCGATTTTTATTTTTGTACGAGTTTTTTTAGGAAGCTAGATTTTTTTTATAAAAAAAAAAAAACGAAAAAGGAAAGAAAAGCTAAATTATCAATAATACGAACTTAACATTACAAGTACTAGGAAGTAAGTGTCCTCCTCCATATCCGCACCTTTTAACGTCGCTTGATTCCATGTATGGGGTAGACTAAAAAATGAAGTTTACGATGAACTGATAGTGTCCCGGGAACACCTACTAGAAAAAATTGAAATGGCTTCTAACAATTTGCGAGAAAATAAGGGAAGAGGTGCTTCAGGCGGTCTCTTCCGTATTTAAAAGGCGCCGATATGGAGGATGACACTTACTTCGACGAGTATTAGTAATTATAAGTTCGTATTGTTGATAATTTTGCTTTTTCTTTCTTTTTTTCCTTTTTTATAAAAAAAATCTTGTTTACTAAAAAAACTCGTATAAAAATTGTGGAAACGTTGGTTTTCTCTTGGAACCACTTTTTTTTCTCTTTAACACGTAAGATATGCAATTTGTCATCTCCTAAGACCCTAATTTTTATATGTTGTTCGAAAGCTAACATTATGAAGCAACTTTTGTCAATTTTGTACATTTGTCAGTTCAAAGTACCGTTATGATTTTACAATTTGAATTTTCAATGAAAAATCTATTTTCGAATTTCTTTAAAGTTTGAAAGGTAGTATCTCGGAAACTTTCTAAATTATTAAATTGGGAAAAGAGTTATTTTATGTACAGTTTCAGAAAGTTAAGTCAAATCTCGAATTAAATATTTGGGAGTGTGGCAAATAGTGATTTTGCTTGTCATGTCGAGCTTTTTGACAGTATTTACAAAAAATACTAAAACTTTTTAACGTTCAAAGATAGAGGGGTCATGTGGAACATTAATTCTACCCAAATGAGTTGTGATATCATCCAGTATTGTATGTCTATGTACCATGAGTCGTGAGACACACTGAATTACCTATTTTATCGCATCACCTAATTCGCAAAACTAAAATAGTAGTCGAGGCTGCAAAATGTGATGGAAAACATTTCTTTGTTTTTTTTTTGTGCTGAGCACTAATTCAGAACTTTCCACCAAAATTTCGTTGGGGAACTAGGTCAAAATCATGAGAGTCCCAATATTTTCGCTCTTTTTCTCTTTATGGCTTATAATTCAAGAACTGTCCATTTCTGCGAAAATTTAACCAGAAACATGTTCGAAAGCATAAGATTGAACGTCAAATACCTTCCGAAAACTTTTCTTCCTTTTTGACCATAAATATCTTTAAAAAAATAACAATCAACTTTTTTCTCAGTAATGTATAAAATAGATTTAGAGGGTTATGTAAAGAAGCTAGAACATTTCTGTGAAAAATTTATTCATTTACAATAAGACTAAAACTTAAAATCGTTTCCAAATGCAGTCTTGACTCGATAATTCAGATTAATTATTGCAAGGGGTAATCCGAACCAACATCCGAATTTGTGCAATTATTTTTACTGAGAAAAACATTCGAACTAAAAAAAAACTAGGGGGCTTCGCCCCCTGCTCGCTACGCTCGCCAACCCCCGAGGCCGAGGCTAATTTCGGGCGCGGCCGAAATTTGGATACCCTTCGCTCTCCTTGGGCTAAAACTTTTTTCGGGCGTACATATGACTTGTATTTAATCTCCCCCTCCTCATTCTTTTTCTTCCGTCTTGACAAAAGTTTTGGGCTTGGTTGATATAAGTGGGCAAATCAAAATATTTATTCAGAAAATTTTATTGGGGTTGCGGGAGCATGACCCCACAGTACGATTCCATTCGTTTTGAAATTTTTTCTTGCTTTGGTAAAGAAATTTGTGAAATTGGTGTAAAAAAATGTTTCTTAGAAGAACCAAATTGGGGGCTAGGTTTGTATGGCAGCCCCATGACCCAGTGATCCAATTTCGGTGATTCAAACATACAAACAGTCTGCAACAATAGTAAGCACGTGTGCAAAATTTCAGCTCTGTGGCTTTTATAGTGGCCGAGAAAAACGCGCTGCAACAGACGGACAGACAGACAGACGGACATCGTCCAATCGACTCATCTTATCATGCTGATCATATATGTAGACTTTTTATATGGTCGGAGATGCTTCCTTCAATGCGTTACAAACTTCATGACAAAGTTAATATACCCTTTCTCTCTATGAGCGAAGTAAGTAAGTAAGTACGAGACCAAATCTGCCATTACTGAAAATCTCAAATATCCGGACTATAGAGTCTAAATTGCTTCCGAGTTCTGGACTATATAATACATTGGAATCATTTATTTGTCCGGATTAAATGTGATCTGGATTACCGAGTCACGACTGTATGTACTATCAGTACATACAGTCGTGAAGAGAAGTTTTCTCCATCGATAGGATTTGTATTTTTTTACCTTTATTGTGCTATCGGTTTTTTTTTTAGAAGTCAGCGTATCTCACATATTTTCCTATTCAATTTTAATCTTCCACTAGTGTTATAAATTAATATATTAACTACATACACATATGGCCAAAAAAATAAGTAATGTTTGCTTAACACCCTGTAGCCAAGCTGTTATTAAAGAAAATAAAAATCGTTTGATAATATTTTATTACCTAATTGGAGA
This sequence comes from Microchrysa polita, assembly GCA_949715475.1. Lineage (NCBI taxonomy): Eukaryota > Metazoa > Arthropoda > Insecta > Diptera > Stratiomyidae > Microchrysa > Microchrysa polita. The sequence goes on along the minus strand of OX454418.1, from coordinate 12,917,609 downwards.
GGAATTAAATAATATAAACATTAACAATTTAAAGTAAATGGCAGGTATCATTTTCCTTAAAAAAAGTACGAGACGACTAAAAAAGGCTGGACAAAATAATAAGTACATTTCAACTAATTTAATTCAAACTAGTTTTAGTTCCAATTTCATGCTCTAATTCAAAGAAAATTTACTTTCTTTCATTATTTCTCATCATATTGTCCATTATTCTTCAGAAAAACAAACCGTTGTTGTTGAGTTACTGGAGATAAATTGGCGACATGGTACCGTATACCAAGTAACTTAAAAAAAAAACCCTTATGATTGTGTCCTTATTTTGGCATATCTTATTCCAATTCACCGTTCCCCTACCGGTTCACGCAACGTTCCCTTGAGTTTCAATTCAACCGGCCGTTACGGATCTGAAATTTTCTCTTTATCAACAGATCCCCTAAGCGCCACCTTGCGGAGTATACCTTGATTCATTGAAAGAAATCTACAATGTGCCGTTGAACCGTGCATTTTCGCCGTCATTTATTTATTAAACAATTCATACTCAAAATAAAATTTATCTGCATCTCGTTTGAAACTGGAAATTTTAATTTTCGAACCAAATGTATCAGCTGTGATGTGTCAATTGCCGCATTTGTCACTTTCCGAGAGATGGCGATGGCAACACCAAGTCTGATCCGGATCTATGCGTTTACAGAACAAAATAGGGAACGGTTCGGAAAACGCGGCACGGTATGGAAACGTTGTGTTTCAGAACCTTACCCATTGTTGACAACCATTTCTAATACTGGAATTGTCTCACTGTAACGGTTACTAGATGCATTTGAATGACAAAAAACTCTGAAAAAAAAAACACATTGACCGTAATATTTTGGCCCCGGTTGGAAAAAGTCCTTTAATGTAGCGTTGATGAAATTTTTTTTTCTCTGAGACAAAGAATATTTCGATAGGAGTCCTTTATTATTCAAATTTATGACGATATCAACACTAAAATATTCTGAATATTTCTTTGTTTTTCTCGACGAAGGAGGACTATCTCTCCCCATAATTGATCGCACCGTCCATACTTTATTCTATGGCGAAGGAAACTTTGAATCTACTCGCCAAAATTGCTTTACTTCTTGTAAGCAGTCTTCCATTGACTTTTCGCAGAGATGAAATATTTCCAATCCTCCCGCGAAAGCATTGATAACTTTTTTCGCCATAGTGATAATGTGGTTGTCAATTATCCTTGAGAGCCTTATTATGGACTTTATCGTATAGTTCCGCCTGATTTTCTTTAGTTCTTAATGAATTACGAACTTAATGCACGGTCAGCAGATGATTGAGCGAATAGTTTGACCGCGCAATTTCAAAGTTCTGGACCCCACACGCCTTTCATAGGTAAGCGTTTTTCGCCCTTTAAGATTTTTTTTTTTGTTTTTAATTTGACGTTAGATGTAACACAAAAAAACACAAAGCACAAACCCTGATAAAAAGTCGGAAATTGTTGTGAAAAAAGTTAAAAAACGATAGCGTACTTATTATTTTGACCAAGCTCATTATCCACTTCAGAGCTTATTCCGGTCGGGACCAAGAAGATAGGGGAGAGCCATCTTCTTTTTCGGGTTCCTTGGCATTGTTGTATCCGAGTTCTTATAATGACTATCTATTTCGAGTATTACAACAAAATAAATGCAATGAAAATCATGAATAAAATAGTACAAGAGGGGTGTAATTTTTGTTTGGCCATATGTACACTTTGATTTTAAATTCTTGAACTATCGTACTAAATACATAAACAACAGGGTGCAATGAAACATCAAATAATAATTTCATAATGGTACTTTGAATTGTAAAAACTTAAATTTTGTCGTTGGTTTTTGCCTTCAAAATGTGTTTTTTTTTTATTAATTTCAAAATTAAATGTAAAAGTAATAAATGCTGTAGAAAGCCAAAACTTTCAAGCAACTTTTGAAAACTCTTTAAAATTTTATTGAAAATCAATTTCGAAATTTCTATAAAGTTAAAATAAATAAATAATCTGTATCTATTCAGCCATGTTGGTATTTCAAACCGTGAAAAAATCAGTTATGTGAATTGGATGATTAAAATGGTAAAGATTTTAACGGTTCTATTAATATAAAGTTTTCGCTCGAATGAATTGTCTTATCGATCCTTTCAGTATTACGCACCCAGCACCATGTATAGAAATCATATTCTAAAAATACAGTGTATTACAACCTTGGTTATTCGGAATACTCGTTATTTGCAACAGTCAATTGTTTTCAATTGAAGACTCTGAACATGCAACTATTGTTGCAATTTTAGAGTCAATATTTCTAGAGGCGAAATTTCTTCATTGAAGACTCTAAATTTGCAAAGCTTGTTGCAATTATAGAGTCGACAATTTATTTTTTTCTATGATTTTTGTCCGGAAGTAAAAGGTTGTATATTTAACTGTCACATACGAGTTTGTCTAGCAGTATATACCATCATTTCCAGTTTATTGTTAAACAAACTAACTTAAAACTATACTCTTTTCGAATAAAAACATATTTTGCCTATTTTTATTGTTATTTTCGATCACACAAAAAATAGACTCGAAAAGTGCAAAATTTCGGAAATTGCAATCAGTCTGTGCTTTTATTAGTTGTAAATATCGAGGTTATAGTATAAATTTAACTTTACTGCTTTCATTTACATATTTAAAATGATGTTTGAATCTGTATTGTTTCTGGATTTACTGGACTACAACTTCTTCGCATTGTATTGACCGATTGCCAAGCACCAAGCATGTGCAGTGCACAAGTCTTATTCGAATCCGACAGTAAAATGTGTTTACTCTTCAGGTGCAACGTGCAAACAGAGAGTCTCATCAGTGTCAACTAAACATTCTCTTCGATATGTTGTCAGATACATTCCATTCTGTGTGCCTATATTTGCTCAGTACACAAAACATTCCTTTTTGCCCGTAATTTTGACTGTTGGGACTCACTATAGTGTGAGGTGTTCACGATACGCAGGATATGTGCAAAGCAAAGCAAACAAAAATGTTGGGTCCATCTTCAAAGCCGCAAAAAAGTCAATATTACCGAAGAACCGGTCCAACTAGTAGCTAAGCAACTTTTAACTTTACACCAAAAAAAAAAGTTACAATGACCATTGAGTTTTTTTGAGACTACATTTTCGAGAGGCTTTAGAACAGATTGTTAACACAGTCTCTTCCAGCAGCACCAGAGACGATGAAATCGAATGTAAACAAAAACATGCGGGAAACTGCAATGCGACATGTACGTAAATCGTTCACCAATGAATTCACCAGCAAACAAAATTCATTTACCAATCATGGAAGAGTTATGGCTCTCTCTATTTTTCCCGTTGGGCTGGAGCCTGGAACGCAGCGAGTGTAGAGAAGATCAAATTGTATCTCACCCTCTGAGCTGCACTATGCCTTTGCAGGAATTCCAATGTACGTACGGATACCATTACCATCCATGAGACCATGAGATACGAAGCCGGTCTCTTTGAGTGCCTGTAATACCATCATGGCATGGCATGCCATTCCAATCGAAAATACACTCAAGCAGCAAACTTCACCATTCCATTCATCCAACGATTGCTCGCGTTTCCCATGCCATGCTGCAGATATACAGCCACAGATACGCCTCACGATAGCGAAATACCACATGCTTTTGCCATAGTACAGCTGCTTGCTCCTGGTTAGTGAAGTTCGTGAATTCAATGCGTTCAGAAGTATCGGTTCGGTACGATAAAGTAGAGATTGTGAGACGCGTTTCGTTTCGCCATAACAATAGAGCACTCTATAGCGCCCATACGAAGATCGATAGTGCGACTGCTGTACATGCATGCAAAAAGATAATTGAACATTTTCGATAAATAACACAAAAAGATATTGCTAGTGAAAAATCTACAAATAGAATTTCCATCGTTTCGTATTCTTTGAAACCTGTTTTGATCATTTTAAGGAGTTCTTTTTGTGTGCGAAGCATATTTTTGGCGCGACTAAAAATATCTAAAAAGGGATCATCTTGAATGGATTTAGTGCAAGTCAAATAGAAGAAATCGTTTGTAGATACTTTCGTACCCATGTTTTGAAAGAGAATTGATGAAATTCCAAAATAGAGCTAAACAAGCAATTAAATCTTTTATAAATAAATTACGTCGTCTTTAGTTTGTCTTGATGTGTGTGTGTGTTTTCAATAGAGTGATTTGTGTAAAAATAGGTGCTGTGGAAATTCCTTAAAGTTTCAGCCTGTCCCTTTTTAAAAATTAGTGATTAATCTTTTGCCACCCCAAAAACATCGACATCAGCGACATCAACGATAATCATCTTCGAAATTAATTAGCGAGATTGTGAAAATTCATCCCCAAACAAAGTGAGTGCCGTTTCATCTCTCCTAAATGCATTCAATTTTGCAGAATTCGTTTTTTTTCAGCCCCAACATTAGCCAAAATCTGGACAAACAAAAGTTAGGGTTCAACATGTTTGCCTAGACTTATTGGCCAATGTGTTTGCTCATGCACTTTTACTCGTATAGCTCCACCGTAAAAAGGATCTCCCCAAAAAGCCGGCTAAATACATTTATCACCCCCCTGCTATACAATTGCATTACTCATTCCTATTTTTGGGGGTGGTACAGTATCGATCCGACCGGTAAAATTTGCCTCCAGCAATGATGTCATGCTATTTAGGTACACTAGGGCTGAAATACTGTCGCCGACAGTTGCATCACACTGACGACGACCCGACCCCAAAAACATTCCGCCAAGTCGACCCACACACAGCAGCCGAACGAAACGATGCAAAATCGATTACATACTCCCAGTGGGGTTGATTTGATTTTCCATCTTCCTTGAAAATGTCTTATTTCGTAAGGGAAATGACTGCATCCTGTGCAGCTATAACTCAATTCAGAACGATGTCCTTATATTCTTAATAACTACTATAATGTTCATAGTGCCATAATGATATAGTTCAGTTGAATACCAAGTCGACGACTGACTACATATACCCTTATTTGTCGTCTATGCTCATTTCCCTTTCCATACTTTCTTGCCGTTCGCCATAAAGACACCCTTGTCGTGCTCAAAGCCGATTTTGTAGCACAATTTGTCTTTACTCCGACCGCACCTATACCCTTAAAATCGCTCTGAATCATCGTCATCCTGCTGGGCCGTCATGTAAACTGCGTCAAGGATAAAACGTAACAATGTCGGACAGCACAGCAAAAAAAAATATCCAACGAAAAATTCAGACAAGAATGTTTGAAAGAATTGTTGTGCGGCCAGGACGTGAGGGACGTATAAGTAGAAAAGGACGTCGCGTCGTCGTCTTGCATTGTTGTGACGAGTGTACTCGGTGCGTTTTCGGGGTCTAACGAGTAAATAGCCTGTAGCCTGGAGGACGAGGATTATACTAGGTGCAGAAATAATGCAAATTGTACTCCTATGGGATACATGTATGGTTTGTGGAGTATATGAAGCCAAGTGTGCAACTGAAGCAATTTCTTCCTGGGTTCTCGCCCTACACTCACTATGCTGATTCATCGGTGAAATCCTTTTCTTTGTTTGTCGATTCTATACATTTCTGTATGGGGGAAGATGATTTGCATGTTAACAGGATATGCCGGCGTTTTATGCGGTGTGGTGATATATAGGATGTTTTGTATGGTCATGAACAAGAGGTATTTGGTGGTATGAAGTATTTTTTGGTGTGTTAATCGATACGGAAAGGTTGAAGGGCAAAAGTTCAATCAAAGGGTTATTGTACGATTTCGAATTTTCGTTGGATAACTTTTGAACCTGCGCAAAAATATTTGGCTTCAGGACTCGTGTGAATATAATAAATGCGGATATTTTAAAGAGCACAACTAAATTGACACTATTGACCAATTCATATAAGTACATTTAATTCCTCAAAACGTAGCACAATTCACAAAGTACATAATTTAGTATCTACATAACGTATTAGTTGTACGCATCGATGGGAACTTTTGAAATTATATTGATAGATTTTTACGTTACGTTAAAAAAAATATTTTTTTATTACACTTGCTTTTCAATGTAGGTACTACCCGTTAAAAAAAACTATACATACGGAGCAAATCATGGATTTTTTTCTGCAAAAAATATCTCTGGTGTGTCGAAAAAAAGTCCTTAAAATAAATTATGTAGACTGCTGCAACTCTTTTGGAGCGACTAATATTCGTGTTTGTTTGTGGATATATGTAAATTAAATAAAAGCTTTTTCTGTAATAAATTCAAGGACGTGTATCAACTTAAATATTTTCTTTGAAAGGTCATAGGCCAGATCTGAAATAGCTCGAATAATTTGATTAGTAACATATTTTAAATAAAATTAAATTAAATATCGAAATTTTTGTGTAACTTTACATTTTCAGTGTATATTTATATATATATATATATAAATTGAGTAATATTAAAAAATATGTGTAATATTACACTATTTTGTGGGTTTACTAGAAATTTGGTTGAAAACCTTGTAACTACAGTGTACCTACGATTGTGATATTTGAACAAAAATGATTAAAAATTAATATAAAACAAACTCTTTTAATATTTTGTTGGCCCTCCATTGGCATCTATAGCTATAACTGCCTGCATGCGCCTTGGCATGATGCGACCAAATTTTCAAGCTCGTTAGGAGTTATTTGATTTCACTTCTCAGCGAGCTTCTCTTTTAGAATTGTAGCGTTTCTAATATCTTGTTTCCGAATTTTTCGATCCAGGAGTTCCCAAACATGCTCGATAACATTCAAATCCGGACTATGTGGGTGTGTGTTAAGCTGCCTTGGAGCATAATACAACAACTAATCCTTCACGATTTGAGCCGTGTGTTTCGGATCGTTGTCTTTTTAGAGTAACCAACCTTCTCCAAGGTGCAACTTATCGACCAACTCCCGTAAATTTTCCTCCAATATGGCCTTATACATATAGATGGCGATCCATGATACCATCGATAAACACTAAATTTCCGACACCCGACGCTGTGACAGCTCCACAAACCATGACACTGCCAACACCGTGTTTGACTGTAGGAATAATATTTTTCGGGTCCAATGCCGTGTTTTCCTTCCTCCAAACTTTTGCTCTACCGACACTTCCAAATATATTATACTTGGACTCATCTGTGAAAAGAACCTTCTTCCAAAACTCAAGTCCTTTAAAGCACCGAATTTTTTGGATACGATATCCCCAGTCACAAAATCCCCAAATCAAAATCCTTAAAATCAAAATCCCCGAAATCAAAATCCCCAAATGAGGAATGGGTATTTTCTTTAGACTGTTGTAAATGGTAGATTGCAAATGGTTGATGGTACATGGTTTGATGGCAGATGGTAAATGGTAGATTGTAAATGGCAAATAGTAGATGATAAATGACAAATGGTAGATGGTAAGTGGGGATTTTCTTTAGACTATTGTAATTGTAACAGTCCTACTATTCAATAAAAATCACCAACGTAGACTGATATATGCTAATAAACGGCAAACTCAATGAAGTAACTCAGAACAACAGCAGATAATCTGCAGCCGATTAAATATACAATCGGTTCCAACAATAAGCCGACTATTTTTTCCACGAATATTCGTTCGGATGAGGATGGGGACATATATCGATGAAAACCCAAAGAAAACCCAATATGTTTAGGACGATATATGCAAACCGTTTATTCAATATAAAGTACTCGAATATTACGTTTGTGTCAATCAAAAAGATAAATAAGTTTGTGTCGACCTACGACCCTCTTAATGCCATTTACCATCTACTATTTACCATCTGCCATCTACCATCAACCATCTTCCATCAATCAACCATCTACCATTTTTTACCATCTACTATCAATCTGCCATTCACCACCATATTTTGGGTGTTTGGGGATTTTATGATTGGGGATTTTGTATTTGGGTATTATGATTATGGGGATTTTGATGATGGGTATTTTGAGTATGGGGATTTTTCTGCGTTTGGGGATTTTCTGATTGGGGATTTCGTATTGTTCCCTTTAACATTCTTTGGATAGTTCTTGGGTGCACCGTGCTCCGTGCATTTTACGATACCTTCGCCCAATTTTAAAGCATTTACTTTAGGAATTTCACTCAACTTCTTTGGGCGACCACTGCGAAGCTTATTTTCAACCGAAAACCTACTTTTGTAGTTGTTAAAAATAGTTTGGACGGTCGATTTACTTAAACCCAAAATTTTGGCTTTGTTGTCCAAAAGATATTCCTTCATTTCGATGTTTTACCACCAAATTTCGAACTTCTGCTGAAATTTATTTTCGCGAAGATATTTTCATATCAGCGGCCTTGTTAAAACATCAAAAATTGCAGACAAACACGAAGTACAATTACCAAAACTTGACAAACGTACAATGATGTACAAAACAGACCCGCACAACAGCACCAAAAATGATAGACTACTAGATCATGCATTGCGCAGGAATGTTATTCCATCCGATACGAATGTGACAGTCGGCTATCGTTCTGTGACGTCACACTAGACCAAAGATACAACATTCTGATCCATTCGCAAAGGGGTGAAAATTCAGTTTTTTTGCAAATATCTCGAAAACTGTGTGCCTGGCCGCAAAACGTCTTGAGTACGAAAAGAAATACATAAAATTACCTTTGTAATGATATAGAATACTCTATACATTTCCTCAGAAAATTATACGCTAGACCCAAAAGTATAATAGTTAAATTTACATTTGAGTGTTACATTTCGCACTGTAACTCTTAATAGAATATACCTAGAGTCATATATGTACTTTTGTCCACATATTACTAACAAAATGTATATGATTTGAACCAAAAGTTGAATGGCTCCGACCATTGACACTCCCCTCACTCCTCCTACCATTTTTCAAAAAGGCATGCCTGTAGCTTATTTTGAAATTGAGCCAGGCAGATCAAATTTGGTGTGGTGCCTAGTCCAAGCCCAATTATGCTCAACACCAAAAAATTAGCTTGGATGGTATTAAAAATGGGCCTAATCGGTCCAAGGGTTCCCCTACCTCCCATACAAATGACCCCTCTCGGATAGTTTAATTCGGCCATATTTTTCGACAGAATATCGCTTGCGACCTAAAATTTTCATCAATGCCTAATTGTGACATATGCTTGACGTTGTGGAAAGTGGAGAAGGTCTGCTGACTACCCCTACCCTACATCCCCTACAAAGGTATATTCCTTCATATCTTTTGATAGAATGTCGCGAAAAACTTCAAATTTATAGCAAATAATAGTTGCTGGATGCTTTAATAAGATATTAAATATGTATGCGAATTCGACCCATCTACCCCTTCCTCCCTGAAAACATGAAATTGAATATTTTCGGTTTTACGCGCATTTTAGGTCTGTACATGGGTATATGCTATACACTCATAGTGCTATAATTATATGTACTTAAGACGTTTTGCGGTCAGATTCACAGTTTTCCAGATACATATTTGAAACAAACCTGAATTTTTACGCCTTTGCCACCCTTTCCCCCCTTAACCCATAACGCAATTTAGTGTAACTTTTTACTGTGTATACTTGGCAGTGTATTGAGCAATTTGGCATCCAAAATTTCTTTTTGTTTTGAATGTTTGGGTTTGGGTCTTTTTTGAGCCAATTGTACTATACTACTATAAAAGGATATTGACCAATCTACCCATATTCATTGTAATATTAAGATTAAAAAATTGTTCTTTCGAGCGACAATGTTTTTTTTTAAAACAGGAAACTAAATAAAGAAATAGAAGAAAGCACCTACAAAAAGATATGAAAACTACCTAAAATTTCGTCATAATCGATTATTTTAGATTATAAATTTAAAATAGCAATTTATTTGAGAGGGTTGACCAATATGTTTTTTTGCATTGAGCACTCTGTCCCCGTTAAATGATTCAAAAGCAATAAAAAGGAAATATGTAAAAGCAGCTAAAGGGTTAAGAATTGGGGGTATATTCCTCACAACTGGAAATTACATGAGGAATCACAATCCGGTGCGGTTATGCGGAAGTTTCCGGACATCCTGTATAACAGATACTTATAAGAATGTTTTTTTCTTTAAAATGAATGTTATACAAAGGGGGTATCCGCAAACAACCGAACAAACGCACAAGAAATTTATTTCCCATGTTGTTTCCAATAAAAAGTGTACGGAACGCACACCAAAGTGAGGTAGGTGCTTGTAAGATTATTTTAAAAATTGGCACAGCCTTAGGATCATATCTTAACAAAACTAAGGATTTTTTTGGCAATATTTGCATAATGTTACCAGAAAACATGAGGAAAAATGTCTACTGTGTTTATCCGATACTTTCTCGACACCCTGTATAACAAGGGATAAAGGAATGTTTCTTGCGAGAGCTCTTTTTGTTTAATTTGTAGATAAATTCGTTTTTTTTTTTCTACAAAATCGAAAAAATTCCATGCGACAAAATCATTTTTCCGGTGTTTCCCTTCGGCATTTAACTTAACAACTCCTCACCTCCAGAATATACAAAATTTGCGGAACAGCAATTACACTTTTCTTCACAAATTTGTTCGTGAACTTAACAATTCTCGTATACTACCCATATACTATGGGTCTATTGTGACGTAGATGCGCAGAACGAAAAATTTTCGTACAGCTATCCGCGTGATCTAGTAGTCTATAGTTTTTGCAACAGCACAAATAATGATTTACCTAGCCGTATGTTGACTTTTGTCAATGTTATTTTCTTAATTTTGTATAAGAAGCCTACTAAGTTAATATCGAGGAAAATTTTCTGTTTGCTAGATATGAATTAAATTGGTCTAAGAATAAAACTGCAAGACTATTTTTTGAATAAGGGCCATGGATCCCGCCAAGCACCAAAAATAAGGGTCGTATGTAGACTTTTGTCGGCCACTGTAGGTGACAATTATTGCTCCTAGCTAAAAACCAAGTTGAGCCGTCCCGAAGGTCGCATCCAAAATGTCTTTAGACGTAACCAGCAGTTAAGGAATATACTTGCACCTAAAGGGGACTATGAAAAAACGGATTTTTTGAAAAACTTGACGCATAAACTAATGTAAATAATTGATAAGTCGAACGCATATCTATGTATTGTTAACAATAAAAAAATTTGGCGGTATTTTTTTATTATTTAATAGCGGGATTTTGGAATGGCGGGATTTTGAGGTGGCGGGATTTTGATATGGCGGGATTTTGTAATGTCGGGATAAAGTAAAGCGGGATTTTTTGGAAAAAGCGGGATTATGAACGGGCGGGATTTTGTTTTTCGGGATTATGTAGGTATCCCACAATTAACGAAGTAATAGTCAAGAAGTCAATTTTTAAATGTCAAAAACCAAGATTTATTATCCAAAAATTTTTAAAAATTTAATAAGCGTGATTTGCATTATGTATTAAGATTTTCATGAATTAAGATAAATAATTCTCAGTTTATTATGTTAGTTCTTGACTATTGGCAATTTTTTACTTATTCTTTTATATGAGTTTTCATATAAATTATATTATCTATAATATTATAAATATGTTACCAATCACGAAATGAAAGCAATGTAAATGTTGATACCTACTGACTCTTGAAATTATTACAGGAAAAGCTTTTATTTAATTTATGCACAAATCGCTTTCCAGTTAATTTACAGCAGTCTACCTATACAATTTATTTTTCGGATATTTTTTTTATTTTGGAAAAAAACGAATGAATTGCTCCGTAAAAATTATTGTTTAATAGCACATTGAAAATTGGGTGTAATAGAAAAAATAAAAATTTTATTAATATTTTCTAATTAATTTTTAATAATTATTTTTCTTATTTTTCCCATGCCATGCATTAATATGTTGTCTTATCATAATAGTATTTAGAAGCGAATTGTGTCGACTTTTCACAATATGTTACCGTAATAGCGAAAATCCCATAAAGGAGTACCGGTATCCGTGAGGAATTCGGTTAATTTCTAGGACACTACGGGCTACAAATTTACCATCATACCCAGTTTTTACGAAAATTAATTTTGTATTATTACGTAATGAAAATATGTATACATTAAGAAAATGTATGGATTTATAAAAGTCACGTTTGATGGTACCTACATGCACATCGATTCTTACACCCGAAAGCCCCTTCACGATTTAACCATACTCAAAAATCTTATCCCATATAATATATTATAGTAACTCCACCATAGTCAACCCACTAGCACTACACGGTAGCGCATTTATATTGCTTCAGATGCATACTCATAAAATGATGTCCATCGCACTTCCTGCTTAAGGTATTATGTAGGGTATCACTGGCTACTGGCTAATCGAACGAACAATGACCCGGCACGATATATCATATCAAATTACAAGGTAACCTCAAGTCAAACACAACATCAAATCCTTAGCATAGCGTTTCCTTAAGTTTTCGCCCATTCTGAATTGTAGATAGACATAGCAGCATTGACGATAAAAAAATCAGAAGGGTCATAGGCATTCTTTTGTACCGTGCGTATTGTCAGTTTTTTTTTTATAGACATATTTAAAAGACAGACTGTTCTAACCTTCTATGTATAAACTTTAATTTTTGAAAATTGCATTTCGACTGACGACTATATGAAGAATGGGAGACCAGGAACAGAGCCGTTTGAAAGAATTGTGGCACCCGCGGTGAATGAACGATGGGGCGCCCCTCCCCCACTCTTTTCAAAATCAATCATATGTTAAGAAATATGTTAGCTTTAGCCAGTACCTCTTTGGCGTCCTCAACAACTCAGTAATCTCAGCGAGTTGTAGGTCGACCGCGCAATCCGCTGCTTCATCATTTTGCTGGCGCTAGGCCTTGCGATTGTCGTGCGTCCATACAGTTTGGGTGGATGTGGTTCTATTTCCTTCAATAAAAAAAACGCAGATTTTAAGAAAAAACTGCCATTGAGCCAAATTGGAAAAAGTTTGCAGAATCTGCCTTGACTTCTATTCGTGTATGTGCCTACTTAGAGTCACCCGCGTCCGTTATGATCATGGGTATTATGGGTTTGCGCCACTAAAAGAAATGGGATACCTTTTCTTAAGGCCGAGGATATTCAAACTCCAATGAAAACTGATTGCAGACGAAACGCTTGGATAATTTCATAGAACAATTTCTGTACTATGTATATTATCATCTGGTTTGGTAAATATTTTATGAAGTATTTAGTATTCCAACTGGATTTAATTATCAATGCTAGAGATCATGGCGATATGGCCATATTATAACCCCAAAATGCTGGATTAGCGATGGCATGTCACCATTCCGTCAATCAACCGTGGGGTCATAGCAAGCTTACTATTCCTGCGGCGATCGCAACTCTATTGCTTCACTACTTTGTCTCACCATCATGAATCTCAGTCTAGGTCGCTGCAGTTTTTTCCCTGTAAACTGGTTGAACAAAATTATAGCAAAAAACTAAAACAAAACTATAGCAAAAATTATTTTTTTACCCTTTTGATTAAATTGCTAAATTTGGCTAGATATTCGGACAAAATCGAAAACTAAAAGATTTGAACGTGCACCGTGTTTGGAGCTTCCTTGTGGGGGACCGAAGTCGACTGATACGTTAACATCGGTGAGTCCCTTCTTCTTCACCATCCCAACCAAACTTGATATTTTCTTATACATACAAAACCGTTCAGACAGTACTTTTTCGTCTATACATATTTATTTAACTCACATCGCATAATATTGTTTTGAACTCCAATACTCATACAATGTCAATCAAAACTGCTCCAAATAAATGTTAATTTATTGCCAATAAAAGCTGATCGCTTCCTTATTAGTAGTTCGACATGCATTGTACGTACTGATACATAAATACGATTACAATTGTCTTAGCATATTGATGTATTCTTCTTGTAGAGGATACGAATGTCTCCCTCAAACAGAGATAAGGCAAATCAAGACGAACAAATAAATGTCGGTCAACAAATTTGGATTCTGTAGACATTATACTAAAGCCATAGTCCGATTCGAATGCGGAACATGTCAACTTGTCGTCGATGACGACGACATGGCTGCCTTATGTCCGAAGGGAGAGATAGCATAAAATGAATGACCGAAAATAATCGCTAATCAGCTTGTCGATGATTATGTACAGTAGTCAGCGGTATGCATTGATTTGATTTTTTTTCTTTTCCTCTGTGACTCACTTGGTTGAGTCGCACTCTACGATGCTAGTAATGTAGAGGTCCGGAGATCGGCGTGGTCCCAAATTTCCGTACATGTGCGGATAGGAAATATATAGTGGTTGCAACATTATGTACTCTCCGAAATGATATGCAATGTAACGTTGACTCGAAATTGCCTATAAACGGCTGAGTTAACGCACCATGGCCCCACAAGGGGCTATACGGTAGGTACTGAGAAGAAGAAAAAAAAAAATAACGAATTGTGTGGTTCAAAAAATGAAACTCACGGAACAAATCACAGAGGGATCGAAGAGATAATTTTTTCGTAATTTCAATATATATCGATATTTGACCACAAATACTCATAATAATTAAATTACTGACCATTCAATTAGTAGACGAGAACATTTCTTCAATTTATTCATTTCGAATCGTCTGTTCACAAATCATCAATCTTCATTGAATTGCATTCAATTGAAGAACAATTAAACAATATTCTGCGAGTGTATTTTCTTCCTCCATTACAACTGCTTACATTCAATATATATGGCGCATCTTCTCAAGCAGTTTATAGTGGCTGAAGTCATTTATAAATTAGTCATTTCTTGGGACTTTTCTTTTACTGAACAAACTACAGCCAACACATATATAATAATAAATCTGCTACCAATTAATTGGTCAGACTTCTGTCCTTCTGCGTTGCATAAATCATATTATAAATGGTTGAAATGCTCACACGCAAAAGTCCACGCAATAAGAAGCCAAATGAAAAAAAAAATATTTGCCATAATATTTTTTGAATTTAAGGGAGGGTGACACACTCGATGACACGTATGTAGTTCACTGACAAAAACCAATTTGAAGACATATGGTGTAGTGGGTGCAAATTACATCGTTTGCGACAAATTACTGAAACTGAAGACAAAATAAAATTCATTTCTTACTGAACAACTGACGTCGATTAATGATTTCGGGCACTGGGATCATGAACTTATATGCAGAGTGTTCCAAAAGTCGACGACAATCTAGAAATGGTGGACAGCTCATCTGATTTCAATCAAAAAAACAATCATTTTGTGATTGATATGATTTTGATGCTTTTTCACTGCAAATCTTTTCTCTATTTACTTTTCGGATCGAAACGGCACAAAATCTTCTATTTTTTTTTTGTAAAATTGAAAACAAAAAAAAATCCTTTTTGTTTTAAAAAAATTTTTGATTTGTCTTTGTCGAACAGTGTGATAAAATTCATTGTTCAAAAAATAAATTGTCCTGGTGCACATTGCGGTAACAGGTAATTTTTAAAATTGGTTCGTATCATCAAGATTCCATAACGGTATCGCATTTGTTCAATTATTTTTAGTTTGCAGTGAGACTGCTCCCTGGGTTTTCGTCATTAAATAAATAAATTTTATTTCTCGAGTTACAAATAGGCTGGAGGTCATAAAGTCCTAAAATCCAAGTTTAAAAGGGTAGTGCCGTTAGTTGATCATGTGTCTTACGTTACCCGGTTTTGACTTTTAGTCCACCCTGTATACATGCACGTACATTTGTTGACTCCAGTCGCGAACGAAGACGGACAAATTAATTTAATTGTTTGAAATTGGATGAGTCAGTTTGAATTACAAAACATAAGTGAATTGAATTGTTTGGATTTTCGGTTGTGCGTTGGAGAAAATTGATGATGACAAATTTGGATTTCTGCGTTTGAAGATGAGTCGGATGTATTCGAATAATTTAAAAAGGGGATCTTACGATGGCACCAGGTTTGAAAGTGTTTTTACTTCCTTCGATCTGAATATTCTGAATTTCGAAATAAACTGAATATTTTCTGTAAATAGTGGCCGCAATTCCTGCAAGAGTCAGGAATGCCTTGGCTATTGAAAATACTTGAAAATCAGTCTAAAAAAAATCAACATTTTGTTAGTGCCATGAAACTTGTCAGAATCTTGAGCTGATATAAAATTGTGTACAACCAGGTCTAGGAATTCGACCAAATAAAATTCACAAGAGACGTTAAATATATATAGCATTGAAACAGAACCAAGTTTTATGATCCCTATAGTTTTTCTACATCGACACATGTTTCACGAAAGATTGATGTCTTCAGGAAACATCCGTGCGAGGAAAGTGTACAATAACGGTGGAGATTGTGGTGTACACATACAGATATGTGAGGGACACACTTCTTTAGTATAAAGTGAAATAGTTGATCCCCAATGGCTAGAGATAGATGATACAAGTGTAGTAAACATAAGAAAAATTATTTGTTTATTACCATCGCATCAGACTTCTCACGCATCAGATCGGGATGCGGAAAACAAGAAGATCTTACATCAAGATTTCAAATTAATGTGGCGGTGATAAGTTTTTGGATATGTACATATATGTACAGAAAATTTCGTTAGATGTGGATAATAGGTAAAATAAGCAGAAATTCAGGGAATCATTACTCTTTTCACTGCACAATAATGATCGCGAAACTTCAAATTTTTGGTTGCACGAAATAAACTTATTAACAAATTTCGATTCTGTTTTGGTAAATTGATAAAATGTAAGCGAAAGGCCGTTGGCGTATTGGGGCTCTATGGTATGAATATCCGAATGCACAAAACTTTTCAGACCAGAATATCGCTCTAAATTCAAGTGGACAAACATCAACTCATGCATTGTTGCAAGACGTTCCCATTACTCATTTCCAATTTTTTTACAACCAAATGCCAGGCTGGCAGCTAGCTGCATAGCTCTATACTTATACATACTATCCGCTATCTGGGATAAACACAGATGCAGTCGGTTCTGTATACATTTCGATCGATACATATATAAGACATCCTCATATCTGTCGTTCGCATACATATATAAAAGTTGCTCCATGACAGCAGCAATACTATTAAATCATTTTTATGACCCTAGGAATATCTCTTCCTGGTTTTATGATCGCGAGCGCGCAAAAAAAGAAAGAAGCTCTCTATAGGCATATCTATATCTATACGCGATACCCAAGAATTCACCTGAGGCTGTGATGCTAAGGCGGAATATGTAGCGGCACGCTGCAATAACGACCTGTGACTATATCCTCGGCAGTCTTAGTCTCAACGCAGACCTCCTCACCAGGCCCAAGCCCTCTGGAATAAAATTGCATAATCGCAGAAAATTGAATATCTCATTGCTTCATGGTGCTGCGAAGGCATGTATGCCGCCCAACCAAACGTATACTACGAGTGCAGTCGTTAGTTCGAAGAATATGGGGGCCGTATATAGAACATGAACTAGTTTGACTATTTTATCTTGTTTTCAGAACTACATTTAATAGAATATAATGATAGTATGCAGAAGCTCCGCGGCATCTTCGAATCTATGGTCAATTGTTTCAATACTGTGGGCATCTTCTATAAGGTGTCCACGACCATTGGGGTAATACGTTTCAGCCATAAAATTTCATAAATTGTCTGCACGAAATTGAATGGTGATTACAGGAAAAGTCGGAGCAAAATTGAATGACTATACGATATATCTGCAGGAAATTCGTTTCGGTTTAAATTATACATTCCTCGCAGTCTGGAATTTTCACATTTTTTCAATTTTTTAAATAGGTTTGATAGAATATTACCTGATTATGTATATACTTTCCAGGGCATTTCCTAGTTCCTCCTGATCTTGATTTATAAAAGAATGCGGACACGATTGTTACACTATTTTCGCGTGGACATTCACCGCCCATGCTCCTTTCTATTCTTAATAGATCCTATCCGAACCATTCTCCGATAAAGATTCCAATCTCGCAGCAATTTGATCTATGGAATGTATGCAGCCAATTTCTTTGATTCTACGCGAGGAACACAAAAAAAAAGAATTTTCCTTCGGCAAGTATGTACTTACAGAAGAAGTGAACTCATGTGGTTTCAGTTATATATAAATAGTGGAATAGTCTTTTAGTTTGCGGTCATCATAGTCACAGTACCATTAGATTAAAATATGTACCCAAAAAAAAAAAACAATGGGCAAATGGAATATTGGCAAGCACAACACAGGCTTGCTTGCCAATTGTGCGTTAGAATTTATTTGCAAACGGTGTAAGTCGTTAATAGCACACACACAGCATCATAGGCCTTATAGGAGATAGGAGAACCAGTTGAACCTCCTCTCCTTTTTCTGGATAACGAGGTGAACCTGTGGTGTACGTACATGAAAGGTGGGCTTCGTTCAATATACGAAATGATACACTCCCGTAGTATGTATCCTATCAATGATTTAACCATGTATGAAACATGTTTTACGAAATGTTCTTTGCTATCTTCCAGGTAACAGTTATACGATATGCTCGTGTGTCCAAGTGTCATGTTTTAGGCTTGCTTTCGAAGAGAGTCCGATTAGAGGATGTAAGTACATATGCCTATATATAAGTTGGCGCTGATCGGAATATACGATTTTTGTTACATACCAGCTATAACGGAATTTTTAGGATCTAATTATAAGATGTGTGTTTTTCGAAAAGTGGGTTATTGAGACTATGGGCGGGAAGGTCACAAATTATGTAATAACGACGGTGAAAGCACATCCTTATGCTTATAATTATAAAAATGTTAACTTCGGAAAATGGCTTTTTTTTTATTCGTGTTCTGATTGGTTACGATGATTCCCGAATGTACGTACAAGCTGCGGAGGGAAAGGGGGGCACGTTCGCGCTCCGCGTTGGGTTGGTGAGCGTAGCAAGCAGGGGGCGTAACCCCCTAGTAGAACTAAATTTATCAACCGAATTCAGTGGTGAAAATTATTTTTATACCCTTCGCTCATAGAGTGAAAGGGTATATTAACTTTGTCATGAAGTTTGTAACGCATTGAAGGAAGCATCTCCGACCATATAAAAAGTATACATATATGATCAGCATGACGAGATGAATCGATTGGGCGATGTCCGTCTGTCTGTCTGTCTGTCTGTCTGTCTGTCCGTCTGTTGCAGTGCGTTTTTCTCGGCCACTATAAAAGCTTCGGAGCTGAAATTTTGCACACGTGCTTCTTATTGTTGCAGGCTGTTTGTATGTTTGATTCACCCAAATTGGATCACTGGGTCATGGGGCTGCCATACAAACCTAGCTCCCCAATTTGAGATCTTCTAAGAAAAACTTTTTTATTTATGTACCAATTTCAACAAAATTTCACACAAATGTGTTTCTATAGATAACACAAAATATATGCAAGAATGGATCAAATCGGACCATGGGGTCATGGGGCTGCCATACAAAGTTAACACCCCAAATTAGGTTCTTCTAAGAAAAACTTTTTTATTTGTTCACCAATTTGAACCAAATTTCACACAAATGTATTTCTATTGTTGACACAAAACATATGTAAGAATGGATAAAATCGGAGGATGGGGTCATGGGGCTGCCATACAAAGCCAACCCCCCAAATTAGGTTCTTCTAAGAAAAACTTTTTTATTGGTGCACCAATTTCCACAAAAATTACACACAAACGTGTTTCTCTTGATGACACAAAACATATCTAAGAATTGATCAAATCTGACCATGGGGTCATGGGGTGGCCATACAAACCCAACCCCCATTTTGGTTCTTCTAAGAAACATTTTCACAAAACCTTGAATTAATGTGTCTTTACGAAAGCAACAAAAAAGTTAAAAACGAATGGAATCGTACTGTGGGGTCATGCTCCTGCAACCCCAATAAAATTTCCGAGTAAATATTTTTATTTGCCCACTTATTTCAACCAAGCCCAAAACTTTTGTCAAGACGGAAGAAAAAGAATGAGGAGGGGGATTAAATATATGTCATAGGTACGCCCGAAAAAACTTTTAGCCCAAGCGAAGGGTATCCAAATTTCGGCCGCGCCCGAAATTAGCATCGGCCCCGGGGGTTGGCGAGCGAAGCGAGCAGGGGGCGAAGCCCCCTAGTTTTTTTTAATTTTTTCCATGATAAGCCAAATTACAAAAGTAATGGAGTACCAATCGAAATTAAGGGTTTCGTAGTTTAGCAAAAAAAATGTCGTACGGGCATGACAAGTACGCTTGTGGAGTATACGTATGTACATATAATGTAATATGTTTTCCGTAGAATCAGCACTTCAGTGATAAGCTGCATTGACTATGTGACAATATCGTTGTTAAGTCTCTGACACTCACTAAACAAATCCTGATTCGTCAATTTTCAACTGGCGGCGAACTCATATAAATGTTATCGTAATTTTACGATGTCAATACAAAATCGTCTTATCACTGAAATTTGCGAACAATATTTTTTGATTGCCTAGGAACTACATATTAAGAATGCATCCAATTGTATAGCTATAGGCGCCGAATGAATTACTTTTTAAATCGAGTCAGCCACACACTATACACTCAGAAAAATCTCATCACTTAAATTCAAAGTGAAACATATTAAAATAAAATTGGAATTCATCAATAAATCATTTTAAAAACAAATAGATTTATATTAAATTAAATGATCTGTTCAACATTGACTGAAACATCGATTTAAATATGTTCCACTTTGTTTCAAAGTTGTTTCATTTTGAAGGCTGTGTCCGTCACATGTCCATAAGCGCGCCGCTATTTTGTTCAGTGCTAGTAATCTTAGATAGCTTAGGTGTAGGACCGTAGGACTACGAAACGATAGGTACCCGGTTTGATTCCCAGTAGAAGCAAAGTGAAAAAAAAAGTTTTCAAAATATGGTAAAAAAAAGTTAAGCATAAAACAAATAAAAAAAATAAAATAAAGGAAAAAAAATCTTCACTTTTTTAATCTTACAATCAAAAGATTTTAAATTTAGAGTGAAATCACTTTGAAAATAAAGTGATATTCCCTTTTGATTTGACATGCAGCAATTTTAAAAGTACAAGAATCACTTTAATATCTCCACTATTGATTCAAAATAAAACATTTTTGAATTAAACGTAAACGTATATGAAGCCAAATCATATTTTAAAATTTTTGAATCATAGCTACAGTACTCCCCGGTTATAAGCAACCCGGATAAAAGCAACACCCGCTTTTAATAAATTCTGAAAGACCCTGAAAATTTTTCCATATAAAGCTTCATACATTTGTTCCCGGATAAAGTCCACCCTGTGATAAACAAAACTTCGTTATACTCAACGAAGAATTACATTATTAAATGATAATACCGTAGTAAACAACCCGGATACAAGCAATTGGCAAACAAGTGTCGTTAAGGTAGTTTGTACTTTTTTTTAAGAAACGAATTATGTTGAGATCCATGAAATTTTAGATTAAAACTTGCTACTCTGTTCTTTGGCGAATAAAAAAATAAATGTGCGCAGGAAACTCAGCATTAAATTCGTATTTGTATGTATTTTTGGAAATTTGGGCGATTTTCCAATCTCTTAAATTTGTCTGAAATAGCCGTACATAGTAAGCGGTAACGTTCAAAATGTTTTATATTTTTCCAATTTGCCCATTCCACAACAAAACTGGAAATCTTGTCTTGTCTGTTTCTTTTTTCATCAGAGGAATAGTCGCGTCGTCAGTCTCTACGGATTCATAAATCCGTACTATGGCAAAGATTCAGAAGAACAGGGGTGTCATTGTGTCAAACCCATTTCACGGGCTGGGCCAAATATCTCTGTCTTCGGGTTTGAGCGGGCGGCAGAATAAAAATCTCGAAACGTCCATAGACTTTTTTTTCGGAAATAAATCAGAATATTCTATTTTTCAATATAACTATAAATCAAAGTAACCATAACGACATCGGGACTATATACATACCTTAGAAATGTTCTTCAAATAAATTTAAAAAATTTAGACAAAAAGTCAAAATGCCAAAATTTAGTTACTGCTGTGGTGTGAAACAAACTCTTGCGCCAGTAAAGGTTTGTGCTCGTAGAGACGACTCTTGGGATCATCGCTCAGCGATCGACGTTAAACGGTTTTGAGCACTATATGGGTATATTTTCTATACAGACATGTTCCTTTAGTACATAGCCGATACTAGGAAAGTAGAACCATTCAAAAAATATTTAAATACGGCTCGAAATTGGATGCAAAACTACGATCGCTGAGCGATCATCACATGAATTGTCTCTACGAACACGTACCTTAAAGCAGTGATTTCCTCACCAAATACAGGATTCCGGGATCCTTCTTCTTCTTCTTGTAGCGGTGCAGAAAGGTGTGTAACCTCTGTGCATCTATGTGGGTACGATTTATGGTTCGTCAATGTTTGTGTCCGTGAGGTCTAAGGACAAAAACATAGCTGCTGCGATAGGGTTTTCCTACAGTGATATAGGGGTAAGATCAGTGGGCGCAGCGGGACATTGAAACAAATGGCCCACATCATGAGGAGTACCATTGCAGTTTGGACAGATGTTTTGAATGTCCGGGTTTATGCGAGAAAGGTACGAATTAAGGCGTGAACAAAAGCCCGACCGAAGTTGAGCTAGTGTTACTCTGGTGGCTCTCGGGAGCCTAATCTCCTCAGGCGAAATTGGTGGTGGGCGCTCTGAGAGGACTCTATTCGCACCTAAACTCGCGATAGACCGATTCACTTCTTCAGTGTGGATCGCTGCAATGGCGGCTCGGTATGTAACTTCATCGTAAGGGTCCCGTTTGTATCCCTGAACCTCTCTCTCAAGGTCTCGTAAACCACGCCTGACATGTCGTGGTGGAGGAATTCGGTCCATGAGATGATTATTGGGATGATCCTCACGGTAGCAACCAACAAGATACTGTTTAGAGAGTAGGAGATTGTGATCACGTATTGGCATCAATTTTGTCTCCTGATGTAAGTGATCCTGGGCAGACATCAGAAGGCAACCTGTCGCGATGCGTAGAGCGGCATTTTGTCAGACCTGAACTTTGGACCAGTTTGTGTCACATAGACTATGTGTTCAAACTGGGGCTGCATAATCAGCGGCCGCTCGACCCACCGCTTTATAAGTAGCTAGCATGGTTTCTTTATCTTTGCCCCAGGTGCTACCAGCTAGAGCTTTTAGGATGTTGTTCCTACTGCGCATTTTTTCACATACTGAAGCTGCATGATTCGCAGACGTCATCATGTTCTCTAGGTGAAGCCCGATAATTTTGGGGTTTTTAACAGTAGGAACAGAATTGTTGCCAATACGCCTTCCTGGCAAGAGCCCCGGCAGGAGCCCTGAAGGTTCGATGCAGGAAGGTTGTGATTCCGGGATCCTCTGCGCTGCTATCGTGGCAGTGTATATATGGTTCGGCAAAACCAACCATTTTTCTGAACCGAATTTTGGGACAAAAGAAATTCACGAAGGGGCTTAATATTTTCCTGCTCAAAAAAGGCCGCCTTAAGCAAAAATTGTTTATTGAACATTGAGGAAAATTTCTATAATTTTCTGAATCGAATTTCGAGACAAAATAAATTCACGAAGGAGCTTTCCTGCTCAAAAAAGGCCGCCTTAAGCAAAAATTGTTTATAGAACATTGAGGAAAATTTCTATAAAACACAGTTAAAGCTTGCATAAGCCAGCGACTTCTTGGTGAGTTCTAGCAAATTTGTATATGTACTTGAGTTCGACACTTCATATTTTCCATTTCTATGTATTTGTGCTGATGCACTTTGTGTTTCTTGTTCCCGGCCGCGGGTCGCACAAAGCAGTGAGGTGGGCCGCATGCGGCCCGCAAGTTTGAAAACAATATTGGAGCACCAATTATTCGAATTTTTAAGTAGGTAAAACCGACGGAACCAACAAACTAAAATTTGCTTCGAAAAATGGCAGCTATTTCTATGGACTCGGGTAGGGTAACTAGTAAAAAAAATATTCTGATGTTGACCAAATCGAACCACTGTTAACCTAGTGTGTCGCTACTTGCGTGATTTCAGTGAATCTGTAATTTGACGAATCGGGATTCGCCTATTGTGTGTGTCAAAGGCTTAATCTGATTCGCGAAACGTGTTTCGGACAGTTTGAGCCTAGTTTGGTTGATCGAAATCGAAACGACATTCGTGTCGCAATCAGGATTTGCGATAGTAAATTGGCTTATTGTTGTTTTTGTAATTTATTATTTATCTTGGTAGTAAACATTTTTTTGTATTTACGTAGATACATTCAAAAAACGCTTTTCTTTATGCAATTATTTTCTTTTTTTTTTCAGGTAAGATGACCCATTTCTTGGATTACTTAATCACTTAATGGTAAATTATAAAAACGCGTTTTCTTTTGTGCTGCTTAAGTTGCCGCAAATAAGAATATGTTATTGGACACGTTTCTAATTTATATCGTTCATAGGTACTATACTGTCGAATATTTTTATTAAAGTTAAACTTTTTCGACAAATCAAAGCTTAACAGAAATGAGGAAACATTTTTTATAAATTATTGAGAATAATTGACAGATTTAATCTAAACAAAATGTAATTTAAAACCACATGTAAAAAAAATAACAGAACACTCGATCGCACATATTCTATATAAAATCGGTATACACATCCCTATGGAAGAAAGAAACAAAACAGAGAACAGACACACAGCCTCCAAACCATAATATGAGTATTGTTGTCGTCGTCTCTCTGTCAAGACCGTAAAGTATCAAATTCAATGCGACATTGAAAACATTACATTACATTTATTTGAATTGAATCACTTTTTCCTTATAACCACAATGCAAAAACCACAAGCAAAGTCGTAGAAATGCCTTCACGTTGTCAGAACATCTTTTATTTGCATAAAAAAATATATACCGCAACAAATTAACCACACAGACCAATGGTTTCATGTAAATACTTCTCTATGCTTATTTTATAAAGAGGCGCAAGCATCTTTTATCTTCCTTGTGGGTTCTTAGTGTATCTCTGTACTGTAAAAGATCGATTCGCGATTCTGTTTTTTATTTTCTTTGAATTTTAATTAAAATGTAACAAATATTTGGTATCCTTCCAAATTTCTTCAGTAACATTTAATCCTGTATTGGAAAAATTAGTAGAATGATATTGAGTGCATTCAGCGAGCACATATTGGGATATGCTACATATCCCCACCACAAGAAATTGGAAAACTGCTAAGTTTGTGTTCGCTGAATGGACTTGCTATACGAAATGTCAGTTCTCTCTAATCAGCTGATACATCCGCAGACATTGCCGCAATCAAAAATTCAAAAAACCTAAAACTGCAACTTTCCTTTCAAAATACGTACTCTCGTCGCACAATATTATAACGTTCACTAAAACCAGGCTCAGAAAAGACATTTTTTTCAGCTGAACTGTGAATAAACAATTTCCAATATTGATGGTCGAGCAGCTGTGTGTGACAGTTGATGGAGCAGTCCAAGTAGCAGCTACACATCTAAATGTAGCATTCCAATTCAACGCTAAATAGGGGAAATTTTCGATACGTCGCATGTGGACCGATTAGCGGGTGAGAGGGACGCGAGGAGAGAACACTTTTCAGTTTCTTTTTCCAATATGTGCTCGCTGAATGCACTCATTGCTACAAAAGTCACTCTAAGCAAAGTTGAGCCTATTCTTTGCTTAGCACTCACTCTTCATTATCGTGGTTTATTTTCTATAACTTTACCGTAGCGTATCTCAATTTCATGTTCACTTCGGAGCCCATATAAGATGCTTTTGTTTATGTCTGCGGGAAGTATCATTTCGTCTTCATCACATTTGTCAGGTTTCACAGCTTTATGACCACAAAAAAACAGTCCAAGCGTTATGAAGGTGAGGTAGGGTAATGTTTATTATATCTCTGGAGTCAATCAAATCAGCTCAGCTGTGTTCTCTGCAAGTATATGTATGCATATAAAGAATGTCTAGTTTAAAGATTTTCTTTCTTTTATTATTCATTCTTAACAAGGTGATGTATTATACCTATATACATATAAACATAATAACGTATCGCAGATAAATTATTAAAATAAAATAAATAAATAACAGGCGCGACAATCCAACATTGGACTAAGGCCAATGTTATTTCAAGATCTTATCTGCTTTTTGTTGAGGTAATGAGATCAGCATCACGCTCAGCAGTGTTATTTATCCCCATAAATGTGTACTCGTTTAACATCTGAGTGAAATCATAGTCCGTCAAAAGCTCGTAAGTTCGAAAAACACCATGAACCACGGTGAGATTCGAACTCATGACCCTGTGCACCGAAGGTGTGCGCACTAACCGCTAGACCCGCCAGACTACTAAAGATAAATTATTGCTATCATCAAATAATAATAAATCTATTTAAGGATTTAAAGGAATCTTTAAGAACTATTTGTTGTGCCCAGTTTCCAGTAGTTCTGGTGGGTAATACATAAATGATTAGATTAGATTAGATTTATTGAGGGCACAGGCAACAAGAGTTGCCCTAGGCACTGCGACCGGTGGTCTATTGTACCATTGCCCCTATACTATGGATTAGATGAACTCATCTAATCGACTGCCTTCGATAAATCGATTCAGCTGGGCCATATTGATAGTGGCGATATCCTCTTCCAAGGGAAAAGCGATACCGAAACACTCCAATCGGCGCCTAGCTAGCCTCTCACATTCACACAGGATGTGAGAAGCAGTTTCGTCGTCAGCCTCACAGAAGCGACAGCTGGCGTCGGTAACAATGCGCAAGCGCTTTAAATGACCGTTTAAACGGCAATGCCCCGTAAGGAGCCCGCATATGATCCTAACCCTGTTTCTGCTCAATTTCATCAGACCAAGGGTACGATTGGGTGAGTAGTTGGCGACAAAGAGTTTTGACTGCTTAAGCCCTGGAAGAGCTTCGCAGTGTGTGGTGGCTTTGGCTTTTTCCCACTCACCAATCACATTTCTGCAGATACAGAGTGGTAACCCACAGTAAGGTTCTGGGCCATAGAAGGGAGTGGTGGATGCTCTTCTTGCGAGCTCGTCGGCCTTCTCATTGCCGTAAAACCCCGAGTGCCCAGGTACCCAGAAAAGGGTGAGATTGTTGAGATTGCCCACCTGTTGGAGGATTTTCTGACAAACCCACACGACCTTAGATGTGACAGTACAGCTCGTCAGCGCTTTTATTGCTGCTTGGCTGTTAGTGAATATTGCTATTTTCCTGTTGGTGTAACCTTTGTCAAGGCATAATATTGCACACACTTCGATTGCGTGCACTTCCGCCTGAAACACGGTCGGATGTATTCCCATAGGAATAAAGATATTAATGTTCGGGCCAGTAATTCCAGCTCCAGATCCTGTATCGGTCTTGGAGCCGTCCGTGTAAAATTTGATGGTGCTAGGGTGGAGTGATCTGAATCTGTCAGTCCAGTCCACCCTTTCCCATATCTCTGCACTAGAAGGGTCAAAACGGAGAGTTTTGACCAGATGGTCTGATGCCATATCCAGTAATCTGCTGTTACTTAACCATCCTTGTTGAACTGAGTTCAGTGGAGACGCCGCATCACATGCTCCGAGCCTAATGACAGCTAATCTTGCCACTGCCTCGATGTGTATGTGGAGAGGTGGCAAGTTTAGCTGGACCTCCAGGGCGGCAGTGGGGCTCGAAAAGAAGGCCTCAAGGACAGCAAGACAGGCCAGCCTCTGAACTTTCTCGAGACACGTCTTCCGTCTATGGTGGTTGCTCTTCTCCACCACACGACCGCCCCATATTCCACAATAGGTCTAACAATTGTCTTGTAGATCCACAGAACTATGTAAGGCTTAATACCCCATGCCTTCCCCGCATAGCTTCTGCTGATCCACAAGGCCTTAACTGCTTTCTCTGCTACCAGACTAAGATGTTTTTTCCATAGCAGTTTCTTGTCAAGTGTGACCCCCAAGTACTTGACAGTTTCCGGCATTGTTAGCCGTGCATTATACCTGGAGGGACACTCCAGTGTTTGGAGATTCCCTTTATTACTGAATGGTATCACGGCGTCCTTTGTTGGATTGACGCGCAGCCCGTTTGCTGTGCACCACTCCTGGACTATATGCAGAGCACTCTGCAGGACATCCGGTAGGACCTCCTCGAATTTGCCTTTAACCGTGATAACCAGGTCATCCGCATACCCCTGTGTGGAGAACCTAGCTGAGCTAAGTCTCCACATCAATCCATCAACTACCAGACACCACAGGAGGGGGGATAGTACCCCTCCTTGGGGGCAGCCACGAGTGGCTAAAGCAGAAAGGGTAGTATTGCCTATACTGGTAAAAATAATTCTAGACGAAAGCATACGCTGCACCCAGGTAATGATTGTATTGTCGGCTCCTTTGGCTCGTAGTGCCGTTTCTATGGATTTGAAGGAGGTGTTATCGAAGGCGCCTTCTATGTCAAGGAATGCACATAGTGCTGTTTCCTTATTGGACATGGCTACCTCGATCTCTTCTACCAAGCTCTGAAGTGCCGATTCCGTGGATTTACCCGGTTGGTAGGCGTATTGTTTTGGGTGCAGCGGCCGTGTCTTAAGAAGTGTGCCTCTGATGTGAGAGTCCAGTATCTTTTCCATAGCTTTCATGAGAAAGGATGTAAGGCTGATGGGGCGGTACGACTTAGGATCGTCCGCCGGTCTTTTACCCACTTTGGGGATGAAGACTACCCTAACTGATCTCCAGGCTGTCGGAATATATCCCAAAGCATAACTACTTCTATAGATACTAACCATGAATGGTATCAGCTCGCTTTGGCCTCTTTGTAGGAGCGCCAGAAAGATTCCATCCATGCTGGGCGACTTAAATGGATCGAATGTCCCAATTGCCCACCTAACCCTGCCATACGTAAAGATATCTTTTGCTGCTGCCCAGGTAGATCTGTTTGCCCTATTGGGCGGATTCATGCAACTGTGACCATCATTCACGTTATAGTCCAGTCTGCAGCTGGGGAAATGGGTTGCTAAAAGCAGCATGCCTGTGCTTTCGGCATCCCTCGTTATGTCCCCATTTGCACCCTTCAGAGTGCTAATAGTGCTGCAACCATTTTTTGCCATAATTTTGTGCAGTCTAGCTGCTTTGGTGGTATTGTTGACGCTGTCGCAAAAGTTAGCCCAACTTTGCCTTTTAGCGTCCCTGATCTTTTTGTTGTATTCCGTGAGGGTGGATCTATACAGAGCCCAGTCCCCGTTGCGCTTGGCCCTGTTGAACAGCTTCCTCACACATAAATGATACTAAAATTATCTTTCGTCATCCAAAGCCTATACAGGATGATCGCAGCTAGCCTAGGCTAGAACCGACTGAAAATAAATAAACCAGCTCGAAAAAAAAACAACAAAATGAATGTAATTGAAATCCACCCGTTCATGATGCTTTCCGCAAGTTCAATGTCCGTTTCTGGTTTAGTTTTTGCGAAAAATGTTTAAATTTAAAATGGCTAAATTTTTGAAATGGTAAATTTTTATATGTATTTTCTTTGGTTGGTTGTTGATTTGGGTGGATTCTGTTTCGTGAATTGAGACGAGTAAAAACTGTAAAATTAGCTCGAAAACAGTAAAATTGGTGAAGCCTACAAGGTAAAATTTAGATCCGTTAAAAGTTTACGTGGCTAACTTACCCATATCCATTGTCTGGAGCCGTCCATTGGACTACTTTTCATTGCACCTACATCCTAACGCGTATATCTCTTATCCTCCTTATATGTGCAGTATATTAGATACTGTATAACTATGCTACCGCAACACCGCATCCATTCATCATCTCAATTGCCGCGCCATTCAATTAACATAATCCAACACTTTATAACAAATTATTACTATTAGTATCTTTATTCCTTTTAATTCCAAATTATTCATCCATTCAAATTCATTGAAATGCAATTATTATTGACTCCCACACGATGTGGTGTGCGCCGTCACACAATCAATTCCGTTCGTAAATGGAATTTATGTCCAAATCGTAATACAAATATTGCAAATTACATGTTTGCCATGTTTTTGCAATTTCTTATGACCAAATTGAATTTGCTGTCGCGTTTGTGCATAGCTTGTATATGGCTATTTGTCTAGCGATACATTTATCGAACGTGTCGCGACACAGTTCTTAACGATTCTTTTCATAGCTCTTGGCTATTTTATCTCATTAGTTGACCTGATCGACCACAGTTCGAATAACATACAGTCGAGACTCGATAACTCGAACCTCAACAACTCGAATACCTCAATATCTCGAAGAATTCTTCCGGTCCCACGAATTTTCTATGAAAATCTTGGCATTCCAAACTCAATAATTCGATTGAATGTATAGATAACTCGAATACAAATTCGGGCAAAGCAATATACATAAACCTCTGTTACTCGAAGAAAATGGTTTGGAAGCCTCTATAACTCGAAGTACAGAGCCATTTCAACATACAAACAAGAAAACACAGAAAAACTCCACAACTCGAATTTTAATTGTTTTAGAGCTCTTACTACTCGAAGAATTTTACAGATTAACCGTCAATGCATTTAAGAACACGAAAGAGAAAGCCAATTTACAAACGTCAAAACAACACAACAAAGGAAACCTTTACAACCCGAATTTTAATGTTTTTAGAGTCTCCGCTACTCGAGGAAATTCTCCGTTAGAAATTCCGTGCAAAATGCAAGCGGTTTCCGGAAGGAAATTGTCATCTTTCATTTTGTGTTTGGCGTCCATTGCTTGTGTCTCAACTAAAGGATTTTTCTTGTTGTTTAAAAATCGTCCTTTCTCGTTCGAAAAAGTTCGCTTAATTGAAGCTGTAAAAAAAACTAAGATCGCGTTCGAAACAGGGATTTGGAGCGCCACTTTTTTTCGCTCCGACCAATTTGAAACCGCTTCGCTCCGACTAAAATTTGTTCGCTCCGCTCCGCTCCATTACAAAAATACAACAAAATTTCATTATTCTTAGTAAATATTTATTATTTTTCGCGAATTCATCAATTCAACTTATATCTGCTCACGTTTTATAGAATATGACTTCATAGGTGCGTTTTATTCGATCAAGTACAAAACAGGATAGCACCAATTTCGTACAAATTTCAACATACAATTCAGTTGTTCCAGGCAGGGTGTCCGGAAACTAAACTATCGCAAAAGCGCACCGAAATATGATTATTAATGTCATTTCCAGTCAAATAGGTGTACTGGGAATGTCCCGAATTCTTAACTCCTTAGCTACCAAAAGCATTTAAAGATTTTACATAACTATTATCACTAAGACCTGCGTGGAAAAAAATGTATACGAAGTAATATCACCAAATTTTGTCTTTGAAGCTTTTTTACACAGCAGTTTACGATTATCCGATTTTTATTGGGTTTATTCTTAGGAAAAACTGTTGGCCATGACCGAAAGAAAATATGTAGGTATTATGAGTATTAAATTTTTGAAAAGTCTTTAAATGTCTGTGGTAGCTGAAGAGTTAATAATTCGGGCTTTTTTATACTCCTTTTTGCTGAAAATATCACGAGGAATCATATTCGGGTGCCTTTATGTGATATTTTCCGGACATCCCGTACAGAACGAGATATGTAAAATTGTCATGGAAGCTGCGCTGTCCTGTACTCAATTCAATAAGACGCACCTAATAGCTAATTAAAATTAAAAATTCTGTCATGGATGATCTTGAATTTCTTAATAATGAAGAGTGATGATTAAGACTAAACGCAAAACCTCTTTTACCACAATGAATTTCACAATAATCCGAAATTTCACAAGTCTCTGAACGAATTCTTCGCCTTTAAATCGTCCAAAATCATCAAAAATTAAAAATTTCGTCGAAAAAAATCATTTTTTTTCTTGGATTTTTTTTTTGATTTTTTACTTCGGAGCGGAGCGACTTTTAAAGCAAAAATCGCTCCACTCCAGCTTGCGAAAAACCGCTCCACGCTCCGCTCTATCGCTCCGAAATTTTAGGTCGCTCCGCTCCAAATCCCTGGTTCGAATGCTGAAATCGCCGCCGAGTTCAAAATTCCAGCGAATACATTATCAATGATTTTAAAAAACAAGGACAAAATTCGTTAAAAGCCCAGGCCAATCGAACGGTTTAAAAAAGCAGAATTTCCGGACATTAATAAATGCTTAGTCCAGTCGTTTCAACAATGTTGCCCAGAAATTAAAGCATCCAGAATTCAGTAATGGCTATGGTTGAACAACTTCAAAAAGAGGAATTCGATAGTTCATGACGGTTTCTGGCGAAAGTACAACAGTTGATATGACTGTATGCAACGACTGGAAGCAACAATTGGTTCGTTTAATCCAATATTATTTACCAGAGGAAATTTATAATGCCGATGAAATAGGACTGATTTTCGTTGTACACCAAACAAAACCCTGACTATTCAAAACGAACCCTGTTTTGGTTGAATATAAGAACCCGCAATGCATGAAATATGTTAAGTCCCTACCAGTCCTTTATGAAGCTAATCAGAAGGCTTCGATGTGGTCTTCAATTTCAAAATCAAAATGGCCGAAAAACTGGGATAAGGAGCTTCAAAACAAAAATGAGCGAGCATTATTATTTATTGACAACTGCCCCGCGAACATTCGGATTGGAACATTTGAAGATTCAAGTTCTGTTCATCAATATTACAACCCCTAGACCAGGGAGTCATCAAAAATTGTAAGGTATTTTACAGGCAGGAACTCATAAAGAAAATGATGAGAGAATTAGACGGAAATATAAAATTGAAACCAATCAATGTTGCAAGCAATACGTTTAATCGATAAAGCATGGGAGAGCGTAAGAGAAGCTACATCAAAGAATTGCTTCAGGGCTTGTGGATTTTTCTCTAGCAATGAAGAGCGTGAACGACCGAGAGCTCGCTTGGAGAACTCTGTCGATGAAGACCCCCACTAGCTGCTGGGCGACTTCTTTCGAAGAATTCGTTGAAGTAGACGAATGCTTAGCCACAGACGATTTTCAAACCGGGGAAGAGATAATTGGAGATGTAACAGCAGCCATGGCAAGATCGGAGGATAACGTTAAAGAAGAAGAAGAGGAATTACCGGAAGTAGTTTAAGTACCGACCTCTAAAGGTACGTGTTCGTAGAGACAATTCATGTGATGATCGCTCGGGGATCGTAGTTTTGCATCCCATTTCGAGCCGTATTTAAATATTTTTTGAATGGTTCTACTTCCCTAGTATCGACTTTGGACTAAAGGAACATGTCTGTATAGAAAATATTCCCCTTATAGTGCTCAAAACCGGTGGTTTAACTTCGATCGCTGAGCGATGATCTCATGAGTCGTCTCTATACGAACACAATCCTTAAGTAAGTTCGAACAAACGTTCAAACGTTTTGGCTTTGATATCACCTCGTTTTGACTTTTTATTTAAGCATTTATTGATAGTTCAGGGATAAACTCGATAAGTCGAAGTTGACTTTTTACAAACTTCGATATCTCGAATTTTGATAACTCGAAGTATACATAACTCGAAGGAATTTGTCGCTCCCTTGAGATTCGAGTTATCGAGGTCCGACTGTACATAGATTTCGATTCGACGTTCAATATTGCTATAATAATAGCCATGTACTCGTATATGATATTGACGAGGCTGACCTAAAGTTTCGTGAAGTTATCCAGCAGTTGATGGCGGGAAATTTTTGGATAAATTGCCAAAAATCTGCCTTCTCGTTCATTCACTCATTTCTATTTGCAATGTCGATCTTAGTTGAAGTCAAGGACGAAAATCAATTCGACACAGCCTATAAAACTCTCCCTGCCATTTATATTCATTTCGTATTGTGTACAGCTTATAGAACTTTGAATTTCTTTATATAATGTTTATAATCTGCTATAATTAATGCAGAACTACATTTACAGAAAAATAGAAACGAATATTTTAATTCCATTTCTTTGTTTCAAAAGTAAAGACACTCTTTTGAACAGTGTGCGCGTAGGATGTGGACTAATCGACTGTGAGGAAAACCATAGTTTTTTGTAATAGTAAAATATGTATATCTGCGCCTATAGATGAATGTTAATTCACAATGAATTGGTTCGTTATGCGTATTTCCTTCATAGCTATATTTGGATATTCTTACACGACACACAATAAACATTTACATGCACTTTTGGGAGCATTTGGAAACTCCCGATTGACGACAATATAATGAGCGGATGTTGTCTACGATCTACGTTATTAAGTTGTTAATTGATTGGTGTCGATTAACAAAATTCAAATGTCTACATATGGTTTTATTGAGCTGTTGGCACTTGAACTTATTTGCATAATGGATATTAATGAAATTAACATTTGTTAAGTTTTTAAACAATAACCGCCTGTCGATACTTCAGAGCATGTTTCTTCACCCTCATCTCGCCTACTAGTATTTTTACACTGGCGAAAAATTCTAAAAGATGTTGAACTTTAACCTAATAGCCCTATTCGACTCACTGGATCATTTCCAGATAGATTGGAAATCCCATACAAAATGATAATCCTGGAAGTTGATCCAGGGTATGACTTGGATCATCTGCCAAACTAATCCCCTAGATGTCTCCGCGAACAATTTCCCTAAAATTTCCCGTATGTCATTTTGTTATTCAGTATTTTTGGTTTGTAAACTTTATTCAGAGTTAAACATTTTAATATTTTCTTGCTACTTATCCTTTTAATTGTATCTCGCACGGTGCATAGTTACAAATGCAATTTATAATTTAGAATATCGCGTTGGGGCCAGATGACACGATAGTCAGCTGTTACCGATTTGGGATATTTTGATCCGATTTCATTCGACTTGGACAGGAACAATGATCCAGTCAGTCGAATAGGGCTAATATTTCAAGTAAAAAGTACATTTTAGGAATAACAGATTTTAACCGAACTTAATGTGTCACGAAATCGGTTCGTCATATGGTTGATTATACAGTTTTTTACTTTAACAATTTCACCAACATTTTTTTCACTATACTTTTACCTTTCTATGAGTCTTGTAAAAAACATGACTTTCTTCGAAGAGCTTCTATTTTCTAGCTTCCGACTTACCGACACCAAAAACTTACATCATATTTTGAAAATACAGACAATTTCCAATAAAATGAAACTATAAAATTGCATCGTATCTTCTGAGATACAACAGTTAAATTTTTTTAAATGGGTTTTCTCCGTCCTTGGTGCCTTGTGAACCCACTAGAAAGGAAATTTCCTCGGTGTTTCTTTTGATATGATACCCAAGAAGCCTAATTTGTATACTATTTTTTTCTTCTTTTCAATAAAAATAGATTTTGGAATTTTCGCACCATTCGAACGTCTCAAGATACGACTACGTCCACATGTTATTTTATTGGAAATTTTATGTATTTCTTCTACTTTTTAAAGAATCAAAAGCAGGAAAATTAAAAATGCTTCGCGAAGTCATGTTTTTTTTTTACGAGAACTTCAATAACTGCAAGGACTCCGTAATGGTAGAAGCTTGAGAAATAATTTAGGAGACATTTTTCTATGGTGAACTGCTTGCGGGACACCCTGTATCAAATTTCAATAAGCTCGTATATATTGAATATTGTTACTTTTCATTTGGTATTTCCCTAATAAGTTAAGTGTCAAATGCCGGCGAAAACTGTCTGATAAGTTTCCTTGACAGGATAAAGCCATTACGTGTTTTCAGCATGAAATTGCCATAACATTTTCATACTTTATTGCAAGGACTGAAAAACGAGACAAATGCTAATTTCGGGCGCGACTAAAATTTTAATACCCTTCACATTTGAATGAAACATAAGCTTCTTTTGTGCTAATCAGGGGGGTTAGGGGTTGACGAGCGTAGCGAGCAGGGGGCGAAGCCCCCTAGTAACATTTATAATCATTCTGCAATTTTCATGCACTACATCAAAATGTCGCAGCATCTTTACATATGTAAAAGAGTAAGCGGAAGCAATCAACGTGAAATTCGACATTTTCCCTCTCCATGTCTATACTTATTCTAAGGATAAAATCATTGACATGCGCAAATTGATGGAAATATGCAGTGCAGTACAACCTTGTTAAACCGTACCCTAAAAAAAGTTGCGGGAGTGTTCGATTTGATTGTTTGAATTGACTATCGCGTAACCGAAAGCTCTTACATCTTATCTTGTGCCCGTCGAATGGTTAGTCTTATCGTATAGAAAAGACACAAAGCTTGAACATTGTTTTGTGGCTGTTTTGAATTGAATAGATGTATATGTTTACTTAGCATGGGTTACGCAAAATGCGTAGTTACATACAAGCTTGAATACTCTATTGAACTGAATGTTTACTTTGCACAGTTACGCCATATTTTGCTTGGTTACGCCATCGTATGAAATTGCATAATAATTTTTAGTAGAATACTTACGTGATATGGCGTAACCAAGCAAAATATGGCGTAACTATGCAAAGTAAATATTCAATTCAATAGAATATTCAAGCGTGTATGTAACTACTTAGGGACAAACGCAAGTACCGAACCACCAGGATCCTTATTTCCTATCGTATACTTCACGAATGAAACGATTGACCTTGTATTCTTTCGGCAATCCGTCGATATCTCTGCAATCCTTTGGTGTGGCGGATACGACCGAGGTGGCGCTAGACTCACCACAAAATTGCCGAAAGGGTCATCGGATCCTCTTTATTTTTCCGGTCAGTGCACAGGGTGGTCAGAGATAACGGTCAACGCGGATGTTGGCCACAGCAATTTCACAATCAACTTCGTACTACTTCGATAATCCGTCGATATCTTTGGAATCCTTGAGTCCAACGAAACGATCAAGGTTTCGCTGGACTCGCAACAAAATTCTCTAAGGTGGCGTCGGAGCATCTTTCCTGCGAAGCTTACAAGGGGATAACCCAGATAAGTACAATAATTCACGAAATGTAAGCTTTTGTTAGTTGCCAACCTACTTGTGCCTCTACTTGGAAAATAGTCGATATCTCTGCAATTCTTCGGCCGAGCGATACGATCGGGGTGTCGCCGGACTTGCCACAATAGGGCAATTTATTTGTGTAAGTCCAAACAATGGGTAAAAACCTTCCTTCCTTGGAATTCATGTTTCCAAAAAGGTTACTTCTTTATACCATAAAACATTCACAACTTAAATGCTCGGTCAATTCCTAAACAACTCATTCCAAATCTACATCTTTTTCGGGTACACCAACATCAAGTTGTACTACACTGCACCTGTCAAATAAATTATTTTAATAAAATGACATTAGGTAGCAAATATTCGAACCGGGAAAAATACTGCAAAACTGGCGAATATTCGCGTTGGTGTGGGCATCTCCATACAACGCAGTGTGTTACAATTTTGACGTCGCGGAAAAATTCGCCGCGAAATGTTTTTAGGCTTCAAAAGAAACATATATGGGGAAAGTTTTGTTAAGATTGTTTCGTAGAAAAATTCTTCGAAGAACCAAATTTTTTATGTTTGTTGTCTATGGTAGGGATGTCAAAAACCGGCCCATAACCCGGTTTTCCGTTTTTTCGGTTGTTTTGCAAAGCCGGTTAGACCGTCCAGGCTAAAAGCACCGGTTTTCCGGTTAATTTTAGTAAAAACATGTATACACACTCGTACTTATTGCTATTGTTCGTATCGTATGCAAAATTAAATCAAAGATACCAGGAGAAGTAATTTGACGAAGCGAGTAATAGCAATAAGGAGAGTGTTCGAAAATATGTTTAAGGGCTGAAATTTGGAAATGAAATTTTTCAGAGAGGACAAGTAATAGAATTGCATACGGAAAAATCAAGAAAATATAAAAAAAATTGTATAACATTGGAAAGAATTTTTGTCCCGGTTTTAACCGGATGGACAAACAACCGTCCGTGTTAAAACCGGGAGGAGGAGAAAACCGAAAAAAACCGGTTAACCGTTATGAAAGTACCGGTTTTCGGACTAACCGTCCGGTTTTTGACATCCCTAGTCTATGGCAGTGCCATGACGCCACGATCCAGCCAGATTTCAGACCTATACCTTCAAAACTGATGGACTAATTTGCATTGCACCATAAATCCTATCATCTAAAAAATGCAAATAACTATAATAAAAAGGCGTTCCCGACTTAAAGAAACGCCACTAATAGATTTTAAAATCTCTATCAAAATTTTCTGTATGATGTTAGCTGCCGAAGAATCAATAAAAAAATAAAAAGAATAATTTGCATACTGAGCATATTTTATTATCAAGTGCAGACACGTGTTTCGGACACAACTTATGTCCTTCTTCAGTGCCAACTATGGCATAATCTGCAATATAAAAGATATAACGAAAATACTAATATTTTGCATAGTCGTTTACTAGTTTAGCATTCCTAATCAATCTTTGGCTTCTAAAGGCGATATCTAAATTGTTTCGCCGGAGTTCAAAGGTATAAAAAAAAATCCTCAAAATACTTGCGAAGTTATTTCAGTAATGGTGTATTTTCCCGGAAATTATGTCGTGGTAATTTTTGTCTTGTATTGTTTTTTCGCGGTTCATAAACTGTGTTAAAAATTAGGCAGCCAAATTCTATTTGTCTGTTATATAACCCCAGATTAAAGCATATCTGGGGATAATTCTCTACTGGACTATGTATGTGTTTTGCTGACTTCATTTAATTCTAATACTGACCTCCAGCTCCAACCACTTAAAAAAAATATCCATGGAACCAAATACTACACTAAGGGCCGGTTCCTCGTACATCTTATCTAGTGGTTATTATTATCGTATAGACAAGACGCACACTATTTCTGAAAGCTTTTGCATTACATTGAATTGAATTTTTATTTTGCATAGTTGTTTCATATTTTGCTTGGTTACGCCATCATCTCAAATTGAAAAAAAAAAACATTGCGCAATTTCATACAATGGCGCAAACACGCAAAATATATGCCATATTTTTTAACTATGTAAAATAAACAAAAATGTAATTCAATATAATGTAAAAGCTATCAAAAAATAGTGTGCGTCTTGTCTATACGATAAGACTAACCATCCGACAGGTACTAGATAAGATGTACGAGAAACCGGCCTTAAAAGATACAAACGTTTATCGACCACTTTAGATCTCTGAACTTTACAACAATCTTGCGCCGATTACATAAAATACGCGTACATGTTTGCTGGCTGCGGTCGCAACACATTCATGATACGGTTGAAAAGAAAAGGCAGAAAAGTTCTGATGAATGGAACATAACAATTAAGAACATCAATTGTCCAGACCCCAAAATTCTTTACGTTCCATTCCCATAGCCAGGATGTCGGTGCTAATTAATAAATTGTTTTTTTTTCATCGTTTTCAGTCCAAGGGTCGACCATCTTGTCGATTTGACAATGCACAGAAAATATATATACTTCGCCTCCACAAAACGAATTACATACGTACCATGGACGATAGCAATTAAATGGCGTTTGGACCCACTACTTGTACTCGCACTGACAATCTTTTTTTAAGATTTTTAATCTTTTCCCAGTAGTAACTCGTTTTGTAATGCTTTTAATGCTTGTCGTCGAACGGCATGACATGACATTGTATTGAAAGACCATATCAAGTTCATATCAAAACAGACAATATTTTGGATATTGTAATGTGGCGTGTGTTTATCGATGTTGATTAGTAGATAAACGGGATGATTTGAATTTAATATGAGTAAGTGGATACTACAAGTATGGCATGTATGTAAATGATTTGATATCAGTGAGAAAGTATAAATTAGATTTATACAAAGGGAAAAGTTTCAATGGAATGCCATCATATACGAGTACAATAGCCCTAACCGGACAGTAAACTATAGGGTGTATTTTAATTAAATTAAAAATTGATACAATAAAAATAGCTCAGAGATTAAGATGAAATTTTACAGAGAAAAAGTGAAATTATTCATTATCATTATTTATGATACAAAAAAATCCAAAATTTCTTCATTAAATGACTGTGAAAGACATCAATAGACAAAATAGACGGTTGGATTACCTGGAAATAAATATGTATCGAAATTTTTAGAAAATATGCAATATCAAATATTTTTTTCATGTAAATATACGAGTATCTATGCTTGTATTCAAAATAATAAAACTTAAACAAAATATCAATCTTTTCGATTGAAATTCCGCTTGCGGGTCTCAAGTATGTATTTTAATAATACCCGAAATTGATCATAATAAATAAAATAACTGTAGAAAATGTGATTAAAAGAAAACGTTAACAGAAAAGAAATAAAATGTAGATGAAGTAGGAAACGGGAATATTTATATGATTTATGTACATATTACTTCTTCTTCTTCCTCTTCCTTGCCTCGTTCTTTATACCGCTCCATGGTTCCGCGTTGCTCGACCTGCGGTGTAGGCACATCGCCCGTTTTGGCGATAATTTCTCAGCATATTTCTACAGGCAGCTCTATCTTGGATCGTGTCATCGCCGAGACCAATGCGTTGTTGTTGCTTTTTCATTTGACACATCCAGGTGTTCTTCGGTCTGCCTCTGGCCTTGGGTCCATCAAGTGGAACTTCCATTGATATCGCTCTCTTTGCGGGGTTCTCAGGCGGACGCCTTTGAACATGGCAATACCAATCCATTCGTCGGTCTTCGAGCTTTTCGGTGATTGGTTGGTCTATGGACAAGCTGCCTCGGATGTAGCTACTCTTGATGTGGTCCCTTTTGGTTACACCAACTGACATGCGTAACATTTAACATATTACTTAACAGTGTAAATGTACACTCAGAAAAAAATCGTTATAAAATCAAAAATAATAGCTATGAGTCAAACATTTTAAATGTGATTTTTTATGTTTAATTAAAAAATTTTTCATTTTTAATCAAAAGTGGAACTATTACAGTGATTCTTGTACTTTTAAAATTGCTGCATGTCAAATCAAAAGGAAATATCACTTTATTTTTAAAGTGATTTCACTTTATTTTAAAAGTGATTTCACTTTAAATTTAAAATGTTTTGACTGTAAGATAAAAAAAGTGAAAAAAAAAATTTTATTTTTTTTACACTTAACTTTTTTTACCATAATTTAAAAACTTTATTTTTTCATTGGATTTGAATAGTTGTATTGCCGGGATCGTTTTACTCAATCAGAGAAAAATGTTGTAATCCTCCAGTGTTGATCCACGATGACGATGAAATGAAAGTTGTATTTTCTTGTTTCGAACCAATATATTTCGGTCAAAAGACCATCATCAGGGTTCTAATTTAATGAAGCAATAAATACAAAACTCAATTATACGGTAATTATAATAAAAAAGTTAAATAATACCTTTTTTATATTACAAAAGGGTTACATAATTGAAACAACTATAGTAGGAACAAAGACTGACATTTAGTTTTCATGTCAAGTCGCAAAAATGGCAAAAATTGTACCCGAAAAACATTTAGTAATATTACAATTGTCGTGCTCTGTGGCCGTGATCGTTCGGTCGCCACTCTGTGAAATAGACACTCATAGAGAAACGAGT
Organism: Microchrysa polita; assembly: GCA_949715475.1. Lineage (NCBI taxonomy): Eukaryota > Metazoa > Arthropoda > Insecta > Diptera > Stratiomyidae > Microchrysa > Microchrysa polita. The sequence continues at coordinate 12,876,224 of OX454418.1, read as the reverse complement.
TTCCAAACTCGGCACTACTCGTCGCAAGTTTATTATTCAGAAGAAGATGATAAGAAATATTCTTATCGTAGAATAAAACTAACAATGCGACTAGGAAGTGGTATGGCTCACAACCGTATCACACTCCGAAATCAGTTGTCTTTGTAACGTTGATGACTACACACACACGGTAGTCATCAACGCACCATGCTCCACTAGGAGTTACGGTAATCGAGAGAGAGAGAGAGAATAGTACAATTAGATTTTGGAATCGTTACTTAGTCCAAATTTTATTAGATTATAGTATTCACTTTGCTTCTACTGGGAATCGAACCGGGTACCTATCGTTTCGTAGTACTACATCCTACACCTAAGCTGAGATTACTAGCACTGAACAAAATAGCGACGGGCTTATGTACATGTGACGGATACAGCCTTCAAAATGAACCAACTTTAAAACAAAGTTGAACATATTTAAATCGATGTTTCAGTCAATTTTGTACAGATCATTAAAGTGAATCCTATTAAATTTAATACAAAACTATTTGTTTTTAAAATGATTATTTAATGAATTCCAATTTTATGTTTAATATGTTTCACTTTAAATTTAAGTGCTGAGATTTTTCTGAGTGTAGTCACATTTCAAAAATGTAAGACACAAAGTATAACTCTTACCAATCTATAGAGAAAGGACCAATTGCACTATAATTATTGGAATTGGAATTTCAATTTCGTGTTTCACCGAATAAATAAAAAAATACTACAACCCCCTAACTTTACAGCTAAACTTGTCTATTGTTCTCTCTAAATTTATCCGTGTTTCAATACATTGCCATACGACAAATTACTGTCACCATTACTGTCCATTTACCTATTGTTTAACAAATCGAACAAATACCAAAGTTTTAACCATTTACAAATCCAAAATGCTGTACACTGTAGTCGAAAAAATAATGTAATGTATGTATACAATTTATTATTCGTCAATGTTTATTGTTTTCGAATCAGATCTATTTTTACGTTATGTATATTTTTTGTTTTGTTTTCATCAGTCATGATTACTTGCCGCATTGAATTGTCTCAAAATGGTAAATACAACTTGCAATGCAATACACGCAGTGCGAAGCCATAGCTTTGGGTAATTTAATAAACAAACATTCATTAAATTTATCTTTATCCAATTGGCCAATTGTGGCAATTGTTTGTATTGCATTTGCCCTTAATTCAAACATACACTTTGGCTGCATTATAATCCAGAGTCACTACACTACCTTTGTATAGTTATGTATGTTCCTCAGATACCATGAGGTACCATGAAATAGCAAAAAAGTATAGTATACAGTCCGGTTCAATCGTTTTATCTATAATATGTTTCTGTAATTTATTAAACATTAAATTGAGAATTATACACCACAAATCGGCGATTTGTCCTCGAGATTCAACATTGGGGTTATTGATTTTTTTAAGTGTTGCTAACCAATTTCAATGCACATTTGGTCAGTTAATTGTGTGTAACGAAAGCACATTTGGAAGATATTTTGGACATAAGCATTTCTGACGGAAATCGTCGTCAGTAGTACACGTTTCGGATTTTCGTCCATCTCTTTTCATTTTGTCTTTTATGTTATCGCGCAAGAGAATATTTTTTCACAGCGAACTTTATTTAAAAACAATATTTTTTCCCTGAAGAAATAATTTTCAAAATATACCTACATAAATGTACATTTATTTAGTCAAATAATTTTTACTTATAGTAAAATTATAAATAAGGTTCAACAAATTTGTCTACGTTAATTTTCGCCTGTTCACTTTCAACCAACACGTAATACATTCCACAAATATCAACTTCAAAGTCATTCGCCCGGCTACGATCTCGTACAATTACATAATTGTATCGACATTCTATAGAATACACATGTTTCGTGCGGTTATATCTATCTTCAACATTAATCCACATCAACAATAAATTTCATGAATTCATCATCCTTGAGCAATTCTACTGGAACACACAGCATACACCTATGTATATAGAGAAACGAAACCAATCGTCTAATGATTACGTAAAATGCTGTGTAAGATTGTAAGCGATCTATCTCTTAACTACAATCCATTCTTGATAAAAGCAGGAAATCGAATTAACTTGATGATGTGCAAATAGTACAACAAGAAGTTAACTATACAAGAGGCGCATACACACTGGAAAACAACACTCTCATCCCAGCAATAAAAAAAAGGAGTCCCACAACAGTCGCAACAGGTAGAAAAACTTAACAGACAAAAAAAAACTGAAGATAAATCCACACTCTATGCTAGTAAACAGAGCGAAAAGTTTTGGAATGATTGTCAGTTAACGTGTAACATGTTGCTGTGATCTTATCCGGCTAGATGATTGCTAATCGCATCCCTTGTACACAGATTGCAAAGATCTTATAATGTCTGTCATGATTGCAATCTTCTTCACAAGAAGACGAAAGAGATCACTCGCGTTCGTCTTAGAGTCTGGTTTTGAGATATAGAATTTTCCTGTTTTTTTTTCGCCGCGGTATTTGCTGGATTGCCTGACGGATAATGGCATAAATTGGAGGAAAAAGTTGTGGTTTTGTTGCAGAATTTGCGCAACAATTTATGTTTAAGCCTTATTAGAGGCTGTTATACAGATCGTATAGAATTATATTTTCAATTTCTCGACTTGGACGTTTCCCATACTGAAACAATTTTCTTAAGGTTTTAAGCGATAACCGTCACTAATACTTTAACTTCTTTTTTGTTTGATAGAGCTTATATTGCTCATATAGAAAATTGCTCCATGCCTTCCTTCCTGTCTTCAGATTTTGTATAATTTTTGAGTAAAAATTAAATTTTGACTTCTATTCATATGGAAATACTATACATTGAAAGGCGCTTCACATTGAGTGTATTCACATCCACTACGCTCAGTTCATTTCGCCGGGAAAAATATAGTAAATTCTGATGATGTCCTCTACTTAGCGCAAAATTTTTACGCTTTGCAACGAAGTAGCCATATATCGAAGTAGATGGCGAAAAAACAAACTTCGAAATTTTGAAGAAATATGTTGTTGAATTAATGTAACGCAGATTATGCTCATCTACATGTTTTTATATGTTTTTTTGTCATAATAATGAATGTCGTTTGACATTAGTGTTACATTGCATTTACACGCCACCTTTGCCGCTAACTTGCGTATCCTTCTGGTGGAGGAAAACGTAAGTAGAATTCGTATCAAAATTTTAGTCCGCACACTTTTGCGTGAATACACTCATTGGAAAACATAATCTTTGGTGGATTATTAAATCCGGAATCATTTTTATTGTATCGTCTTAATCCACAATCAGAAATTAGCGACGAAATTATGTCCCCCTAAAGTTACACTCTTTCAAACGCATTTTATAAATGAAACGTTTGGCTTTAAGTAAAATAACAATGTACCATTTTTTGAAATACTTTTTTTTACTGTAAATTTTTCTCAAACTCTTCAATTTAAAAAAAGTTATGTTTATCATAATCTAAGAATTTCTCGTCTAGTGTTTTTCCTTAAATAAATTACGTTTTCTACCTTTTAAAAAACTATTTTAATTGAAAAAAAAAATCTACAATAAAATCAGACTTAAATGAGATGCATCCTTTGTCGGTTTCACTGGCCTTTAAGATTCCGCAACAAAAAATATGTCCCTCTCTGCACAAAGCGAAAAGAACAATGCACGCTTGTGTGTTGCCCTTCAATTAGAGTCATTTTAATTGAATTTCCTAATAAAATTCCATTTCAATTCGACATACTAAATTAAATCCTAATGTACTGCGATTATACACATAACAATCGAATTGTTCGCATGTTGCCCCTTTTAGATTTTTCTTATTGCACGTATAAGTACGGACGACGAAATGCAGGTATGCATGCATATAGAGAGAAAAGACAAAGCCTATCCAAATGACATATACAGGAGGCTTATAAGACGGAAAGAAACGCCATTGTCTTTGTTAGGTGCACGGAGTATCGTCTAGCCGACTTTTGTGTCAGAGGTCCTACATATATCTACGCGAGATGAAGCTATGTAACATGAAAAGGATTAAGCGTGGTTGAGGGTATTAAAGGAGAATTTTTCACGTATGGTTGCGGAATATGTGGTTAGATTTTTACGATTCTATCAGGGTTAGGTCATGAATGAACAATGTTTTTTTTTTCAATTTGGTTCGACTATACTCACCAACCACCGTACGAAACCACTTAATTTCGCTACATTACTGTCTGGATGTTGTCATTACCATAAATAATTCTCATCTAATCTTAATACGTATTATCGATTATGGATTGTAGAAACCTGTAAGTTTTCTAGACTAAACGTACATTACAACTGAAGATAAACACAACCCTAACCTACACAGTAACACAGGGCCTGATTTCCCATATGGGCAACCTGGGCAACTGCCCGGGGCGGCAAATTTTGAAGGGCGGCGTATTTCTGAAACTTTCATCCTACCATTGAATTACATAATGTTCTGTGAAATATACACATCTCGATATTTCAGTAGGCAGTTTAAATAAATTAGAAAAAAAGTAAAGGAAACTTTCCAAAAGTCGTTCCTTTGGTCAGTGGCGGACTTACATATTTGACATCAGTAGGTCTTTTGACTTTTGCCGCCCTACCGACCTTGTCCTTTATTTTCACAATCCAACCATTAATCGAATGATCTTTGACTCCCAAATTGTTTCAATATGGCTGGCTAACGAATTAAGTGAACACTTCTAAAATCGGAATAAAGTGTGATTACTAAACTATTATTATTTTTTAATCTGAGCACGGGGTATTAAAAATGCCGCCATAGGCATCAGCCTAATCAGTCTGCCAGTCCACCACTATAGTTTGGGAATCGCGCGTGGGAGAAGTAACATACACTCGCGAATATGCCCTTCGACCACCTTGCAAAGGAGCTCTCATTCGGCCGCTGTAACATGGAGCAGGGAGGAGTGGCACCCTAACTTCGCCAGGCTGCATCCACAGACCATTAGATGGTTTATTGACGGCTCCAAGACAATAGAAGGCTTAGGAGCGGGTGTGGTTGGCCCAGCACATAGGATATCTATACCTATGGGCCTCCACACCACTGTTTTTCAGGCAGAAATGCACGCAATAGAAACCTGCGCTGATCTCTGCCTATACGAGAGAACTACGTAAATAAACGTATAGCCATCTTCTCAGACAGCCAGGCGGCTATTAAATCATTTTCTAAGTAGACCGTCACATCAAGACTTGTTTAATGCTGCCTGAAGGCGTTGAACAAACTAGGCGAAAACAACAGCCCAACTTTTTTATGAGTTCCAGGTCACATGGGAATCGCAGGGAACGAATAGGCTGATGAGCTGGCACGCATAGCTGCATCATCCCCCTTCTGCGGACCTGAACCCTTCTGCAGCATCTCTTCATGCTAGACTTGGGCAACCGAAAATGTTTATAGCAGGGTATTCCCACAGAAGAACGGCTGAGCTGCTGCAGTTAAGCAGAGCTAAAGTACGCTTCATCTGTGGCATTCTCACAGGTCACTCCTGTCTGAGATCACATTTTCGCACAATAAGGATTGTGCAAGACGCGAGCTGTCGATTCTGTGAAGAAGATGACGAAACCTCTTTCCACGTCTTATGCGAGTGCGATGCACTGGCCCAGCTCCGCTGGTCACATCTCGGAGTGGCCTTTCCAGATATGGACGACATAGCTTCGACATCTGTAAGCGATCTCAACTCGTTTCTCAGCACGATCAACCTTGATCGTCAGGCATAGTCCTGATGCCCATCTTCGACTAGGGCGATAGCACAATAGGCCCATTGGCTTCAGTGCTGCGAAACCCTTTGGGTTCACGCCCCTCTACAATCTACATACAACATACACTCGGTTTCATTAAGTATTCAAAACGACCATTTTGCAGGGCGGAAGCTGGAGAAAGGTTGTGACTAAGAGAATAAGAACTTGATATCCTTGTCTCGGAGTCGAAACCTTTCAATTGACTTCAATTTCACTGGACGTTACGGAAATTCATCCAGTACTTAAAACAATTGAATTGAAATCCTAAGGCGTCAAGACCTTTCGCCATAATAAAATAAAAAAAAATATCTAATAAAAAATACCGGCGTGTACCAGGGTTTTTTAGATTTTGGATACACACATTGTGAATAATTTTGCACATATATTTTATAGGTAATAAATAAGCATTATGCACAATATTAATGAAATGCTTCTCGTAAATCTATTTTTGGATTGGTCTAAATAAACGCGTCCCAGAATAAAAAGCTAACGCCTTTCATTCTGTAACACTTTTTAATTAGACCAATCCAAAAATAGATTTACTATGTATCATGGCTACACATATTAACTGGATATATTAGCTGTAACTCCGTTACCATTACTCCAAACTGGAAAAAAGCGACTGATATGAAATGTACCCATCGAGTTCTTTGATGTGAGTACCCATACGTCCATGTCCGATAAAAACTAAAAAAGTCGGCTTTTTAAAATATCCGAGACACCCTGTTAGCTTTATTCTACCAACGTCTAAATATTTCGTGCTAAGGACTGTTACAATTCTACACATTCCTACCAAATTTCATAACGATCAGTTAGTGAACAAATTTTTAAATCTCCGGGACACCCTGTTATCTTTGCCCTACTAACTTCTAAGTATTTCGTGCCAAAGACTGTTACTATTCTACGCATTCCTACTAAAATACATGACGATCGGTTAAGCCGTTCGAGAGGTATTTAGTGAACAAATTTGTAAATGTCCGGGACACCCTGTTATCTTTGCCATAGCAATTTTTAGGTATTGCATGCCAAAGACTGTTACCATTCTACACATTCCTACCAAATTTCATGACGATCCGTTAAGCCGTTCGCGACTTATTTAGTGAACAAATTTTAAAATGTCCGGGACACCCTGCTATCTTTGTCCTACCAACTTTTAAGTATTTCGTGCCAAAGACTGTTACCATTCTACACATTCCTACCAAATTTCATGACGATCGGTTAAGCCGTTCGCGAGTTATTTAGTGAACAGACGGACGGACAGACGGACAGACGGACGGACAAAATCGATTTCATAAGGGTTTTTTGAAAAATCTAAAAAACCTTAAAAAGTGTCATTTTTTGGCACCGAGTGAATGTATCCAATGCGTAAATCTATCATATTTTTTCAAATATTCTTTTTAGCTCTAAGGAGTATCCGCTCTTCCATGGGCATCTAATTTCACCTCCACCTATACCTATACTTCTGAACATTAACTTTGATTAGAAGTTCAGCCCAAACATTTCTCTAAAAAGTAAATTAACTGCAATTTGCACTGAAGTTCTGCTACTTCGGAAACGCCGGAAACCAACGTGTGTAAAAAAAATTGTACACCTCACATGAATGCGACTGATCTACTTTCAGCTTAAACTAGTGACGGAGGGCGGCACCCCGACTACTGCCCAGGGGCCCTACAGAGGGTAAATCTGGCCCGGCAGTCACAGTGGTGCAAGACAAGTAGTTTTATCCTCTCCTTAGATTCTCTTTCGCTTCTTTACATATCTTAAAATAGTGTTCGTGCCTTGGTGCGGTTTTCACGTGGAGAATGTAATAGTATAGTGATTTTAGCTCTTGTCCCAAACATCCAAAAAAAGGGCTGATTTTTGATGCCAAATTGTTCTATGGTCTGACCGCAATACGCAGTAAAAAGTTAGACTCTTTTCCGCGTCACATTTGGGGGGAGGGGGTGACAATGGCTGGAAATTTTTTTGCAAACGTTAAGGCTAAGTCCCATTAGACCTTCCACCAAATATTACTTCGATCTGATTAAAACAAAGGGTACCTTCCATACAAAATGACCCGAAAATTGCCTACGAGCAAAACTTTAATTTTGGTTGACTTGTTCACCTATTTCTTAACCCTCATCCAGCGGCAGATTTTTACAACGCTTGCCGGCGGCAAAGGTACACCTGTACCTTAGTACATTTTGTATGGAAATCTTCACTATTTGCATGAATTTTGACCGTAAAACCGTTACATTATGTTGACTAGTCCCAAATTAGTAACTGTTTTGCCGAAGTGGATGTTTTAAGAAGTTGGGTTTATGTGGACTTCATTTCTGGAGTGGGTACATTTAGAAAATAGGCAAAATTTTAAAGAGAAAATTGAAAATATGGGTTTTTGTGAAATTTTAATTTGACGAAATCTAAAATTAATTTACAAATAAAAAGTGGAAAACGGTTCAATTTAAGTCATTAATGGTTTTAGAAGAGTTTGGTATGTTTGATTTGCCAATTGTGGAGTATTTGGTTAAAATTTACCCCCCTACCCGCAATATATTATTCTGTTACTAGAACCCGTTACCGCTAACGAAAAAAACATCAATAATTATCACATTCTCGTTAATTTCCATAAAACAACAATGCTTGAAGCAATAAATATATTGGAGAAATATGTAAATGTGTTATTATACGAAAGACAGGTCCTGTCAAGCAACAAGCAAGTAGAATTGGTTAGGATAATTTTCTGTCTCTACTCTCTAATCTTTGGAAACCTAAACCCAGCCCAATTCCTATAGTGGAAAAATATCTAAAATAGTAATTGTGATCGTTGTTGCAATATATTTTCTCATATATATAATTAAATCCAAGGATCATTTGAAAAATCAAAACCAGAACCCGAAGACATGTGGCATAATCTATAGCAGTTATCGGTATCTATGTGGTACCGACGTACAATTCAACCAAGTTTATATACACCCAAATATCCAATTTAGAAATTAAGTTGGATGCTCCTGCTGGTTTTCAGCTTAAGCTTCATAAGGAACTCGGGTGGACGTCCCAAATTACACAAATAATAAATATTAGGTGATGGAATACAAATTATGGGAATTTGTGAAAAAGGAAATCAATCTAAAATCCAAAATTTTAGCATTTGTTATTCAAACCTAATTACCACTAGATGGGGGAAGACGGCGTAATACATTGTATTGGTTGCCCCAAGCATTACTTCAAAATGTTTGGTATGCCAGCAAAAGTCTTCAGATTGATGCAAATAACCAAAACCCGGTATATGAGTTAGCCTAGTCCTTATAAATCGACTAGCTGAGAGAGCTCGCTTCGCTCGCTCTCTTATCTAGTGCTCGCTTCGCTCGCATTATTGGCTTCACTCACAACTTGACACTAATTTGAATGCCAATCAACCTGCTAACTATAATTTATTGGGATCGACCTCTCGATGATGAAACCAAAGTGTATAATGGAAACAACGCTATAGATTTCCGTCGGGGGGTTAAGCGGTCAAGGTTATACAACAACAACATATGTACTCAACCCCCTGACTGATTGATGAGACTGCACTTGCCCTTCAACTATATTAGCGAGTTATCTCGAAAATCATTAATTTACTAAATTTCTATTAAATATGTCAGCACACTCATTTACTCAGTTTTTCGTGCACTAAAATGTGCGCACGCCACCTACAATGCTCATACTATCCCAGAAACCAACATCCAGGTTGACGGTTGTTAATGTAACTTAATTGTAATTAATTGTAACCTTGCTATGCCAACATCCGGGCTGACGGTTATTAGAAAAAAACCCCATGACCCTTTAGGCAATTTTGTTGCGAATCCGGCGACATCTCAATCGTGTCGTTCCGCCAAAGGATTGCGGAGATATCGACGGATTCCCGAAGTAGTACGAAGTCTATTGTGAAATTGCTGTGACCAACATCAAGGATGTGTGTACGTAAAAACATAGTCACCTTGACTACAATTAACACTGTATTTGATCCAATGACAACTAAAATATTCCCATTAAATTTAAATGTTGTCGATGAAAACTTGATTGCAACAGGTGACTCTCATACAAAATGAAATTTCGATATTTACCACCACTTTCTTTGAGATTTTCAAAAATTTTTTGGTCCATAAACCTTCTCCAACGTAAGACGGATAAAACAAAAAAAGAATCATCCAAATCGGTTCGTGCGTTCTGGAGTTATAGCGTCAGGGAGGAAAACCCGACTTATTTTTATATAGTAGATATCTCCAAGAACCTTGATCATTACAAATAAGAATCTTAAATCAAATACTTCTGTACATGACTCGATTCTTAACTTATTGATGCTATAAGTTTTTCTAAGCTTAAGCATTCACCAAAAATATTTTATTTTCGTCTTTTGTAAATTTTCTTTCATACAAAATAGTACAAATGTACCTTTGTCGCCGTTAAAGGGTGTAAGATTAATTTTGCTCCCTAACTTGGAAATGGGTAGTAACACAATTCTGAAATTTGGAATAGATATTTTAAACTAAAATCGTAGAGATGTCAGAAAATTTAAGAGAGATCGGACCCATAGCAAAAAAGTTACGGTATTTTAAAAACTAAAAAGGTACACCTGTACCTATCCCGCTGGATGAGGGTAATAAACTAGTGGCATTGAATTTGAATAATTTGTATGGGAGGTACCCTTTGTTTTAATCCGATCGAAGTAATATTTGGTGGAGGGTCTAATGGGACTTAGCCTTAATATTTGCCAAATTTTTTCCAGCCTGCTGTGATTTGGAGATAAGTTACAGGCATGTCTTTTTGAAAAATGTTAATAGGGGAAATATGGGTATGCTTTGTCGGAGCAGCCTGAGTCTCCGTGTGGGTCAGCTATATATTGATAGGAATAGGTATCCCAATGACCATGGCTCCAAATAAATTACTTCAGGAGCTAGAGAGACAAATGTAACTATCAAAAAATCGGAATTACATCAGATGTTTTTAGGTCTAGTATATAATCTGCCAAGAGTAATGCGGTCAGACAATAGGACAATTTGGCATCAAAAGTCAGCCCTTTTTTTGGATGTTTTGGTTTCATCATTTTTTCAACTAAAATCACTATACTATAAAGATACTTTTTTCAATTCTTCCGGATAGTGATATAAAAAATATCTCCCAAAGTGTGGTGATAGTGTTCCTTTGCTTTCTATTTCTTCTACAGGATACGTTTGATACAGTTCTTAGTTCTCAGCAGTGTTGGATAAAACTCGTTAACATTTGCAAATAAAAAAGCAATTTAAAATACTTGATGCGAATTAACTTTGATTTATTATTTTTGTAAACGAGTAATATGCATCCAGCGCTTAACTGAATCCTAGGACTTTGTCAATGCAGCAATATCGCTAATTTTGCTGGATTCATTGGATTGTAGAAAAGATACGATAAAAAATAAATTGTTCAAAGTTTTCTTCACACGGGGACACTCGATACGATAAAACAAAAATAAAACAATTCACTGACCTCTTGAAAAAGATTTAAATCATCAAATTACAATTTTTCAAAATACATGAATCGCCCAAGGCGAAAATCTCTTTAAACCCATTATCCCGCATGCTGATCTCTGCTTAAACAATTGACGGAACAAAATCAGTAATTGCTCATATATCACATGCTCAATGGCGCCAAACTACCAACACTTAACACCTTGTTGAAAATAATAGGGGTACACAACAGAATAAGAAAAAATATTTGGTAACACCAAACATTAATTCAACCAGAGAGAAAGAGCATAAACACGACATGGGACGCGATTAATTAAACCCCAGAGGTAAACCAGTTTGGATAGCGTCCAACTGAATAATTTCGGGACCATTTAGGTACTTTGTGCATATCTTTTATCCAAAATGATGCTGATAAGGTGCCAACATTAGTAAATGTCAAATTCATGCGCAATTTTGATAACAAAAAAAAACAGAATAATGTCGTTTGCGATAGGCATAAATGTGCATATTGATCAGGGTCATTGGGCTTCAAGTTCAAGCGCCGAGACATCGTCGTCAAGTTCAAATTTTCAACTTTCAAAAGTCTATACATATGTATGCTCTTAAGTGACACTTAAGTTAAAATTAAAATCGTCTGAATTGGTTAGCATTTATAAAAACAGTGTTTCTATGTCATTGTATTTCAAGTATCCGAAGAAGCAGTTGTTTTTTTTTATGTGCATATTTTCTCGCGTTACATGTCATCAGCATCTTATAGCCTCTATGAAGATCTGCTGATCATGATCATCAACATCATCGAACTATTTCGAGCGAACTTTAGTCATCCGGTGATACTTAAAATGCAGTACACACCTACGTGACGGGACTGCATAAATGCGTTTCAAAGCTGCGATGGCGCGCGATTTCTTGCAGCATTTTGATACTTCGTCGTCGAAAGAACTAGTATTGATCATGACGGCATTTCAGAATTAATTATTATATATATATTCCGTTTACAATGCAATCGATATAAATTACCAGGTCAGAAAAGTATGGTACATAGTTCCTTAAACAGAGAGGATCACCAACGGAGCTATGAAGTTTTTTCGAGCATTTCGCGAATACGTCTAGTTTTATAGTGTGTTGAGTCTTGGTGGCTACTGGAAATCACCTGAATTCCAATTTTAAGTGATTGTCGATTAAATATCGTGGAAATATCACTTTTGATATCACAATATGGTCTGTACGGGTGGTAAGCTATATGTGTTCGAAGTAGTTGTCGAGGGGCTGTGTTAGGGGAGTGATAGGCGATTGACATATAGTCAGTTTATAAGTGTTATAAGGATGCGTACATCATGTGGTATAGCAACCTCGCTGAGAACCATTATTTACTGATGTATTGCTTTTTGGGGAAAATGCATCTTCCGCCTTTTTTTTTTAAGAATCCTGACTACAAATATCAAAAATTTAGTTGTCTGGTATGACATTCATCTGCTTCCTCAAAATCGAACAGTCAAAAACCTCAACCTACCTTTTAAATTTGTTTTGTGGGTGGATCCTTTATCCTATTTTCAAAGTAATTTCCAAAAACTTGTTGAATTCTGAATGGCTCGATTTTAAAAGCAGATAATTTTATATCGTCTGGTTTTGACAATGTGGATTCGAAACGAACGGATTCTATGCTCGATTTTAGTGGGATAGATTTCGAATCAGACGAGTGCCTGTTACATTAAATCCCTTTATTTGAATAATTTAACTGAATTATCCGCGCCAGTTTTTTTCACCGCGTGTCGAAAATATCGACCCAGAGTCGATCTTAAGGTACATTTTCCTCGACACGACTGCACGACAGCGACTCGCTCAGTCCATATAAAAACTTGTTTTTAAAATGAGAGAAAAACTAGTTTTTATATAATCGTTTTACGAAAGTTGATTACACAATATTACTTTTAAAATATAGCAGAGAGTCTGGATCTCTATCGCGGCTTCGGGATTATCCGTGAGAACTTCCTCCTTTCGAAAATGTACTTCAAGAACATTAAACAATTAAGAAAAGAACGGAAACGTGAAAATATGATTGATCTTCAAGTAGCCACAATTACATGATTTGCGCCAAATTTCGGACAGACAGATGATAAAAAATGTTTTGCACCAGTCATCTGAGGTCGCCCAAAATCAGGGACGTAGCCAAGATTTTTTTTCTAAAGGGGTCCAAATATTGTCCCCCGTACTATTTTTTGGTTTCTATAAATTTGATGAAAACGATTTTAACCTTTAAATCTAAATTATGGTCTGTGTTATTAGGTTAATTTTAACAGGGTAGTACACCAATTACTACAAGATTCCATGTGTCCCGAAAGAAATTAAGGGGAAGTCCATTTCGAAATGAACAGTGTGATTTTGTAAAATACGTGTTACTGGAGTTCTTTTGCTAGAACGGTACAGTATTTAATAGCAAAGATTCTAAATTAAAAACTCAAACTTGTGTAGTTCTTATTTTCATATTTTCCTTTCACAATTTCTCGGTCTACCCCTCCCGTTGTTGCGCCACTGTCTCCAACTAATAATAGGGCAAATTATTATTGATTGTGGCTGCATGTTTCACAATGTTGGTCATCAGCATGATTTAAATGCCGAGTTTCCCTGACACTAATCTGGTATAAAGTTGTATTTGGCTCGCATTTAAAAGCATTGATACTTTCCAAGAGCATCCATAATACACCACCGTTAAACTTATATAGTTTAAGCTTACTGAATTCGGAATGTGGCGAGGCTACATTGGATGTTTTTCTATCTGCGGTTGTTTTTTTATTAAGGAATCGTGGGAAGAAATCTGGGATTCGAACTTATGTTCGTGGCATTTGGGCTGGAATGGGGAGCACAGAGAGTAAAAGCAGGTCATATCCACCTAAAGAGAGATGTCTGGCCACCCTATCCCATGCACATTTTCAAATGACTAATACAAATATTAATTTAGCCATAGGTGTAAGCTTGAAATCTCGACTATGTTGCATTCTGGATTTTCTAGCAATGCTCAGGCTAAACTATTGTTCATCGCGTTCTGAAATTATTTCTTAGCAACATTTAGGACCTCAGCAGCGGAGAGTTCAAAACACCAAACTCTTAGGCAAATTAGGATAAATAATAACGAGAATTCTGTACCGAATGCGAATAGTAATTTTCTAAACATAATTAGTAGTGTTCATCCGCATCACTGCTAGCAGCACTTTCAACTAAGCTAACAATTTGAAAATATTGAATATTGAAACTCTGAAATCGACTGCTATTTAGGTGAATGAGTAATGATGTCTGAAAAAATAGCGGAGCTAAGAAGAAGACAATCTTTTTCAAAATTATGTTATCAAAACGCTGACTCCGATTATTTCTGCAAACATTTCGGGAGGGGTCCGGACCCCCTGGACCCCTCCCCTGGCTACGTGACTGCCCAAAATAACATTGGGAGGCAAAATAGTCAGAATTTCAGCAGAAAGTTGGCTAAAAGAGACAAAAAGTTACTTATGTGAAGTTAGCCCTCCCACATTTTCAAATTACGCTTGTAACCGTTTGTTCGGTGGCGGCTACGTTTGTTCGTCAATTAAAATCGTTTGTTTGTGTCCAATTATTTGATAATAGCAACTTTAAAATTCTGAGTATTAACTACGCCCGCCATCGTAAAAATTTGGTCGGATAAATATAAATTTGGTATCAATCAAAAGCCAGGCGTTTGTTGGTTGTTTTGTGTGTTTGTTCGTCCTGGAAACGCAAGGATTTATATTTGTCAGACCATATTTAACGATGGCGGGCTAAGTTCACACTCCTTATTTTAAAGTTGCTACTGTTACATAATGAGAGACAAACAAACGAAAATAATTGACGAACAATCACGAACAAACGGTTACGAGCGTAATTTGAGAATGTGGGAGGGCTATCTTCACATAAGGAAAAAAACAAACTCATGGACCAATACAGCTTGATAAGTATAGGTCTAAAAATCAGGCACTTGGGCTCTAATTGTTATGTTGGAATTTCACATCCAGGTGATTTAGTCACCAATTCCAATATTTCCGTAGTTTTTTTTTTTATTAACTGCATTTCGGGACAGAAGAGTTTCATGAAGAGACTTAGTATTGTCCTGTGCAAAAAAGATGAGCTGTCTTATAAAATCAAATAACCAGCCTCCAATTGTTGGCAGTACTTGGAGAAAAAATCCTAAAATAATATTGCATAAGGCACTGATGAGTTTAAGTAACTTTGTAGACTTGAGTTCAACTTCTGAATTTGTTCACCTTACCAATTTCACAATTTGTGTGTTGATACAGATTGTGCTGTTTC
This sequence comes from Microchrysa polita, assembly GCA_949715475.1. Lineage (NCBI taxonomy): Eukaryota > Metazoa > Arthropoda > Insecta > Diptera > Stratiomyidae > Microchrysa > Microchrysa polita. The sequence continues at coordinate 12,860,652 of OX454418.1, read as the reverse complement.
GACATGGCCGCGGGCCGCACAGAACTACGAGGAGGGCCGCATGCGGCCGCGGCCCGCGAGTTTGACACGTCTGCATTAGGCCATATTTGATACAAGGAATGTCGCCACATTCAAAAAATATGTAAATATGGCTTGGAATTGGATGTTAAACTTCGATCGCTGAGCGATCACCCCTTGAGTCGTCTCTACGAACACAAACCTTTAGGCTTCCAAATCTATAGCACTGTGACTAAATTTATTCCTCTGCGTCATGTTCGCTATACCGATTATTTAAAAAGTGGAGAAATCAATAATGTCGACGTAAAGGCAATGTTTATAAATAAATAATTTTTATAAAATGAATAAAATTTTTCGAATGCTTATTAATCTTTGCATATCCTTTTAACAAAGTCCCATACCCACCAGAATTCTATATAAAAATCTCTTGCCCATCACTCACTCAAATTGCTATTGGTTTGGTATATCTTTCCAATGAACAATTTGCCGATAAAATGCCACCAATATTAAAAATAACAATATCTTACCCAACTATCCACAAGACATGAAATACATAAATATTTTTGCGCAACATCATTCCTTCGCGACCCAAGCATATTTTAAAGTTTTGTGTGGTACTTGTTTTAAATGGTTAACTCTAGTATAGTGTGTTGTAGTTATGTCTGTCTTCTTGCATGCATACTTCAACTGCACAGATATTGCATGTTTTATGTAGCGTGCGTACTTACTTTGTCTATACCTTTAGTATAACTTTGCTAGCAACTGTGTTGAATGCCTCCCAGGTGAGCCACTACTATGTAAACGATGCAACATGTACAAAAAACTTAACGACAAATTAATGAGAAAATCAATTTTCTTGTCGGTTTTTATATTATTCGATCCATTCGCTGGCATTGCTTGAAGTCAGCATATATGTAGTAGCAGCTCAGCAGCAGTCTAGCACAGCAAACGATGAGTTTGAGAACTTTGACGGATCTTGTCACTCTTGAATATCATTTCGTTGAATTCATCGTTTTGTCCATTTGATATCGTCGTCTATCCTGTCATGGTCATCAAGTGAATTATTGACTTGGCCTATTGATAATAAGTATGTATGTATTATAAGGTTTATGATAAATACCAGGAGTAGTTATTGGAAAATTGGCTTTTTATTTTTTATGGAAAAATCTGATTGGAAAAGCAGGTGCGCCCTTCTGTGAGCGGAAAGGCATTTGTTAAGCGGCTGCAAATGTTATATTAAACTATGCTGAACGCAGACGTGCAGCATTTTGCTGTACAGTACAGCATTTTGACCTGTCGTACAGCATTCCCCAAACTACTTGGCGCTCATATTTCTTCCAAATTTTACGGTTACTATCCGCGTTCGGAAGCTTTAGCTGCCTAAATTGCACTTCTGTGTTTCCTAATCGAAAAATGTCCATAACTTTGAAATTCTTGAGCAGAATTTTATAATTTGGCAAACATATTTGGTGAACATTTCAAGACTGTAGCTGCCAAGGTTCAGAAGTTACAACCGTCAAATGATGGGATTTTAATTTATTTTCCCTATGACAAAACGATTGAAAAATCAGCCACTGTACTCTATCTATCCGATTCCTTTATCAATCACCCTCTATAGGAAAATGTATATACTAAAGAAAGGACTCGGTGTGGGTGTTGGATAAAGTTTTTTCCCACAATTCCTTAGTGTCAATTTAAAACGGCGTTAAAAGCCAGTTCCCTGGGTGTGGCATGGAATTAACCATGGAGAAATGCATACTCTGCTCCAGAAATATTGCAACCAGGTGTAGATCAGATTTAGACCTCTGGCTCGTCGACCTCACACTGTCTGTCGCGCATTAGAGAATTCGCCAATATTTTTGCGACGCAGTGGCTGTTGCCAGGGACGTGGCCAGGGGAGGGGTCCATGGGGTCCGGACCCCTCCCGAAATGTTTTCAATGGGCTTTGAAAGTTTAGTGATGATAACATAAAAACTGTTATAATGAACATGTCAAAACGTTCGTGTAGCTGGAAATACTTTTTTTAAGGGATATTGGCTATTAATCACGTTAGAAGCGATAGCTGCAAAGAAGTCAACGTGTGTTAGAAATTAGGAATGAATTTATTTGAGTCACCGCGCAGTTAACATTAGATTTTCTTGTCCTAATTGGCTTTATCAATAAATTACCCCGTTTGGAAAGTGACCTCTTCTCTCAGTTCTCTCACAGTTAATTTAATTTAGATATGCTAAAGTTGTTCCTTTGTCAGTGATAAATTTATTTAAATTTCTACAATGCCCGGAGGACAAAACCGAGAAATTCTACATTGAATCCGATTTGGCTGAAAGTATTGGTTTTCAAGAACAGCTTCATGTTTTATCACTTAAGGTGTTTGATCGACCGCTGTTCCTTCTAACCAACTGTAACTGAAAACGTTCTGTATGTTAATTTTCCTCCATTTTGTTTAGTTCTCAAGTCTCCAAGTTTTTCCCCTCCGATTAATTGAAAAAAGATCAAGATTCTAAAAAAATATGTAAATTAATTTGACATCTTTAATGACACCAGCCCAGATGATTTTTCTCCGATTTGTTTAAAGAAATTTGCGGGGAAGAATAAAAAATAAGTTATCCACTTTCAGCTTATTTAACCAATCACTCTATTCTCAACACTGAAATTTAAGCTATGTCTTGCCTCGTGCCAACACTGAGACTGAACTAGCAATCCTTCAATTATTTGAACTGGAGGATGGCCAAGGTTACATTCTTTACAACTCTAGTTCGACCACTAATAATTTTGGTTTTTCAGAGGTAAATCTACTACTACAAATCTTATATTAAAATTACACCTAAAAGTCTCTCAAAAATTGGTCCCACTTACCAAACCGATTCATAAATTTAAATCTAATCTTTTACTATAGTTAAACTAAAAAACGTTCACTTCGGTGGCCCCTCATCAACAGAATAACCAGACAATACCGTTCCGTGACTGTAACCATAACTTTAACTAATTCAAATCAAATTCCACCAACATCAGGTATCCCTCAGGGATCATATACGTTGATCCACTTTTGTTTTCAAGCGGATGAAATCAATCGGTATACATCGAATATAAAGGCATGAATGTCAACAAAATTGGACCCCTCCCGAAACAAATTCCTGGCTACGTCCCTGGCTGTTGCGAAATAGGATAAGGCAAAGTGCAGCGAATATGTAAGGCAATTCGTTAAATTTAAATCGCTGGCTCGTCCATACATTAACTTAGATCCTGTGGCTCGCCCTTGGCTTCGTGCAGAAACTCTGTCGCGCTTTTCATAATTCACTAACATCCTTGCGACCAGCGCTGGCAGGCAGTGGATAAGGTGAGGTACGATCGAAGCGAGAGGTGAACCAATAGATGGCAATTGGTAAAATTTAGACCTTTGGCTCGTCCTTAGGATTACTCAAATCCTATAGCTCACCCTTTGCTCCGATCAGACCTTGCTGTCTGTCCCGCTATTCAGAATTCGCTAGCATTTTTCATACGTTGCGTTGCTGGGAAATAGGATAAGGTGAGCGGTGAGGTTATGGAAGGAAATTTGTAGAATTTAGACCTCTGACCCGTCCATACGTACACTCAGATCCTGTACGTCGCCCGGCCCTACTCTGCGCTCAGACCTCTCTCTGTCTGTCGCGCATCAGAGGATTTCATAACATTTTTGCGACGACCTCGGACCTGGAACCTGGAAAGAAAAGCGGATAGAGGCATAGCGATTATTTTGGCAAAACGAGTTGCCGTGACTTAACTATCCCCCATGTGAGGGCGGCCTTTTCACTTCCGAAATTGTGCAGTCCGAAGCAATTGCATTGCCAAGTCAATGTACTATGCATGCCGCGCAGAGAAACAGAGACAGAAGGTTAAGCTCAATCTGCAATAAAAAACAACTATTGAACGGACAGCCCCGGGACCACCACAGTTGTCCTTTGTAGAGGGGTGTCCGCTATGGTTGACTGTCGAATAAACCCAGTGAAAAATAAAACACATATTCATAAAAGAGACATTATTAAGGCTACATGTATGGTTATGTTATTGTATGGGGACCGTTTAGTTTTTTTCTAACCAGATAAAAGAGGGAAACCTTCCATTGCTGTTCAAATTTTTTGGTGCCAATTTTTTTTAGCAAAATGTTTTCCCATATCCGGCCAATCGCATAGCCGGACACGGACACTGGAGACTAATCTACAGGGTGTCCCGCATTGGGTGGTCAATATTGTAAGGGTTGATAGCACAACTTGTTTCAGCAAGAAAATTACCTATACAATTGAAATTTTTTTTACCGTTACTTTATTATCGCTATTCTTGTGAAAGTCATCGAAAATCGTGACTTGTCATGCAAAATCATAATTTGCAGCACTCCTGATGACTTAATCCAAGATTTGATTTCAGTTTCACAAACTACATAAAATTTCACAAAAACTGAAGTTTTTCCTGTTGCCAACATTATCGTCACTTTCAGGATACAGCTACTCAAACTTAATAGAAATTTTAATAAGATTTTTCATCGAAAATTCAAACAGTAATTTCATAACGGTGCTTTATACGTACAACTCTCCTAAGTTGATAAAAGTTGCTTCAACATGTTGGCTTTCCAATGGTATATCACTTTTCAAATTTACATTGCGGGATTTTGGAATTACACATATTGGCTGTTATCGCTCTTTTTGTGAAAGTCATGAAATTTTATGTAGTTTCTGAAACTGAAATCAAATCTTGCATTAAGTCATCAGGAGGGCTGCAAATTATGATTTTGCATGACAAGTCACGATTTTCGATGACTTCCACAAAAAGAGCGATAACAAGGTAACGGTAAAAAAAATTCCGATTTTATTGGTAATTTTCTTGCTGAAACAAGTTGTGTTGTTGTGCGGGACACCCTGTATAATTTCATTGTACGCCTCTCGTTAGCGGACGCATGTTAATCATAGAGACTTTAACTAACAAAATTTTCAGAGATTTAGTGCCAGGAATAACTACCAAGCAATTTTGTAGTTATTCCTAAAGAATTTAAGAGGGGGGGTTTGTAGAAGAAACAAGGCCTTTTGTTTCGTCTGCTTGCCCTTCATCAATTCAATGTAAAGCTTCCAATTGGATAAGTAGTCTGGCTGGTCTAGCGGTTAGTGCGCGCACCTTCAGTGCACAGGGTCATGAGTTCGAATCTCACCGTGGATCATGGTGTTTTTCGAACTCACGAGCTTGTGACGGACTATGATCCCACTCAGATGTTAAACGAGTACCCATTTATGGGGATAAATAAGACTGCTGAGCGTGATGCTGATCTCATTACCTCAACAAAAAGCAGATAATATCTTGGAAATAGGATGTCACTAACACATCCTGCGGCCTTAGTCCAATGTTGGATTGTCGTGCCTGTTATTTTTTCGGATAAGTGACAATTTTCAAGGAATTTTACCAGTAAGTAATTTTCAACACTTTGTTTAAGAAGAAGTGTTCGTTTGAAAGAGGTAAAATCCTACGTTAAATTGCCTCCGGGGATTAAAATTTGAAAATGTCCGTTTCGAGGGGTGTCTGCTCTAGAGAGGTGTCCGTTAAGAGAGGTTTCACTGTAATAGCAGATGACTCCTAATGAGACGCCACCCTCACTGCTAAATGATACTTTTACGTTGTTCGTTAAAAATAGCAAACCATTAATTGTTCCTCATTGCCTACAGTTCATCGGTCTAAATTTCCATTTAAATCCACTTTCTTTCGATTCAATAGCAACTAACTACAACATACCATAATTGTGACAAGCTGAAATAATTGTTTTTAATTGCAAAAACTCTTGCAATCGGCAATAATAACAATTACTCCGCATCACTTAGCCGCGAGTCGTCGATCAACTTAACATTTTTAATGGATCATTGAAACGGCCAATAACATACGATTAAAGTAAAATTGCAATTAAGTGAAATTGAATAAGATGGAAATTCACCATGCATACCGAGAGATGCATGCCAACTAACGTATCGGACAATTTGACGTGTTTCTTTCTTTAGACGCGTAAAAATAATTAACCGCGACACCATCATTCATCCATTCCGTACGCATACATCATGATGATGCTCGGCTGTATAGTTGGTATTTTTCTGGAAGCATTATGTATGGTGCTGCGATCATAGATTTTCTATGCATGCACCGAGATCAATAGAAATTAACCGATCTATTCACGATATATGTATGTATACAATAAAATTAACTTTCCGACAATATGCATTAGAAAAGTATAGGGAGAATTTGTAATACATTATACATATATACTCACTTCACTCACTTGCATATCGTCACCAATATGCCAGACCCGTGAATCTATCACTTAAGCGATTTCGATGTAATTTGATCTTTAACCTTCAAACTGATTCTACATAGACAAAATGAAAACAGGTTTTCGCGAATGTCGGAAAAGTTCCACGCAGAGCGTTGCCAATTTAGCCGTTTTCCGGCTAAATTTAGCCGGGAAAAATTACTAAATCCGGCCGGCCGGATTTTTCTCTGCCGTTTTTCCAGCTAAAACTATTTTATGATTTTTTTTGCTTTGAAAATATAATACTCACAACCAAAATAATTAATCGCCGTGAAAATTTTTTCTACACACTTATTGTCATGTATAAGGGTAAGGGTGTCAACCGAATGGAAAACTTGCATTTATGTCTCCCGGGAAAAACTTGCCGTGGAGACTTGGAGCCTTTTTTCAATAAAATTTGATAATTGTGCACTCGCGGCTTGATTGATTGTCGATGGTATTTTCCCAGTGAATTAAAGTTAAACTGCATTGTTTTCGCTAGCGAAATGTAAAAAGCCGGTGGGGCGACTTTCATCCGAAGTGAGTATTACCAAGCGAATTGGATTTCACGATCTTAAAAATTTTGACAATGTCCGTATTTGCATGGATTAACTTAAACTGACGATTTTTGTACCTACTCTAAGCATGTAACTAGCTAACCACCAACATCCTGAATAATTTGGAACACGGTTTCTTAAATAAAGTTCTTTGCCGAGCAAATCTTGGAGCATAGGGTTAACCGAACATTTTTCCATTTTTGAACGTGTCATTTTATTACCATGCCAATTAAGCACAAGTGTAAAAACCTTCTAGGACAATTCATAGAACCTATACATTTTCGTTGTTATCGCAAACATTCGCTTGCGCACCGCTGCTATTCGTCGCACACAAAACGAGCGTGTATCGCCACGATTTAATGTGCAAAAACTTAAAGATCCATCAACAAAACGTGCAGTTTCTAGTGCATTGCACGAGATAGCTAATGCACAAACACCAGATACTCCTTCATCAATTGATGATAGATGGAACATTGTGAAGGACGCTTTTATATCGTGTGGCGAAACATTTGTGGGCAGACTTCAGCGAGGTAGGAGACCCTTTATCAGCGACGATACATGGTCTCTGATAACTGCACGGAAGAGAATTAAAGAGCAATTGAACTCGGCTACTGACACTACAGTCAAGCAACAACTGCGGACCGAGTACAATTCTCTTCAAAAAAGAGTACAGAGAAGCGTAAGACGTGATAAACGCAACAACATCAACGCGTTAGCGGTGGAGGCAGAAGATGCGGCTTACCGTGGTGACAGTGGGACCCTTTACAAGCTCATTAAGCCATTGACTGGCAAATCTTTTACCCATGAGCATCCTGTAAAATATAAAGACGAGTCTCTGCTAGTCACAGACGAACAACAACTGCGCCGTTGGAGAGAGCATTTCATGGAGGTACTTAACAACAACTTCAAGCCCACCTCCACCGGAAGCAGCAAGTCTTCCGCAAATGGCCAGAATTAATACCGGTGTACCATCCAAGCTGGAAATAATTAAGGCCCTTAAATCATTGGAAGCTGGTAAAGCCCCGGGGGGCAGACGGTATCCCCATGGAACTTTTAAAAGCGCTACATCGGATATTCTTCTACCCCTGATCCAAGAGTGTTGGACAACCGAGACTCTCCCTCAAGAATGGAAGAAGGGCGTCATTGTTAAAATCCCTAAGAAAGGAAATCTCAAGGATTGCAATAATTGGCGTGGAATCTGTCTTCTCCCTGCAATCTCTAAACTGATGGCCAAAATAATCTTGGACCGGATCAAAACCACGATCGACCGCACTCTGAACAATGAACAAGCTGGTTTTCGTGAGGGTTTTTCATGTAGCGATCATATCAACACCCTCCGAATTATAATTGAACAATCCGCTGAATGGAGATCCCCGTTACATCTTATGTTCATTGACTTCGAGAAGGCGTTTGACAGCGTTGACCGGGCTTATATCTGGACAGCCTTGCGTAGGAGAGGCATACCAGAGAAACTTATTTCCATCATAAAGGAGTCCTATAATGGAGCCCAATGTCATGTCTTGCACAAGGGTGAATTGTCCAGTCCTTTTGAGGTGAATAATGGAGTCAGACAAGGCTGTATTTTATCACCAATGCTGTTCCTTATTACCATCAACGACGTAATCTGCGATTCTCTACGCGACCATAAAAGTAAGGGTATCAGGTGGAAATTATTCGATTACCTTCAGCACTGGACTACGCCGACGACATTTGCCTTCTCTCAAACACACCAGATAATCTGGGTCAAATGACGGATGCTTTGCATCGTGAAAGTCGAAGCGCTGCCTTGAAAATTAATGCCGCTAAGACTAAATACATGAGCTTGTCATCAGGAGGGCAAAACACCATTTCTATCTCCGGACAACCGATAGAAAAAGTCGAGGACTTTACTTACCTTGGAAGCGTAGTGACCGCGGATGGTGGGGCTGATGCCGATGTAGAGTCGCGAATAAATAAAGCCCGAGCAGTATTTTTCAGCCTGACTCCTCTCTGGCAAAACCACAACATCTCCAGAAATACCAAACTCCGGATCTTCGAAAGCAATGTAAAATCTGTGCTTTTATATGGGTGTTCCACGTGGAAGGTGACCAGTAATATTACCACCAAACTGCAAACTTTCGTGAATCAGTGCCTACGACGCATCCTACAAATTCGCTGGCCTGAGGTTATATCTAACGACGACCTCCTCAAAATTACTCGCCAAAATAGGATAGGCATCGACATCAAAAGGCGAAAGTGGCAGTGGATAGGTTACACACTTCGAAAAGAGCCAAAAAACATTGCTAAACAGGCTCTAGATTGGAATCCTCAGGGAACCAATGCTAGCCGTCGTGTGGGACGACCCAAAAATACATGGAGAAGATCTATAGGCATCGTGGGACCAGCTAAAGGCGATGGCTGCTAATAGGCAGAGGTGGAAAAGAGGCGTAGTCAATGCCCTATGCCCCACTAGGGGTTAAAAGGAACCAGAGAGAGAGAGATACATTTTCGTAGATGCATGACATTTTGATGTTCGGTTTGTAGCTAGCAAATTTATCAAAAATTTACTTATTACTATTTCTCGGTCAAGTTCATAATTTTGGAACATCGATTACGCATCTTTAGATTATCAAATTCGTAATTGCGGAACTATGGAAAATAAAATCCGTTTTTTGGGGAGCTCAAATTCGTTACTGAAAAATTTGCAAGCATATCATACACTGAAATGGTTAATTTTTAATAAAAATATAAAATTATTTTGGAACGATAATGTTTAAGTATAACTACTACAAAAATTTCGACTAGTTGAGCTCCGAACAAGGTAAATTTTGACTGTAATGCCAGCGATTGGAGCCTAGGTGTATGTAATAAAACTAAGAAATCTGCCTAAAGCATAAAACATATAGTTCGCTGGTAGTACTCCAAAGAAGAAGTAAAATTATTAAAGAATTATAGCATGTCGTAGAAAATACTACGATAGTACGACTAGACTTTGATATCCTCTATAAAAATCCACTTGCCTCCGTACGCAAAACAGTATTCCACAATGTTGAATATCCCAAGTAGACATAGGCGGATAAACACGACAAATAAAAAATCACAATTTCGACTGTTTACAAACATTCAAATTCACGGAAATACACCTATGGCTGATTTCAGATTATAAGACGAAACCGGACGGGTAAACTTCCAAGACAAGAGAGCTTTTGTAGTGGCCAGCAGACAAGCATTGTGCATTTCAAATTGTAAGAACGAGTCTTACGAAAGAAAAAAATCGTGACACGATTGTTTTTCTTTCGTAAGAATCGTACGATCGATAAGACGATTGCATCTACCGATAGTTCAGGCGTTCTGCGACGACAATTAGCGCGTGTTTTACCTGCATTTTAATCTTGTCGACTCGTCACTTCATTGTACACTAACTTTAGAGCGTGCATGGCAACATTTATACATACTTGCTGTGTGATTATTGTTCGCCGGTCCGTGTTTTGATCGGATAGTGTGAAATGATCATACGATGGTTCTTGTCGTGCAAGTTTACCCGTCCGGTCGTTTTCTTACAATTTGAATTCAGCCTATGCCTTGGGACATGCAAAATTGTGGTACATATACTGTTTTGCGTACGGTAAACAAGCGATTTTTTCATAGAGAATGTCAAAGCCTATTCAATTCAAAGCCTATCGTAATATTTTTTGCGACATGCAAAAACTGTATATTGAAATTAATTTTTTACTATATTTTTGGCAATGTCATTGTTTTGTATCATTTAGCCGGTTTTTAGCCGTTTTTCTGGCTGCAATTTATTTAGCCGGTTTTCCGGCTAATTTCTTTATAATAATAAAAAAAAAACATATACCAGAATGACAAAGAAACAATCCGATAGTTTCCGCATACATACCATGGTTTTCTATATGCATGCAACGAAACATATGCCATATGCCGGGATCGCCAAACCAAACCTTTTTATAAACCCGGAGCAAACGTTTTATAAAGCAATACCAGAACGACGAAAGTGTTTCTACTAATCCTTCTCGGATAGATGAAAATTTCGTAGATTCAGATCGTTTCTTATCAAATCTGTAAAAATGACAATTCGCGATTATGGCATCTAGCTGACGATATTAAACATTATGTCTTCAAACTTTCCCATGCGCATACCGCGCGTTGCATGTTGCATGTATGCACATTTTATTCTATTGTCGCTCACAACAGACAGCACAATGATTTTAACTTAAAACTCGCAAGAAAAGATTATGTGAATGTTGTCTCGATGTCACATTCTGAAATCTCGTTGTTGTCTTTTTTTATTGAAACTTCGATTGATTGCTATTATGTATGTGCATACTTTCACAATTATGTATTTATGATTAGAGGACAATGACATTATGACTCGATGAAAGTAACGTCGTTGTCCATCGGGTGTTTCATTGTACGTATAGCTTAATCCTCAAATGAAATGGATAAGGTTATTATAAGTTATAAGGCCAAGAAAGTCATTCAAGCGATGCCAGTAAACGTGCGAAACCACTAGAACTGATCAAAACGAGAAATTCGAAGCAATTGAGTGATGCTGATTATGCTTTCTTTAAGGTCCATCTAGATTAGTCGCCAAATGGCGTCACGTGCAGCCAAATGGCTGTTGTCATTCCATCCAAACTGATCGCCATTTGGGTGTGCGTCCAGTTTTGATATTCAATATGGCAACTCAACCAATCGCTTTGACAACCGCTTGTCAAATTCAAAATGACAATTTTGCAACTTTTGGTTATGTCATTTTCTGTCTCCATTTGGCTGCTAGTGTAGATGCTAAGTAGCAGCCAAATGGCTGGTCGTGATGTCAGTTTTTGGACGCGCAGCCATTTGGCGACTAATCTAGATTGACCCTTAGACACTGTGTGATCAAATGAAAAATTTGGTGCTTTTCATAAGAAATAAGAAGAATTTCACACTTACAGGTTCGGTTAGTCGAAAGTTCGGATAATAGGTGCTCGGATAATCGTCGCTTTGCTGTAGCATCAACACCAAAGCCCACATTCACATTTAAAATCGTAACCAAATTATAGTCTTGAATTACATAGACCACATAGTTTTATTGAATCTTTTTCACAGCTTCTTAGTGGTACATATTTTTATTTGAACAACGAATTATGTACATACCAAATCCAATTTAGTCGACGATAAGACTTAACAGGTTGTCGCGAAGTGGGTGAATAATACTTGAAGTGGACAATTCGTTAACCAAAAATGCTAACAATAGAATTGGTAATTTTTTAATGATTATCGCTGACCTTTTCAATAAATCGAAAAACTGATCACAGGTTCTGAAACTTTTCACAACATGTTAACAAATATCAAAGTTGTTGCCAAGATTCATACATTCAAATTTCAGAAACTCTTTACAGCACCCATCAAAAGTACCACGAAGAAGCTATACCTTCAAAATGCTTATCCGTGTATGCATTTATATCTATAATCAAATAGACAAAATTAAAATTAAGTTCGCACAGATTCGACTGCTGGTGAACAATGCCTACACCACCAAGCTAAGATCATTCACATATCAACCCGAGTTATCTCAACTTAACTCGTAATTTTTTTTCCGGCGAAATTGTTTTAATTTTCAGTCGTGTAATAGTAGCACCTATTGTAATTATCGGCATTAGCATTAACGCCAGACATAATGAAAATTTTAATGAATTTCATGTAGAAATTTAAGATAAGATCAACATTTTCTCTCAAGAGGTTTTCATTGAATCTATACCGGGTAAGTTAAACTATGCAAATTACAATACTAAAGCTCGATACAGATACGACTACACTACAACAGAAGAGTCTTCATCTATCCCTATACGACGACGGACGTTGTATTTAACATTGATCTTGTCGCCATGATAAGATGATAGAAAGTTCAACAGTTTCATCTTAACTTCATGTTACTTTACAACAGCTAATTGTTGTTAAGGTGTAAATTCTGTATAGTTGAGAGATAAAGTCCTATACATCAACATGGTCAAAATATGAAGTCTCAAAACGGATAAAAATGTTCTACGAAATTATACTCACCTCACCAGCTTTTAATGAAGTACAAGTACATATGTATGTATGTAGGTACAATTGTCAGGCCGTGTACTCACTGCGCGCTGCACCGTAAAATAACTATTATGAGAAATTTAAACGAGAAGCCTCTTAAAGACAATAGAAAAGGTGCATCTTTAAGGTTTCATCGGCCACCGGTATTAACATGCGTTTGTTCTTGACGACTTGACGTTGTATTCGTGCAAGTACAATAAACTTTTTTAAAGAAATGCTTGAAATAGATTAGACGCGTCAGCAGAAGCATCGGCATCGCGAAACGTCAAGCCCAATGCATTTTACATTGCTGACAAAAATGTTGAGCAGAAGACTTGGCATTCAGCATATTTGTCAGTTATGAAATTCTGCCGATGCTGCTGCTGACGCGTGTAATCTATTTCAACTAAAAATTGCAAACCACCTCTACATCGTCATGTATGTTGTGAAGCCCTTATGATACTTCCTGTTCTCCGATCCCTCTTATCTATATACATATATCTAACAACTTAGTCTGAAGAAAAATATGCGGAAGACATAGCTTTCTTTTAAGTTATATAATCTTGTTGAAAGAAAAATGAAACGATGAGAATATTATGACAAAAGGAGAAAAGAAAGAATTTAAAGAAAAGGCGAGGTACTTTTCACATAGCGTATACATACAAAATGTCACCTCTAAGGAGTCTTAGAGCTATTAAGAAAATTCTATGAATGTACCGGAGGGTGACAATGCTGTTGGTGTTATTAGAAACACTCACGGATATGCTTATAATGATGCAGTGATTCTTGAAGAAATGTCCTTGAACTCTGCAGCACTGGGGTGTTCTGTGATTGTAATGATTTATGATTCGAACATGTATAACATCATGTGGGGATATAATTTCTATACATATCAAGGCGGAAGTATTTGATAAGATTTAAGTATACATTAATACAAATTTATTTTTTTTTGTGTGCGACTTTTATGAAATCTTTTATGTTCCCCTTGAATTTAGTAAAGAATCAAAATAATGTACCAAAATTTACTAAGGGTCAAAAATACATTATCTCTTCGATGGATAGAGCATTGAGGAAAATCACTTGCTTTTTGTTCTTCCTTTACATTCATCGAATGAAATTTAATCTTATTTGTGAAAGCCACGTTTTTTTCTGTTTGTAGTGATATAACAACCACAACATATCAAAGAAAAGTCACAGCAAAACTATATACATAGCTGACAACGGCGGGCATCGTAAAATTAAAATAAATCAAATTAAAAAAAAATGTCTTGAGTCATGTAAAAGTGGGATAGTTGCCCCACTTTTTGTTTTGCGTCAATATTTAGCAAGATAAAGCATTATTTCCCGTTTTTCGTGTATATACGTTTTCCCACATCTGTTAGTAACTATTTTCAAAACAAATATTTTTGGGAGCAGTCATGTAGTTATAGCCTTGAAAAGACTCCTCTAATTTCAATCAATGAACGCAACCAAAGAGAATCTTGCGTCTATGTGTCGTGGAGAGCTGCTTCTATTATTATCCACGTGTAATTACAAACCATTTTTATAGCAATAAAATTCCATATTTCAATTTTAAAGAGGGATAGATGCCTTTAGGAAAAGTCTTGGGGCATCTATATTCCAAAAAATTAGGGGCATCTGGGTGGACAGATACCCTACGTTTTTGTAAAAAAATTAATAAAAGACTGAGGCCGGGTTTCTGATAGCTCTTATTCAGTACCTGTCGGCTGATTAGTCTTATCGCGTAGAGAAGACACACACCATATTTAGAAAGCTTTTCCATTGTGTTGAATGGAATTTTTGTTTATTTTGCATAGCTACGCCATATTTTGCTTGTTTAAGCCATCATCATAGATTGAGAAAATCATTGCGCACTTTCATCCAACAGCCTAAATAAGCAAAAGATAACATAACTATGCAAAATTAACAAAAAATCAATTCAATATAATGGAGAAGCTTTTTGAATATTGTGTGTGTATTCTCTGGGTGATAAGACTAACCATTCTATAAGATCTACGAGAGAATGGGCCTGAGAATATAAAAGTTATGTACTAGCAAAGACCTAACCAATATGAATAGAAGCTTCCGTTGACATGAAGTAGAGAAAAGTTACGTGCGATTGAAAAAATGCCAAATTGCAAATTCACATAAGTTGAAAATAAATTTTTCGTAATATGTTAACAACGCGGTTGTGTGGACAACCCTAAAAATCAAAATGCAATTACTGTTAGTGTCAGACGATGCTCTTTAATTGTCTACAATATTTTTGTTCGTTTTGTGTCTGGAAATACTAGTTTGAGCAACTGCGGCATTTATCTCACTGGGGCAACTAACCCACTTTTACAATAAGCTATCTGTTTAAATGAATATAATCAATGGCATACTCAATATTAAGGGTAGATACACATTTGCCTAGTCTTGCGGCTAACAAAGTGATTGACTGGCACCTAAAAATCTGTTGAATTAAACTGTGTTCATATGGCACGCGATCTACTTGTTCAAGCGATCAATCCATCAGTCGGGTCACTGTTTATAATAAAGGGTGATTTTTTAGGAGCTTTCTTTTTGGCAACACTGTTTCTGTCAAACATGTTCAGTGTGGTGTATAACTTAACTTACAAACGAACAAAGCTTGCAGATTATTGAATTTTATTATCAAAATTTATGCTCGGTTAAGAAAGTGCATCAGTGTTCAGCGACGAAGCTCATTTCTGGTTGAAATAATACGTCAACAGGCAAAATTGCCAGTTTTGGAGTGAAAATCAGCCAGAAGCATTGCAAGAACTGCCAATGCATTCCGAAAAAGTCACACATTAAATTATTTTTAAAGCCGTGAGCGAATTCTGTTTATGATGTTTTTCGAACTCACGATTCATGTGACGGACTATGATCTCATTCAGATAAAATTTAGTCAAGTATCCATTTAAATACATCTGTTGAGTGTGCTGTTGATCTCAGCACCCCTACAAAAAACCGTTAAGATCTTTAAAATTAAATGTCAGTAACACATCTGCGGCCTTGGTCCAATCGTGGACTCTCACGGCTAGTAATATGTTTATTTTATTTCCAGACAGACCTATTCCAACGATATTTGAAATACCAAGATCATGCACCCCTTATAAGTGACTCCGTAGCCCATTTTTATGAATGTGTTAAATTTCTTCTATCCGTGCACATTCAAGTTGTGAGAAATTGCGATACAGAGACACCCCTATAACCGTTCACAATGACCATGTAAATCTGAAAGAGAAGAACAACTGAACCGTTTCGCAAAGTGCTCGTGATACTCTCAATTTTGCGTTCGGCAACCTGAAAATTCTGCTATTTCGGGATGCGGGCAACACTAAATTTAACAAATGTAACACCACCTATAGAATCAAGCTAAACTAGGAATACATAAAGTTGGGCTAAGCAGCTGATATTGAATTTGTTTCGTCCTACTCTTTACAATGGAATTTTGCATTTAAAAAGTGTTAAATAAAGGGTTTTCCAATAGGGACGCTTGATCTTTGAAATGAAAAAAAAATACATGTAGGAGAGATATTTGCGAATTTTTTTTTTATTTGAAAGGTCCATCGACCCCATTACATATGGAATATGACATCATTCAAATGACCGCCACGGCTTCGGTTGGTGGCGCGCACACGAAAGGTCCAATTTTCGATGACTCTGGCGCACAAATCGGGCTGTATTTGATCGATGGCGTGGCGTATGTTAACTTTGAGGGCATCGGTGGTTTGCGGTTTGTTGGCATAGACCTGCGACTTAAGAAAACCCCACAAGAAAAAGTCCAGCGGGGTCAAATCGCACGATCTCGGTGGCCAGTTCACGTCGCCTCCGCGCGAGATGACCATGCCCGTAAATTGCTCGTGCAGAACATCCATCGTAGCGTGTGCTGTGTGGCACGTAGCGCCGTCCTGTTGAAACCACATGTTGTGCAGATCCATATTCTCGATTTCAGGCCAAAAGAAGTTGGTTATCATCGACCGGTATCGCTCACCATTGACGGTGATTTGTGCGCCAGAGTCATCGAAAATTGGACCTTTCGTGTGCGCGCCACCAACCGAAGCCGTGGCGGTCATTTGAATGATGTCATATTCCATATGTAATGGGGTCGATGGACCTTTCAAATAAAAAAAAAAATTCGCAAATATCTCTCCTACATGTATTTTTTTTTTCATTTCAAAGATCAAGCGTCCCTATTGGAAAACCCTTTATGTGTGCGGTTGTAAATCATGCATCGCATTCTAAAAAAAAATGTACTCAGTGCCACCCCCTTGCCTACTCCACGCGTATCATTGTTTTCACAGTAACTATCACAGCAAAAAATACGGCCTGAATTTAACTCCAAAAAGTCTCGAATAAGGTACCTCCGTTTGGATAAAATATTTGTTTACCCAAATGGATGCACACAAAAGAATACTTTAAATTACACCAAAAGGAGTAACTTCCGATATTTTTGGGATAAAAAAACACTATTTTTTCCAGATTTATCCACAGGGAAAGAACATAAAACTCTTAAATGAGTTTTGTATAACTAGCATTGACCTCTAAACTGGCGACATTTCATTTACCTCATTAAGCCCTAAAATGCCTAATAAATTACCTATACCTACAGTGAGATTCGATCCCGGTGCCCTATGAGTTCAAGACTAACGGCTACACCACATAGACTATACGTGAGGCCTGACGATGTTTGTAATTTACACCATATATTACCTGGAACATAGACATCGTGCTACAACGTGCTGTCGACCTACTGCGAGTCCAAAAGTAATCAAAATTTAAATTTTTGGTTGTATACAGGGTGTCCGGAAACTTCCGCATAAACGCACCGGACTATGATTCCTCAGTTGATTTCCAGCAAAAAAATTGTACCGAACATACCCCCTTAGCTTAACCCTTTAGCTGCCACAGGCATTTAAAGATTTGTTAAAAAATCATTTTCTTGCACGACTTAAAGCTCAATAGACCAGCTAGAGAAGCTAAACAAAGTTATTATTACAGCCAACAAATTGGCTGAAATAATCATTTTGTTTCGCTTCTCTAGCTGGTCTAGATTTGGAGATATTGAGCTTTAAGTCCTGCAAGAAAATTATTTTTTTAAAAATCTTTAAATGCCTGTGGCAGCTAAGGGGGTATGTTCCATACAACTTTTTTGCTGGAAATCAACTGAGAAATCATAATCCGGTGCGTTTATGCGGCAGTTTCCGGACACCCTGTATACAGAAAATGGAATTACCACATTTGGAGCGAAATTAACACCATTTTATGTAAATTTTAACACCATTTAAACAAAATTTGATATAATTACGGATAAAATTTATTATTTATCCAAATGAATTTTGATTTTGAGTTTTTTATCCTAATAGATAAAAGGAAAATTTTATACTTGTGGACGGAGTTAAATAATTGTAGTTAACTCCATAATTAATTTAATTAATTAAACCTATTTGGATAAATTTTGATACAGACTGCCTGATTTTTTGCTGTGAGGAGATATCTAAACAAAGAGTTGTTTCTTTTATAACCAATTTAATTTATTCACTATATGTACATATATTCTCACAAATTCCATTTTTCCTTAATAAAATCTGCTCCCCTTTCAGCAATCATGATTGTCGCTGCATTCGGATTGACAGTTGGCAGATGTCTCATAACACTAGCATCTATAATTCTCAATCTTTCGACGCCGAAAACTTCCAACTGCTTATCAACTACGCTCGTCGTGTAAGTCTTATCATTTCCTGATATTGATATTCTTGCCGTACAACCATAATGAAAAGCAGAGCCAGTCATATACCGTATGTAACAATCCCAGTAACCCTCGCTATCATAATGAAACTGCTGATCGCATTCGGGAATTCTAACACGAATAAACTCCATATCGTGTTCCCTGAAACTCCTTGTATTTTCAAATTCCATAATCATTTGCATGCCCTTAATTAATCGTCTGCGGTCACTTGGATGATCTAAATAGTTGTGATAGATTAAGGGCTTATCTCGATAATCGGCACTTTTCAGCTTTAAATAGCCGTCAGATTGGGATCTCGTTAAAATCGTGCTTACTCTTATAACACGATCGTATTCATCCGTTTCTTCGACAATACTCTCTCGAATATCGTCCCTGTAGTGTTGAACTGCCAGCGAAATGTTATCGATTACATCAAACATGTACTGAACATTTCGATAGTCTTCATCACGTCGATATTCACTACCTGAAACTGAAATATTAGTTGACACGAAACCGATAAAGTCCAACAGTCCAGTCGAATAAATTGTTTCGCCACTCCGTATCCGGTCGGCCAGAGTTTCGAATTGTTTCAGCAAACGAATATCGTTTCTATATTGGAAGCCAATGTACTGTTCGACGCGAACATGATCCTGCAAATGCCGTCCAACATGTGGATTTTTAATGACTGGAAGTCCGAACGATTTTAAATGATCCCATGGTCCTATACCGGAAAGCATCAATAACTTGGGAGTCTCTATCGCACCAGCTGAAAGAATAATTTCTTTAGTTGCATTGACTCTCATATGATGCATATTTTTGTAGACAATTCGCACAGCTATGGCTGCAGAATTCACAATGTCTATCTTAGTAGCAACTGCTTTTTTGATGATATGCAAATTTGTTCGGGGTTTTGTTAAAAAGGCTTTTGCCGTTGTCATTCGACGTCCATTTCGTAATGTTCCATAGACTCTGCCGAATCCTACTTCGGAGCCATCTTCAAAATCCCTTACTTGTTTATAACCCAACTCATTGGCAGCATTCTGTAGGATCGTTTGATCAATTTGGGACATTGGAAACGGCTCGACATTCATAGGTCCATCAGTGCCGTGTAAATGGTCTGGGTTATATCCTTGGAATTTCTCCGTTTTCTTGAAGTAAGGTCGCAAATCGATCGGCCACAAGTAATCGAAATCACGCGAAACTCGTCCACGAAGATGAATCATTCCATTTATAGCGTGCGACCCACCAATCACTTTTCCCATGCTCCACGAGCAGTATCCACTTTTCATGCCCAGGCACGATTTGTTGCTGGATACTGTTGGATAGAAGTAGTCAATAGGCGATCCTAGAATACCACCTATGCTGGGAATCTAAAGAGTAAAGTCCGTGGTATGAATCTGTTACATACATAATCACCCAAATTTAAAATACATATGTAATCTATAAACTTACTTCCGTCCGCGGCGGAGGATCATCACCGGCTTCGATAAGAAGAATTTTGATACTGGTGTTTTCCGCTAGTCGACCGGCTACCACCGAGCCAGCCGTACCGGCACCAATAACAATGAAATCATATTCACCAAATCCTATTTAATAAGTTATTTTTACAATTTACTCAATTTGAAGGAACTTATTAGTTGCATATCTTACCCTGTCTTAGAGCAGTTTCGCCGTAATCAGGAGGCCATTTTTCGGATGAGTCGGTATTAGAATTACATGTTGCCATAGTGAAAAGGAATGTTGTCAGAAAAATATGAATAGTCCGTAACATTATTGAAATTATTTGAGATTATAGAACAAACAAACACCCAAAAAATAAAACAAAAATAAACATGTACTTTTATTACTAACGCACGATTGGGGGTACAAATGGCGTACAGAAACACTTGACTATTCAATTTTGCATAAGAATCTGCCTACCGCACTTGGTTCATACGTACTAACACTGAGACAAAAGGTGAAGTTGTACTAACGCAAGTGTATTGCATATTATGTATGAGACAAATGCTGATTTCGTATATTGTAAAAGGCGATTGTATCAAAGTACAAGTTAAGAATTTACTGTATGCTCTGCAAATATACAGTATATCCAATGTCTTCGTTCAGTCTGATTTTTGGTCTTCATACATGTCTGTGTTAATATTTTTAAGATTCGATGCATATTTAATAGAGAGTTTTAGCAAGTCGTATGGAATAAAACGACATAATTTGACATTCCATATAAAAATTCGCTTGCTTACCGTATACGAAACGAAATATCTTAATTTTGCATGTCCCAAGTAGGCATGGGTGTATTTCCGTATATTTGATTCTCTGGAAACAGTCGAAATTAGCGAAATAATTTGTCGTTTTTTACACCTATGCCTACTTAGGATATGCAAAATTAAAATATTTTGTTTCGTATACGGTAAGGAAGCGAATTTTTATATGGAATGTCAAATTATGTCGTTTTATTCCATACGACTTGCTAAAACTCTCTAATATTTAATGTTTTACGCAAACAAATCTAGAGACGCGATAGCGTCCCGCGCGCCAAAAATACGAAGAAATTTGAACAAATCAAAAGTGAGAAGCGACTAAGACTATGTTTACACGACGGGACAAGAACAAGTACGGGTTTTCGGACCTCTGTAGCTCGGACCCGGGTTGGTCCTGAGTCGCTCGCGCCATCTTACGAAGTGTAGAAAATTTCAAGAAGATACGATGAAAAACACCGGAGATATAAGAGTTTGAAAATCGCATTTTTTTCGAAAATCTTGTTCTCGTTGTTCTTGTTGTTCATTGACAGGGCTACAACCTTGCAGAGAGCATCTCGGGATTTGGTTTCTTTTCCCATTGA
The DNA here is from genome assembly GCA_949715475.1 of Microchrysa polita. Lineage (NCBI taxonomy): Eukaryota > Metazoa > Arthropoda > Insecta > Diptera > Stratiomyidae > Microchrysa > Microchrysa polita. Next base: position 12,839,182 of record OX454418.1, on the reverse strand, counting down.
TAGAGTCTGTCCTGAAGGTGTGCATAGGCTATCGTTTGCTCCGATCCGTGAAGTAGAAAAAAAGATAGAGCGGAAAATGTGAAAAAAATGCATTGAGTTTCTCGCTTAAATCTTTTTTTTTATGTTTTAAAGGAAGCCTTTTGCAAAAGTCGGGGATTAGGCTCGAAAAATGCCTAGAAAAGAATCGTACAGTTTTGTGATTTGGCAGGACTGTTTCGAACAATCGCTTGTATACGCTCTCCGAAGTTTCCAGTTGTAAAGCGTTTGCACGAGCGGCGGCAAAGGGTCAAAGTTTCAGTTTTGATTCGTCTCTTATACGAGCACCTTGGATGAACAAATAACAACCCGATGATCCTAAAGCAGACATGTCAAACTCGCGGGCCGCATGCGGCCCGCGACCAGGTCGAAGAAAATGTGCAAGTGCATCAAAATTAAAAAATGCGAGATGATGAACTCAAGTCTACCATTAGTAAATTTACTAAAACACGTCAAGAAGTCAGTGGCTTATGCAAGCTTAAAGTACGAGTATGTAGGTATTTTAGAAATTCTCCATGTTTTATTAACAATTTGCTTACAGTTATTTGAGGTATATTTGTTTAACCCTTCTGTCGGCACCTACTACATTATGCATATTCTATACCCAATAGGTCTGGCTGGACCTAAAAATTTTTATTTTTTGGAAAAAGTGAAATTTTTATCAGTATAATCATTCTACCCATTCTTTACAGACATTTATAAAAAAATAAAAGCGTTAAAATCGTTTTTGTAGATATACAAGAAGCGTTTTTAAGAAGACATATTTTGAGGTGGTATTAGTACAAACATGTTTCTGCCTTATTTTCTTCTATTTTTGCTTCTCTTTTTTCATTGCGTATCCGTACAGAAAGTTTGATCGAATTTTCCAATTCCAATATGCTTGGGGAAATATTTGGCGCTTTTTGGGTAGATTTTACCGCGATATTAGTCTGCAGATTTGGGGGAAATAGATAGAAAGAAATAGGGAATTTGCAAGCGCAAAAATCATTTCATTCTAAATTTTCCGTAAATATCTCAATTAAATCTATTAAGACACCATCGTAAGTCGCTAATAATTAGTTCATACTATTACAAAAGAAATAAAACTCGTTTGAATAAAGAAGAAGGGATAAAATTAGGCTTACCCAATTTGCAAACTTAACGGCCTTTTAAAGCAAAATCTCAGAAAATTTTATCGTTTATCGTACAAATTGAATTTTAATGACTTTATTACATCATAAAGAGGACATTTTTAAGAGAATTCAATATTTCCACTTTTTACTTCAAGACGAAAATGGGGGAAAAACTATAGGTCTGGCCAGACCTATTGGGTATCAAAAAGCACTATAAATTGAAAATCATCAAAAACGTACTCAAAACTTCAATCGATTATTTTAAATTTTTGCAAAATGCTTCTAAACATATTATTCTAGGATACCATGAAATATGAAGTCGCTGCGATTTCATCTTCTATACTTTTTTTACCAAAATATAGTGCCAAAGCTCTGGCCGACAGAAGGGTTAAGGCGGCTTTTTTAGCAGAAAAATATTCCTTTGTAAAATTGTTTTGTCCCGAAATTCGGTTGTTGGCTTTACCGAGGCTTATGGGTTTCTGTCATGGTTGCATTAAATTTCGTGTTTGCATCTTTTATAGGTAATAGAACAAGAATATCTTGGATTGAGATTTATTTGAAAAGAAGGCCAAACTTTAATTACTCTGAAAACATGCGTTTGATGAGAAAATCACCTGGTTGTGGAATTTCGTAAACATAATAACTTCAGTCCATTAACCATTTTTTGTTGCCCTTACGTTTCTTTTAGCCCACATCAGAATCAGATTTTCATCTATTTTTTTCCACCTATCTATCCGAACTTCATTTATAGATCAGCCGAGCAATTTTTACTGGCAAGTTTTGGATTACCAGAATTTTGGATGATCGGTGCAACAATGTTCTGATCAGCTATATGGCATCATTGGGAGCGAAAGGGTTCAAATTTGGCGGAAATTAATTCACAAATGGTTGCCAACCAAATTCCAACTGGTATTCCGCGGACCGAAGGTGGTCAGTGAGAGTCTTAGAGGTGGTCCTCTGAAGAATCTGTCTGTCACTAAAAATAAAATATTTCTCTGTTACTAAATCAAATATTCAAATTCTGTTGAGCAATTTATCTGTGTAAACTTGATCCCTAGATAGCAAAGGTTGAAGAAATCGAACGCGAACGGACGAACGGATGTACGGACGAATTTATGAGTTGCTAATTTATTTTACTATAAAGGTTATGTTTGGTTTTGCACATTTGCTAGCATTTTTGAATTCGCGCCACAAAAAAATTGTACATAATTGTTTTGTTGCATGTGCAGTTGAGTCCCGGCCATTAAAATTAAAAGTCTTATTTCACGGTTAGAAAGCCCTGGCTATCTGTAAAAAAAGTTTTGGGTGCCTCCTGATATTTTCAACCTCATTTTTAGTAGCGAGGAAAGGGTGTCTTTTCCAAAGACAAAAACAAACAATCACCTAATTATAAGAGCACAAAAGTGAAAGTGTTGCGCCTTGTTGTCGTTGCCGTGGCTACTACATACTTGCAGGGCCGTGGAGAGAAAATCCGGGCCCGGGGGGACAATAATTCCGGGCCCACCTCTTCCATACGATAAAAAATTATGAATGAATCGAAGAAATTTTTTTTTGACATATCGGTCCTCAAACAAATTGTACAATTGTACAATTATCTCTATAATCCAGCCTCCATTTAATCCGGAACACCTCATAATCCGGCGTCCACACTGAATCGGCTCAGTCTCAGTAATCCGGATGTTTTCTAATCTAATATAGTCCGGCATCCGGCATCAGTACGATAGATATTTTAAGAATGTTTTAAAGCGGCCTTCTGCGCATTCAGGTGCATTTTGATATTTAAGTTCTGAGGTAAAATTATGGGTTTTCAGAAAAATACGAGTTATAGAAAAATAAAAATAATAAAAAAACTATACCGGATAAACCACTTGCCAAAAAACTTACAGCAACTGAATTCATTCGTGATGCATTTTTACATACTAAACTCACAAAAAACGGGGTTGACTGGATAGTTTAACAGTTTGTGTGTGTGTGTTTTTTTTTCATATCCGTCACTATATGAAAGGGTATATTAACTTTGTCATGAAGTTTGCAACGCACAGAAGGAGGCACTTCCTACTATATAATGTATATATGTATATTATTGATCAGTGTGACGAGATTTTTTTAGTGTACGCTGTGTAAAACGAATGAAATCGGGCCATGGGGGCTGCCCCTGAAAATAAGGTTCTTCTAAGAAACACTTTTTTCTTTATGAACCAATCTAAACCAAATTTCACCCAAATATGTTCCTAGTAATAGTAAAGACTCACTGTGGTAGAAATTGCTAACGCGAAAGAAGCTTAAGTTTCATTTCAATTTCCGCTGCGCCCGAAATTAGCCTCGGTCCCGTTTCAAGTATATTTTGAAGACGATTCGAGAGTTAAGTGGCGAATTTTAAGGAAATACAGAAGCCAAAATCATTCTAGAATATGGTTTCTTCGTTTTACGTGCATTTTTGGGTAACGAATCTTTATAAAAAGCTACTGCTTAAAGGGTTAACTTTCTAGTATGAAGTTTCTTTACTAAAATCTTCCCGTGATGAAAATAAGTTTATTGTTTAATGGTCGTGCCCCTTACACAAAATACGCATAAAGCGAAACTGGTAGCCTGGTAATCTTCTAGCATTTAGTTCTCCCAAGAAAAAATATTGAAAAATTATTGATTCCCTTGTCCCAACAAAATTATTTAGAAAATTTCTATTCTATTGGTGAAGTAAGATTCCAACCTATATTCGAACTTTGATATGAAGAAAGCCTTGAAATTTTCGACAGTCATTCTCGATAGGATAGGATCATTCATAAATATTATTTTTTAATTCGATTTGAAGACTATACGGGTGAAATTGGCTCAAGTGTTCATTTTACAGATCAATAATAAAGGCTGTACTACACGCAAAATAGAAAGTATATAATGCAATAAACTGGGCAAATTTACTTATTTTTTTTTTCTGGTTGAAGATTTTTCGAAGGAAACAGCTGTGGTCTATTATGTACCTCAACCGTTACAAAGCTTTTAGCAAAACAAGGCGGATACAGTTCACAGTTCTAACAAATGCTTGGGGAGCTCAAATCTGTAATTTATTAGCACACTCGCAGTGGCCCAGAATGTTGGTATTTACTCTATAAAATTGACTTTCGAAATGCGCAACGCTACGAATTTAAAGGTTTTTTATTTCTTCCTATTTTACCTATTTCAAAAAACCTTAAATATTTTGCTACCGAGTTGGGGAGTACTGGTAGATAGATAGATTTAAATTAAGATTCAACAATTTAAGTGATCCACATCTGTGTGCTGGTATCTTGAAAACAATTTCATAAGCAGCAGCAGTATGTACTCAAAATAAAAATCGCTCAGAAAAGTCCTCCTTGAAAAAAATGACGCTGTACTCCTATTTTAACTTTAAACACAAATATTTCGAAAAACTATACGCTACTGGATGAAGAAGTCGAAATTTCTTAATTGAAATTTAGTACCGAAACTATCATGTTGATTGAATATGCTGATTCGGGCCCTAGTTCTCAAAATTCAAAAATAGATTAGGGCCCCAAGCCTAGTGCACAGTATGTTATGAATTGTTGTTAAAACGCTAAAAGCAGTACATATGTATAAGGGTTCTTAGTTAAAGATCTCAATATAGCAATTTGTATGTAAAAAAAAAAACAAACTAAAGCACAACTTTTGTGTCAAAATCCGGGCCCCCTAAGAAATCCCGGGCCCGGGGGGAATCCCCCCGTTCCTCCCCCCTCTCTACAGGCCTGCATACTTGATGTCATTACAAAATATTCTTGAGTGATTTTCGAGCTTTGTATGAACGAAGTGACAAAGAGTGCTAGTTCCCCTAACAATCTCGAAAGATTCCCTGCTTATAAGTGCTCTTCACCACTCAATTTAATAAATTTTCTTTGAGCGATATAAAAGTAAGTGCTGACCACAGATACCCTCCCTCTCTCTACACTACTGGTGGACAGAACACGATTCCAAGCAGTAGCCGAAGTGGTAGAACATCCGTCCATTTAGTTTGAAGGCACCGAGTCGTACTATTACAAAGGCCTAAAAACCTTTACCACTGGGAAAAATGCATCAACCCAAAAGTGCATAATAACGAAACAAGCAAAATCAAAAATTAAAACCCTGGTCACTACTTACTGAATAGTCATCAAAATATGTTCGAAAATTTTTAATGAATTTTCGTAACAGTAGTCCGCAGCAATTCATTTACAGGCTAAGTGGTCCGCAGATATCTGCAAGTTGAGAATCACTGGTCCAACATTTCTAAATTTGTTTGAAGAACATGAAAAAATTGCATTTGCAAAGAATATAATGCCGAATTTGTCAGTGACTCTGACGTAGTGTCAAATTTTAATAGAAATATTCTAAGAAACAAATTGGAAAAAAATATATTTTTTAATTTTTATCCTGCGGCCCGCTAAAACCTGACGACAGTGATATTTGGCCCGGGTCATGCTTTGAGTTTGACACCCCTGCCTAAAGCTTCCAGCAAACGGTAGCGGTTCACACAACACACACATCTCAGGTTACGAAGGAGGCTAAGGTTATCAAGGGCATAAAGGATACCAAGAGGGTTATTATTGTTCTCAAACAAAGTCGTGATAATAGGGCAGTGAATCTTCATTTCAAGAAAATAAACGCATTCATTTATTGTTATGTTAAGTTCATTTTGTAAATTGAAAACTGCAAAAAATATGATATCTCACAAAAACAACTCTGTTGTTAAAGGTTTCCGCCAAAGAAAAAGTCAGCCGCAAAAATGATGGATATAAATACAATACAATCCCGCCAAAATGCTCGCAAGGATGTGCCATAGCCAGGTCGTAGCGTGGACCCTACGGGAAACGATTAGCCCGAAAGAAAGTGAAGGAAGGGTATCCAAATTTCGGCACTATCTGAAATTATTATCTTCGGTCTCGTTTTTATTTAAAAGTAGGCGTTGAGTTCGATAGGTGTGAATTTCCAAAAAAAAATTTGTTTGGAAATTAGCTGAGTTTTGAGTCGAAATAAATTATAGCCACGTTCATTCTTTTGTACGTTTTTAAAATGTTTTCACAAATCCTCTTACTACATATTGTATTTGGGTAAAAAAACCGAGATTAAACCTACAATCAAGTTTTTGTGTGATACAGTTATTTCTGTACTCTAGGACAGAAAATGCATAACATTTTAATTCCATGTATGAAATGTTTGTTTGCTTCTCTTCCTCGCACCAGCACTAGTGTAATTTAATTTTACGTTATTTTTAATTTAATTTATATCAGACCTGTGTAACTTCTTGATGAAATTGAACCTTCGTGCAGCCCATTTGCAATCTCGTCTCTCTTTTTCTTGTATTATCAGTTTAGAGAAATAAAAAAAGAACTCCATAATATCAGGTAATTTATTGCCAGAATTTAATGGATTCGATTTTCAAGCAAGGACCATTATAAAATTGATATTCTTATGAGACAAACATTAATTTGCATCAATTTATGTGTGGTGATGGTGAGTGTTGTTCCATCGGATGTAGCTGTGTATAGAAGTTATTTTGAACTTCCTTTTGGATATGCAGACTATTTCCAGAGATCTTGTTTTCTGCATACATACTTGCAAAGAAGCAAATAGACAGAAGCCTAAAGAAATTTATTAATTAATTTGCGATGCCCACAAATAGTAGATTTAATAGGTATCATTCTCTGCTTATGTGCACATGTTAATGGTTTGAGAAGCAATTAGATTCAAATTGTTAATTAAGCAATAATAAGTGTTTGGTTTCCTTTTACAACATAAGTACATCGACTGGTGAAAGATGCTATGTATTTATTTCAGGGATTCAAAATTAAAATTAAACACTTAACACTACCATCAATAAAATCGACGAATATTTACAGTGTTGTTATAAATTTAAAAATCCCATTATTATTGCCATGTACGTAAATATAGTACAAAGATACATAACGCACATATTGATTGCCATCCATTTTCCATGAATGCATTCATAGCAAATTGCTAAAAAGCAGCAAGCAAACGATTTTAGAGGCATTGAACTTGACTCGATCGACAATAATAATCATAATATCATCATCAGGGTGCTATATCCAGCAAAAAGATTATATCACAACACATAATTGATATTCATAACAAAAAGCTGGAAGTCAACATTTTTGATGTCAATGTCCACCACAATGTGCGCGCGCATTCGATGAAAATGATCGCATGGCAGATACACAAATCACACGACGAAACCAACATTGCTTGTGGTGCTCTATGCAAAGTTGCAATCTTTTATGACGGTGAATTCGCATAAATTGGCACACCATTGGGATCATCGTAGCCATTCAATGTCCGCTATGTTTGTTATAAAAAAATAGTGTTTCTTTGATTGTTTGCATAATAAAAATGGAAGATTTGATGCCTTGTTTGTTGTTCTATCGTGTTTTATGATCAGTTGAGTTGCATTCTCTTTTCTTATACGCATGAGATGAGTATGAGAGTATTTAAATATTTCAGAATAATGTAGGTCGTTGACAATTATGTTTTTTTCTCGGATTAGGTCAGATATTTTCTGATCATTCAACTTACGAAAAATATTTTAATCACAAAAAACAGCTTAATTTAATAAATTAATATTAATTTTCACTTAAAAGACTTAAAATCTGCTATGACCAAAATTATAAGAATACTTCTATGACTACTATGACCTTTCAAAAAAGGTGTAAATGTTCGTACATATAAATGAAGTTATTAAGGGCAAAAAAATTAAATTTTAAAACTTTTGAGCAATTGTAAATAAAAACGAGGCTAATTTCGGGCGCCGCCGAAATTTGGATACCCTTCGCTCTGCTCCGGGCTCCGGAATCCAAAACAATATTTGTGTGGAGATTGGTTGGAATTAGTGGGCAAATACAAATATTTACTCAGAAAATTTTACTGGGGGATGCGGAAGCATGGCCCCATAGTACGATCCCATTTGTTTTGACCTTTTTCGTTGCTTTGATTAAGACACATTGATTCAAGGTTTTGTGAAATGGGTGTAAGAAACGTTTCTTAGAAGAACCAAAATGGGGGTTGCGTTTGTATAGCAGCCCCATGACCCCATTGTCCGATTTGATCCATTCTCACATATGTTATGTGTCATCAATAGAAACACATTTCTGTGGAATTTGGTTGAAATCGGTGCACAAGTAAAAAAGTTTTTCTTAGAAGAACCAAAATGGGGGTTGCGTTTGTATAGCAGCCCCATGACCCCATTGTTCGATTTGATCCATTCTCACATATGTTGTGTGTCATCAATAGAAATACATTTATGTGGAATTTGGTTGAAATCGGTGCACAAATAAAAAAGTTTTTTTTAGAAGAACCTAATTTGGGGGGTTCGATTTGTATGGCAGCCCCATGACGCCATGGTCCGATTTTACCAATTCAAACATACAAACTGCCTGCAGCAAAAAGAAGCATCTGTGCAAAATTTCAGCTTCATAGCTTTTAAATTGGCCGAGTAAAACGCGTAGCAACAGACGGACATCGCCCAATCGACTCTCCATGTCATGCTGATCATATATTATATTATTATTATATGGTCGGAGATGCTTCCTTCAATGCGTTACAAAGTTAATATACCCTTCGTTGACTCTACGAGCGAAGGGTATAATTAAGTGTAATAAACAATTTAAAGTAATTTTATTATTATTATTAATTAATTAATTATTAATCAAAATAAATATTCCCAACAATTTTTGGATTTTTTTATGAATGTGAAATGTCAAATTTCTAACGTCAAAAGAGATTTTCCGCCATAACCATAAAAGTTTAAATACATACACTCCCTGTCATAACAATAGCTGCACCATAAGACAGACTGATCCTTGGAAATTGAAAGAGAGCACAGTTATTCCACATACTATATAAACAAAAGGGATATTTAAAAGACAAATAATTTCACAAAAAATTTCCTTTTATTTCAAACCGTTATTTCTCCATAAACAAAAAACTAGATTTCCGGTTCGTCATAACATAACTATAGCCGCACTTGGAATTATTATGGCAAAAACTGATTAAAAAGCGGAGATTGAGGAAATTAATAACGGGAGAGTTCTTTTTCGAATAAAATAGATTCTGAGAGATTGTTTTGTTTATGTTTCACGAAATCATTTTAAGAGATTTTCGAGTTTTTTTCTTCTTAGCATCGATAACCGCTGCTTTTACATTGAAAACTCTCCGAAATCGTGCTTCTTTTTTATAAATTTTAGGTAGTAATGTTGCTTGAAAGTTTCCTGTCTAATTTGGATGATAATCCCTAACATTTGTAATATTGCGGCCAACTTTAAGTACTACTTCTGGTGAAAGATGATGCAATCTCTTACTTAAAAATCCGTTATGTGTCTTATCTTCTGTATAAAATGGATGCATTTCTAATACAGTAAAAAATTCTCTGGACTGTCTTGGCCATCAACTGTTTTCGCTTTAATACAGAAGACATGGCACACAACGGATTTTGTAGCAAGACTTTATGCATCATCTCTCACCAATCATTGCACTTCAAGAAGGTTCCAATGTAACAAATCTTACGGAGGTAGCTCCTCCTTCATCAAAATTAGACAGGGAATCCTTAAGAAATGTTATTACGTAATATTCATAGAAAAAATACAATTTCAAAGAGTTTTCTATTTAAAAAAAAACGGATATTGATAATGAGAGGTCAATAAGCAAAAAACTCGAACAACCGTTATAATTATTTATTGAGAATAAAACAAAAGAATCTCTCCTTCATTCAATTATATTTAAAAAGATTTTCCCTTTATTAAATTCCTCAATTTCCGCTTTTTAATCAGGTTTTGCCCTACTGACTCCAAGTGCGGCTATAGTTATGACGGACCGGAAATTTAGATTTTACTGTATAGAAGAATAACGGTTTGAAATAAAAGGAAAATATTTATGAAATTATTTGTCTTTTTGATATCCCTTAAATTTATATAGAATGTGGAATAACTGTGGTTTCTTTCAATTTTCAAGGATCAATCTGTTTTATGGTGCGGCTATAGTTATGACAGCCAGTGTATATGTATCAGTAATCGCCAAAAAATGAACACTTATGACCTCATTTCTTTGCATTTTTACTCTATTTTGATGTGCTGGAAGGAAAAAACCAGTCCTGACCTACATATGGCATTACAGTCTTGACTCGATAATCCGGATCAATTATTGCAAGGGTTACTCCGCAGTAACGAAACCTCCGCTAATCCGGATGTTTCATTAGTCATTTATTTTAGAGCAGAATTAGTCCAAATAAAAAAATAAGTGGCACAAACGTCCCTAAATGTATTTTTTGAAATTAGTCAGTATCATATCCTTTGTCAAACCAATCCGTAACTAATCACATTATTAAATCTTGCCATTACATACTGAAAATTTAAAAAAATCGGATTATAGAGTCAAAATTCCTCCGAAAATCCGGACTATAGAATACATGTGTATTTCATTGAGGAAATTATTCAAAACTGGCGCGGCAGTGTCACTTTTTAATATATATAATATACAACATACTCTGTGGTAAAGTAACACGATCATGTAATTAAAATTTGAAAATAATTTTTGCTACACAATTTCTTTCTCCCCAGAATTTTTTTCACCCCTATCAACCTGCAGATCTGGGCAGTTGCGTATGTTGCCTTGTATAGTCAATTGCTGTTCCTCCTAATGGTACCATAATAAACGAACCGTCGCTGTCACCTATCGCCTTTCAGAAGTAGGGCTTTGACTTAATTGAAAAAAATATTAACCACCTTTATGTCGATTGTGATTTTTCTCTATTGTCTAATTTTGTATTTTTTTAAATTAAATTATTATTTATTATTTTTTTTCTTTACAGGTAAGTCTGACGGAGTGGACATCTTTACTAAGTAAACTTTACGAAGGTTCCGGCTATTTCTTGGAAGCAGAATTGTGAGCTAAATAAAATACTATATAAAAAACTACGCCAATATTACAAATCTACTGTGACTTTATTTATATCTTAACATAGTCCTTAACACATATATACTTATTTATGTTGTCTTTAAATATCATCAGATTTTCCACCGTCTCTTTATAAAATCAACACCCTTCTCCGCAATCATTATTCCGGGAATAGTAGTACCCACACTCGTAATCGTTGGCATTATTGAAGATCCAATGACACGCAATCCTTTCACACCGTGCACTTCCAGTTCGGCACTCACGACCGCCTCTTTATCCTTACTCGGACCCATTTTTGTGGCACCAGCATGATTATAGAAACTGCTACTCATATACTTTATATAACATTCCCAATACTTATCACTACGATACTTATGTGCATCGCATTCAGTGATTTTATGACGGAAAACTTCTCCGCCGAGTTTCCTGAAAATATCAGTTTTCTCGAAATCCATAAGCGTTTCAAGTCCACGTATCATTCGCCATACATCCTCTTTGTGTTCAAAATAGTTGTTGTCAATAATCGGCGGTGTAAAGTAACTATTATCCTTCAGTCTGATGGTACCCCTCGTCTTGGGTTTTTGTAGAAGCAAATACGCAGCGTAGACACGATCTTTATCTTCATCCATATATTTTCTCATATTCTCGCCTATTTCTTTCGCGTATTCTAGTGAATCGTGTGTAATATTCCCGCGATGAATGAAATGCAACTGAATATCCGAAAAGGAAGGGTTGCCATCTGTTGCGATGAAACCAGTAAAGTCCATGTACCACGCACCCAATGGGCCTTTACCGTGAACCAGTTGACTATATACAGCGTCCATTTCTTGTATTGTCACATTTTGACTTAAACTAATTTTATTCCGGAAACGAAGAAGGACTTCTACGCCGATGTGGTCCTGTAAGTTCTGGCCTACTGGCAAGTCGGCTATTACAGAAATACCTAAAGGTTCTAGATGTGCCTTAGGCCCTATACCGGACATCATGAGAAGCTTGGACGTTTCGATAGGTCCTGCACATACGATGACTTCCTTACGTGCCAATACTTTTTCCAGTGTAGAAGACAGTGGCGTATCAATATACACAGATGATGCGCGTTTGTCAGTATCAAAAAGGATCTGGGTTACTTGAGAGTTTTTGATAATATGCAAATTCGTTTTTTCTTTTAACAAAAGCGCTTTTGCCGTGGTCATACGTCGGCCGTCGCGAAGTGTTCCGTACAGTTTTCCAAAACCTGGACTTGGATCATTGGTAAAATCAGTCGTTATCGAATGTCCCAGCTGCCCGGCCGCCTTTTTCAGCAGCAGTTGATCGTTTTGTGGCACTCGAAATGGTTCAACATCCAACTCACCGTGTTCGCCGTGAAATCTATATGGATTGTATTTACCACGGAATTTTTCGGTTTTCTTGAAATAGGGCAACACGTCTAGCCATCCCCAAGTTGGGTTCCCGGCCCATAGCCATTCATCATAGTCGCGAGATGTTCCTCGAAGATAATGCATCATATTGTGTGCCATCGATCCACCAAGCATTTTCCCATACATAACACCACAAGTTGTTTCAGACCAACCTTGACATGCTGTTTTGTCCTCCATGCCATAGTACCACGAAATTGCTGCATCACTAAACAAATAATTTGCCAGTCCAGGTATCTATAGTAAAAGTTTATCATTTAAACTGCAGTTCTAATAAATGTCGCGTTACTGTTCGTTTGAATTACCTCGGACTCTAAAGGAGGATCGGGTCCCATTTCGACAAGTAAAACTTTGACATTGCTATTCTCAGCTAATCGTGCTGCCACAACAGATCCTGTCGTGCCTGCTCCAACCACAATGAAATCATATTCAGGTGTTGCTGAAAACGGAAAAATGTCAATAACATTTAATCTTCAAGAATAGTGGGATTATTATTTCAGTATTCCAGTAAACTATTAAAAAAATAGCTGACTTGAAAATGCAATATTGAACCTTGACCTTCCATTTACATGAGCTTGACGACTTTTTGTAGACGAACAGTGTGGCTTCGAGTCCACGAGCCTGTGCTACGTCTATACTACACTACATCATGAACATGCATTAGTCCAGTCAATATATCACAATTCAGACCTTTAACTTATTGCCGGACACAACGCCAAAATTTGACACGATTTGTATGTCAAATGCTCAAAATTGGACGTCTATAGACGTTCTGTCCGGGAAAGGGTTAAAAAGAAAAAAATAGAGTAAGGCTAATTTCGGTTGTTTTCGATTCAGTAGGGTGCCAGGAGTCTAACACTCATTTTGCTAAGAAAAATTTTGATCGAAAAGGTCCAAAAAAAGACACTAATTAATCCTTGATGAGAGGTGGGCATGCGGGGTGTCATATCAAAGGGGACGTCGAGTACATTACATATCCGATGTTTGTTTCCTGTTTCAAGGCCCTTCAACTGAATAAATCGCGTTTGAATGGAAAATTTATGTATTTCCCATAACTTCATCTTCATCTGTATCTTTCCAAAGACATTACTACGCGAATAATTCAAGTTTTCACTACCTTTTCCATTTTTTAGAATCTATAATAGCTGAAGATTCTACCATTAAATTTGCTACGTAAAATTTTTTTGGAAAGCTTTGAAAAGGGACATAAAAGGACACCAATTAATGCTTGATCGAACGTGGACATGCGGGGTGTCATATGAAAGGGGACGTCGTGTACATTCCACATCCGGCCTTTATTACTTGTTTGAAGGACTTTCAAAGGAGAAAATCACGCTCAAATCAAAAATTTTCGTGTTTCCTGTAACTTACCATCTGTATCTTTCTAAAACCATAACTACATTTTCCATTTCTTAGAATCTATAATAGCTGAAAATTCTGCCATTTGCTAAGAAAAAAATTGATCGGAAAGCTCTGAGAAAGGACACTAATTTATCCACGTTCGATCAAGGATTAATTTGTATCTTTTTAAATTGGTTGACAACTTGAAATTTTCGCGTAGTTATGGCTTTGGAAAGATACAGATGATGAGTTACGGTAAATTTTTATATGAGCGCGATTTCCTCCTTTCATGTTCCTTGAAACAAGTAACAAATGCCGGATATGGAATGCACTCGACGTTCCCTTTGATATGACACCCCGCATGCCCACGTTCGATCAAGCATTAATTAGTGTTTTTTTATGTCCTTTTTCGGAGTTTTCCAAAAAAAAAAAATTTCTTAGCAAATTGAAAATGAAAATGGTAGTGACAACTTGAATTATTCGCGTAGTTATGGCTTTTAGGCCAGTAAATTACCGATTTTATGTCGCAAAAAATTGCTCGGGTCTGGTTTTTTGGGATATTGTTAGGATAGATACCAGAAGTGTACCACTAAGTTTGCAACTTCGAAAAACCTGTGCTAACCCCGTGACCCTCAAAAAACCTCAAAATTTTCGAACTTTTTTCATATTTTTGTTTGTAATTTCTAAAAGGTGCTTCCTACAAGTAAGCCGTCCACTGCACTTTTAAAGCTAAGAAAATCTTCTTTAATTTGAGTGTAACTCCAGCTTTGTAGGTGCAAATGATCCCAAGATACAGCACTTTAAAAAATGTATTTTTTTTGTAAAAAAGTCCGAAATTGTATTTTAGGAGGTTTGTATGACAGCCCTATGACGTAATGTTCCGATTCCATCCATTCCTAGATATGTTTTGAGGCTTTACTAGAAACACACTTGGGGGAAGGGTGGTTAAGATTGGTCCATAAAGAAAAAAGTTTTTCTTAGAAGAACCTAATTTCCAGAGGTTGGTTTGTATGACAGCCCTATAACGTAGTGTTCCGATTTCATCCGTTCCTAGATATTTTTTAGGCTTAACCAGCAACATACTTGGGTGAAGTTTGGTTAATATTGGTACATAAAGAAAAAAGTTTTTCTTAGAAGAACCTAATTTTCAGGGGCAGCCCTATGACCCCATGGTCTGATTCCATTCGTTCCGACATATATACAGCTAAGGAACTGGTTTATAACTTCATGTCACATGACTTTCTCTGTAAAATGCGCATTTAAGCCGATATTCAGCTCGGAACATGACTGAAATTACAATTTCAATTTTTTTTTTTTAAACAATGTTTAAAGTGCTGTATCTTGGGATCCTTTGCGCCTACAAAGCTGGGGTTACACTCAAATTAAAGAAGATTTTCTTAGCTTTAACAGTGCAGTGGACAACTTACTTGTAGGAAGCACCTTTTAGAAATTACAAACAAAAATATGAAAAAAGTCCGAAAATTTTGAGGTTTTTTGAGGGTCATGGGGTTAGCACAGGTTTTTCGAAGTTGCAAACTTGGTGGTACACTTCTGGTATCTATCCTAACAATATCCAAAAAACCAGAGCCGAGCAATTTTTTGCGACCTAACGCCTTATTTTTCGGTTTATTGACTGGCCTATGATGATAAATTACGGGAAACACGAAAATTTTCCATTCAAACGCGTTAAATGCCCTTGAAACAAGAAAAAAACACCGGATATGTAATGCACTCGACTTCCCCTTTGATATAATATCTCGCATGCCGACCTCCGGTCAAGTATTAAATAGTGTCCTTTTTTGTCGTTTCTGGGACCTTTCCGATCAAATTTTTTTTTAGCAAAATGATTTTTATACTTCTGGGACACCACCGATTCAAAAACAACAAAAAATAGCCTTACTCTATTGTTTTCTATTTGAAATGCTAATATGACTGGACTAAATGGACGAATTGATTGCTCACTGACTAGTAATATGTACTAATAAATCAATCTTAATAATGTAATATGTTTGACTATGATTAAGACGAACTAACGTACTTGTAGTTGAACTAAACACTGTCGAGGAAGAGTCCTTGGGCCATTTCGTATCTCCAAATTGACAATGAATTGCGGCTAATATTGTGACGAAGCCTTTTAATATACTACTGGATGCTCCCAGCTGATATCCAGATGCGGGACATGTAAAAAAATCCGCATTCATTGTGTAGTTCACTTCACTTCATAAAACTGTTCAAAATTTTCTGAGAAAAGGATTATTAACGCATTGTACACGCACACGTGGGAAAAGAGTAACACCAACAAAATCTCGTATTTGACTGAACCGAGTGGTCAGTTAAGCTTTGAATTTATAGACGAGCGATGCCTGCAAATTATGCAAATGAGAAGGTGCTCAAATTAAAGAATGTCCCCTAAATGCAACGGTTCTTGTCTGCTTGAATCGATCTTTTGATTTCAGTGCATTCTGTAAGAAAGAGGCCTATATCATTCTTCTTACCCTTGTCTCAAATGCATATGGTGACACAAACATAAAACAACATTCCATGATGCAACCATAAAATCTTTTCATCGAATTAAAATTACCAAAAATACAGTTATAGTTGCATTGGATAGTATCAAAGGCTGTAGATAGCTTAATGGAAAATGTGTGTCTTGACGAAAATTTAAATGAAGAAAAACTCAATACTTTTAGGTATAGTTCTAACGACGAGCTAAACTAACTTTCGTAATCATATAAGTTTTGTATGACCATAGATATTTGGGAGTAATATTTCAACAGTTTTTATTCTACTCGCTTCTAATGAGCAAGGCGGTTAGTCCAGTTTGAGGCACAGCAGATTTACCAACTGCTGGTATTTGTGACTGTTAAAAAACATGATTAGCCAACCGCTTGAATATGCGGAGTTTTATTAGGTCTAAGATCATTCAGAGCCGGGAAAACCCTTGGAAAATTTACATGCCAAAGAATGGTGTCCGCTTGATGTCGATGATATCAACGCAGTGCAATATGTTCGTTCGCAACATTTTTTCGATAACTTCTACTGTTATTTCATTTACTTCATTTCTAGTGGTATAAGGATGTCTAAAAATGTACATGCAATATTCTAAGTTTTGCCCGTATCTAGTCTAATTGCTTTTCGTTTGACATTCACGATTGCACCGCAATACTTTATGATCCAAGTCTATCGGTCAGTGGCAACATTTAATCGAAACGCAACACTGTAAGGACTGCGCTTATGAATTATGAAATGGATGGAAAATATACGCAATCAAGACGAATGCTGATAGATTGAGCCGAACAAGCCAAACCCCGCATTTAAATACGCTAGTCCGCTTACGAGTGGATTAATGATTCGACTAACCAATCAATTCAATAATAATTCAATTGAAACACCACTGAAAATCTCTGTGTACTCGTACTCGTACCACAGCACTTCTATTTCAGAACTGTCCCAGTCCCAGATGATGTAGCAAAAGCGTTAAGTTTGGTATCTTTCATGTTTGGCGTTCTACCCAGCGCATCAAAGACTATAGATATATTGCCTGGCTGCGGGATGCATCATTGCATTTCTAACGGAAACGATAGTAATAACGATCAAGATTACATTGTTGATTGAAACATTGTTGTGTGCGCTATTCGCGGGAAATGTTTTTCTTGTACTCCGAGTGCAAGAATCTTTTAATCTTGGGGATATTCGATCAAGCTCGATGGGAAGCACCAACATCATCATCATCATAGAAATTTGAAAGTCGAATAAGGAGCGAGTCTCATTATACAATCATTATTATGGTGTTTGATCGTTTGGCTTCAATGCATATTTATGAGCTTATGTAGGTGGTCCTTAATGAAGCTAAGACGGCGACCGGTGCGCGGTGATGATGCCGAATAAATAGATAGATTTTAATAACCGTATAGTAAAATCATCGTTAGATTTTGAAAACAATAAACTACAAAATTGGGTACACATACCTTCATGAAAGATACGAGTTGCTGTACATACTGGACTGGGTCGAACATTTTCCTCGGGCAATTGACCAATACTCCCGGTATGTAGGTACTTTCAAATAATTGCTATGTTTTATTGGACATGGATCTTATCTAAATTTCATTTCAAGTGCTTCACCTTAACTGAATTCACTTGCCGTTGCAATTAACCTTGATTGATTTTTTCCATAATGTTCTGTGAGCAAACTATAAATAGACACATCACTTTTTTGTTGATTTAGATCTGATATTCTTTTCTAGTTAATTTTTGGTCGCAGAATCCGGAAATATAGGTAATAACCGTTTTTCTCCAGCACTTCCAGTTTTTGAGCCACAGAGGGCTCAAATGTTGGTCCCCAAATAAAAAAAAAATAAAAAAAAAACGAAACCCGTTACATTTTTTTTTCTTATATATAGATATTGATTTTGAATGTTAACAATATTATCTAAGAAATCATAAAAAAATATGGCAGCCCCGACAATTGTTTGCTATCATAGTCGCACCCAATCGGCCTTCTGTGTTTTCCCTTTGAAGATGTTAAGTAAATCCATGGGGAAATTTATATTTTTCAGAAAAATGTGTCTCTTACTTATCCTTATTTTAAAGTAGACGAAACTATAGTTTTAATTAATGACCAGGCCATCAACCATTAGCCACTAACAATCTCTACCAAAAATTACTTCGATTCCTACGAATTTCCCTACTTTCGTTTATTTTAATTTTACCCTTAAATTAAAATTGAAATAAAAATAATTAACTAAGAACCACATTTAGTTCCAAAGATCCCAACAAAAAGCGCAAATTTTAATCCCATTTGTGTTTTCAAATCGAAATTTTAAAAAAATTTTACGTTTTTAAATCAAAGCTTTAAATATGTCGCATTTTTGTATTTTTATACCCTTCGGGTATATTCACTTTGTCATGAAGTTTGTAACGCATTGAAGGAAGCATCTCCGACCATATAAAAAGTATATGTGACCGGGAAAGTTAAAAGGGGGCTATCTGGTAAAAACAAACAAGCGAGTAAACGGCCGATAAAGAAATCAAGTCGGTGCATAGTGTTTAATAGATTTGTCGTGATCTGATTTTTATGAAACTTGGTATCTACATATATACTTTCGATGATCCTGATTCGGATACTGTTACCGAAAATGTAATTAGCGGGCAATATAACAGTAAATCCAAATGCAAATTAATTTTTCGACAAGTTCGAGCATATTTTGTTGTATGATTGTTAATACAGGGTTATTGGTTAAGTCGACCTATTCCCTGCAACACGTTATAATAGGGTAAAAATGCAACAAAATGAGGCCATAAATGTTAGGCCGATTTTCAACGGTCACTGAGATATTTGAAATTTTAGGTTTTTTTTAAATAACCTTGAATTTTACCATTTAAAGTAAGAATTAAAAAAAACTACTAAGGTAATGGATTAAAACTTATTTTTGGATTTTAGTCAACACTATAGCAGACATTTCTTAATCATTTAAAATTTCAAAAACCCCGGTAGCGGCCACTTCAAGCATTTCCGTAAAACAAAAAGTATCCAATTAATTGTCGCAGGAACCGAAAGGGGTGGTAGTGCTAACTTGACGGGGGTAGTTTTTAAGGGAAGGAGGGGCGCGAAAATTTTTTTCAGGATGGAAATCTTTTAAGCAGCCGTAGTGAGAGTTTACTGGACACTTTTAGTATTGGGGCGATTCTTGGAACTCGCATTAGGGGTAGTTTTTAAGGGGTACAAGGGGCGCGACAAATTTTTTGAAGCGTGCAATATGCCTTTCGGTTCCTGCGACAATTAATTGGATACTTCTTGTTTTACGGAAATGCTTGAAGTGGCCGCTACCGGGGTGGTAGTGCTAACTTGACGGGGGTAGTTTTTAAGGGATAAGATAATTTTTTTTTATTAAAAATTAAAAATTCCGAAATTGTTATGGGTTTTTGAAATTTTAAATGATTAATAAATGTCTGCTATAGTGTTGACTAAAATCCAAAAATAAGTTTTAACCCATTACCTTAGTAGTTTTTTTTTAATTCTTACTTTAAATGGTAAAATTCGAGGTTATTTAACAAAAACCTAAAAATTCAAATATCTCAGTGACCGTTGAAAATCGGCCGAACATTTATGGCCTCATTTTGTTGCATTTTTCCCCTATTATAACGTGTTGCAGGGAATAGGTCGACTTAACCAATAACCCTCTGTATACATGATCCATTGGTGGCCACACAAATGATTCAGAGATTGCATTGCTGACCAGTAACTGGAATAACAGTAAATCATCAATCAATCATGTAAAGATAATGATGCAATTCCTTTCAATTGTTTGCTTTGATTCTCTTTGTGTGCTGATTTTACTAAAACACAAGTAGTCATTTATCAGCAGGACACTTAATATCTAAAAGTGCATACTAATTCCAGGGAATACCCGTAAGGACAAAAGGTCCTTTTTTGCTAAAGAAGTCCAATATGAGCAATATGGATATGAAAATACAACACTTGGTGAGACAAGCGCCCCGAACTACTGTTTGTACATTTTTGAAATCTTCGGAAAGGATCTTCTCTCCTGAAAAGGATATTTTTGGAAAATTGGTTGTGGATAGGCAAAATGGGTTTCAAACGATAGGGACATTTGGGTACACCAGAATATCGCGATATTCTAGTTCGAATCAAGAATATTTTATTCGCATTATGTACCCTTTGTTTTAGATTGCGATTTCCATGATATTTACCACAATAGTCTACTACCGGTACAGCAAATATTGTCGGCTATATCTGATTTTACAGCCGACTGATATAAGTCAGGATCTTCCTTTCCCCACTGTGAAAAGAACTTTATCGCAAGGGTATTTTAAACTCAGAAAAATTATATTTTATTAAATAAAAGTATACAATCACAATTCTGTCTGATTGTGACTCGAGACAATGGCCTTTTTAAGACAATGATGAAAGCGTTTTTGGTACTGTGAATTAAATACCTAGATATTTAATTATAGTCGTTTCTTTCTTGGACAGACAGGATCATTGTCCAAGTAAAACGCAAACAGATCAAAATTGTCCCCTTCAGTAACAGCTTACTATTGTGTCATCAGTCCCCAACGCGATATTCTGAATTGGAACTTGCATTTGATATTATGCGCCGTGCAAGATTTAATTTAAAGGAAAATATCCCAGGAAATTTTAAAATGATTGAATTTATTGATTAGAAACTGAAAAACAAAATTACATACGGGAAATTTTAGGGAAATTGTTTGCGGAGGCATCTGGGAGATGACATTGGCAGATGATCCATGTCATAGCTTGGATCAATTTTACAGATTGTCGTTTTGTATGGGAATTCCAGTAAATATGGAAATGCTCCACAAAGTCGAAAAGCACTTATGACAATAAGCGCATTTTTTACCATCGCGATTAACGCGTGATTTAAAATAAAAAAAATCGCGGGTAACTGCTCAAACAACTTACAACTGTTCCACATTTTTGTCTCACTGTCGTCGGCTTATTTTTTAGATTTGACCGGTCTTGTCACATAAGACAATGATTTATCTGAAAAATCTAAGTACCTCAATAAGAAATATTCGCTGTTTTGTTTTGAATTGTCATTTTTTTAAAGGTACTCAAACTTAAAAAACGAAATTGCCATATTTTTTCCCCTATATATTAGCCATTTACATTTCATTCACCTAAACTCTATCCCGCGGCACGTGTGAAAATTAACTATAGGTAGTTGTTTTTTTTCTATGGAGTTCGTTACTCAAAACTACTCGAGATGATCAAGAAAACGCAACTGATGGTATTTTTCAACGAACCAACGTAGAAAATTCTTGGTCAAAAAATGAAACTCTTATATGGGATGTAAGCTTATACTTCCTACTTAACTAACGGTTGTCCGTAAAACATGTAAAGTACAGCAAAGTTCTAGCGGCACAGAACTCGAAAGAATTACTTCCAGTCCCTAAACTGGGGGTTTCTGTAAGGATGCCTTTTAGCATTTCTTTTATTATTAAGAAAAAACCCGAGGAAATAGATTTTTTAAATTTTCAATTAAATTAACAACTAAAACTTTTTTTTTTTCAAATTCTTCAGAACGTAATTAACTAATATTATCCAGTATAGATATTGTTCGGTGGAGATATACTCCAATCAACGGGGAGATTTTACCTTGCAAAAATTGCGGATGTCTCAAATTCATATGAATTGATAAGTTATAAAGACAGGTGGGGTAAGTTAAAATCCAAGTTTGCGTCACTTCCCCCCCCCCTGTGCTCCTGCCACCATCTTGAAAAAAAAAAAAAAACATCTACAATCTGCCTTTTCATCAGTTTTTGGGGTAAAACTTCTTTACAGTCCATATGAACACAAAACGTGCCAAGACAATTTTGTAGAGGACAAAATTTCCTACAAACTTCATCTAAAAAGTTGTACTCTACAATAAAAACTGACAGAGTTATAGCACCAAGAAAATGCGGGAAATTCCAAAAATCATACCAATTTTGCAGTTTTTTGCATTTACATATCAATAACTCATTACCGGTGCATTCTAGCTTAAAGTCTTCTAAGTATGTGTTATAGGAATATTGATTCTCATCAAATTGCATCATAAATTGTGTTTGTAAGATGCACAGGAAGAGAGTAAATCCAAAGAGAGTATAATGACTTTTATCGACTTGACAGGGTCTTCACATGTTTAGGCTCGCCTCCCTACTCTTCCTATGCTACGAAATTTTTGTCAAATGGGGCATATTTTTTTGTGTTTGTTTGAATTTTTCCTAAGCAAATATAATGATAGAATGTTGAGATATTATGAATTCTAAAAAATGAAAAAGGCAGTGGCAAATGGAATTATTTGCGTAGTTATGGCTTTGGAAAGAAACACGATAATTTTTAATTTAAGCCCGGTTTATTTCGTCGAGGTTTCTTGAAATAGGAAACAAACACCGGATATGTAATGTACTCGACGTCCCATTTCATATGATGCCCCGCATGTCGACCTCCGGTTAAGGAATAAATAGTGTCCTTTTTGTCCTTTTTAGGACCTTTCCGATCAAAATGTTGATTTGTTTTGATGAAAACTGAGCTAACTACCGTGTAGAGTAGGAAAAATACTTTCGAATGCAATTCATAACTCAATTTCGTATAAAAATGGAAGAAGCGAGTTTTGCCGGGCACCGCCTCAAATACAAACATGGTCATTATGAGAGACTCTGACATTAATCTTTTATACGCGCAAGAATGAAATATATTAACGGATTAGAATGCACTCAACGTCTCCTTTGATATGATATCGCACATGCCCGTTCCGCATTAACGACATTTCTGTGTCTTTTTTGGTCCTTTTTAAAATCAAAATTAATTGTTGACCTAGCTTGATATCTAGCACCCAAAATGTTATAAAACAAAAAAAAAAAATACATATGATTATTTTTTCTATTGAACATTAAAAAAGAATTCCACTATTTAAAATTCTGTATAAAAGTCTACTTTATATAATTTGATAATAAATTATAACAGTAAAATATCATTACTTACATTATATACAATAATGCCTACATCTCATAAAATGTAGAAACTTATAAATCTAAAATTTCCTAAAAATGATGTAATCGATACTACATTTTTTGTTTTCATGCCGCTCCCTACTTCAACTCATGCAGACTTATATGATTTGCGGTATTGATTTTTACTTCCAACTTAGTGAATGGGACGTGTTGAAAATTTGGGTAAATTTGCTTTAGCGGTTGAAAAGATATTCAGAAATACACAAGATTTCAATTTCACATTGGATTTTGATGATTTGATGGCGAACTTCAAGATCGATTTTCGGACCCATTTTTTGAATTTTGGCAACTGCGGTTTTCACCATTGGGAAGAGCACATTTTTTTCTGTGGAAATCACTAAAAAAGTGAAAATCGAAGTTTTTACACGATAGCCCCTTTTTAACTTTCCCGGTCACATATACATATATGATCAGCATGACTTGGGGAGTCGATTGGGCGATGTCAGTCTGACTGTCTGTCTGTCTGTTGCGACGCGTTTTACTCGGCCAATTTAAAAGTTATGAAGCTGAAACGATCATCCGACCCGTGCTATGTTATGGCTGCGAAACATAGACCCTCCACCCAAGCCCCCGAAATTTTGCTAGACCGATTCGAACGAAAGGTCCTTCGGCGAATTTTCGGGGCCGTTCGCGAGCGAGACTAATGGCGTATCCGGTACAAACATGAGTTGTATCAATTGTACGATGAGCTGGAAGTATCGAAAATCGTGAAGCTTCAACGTTTGCAATGGGCGGGGCATGTACAACATCATCATCAATGTGGCACGATAGCCCGACGTCGGGCCTTGGCCGCCTGAATCGTTGACCTCCAATTGTCGCGGTTACGTGACCTCGTCCTCCAGTTTCGGAAGCCCAGCAGCTGGTGGGCGTCTTCACCTACGGAGTTCTCCCAGCGAGCTCTCGGTCGTCCACGCAACCTCGCTCCGTCAATTCGTTGTGCATGTACAACGGATGGACGATAATCGCATGCCAAAGAAAGTGATGAACGCACAACGAATTGACGGAGTGAGGTTGCGTGGACGACCGAGAGCTCGCTGGGAGAATTCCGTAGGTGAAGACGCCAACTAGCTGCTGGGCTTCCGAAACTGGAGGACGAGGTCACGTAACCGCGACAATTGGAGGTCAACGATTCAGGCGGCCAAGGCCCGACGTCGGGCTATCGTGCCACATTGATGATGATGAAGCTGAAATTTTGCACAATTGCTTCTTTTTGCTGCAGGCAGTTTGTATATTTGAATTAGTCAAATCGGATAATGGGGTCATGGAGCTGTCGTACAAACCTAACCCCCCAAATTAGGTTCTTCTAAGAAAAACTTTTTTATTTGTGCACCAATTTCACCCAAATTTCACACAAATGTATTTCTATTGCTGACACAAAACATACGTAAGAATGGATCAAATCGGAAAACGGGGTCATGATGGGGCTGCCATACAAACTCAACACCCCATTTTGGTTCTTCTAAGAAACATTTTTTACACCAATTTCACTAAACCTTGAATTAATGTGTCCTTATCAAAGCAACTAAAAAGGTAAAAACAAATTAAACGTACTATGGGGCCATGCTCCTGCACCCCCCAATAAAATTTTCTGAGCAAATATTTTTATTTCCCCACTTATTTCAATCAAACCCCACACAAATATTGTGAAGACAGAAGGAAAAGAATGGGGGGATTAAATACAAGTCGTATAGGTATGCCCGAAAAAGCTTTTAGCCCGAGGGGAGCGAAGGGTATCCAAATTTCGGCTGCGCCCGAAATTAGCCTCGGTCTCGTTTTAATTTAATAATGTACTGTATACGCAAACTATAAATAAGCACAAAATATTTGTGTTGACTTAGATCTGATATTCTTTTCTAGCTAATTTTTGGTCGCTTAATCCGGAAATAATAACCGTTTTTCTCCACGTCCAGTTTTTGAGCCACAGAGGGCTCAAATTTTGCCTCCCAAAGAAAGAAATAAAAATAAACAAAACCCGTTACATATATTTTACTATTTATATTTTATATATAGATATTGATTTTGAAAGTAAACAATATTATCTAAAAAACATTAAAAAAAAATATGGCAAAAATTGTCATTTGTAGCTTTTTTTTGTGTATTCCTAAAGGCAGTTCTGTTTCGAGCCCCGACAATAATTTGCCATCATAGTCGCGTCCCCGCGTTTTTTTTTTCGTTTTTAAGTCATGATGGATTTTCTCTTCCTTACCCACAGTTCCAAGATTTTCCGGAATTCAGCCAGAAGAGTGTGTAAAATGTATGAGTTTAAGATTAGACTTGTAAGACCTCTGCCAAATTATTACTTAATTTTGTTTTCGGAATCATGCACAGTCATTATATGTATACTTATTTTCAGGAAATCTCACGATTTATTTTGATTAACGATTAGGGTTTTAATGTAGACAAAATATGGCTGGTGGGTTTCTTTTACTTTGAAAGTGATAAATACCGCATATACAGCAAAATGTCGTATTAGGGGTGCGTATTATAACTACGCTACTAGCGTGTTATGTTAGAAAAAAGGTCAAATAACACCTTGTTAATTGCAACAAAAACACTAAAAAGAACCCCCATTTCTACCTAACTTTCAACGAAAATTCGATATAATTGTTAATTTGATTGTTTTTAAGTATGTTCATTACCAGTAGCTAAGGGTCCTATTAGAGGTCTGAATCTTGTATCTTAAAAATAAAATAACATTTTAAAGGAAATTTCCGCAACATATCGACTTGGTATGAAATTTGGATAATCTCAGGATATAATACAATAAAGTTAAGATAATGAAAAATATGGTCAATCAAAACCAAAAATAAAAAAAAAAACAGACCTCAGCTTAGTAACTTAGGCCTGTTCCGTACTCAGATTTCAGCACCGGGTACCGATTTTCCTCAACACTCGATCCCACACTCGGTGCACCGGCACCCGCAGATTTTTTTTCCAACACCCCGGTTTATTCAGTACCATGAACCGTTTTTTTCAGACACGGTTTTTTCAGGATTTTTAGGCAGGTGCTGCTCCTGTTTAGTACCGGTTTTTTTTCTAGGGTTTTTAGCACCTATACAGTATCGGTTTTTTTTTAGGTTTTTCAGCATCTGTTCAGTATCGTTTTTTTAGGTTTTATTGGCGCCTGTTCAACACCAAATGAACTGATACTAAGTTCTTTTGTACCGCATTTTAGCACAGCTTTTTTCATGTTTTTTCTTCATTTAAGCCACGATTCGTCTTTTATCTGTTTGATGACTTCATTAATTCTGAAAGCTACCTAGATTTTCTCAGGGAAGTACTCGTCCAACCAACGGAGTCAAATTTTCTTGCTTTTGACCGCAAATTTGCTTAGAATGAGCGATCCGAAACTAACTTGGTGTTTCTGCCACTGCGATTAGACGAGTATCTGCCCGAGAAACAGGGCGGAAAGCCCCAAACGTTTTTTTTCCTGTTTTTTACCTAAGCGATTATTTTAGTGTTTTTGTGGCGCCGATTGTTCGAGTATTAAAAAATTAAACACGTGCTAAAAAACCTGAAAAAAAATCCGGGATATCGGTACCTACTTTAAAATATTACCGATTTTGATTGAACTCCGGTTTGAATCGGTGCGGTGTTAGGAACAGGCCTACCTAACTGCAGTAGGTAGTTTAAAAAAAAAATCATTTGAAGATGGTATGTAAATCCATGCGAAAAATTACATTTTTCAGAAAAATGTGTCTTCTACTTATCCTTATATTAGAGTAAACGAGACAAATTTTAATTTATGAGCAGGCCATTAGCTACTAATGGCTACTAAAAATTACTTTGATTCCTACGAATTTCCCTACTTTCGTTTTTTTTTTAATTTTACCCTTAAATTAAAATTGATATAAAAACAATTAACTTGACTGCCACATTTAGCTCCAAAATCCCATTAAGCGTGCAAATTTTGACCCCATGCATGTTTTCAAATTAAAATTTTGAATTTAATTTCGCATTTTTATTACATATTAAATTTAAATAATAATAATTAACAGAAAGACCCCAAGAAGGACGAAAAAGTTAATGACACGTTGCTCTTTCTTTATTTAAGCAATCAAGATACGTATTTCTAAATTTACTTCAAAAGTCTCAACAACACGGAAACGAATATTCTCTTCTGTTCACCCTTTAATAGAGTAGTCGAAAAAAAATACGATATCTGGATTTTTGCATGATGATTGGGGTTGGCCCCCTGATTATGGAAAAAAATCCTAACCGATTGGGGGTCCGCAGCCTTAAAAAAGGGAGGAGTTATTTTTTAGTTTTAGTGATTATTTCCAAAACGGCAAAAGATACAGAAAAAATTCTGTGAACGAAAAAATATCTGTATAAAATATCATTTGCCCTAGACCTTTAGAGGGGATTCGCACTATGGACAGGATTTACTATGCCCACTAAATTAATCTAGTCGAAACCCGCCTACTAGATTAAATCGTATGTCATTAAATTCAAAATGCATAGTAGAATGTACATACTTGCATTGTTCAAATTGCAGTACAATATGGTACAACTGTCAACTAAATCTAGGATTTAGTAAATCTTGTCGATAGTCTGAATCGCCCCTTATTGGGAAAATTAGAGACGACTAGACTAAAAAATAAATTAACATTAAGATTAAGAACCTCCATTATCCCCTCATTTGAATTTGGCAAAACGGAGCAGGAGGTTAAATTTTGGTTTATCGCAATTTGAGTTATGCAGTTTTTTCGTTCTCAGATTATTTTTCTCTATCTTTTCCTGTTTTGTAAATAATCGCTAAAAACACAAACCCTTTCCCTCTTTTTTTTTTTAAGTTTGCGTACCCCCAATCGGTCAGGACTTTTTCCCCATAATCAGGGGCCCATCCCAAACCATTCTCCAAAAAAACAGAGATGTTTGATTTTTGCTGCTCAATGGCCATCTTTTTTAGGATTATTTTTCTTTGGCTATAGTTAAAATAAGATGCCGCTACACTTTTTCGGAAATCTTGGTGAAGTGCACGAGTAGGTACTATTAATGTATAAATGTCAAAATATAGTTGTCTTTGGCCAGTCTTTGCCGTTATTCGGCTCTCCCATTCAATACAATTCTCTCTCACTTTTAGTCCCATTTCTCAGCTGAAATCCCAATTCCTTCTACTATAGCTCCTTGTTCCATGTTAAGCTCTAACCAAAACGTTGGCAAAATGTTTTTGAAAAAGAGCCGACAATTTGTTCGCTCGTTTTGATTGTAAATCTCAAAAAACAACCAAATTTTGTATAGGTACGCCTAAATTGTTAATACGGAACCGTAGCATACAGGCATATTTCACTATTTGTTAATTATTATTTTTATAATACAGAAAACCAACAGCTTATTAAAAAACGTTAGATTCAGTTAAAAAAAAATATCCATCTCATCAATTATAACGGAGTTTCAATTTTTATCCGATTTCATCTGCACGTGTAACATACATTTCAAAAAATTTGACTAGCATTCAACTTCACCCGAAAGTTAACCTCACAAATCATATTTTAACAATTTCTTCCATGCAAAAAAAAAATATGCACGAAAATCAAGCGAAAAAGGCATTTATTTCGTTACATTTAATTCACACCGCGCTAACAATTTAATTCAGCATGAATAATTACATGGAACCTTTCAAGTAGTCTCGTCTCGTACAAGCATGATGCGAAATCAAAATGCATAGTAAAGGTACGTTGTCCTCGACGCGGCCGCACGACAGCGACTCGCTCATTCCATATAAAAACTCGTTTCTCTCTCATTTTAAAAACGAGTTTTTATATGAAATGAGCGAGTCGCTGTCGTGCAGTCGTGTCGAGGAAAATGTACTTTAAACGAGACGTATTTAAATATTTTTTGAATGGTTCTACTTTCCTATAGTATCGACTATTGACTAAAGGAACAGGAAAATATACCCATATAGTGCTCAAAACCGGTGGTTTAACTTCGATCGCTGAGCGATGATCCCATGAGTCGTCTCTACGAACACAAACCTTAAGTAATCATAATTCAGTTTAAGCGCGGGGAAGAAAACCAAATTTATGAACGAGTACATATTCACATCATCCATTCATTCATGCTACTTGTAGTACAATATACAATCAAAAATATTCGAAATTTTTTGAATGGACTTTCATATGCACAGAATTTAGGAACCGTATCCAACGATCAAAAACGTGCGTGCAGTGGCAGCAGCAACACAGCACCTGATTAAAAATTCACCTGTCTCTCACTTCAGCTTGAATATGAATGAAGAACTAACGATCTATCTATCTGACGACCGACGAGGGTAAAAAAGAGTCTCCGCTGATCAACAACAAACAAGAATCCACTTAATAAGGTATATCGAATTTAACAACAAGATTCCTTCTAGCCATTTTGAATTTATGCTCGCATTGTCTGAGTTTGACCCACTTTAACGTTTGATAATAAAAAAAAAGAGTGAGGAATTGGGGTTTTAAGATGTTGGAAAAAAATTCAGTGCATGAAAAATTTAATCAGTCACTTACAATCATTTCCGTAGTTCTAATTCAATGAACATACTCGGTACACACGTTGCTGAATGGAAGTCTTGGCTAAGTGGATTTAGAATATACACAAATCATTAACATTTTTTATGGGTATGATCGCTTTGAATAAGTACAACGGAAGCATTAGTATAAGAGTTCGTTTGAGAAGCTTAGAGAGGAAGCTTTGTTGTAATATGTATGTAAATTGTTATACCCTCAGGAATGCGTTAAATCAGATTAGGCACTACGTAAAAAAATTAGGCAGATTAGGCATTAGGTAAAAAAATTAAGTTTATTTGTTGTTTTTGAAACTCGATCTATACCGAATGCAATATGAGAAGTCTCCGCTTGCTCTGCCAGCAGTCCAATTCTGAATATTCTACCCTTCCCAATCACATTTTCACACATGTATGTGGAGAGCGGAGTACAAAGTCTTTAACCAGTCCAAGTCCCCATCTAAAATTTAATGATTACAAGCTATAAGAGCTTGCTTCGCTCGCCCTCCCATCTTGGGCTCGCTGCGCTCGAACTAACATTCCCTTTCAAATCAAATAAAATTGAAATACTTAACTCGATTAAAAAAAAATAGTTGGAGGGCGCCTAACGGTATGAAATATACTTAATATATTTTGACTTTTAAATAAAAAAAAATATTGTTGACGATGTGGCTGGAATTATATTTGCTGATCCGGTGAACTTCGTATCGCCCCACCTTTTAGATATCGTTTGCGGGTGGGGAAAAACTGCTGAAATCCGCAAATTTGTTCAGGAGAAGTTTCTCATGCTTCTCCTGAACAAATGCCTTGGCTTTCTCTTGGCCGATTTTCCAGGTGGGGAAGGTTACTGAAATAGAAAATCATTTTAAGAGGTGACTTCATAATTTGGTGGCTGGCGAGTTTTTTGTTATTGCTATGGTTGGAAACCATTCAAGGGAGAGAGTTGATGTAATTTGCTGAAATGCGCTAAATCGATCAAACAAAAAAAGGTAAAAACTGCTGATAAAAATGAGCTGTTTCTTCTGGTCAATTTCGCAGATATGGAAATCGCATTTCACTTATTGCAGAAGTCTTTCAGTTGCGGATAAAACTTTACTGAAATACACCATTCTGTTCAATTGCACTCTGCTGGCCAATTTTCCATTTTTGTGAAGATTTGTTATGCTATTGAGGGTGAAAGTCAATTCCGGGAAAGAGGGAGCGTTCCATTTAATGGGTATAGCCAAGAACAGGATAAAATGAGATTTTTTAGAAATGCGGTAAATGGAAATTCAGGAAGAATGGACAAAAACTTGAGAAAATAAGATGCCTTCATATGTAGTTTGACTTCTAACCAAATTTCTTGATGAGTCTCTTTTATTGGGCGTAGAGCTCATTCAGATGGGTGGTCGTAGAATTTATAGAAATTCGCTAATCCGGCAAAAGGATTAGAAAACGAACAGCATTGATATTTTTCTGCTGCACAGATATTTCAATAGCTTTTCGGCTGGTGCTTATGCTAGTGGGGGACAGAATTATTGGAAACCTCTAATCCGCTCAAGAGATATAGACGAATTGGAGAAAATGAGGTACCTTAGTAATTTCCCAGATGTGCCAAGAGCTGCTTTGTTATTGGGAGTGTGAGCCATTAAGAGAGATCTCTGCAATCCGTTTCGGGAATATAGGCAACTGGACCGTGGATTCACTGAATCAACATGAAATACATAGTAAATGTGGAATGTTTAATGGTGTTATTAAAAAATCCTCATAATATTTACGTTATTCTTGTTGTAAATAATAAAAATAACAGTAAAAACAAAGTTCAAAAAAATAAAATGAGTACGTCAAATTTTAATAAAAAATTATCATAATAATCATAATCATAAAGAAAATCGATGTTTAATTTATATAAACTGGACATATCTAAAATAATTTTTTAGAAAAATAAGATTTTATGGACAATTTCTGACAAATATTGATGATGAAAAATTTATATTGAATTTTCCATGATCCACTGTGTACCAGATTGGTTTGATTCACTGTTGACCATAGCACAAAAAACCTAAATCATTTCGGAAACTTTTAAACTCCATTTATGAGCATCAAAATACATAGCGCGTAATAATCCTCTATTATAACTCTTATCGATATCAAGACCCTAGAAACAGTTCTTAAAACGGTTTTGAAGATTCATTAAAAATACTCAACCGAAAAAAATTACTTTCTAATGTCAAAAACATGAAAACCCCATCATAAGATCTCTCAATGGAAAAATCGTAGGTGTGTCCAAAGGTAAGTTAAAACGTAAATTTTTCTCCTTTGCAACATTTGCCTTGCACGATTTTCAAGCATATGAGATCAAATGATTCACTCTGTACACTGATTCACTGTCGACCAGTTTACCCTAAGTATATATTTTCATGGAGCAAATCGCAGCGGAATAAATTTCACCCTCGATGTCTATCCAAATCTGGTAATTCCTTTAAGGAATACAGAATGAAATATACGAAAAATAAATCTTTATAATTTTGCTCATTATGATTTTTTTGTATGTTTCAATATTATTTTGATATTCAGGGAAAGGACCAATTTGACAGGAAAATCTTCCAAAAATCTGCTAAGAAGTTCAAGATATATAAGCAAAAATATGTGAAAAAAACTCATTGTGAATTGTTGTTCGTTGTGAATTTTCTGCTTACTGCAATAGTCCTATAGCTATCCCGGTCGGTGTCTTGTGTAGACTCATAAGGTGGAATCAACTTACTGAAATCCTGTAATTTGTTCAAGAAATACAGAAAGAAGTATAAGAAAATGAATTATCTTCATAATTATTTTTATTTTATTTATTTTTTTATTTATTTATTTATTATATTTTATAATTCATTCATAATATAATCCTTCCATATTAACTAAATTATAAATATTGTAAATATTAATTAAAAATAAAAATACAATTCTAATTTTAATTTTAGTACAATTCTAATAAAAGGCAAAAATTGGTAGCTATGTATAATTTGAGTGCGTTGGAGTATAATTATATCAAAGGAGAAGAGTATATTTTATAAAATTCAATAATGTCTCACAAAGAGCTGAGCTCGTGTTGTGAGACTGACTGATCGACTTGTTTATGGTATTTCCGGCTATTGGTTTATAATATCTAGTCTAGTCGATTGAGTGGTTCTGTCGTTTGATCGGTTCGTATTTATCTTTCAATTTCACATAAAAAATGTTTTTATGGCTTTTTTAAATATATAATAATTATTAATATTTCTAATATCCATTGGTATTTTATTGAATAGCCTTGGGGCTGCGTAAAATGCATGGCTGCTTGCAGCTGTTGTATTGAACCTAGGTTAATTTCCTAATATTCTACCACGGATTCTGGTTTCATATCTACTAGCATTGGTAAGATAGGGAAACTCGTCAATATTTATGTATGTGTATTTCAGCAACTTGAATTCATAAAGTTTGGATATTGATAGCACACCAAAATCATTATATGCCTGAATTGTTGGATATGTTATAGGTTTTTTAATGCATATCTTAAAAATTTTCTTATGCAATAAAACCAAAGGTTTCAGGTTTGTGGGCGCGATTCCACCCCAACCTAAGTTTCCATATTCTATGACCGATTGGATAATTGCAGTGAAAACCATTTTTAATCGTTCAATTGCAAGCATCGATTTTAGTTCCACAAATTTGTAAATTATTTTCCTAAGACGGCTACATAAGTAAGTAATGTGCTCTTGCCAACGTAAATGCTTATCTATCTTTATACCCAAATATTTTGTATTATCTACATTATTCAAGGAAGGACAACTGCAACAAGTTTCAGTACAATTGTTACTATGGATACGAATTCTAAGATTATCCGAAGGTGCGCCAGATGATTTAAAAGAGAATGGTATGCTTACAGTTTTATTTGTATTGAAACATAGCTTGTGATGGCATAGCCAACATTTTATGTTTGTCATTCCCTGACTGGCATAGCAAAATGTTTCCTCCCAACTGTTTCCATGAAAGAGTGCTACCATATCGTCAGCGAATGCATATATCGTGCTGTTTACTATATTACTATTCAATAAGTCGTTGATGTATATTAAAAATAGTATTGGGCCAAGTACTGTCCCTTGTGGAACTCCAATATTGATCTCTAAAGCAGCGCTGGTACATTTATTTACCCGAACCGATTGTTTCCTATTTCCCAGGTAGGATCTGAACAAATTAAAAGGTACACCTCTGATACCAATTTGCCACATTTTTTCTAATAAAATATCGTGCTGGACGGTATCAAAAGCTTTTTTTAAATCAAGAAATATCCCTATACATTTACTACCATTGTCCAGATGAGAAATTATGTTTTTCGTTACTTTGTAAATAACATCATCGGTACTCTTATTTTTCCTGAAACCGTATTGCGCTTTCGATATAATATTATTTTGGTCTAAATATGCATCAAGTCCCATTGTGAATTTTTCACATATCTTGACGGTTGTCCTGTTACTTTGAGACCAATCCTGTGGAAGAAATTTACTGAAATCCGCTCATTATGTTAAAGAAACACGCAGAAATAGGTGAAAAAAAACATTGGGAATTTTAGCTCATTGTGAATTTTTTGCATGTTTCAATAGTTATTATGCTTTTCTGGCCTAATCCAACAAATCTAAAATCATGAAAATCAGTCCAGCCATTCTCGAGTTATATGTAAATGGTGTAACTAACACGAATTTCTTTTATATTAGAAATTAAAGATTATAGATTATCTTCTGTTTTTTTTTTGTAATTATAGAGAATTTATAGAGAACCTTTATTCGTCGACAGTTGGTGACAAATGTAACTGCCATTGATACTAATAAAAAATGTCATTAAATAAGTAATTGATCGTTCTAACTGTATAAGAATACACAAGAATTTAGTATCCTTACATGTGTAAGAATACACAAATATATGTCACTTCACATCTGATATGAACACGTCTAGCGAACGCCCACAATTGGGCCCTATCTTTCCGAACGCACTTATATAAATTTTACAAGCAAGTGTACAAATTTCAAAACGCCAATTAAAATGCAAATCTTTGACTAAAATAATACCTCGACCAACAATATGTTACCGTTGACCTCGTTTCAATTGGAATTCCAAATAAGGTTACCTTTTTATTATTCAGCTTCAAAGAGCCTCTCTCAACCTCCAGTGTATATCCTTAACATGCTGTTTTTTTTTTTTTAGTTTTTTGCAAACTGTCTCCCTCACTTAACATACTTAAGACCCTGTCATCACTTGCATTCAATTCGGCGCTTTTGAAATTCACATTCACTGCATTGCAGAAGTCTTTTCTTACCTTGAAGGAAGGCGAGACTTGTGAAGAGGTGCGCCAGAAGTTTTCGCATGCTCAAAATTTACATATGACATAGTCCATTCCATTCCGTGCCGTGTCCATGTGCAAAGCCTTAGCAAAAATACGTGAAATACCCGGTCGTATACATATAGCGAGTATTAGCACAATCTTCGTCGGCAACAAGGCTCCATTGTCGTCGTGCACACACGGTTAAATGATCGTGATGTGCCTTATGGCAAAGACATTCATCTTTTCTTAACCTCTTCTGCTCTTATGCTAGTTAGCAGATACAGATACATACTTTGTTTTAATCGACGAGACTCTCTATGATTAATAGGAGGTACTCGTAGAATCCCATAATCATATAGGATCAAAAAATGGATATATGGTTCCCATAAGAATATTTCGTTATTGACTCCTCATCCCTTGAAATTTTAAATTTTTCACTTAATCACCGTACTTTACGTGCCTTAGGACAAGCGAGGTCAATCAATTGCTAATGATTGTAGCCTTTTTGCCCCTACCTGTATTCGAGTGTGTCAGATGTCAGCGTATACCATTTGTGGAATGTCTTGACCGCGCGCAACCATAAAGCATGTATCCATGTCTGGAAAGAATGCACCGCAGCAACACGCCAAGTTGGGTGGACTGGATTACATATACAAAATGCACCCAAGTCAGCGGAAGCCTTCTTCGGACATTGTGCAAGAAACACCCATCATTGGTCAGCATTTATGTATAGTATACTGTAGACATGTTGAGGCAGTCTCTTATAAGATTACCGCTCGTTGCTCTATATATGGAACAGATATTTGTGTTCAAGGTGATACCGTTCTCAGAACCGTTCCATATGTGAGACGCTTCTTCAAAGTCGATACAGTCATATGTAAGTTGTTGGGGATATTTGAATTCAAAGCTGTTTGGCAGATGAAAAAAAAATCAGTCAGGAGAAGCGTTGGAACATAGTGTGATGCATTCATGTGCCCTATAGCTATTTTATTTATAGAAAAAGGACATTAATCTATCTGCTACAATTTCAGATTGGTGGTCAGGGCTATCGTTATTTTTTAAATTTTGTTCGGCATGTATAAACTTTACAATGCGCTGGAAAGGTCCTGCTAAATGAATGCCATATTTAAATTAACTAAAAATAGAGTTTGTTTCTTACAACTTTTTTAAGAACTCTGTATATTGTCGCATCTGTTGTAGCCTTTTTTATGTTATTTCTGTAGATTTCAGGAAAATATTTGATCTATACACAGATTAGCATCCTTACCTTAAAACATGGAATTTTCACAATTTTTAAACCTTAAAAAATCATAGAAAATATCAAAATACAAAAACAGGTCGATTTTATAGTTCCTACATGAACTTTTCTTCCTCGGAGATCAAATTGATATTTTTTAACAGAAAAGCGTTAAACATGAAAATGTAAAGCGTTGCGAAAACGCAACCGTAGGACAAAATGGGTTAACTAGGAAAGTCCACTGAATAGAGTTTTGTATAAAATAGCAGTTCATGCAATGGTCATGGAAAATTACAGCAAAAAGGACATCAAAGATATAAAGGATATTTCCCTAAGGCCTCTTTTTGTGTTTCCTTTATGATTTGATAAAAAAAAAATATACATACACCCAGAAAAAAAACCTGTATTAAAACCAATGAAGTTTTTACTTTACTTCTAGTAAACAGGAAATTTCTTTAAACGTATGAAGTTTGAATATAATTAATTAAAAATGCCATTGGGTCAAATACACTTTCATAGAATTTATGATTTCAGTTGTAATAGAATCAAAACATGCCCACATACAACTAATGCAACAAATGACTTAGAATTCAGTAAGTCAAATTCTTTAATTCTTTCATGGGAACTATGATTATTTTGCATAGCCTGTATGTACACTCCCAATCAGTAGGATAGTTCCACTTGTAAAATGGCTGTTTTTCGGTAAGTGATAACGGTATTTTCTTCAAACTTGGTGACAATATTTTCAGTAGCTTGCTTGTTCTTTGCATAGCAGAAAGTCTCAAACCCGGAGTCCCGTTAGGATTTTCTTACGAGAATTCTTAAAAACCGTATAAATGGTGAAGTCAATAGGATAGTTCCAGTAGAAATAAAACATCAAATAACGGTAAGAAAGGATAATTTTATTTTGAAAAATTTAACTGGTAAGGTAGAACTTTATTTAAGTAATTAGAGCCCAAAAAGTTAATCTGGGATAGAATTGTATAGGTTTTAACGGTAAAATCAATTAATTTTGCCCTAAACTCCTCTAAACGTTCGCAGAAGAGCTTCAGTGTTCCTCAACTATTGTCTAAAATCAATTAATTTTGCCCTAAACTCCTCTAAACGTTCGCAGAAGAGCTTCAGTGTTCCTCAACTATTGTCTAACGGTATAGATCTTTGTTATCATTCATTTTCATCATTCACACATTTTTGATGGTATTTAGATCTATGAAGTATGGAGGTCTTTCCCAAACCTTGATTAGTTGGTCTTGACACCAATCTGTTATCAGTCTTGCTCCATGATTGACGCCATTATCTTGTTAAAATCTCAAAGAAGTTGAATGGAAAATGTCGGTCATTTTAAGAACTATATATTCTTGTAAGCCTGGACGTTGTGAATACCGCTAATTTCCACAAGCTCAATAATTCCACACAGAGACATTCACCCCAATACTTCGACATTTATTACTCTGAGTAATGCGTCTACAAAATTAATTCTTTCTTGCTCAAATCGTGGAAATAATACCTAAATCCATCTGAACCGACGAGATTTAATCTTTTCCGTCAGTAAAATAACGCGTTTGTCCAATCCATACGGTTTCTCCATTGGGGTTGAATATCTTGGTATGGAACTACTGAGCTTTCTTAAATTAGGGGTACTCAGAGTACCCAGGCTTTTATAGATATACTTCCTAATGTATTGTCTAAAACTTCCGACATTTTCCATGCCATTCCTATAAGATTTTAGCAAGATAATGACCCCAATTATGAAGCAAGGCTGATAAAAGATTGATTTCAAGACCAACTAATCGAGGTTATGGAAAGACCTTCATACTTCCTAGATCTAAATATCATCAAAAAAGTGTGGGAATGAATGACGAGGAAGTTCTATACCATTCAACGATAGTTTAAGAACACTGAAGCTCTTTGGCGTACGTTTAGAGGAGCTCGGGACGAAATCAACTTAATTTACCGTTAAAACCTACACAATTCTATACAAGATTAAGTTTTTGAGCTCAAATTATTTAAATAAAGTTTTTCTTATTACCAGCTTCATTTTTCAAAGTAAAATTATCCCTTCGTACCGTTATTTCATGTTTTAATTCCACTGGAACTATCCTAATGACTTTCACATTTGTACTGTTTTTAAGAATTCTCGTAAGAAAATCCTAACGGGACTTCGGATTTGAGACATTCCGTTATTTAAGGAACAGGCAGCCTACTGTTAATATTGTCACCAAGTTTGAAGAAAATACCGTTATCACTTACCGAGATACAGCCATTTTTCAAGTGGAGCTATCCTATTGATTGGGAGTGTATAAATATTTTAATTTTGTATTGCACCGCGTATCAAGTAGCTAACATTTTAGAAACGTTGACAACATTCCACATATGGTCTCATGGCAATGTGAACGGACTGGCACGCGGTCCGCCTGCGTTTTGAATCCAAGTTTCGCCATAAGGTTTTTATAAATAAAAATATATAAAAATTTGAAATAAAACTAAATCACAATAAAAAAAACAACAAAAAAATAAAAAAAATAAGAACAATAAAAAAAAATATTCTATTCTATTTTTTTTAATAAAATTCAATGAAATTTTTTACAAAGAATCGATGAACGATCTCATTGTTATAATCGAATATTCACTGAATATTTTCAATTATATTTCTACCATTGTCCCAAAAAGGCTATTTCATCGGCTCGAAATCATAGTAAAAATTTCATACGTCTTAATTTTTCTTTAATAAAATTAATTTTTTTCTGGGTGTAGGTTTGAAAAAAAAAATAAGTTTTTTCTTAATTTATAAACAACCTTTAGGGAGTTTTTGTTGGACAAAGAAACAAAATCATTTGACTGGAGAAAATCAAAAGAATCACATCACAATTTCAGCGTTTGAG
Organism: Microchrysa polita; assembly: GCA_949715475.1. Classification (NCBI taxonomy): domain Eukaryota; kingdom Metazoa; phylum Arthropoda; class Insecta; order Diptera; family Stratiomyidae; genus Microchrysa; species Microchrysa polita. Next base: position 12,799,879 of record OX454418.1, on the reverse strand, counting down.
CAGCAATAGCGTCGAAATTTTCCTAAATGGGATCAACATCAATTGGATGACAATTTTTTATCATCGCAAAATTGTGTTCAGTGAAATAAATAAAAATGTATTTACTTCAATTGTGTGTGTTTTATTTAAATTTAAAATCCGAAAGCGTTTAAAAACTTCCTATACAGGGTGTCCCGCAATTGGTTAGCCATAGACCAATGGTAGACTCTACAGGATGTTTTAGGAAAAATGTCGCCAAAATTATTTCTCTAGCTTTTACCGTTAAGGAGTAATTGCCTTTTTTGTGATTCTTGTCAAAAAACACTTTTTTCGAAAAACTCCTATTTTCTAGCTTCCACTTTAGCCAAATCAATGTTTTTCATATTCTTCTGAAAATACACAAAATTTCCAATAAAAGGACATATCGAACGTTTCGAACGGTTTCGTATCTTCCGAGATACGACGCGACGTTTCGAATTTTGCAGAAATGTCAATTTCAACTTTTAATGTCAAAATTAAACCCGAATTTCGTAACGGTACATTGTAGTGGCAAATCTGCAAAGTTTACGAAAAGTTTTTCGAAAAAGGTCGTGTTTTTTTTTACAAAAATCACAAAAAAGGCAATTACTCCTTAACGGTAAAAGCTAGAGAAATAATTTTGGCGACATTTTTCCTAAAACATCATGTAGAGTCTGCCATTGGTCTATGGCTAACCAGTTGCGGGACACCCTGTATATTTTCACCGAACTAATTTCAAAAAGTAGCTTTTAAGGCTTATTTTTGCACATATAGGAGTTTTTTTTGCACAACAAAAATGAAAGCTTGTTTTTTTCGAATCCATGTCAAAATTTTACTTATTTGCAAAATAATCCTTCCGCACCGAAAGAAGAATAAGAATGACCCATAATTCCCAAAGTATCAACAATATGGTTTACATTGCCAATTATAAAAGTGCGATTATCTCATAAACGAGAACAAATAGAAGGATAACACAAAAATGATATTTTCGCCCAAAAAAAAACAAATTAAAAATACATTTTCGTTTTCTCTCAGTTGCTATCAAAGACATTTTCACATTTAAATAAAACCCGTGTATAACGAACATACAGTCAGGGAAAGCATATATACTTCACTAGCCAGTTCACTCCCTTAAATCAAGTAGAAATTGCATGTTTTCCTTAATTCAAAATTAAGAGATATTACAGAATTGGAATTTTGAAAGAAACCGATGCAGCAGGAATAAAACATAATTTGATTTAGAATTTATTTCATATACAAATCATATTTTTTTTTGGCTTTGATGAATTTCGTTGACTTAAAAAGGACAGATAACGGTTACTAATTTGACTAATTCTATTAGTGGATTTTACCAGTTCGGGATATTCTGTAACATATGTATCTACCAAATATGTATATGGTTAAAAACATTTTTTAATAGAGTTGGGTAGCCCTGGATTAAACCTTGCTCCCTTTAGAAAGCTATACATGGAAGCAAAAACGTAGAGAGTATAATAGTGTTATTCGCTAAAAGTCGAGAAAAAATTGTTTTCTTTTAATTCTCCCATTATTATTTGCTAACAATTTTAGCTTAGCAAGTCCATATTCTCGAATGTTAGTCTTTTGTGCAATTAAAATAGTTTACATAGGGCCAGTTTCTAGTACATTTCATCTAATGGTTAGTCTTATCGTATAGAGAAGACGCACACCATTTTCAGAAAGCTTTTACATTACATTGAAATGAATTTTTGTTTTATTTTGCATAGTTATGCCATATTTTGCTTGGTGACGCCGTTGTATGAAATTGTGCAATGATTTTTTCAGTTTCAGATAATGGCGTAACCAAGCAAAATATGGCACAACTATGCAAAATAAACAAAAATTAAATTCAATATAATGTAAAAGCTTTCTGAAAATTGTATGCGTCTTCTCTATACGATAAGACTAACCATTAGATAAGTTGTACGAGAAACTGGGCCATGGTTTGTTAAGCACTCAAACAATATCTTTTGTTATTTATCACATATCGAATTCAAATTCAAATAAAACCATTTCAGAACTTTCAAATGCAAACACACTTTCTATGGATCATGCATAGTTAATAAACCAACATTATAGTACGCTTTGCATTTCTTAAGTTCTGCGCTTCAATCCTTTTGTTTCTGTACACCCTCCAGTAGTAAAGATATGATATTCTCCTATAGTACTCCAGTAATTGGAATACCCATTTAGACACGAGCACGCCGCACATATGAGGCGTATACACTTAATTTGCCTCCTCCACATTGTCATAGTGCTAATAATGTCAGAATTAATGTTCTCCTATTTACATACTATTCAAAATATTGTATATATAATTCAGCATAAATTACAAAATTTATAATATCAGGCGGAATCATACATGTCTCCTCCTCCCTCGTATAATGATATGACGACAGTGAATGCCACTTGTGCATAAGATTGAGATTGAGAAGTACCATTATTCTCCTCCTCGTCTACACGTATGTACGAGTACTCTAAACTCGCGTACGTCAAACGGACTAGTAAGTAGTACTATAGTATTTGCAAAGCAATTAGATGCAAATTAGGTGTCTATCTAAATAAAGTGTCCGACTTGGAACCAATAATGCCACATAAGGACAAACATGCTTTTCTTTAGCTTGATACCTGCTGTTTTGTGTTGTTGATGCTGCACGGATTTATTGTTATACGAGTATTCATTTGCTGGCGTAATTACTCTTGGAGATTGGCGTGTAGGTGTTTTTGACACTTTTCAATAGTTTTGTAAATTGATATTTTTCAAGTAATTTGTACATGAACAATTTGAATGCCAATAATGTATCGTATAAAAAGAAGAAAATACTCATATGTTATTGTGTAAAAAATGATCAGATCGTGATTTTGAATAATGATCCGAATGAATTGAGAATACTAAATTCTTTGGATCCATAACCAAAATCATCTAGTCTCTACCGTCACTATTCTTAATCTAATGGAGTTCCGAATCAACTTTCAAATATCTACGAGTATAAGATAGAAAAACAGGCGCCCATGCACCTCCAGATGTTCAGACAATAATTAATTACACAAATATTACCGACAAATCAAAAAAAAAATCATTTATTCAAGAGAAGATACTTCTGCATATGCACCAAATTTCATCGGTATGATCAAAGAGATAATCATATAGCTGTCAGATCCTGTAACTAGCTTTCATGTCATAATCTTCAGCAGGTACCGCATTAACATTTCATTAATCTATGAATTATGATGTAGTTTAGAATTATAACCGTAAAATCTGCGTTTTTCTACACATACGCATATGATTAGCCTTCGATGGGTCAATAGGGATCATCGTGTTGTAAAACCGGCTTCTCTGATGCATAATGAAAATGTCGTAAGATCACTCTATAACAGAGTATTTAAGAGAATTTATCTTTAGCAGCTTTACTCTGGCATCGACCAAGTCAATTTCTTTTTTATTAGTCGTTACTTTTGCCAATTGGCCTAGTTTCATGCAAAGATCATAATCGTCAAGGCACAATGTCAATGTACTGTAAGCTCGTCTCTTTTAAGTCTATGTATTTGCGGATTAGGCCACTCTTTTAGATGCACCCCTGCCGCGCTAGCGTGTGCGCACCGATGCTCAATTTTCATCAATTCAGTGGCATCCGCGATCCGGGCAACTTAAGATGTACAATAATCTGATGATCGCCAATTGGATTCGTGATCGTACGTTTCATTATGTTGTCAAGGCCGATCATTTGGCTAAGATATACAGATTTACAGTAGTTTTAGACAACAGGACTATATGTACAACATCCATATAAGTATAAACGGCAAACGGGTATGGATTGAATATCCATACCATAGGCTGCTTATGTTACTTCTTCGTGGTTTAGTGCTCGTGCATTTCTTCTAAACATTCTTTCACTATTGAAAAGATATGGTATTCTAACGGCAACTCACTGTAGATTCTACATTCCAAACCAAATCTTGCAAAAGTGTAATTAATATAAATGGCTATATGTGTACCAACAATGTGAGCTTGCTTCTATAGTAATTGGATGGATAGATCTTTTATTGAAGCTATAAGGAAAGCGAGTTGTAAGAGGTTTTTTTGCATGAGTATAACACAGTGGTGTCCAACTCAGAAACGCCTGCGGACCACTTAGCCTGAAAATGCCCGTCCGTCGAGATCCATTTTCAGTAATTTTAAATAATAATGAAACGAATTAAGGTCTCGATTTTTTATGTCGAGGTACCTATTGTATTCAGAAGCTCGCGCTCTATCTGCCATCACAAATTGCCCTTAATATTTTTTTTGTTTGTTACTTCCTACTTAAAAATAAAGTGAAAAACCACTGATCATTTCTAAAAATCATTAGTTGATTTATTGAAACTTACTTTCGGCTTCTATCTCTTCGAAGGCGCTGTCCGTGTCCACAAATTCCCAAAGCCATCGATTGTCATTGGGCTTGCATTTTTATACTAACACCATCTTGTAGGAAGCATGATTTAAGATTTGCCATGTTTGCCAGGTGCGTTGGTAATGCAACCAAAGAAACTGACCGTTTATCGTACGATCGATTGGACAGTGTATGGCTGTTCTAGCTGCGGTTAAAAGTTATCTAGTAAACTACACTTACGGTCAAAAGTATCGACTCAACCTAAAAGCGCGTGTATTTGTACGTGTTTTTCGAAAAGTATAGCAGTTATCCATAAAAATCGTATGTCATTGAAAAGCTTAAGGCCTCAGCTTTACGTTGGTACCATTTTAACCAATATTTGGTGAGCACTTTTAAAATTGATGCTCTTTGAACGAAAACGTAGCGAAAATGAGCAAATATGAAAATGGATTTTGGTTAGGTTTTTTGCAAATAAAACAAAAACTGTTGGAAAATAAGTTAAGTATTTGGTATTTCCTCCTCTTGCTCTAATGACAGCTTCCAGTCGATTCTGCATTGATTTGATCAAGTTGCTGATGGTATCTTGAGGAATACCGTTCCACTCCTCTAATAGGGCTGCCTTCAATTCTTCAGTGGACGAAGGGACTGGATTTCTGGCTCGGACTCTTCTCTTCAGTTCGTCCCATAAGTGTTCAATGGGATTGATGTCATATTGGCTTCATTCAAGAACTGCCGAGCGACGCGCGACGCATGACACCGGGCATTGTCGTGCATCAAAGTAAAGTTCTCGCCAATAAATGCTGCATAGGGCACAACGTGGACACGGAGAACATCGGTAACGTATCGCTCAGCTGTCAGCCCTCCTCCTCGGCCTCCTGCGGGCACGAATACGAGATCCGTTTTTCCCTCCAATGAAATGCCAGCCCACATCATACAGGAACCGCCGCCGTATGCAACCGTTTCAGTGAAACAGCACTGCGCAAATCGCTCAGTTGGACGCCTGTAGACTCGACATCTTCTGTCACTGCCATGCAGACACATTCTCGACTCGTCAGTGAACAATAGGTACTGAGCTCCATTCCGTATCGCTCCAAGTAATATGATTACGAGCAAATAAGAGGCGCGCTTGTCGGTGTCGTGCAGTCACCGGGGGCCCCTGGCAGGCCGTCTTGGAGTGATATTCGCTTCCCTTAATCGTCTCCTTACCGTGCGGTCACTAACAGCTACTCCGCGAACACGCCTCAGGTTCCGCTGCGCAGCAACACCCGTGAGGAAACGATTTCGTAACGTACTTGTTACAATGAAACGGTCGTCTCTCTCTGAAGTGGATCGAGGGCGGCCCGTTCTTGGTCTCGAATTAAAGCTACCAGTCTCTCGAAATCTCCTGCTAACTCTCGAGACAGCAGACTGACTCATTCCAAGACGGCGAGCGACGGTTCGCTGACTATGATTTTCCGACAATAGGGCTACAACTTGTGCCGCCTGTTCTGGCGTCGTATCCATTGATGACCAAACAGTGACTGAAATTACTTCAGATGTAAGTTTCCTAACTTTCCTGATGCAACTGATAATGAGAAACCGATTACGGGCGCTTTTATAGGGGTAGTTTACCTGACCTGACCTTTACCTGAAACTTCAATTTTTCAGGGTTTTTTGTTACAAGTGGCAATAATTTAAAAAGTGCAAAGCAAATGTTGATAAAAAGGGTACCAACAGGTAGCTAAGGTTTCGAACTTTTAAACGACATACGACTTTTATGAATAACTATCATACTTTCCAAAAAACACGTACAAATACACGTGCTATTAGGTTGAGTCGATACTTTTGACCGTAAGTGTATTTACTTGATAATCATGATGATGAGCGCGCGTGTGTGGCATGTGGGTAATTATAATTAGTCAGAAGAAAATAATGTATAACTGTTATGTAAGAAGTCTTCAGTCTCCCCGCGGACCACCTACGAGTCTCTCACGGACCACCGACGGACCGCGGACCACCTGTTGGGAAAAAGTGGTATCGAGAAAAGACGCAGGAATACCAGTACGCTAAGGGCATTTGAAATGAGTCATTCATTCAAATGATGCAGATAGATATCATGGAATGAATCCGATTCAGATGGTCAGGTATACGAATTTGATTGAACGCTGTAATAAGTATTTATATTGAGAAACAAAACCAAACGAGTCGTTGATTGACAAAATGGCTCTTTTAGAGTTTTGGCACATTAGTTTTGACTCCGAGTCGCTCGCTCGCTCCGAGTGGAGTCGTGTTAAAAAAAACTTTGTTCAGGGCTCAGTGTAATGTGATGCTATGCTTGTCACCTAAAATGACGCAAAATTTTGTTGTGTACAACTATACTCGTATAATCATTTATTTACAAAGCATACATGTAGCATGGTCGTTTACATTGGCTATAGAATGCATTAAGCTTATTTATTGAATAAAATGTATGAGTAACCGGTCCCAAGAATTATTCTAGTGAAAATTGGCATTATACTAATATTAGAGTACAAGACGCTCAAGCTCCCATGAAAAAATCACATTGCTCAATTTTCCAGTATGTTCACAATAAGACAAAAGAAACAGAAAAAAATTCAGGAGTTATTATTGTTCCACGCCAAAGCACTTCTTCTGTATGTCATTTTATTCAGTAGCCTTCCTTCACTAAAAAAGTGAAACTATTTTTGCAATTCTTCTTTTCAATTTCATCTTCAACGCGACACAACAGTTGTAGTCTATTAGAAAAATGTTATCATCAACATCACATCGTCATTATGCTCCCTCGACGTTTATTATCATTCATCCACTATGTACCTGCCATTGTAAGTTAATTCTATGTGAAATGTTAAGTCATTGAGTGTGTGGCGTTAAGGTTATATGCTGGAAAATAAGTCAATGTGAATTGCAGAAAAAAAAAGTAAAAAGAAAATTCTCCTAAGAAGAAAAATATATTATTTTTTTAAACAAAAGATGAAAGATGAAAGATTTGATTATAATGGTCATACATAAATAGGTTAACAATTTACAATATATTTTTGGTGATTGGGACACGAAGCTAGTGAGAATAATGTAATGTATGTAACATTATTCCTTCTCCGATATCCACACGGTCAAAATCCATCACTTGGAAAATGTAAAAATGTATTAGTGCGTTAGTATTGGAATTTTACCAGTTGGATTTTGGCCGGTGGGTTTTGACAGTGATGAGTGTTTCTAATCGATACCAACATTTCGTTAGTCCCCAGAGTGAAAATTATTATACGCCCATTCCAAAGAAAAAATAATCTAACTTGTTCATTGTCTCACTAGGGTAGGTGCAGAGAGGGAAATGCATCATCTATACGTAAATCTGACTTACCAAAGTAAGACTAAATGTAAAATCATTTTAGTCTTTTTAATAATAAACAAAGTTAAAGAGAACTAAGCTTAATATGGAAATCTAAACAGTATTTATTTTTTTTATTTTTTATTTGAAAAATTTTTATTTAGCTTATTGAATTTGAATTGAACGAATTTATTTATAACAAATGTTTCTCAATAACGATTATTTTACGGATCATGCTCTTGATTTTCCTGATTTTGGAAAATAACGATTATACTGGCCAGATCTATCGTTTTATACACTTTTTTCTGAATTGTTCTTTTGGTACATATTATATTTGGAGATTTGCAGTTCATATATAGCATTTCCAGGTCAAGTAAATAACTCTCCGAAACAAATAGACAACATTTTCGAATCAATAAAATACATTTCCGAATCAATGAAATACGTTTCCAAATCTATCAAATAAATTCCCGGATGAAAAAAAATACATTTTCGAATGAACAAAACACGTTTCCGGATCAAATAATTAAATCTCCGAATCAAATAAATCAATTTCTAAATTAAAAATATAAAAAAAAAACAAAACATAAAAATTAATTTCCAAATCAAAAAAATAAATGTCCAAATCAAAAAATATATGTACAATTCAGAAAAATAGATTTACAAATCAAATAAATAAATTTCCAAATCAAGTTAATAATATTCTCTCAATAAGAAAAATTTAATTAAATTATAAGAAGTTGATGTCACCCCAAGCTATATTAACGGGCGAGGGAAGTGGAAGTTATTAGTAATATCAGCTGAACACTACAATTATTCGTATAATTCATCAGATTCCTGCCTGAATGGGGGTCACTGTTACTAAAAGCTGTATCAGTGACATAGCGTAAATTGCAAAAAAAAACCATAAAGCTTACATTTTTTTAAATAGACCGAATGAGTTCCGAAAGAACAATACATACATCTGCTCAAAGAGTACGGATTGTATACTTCACGAAGGGCTCACCAATCAAGCAAAAATATTATTTTCATCGAATAATACGTTTTAAATTTGCATCTCAAGCATTCTTTACTTAGATTATACTACTTATGCATTTCGCGGAATAATTACTACGATAAGTAACAAGGCCAATCCCGAATAATGCGGATATATCGACCCCCTGCGCCTTGAATATTTGCTTGGTCCCTGTTCTGCTTGGAGTGCAGATTTCTTCTGCATTTTCCCGCGATTATTTGCTTGGATTTATTCCTCTGACTTACGAGCGGAAAACGAACAGCTATCTCCCTCTTCCGGTTAGTAGTCGTCACATATTGCGATAGAAATATTTTTTTATTTTAATAATTTGAACCTGCAACTTCAATTGTAATGCAAAATAAAAATTCTAGAAAGTTGTGGTGGCATGACTTGAGTTTTGGGAAAGTTATGGTAGTTAAAAAATGGCAAATAACATCTAAGAAAATAATTTATATCGTCCTATTCCAAGTGTGTGTAATAAAATCCTTACTTTTCGTACGAATTCGGATTGAAATAATAAATTATTATTTTTCAATGCCCAACAAAATTATTATATAGCATTTCCAGGTCAAGTAAATATTTTCTTCGAGACAAATAGATAAATTTCCGAATCAACAAAATAAATTTCCAAATTAACAAAACACGATTCCGGATCAAATAAATAAACTTCCGGACGAAATAAATGAACTTCTAAATGAAAAAAATAAATAACCAAAACAAAAAAATAAATTTCCAAATAAAAACAATATATAGCATTTTCAGGTCAACTAAATAACTTTCCGAGTCAAATAGATAAATGTTCGAAACAAATAGGTAAATTTCCGAATCAACAAAACACGTTTGCAGATCAAATAGATAAATGTCCGAAACAAAAAAATGAGTTCCTAAATGAAAAAAAATAATAAACAAATCATAAAAATAAATTTCCAAATCAAAAAAATAAATATCCACATCAGAAAAATAAATTCACAATTCAAATCAAAAATTGTCCAAAACAGAAAAATAAATTCACAAATCAAAAAAATGATTTTTTCCATCAAAAAACATATTTCACAAATCAAATAAACAATGCTTCGTATGAAGGAAACGATTTAAAAATATAGTACTTTAATATAGTAAATAATGTGCTTTTATATGAATTTCGTTGAGCATTGAAAAAATAATTAATTAATTATTTCAATCTGAATGAGATTTTGTTTATTCAAAATGACGTATATAATTGTCAATTTTACTACAACCGCTTGGAATAGGACGATATAAATTGTTTTCTTAGACGTTATTTGCCATCTCTAAACTACCATAACTTCCTCAAAACTCAGGTCACACCAGCTGAGCTTTCTAAAATTTTTATTTTACATTAGACTCGAAGATAGAGTTGACCCTAGAATGATGGAGGTTCGGGAACATAACGGAATCTATACATTGACAGTGTCTTCGAGTCTGTAAGACCAAGTGTCAGTACTTAAAAGTTAAAATTATTAGGTCTCGATTGAATTTGAATAAAAGCTCCAAATTGGAAGTGTTTTTATTTTTTTACAAGAGAACGTTTAGCTTTTTATTGTCATGATCAATTAGATGCCGTTTCTTAAAAAATATTTTTATCGCAATAGGTGAAGAATACCAAGGAAGAGGGAGGGTGGTATTCCAGGGGAATAAACCCGAGCAAATAATCAGGGGAAAATGCGGGAGAGTCTGCACCCTAAGCAGACACATTGACAAAGCTTTTAGTAACGGTGATCCGATTCAGACAGGATTCTGTTGAATTATACGAATTGTAGTGTTCAGCTGATGTCGTGTACTTTTACTAATGGAGAGTTTCAGCATGTCGTACTATCGTACACATTTCAACTTTAATTGACAGTCTCCGCTGTTTAAAGTACGTCAACAAAAACTTACGCCTAATTGAGTATATTGTTTTTTGCGCGCTACACAAGCGATTTGTTCCTTTAAAATCTCATAGACTTCCACTTCCAACCGCCCGTTAATATATATCTTGGAGTGTCATAAATTTAATAAATAATTTAATTTTTCTTATTAGAAATTTTAACCTTTGAACATTTATTTATTTGATTTGGAAATGTATTTATTTGATTTACTTTTTTGGCATGTAAATATATTTATTCGATTTGTAAATTTATTTATTTGATTTGTAAATTTATTTTCCTGATTTGGACATTTATTTTTTTTATTTGGAAATTTATTTTTTTGTTTTGGTTATTTATTTTTTTCATTTAGAAGTTCATTTATATCGTTCGGAAATTTATTTATTTGATCCGGAATCGTGTTTTCTTGATTCGGAATTTTATTTTTTTGATCCGGAAATGTATTTTGTTGATTCGGAAATTTATCTATCTGTCTCGGAGAGTTATTTACTTGACCTGGAAATGCTATATGTCCAAATCAGGAAAATAAATTTACAAATCAAATAAATAAATTTGCAAATCGAATAAATATATTTACATGCCAAAAAAGTAAATCAAATAAATACATTTCCAAATCAAATAAATAAATTTTAAAACGTTAATAATATTGTTCTAATATGAAAAATTAAATTATATTAAATTTATGACACCCCAAGATATATACTATTAACGGGCGGTTGGAAGTCTATGAGATTTTAAAGGAAAAATTCGCATGTGTAGCGCGCAAAAAAAAAAACAGTATACCACAATTTTGCTTGTCCCAAGTAGGCGTAAGTTTTTTTTTACGCACGTTAAACAGCGAAGACTGTCGATTAAAGTCGAAATGTGTACGATAGTCCGACATGCTAAAACTCTCTATTAGTAAAGGTACACGACATCAGCTGAACACTACACAATTCGTATAATTGAAGAGAATCCGGTCTGAATCGGGTCACCGTTACTAAAAGCTGTGTCAATGTGTCTGCTTAGGGTACAGACTCTCCCGCATTTTCACCTGATTTATTTGCTCGGGTTTATTCCCCTGGAATACGACTCTCCCTCCTCCTTGGTATTCTTCACCTATTGCGATAGAAATATTTTTTAAGAAACGGAATCTAATTGATCATGGCAATGAAAAGCGAAATGTTCTCTTGTAAAAAAAAATAAAAACACTTCTATTTTGGAGCTTTTATTCAAATTCAATCGAGACCTAATAATTTTCACTTTTAAGTACCGACACTGGGTCCTACAGACTCGAAGACACTGTCAATGTATAGATTCCGTTATGTTCCCGAACCTCCATCATTCTGAGGTCACCTCTATCTTCGATTCTAATGTAAAAGAAAAATTTTAGAAAGCTCAGCTGGTGTGACTTGAGTTTTGAGGAAGTTATGGTAGTTTAGAGATGGCAAATAACGTCTAAGAAAACAATTTGTATCGTCCTATTCCAAGCGTGTGTAGTACAATTGACAATTATATACGTCATTTTGAATAAACAATATCTCATTCAGATTGAAATAATTAATTAATTATTTCTTCAATGCTCAACGAAATTCATATAAATGCACATTATTTACTATATTAAAGTACTATCTTTTTAAATCATTTCCTTCATACGAAGCATTGTTTATTTGATTTGTAAAATATGTTTTTTGATGGAAGAAATATTTTTTTTTGATTTGGGAGTTTATTTTTCTGTTTTGGACAATTTTTTATTTCAATTGTACATTTATTTTTCTGATTTGGACATTTATTTTTTTTATTTGGATTTTTTTTTTATGATTTGTATATTCATTCTTTTCATTTAGTAATTAATGTTTTTGGTTCGGACATTTATCTATTTGATCTGAAAACGTGTTTTGTTGATTCTGCAATAATTTTCTTGATCCGGAAAAGTATTTTTTTGTTCCGGAAATTTATTTTTTTGATCCAGAAACATATTTTCTTGATTCGGAAATTTATCCGTTTGTTTCGGACATTGATCTATTTGACTCGGAAAGTTATTTACTTCACCTGAAAATACTATAAATTACGCTGATTTTCTAAAACCATCACGATCGGAAATTTAGTTTCTTTTTAAAACTTTTATAGTAAACCGAAAAAGTTGACTCCATATTTTAAACAAACTTTGCTTGAAATCTTAACAATTCAATTATTTCATTAATTTTAGTGATATTCGGTTTATTTTTTAAGAAGTCCAAAAGTTTTACAAGTTTTTGTGACTTTTTGAAAGCAAAACAATTGGACCTTAATGATTAAAATTTAAAAAAACAGACCTCTGTGGCTCACTTGGTTGAGTCGGACTTTACGATGGTAGTAATCTAGGGGTCTGGAGATCGAATCACGGCGTGATCCGTGTCGTGGCCGTGCATGTGCGGATAGGAAAATTATATAGTGCTTGCTTACACTCCGAAATTATACGCACCCATGCCCCACAAAAAATTAATTAAAATTTAATATAAAATTAAAAAAAGTCGACTTTCAATTTAAAACAAAAAAAACCATTTTGAACTAAATTTTTTTTAAAAGTAAACCTCTACAGTTTTAATATTGCATCCGATACTGGTTTTGTTTTAAATTATTTTAGTTTTGAAATTAAACTATTTTTTTATTAAAACCTAAACGGAATGCATTAAAATTAAATATGTATGTATAATGAAAAGTTTTGTATTTAAACTATTCAGTTTTATGTAGGTGTAAAGGATCGAAGAGCTTAGAAATTAAACGTTTTTTTTTGTAGTAGAACTACGCATATATACAATCGAAAAAGGTTTAATAATTAAACTAAATTTCCGACCGTGAGTTATGGCTATTATTCGCAAGAAATTATCAAAATTTTAATAATTACACAAAAAAGTGCAAACACTAAGACCCAATTTAAATCTGCGTCGGAGTTTTGACAGATATTTTTTCTCAAGATGTATCCAAACAAATTGTAAAGAATCAAATTAACATAATTAAGTCAAATAATTAAAATATTTTTTTTATGTTTAAATTATTTGAAAAATATACCACTATGCGAAGCATATTCTGGATATGTATAGGCAGGTTCACCTACTCGTATCCGGATATGACAAAACCTCGATTCAATGCTCCATAAAAGATATTTACAATTTTCTCCACGAATGCATCCATTCTAAAAACCTAATTATTCTCAATTTTCTATCAAATTCCGCATCGTCGCAAGGAATTTACAAATTTAAGAGAAAATCAGATTTAGAGATTTTGCAGTCATATCACGTTTCGATCGCTCTTCAATATTTAAAGTTATGTATTCGAATCAATAGAACAAGAACACCCATTTTGCTGTTTTTTTTTGTGTTGTGCTCTTGACTAAATCGAATGAATTTCGACAAATCATGAAAACGAAAAATAAAAATCTGCTGCTAAAGACGTGCTGTGAAGAATCTCTACAAGATTTATTTGTCTCATCAGCAACAGAAATTCAGATTGTGTTGATAGCGCGATAATAAATCGGTTTATTGTAATTTGGTATTCTAATCTATGCAATCAAGTTGTGTTTTTCACATGCAACCAGGGATTTGGAGCGGAGCGGAGCGGAGCGACCTTAAATTTCGGAGCGAAAGAGCGGAGCGTGGAGCGATTTTTTGCAGGCTGGAGCGGAGCGAATTTTGCTTTGAAGATCGCTCCGCTCCGAAGTAAAAAATCAAAAAATTCCGAGAAAAAAAAAAGGATTTTTTTCGACGAAATTTTTCATTTTATGGAACGAATTGATGATTTTGGGCTAATTAAAGGCGAAGAATTCGCTGAGAGACTTGCAAAATTTCGTATTATTGTGAAATTCATTGCGATAAAAGAGGTTTTGCGTTTAGTCATAATCATCACTCTTTATTATTAAGAAATTCAAGATCATCCAGGACAGAAAAGTCCTGTCCTGTACTCGATAAATGAAACGCCCTTTTTAATTTAAATTAATTATTAGGTACGTTTTATTGGATGGAGTACAGGACAGCGCAGCTTCCATAACCATTTGTGAGATCTCGTTATATACGGGATGTCCAGAAACTATCGCATAAAAGCACCCAAATATGATTCTTCGTGATATTTCTAGCAAAAAGGAGTATAAAAAAATTATTAACTATTCAGCTTCCACAGACATTTAAAGATTTTTCAAAAATTTAACATTTTACATATACATATTTTCTTTCGGTTGGGCCCAACAATTTTTCCTAAGAATAAACCCCATAAAAATTGGATAAGCAGTTTAGTTTTTACAGTTTTACACAGCTTCAAAGAAAAAATTTTGTGATCTTACTGCATATACATTTTTTTCCCACGGAGGTGTTAGTGGTAGCATTTTTGGAAAATCTTTAAATGCTAAGGAGTTAAGAATTCAGCACCTATTTTGTTGGAAATGACATTAATAATCAGTCTTGACTCGGTAATCCGGATCTCCTTTAATCCGGATATCACTCTAATCCGGACGACTAAATATTTCCACTATGTCTTCTATAGTCCGGATTTCGGCAGCAATGTTGACTCTAAAATCCGGATATTTTCAGTGTGAAATGGTAGATTTGGTCTCGTACTTTTTTACGGGACTGTTTAGCAATTGACATGATGCTGGCTAATTTCTAACAAATAAAACATTTATCGACTTTTGTTCCGCCTTTTTATTTGTTTGGATTGTTTTTCCTAGAAAAAAGTGATTGCGCTAATCCGGATGTTCCAATGATCCGGATTACCCCTTGCAATAATTGATCGGGATTACGAAATTGGTGCTATCCTGTTCTGTACTTGATCGAATAAAACGCACCTGTTAAGTCATATTCTATAATACGTGAGTAGATATACGTTAAATTGAATAATTCGCGGAAAATAATAAATATTTACTAAGAACAATGAAGTTTTGTTGTATTTTTGTAATGGAGCGGAGCGGAGCGTGGAGCGGAGCGTGGAGCGGAGCGGAGCGAAAAAATTTTAGTCGGAGCAGAGCGCTGGAGCGGAGCGGTTTCAAATTGGTCGGAGCGGGAGCGGAGCGGAGCGAAAAAATGTGTCGCTCCAAATCCCTGCATGCAACACATTTTTCGAACTTTAAAATGAATCTTAAAAAAGTCATAAAACAATCACTGAATCTAGCCAATCAATAATCAATATGTTCATGTTTTAAGTGATCCAAATACAGACTGTTGTCGAATTTAATAGCGTGGGAGAAACCATGTTTTTGAATTGGTTATTTTTGTCGGTATAAAATGTACTTTGATTTCTTTGTTGTACGTTATTCAACTTTCCATAATCCATTTAAGATGTTCTTAAAATCTCTTGATACGATATGATGATATTATTTTTACCACCCTCATCGCAAATCGTTCGTATTGTGCAAACAATTTATTAGCATATTTCAAACAAGGTATAGTTTACGGTGTATGAATGCCCCAGACACCTAGAGAGCAATGATTAATTTGCTGGAGCTCTTCGAGCTACATCGCAGACAGATAAGTTCGCTTGTTGTAATAGACTAGTTGTTCCATAATAAAGCTATTTTAGCATGTGTAGAATTTAAAAAATTGATACTACCAATGACAAAGCATATTTAAACAAGTTGTGTTTTTTTTTAAACTTGCCTATTCAGCTTTTTGGATGATTCAGCGAAAATAGGTTGATCATTTTGCATCAAGTCCATATTAAAATTTAGAGAATCAATTCAGTAGTTAAATATATTTTGTAGGGATGTCAAAAACCGGACGGTTATTCCGAAAACCGGTACTTTCAGAGCGGTTAACCGGGTTATTTTCGTTTTTTTCCTCCCCCCGGTTTTAACCCGGACGGTTGTTTGTCCATCCGATTAAAACCGGTTAGTGCGCGCACCTTCGGTGCACAGGGTCATGAGTTCGAATCTCACCGTGTCCCATGGTGTTTTTCGAACTCACGAGCTTGTGACGGACTATGATCTCACTCAAATGTTAAACGAGTACCCATTTATGGGGATAAATAACACTGCTGAGCGTGATGCTGATCTCATTACCTCAACAAAAAAGCAGATAAGATCTTGGAAATAGGATGTCACTAACACATCCTGCGGCCTTAGTCCAATGTTGGATTGTCGCGCCTGTTATTTATTTATAATTGTGATTTATCGTTCCATTCTATACACCAACTGCGGTGCATGTCTGTAATATTTATGGCATGGCAACTATGGGAATCACTCGGAACTTTTGTCTGTTTGGAGGAGAAGAGCCCCAGCGGGAGAAATATCGAGTTATTCTTTATTCTACCTACTGAGCTATAGACGCTTAGAGGTCTCAATGCAAAGATTGAAACCAGTTTACGCTACAGTCGAACTTGGCATAAACGAACACCGCATTGGGGAATGGAATATTAAGTCACCGACCGTGCTCTTAAATATACATATATATTTACAGTTCCGAAAGGTTCGCTAATTGATTTTTTTTTTTTTTTTCAAAAAATGTTTTGTTCTTGTAAAAGGCAGATTATTATCTCACTAAAATATAAAAAATATAGATATTATCAGTGGACGAGAGGAGTCGATTGGGTTGCCGATGTTCGTATGCGACGTTTTTTACTGGTCCAGTTTTAAACCTATGAAGCTACCAAGTTATGTAAGAACAGACGGAAAAGAAACTAAGGTGGACCTGAAATCGCACCCAAAAAGCTAAGTTACAAAAATGATGTTCCGAATTGGAACACAAGTAATAGGGAAGGCCGAATGAAAGCTAAATTTTGCCCCGCCAGAAATTGGATTTGGTTCCTTTTTTTTTGAGTTAGGATATGACTATTACTTTTTCTTCAATTAACCTTAAAATGCTTTCTTTGAAATACAATTCTTCTTAAAATTTAAAAGTTTATTTTTTGCCAGCTTGTTTAGTGTATACGTTTGCAGCTATGAGAGTGTCAGGCTTCAAAACTTAATTTTCCTTGGATGCTATGTAAAAAAAAAAACGTTAGTGAAAATAAAAGTTTCCTTTTATGAGAAATGTTTGGGTTGTAGAAGTGTCCGTTAAGGCAAGTTCGATTGTATTCGTACACATATTTCCATGGAAACTTGGTTGTTTACAATTGAGAGAAATTAAGTTAAACGACTGTTTCACACTGTTGACGAAATTGATTGAAATCTAAATTTAATTAACAGTTGTCCCATATTGTAATGAAACTTTAATAGTTGAAGTGTACTCTATAATACATTTTGAATTTAGTGACATACGATTCAAACCCATCTACTACGGTTTTGACTGATTTAATTTAGACCAAATATGATTTCATTTTAGTGTGAACCAGCTATAAAGATAATTCGTAGTTTAAACGGCTGTTTAACTTTTTGCACACATTTTTTAACCGTCGACGGTTTAACTGACAACCATTAGTTAAACCATGATTGTACATCCGGCCCTAAGTGTATTTTATAAACCGTCGTAACGTATAGTCTGTATGGTGTAGTTAGGTAGGGCGCATGTCTTTAAATCATAGGGTCCCGGGATCGATTCCCACTGTAGGTAGGTAGGTAATTTTTGATGACTATTCAGAGCAGAGGTAAAATAAATGTCGTCAACACTTATGAAGCTGGATGCCGGCCTGCGCCTGTTTTTTTTTTTATTGATTAACTCAGTAATTTTATCAATGAACAAGTTGTTAATTTTATGAATTTGTTCAGGATTTTAATGAAATTTTTGTTCGTTGTTTTGATAAAATCAGATTCATTGGACTGATGAAATCCGTCTTCGGTGGGATATCGGTGAATGAATATTTATTACTTTAATGAATAATTTCATTGTTTCAGGGCACCTTTTTTAGTGTATATTCTCTGAAATAAATTACACATTAAACTCAGCTTTTTTGTTTTGTAAATGCATACATATTTCATAAAAACTAGCAATTCACCCACATCCACCCAAACTATTCATACAGCGGAAAGTAAGTACATATTCATAGTATCGATTCAATATGATACCAATAAAAAGAACCTTGTCGAAATGTTACAACGAATACCGTAGGATTTTGCAGCTTATGCAATATGTAATTGACTGCGGTACATAACCTCAAGCCATGTCTAATGAAAATGCCATGAAACGTAACAACGATACTATTACCATTGATCCCTTGTTTCGATTTATTATTTATTACTTCGCAGTAAATAGTGTTTAAAATGCTCAATAAAGCACTACATGTACATCAATATGATATGAGGTGAAGTAAGCATTAGCACACGTATCAAGCATTACAACGAAATATGCATGTCGGATGCATTCAGTATGAAAATGATGAATTATATACGATTGACTGCTGTGACAGTAAAACCGAAATAAGGTGGGAACTGTCACGATGTCTAACCAAGTACATAAATGCATACCAAGTACCAAGTGAACTGCGGGTACGCAAAAAATTTCGATCTAGCATTTAACAATCTTTGAAAAAATATCTCAAACTATATGTTCTCAAAACACTTGCAAGTGCAAGACATAAAATGATGAAGGTTACATACTGAAAAGTATGCGAATTAAACTTTGCCTTTCATTAGATGTTTTAAAAAGATTTCATGCTTATAAGCTGCAGCTTGTATTGATGACAGGGTCATTAATTTATATTGCTGTCAATACCTGCTAATAGTGTTGACGCGGAGTTAATCGCAAGCTATAGTATGGAAATAGATACAATACACGTAGCGAATTGGGATTTTTGGGACAAAGGTCACTTGTGTAGTATTCAAATTTCTTATAGCAATTGTAAAGAAAAATTACACAAATCTACGCCTCGAAAATGTTGACGAATCGCAGAAACTGATGTGCGAAATTCGCCGTAAAAGAAACCGCAAACTAGTAAAATTTGTACACAAATTTGTCTCCAAAATTTTTAACAAAAATTCGCATACGAATATGTGTACGCTATGTTTGGCTTAAATTACAAATTACAGTACAAAACATCCTTTTGTGCGAAAATTTATGAGCGATTTTCCCTAGGAGAATAAGAAAGTCGTTTTAGACTTATCCTATTCAAAACAAAATTCTCTTAAAAAAAACTTACAGAATCAATGTTTCGCAAAGAATTCCCACTATTCAATTGGAAAACCACACTTTTTACACACAAACTTACTTTCTGAAAAAAATGGTCGAATATCGTGTTGAATTTCAATTGGTCGTAATGTTTGTATTGTACTGTTTATGGATGAGTTGCATTCAATAGAAAATGACAATGCGAAATGGACACCTGTCAAATTGCGCAGAGTTATAGCATTGATCGCAGCACAGCGCCATCCATTATTATTCACGCAAGACGCCTTTTATCACAATAAATTTCATAATAATTATAATAAATTAGATTAGATTAGATATTAGATATTTATTTATTTTTCACAAAAAATACATTCTGTAATTATAAAAATTGGTATCGAATGTCAAAAAGATAACAAAATAACCAAAATTAAAAAAAAATAATAATATTGTGAGGTGAAGAGCGTAAGGATAAAAATAAAATGAGATAAAAGTTAAAATAAATTAATCGACAAATTAAAATTAGGAAGAAACATCAAAAATAAACATAAAAATTGATAAATATGAAATAAATTAAATAAAAAAATAAAAAATTGAGAGACATAAGAGAGACAAGAAGCAAAAAAAAGACAAGTAATCCGGACAAGAAAGAGTTTATAATTTGAACATTAAAACAACGTTAAACATATTAATTTATTATAACTAAAGGATGTAAAAACATATAAAAACATTAAACCAAAATTTTATATAATATTGCACAAATTCCTGTATAGTCATGACCCATAATCCACATTTTTACGTCCTTAAGAAACTTTGGAAGAATTCGAATTTTTCTAATTCTGAAAGGTAGATTGTTAAACAATTTTGGAGCGGAACATGAAAAAAATTTGGAAAAGCAAATTCTTGTATATCGGGGGACGTTTACTAAGGATGCAGTATTCAGTCGTAAATCGTAAATATTCGAGTTACGAGCATGCAGATAGCCGCAGCGCATAAAAAATAATTTTAAAATCTTAAAGCAATATAAATGAAATATTGGAAGAACGTTGAGATCTTTAAATAAAGGAAAGCTACTGTGCTGTCTACTTTTATTGGAAATAATTCTAATGGCATGCTTTTGAGCCAGCAGGACGGGATTCAGTCTGGTTTTATAGGTTCCACCCCAACAAGATAAACCATACTCTAGCTTAGAGTGAAAGAGGCTGAAATATACCATTTTCAAGACCTGGGGTGGGCAGAATTGGCGCAGGTTATAAAGTTGCCGAATTACAAATGAAAAATAGTTATTTAAGTTGGAAATATGATTCGACCAGTTCAGCTTACTATCCACAGTTACTCCGAGGTATTTAAAACAGGGGACGACTTCGATTGGGAAGCATTTTTCAGAGCAAACACATTCGGTATTAAAACTAGTAGTATCTTCATTAGATAACAGAAAACGAGTACACTTCAGATGATGATAAAATAGTTTAATAGACTCAGAGCTAGAACCTCTTAAATTGAAGAACATTATTTTCGTCTTGTCACTAATGGATAGCCTGTGAGAAGAGAACCAAATTCTAAGTATTTTTAAGTCATGATTAACATCGCAGATTATATTTAGCATTGACTTATTTCTAAAAGAGCAGGCAATATCATCAGCAAATGCAGTGAGTTTACTTTTAAAGTTTTGCAGAAATAGTGAGTTGATGAAAATGAGGAAGAGAACCGGTCCTAAAACAGAACCCTGTGGTACCCCTAGATTAATCACTTGAAATTTACTGAAACTGCTCCCAATCTTTACTCTTTGTTTTCTGTTGGACAGAAAAGAAGAAAACCAGTCCCACATAAATCCTCTGAAACCAGCTGCATGGAGTTTCATGAGCATCAACTGGTGATCAACAGAGTCAAATGCCTTTTTAATATCTACGAAAAGATTGTTTTCATTTATGTCCTCATAAATTTGGCTACAAAAAGATAATAAGGCATCTTCGGTTGACTTGCCTTTTCTAAAGCCAAATTGGCATTCACTCAAGAACTTAATTTTATTTAAAAACGACAACATACGTGTCTTAATTACTCTTTCAAACACTTTGCAGAAAGGAGACAATACTGATATCGGACGGTAATTATTGGAGTCCAACGTATCACCTTTTTTAACAAAGGCACAACCTGTGCTATTTTTAAGTTTTCTGGAAAAACTCCTGAAAAAAAAACTTTTATTATTATTATTATTATTTTATTATTATTAAAAATTATTTAATTAAAAATTAAAAAAATTATGCGATAAAATGCAAAACTTCGTCCAAAAATTGTTCTTCGCGTTTTTCCGGAACTACACACCGCCTCAAATTTGCGTTAACTTCTTCCATGAACTCATCCCAGGTTTTAAGTCGTGTAACTATTTTGGATCGTGGGGCAAATTTCCCGAAATCTGATACGCCAATATGAACAGATGAAGATGGAGGTAAAAGTGTGAGAAAATGCACTGCCCTCATAATTTTGCGCGTGTTTGATAGTTATTCACAGCACAGCAACTATTTATCTCGTTAGCTTCTTCACCCAAAATTTAACGCACAACGTCTTTTCTCACAATGAATTTTTCGACCTTTTTACTGAATTTTCCGAGCTTTCCACTAAGAATTTTATATTTTTTGATTCAAAAAGCTATTGTGAAAAACTTGGTCACCGACCCAGCCGTTCTCAATTGATGAATTACTATACATTTTTTCGCTCCATTTTTATATATATATACGAGTATGTATGTATATGTATGCATAGATAGATAGAAGATGTGAAGCTTAGGCGAATTTCACCCAATTTTGATTTTTAATCTATTTATATACATAGTTGGTAATCGTAAAAAATAAACGATGAGTGTATACCCTAAACCTATGTACAGACCTAGAAGGCACGCAAATCGCAAAACCCAAAATATTAAATTTCATATTTTTTGTGGGGGAGGCAGGGGTAGATGGGTCGGACCTGACACATCTTTATTACCTTGTCAAGGCATCCAACGGCTACCATTTGATACTAATTTGAAGTTGTTCGTGACATTTAATCAAAAGAGATGGCTGAGTATAACTTTCTAGGGGAAGTAGCCCTACCCCTACTTCCCCTACAAAGTTCCCAGCAAACAATTTCTATCGTCCGCGATACGAATTTAATTCGCCTGCTCGAAAACATTTCTCGAATTTCATATAGAATTCTGATTAAAGTCGTCACTCTCTTCGGGAAGGAATAGTGACCGATATTAATTCGCCAGGATGATAATTTGGCGATAATAGACTAATACATAGAAAAAGTGAAAATTTTTTATTTATTTGTTATTTTCCCTTTTTTATTATTTTCTCTATTTTATCTTTAACTTTTTTTAACTTTTTTTTATTTTACCTTTTTACACTTTGCGTCTACTGGGAATCGAACCTATCACCTATCGTTTCGTAGTCCTACGTCCTACACCTGAGCTATCTAAGATTACAAACTATGGGAATAAATTACTCGTTTTATTTTTTGACAATTTCATAATTCTCTCGTTGTGGTGAATTACTATTTTATCATCTTTGCAATAATAAGACGAAATTTCGTTAATAGTAGTCACATTCCTGTCATATTGATGACGATAAAGCAATTTTTCGTCGAGGAGATAATTTTACGATAAATTTTTCATTTGAATGATATCGTTTTCGTATCATTTTTGTGATTTTTCGAAAAAAAAAACGACAAAATTGTTTGCTGGGTTATATTCAGCCATATCTTAGTAGTAGTCGGTACCTACTCCACTTTCCATCAACTCAAAGTGTCAGAATGAGACATTGATCAACATTTCAAGTCGATAGCGATATTCTACCGAAAGTTATGGCTGAATTAAAACATCAAGGAGGGGTAGTTTGTATGGGAGGTAGGTGAACCCGTGGTCCGATTTTCCCATTTTCAATACCGTCCAAGATTTTAGCAAAACAAACATTTTACCAAAATTTCAAACCGCTAGCTTTAATATTTCGGGAGTTATCGTGCTAACAGACAGACAGACATGGCTTATTCGATTCAGGGACCGACCCTGATCATTTATACACATATGGCCAAAAAAATAAGTACACCAATACGAATTTTTCTTACCACCCTGTAGCCAAGTAGTTATTTGAGTAAATAAAATCATATGGAAAGATTTAAATACTTAATTGGTGAGGAATCAAATAATATGTAAATTAGCATATTATAGTAAATAACAGCTTTCATATACCTTGTAAAAGTACGAACTGACTAAAATAGGCTGGACAAAATAATAAGTACATGTCAGTTAATTTGATTAAAAGTGGTTTTAATTAAAATATTATGTTCTGATTCGACAAGAATTTGATTTTTTTCATTATTTAAAAGTAAATGGTCCATTATGTTGAAAAAAGAAAAAAGGTTTTTGTTGGCTCTCTGGAGATAGTTCTTATGGCATGTTCCTTTACATCCACATATCCAGTTACTCAGGAAATTCCGTATTTGGTCCTTTTTGTGAAAACTTTGTTACTAGTTAATTGATTCAACCCTAAACATTCTGGATTCAATTTGACTCTAGTAACAACGTGAAAAGCCACTTGATTTGGTTGAAGCGGATCCTTGACCAGTTTGTGAGGTATGGTTAGGGTTAATATCCTGCTGAAATCCCCATTTAACCCTCATCCAGCGGCAGATTTTTACAACGCTTGCCGGCGGCAAAGGTACACCTGTACCTTGGTACATTTTGTATGAAAATCTTCACTATTTGTATGAACTTTGACCGTAAAACCGTTACATTATGTTGGCTAGTCACAAATTAGTAACTTTTTTTTGTCGAAGTTGATGTTTTAAGAAGTTAGGTTTATGTGGATTGAATTTTTGGAGTTGGTAAATTTAGAAAATACGCAAAATGTTAAGGAGAAAATTGAAAAAATGGGTTGCATGGAATTTTAATTTGACGAAATCTAAAATTAATTTACAAATGAGAAGTAGAAAACGATTCAAATTAAGTCATTAATGATTTGAGAAGAGTTTGTTATGTTTTATTTGCGAATTGTGGAGTCTTTGGTGAAAATTTACCCCCTACCCCCAATATATTATTCTGTTACTAGAACCCGTTACCGCTAACGAAAAAGACATCAATAAATTATCACATTCTCGTTATTTTCCATAAAACAACAATGCTTGAAGCAAAAAATATATTAGAGAAATGTGTAAATGTGTTATTATACGAAAGCCAGGCCCTGTCAAGCAACAAGCAAGTAGAATCGGTTAGGATAATTTTCCGTATCCAATCTTTGGAAATCTAAACTCAGGCCAATTCGTATAGTGGAAAAACATCTAAAATAGTAATTGTGATTGTTGTTAGTTATATGTAATATATTTTCTCATATATGTAATTAAATCCAAGGATCATTTGAAAAATTCAAACAAGAAACCCAAGACATGTGGCATAATCTATAGCAGTTATCGATATACATATATATGGTACCGACGTACAATTCAACCAAGTTTAAATACAAACATCCAATTTTAGAAATTTGTTTAGATGCTCCTGCTGTTTTTCAGCTTAAACTTCAAAAGAAACTCGGGTGGACGTCCCAAATTACACAAATAATAAATATTAGGTGATGGAATACAAATTATGGGAATTTGTGATAAAGAAAATGAACCGCTAAAATCCAAAATTTTAGCATTTGCTACAAACCTAATTACCACTAGATGTTATGGGGAAAGAGGCGTATTGAATTGTATTGGTTACCCCAAGCCATTACTTCAAAAAGTTTGGTATGACAGTAAAAGTCTTCAAATTGATGTCAAATAACCAAAATCCGCTGTATGAGTTAGCCTAGTCCTTATAAATCGATATTTCCAAGGACCTTGATCATTACAAATAAAATTCGTAAATCAAAAATCAAATACTTCTGTACATTACTCGAGTCTCAACTTATTGATGCTATAATAAGTCTCTCTAAGCATGAGCATTCACCAAAAATATTTTATTTTCCTCTTTTGTAAATTTTCTTTTACACAAAATATATGAAGGTACAAATGTACCTTTGCCGCCGTTAAAGGGTGTAAGATTAATTTTGCTCCCTAACTTGGGGATGGGTAGTCACACATTTCTGAAATTTGGAATACGTATTTAAAACTAAAATCGTAGAGATGTCAGAAAATTTCAGACAGATCGGACTCATAGCAAAAAAGTTACGGTATTTTAAAAACGAAAAAGATACACCTGTACCTATCCCGCTGGATGACGGTTAAAGTGTATGGCCTCATCAGTAAAATATTCTGCGATTCTCAACTAACATTTCTTATATGGAAATTGCTTCATAGTAATGGTTATTAGGTACATTTGAACGAAACCAAACTATGAAAATTAAGCGGTAGACCAAGTTTTTTCCGCCTCCCTGGGAAATAGCCAGTTGATGTACCGTATATCATATTATTTTTTTCCTGGATGAAGAATATTAAGATAAGAATAGTTTCCAATCAAATTCACTACGATCTCATAAATAAAACAAAATATTCTGTGAGTTTTCATTGTTCGGTCTGGAACAAAAAGAACTATCCCCACAAAATTTTCTTGTTCTGTCAACACTTTTTGACATCGCCATGGAAAGTTTTAAACTTTTTACCAAAACTGCTTTACTTCTTGTATTCTCCGATTAACTTTTCAAAGGGATTCTCTATTTTCAATATTTACCGCGAAAATCATCAGTCAAGCCAAGGGAACTTTTTTCGTCATAGTGGTAATGAGATCGGCAGTTATCCTTAAGGCCCTTACATGGACCTAACCGCATTTGAGACTACTTTTATTTAGTTTTTAATGAATTACACAGTAAATACAACGTTTGGCTGGTTTATTTCGTTAATGATAGAATAATTTTTCCACTATTTCAAATTTTCGGAATCTAAACGTCTTTTTTCGTACCTACCATGCATTTTTCGTCCCTTAAGTATTTTTGTTTGTTTTTAATTTAACGCTTGTTGCATACACTAATGAATAAACAAACAAATCCTAATCCGGAAAATAGCAAGTTATTGACAAAAATTTATAAAAACCGATGGTGTACTGATTATTTTGACCAAGCTGAAAACCCACTTCAAAGCTAATATCGGGAGGGACTGAGATAATACGAGGATGCCATTTAGTTTCTCGGTTCCGTTGGCATTGTTGTATCCTAATTGTTGTAATGGCTATCTATTTGGAGTAATTCAATTTTAAAAAGGATATGAAAATTTGGCATAAAAAAGTACATGAGGGGTGTACTTATTTTTTTGGCCATATGTGTATATATACTTTGCCATACCTCCGGTGGCTCCTTTGAGGTGTTACATAATATCAGCGTAACAAAAACAATATACCCTATACCATCTTATGGGTGTAGGGTATAATGAAAATTCGCCACATCACATCAAATTTTGATGATGACCCACGACACGATCATTTGTTCTCCATAATCGAAATGATCTCCACTAAACGACATAATCAAACCATCTAACCACTTGTCAGAAATTATCTCTTCAAAGTGTTCTTTTATGCAGAGAAAACAGTCATCCAAAGGCCATATAAAAAAAAACAGAAAATCTAAAGATGAATATAAGCAACAAGCTGTTATTACCGTAATGGAACCTGTTTTCTTCAACTCTACAATCATCATCATCGCAGGTAATATTGCACCGCAATGTTGCATCGTTATTACGCAACATTCCCTCAGTGATATGAGCAAGATTACCATCATCATTTCGATGAAGGGATCATCTCCACGGGTTACTATACGACGATAATCACGTTCTCGGTTCTCTTGGGATAATACCCGCGCGAGGTTCTTCGGCAATTTGTTCATAACATGTCATTTTATGCATCAGATCGCATTATCCGGTATTGTTCAATCTCAATTGAAGATAGTACAGGTATTATAACGTGAAGCTATAATGACATAAAACCTGGAAATGCAATTTTGTTTAAATTTTACCACAACTTAAAATAATGTACTAATGATGATCATTGACATATTGACGATGTAAGTTCAGTGACCGACACGGAACCATAATCGATGATGATTGCATTTTAATTGCTATTGCACATTTTTGCTGCACACACTATAGTGTAGCAATAGCATGCAGTTAAGAACAGCTGCATACATAAGCGCTTTCGTCGCCACTTTATGTTGTATAGACATATTCTGATATGCCCAATCAAATTGTTATTTCTGCTTGCACTGCTTCCCAATAGCCGCGCGTTTGGACCAACGGGCAAGATGACACAGATATTTTCTCTATTGCATGCTTCCGCGAAAAAAACATGCACATGATCGCTGTTGCAGTCAAGTAAGACAACTTCTCAATTTTCTCAATTGCATTTGAAATGTTGACAGTTTTATTGGAGTTTGCTTGGCATGTTTTCACGCATAGGCAGACAGCAGCTTCAGTAGCACACCATGCAGTGAGCCAAATGCAACCATAGTGCGTCAATATGGTTATAGGAGTAAAAATGTCTGTATAGGAGTATACTGAACATTCCGGCTAAAAATATTGGTCGTTTGCGTTATGGATAATAAGGTCAATTAGTTACGATACGACGAAAATGTTTATTTCAGTTTGGTTAATGTGAGGAAAACGTCAAAGCGAATTTTAGTAACTAAACTTATATTACGAATATTCGATGCGAGATAAAGTGACCGCATTTGCAGATTGTTTTAATTAATTTTAATTTTTATCCCAAGTAAATAATTTTCCCAAATAAATGTTCATAGAAATTTTACGTCGTAAAAAATGGATTCTTTTTTCGTCGTCAATATAATCGCCCATTCGATTTCAGAATTTGTCACTTTTTAGGGATTTTATTCACTATATATTTAGTCTTAAGCCTACTACGGACATCGAGAGTGAAATTTTTGTCCGCTGCGATTTTTTCAATGGAAATGTATTTTTACTGTCGTGGAATATGTGGGGGGAATGATAGGGAATTCCATAAGCTACAATCCGAAAACAGGTCCATTATTTTTCTCGGCCATTTTATGCATTTTTTCCGATTCCCCGGTTATTTCATCGTGAAATGTCAAATGACCGGGGAATCGAAAAATAATATATAAAATGGCCGAGGAGAATTATGGAATCGGTCTCGGATTGTAGCTTATTTGTGACATATTCGACGACAGTAATTATGCATTTATTATGCATATGCAGCCCTTTACCAGTAAAAAATAATTTTCTCATATACTTCAATAATCACGTGAAAAACCTAGTACATACATGAGAATGCAAAATGTGATGGAAATTTTGTTTCGTTTTTTATATTTTTGAGGTGCTGATCAGGAATCCGGAGCTTCCCACGAAAATTCCGTTGCGAAACAGGTTAAAAATCGCAAAAAACCTCCAAAAATGACTATCAATTGTAGCGATACCGCTTTATGTATTTTAAGAATGTATGTTTCGACGCGCAA
Organism: Microchrysa polita; assembly: GCA_949715475.1. Lineage (NCBI taxonomy): Eukaryota > Metazoa > Arthropoda > Insecta > Diptera > Stratiomyidae > Microchrysa > Microchrysa polita. Next base: position 12,770,865 of record OX454418.1, on the reverse strand, counting down.
TCATGTTTTCTCTAAAATATTTATTGTCAGCTTTTCGCAGAAATGTACAGTTTCAGAGTTATAAGCCAAAAAACGGAAACACTTTGAGTATTTTGTGTTTTTTTTGCGATTTTTATCCTTTTGCAACGAAGCCTTTGTTGGAAGCTCCGGATTCGTGCTCAGCGTCCCAAAAACCTAAAATACTCCACCACATTTCACAATCTCAAATGTCACGTAATGACTAGACTAGGCACTAGGCACATTTCATGCAAATGTGTCAACTTTCAAGTTCGACTGAATTGTTTTCGATTCAATTGAATAAATCAGTCCAATTTACTTATCTGAATAAACAAGTCAATTACCTAAATTTACACATCAAAATAAAAATTAATGGAATTAGTTTGAAGTTGTAGAACATTGTGTAATCACAAATTTCCATCTACAACGTAGCTTAAATCTTAAATGCTTGTAAACCATACATGTGAATGTTATGCTTGCTTTTAAATTGGTAGCGAAATAACTGATTTCTGCAATTCACTTGGAAACATCAAGATAACTTAATTTTTTTTTTGTTTCATTGACATTCATTTAAGTCTTTGATGGCATTTTTCTTCATTAAAACGATTCGCTAATTTAATCAATTCGAATTAGTAAAGATTGTACGATAGACGAATTTATTTTAAGAAGTCTTATTGATTGTATCAGTTTTGTTGTTTTCAGTTCTTTAAACGTAATTTTATCTTAAAAGCGCCTGTTCAAAATTCATTTGAAATCTGTATACAGGGTATCCCGCAGCTAGTTAGCCATAGACCTATCTACAGGATATATCAAGTTGACAAAAGTTGGCCCATTATATTAGCTTTCCAACGGCATATAAGAATAAAGCACAGAGTCATCCAGTTTTTTAATAAAACGTGTAAATGGAAAAACCATAGTCTGCTAATGTCCCAAACATATATGTACTTCAATCTTGAACAGGAAGCAAAATTCGTACATAACGCATAGACTTGGGTATTCAATTCAATTTTATTTTCCCATACTTATTCTATAACAATATGTTTGCTGGGTTTCTTAAAAGGTAATTTGGAGATCAGGCCTAACATATCGCCTAAGCAGCTCTTAAAGTCTAGTAGAATGAGTTCGTTTGTTTTTATATAAAAGTTGGAAGAGGAAAAAGTATAATAAAACCTCCTTGATGATTAACTAAAACTTAACTTATCCTAAAAATAATGAATACATACTAGTAAATAAACTAAGAGAGACTTATAATGAAGTCGAGGCAGGTTATTGAAGACATTTTCAATAGTATAGGTTGTTGTATAAAGGGTTACTTAGAATAAAGCATGAATTTGCAAAATTATTTTTCTTTTTGACACATTTGTCATAATAAATTCCACGCCTGATATTTTCTGCAATTTCGCCGTTGAGTGCCATGGTGGAAGGTTAAGTATAATCTTGAGAACATTGTTCTGTGACGTATGGAGTTTGTCTCGGTTGGTAGGGGCAGCAGATATAAGTATGGGGGATGCATATAAAAGCACTGGTTGGAAAATTGTTTTATATATCAGTAATTTGTTTTCTAAGCTTTGGAGAGAACTTCGATTAATAAGTGGGTAAAGCGATTTTATAAATGTGCTACATTTTTGCTGGCGCTCGTGGATATGGGCTTTTATAAGTAGCTTCTTGTCGAGTGTAAATCCCAAGTATTTTACAGTCTCTTTCCAATTAATCTCTTGGCTTTTCAAATTGAGTGGACTTTCGGGCAGAAATTGCGCGGCTCTCCTTTTCGTGAAAATATGGCCTTAGTCTTATCGATGTTAAACTTAATCTTCCAGCGAGTATAATACTCATATAGTTCATTGAAATTTTCTTCTAAATGCTCTATTATGATTTCTGGATCCGAATGTGAGTAGTAAATCGCAGTGCCGTCTGCGAATTGTGCCAGATTGCAGGTGGAAAGCTGGGGGATATCGGATATCGTATATATTATACAGAGTCGGGCTGAGCACTGAACCTTGGGGTACTCCGGCCGGCACAGAAAAAAGTTCAGAGAAATTTGAATTGACAACAACACGAAATTTGCGGTTTAGAAGAAAGCTTTGGATTATTTTCACGATTTCTATTGGGTAGTTTAGTATAAACAATTTATGCAAAAGTCCATTATGTCAAACTTTTTCAAAAGCTTTTTCGATGTCTAAGAAGACGGCACCGGTTGATAAGCCATTTGAGAAACCGAGTCTTACGTCATGGGTGATCCTTTTCAATTGATGATCTGTACCGAGACCAGGTCTAAATCCACATTGATGGTTAGGGATAATATTGTTGACATTTGTAAAATTGTCCAATAACCCATGGATAAGTTTCTCGAATATTTTTGAAAATCCGCTTAAGACTTGGATATTATGCATTATGGAAAAATACTTTTCTCTACTGTTGTTGCGTTAATTATAACGGTGATTATCAACAAATTTGTTTTATGTGTTAAATCATTTGTACGAAGGTTCACCGTGTACATATTAATATTGTGAGAGCAATTTTCATTTTAATCTAAATCTAAAGGATAAACATATTAATTTATCAGTGGTGTTTTTAATAGTCGAAACAGTCGCCTCTGGAGTTCTGACAACCCTCATGCTATACGGACATCTCGCTAAATACAGTCAAACTTCTCTATAACGAATCAGCAAGGGGCCGATAAATTTCTTCGTTATAGAGAAAATTCGTTATAGAGGATAACAGTCGCGTTTTTACAGTTATGTGTAATTAAAGAAAAATCGAAAAAATGCAGACCTTGCTGTCATTTTTCATCCACTGTAACTGCAAATTTTAATATTTGTCAAATTTTCTTTTGGCACTGCAACAGCAACAAAATGCTTATTACCTACACCCCAAGCCGTTTTGAGAGAAATGTGACTCCAAAAACCGAGAGATAAAATTCATCGTTTCGTCTAAGTTCAAATAACAGGAGGCATGTAAAGTTCAGAATGAGTCAAATACCGTCCATTTCCATTCACAATTGCGTTGCTACAACGTAAAATTAAATCCTTAAAGTGTCTTTAGTTTTATTCCACTCTTTTCGATTTCTGTATTACTGGGGTATTCCCCTTAGTTACAAAATCATTGGGGGAATTAATTATAAAAAAAATCGTTATATAGAAGTTGAAAAAACCTGAAAATAGCAAGTTGGAATTGTGAAAACATTCGTTATAGAGAAAAATTCGTTATATGGAGAATCAATTCTTCAGGAAACTTTACGCAAATGCAAAGTAAATTCGTTATACGAAGTTTATACTGTAGTATGGTTAGGGGTTCTTGGGGATAAGGTGATTGGTCCGATTTTTCTCACGCATCGTTTGAATTCATCTGCATTTCTCCATATTTTAGAGGATCAAATAGTATCTTCAATTTTGGACAATTTATCTATTGCCCAAAAGATGAATATGGATGGTTACCCAGCCCACAATAGGCAAACTTACACAAATCAAAGAAAAACGAGACCGAGGCTAATTTCGGGCGCGGCCGAAATCTGAATACCCGTCACATTTGAATGAAACTTAAGCTTCTTTTGTGTTAAAAATTTCTACCGCAGCCCTTTTACGTGTTCCGATTCCATCTGTTCCTGGATGCGTTGGGGTTAGTCTAAAACTATAACAAAAGTGGTGTTAATAAAACCCCAATACGGTGTTGCATGGAGTCCGCCCTCGACTGGTGTTTATTTCATTTCAAAAGATCGGGGTTAAATTTATTACCCCAGAAACGAAATATTTTATTATTCGAAAAAATTATTAATTGTTTTCCGGTTGATGTTTTTCAAAAACCGTAATTGGGAGTCTCTAAATTTCCTTTTTGGAGTAAAAAATTGTGCGTTCACTTAACCGTTTATAGGCTACTTCGAGTCAACGTTACATTGCATATAGAGGAGTGTGTATATAATGTCGCAACCACTAAGTATATATTTCCTGGACCACGCCGAGATTCGATCTCCGGACCTCTAGAGCAGCGCTTCCCAAACGGGGTTCCGCGGAACCCTGGGGCTCCGCGATACCAGCTTAGGGGTTCCACGAAAAATTGTGAAAATATGATGTTCTGAAAATTGCAATAATACTGTAAACACAAACAAATTCTGAAATTATTGCCATTAACTGTATTTGGCTGTTTTTAAGGAATTTGTGTATACTAAATACATGAGAGACATGATATAGTACACCGACACACTATAGAAAACCCGTTGTACATAGTTTACTTGCTCGTTCTGTTAGAGAGTTTCATGGCATACCTTCAGAACGAAAGTTGGCGCTGCGTTTTGGCATATTTGGCAGACATTTTTGATTTTTTCACGTCGGTCAATTCAAGGTAAGGACGAAAATATTTTGACGTATACTGATAAAATAAGTGCCATGAAAGGCAAACTATTACTTTCGAAAAGGCATGTTGTAGAGGAAACCTGGAAATGTTTCCATCCCTCAATACCGCAAGTGATAAAATCAAAAATCGAATAGTCGAGCATTTGGAAACCTAAAACGGTTGAAAAATATTTCCCCTATTGTTAAACACATAGCAGTTTGATTGGATAAGAAATCTCTTTGTGGCATGCAATATTTCACCTTGCCGGAAAAAGAAGAATTAACGTCGCTTTCCTCAGATCAAGGTCTAAGATTAAAATTTGCCTGAAGAATTTTTGATATCCGTCAAGAAAAACTTCCTGTTTTGTCAACAAAAGAGCTGTAAATATCCTGCTATTGTTTTCAACTTCATATTTATGTGAAATCGGATTTTCAACTATGCTCAATATAAAAAGAAAACGTGACAGCCTCAGGAACTTGAAGGAGGATATGCGAGTGTCTTTGTCATATATTAGGCCTAATATCACTGAAATACCTATGTAAAAATCACCACGCACATAATGTTTCTCATTAAATTGATCTATTTTTTTTTAATAACAGCATACTTCAACTATATTGTTACTTTTTTCTAATAACACATTTTTCTCCTTGTATGGGTACGATGAACGTTTTGTCTTGTCTATCAACGCTCGTCTTGTCTTAACGACCCATTTTTGGGGTTCGTATTAAAAAAATTTGGGAACTGCTCTAGAGTACTAGCATCGTAGAGTGCGACTCAACCAAGTGAACCACAAAACGTCCTGGCCAAACAATTGCCCTGATATGATAGAATTTCATCATAAAATGTCAATATGGAATATGCGAACATTCTCAATTGCTGTTTAAAAAACCCTAATGGGATAATTTATTGAAACTTGTTAACCATGTTCGTCTATTGCATTTTTGGTGTTTTTGGTAATGCTTATCTGGGAAATTAGAATTAATATATTATTCACTAGTTGGAAATTATATATTCCAAAGACACCACTTGGTGACTTTTTTAAACCCCAGAGGATAATATTTTTCAATGACAAAACACCAACTAATGTTAAAATGTTACTTATCCAAGCATGGTGAATTTTTACACCGTCTTTGTTTTACTGTGCAGGAACACACTTGGATGTAGTTTGGTTAAGATTCAAAATAAAAAAAGTTTTTCTTACAAGAATTAATATTTGGGGTTGGTTTGTATGACAGCCCTATGACGTAATGTTCCGATTCTATCCATTCCTAGATATGTTTTGAGGCTTTACTAGGAACACATTCGGGTGAAATTTGGTAAAGATTGATTCACAAAGAAAAAAGTTTTTCATACAAGAACGTAATTTCCAGTGGGAGTGGTATGACGTAGTGTTCCGATTTCATTTGATTCTAGATTTATTTGGTGGCTTCACTAAGAACACATTTGGGTGAACTTTGGTTAAGATTGATACATAAAGAAAAAAGTTTTTCTTAGAAGAACCTAATTTCCAGGGGTTGGTTTGTATGACAGCCCTATGACCTAGTGTTCCGAGTTCATCTGTTCCTAGATATTTTTTGAGGCTTTACTAGGAACACATTTGGCTGAAGTTTGGTTACGGTTGGATAAAAAAGGAAAAAAGTTTTTCTTAGAAGAACTTAATTTTCAATGGTTCGTATGTATGGCAGCCCTATGACGTAATGTTCCAATTCCATCCGTTCCTAGATATGTTATGAGGCTTTACTAGGAACACACTTGGGTGAAGTTTGGTTAAGATTGGTACATAAGGAAAAAAGTTTTTGTTAGAAAAACCTAATTTTCAGGGGCAACCTCATGACCCCAAGGTCCGATTCCATTCGTTCCGACATATATACAGCGTACACTATAAAGAAACTTGTATACCAAATTTCAGCCCGATAGCTTTAAAACTGAGGGACTAGTTTGCGTTGCAACAGACGGACAGACAGACAGACAGACAGACAGACAGACGGACATCGCTCAATCGATTTCTCTCGTCACACTGATCAATAATATATATACTTTATGTGGTCGGAGGTGCTTCCTTCTGTGCGTTGCAAACTTCATGACAAAGTTAATATACCCTTTCACATAGTGACGGGTATAAAAAATTGTGAAACAATTTTGAATTATTTTTTAAACAAGTTATTTTTCATAATGCTTTGAGAGGTACGCTTCTGTGCATGAGGGATATAATTGTTATTTCCATATTGTATTGATATATGAAAATTTATTGCCCATCAAAATCATCAGTAATCGCATACTCACTCTCTTGATTTTTGCCCCGCTAGAATGTGAATCTGAACCACTGTGCGTCCTCCTGTATCTGTCTCAGCAATATATTGACATTCAGTAATACCAATCGGCGTTCCTGACACATTGTTATTATAGGTACGGAAATTTTGATTTTACGAAATAGTGCAGAGAGTTCACCGAATCACGAGCACAATGGTTTACGAAACACGTATCTCTAAATTTCATAATAGTTCCGAGTTCAATATTTGCCACGGTCCCCGCGCTCGCTTAAGGTACGTTGTGCTAGACGCGGCCGCACGACTGCGACTCGCTCATTCCATATAAAAACTCGTTTTTAAAATGAGAGAGAAACGAGTTTTTATATGGAATGAGCGAGTCGCAGTCGTGCGGCCGCGTCTAGCACAACGTACCTTTAATCTGGCACTGGTAAAAGCTAGAAAAATAATGATGGTGACATTTTTCCTAAAACATCATGTAGAGTTTACGATTAGGTCTATGGCTAACCACCTGCGGGACACCCTGTATAATTTCTACCTTAACAATTTTCTAAATTATTATTAAAATTAAATTAAAATTTGTCCAAAACAAATTACATTTTCCGAATCAAATTAATATTTACCCAAATCAAATACAGTCGAGACTCGATAACTCGAACCTCAACAACTCGAATACCTCAATATCTCGAAGAACTCTTTCGGTCCCATGAATTTTCTATGTGAATCTCGGCATTCCAAACTCGATAATTCGATGGAGTGTATACATAACTCGAATACAAATTCGGGCAAATCAATAGGCATAAACCTCTGTTACTCGAAGAAAATGGTTTAGAAGCCTCTATAACTCGAAGTGTCATAAAAACAAGGAAAAGCAGAAAACCTCCACAACTCGAATTTTAATTGTTTTAGAGCCCTTACTACTCGAAGAATTTTACAGTTTAACATTAAATGCATTTAAGCCTATAGAACACGAAAGAGAATGCCAATTTACAAACGAAAAAAAAAAACAACACAATAAAGGAAAGGAATTTTAATGTTTTTAGAGTCTTCGCTACTCGAGGAAATTCACCGTTAGAAATTCCGTGCAAAATGCAAGCAGTTTACGGAAGGAGATTGGCTGCATGCAGTGAACGAAATTCACTGGAAAAACACTGCAAATGCCACAAGAGCCTAAGTGGCCCACTGATGAAAGAAACAGCTCTTAATTTTGCCCGAAATTGAATCATCCAGAATTCAGGGTCAATAATGGCTGGTTGAACTATTTCAAAAAGAGGAATTCGATAGTATTCAGGACGGTTTCTGGCGAAAGTGCAACAGTTTATGACTGTATGCAATGACTGGAAAAAACAATTGATTCGTTTAATCTAAGATTAGGTACCAGAGGAAATTTATAATGCCGATGAAACAGGACTATTTTTTCGTTGTACACCAAACAAACCCCTGACATTTCGAACCGATCCCTGCTTTGGTGGCAAAGTGAGCAAGGAAAGTCTTACTATTCTACTTGCTGTCAATTCAACTGGAACATAACATATAAAACCCTTGGTAATCGGCAAATATAAGAACCCGCGATGCATGAAGAACGTTAAGTCTTTACTAGTCTTTTAAGAAGCTAATCAGAAGGCTTTAGTTTAGTTTAGGCTCTTTAGTTTTTTCAAAATGGCTGAAAGATAAGATAAGACTGGGATAAGGAGCTGCAAAACAAAATTCAGCGAGCAATATTTTTTATTGACAACTGCTTCTCGCATATTATTCCTGACGGATTGGAACAATACAACATCAATATTCCTCGTACAACCCCTAGATCAAGGAATCGTCAAAAATTTTAAGGTATTTTACAGGCAGGAACTTATAAGGAAAATTGCTTCAGGGTTTGTGGATTTCTCTCTAGCAATGAAGAACCTGTTGAAATAAGTTCCAATAAGAATTGACAACTTTATCTCGAACCATAGATATTGGACCGACTTCTTTCGAAGAATTCGTTGCATTAGTAGAAGAATGCTTAGCCACAGACGATTTTCAAACCAAGGAAGACATAATTGCAGATGTAACAGTAGCTATGGCGAGATCGGAAGATAACGTTGAAGAAGAAGACGAGGAAGTATCGGAAGTATTTTCTGTACCGACCTCTAAGAAAGCCCGAGCAGCCACACTCGTAATTCGTGTTTATTTAGAAGGTTAAATTTCAAAGCCTATACATATGAACTATCGTTATATTTTCAACGATATGCTAAATTCTCTTATATTTCTTTTAATCTCTCCTAAATTTACATTGTTATGTATTGACCAATGTACTTGCGTTCTTCAATTTGTGAATTAAATTGATATCACTTAATTTTAACTTTTTATTTAAGCATTTATTGGAATTTCAGGGATACACTCGATAAGTCGTAGTTTACTTTTTGCAAGCTTCGATATCTCGAATTTTGATAACTCGAAGTATACTCGAAGGAATTTGTCGGTCCCTTGGGATTCGAGTTATCGAGGTCCGACTGTAATCATAAGTGAGATTATATCGGGTCAATTAATTTTTTTTTAATATAGGTATTCAAAAGCGTTTGAAAATTTCCTGTACTGTTTTATACTTTTGAACTATACACTCCTATATTTTTCCTGATATAATATCTATTGTTATCCGTTCCAGAGTGGACATTTTGATTCCCTTTGACAATATTACATATTACGAATTACAGCTGGAATATTAATTTTAGGTCTATGCGTAAATTTTCTATGATAAATTTACCTTTTACTTTGGACAATCCTAAAAAACGCATAACTCTGCGAAATGGAGATTTGAAAAGCTTGCAGCTGCAGCAACACGCAAAAAAAAAAACATTCAAAATTTGACTCTGAAATGGATACTTTGTGGGCAATTATGTATCAGGCAAAATTATACGGGAGTGTATTTTCAAAACCATAAAACAAAATAGGAGAATTTTAAACGATTATGGGTTATTCAGAAACAAAATCAAACCCTGATTATAATGGGAGAATTCACATTGTAAGACAAAACCGGACGGGTAAACTTGCAAGACAAGAACCATCGTTCTTACAATTTGAATTGCACAATGCTTGTCTGCTGGCCACTACAAAAGCTCTCGCCGTCCGTTTATTAGCACAAACAAACACCCGGCGAGATCTTTTGTAGTGGCCAGCAGACAAGCATTGTGCAATTCAGATTGTAAGAACGATGGTTCTTGTCTTGCAAGTTTACCCGTCCGGTTTTGTCTTACAATGTGAATTCTCCCAATCTCATGCCTTAAGATGAAGTCCTAATGAGATTTGGACTTTTTTATCAAAGATTTCAAGTAGGTGCTTAATCAATGAAATAGGCAATTATCATTACGATAAGACATTTATACAATATTTTGAATTTAGCATTTTTATGAATGAAACCCAATCATAATACACATATAGTATAAATTCTGATAGTAAGATAGTCTTACTATCTATTAGCCTATCTCTACATTTCAGTAGCGGATCACCTGCAAATTTTAGCTGTACCACTTAAACACAATTGTGTACCTCTAATTAAACAACACGCAATTGCAAAAAATAAACTCAAATTTTAATTACATGTACTCACGATTATATGTTGTTCAAATACACGCAATGTAGAATGTCAGATATGACAAATAAAAACAATATTATTTTTTTATCATATCGGCCGAAGGAAAGAGAACAACAGAAAAAAAAGAAGCAAACCTAAAACGAAATTCTTGTCTGGTGCGATAAGATTTCGCAGTTCTCTTTTGCTTCGGAATGATATCAAACAATTTATTTTATTTATCGGGCATTTAGCTTTTTGTAATTCAACATACTACTAAAATTCAGGTAGAATCAAAACGCGAATTGTATAGTGTGCTGTGTCTACGTGAGTTTTCTCCAAAAGTCTCACTTTTGTCACGACTGTTTGACAAATCTATCAATTTTAAAGTGATTCTAAAACAGTGTAAAGTGTAGGTTTGCGCAGAGAGTGCTGCAAAGTGTTCTAGAAATTTGTATATTAACCCGTGACCTGATTTAGAAAAAAAAATATTATACAAATGCTTTTTTAATACTACCACGAAATGTTTCACTTGAGTGATAAAATTCGTCGAATTTTTGGACGACAAACGGATACCTATGACTTTGAAGAGGACGAACTAGAGGAACAAAATATTGGAGGATCTGATACAACTCTGGAAGCTTCTGCCGAGGTTTGTGTGATTCTTGTCATGAAAGTTGTTACTGAACGAACATAGGCCGAACGAACCCTTTTCTTACGTCGTGTTTTTTAATTATAACTTTAGTGTAAAATTGATTTCCATGTTTTATGAAAAAGAAATCATACGATTAGTCATTCCTTGGTCTTTGATAAGATTAATTGACTGTAGATTGTAGATAATCTCTGAATGTTCTATGAATTTACTGATAAGCACCTTACCGTTTTTATCGATGCTGATGTTTTTGTATTTTATAGGCGCCATGACCACGCCTACAGTTTTTTTCGTTGTTGATTCTTCTATAGCAAAAAATGCTATCGGATGCAAAAAGATGAATGATAGTTGTTTGTTTGTATGTTTGTGCATCTACATACAGTTGTGGACGGCATTTGGCCCGTTTGTGTGTTTTGCTAATATGTACCTTATAACTATGTACACTGTAAAAACAAGGTTGAATTTTACATCGAAAACTCGTTGAATTTTACATCTTTTTTTCTCGACAAATTACAATAAATGTTTATTTTTAAACAAAATTTCTAGTAAACCCACAAAATAGTGTAATACTACACAGATTTTTAAATATTACTCTAGTTTGGTGTAATTTTACACCACATTCGGTGTAAAGATGTATCATTACTTTATTTTTGTGTAACTTTACATTTTCAGTGTATATTTACCAATTGGAAGTTGTAATTTGTTACAATACTTTTGTGCATTATTGCATTTTCCTGTATCTCACAATCACAAGTGGCTTGTTCTGTCTGCTCTGTCCGAAATGCATTCGTGTTAGCATCATATTATTTTTGGTGGTGTAGCGCTTTTTTGCTCTTGAATCGAAGGAGTTGTGGCAGCTCTTGGCCGTTGGAATAACGGGTAGCTCCAAGTCGATTTACATCGAAGAACCGGCTGCCGTAAATATCATCAATTAATTACATTAACCCGGATGTAAATTTATATTTTTTCCAGTGTAAATTTGCTTATTACCGTTTGTAGATTTACACCAATTCTGTAGTAAATATTTCCACCGTAAAGCGAAAAATTACTCTCGTTTATACAGGGTGTCCCATTCATGGTGGAGAATATTTTAATGGGAGGTAGCCTGACTCATTTGGGGAAAATTAATGTACAACGGGACCCCTCTATTTTTAACCGTTACTATGTAATAGCATTTTTTATCAAAATGCCCGACTTCCTGAACAAAATCAAAATTTGCCACACCATCAAACATTTCATCCGAGATATGACTTCACTTTCTGAAACTACATAAAATTTCCAATAAAACGACACCTCGCCCGTTACGAAGTTGCTCGTATCTTCCGAGATACACCCATTCAAATTTTAAAGAAATTTTAAAATTGGTTTCTCATCAAAATCAAATAATAAAATTGTATACAATTTTAAAATTACTTTAAAGTTTGAACGAGTGTATCTCGGAAGATACGAGCAACTTCGTAACGGGCGAGGTGTCGTTTTATTGGAAATTTTATGTATGTAGTTTCAGAAAGTGAAGTCATATCTCGGATGAAATGTTTGATGGTGTGGCAAATTTTGATTTTGTTCGGGAAGTCGGGCATTTTGATAAAAAATGCTATTACATAGTAACGGTTAAAAATAGATGGGTCCCTTGTACATTAATTTTCCCCAAATGAGCCAGGCTACCTCCCATTAAAATATTCTCCACCATGAATGGGACACCATGTATAGTGGTGTAAATTTACTACTATAATAAAAAATACCGGCGTACAGAGGGCTGCGCCCGCAATACGAGGGTTTTTTAGATTTTGGATACACACATTGTGAATAATTTTGCACATATATTTTATAGGTAATAAATAAGCATTATGCACAATATTAATGAAATGCTTCTCGTAAATCTATTTTTGGATTGGTCTAATTAAAAAGTGTTACAGAATGAAAGGCGTTAGCCTTTCATTCTGGGACGCGTTTATTTATGTATGTATCATGGCTACACATATTAACTGGATATATTAGCTGTAACTCCGTTACCATTACTCCAAACTGGAAAAAAGCGACTGATATGAAATGTACCCATCGAGTTCTTTGATGTGAGTACCCATACGTCCATGTCCAATAAAAACTAAAAAAGTCGGATTTTTAAAATCTCCGAGACACCCTGTTAGCTTTATTCTAGCAACGTCTAAGTATTTCGTGCTAAGGACTGTTACAATTCTACACATTCCTACCAAATTTCATAACGATCAGTAAGTGAACAAATTTTTAAATCTCCGGGACACCCTGTTATCTTTGCCCTACTAACTTCTAAGTATTTCGTGCCAAAGACTGTTACTATTCTACACATTCCTACTAAAATACATGACGATCGGTTAAGCCGTTCGCGAGGTATTTAGTGAACAAATTTGTAAATGTCCGGGACACCCTGTTATCTTTGCCATAGCAATTTTTAGGTATTTCATGCCAAAGACTGTTACCATTCTACACATTCCTACCAAATTTCATGACGATCCGTTAAGCCGTTCGCGAGTTATTTAGTGAACAAATTTTAAAATGTCCGGGACACCCTGTTATTTTTGTCCTACCAACTTTTAACTATTTCGTGCCAAAGACTGTTACCATTCTACACATTCCTACCAAATTTCATGACGATCGGTTAAGCCGTTCGCGAGTTATTTAGTGAACAGACGGACGGACAAAATCGATTTCATAAGGGTTTTTTTGAAAAATCTAAAAAACCCTAAAAAGTAGTTCTGGGTCATTGCAACATTGAAGCTAGATTGGCATGTTCTGCTATCCGTTCTCATAGGGAAAATTTTGATGTTTCCGATATTTTCCGCTGTGTCCGCTATATGGCGGGCGGTAAGATCGCTAGTATCGATAACAAGAACAAGAAAATTCCCTTGCGAGAGCTGATAGCGTAATGTTCCGCGAAAATTTCAAGGAACATTTTATTGTTGCACTGAAGGCTGCATTCCTGTTACCAGGGATGGCCTCAGCTTTTGCGAGGCCCATACCGAATGCTCGCATCCGTCCTGTTTTTGACAGGGCATGTCTCCTGTTAACCTGTCATCCTGCTATTACCTCGAATGTTTTGCTTTTATCCTGATTTAGGGCTCTCGTCCACTGCAAGCGTAAACTTGAGCGGCGCGGCGCCCCAGCGGCAAAGCTTTCACAAAATGTGCGAAAAAAAGCTTTTACTAGTAAAAGGTATAACCACACACAATATTCAGTCATTATAAATCTAAATTTCGTTGTCAAGTGTAAATCGCGTTTTACCATAAGCTGGTAGCCGTCTACAAACAAATTCTGGATTTGAACTAAATAAACGCATTCAAACCCGTTTACTCCATTGAATCGTGAGGTTTTAGTATATCCCTATAAACATAGCCCTGGATTTACTTGTAATTTCAATTTTTTTACAAATCGGGCAAAGAAGTGTTTTCGTCAATTTTGTTTAATTATAAATTATTACAGTGTAAAGGTTTGTGTTCGTAGAGGCGACTCATGGGATCATCGCTCAGCGATCGTAGTTTTGCATCCAATGTCGAGCCGTATTTAAATATTTTTTTAATGGTTCTACTTTCCTAGTATCGACTATGGACAAAAGCGCAGGATAGACCTCGGGCGGAATGAAAATGAAATTTTTGTCCGCTGCGATTTTCTCAATGAAAATGCATGCTTACTGTCGTGGAACATGTCGGAAATGATGGGGAATTCCATAAGCTACAATCCGAATATGGTTTCAAATTTTTTCTCGGCCATTTTATGTATTTTTTTCGATTCCCCGGTTATTTCACCGTGGAAAATATCTAATGACCGGGGAATCGAAAAATAATACATAAAATGGCTGAGAAAAATTTTGGAACCATATTCGGATTGTAGCTTATGGAACTCCCCATCATTTCCGACATGTTTCACGACAGTAAGCATGCATTTTCATTGAGAAAATCGCAGCGGACAAAAATTTCATTTTCATTCCGCCCGAGGTCTATTCAGGCCTTAAAGGAACATGTCTGTATAGAAAATATACCCATATAGTGCTCAAACCGGTGGTTTGACTTCGATCGCTGAGCGATGATCCCATGAGTCGTCTCTACGAACACAAACCTTAAGGGGCCGCCATTTGGATCTCGAACACAAGATATTTTAGAAACGTTACGCCACTGCTAGGGAGAATATACTTTGATATTATCTACTCAATTTTATAGAAAACTTACAATAAATTTGAGTGTAAAATGCAACGTCTATACAAATAATATCGATAAATCAAGAAGACACAGTTACAACGTGAGAAAACTATTCTGAAATCAAATTGCAAACTAACTCTTAAAACAAGCAATTTCTTCAAATAATAGATTCTCCGTATACGTACGTAGTATTCTGTTAAAGTTCACAGAGCATGTTCATATGTTATGTCTACATAATAATCATTAAATCAAACGCCCGAAAGGCACTTTTAACAAAACATCTTCTTCTATTTTATACGCTCACCGTACACAGCTACAGGTGGAAAACAGTAAATTGGCTATAACTTTCACTGAATCGTGATGTTTCTCAAATGTGCTTTGCTTCATTAGACACAATTTTCCCATCACTAAAAACTCTGTACTCATACATATTGTACGTAAGCATCCGAACAGATGATTTGACTCAAACTTGACTCTTATGTGAGTACACATATGTACATGTATCTCTAATTGACTGACACACAGGAGGCTTAATATCTGGGACGACCGGTTGCATCTTTTCTTTTCGACAGAGGCGCTAATGAATCGCCTTGATTGGATCCGAATGGTGATTTTATTTATTTTTATTTTATTTTTTCCCCATTTTTCAATTATATTCCATTAAGTTTCTTCATCGCATTAAATTAGCATTGTGCATGTAGATATATGTACCTGCACTCATATAGTTGGGAGGATTTATAAAAAAAAATCCCACGATGTATCTTTGTCATCAATCAATACAAAAGTGTTTTTTTCTATGTCAGAATAGTCTACTGATCAATAAAATTGATATTGACGACCTCTTTTGTCGCCTATGCCTCAAGAACAACAACAACACAAAATTAGCACTGTTGCATATCCTATTGAGCCAGTAACCCCGCAGAAAAATGACAAAAATTTATTCAAAAGCATTCACAATCGAATCCGCTACTTCTTCGTCTTCTAACTGAATTTTAAAAAAAGTCATTTTTATTTTCGCTATTCATAAAATGCCTGCAGCATTAAAAATGCGAATAAACAGGCAAATAAAATCGAAATTTTTAAAACTGAACTGTGTGTAAACATAGTTAAGATGAGTATGTATAGTAAAACAAAATCCGACTAATTGAAGATGAAGTAGATCTACAATTAAATCAGATTAGAGGCTTTTAAAATATGTATATCGAACAACAAACTGAAAATTTTATCTAATCCAGCAGATGAACTTGTTTGTAGATTTTTGACATGTATACATACGTTAATCTAAGTACATATGTGGATAGTGATGCTACTTAAACAAAGTATCTATTGAATCTTTTGAAGAGATTTTGACCAACGGCGGCAGCCAAGCCAGCCAGGTGTGGAACTAGCTCGAGACAGGTAAAAGCCTCCCATTCACTTAAATCGATGTACCTGAAGCAACTTGAGTGAGACTATGTTGAATGGGTAAATATTTATTGCAAATTTATTATTTTTTCTTTCATTTTGTTTGCAAATCTTTCTTTGATTATGAGTATTATTAAACGTTCACTATCTAAATACCGATGGATTGGATGCATTGTATGGTTTCATGTGATAGGACGAAGGTTAAATACTATCAGTGCTTAACCCATACGCCCATACTGAAGCGAGTCCAAAAAGGAGGCACAGACTGTATGATATGCTCGAAGATAAACATAAATGCATCTTGTCGACACTAACAGTCTTCATCTTTCTTTCTTTTTTTTTTTGCAAATTGGGAACATTACGCTATCAGCTCTCGTAAGAAGAATTTTCTTGTTCTTCTTATCGACACTAGCGACAATTATCTTACCGTCGGCCATATAGCGGACACATAGCGGAAAATATCGGAAACACAAAAGTTCCCCCTATGAGAACTGATAGCAGAACAAGCGCAAATTGTATTGAAACCAATCACTAAGTCGGAATTAGATGAATTTAAAACTAGGGATGAGCATCGAACATCGATGTTTCGAAAATATCGATGTTTTTGTCACTTAAATTCAGCGTCCCCTCTAAGAGGGGGCAAGCCGGGCGATCGACCAGGGCGCCACATATTAGGTGCTGCATTTAGAATGGATAAAAGGCTAAGTAAGATCTGCGTAAATTTTAAGTCTGTGATGCTAGCACCCGCCCTACTTTCAGAAACAAAGCGCGACAATTCGCTGATATGTGCTAATTCAGTTATTCTTTAAAAAAAAAGACACTTAATTGAGAATTACTCGTATGTACTAATTTCATCCTCCAATTGAAAATTTAGTTCCTCTTTCTTTTCACCAGAATAAAGGACATTGCATGATCTCCAATTTTTGCCAAGGGGAGGGCTACCTGATTTTCGAATAGAGGACGAAATTATAGCACGTACAATTTTATTGTTTCATTTAAATGCGATTTGTTTTCCGGAAGATCCGATAACTCCCGAGGAAATTCGTATGAAATAAGCAATAGGGAGTCGCATAAATGC
Source organism: Microchrysa polita (assembly GCA_949715475.1). Taxonomy (NCBI): domain Eukaryota; kingdom Metazoa; phylum Arthropoda; class Insecta; order Diptera; family Stratiomyidae; genus Microchrysa; species Microchrysa polita. Next base: position 12,753,425 of record OX454418.1, on the reverse strand, counting down.
TGACCACATAAAGGCGGTTAAAACACACTCTTCTGATAGAAATGTGTGGAAACAAAGGCATTCATTTCATCATTAATTTTTTGGAGTCCTTTTCCTTTATTTTCATAGATCTTTCGCAGCATAATTTCACTTAAATTTGCCAAACCTTCGCGTGGATGGATTTCTTCAGTTGATTGCATTGATTCATCTAGCATTCTTTTCAGCAAGGTGAGGAATCAAACCACACATAACACATTGTCAGAGCTCCTAATTTGTGTTCGGGAATGCTAATATCGGAATTTGGCTACGTCTCTTCGATTTAACTAGGTCTAATAATATGTATGTTCACAGTGAACGAAATCATGTAATTTGGGGCTATTTTCATGTTTTCGTATGAAAACAGCCCGAAAACATTTCAATTCCCATACAAATTGACACATTGAAAATACGCTATTTTGCGTGTTTTCTATGAAACCTTGATTTTTTTTTCAAATGAAAACGTGTGAGCACCCAGGTCTCAAACCTAAATTCCCCTATTCAGCACATTTCGGCTCACTCCAATATTTTAACTGACACCCGAAAAAATTATTCAGTTTCGTGTGTTTGCCACTGTTCTTAATTTCTCCATGATAAGAGAATGGAAGGTCAGTTTGAAGTGACGAAATATGTTGTAAATTACTATCGATGACTGCACCAGTTGTACATTTTTAAACTTAGAACGATTTATAGGCAAAATGTTATTGTCGGTTGTCATATGAAATTACAAACAGTGCACTGTGAACACTTTTCGGTGATTTCTGAAAACGTACGGCGAAATCAATCCGTTTTCGTCCACTCTGATTAGAATATAACCTTATTGCATTTACGAAAACTAGGGGGCTTCGCCCCCTGCTCGCTACGCTCGTCAACCCCCCCCCCCCCCCCCGCCCTTGCCCTGCCACAGCCAACGTCTGCTCCCGGGTAGGAGCTGACGTGCTCGCGCTGACTGACTGCTTTTCGTTCTTGCATGCTATACTTATCGACATTCGGGATTCATCGTAGCCAATCAGAACATTCATCAGATTTTTCCATTTCCGAAGTTAGCATTTTTATATATAGAAGGATAAGCCATGCACGAAATCCGGCTAATTGAAGTTTTTTTGGCTGTGTAGTTTCCAAGGAATTTATGGAAGGCAAATGCAGGAATTTGGTAATGAATGCGAGCACCATTTTTTGAAACAATATTTTTGAGAGCAGAGTTTTCTAAAAATGTGTTGACTGTTTCAGTGGAAAACAAAATTTCCATTTATTTTCGATTACATTAAGCTTTACAAGATTTAACTTTGAAATTCCAAACAGACTCTATAAGGCCTTGCTGAACTGTGGTGAATTGCGCTTCATAGTATAAACGATAGCTAGACGTTGGTTTGAACCCCATTGTGACCATGAATTTGTGTGTTGTCTCTATAAAAATGCTCCTACGTCAGCTGGTTTCACTATGTAAATCGTTTCGGAGCAACGACCATGATCTGCCACAAGCACTCGACAAGAGGAAACAATCCTTGGAATCGATTCTACAACAACGTCCATCCATACTATCTTTACTATCAATTTGCCTGGTACAACACCGAAGGGGCAGCAATTTGTCCTCTTGCCCGGGGCGGCGTAAGTGCTAGAGCGGGCGCTGCTTAAATTATTGAATCTCCATTTCAATCTATCTATCAATCATTCGTTTTTCGTTTCCTAAAAATTAGTATCGAGCCACTTCTTCTCTTCTCAGTACCGTATAGCCCCATGTTGAGCCATGGTGCGTTAACTCAGCCGTTTATAGGCAATTTCGATTCAACGTTACATTGCATATCATTTCGGAGTGTATGTAATTTTGCAAGCACTATACATATATGAATCGGCCAGGGCCTTTCGACCTATATCTCTTCCCTTCCGGGATAAAGTATATACCAAGTTATAATACCTACTAATGTTTGAGAGGAAAATTTTCAGCATGAATCGTTGAAAAAAGACAAAACAAATATTGAAACTTAAAGTTAAATAAAAAAACAGCTTGCGTACAAGTCCGCACCTCAGTGGGACATTTTCATGTTTTCAACAAATGCTAATGTACAGTCATATACAAATAATACATATATGTCCAAAGCTCACTCAAAATCGGGTACACATTTTTTTGGCTATGTAGTCCGATCGGCACCCAATGTCACAAATACGACAATACAGATACACGTATACAGGCTATTAAAGCTATTTGCTCTTTTGCTACACAGTTCAAGTTGAAGAGAGTTTAGATACTCTGCCAGAGCAGGTTTTCGTGCATTTGTCGACTTCATGAGTGTATCTTCTTCCACTGTCCCATGCCATGGGTCGGGGTGGCTTACGCAAAAGTATCTGCGCCTGCGAAAACTGCGTATTGAAAAAAGATGAAAGATGATTTGATCACAATGCATTTCTTGAGGTTGCGGAACAGGTAGCCATGCGTTCATTGACCTCATTAGTGCATTTCGTAAGTTGCATGCCGCGCTGTTAATGCAATGTGGTGGTAGCATGCGGTAGAGTGAGTGGATTTAGTACTTCCATACACATTTGAAAAGAGTTATATTTCTATACAGAACATCAACTGAAAATTTGTATGCAGGTTGTTCTGTCTGGTTCTGTACTCGATTCAATTAGAGGGATATGAGAACGAGAATGAGTTGAGTATTGATCAAATAAAAATACGATATTTGATCGGCAAAAATCGTATATCGCTGGATTTTTGCAGGATGGTTGGTGATGCTGATGGCGTCCTAATTATGGGAAAAAAAAACTCCCCAACGATTGGAGGGCTCCAACCTTGGAAAAAGGGGATAGGGGAGTATTTTTTTTACTTTTTAGCAAACATTTCAAAACCGACAAAATACATATACAGAAAAATGGTCTGAGAACGAAAAAAAACACATAAAATTACCCTTGCAATTGTATATAATACATTAGGATTTTAGTGAAAAATTTGTCGCTAGACTAAAAAATAAATTAGAATATTTTCATTTTAGACTCTTTTAAAAACCTCCAACCTCTGAAAACGCAAGTACGCCTCCCTCCTTTTCAAGGCTGCAAACCTATAATCTGTTGGGACTCCCCATAATCAGGAGGCCATCCCCAAAAATCCATCAATGTAAGATTTTTGTCGTTCGACGTCCATATTTTTTTTTCTTCGGCTATAATAAGATCATATTGATTAAATTGTTTGAAACAAATCAGAATGCCCACTTTAGTATGAAAGTTTGTTAACGAAATTTGTATCAGAAGTCTGAAAACGCAAAAGTCTCTATTGGAGAGTAATGAATATATGAGTTTCAATTTTGGATTGATTTTGATATAATTTGAATAAATTTTACCAAATTGCAGATCTTTAGGGGCAGTTTCAATTGAATTGAAATAGAGCTAAAATTAACCACAGTTTTCTGTACTTAAGGCATTAAAACTGTTAGAAATACGGAAGATAGAATAAAATGATGTAAGAAAGAAATGATCTTTGGACTATGCGCCAATTTTGTAAAGAATCGTACGAACACCTCACCTTGGCAGAAGTTGCAGAAAATTGAGATGGTAAAATATTTTGTTTTTGGGTCAAATCACAAAAATTTGAATTTGAAGTTCTGTAAAAACCAAACCTCTTATCCGATTTTAGTGCGGTTAATTTTATTTTTTGGATAAATTTGTTGGCTTTAATAATCATTTTGTTTTGCTATTCTAGCTAGTATAGCTTTTGAGATAATGACGTTTTAGTCGTCAAAGAAAATTTTTTTTTTAAATCTTCAAATGCCTGTGGCAGCTAGAGGGTTAAGCTAAGGGGGTATGTTCAGTACAACTTTTTTACTAAAAATCAATGAGGAATCACAATCCGGTGCGTTTATGCGGCAGACACCCTGTATATTTTCCTAACTTACGACTAATGAAAAAAAACTATCGGAAAATTGGTTTTGATACCGAAATTTATACTTTTAGGCCCGTATTTATAAACATAGCTTAACTCAAGGCGACCTTTAGTCAAGTATACCGAAATTCAAAAAAATAGATGTCATTTCCAGTAGTTTATATTACAAGTCAATTAAGTCATTTAAGGCGAAACTCAAGGAGACCTTAAGCTGTTAACACAATTGTAATATAATAATAACTCAAGGTAGGTAACTAGCTATACATTGACTTCAAGTGAGGTGGACTATTGCAAGATTTCAAGGTTTCCTTGACATCGCCTTAAGTCAAGGATGCATTGACTCGAGAAATTAAATTATTTCAATGAAAAACTACTGGAAATGGCATTTATATTTGAAGGTAAGGTATGTTTAAAAATACGGGCGTTAGTTTTGGCTAATTTTTGCTATGATTGTTGCCACGGCCGGTCAATAAACAATACTATGTATACTATAAATTAAAAAATCTACAGCTGTCTAGACGGGAATGCATATGTAAATGCAAATTTAGAGAAAGTATTGAATAAATTGGTCGCAACATGCAGGAAGAGCTTCTTACAAAAATCATATGTGCAAAATTTGAACTTCCTTTATTCTGTCAGAAGTTATGGAGTGAGTAAAATGCACGAACGGAATAACAAAGAAGGTATTTTTTCAGAAACTCCATGTCTATGACCCTAAAACTCATACCTACATTTATATTAATTATTATCGTCTCCATTAGAGACTTTTCTTTTTGACACCAAAGCCTTCATAGCCTGCTAAATATCTCCCTTTTCTGATTATATAAAAAATATTGATAATACATATGTATGTGCTTATTAATAATTAATGCATATTTCACTCAAATAAGGTAAATTTAAGAATAGACTTCTCCCCACGCAGTGTATAAAAAGAGGAGAAGGCAGACCATTTTTCTGTATCTCTTACCTTTTTTGAAATAATTGCAAAAAAAACGAAAAGAGTCCCCCTTTCCCCCCTTTTTTTTAAGGTTGCGGATCACTAATCGGTTGGGACTTTTATTGCCATAATCTGGGGACCATCTCCAACCATAATTAAAAAAAGGATTTTTGCCGACCAAATATGCCATTTTTCTTAGACTTGTCGCATCGCTTGGGTTGCTTGGAATTGACTCTCAAATATCATATTTAAATATCTGCTCAGATAATCTAAACCTCAAAATATAGATACACACGCCACAGACGAATTATAAATTTCGTAGGCGCATACACAACGTGTTTTCGTTCTCTCTACCCAACTTGGTCCACTTATCTTGCGCGCGCCGCGGTGCCATACATCGCACACCACACAAGAAGCGGGCGGGACGTGGCAGTGAATGAATTTCATAATCATTTCTGTGTTCATAACATAACATATTGTCCGCAACGGCAACTTCCTCTCTTCCTCGGACCCACTTGTCATGCGTCACGGAGTACAGAGATATCAATCTCCATCACACACCACGGAAGTCGCAGGCAATGGCAAGCGATGAGTGATTCTTAAAAGATACTATAAAAAGAGTCTCTTGACTCTCTTGAACTGGAAAACGTTCTCTCAAATTGACACGCACACAGGCTCATGCGATTCGCTTGAAAGCTCTAGGAAATTTCAGATACATTTTCATAGGAACAACATTTTGTACCAATTTGGACATATATGTCTTATTTGTATATGGTACAGTACTGATGCAACCTCGAAATGATTTATACATTATTTCGTGACGATTTGCTTTTCGAATTTGACTCTTTTTGGGTCGTTCCACAAAAGTTCAACGAAAGTTGAACGCGAGTTGAACCTAAGTTGAAAGTTACACTTTTTGGGTCGTTCATCAAAAGTTGAACGAAAGTTGAACGTGAGTTGAACCTAAGTTGAAAGTTACACTTTTTGGGTCGTTCAACAAAAGTTGAACGTGAGTTGAATCTAAGTTGAAAGTAAAACTTTTTGGATCGTTCATCAAAAGTTGAACGAGAGTTGAACATGAGTTGAACCTAAGTTAAAAGTTACACTTTTTGGGTCTTTCAACAAAAGTTGAACGAAAGTTGAACGTGAGTTGAATCTAAGTTGAAAGTTGAATTCGAGTTGAATTCGAGTTGAATTCAAGTTGAACCCAAGTTGAAACCAAGTTGCACCCAAGTTGAACTCAAGTTGAACGTAAATTGAACCCAAACCCAACCTCTGTTGTACCTTGAATGGCACCCAACAGTCACAGGGTACCACCTAGCCCAACATCCGTTGAACCTTGAATGGCACCCTAAACTCACAGGGTACCTGTAATGCCAAAAACGTAACGCTTTTTCGTTATGATTTTCGTGACGCTTTTCGAATTCAAGTTAAAGTTACACTTTTTGGGTCGTTCAACAAAAGTTGAACGAAAGTTGAACGTGAGTTGAACCTAAGTTGAAAGTTGAATTCAAGTTGAATTCGAGTTGAACCCAAGTTGAACCCAAGTTGAACTCAAGTTGAACGTAAATTGAACCCAAGCCCAACCTCTGTTGAACCTTGAATGGCACCCAACACTCACAGGGTACCACCTAGCCCAACTTCCGTTGAACCTTGAATGGCACATTGTAATGTAATGCCAAAAACGTAACGCTTTTTCGTTATGATTTTCGTGACGGTTTTCGAATTTATGTGCCAGAGTCAAGACATAAAAATGTCAAAAAATAGTATTGCTGGACTGTCCAGCGCAATTAAAGGACGAGTATGCATTACTAACAAGTTAGACAAAACTAGCACTAAATATATTTAAATACGCTCACCTATCAGTTGACTTTTTTCAACAATAATACTCGTAACCTCTATTTGAAATAGCAAATCCGCAGTATCAATACCTGCATCATCACTGCATGTTAAAACGTTTTGACTGCACTGTCATGATGCTATTGTCTGCTATTGTTTTACAGCATTTTATTAATGTCACACAGACTCGTATTATATGTAGAATAGGTATACTAAACTCACATTGAATGTCGCGATGGTCAACATCGATTTCGATTTAATATTCATTGTTTTGCATCCCAATTTATTCACCGCCAAACGGAATTCACACTCTCCATTCTATGCTATAAAAGTTTGATTTCGGACGACTCTTGACATTGTGCACGTTTATGTGTTGTATGTGCTAACGTACTAGTACTCAAGCTCGCATAGATATCTTAAAATCTTTATGTAGCACAAAAGAATGGTCAAGTCACAACATAGTTGACTCTCTCGGTTGGGGGGCTATTTTCATACAGTGTCGAAACTCGAAATGCCGAACTCGAAACGACTATCAGGAAGTTCAATTTGCATTGGAAAGTCAACGTGATTAGAATAGATACGTATGCAATCTACATGACAATCGCTTCGAATAAAACGGTGTAATGTCTCTGCATTTTGGTGTATGTACTCGTATGTAGATGTACACTTTCATTCGGTCAATGAACGACCAGGCCAGGTTAGGGGCTATTTTACGTTAAAATTTTATAGACGCCATCTATGTATTTATATCTTTTGCTTGATTTTCAACTTTAGCTAAATGTAATTTTATTAGTATGGATGTGCGCTGGTGGTTTAAAGAATTTGCAGACTAATGCACCTAAAGACTTCCCGGGGTGGACACAAAATGTAAAATCCGAGTATAGTGCGTGAATGAAATATACATTGCACTGAATTTTTGAATGATTGCCAAACGCTGAATTTATTTGAGGTATCTATGCGGCAATCGAGGCCCATTTAGTGTAGGTTACCAAATTGCATTGCATATTGAATATCAACTCAAGACGTGTGTGAGAAGTGAAAATATAAAAAAAAAAATGCCAGGCCAGAAGATATGTAACATCGCGAATAAGGTGGACTTTCATTTTGCAAAGTAAAGTACGCCATTCAAATCTGTATCTACTCGTATACAGGGTGTCCGGAAACTGCCGCATAAACGCACCAGATTGTGATTCCTCATGTGATTTCCAGCAAAAAAATTGTACTGAACATACCCCCTTAGCTTAACTCTTTAGCTGCCACAGGCATTTGAAGATTTTTGATAAAACCATTTTCTTGTACGACTAAAACTTCAATGTCTCAAAAGCTAGACTAGCTAGAATAGCAAAATAAGATGATAACAGCCAACAAATTTACAAAAAAAAATAAAATTAACGGCACTAAAATCGGATAAGAGGATAAGAGTTTTCACAGAAATTCAAAGTCAAATTTTTGTGATTTGACCCAAAAACAATATGTTTTTCCATCTGAATTTTCTTCAACTTATGCAAAAGTGAGGTGCTCGTAAGATTCTTTTAAAAATTGGCGCATAGTCTAACGATCATTTCGTTATTTCAGTATCTGCGGCGCCAAATTTTGATGATGCCATTTCATTAATATTGACCTGAAACGACCGAATCTGCAATCCTTTTTAGCGAAATCGTAACGGTTCTTCCGATATTCAATGTCAAAGTTTGATTTTTCTATATGAAGCCAGTTAAGTAATTTGATACGAAAATATTTCCGCTTTACACATTGGGGAAAGTGTTCGATGCCATCAAATTGACGTTTCAATTTTAATCAGTCGCTCATGAATAGTAAGTTTTACCAATTTGGCAAAGATGTTAATAATATGAAAAGTCGAAATATATTTGCGAGCAAGAATTGTAAAATTTGCTAGACAGGGAGGCAAATGAAATGTAAAATGTTATTTTCGGTGCAATGCTGTAGTAAAAATGCCCCCAATTTCCCAATTAAAACTGAACAACCCCATATAAATGTCAAACTTTGACATTGAATATTTGGAGAACCGTTACGATTTCGCAAAAAAAGGATTGCAGATTCGGTCGTTTCAGGCCAATATTAATGAAATGACATCATAAAAATTTGGCGACGCAGATACTGAAATCGTGCCGTTATTTCTAACAGTTTTAATGCCTTAAGAGCACAAAACGAGGGTTTAGGTCGATTTTAATTCAATTCAAACTGCTCCTAAAGATATGCAATTTTGGTAAAATTTATTTAAATTTTATGAAAATCGATTGGAAAAAATTGAGATGGAAAAACATATTGTTTTGGGGTCAAATCACAAAAATTTGACTTTGAATTTCTGTAAAAACCAAACCTCTTATCCAATTTTAGTGCCGTTAGTTTTATTTTTTAGGTAAATTTGTTGGCTATTATAATCATCTTATTTTGCTATTCTAGCTAGTCTAGCTTTTGAGATATTGTAGTTTTAGTCGTAAAAGAAAATTATTTTTTCAATAATCTTCAAATGACTGTGGCAGCTAAAGAGTTAAGCTAAGGGGGTATGTTCAGTACAACTTTTTTGCTGGAAATCACATGAGGAATCACAATCCGGTGCGTTTATGCGGCAGTTTCCGGACACCCTGTATAAATGGTATTGGAAAGTCGACGTAATTCTCGCATAAAGTAAAAATAGGGTCAAAATTCAGCAAAATGATGGTATAAATGTTCTGCAGATTTTCAGCGGTTAATCAACTTCGGTCGGGCTTTTGTTCACGCCTTAATTCGTACCTTTCTCGCATAAACCCGGACATCCAAAACATCTGTCCAAACTGCAATGGTACTCCTCATGATGTGGGTCACTTGTTTCAATGCCCCGCTGGGCCCACTGATCTTACCCCTATATCGCTGTGGGAAAACCCTATCGCAGCAGCTATGTTTTTGTCCTTAGACCTCACGGACACAAACATTGACGAACCATAAATCGTACCCACATAGATGCACAGAGGTTTCACACCTTTCTGCACCGCTACAAGAAGAAGAAGCGGTTATTTAATATTTATACAGCGTTAGTCAGTTTTTGTCCACTTAAGGGGGTATCCGCTCGATAGGGGGACTGTTTTTTTTTTGTATTTTAACCATACCATTCAACGATTTTAAAATTTTGTTTCACAAAATGTAAAAAAAAATCAAAAATCATTATTATAAAACAACCTTGAAAAAATATGAAATTGACGAAGTTTTTGTTGATGTAGTAACCTGTATATTTGTTGGATTGAGCTCATGAATGCAAAGCTTACCACCAAAATTTCGTTGCAAAACAGTATCAAAATCGTGAAAAATCAAAATGTTAAAAATCAATGTTATTCTGATATTCCGGGAGAGGACCTATAAATTCGACAGGAAAATTTTCCAAAAATCCGCAAAAACGGTCAAGAAATAGAAACAAAAATAACCCAAAAAAAAACTCATTGTGAATTGTTGCTCATTGTGAATGTTCCTGTTACTTTGGGTAGAGACCAATCCTGTGGAAGAAATTTACTGGAATCTGTTAAAGAAATACACGCAGAAATAGGTGAAAAGAACCCATTGGGAAATTTAGCTCATTGTGAATTTTTTGCTTGTTTCAATAGCTATTATGCTATTCTGGCCAGAGCCTAATCCAACAAATTTAAAATCATGAAAATCTGTCCAGCCGTTCTCGAGTTATAAATGGTGTAACTAACACAACTTTATTTTATATATGCATGTATAATATAATATATATATGTATATATAGATATATAGATAGATATGTATATAGATTTCGTTAGTTTTTTGTCGTTTAGACCAAATGTAGTCCGTTCAAGAGAAGTCCGTGTCCGAACTAAGAAGTATTTTGTCCGTTTCCATGGAAATATGTTGTCCTCGTCTGCGTAAGAGGGGTTTCTTTCTATAGAAATGTCATCTAAAAAGCTGTGCTAATAATGTGTTCAGAGTGACCGAAAACATTGTAATTTGGGGCTATTTTCATGTTTTCATATGAAAACAGCCCCAAAACATGTGTCAATTATTCCCAAACTGACACATTAAAAATACCCTATTTTGCGTGTTTTCTATGAAACCTTGATTTTTTTTTTCAAATGAAAATATGCATGTAAAAACCGCAAGTCCCAAACCTAAATTCCCCTATTCTGCACATTTCGGGTCACTCCGATATTTTAACTGACACGTTCAGTTTCGTGTGTTTGCCACAGTGGCGTAGATAAGGGGTCGCACATTTTTTATTATTACTTTAGGTACGTAAAACAAAGAAAAAGTAAACTTCTTGTTGGAATTATTCAACGTATGTAGTGTTTCATAAAAACATGAAACCATTTTCAGAACTGCAATATCAAATTTAGCACTTCCTGCAATTTCAATTGTATAATAGTAGCGTACCGATAGAATAAAGAGACTACACACAGGGACAGGACTTTATACGTTCATCTACTTTTTCACATTGGAAATGGAGCTTCGCATAGGCAACTAATGAAGTAATCTAGAAGTGCTGCTCGAAAAACTATGTAAAAGTCTGCTGCGATTTTCTCAATGAAAACGGCATACTTGCTGCCGTGGAATATGTGGCAAATGCTGAAAAATTCCCTGAGCTACAATCCGAAAGCGGTTCCATAATTTTTCTCGGCCATTTTATGTATTATTATTCGATTCCCCAGTCATTTCATGTAGATGAAATTTTAGCAGTCGTAAAAAGTAGTGACGCTAATAATGTCCTCGAATTTTTGAATAAAATTCACTATTGTTGAACTCATCGCCGTTTCTCGACATACGAATTAAACGAACATAAAATGGAAAAGTTAACTTTTCGGTATACAGAAAACCATCGAGTACACCGAATTCCATTCCAAGCGACTCACACTGCCCACACTGACTCACAAAAAAGCGGGCATTCCATAGTATGGTTTGCGGATTGCCCCTCAGCAACACTGATTTCATGGATGAATTGAAGCACATTAAGTACATCGCTGTATTAATTGGATACAATGAAAAAATTATTGAGGACTTGGTTTCCCTACACTCAAAAAAAATATCTCGATTCCAAAAATCAAATTAATTTCAGAAAAATGTCAAGAAAAAAGAGTTGTTCTTACATACGTCCCTGAAGTGACAAACCATTAAAAAAATGTCTTCAAAAAACACCATCTTAAGATAGTCCATAATAGTAAGGGAAAGTTGCAAGACCAAATTGTCAATATTAAGGACAAAACTGAAACAATTGAGAAATCGGGAATATATGAAATTTCATGTAACGATTGTGAGTTTACCTACATTGGACAAACAAAAAGGACAATCCGAACACTTTTCAAAGAACATTTAAATGCGATCAACAAGAACATGGTTCAAAAGTTAGCAGTTGCTCTTCATGCCGCGGAAAACGACCATACTCAATTGAGCCTTGACAATGTAAAATTTAAAAAGCAGATGAACCAGCCAGCGAAGCTAGATGCATACGAAAGTATATACAGTGGACCCTCGGTTAGCGAAAATTTCGTATAACGAACGAAATTTTTTGGTAGGAAATGTTTCGCTTAGCGAACGGAATTCCGGATAACGAACAAAGGAAATGGTGAAAATTGACATTTTAGTGTAAAACTTTTGTAATTTTTAGACAAATCTCCATTTCACAAGAATTGAATGCTTTTATCAATAAATAAAAACAATAGCGTGTAGTGTCCTGATCGGAAAAGAACCATTGTATGTTGGATAATTAAAGGTTTCGCTTAACGTTTCTCATAACGAATATGATGCCGGAACGAGTTGTGTTCGTTAACCGAGGATCCACTCTACATGCATCTAAATAGGAGAGTACTAATCAATACCATCGATGCACCGATACGATCATCACTTTTCAATTGCATTAATCCATTTTTTTTTCAATTCAGTTTTATTATGTTTTATAAAAAAAATGTTGCATAGAGTACAGTAATTTTCTCCATATTCGTATTTGAATTATTGAAAAGGTAAATCTAAGATTTTAGTAAATTTAGTTTAAATGTACTCGTTGGGGATGACGGTTTTTAGTCGAAATGCATCCGAACATATAAAAAGTTTACTGTAAATAATTAAAATTTATAATGTGGTGTCGTCCGAAATGGCCGAATAATACACAAATATGATTATTTTAAAGTTCAAATATATTTTTCCATCCGTTCTCCGCGGCGGTTTTACAAGAATGATCTCGTCTTTTCTTACAATACTCTGACAGTTCTACAAAAATCTTCCTCTCTCGCCTCCCCAGCGCCACCTATCTTCTCAACCAATAATCAACCTAACGACTATTACAAATTTAAAAGTATAAAGTATTATGCTATAATAATAAACATTTTCAAAAGCAAAATTTTAAAAACAATCTATTTAATCTTGGATTTGGCGGTTTAAATAAATTTTGCCGTTTTTTACTACATTAAAACTTATTAACGTTTAACAGTCCAAATTTTAAGTTCTACTCACATTTTTTGGTATCCTTTTAACAATTGGCTAATAGCTAGGGCCTCGAAATTTATAGATAATATATATATACGGTGTCCTACAAGATTGAAAATTTTGGAAATATCTACTCACGAATTTCTGAGTTATTAGAAGATTTCGATTTAAAAACGCAAAAGGTGTACTTTATCCACATATACTGGGCATACTCAACGCGCTCTCGTCTTCAGAATTTCCCTTTTCTGGACATATAACTATATGATTTATTTTAATCCCTGTTTTGAGATGTTCCGGCCAGAAAAGTTTGGGAGACACTGATCTAACCCAATTAAAGCTCTGATGCTTCAATCACAGTTACGAAAATTTGAATACTGTGGATTCACTCACCGTAGTAAAAAGTCAAAATTATCAATGCAATATTTTCAGGAATACGTATTTCTTCGTATTGCAAAATTGTGATCTATTTTGCACCAAAACTTACTAAAAAACTGCTAATTTTAAGTGTTATAAATACAGAAATTGTTATTCTAAAATTTAACATTCGATAACCGTAAAAGTAATCATGCAAAATGATACCCCCCCCCCCTCACCGGAAAGCTATCTACGCCACTGGTTTGCCAATGTTCGTAATTTCTCCATGATAACAAATGGACGGTCAGTTTGAAGTGATGAAATATCTTGGAAATGTATATCGATGACTGCACCAGCACATTTTTATACTTAGAAAGATTTATAGGCAAAATAATATAGTCGATTGTCATGAAATTAGAAATAGTGATCTGTGAACACTTTTCGGTGATTTCTGAAAACGTACGGCGAAATTAATTCGTTTTCGTCCACTCTGAACATAATATTAAACTATCGTAAATTGTTTGCATACATAAAAAAAATTTAAAAATAAATTTTTAATTAAAAAAAAATTAATTTAAATTTTTCATCAAGTTCTGTATAGTGTAAGCTATAAAATATAATACAAATGTCAATGTACAGTAGAGCGTCGATTATCCGAACTAATGTTGACAGGGATGCTTCGGATAATCTAAAGTTTGGTTAATCGAGTTTCCATAGAAAAATTAGAGGAATGCTTATTTAAGGGAACAGCTGAAAATGTATGCGAAACCCCTAAAACTGAACGCAAAACGAGACATTCGAAGCTACTGAGTGAAGCTGATGAGATGTTGCTTTCTCCGTATGAAAGTATCTCACTGAAGCTAATTCGGTGCAAAATAAAAGAGATACATCAAATTCACTACTACTACATGCGCTTCGATGAATTAAATACGAATATACATCAGAAGAAAGTGCCAATGCATCCACCGTAACGGTAATTCGAATGTACATCACCTACTTACTTACTCACCGACTTCATACATTGAATCTCCGATTGATTACCTACATCAAAACACACAACTAAAAAAAAATATGTACACAAAAAACACCAACTTTACTAGAAAAAAATTATGTCAGACTTTTGCTGGCCCCATAAATTCACTGACCGCAACCATATCATCCATAATAAATTTCTGCTCACTAAACGCTTGGCCGCCTATCGCTTATTGGATTCATCTAACTAGCCACCACCTGACTATAGTATGTACATTATGACCATATGTACCTCCATGCATACCCGGCGTTCTGCATAATGCACTACAGGTATAGTTATGGTCAAAATTACGATGATTATGCACCTACAACAACAAGCCTTAAATACACACGGCATTCATCGAAACTTCAAACAAAACCTCTTTCTTTTCACACACAACATTATATCAATGGGTAAACGAAAATAAGCAAACATGGTAAAATGCTGCAATCCTATGGCTATGGTCATGTACATACTAAGTATACCATCCAACTGCTGCTGGACAGTAACTTGGTCATGTCTGCATGGTAAGATACAGAAAAAAAGGTGAAAAACGCTAACAAGCAGAAATGGAAAGTGAGTCAATTCAACTGTGTTGTATTGGCGAAGAAGCGTACGGTAATTGTCCGATAATAACCCCAAAAAAGATGCCGGCCGGAAGAGTAGCCCGTACGTATAAGTTATAAGTCAGCCACCTGGCTGTATATATGCGAACGCGGGGCTTCAAGCTGCGGGTGAAATGCCATAATTGGACATCTTATAGGCGCCTCAAGCATGAACTTGAGAATTGCGATAAAGTGGCATGGCGCTCCGATCCTCTTTCATGTCGTGGAAAGCCATTAAATGATTTGAAGTGTTTAAATTGCAACCGCTTATAGCCGAATAAGATTGTTTTTTGTTTGTTTAGCGAATATGTTTATAGTTAACCCGTGTCTGGTATATACGACCATTTTAGGAATTGTAGTATTTTTTTCTGAACAGCGATTTTTTTGTAGAAGGAAACAGTTTACACGTAGCTTCCTTTTAAAATGAAGGAAGCTATTTTTGGAAGACACTATATATCAATGTTCGAGTATTCGACATTTACAGACTAATAATTAGGTATAACTCCGCCACTTTCCATCTCTTGCTGAGCTACCTTCGTAGGGGTTGCTGTGGACAAATTAGCCGTCGCCACAATTTGCTTTATTACGTCTTGCTTCTTCCCTTCGAACATATATGTGAATAGTCCCGAAAAATCCAGTCGATGTATTTCATTGAATCCACCAAATCGGTACCTGACACTTCATCTCTGATCAACCTTTAAATTTGGGATAGCCAAAAAAATCGACATGTGCCGCTCTGAAAGCTGAGCTGACATTCTATAAGGCGATAGGCAACGGCAACTTTAATTTTTTGGTATCGTCTAATCTAAACTAAAGCTAAATCTAGAAAGTTAACCCTCGGATGGTTCAAGTAGATTTTGCTTCCTAAAACTTAAATTAGCGCTGCTTTTTTATCTGGAACTTATACTGTGAAGTCTTTGTTAAAATAAAAAAAAAATATATAAATAATATTTATATAAATTAAAAAATTCAATTCGGGCACCAGTTTTTAGTATATGAACGAAATAATTAGGTGTTATCAGATTTGCGCGGGTTATTTGAACTCATCACAAATAAATCAATAAAAAAAATGTACTTACCTGTGGGTGAAGTTTTATGAAAAGATTTGCGGAAATATTTTTTATGACAATTTTTTTTTGCGAATATTTTTATGGACTAACAATGCACTTACGCAATATGTCGTATAGTCTAATTAGTCGTATAGCCTAATTAAAAAGAAATTCTTGAAATTAATGAAAGCCGCGAAAATGAATTGGAATAACCCCCAAATTACAAAGACCCTAATTTGTACGTTTCATTAAACAAACAACCTACCAATTTGCAAAAATATGCTCTAATTACGCAGTTTACATCGCTTAAAGCCGCGTTTAGACGGCTTCAAACTTGTTTGCATCCAACTTTTCCCTCAAACTTATCCAAGTTTGAAGGCTGTTTACACGTACGATATTCTCTCAAATAAATCCTATCAAACTTGTTGGCCGTGTAAACAGTAGTTGAAAGAAAAGTAAAACGTTATCAGTTTTTGCAATACGTATTAGTACAGGAAAAATATATTTGCTTTTTCTTTTATTTTTTTCGTGAATATTTTAAACACTGAAGGAAACATGTCCGAATGAGTATACAGCGTGCCCCAAAAGTCAAGAATTGGATGATAGCGCACAGATATTGGTAATCAAAAGCTAGCTGAAAGATATTTGAACATTGATGAATCAAATAGTTCGATGTCTCGATTACAAAAATTATGACAATTGTTTTTTCAAAACCGAAACAATTAATTTTCGGGCTGGGCTGCAATTGATAAAGTATTTTGAGTTTTGCGTGCGTTGCAGCTTTGTACACACTCATCGTGTTATTCACACGAGCGGTGTGAGCTTGATAGTACACACGCCGCATCCTACCAGATAAAACAGGTTTTATTTCGTTGGATATTCATATTTTATTTGTCTTAGCGCATGTTCTACAAAACTGCAACTTTCGATTATGATTTTCATTTCGTTGAACAAATCATTTTGGAAATTATGGTTCATATACATAATGTACATACGCATATGTATACATACATCGCTTTTGTGCGAAAGCCATCAATCAATTAATCCGGAGAATATTCTGTACACATTTTCATTTTAATACATATATGTATATGTATATTTTAATTGGTTGGATGATTCCAGTTTGATTACCAGAACACTCTCTGTATCTCTTAAAATTTACAACAACAACAAAACGCTAGACGCATTAATTCTTTATTATTAGAAAGTATATTTATATTTCGATTGGACTATAATCAATGCATCTCAAACAAGTTGTCCAACTTCTGTTTACACGGTGGATTTGTTTGAATGCTCGTTCAACTTCAAACTTGTTGTCCAACATATGTTTACATGATGGGTTTGTAGTCCAACTTGTTTGAATGCTCAAAAGTTGGTCGACAAATCCATCGTGAAAACAGCGCTTAAGTCTTGCCCCAAGTTAAGTTTCTCGGCTCGATGGTAAACAAGGGTGCTACATGTGATGATGATATAAAATATCGCACTAAGGTTGGTTGGATGAAGTGGCGAGAAAACTTTGGACTTTTCTGCGATAAGAAAATGCTCCAGAAGCTAAAGAACAAGTTGTTCAAAACGGTTGTACGTTCCAGACTCATGTACGGATCTGAATGCTGGACCATGTATGAAGGTTACGCTTGACAAAAATGTATTGGTGTGTCCATGTTCAAAGGCGTCAGCAATACACAGTTTAAAAGTCTGGAAAATTTACGAAAATGCAAGAAAAGTGGTTTAGTAAAAAAGACATACGTAAACGGTTGAATGGATTTGAATCACTATTTTAAACAAATTTATTCCTAAAAGAACTTTCTTCTTCCTTGCCTCGTTCTTTATACCGCTCCATGGTTCCGCGTTGCTCGACCTGCGGTGTAGGCACATCGCCCGTTTTGGCGATAATTTCTCAGCATATTTCTACAGGCAGCTCTATCATGGATCGTGTCATCGCCG
This sequence comes from Microchrysa polita, assembly GCA_949715475.1. Lineage (NCBI taxonomy): Eukaryota > Metazoa > Arthropoda > Insecta > Diptera > Stratiomyidae > Microchrysa > Microchrysa polita. The sequence continues at coordinate 12,735,373 of OX454418.1, read as the reverse complement.
AGACCAATGCGTTGTTGTTGCTTTTTCATTTGACACATCCAGGTGTTCTTCGGTCTGCCTCTGGCCTTGGGTCCATCAAGTGGAACTTCCATTGATATCGCTCTCTTTGCGGGGTTCTCAGGCGGACGCCTTTGAACATGGCAATACCAATCCATTCGTCGGTCTTCGAGCTTTTCGGTGATTGGTTGGTCTATGGACAAGCTGCCTCGGATGTAGCTACTCTTGATGTGGTCCCTTTTGGTTACACCAACTGACATGCGTAACATTTTCATTTCAGTCGCTGTCATTTGTTTCGCGTAACCTTCATACATGGTCCAGCATTCTGATCCATACATGAGTGCGGGACGTACAACCGATTTGTACAACTTGCCCTTTAGCTTCAGTGGCATTTTCTTATTGCAGAAAACTCCAGAGTTTTCTCGCCACCTCATCCACCCAACCTTTGTGCGATGTTTGATGTCAGCATCGCATGTAGCTCCGCTGTTCACCATCGAGCCAAGGTACTTGAACTTGGTACAAGACTTAAGCTGCTCTCCTTTGACGTACATTTCTGGTATCGGTGCATTTGGGTCTGAGAATTGGCAGCATAAGAACTCAGTCTTTGTTATACTTACCCTCAGTCCATGCTCCTCCAGAATGTCACACCATTTTGTAAGCGCAGCTTGCAAGGCAACGATGTTTGGGCTACTGAGGACTATATCATCAGCAAAAAGAAGAGATATTTCTAGGCCGTCGGAGACACGTGTTAATAAGTAGCACATGATGATGTTGAAGAGCAACGGACTCAATACACTGCCCTGGTGTACTCCGACATTCACCGGAAATTCTTCTGATTCACCGGCTGTGCATCTAACCTTAGTCGTAGCTCCATCATACATGTCTCGTATCATCCTGACGTATGCCTCGGGGACATTAAGTGCTCTCAAGGCCAACCATATCAGATCACGAGGTACTCTATCGAATGCCTTCTCCAAATCGATGAACACAAAGTACAAGTCCTTTCGTCCTGCTTTATACTTTTCCATCGCAATACGAATGCACTGAATCGCATCGACTGTAGATCGACCTTCAACAATTGATCTAAGGCGATACGTAGCAATTCACCGGAGCTTGCACAGGACAACACAAAAAAAATAAAGTCGCCTATCACCTTACAGAATGCTAGCTCTGTTTTGTATTGACAAACTCCATTTTTTGTTTCAGTACCTCTGACAGTCTGCTAATTTGCTCAGTCAAGTATTTTTCGAAAAAAAACCTATAATCCAATTGATTTTCGTTTTCTTCACGGATACCTTCCCTTAATTTTTAATAGAACGCGCTTACCGTACATATCACAGACTGTGGTGATGTTGCCACGCCTGATTTGCCTTCTGTTCTATTATGTCAAAAATATTAAAGATAAAAATACCAATCAGATAATTATATTATATTTTTTTTTTTCAAATTATAAATTTTAACGTTTTCCGGCTATTGTCACGCCATCTATGAACGATTCACCATATAAGCTTTAACAACTTTCAAAAGCTCTTCATTTGCCGCCTACTAATGTTGTCTCTTTTCTTCTTGCAGCGCACTCAGCAAATCGTCCGAAATGCTTCAACACCTTCAAAAGCTACCGCTAGGAGGTAAGTGTAGAACTTTTAAAATAAATTTATTTCAGTCAATATGTGAACCATCGAACTTACGGAAATTTCGTGAAGCTTTTGAAAGATGTGACTAATTTTGTTCTAGTTGCATTCTAAAGAACGTATTTGTGTAGGGGATATAGCTCAGTGGTAGAGCATTCGACTGCAGATCGAGAGGTCCCCGGTTCAAACCCGGGTGTCCCCTGGACCAAAATGATTTTTTTTGTATATTTTTTTCTAATCAATTATTATCAAATTGGTAATTTCTTTTACGGGTTGTTTCGTCATTATCTAGTAATGATTTAATTTTAAATTAAATGCTTCTTGAGATTTTAATGGTAACGACAAGACTTTTAAATCAGTATTCGCAGAGACATCGTTTTTTTCCATATATGTATGTACCTACGTACTAATGAAATGCATAGTGCAGGGTTTTCGTTTGTTCTCTATTGTGATATATGTATTCTATAAAAAAACTTAATTTTAAATTCATATAAGTGAATATAAAATGAACCGTAATGATTAATGATAAATTCGCTGATGATACTATTGGTGTGGTGATATTTTGTAAGAGAAAATACTTATTTAGCTTTGTATCGAACGTGTGGAAATAAATTAAGGGCGGAATTCATAGTCCCCACTTAAGTAATAAGGATAATAAGGAAGGCATGTTCTGCTATCCGCTTTAATAGGGGGAACTTTTGTGTTTCCGATATTTTCCGCTAAATTCTTCTTGCGAAGCTGATAGCGTAATGTTCCATAAGGAATAAGTGAACCCTTAAGGGAGCTTCGTATTCATAGACATCACTTATTATTAGGGCGTTACCTCATTAAATAAACGATTCACTTATTTGCCATATCTATTGAAAGTGACAAATAAAATATAAAAAAATATCAAGCAGTTAAAAATTCAAAATTTAAAAAAAAAATCAAAGTGTTTGAATAAGGATATGTCAACAAATATATGAGTTCATATAAGGTTACTAGATATATGAACCTTAACGAATAAGGGAACCCTTTAGGAAACCCTTAAGCGTTTGCTTATTGAGTGACTATGAATAGCGTCAGTTCCTTAAGGGTTCCCTTAAGTATAAGTGAGGACTATGAATTCCGCCCTAAATATGTAATTTGAATAAACATAAAAAATAACGTTAGACGTTTGATACATATAACATGTCTCTAACATTTTTTTTTTTTCATTTTTTATTTATTTTCAGAATAAATGAAGCATCCATCGCACGAAAATCATCGCTCACATCGACACAACTCAACAGTGAAGTTGCTTTGATACGACAAAAACGAATACCATCTATCTCGTCCGTTTCACCGGAAAGTCCGCCGAGCAATATTCCTGCGGTCGGTTCGGCTCTTTCCAGTTCAACACCAAAACATCAAGCGCCATTTCGCCGATTTCTCACGCGTCAAAAGCACATTGAACCGGGATCGATTCGCGTCAAATCAAATAAAAATAAAGTAACCGCACCGAGAGAAGCACCGCCACCACCACCTCCGCCACAGGGAAATGTTAATAGCAGGGATACGCCTGTGACGTCAAAAAGTGAGTATTTGAGTATGGTAACAATTTTTACAGTTTCACCTAAATTTGATCGTTGTTGATTAAAAATAAACTAAAATTACTGGAAGAGAGATTCTGATAATCATTTGAGTCACTCTATAAACATAGAGCCACTCTAAAGGTACATTTTCCTCAGCACGACCCCACCGGCTCTAGCGACAGCGACTCGCTCATTCCATATAAAAACTCGTTTTTAGAATGAGAGGAAAATGAGTTTTTATGTGGAATGAGCGAGTCGTTGTCGCTAGAGCCGCTGGGGTCGTCCCTAGCAAAATGTACCTTAACTCTTACAACGTCAGAAAATATTTTAGGTTCGTTATACATTTCTTTAAAAAAAATGCTGAGCTTTTTTCTTTTCTATTCAAGATAACCTTTTAATTTAAACACCAAACTCATACATAAGGAATCTAGTAACTTCCCAATATGACCTCCAGCTGCCCCTAAAATTGATAATCTGCAAATCAATTTATCAATTTATTTTATTTGAACCTCAAAAGGAGTCTAACTTTAAGCTTATCTTTAATTTTGAAAGTCTGTAACATCTAAGCCCATTGATTGCTAGGACTATGGTTGTAAAGGGAATTGAGGAGCGCTGACAAATTCTAACAGTTTCACTAAATCTTACCCGCATATGTTCTCGAGTTATCGAAATTTGTCTACTTGCAAATGCACATCATACATACCCAATTTCGATTATCTCGGTTGTTTGGGTCTGTAAAAGGTTCCATTTACTCTGAAGAAAACTGAAACCTTAAATTACGCAAAATTGATAAATTTCTGTGAGATTTCTTGTCGAACTAAATTCAATATTTAAGGTCCTTCTACGATAACTGTTGGTACAACGTTGTTTAGTTTAGATTTAGGAGGACCCTTATGTAAATACACGATTCGCTAAAATAATGTACATATTCCACTAATTTACAGAACGTGACGACGACACGAGAAGTCTTTCGGCCAAATCACGTAGTCGTAGCGGTGGTCTGTTTGGTAGTAAAATCCTCAAGAAACCAAAAAGCTATCCAGATTTACATAGTGCATCGAAACGTGCTACTGCTGTCGCTGCCGCCACATCTTCGACAAAAACATCGGCAGGTGTTGTTACACTTAACAATAACAGTCCGAAAGTAATCAATCGAAATAATCCACCAATAAATGCATCAGTTCCTGTAGTGAATGCTGTAAGAGCGTCGATAAGTGGCAGTCCGGTGGAGGAACGACGACGTCCGGCACGACGAAGTATAGACAATTCATCGAAAATATTTTCAAGGTAAGTGAAGCTATAATTTTTTCGAATTGCATTTTTTTTAATTCAAATTTAAAATTGAGGATAAAAGTTGAGATGATTTTTTTTTTCGCGCGGTTGTAAATCATGATCACACGATGTAGTTTTACGTAGGAAAAATTTTAAACAAAATCTATTATAAGCTTCTGTCGCTGATTGTGATTCATTTGTACAATTTTTTTTGGACTTGGCGAATAAGCGTAAAGTCCACAACGTCAGCCAATCAACGAAAAGCTTTATGGCCGACAAATGGAGTGCCATGTTCAAAGCCGTCCGCCAGAGAACCCCGCAAAGAAGGCGATATCAATGGAACTTTCACTTAATGGAGGTAAACCTGTATGTGTCAAATGAAAAAGCAACAACAACGATTCGATTTTTTTATATTAAAAATGGATCACGCGGCCGATATAGGACAGTCCCATCAGTCCCAGTTGTCTGCGTTAAGGAGTTACAGCCGTTCAAAGATGCGAGCAGCTGGCCTTTAAACCAAATATTCTCAATCAAATTAGCTATAAATAATGAAGCGATTGTAATACCGTTATAGAGTCTAGACTAGACAAAATGTGCAAACTTTAAAAATTACTACTGCTGAAAGTACCGCCCTGCTGCATTTTTTACTGTACAGTTATTTTTGAACTTGACGAAACAATGAACTTGGCTTTACGGCTCTTCAAAAATGAATACATTTCTCTTAAAACCAAAATATTTAGTTTTCGTGTTTGACCGTAATTTTTTGTACTAAACTATATTTTTACATCAACTGATATGGAGCATTTTGTAGCCGTTACAGTACATTAAAATTGGGAGATTTGAAAACCGCAACCGTTTTTTTTTTTGCTTCAAACAAAAAACACGAGCCATATGCGGCTGGACGTTGATTATTGAGACACCCTCTATGCATGCTATACAGAGAAGATTATGTTTTTGTTGTGAACTATAATCCTTCTATATACATATAAAAATGCTAACTTCGGAAAATGCAATTGGTCATTATTGTTCTGATTGAATCCCGAATGTACGTACAAGCTGTTGATAAAGATAAGTACAGGCTTGCCAACTCTAGCTAAAAGTAAGTAGATATATACTTACTTTTTCGCATTGCTACCTACTTACTGGTCACTCAATTCTACTTACTTCTGATAAAAATTCTGAACCGATGTTTGTATTGAATTCTTTCAATGTAAATACGATTCCAATACCAAAACTGCAAAGCCTTCTTTACCTAAAGTTCTGAAGTAGAAAGTCTCAATTATTAATCGGCCGCCAGCGATATTACGAATTTAATTGGTTTGAATGAAATAGCAAATTTATGCCACTCTCTAGTACGAAGCGCATGGCGGCCAGCTGGCAATGCAGATTTTCTACTTCATGGCTTTGTATGTAGATGGTTTTGCAAATTTACCCACACATTTTCGTTCGGAAGTGCTAACTAATGCTACAATAAGATTCAATAGGTTTCAAAATCGGCGCCAAATACCCTTATTGGATTATTATTTCGCTTTTATAGCAAGGAATGTCCTCCAATTACTATTGGGGAGAATGTTCAATAAAAGTCTGGTTGGTTGGTAAAAGTAGTGGCTAAAGGTGAGACATAGCAAGAGCCTAATTAGTACGAAAACCGCCGTTTTGAGACCACAGAACTCCGTTAACCTACTTAAAGGATGGACATATGATTTTGAGTGTGGAGACGCACCTAGAGCCATTTAGAGAGATTTAGGAAGTGAAGCAGCTCCTCTATTTTCTCCTCGGACGCATGGGGAATACGCAGCCTTTCCAGTAATTACCGCTGTAAGTCTAGCAATATCTTTACGCGGTCTGGCCAGAATCTCAGACGTTCTTTTCCGGTCATTGGATGGCCATAGCTTCCTTGATATTATAAAGTTCTAAGGTTCCGCCAAAACGATTATCACTTGCGAGATAATGAGAGGAGATTTTTCTTCTGACATGTCTACGCGCTTCGCATGAGAGCTGTCCAGAGTTGCCCCCAGTTTGGCCAACTCATCTGCAAGCTCATTTTCCTGTATGTTCCTGTGGCCCGGCACCCAAAGTAGGGTGACTGTGTACCTTCCTCCAATGTTGTTCAATGTTTCTCTACAGGTTTTTACAAACTTGGGAGGATATTTCTACGGATTCCAGTGCCATGATAGCAGCCTGACTATCTGATCTTGTATGTTCCTGAGTCCGAGGCATGCTTTCATAATTGCAAATAATTCAGCCTGGAAAATGCTGGCATGATCAGGGAGACGGTAAGATTCAGAGATATTGGGTGTTCCACAGAAGACTCCTGTACCCACACCTCAGTCCATTTTGGATCCATCTTTAGAAAGGGAGAGACCGTATTCCCCTGTTAGCCCCATCCATTGGCTCGTGGTGGGAAATCTGACATCGAAGTTATCATAAAAGTTGGCATAGTCCGTTGAAGCTTCGATCGTATCTTCTGGCAGTTGGTTGAGAATATCAAACTGGCTTGGTAATCCAGCGCAGCGACCCGACGCTTTAAATTCAACTGAATGCCCAAAAGCAAATTATATACATATATATTATCTGTATGTCAACCAAAGTTGACCAATTTACAAATCGTCCATGACCCTATAAATTGCTAAAGGCTTAATCCATCCAATCGATATGTCGCGTTACCTGCTTCGTTTTCTATACCTATAGAATCACTAGACACAGGCTAGCACGTACCACGGTCGACTCCCGGGTCTAAACACGAAGAATTTGAAAAATTAGTTCAAGTCATCATAATCATATCTCATCATCACAATATAATATGGTAGTCATCATAATTCTCATCATATTCACCATAATGATGTTTGCTTTCCATAGTATTAGCTGCATATAATGTAGTATTCTGTATATGTAGGTATTTCTGCACTATACTGTACATATAAGTACGAGTATGTATGAATAATGCAGCTCAAATGTGCTCATAACTCGAAAGATTGAAGCAAAGACGACGACCCAGATTCAGATAAAATTATCTTCATCAAGGTGGTTGTAGATTTTAAGTTGCAGTTGTTGTTTCATTTTCAGGAAACATAACTTCACGTGTGTCGTCTTGTATGGACTTTTACTCTAGCTTGTAAAAATGAGCTGGTTCTGTAAGAAATGGCGAACATAATGTATGTACCTAGTTGCTCACATGCAATACACGCTAAGCTGTATAGAATCTTATGCTGAGCAAAGTCCCATCTAGTTGTGTACTTTCATACATAACGTCCGTGTTACTTATGTTTTCTAATGACACACTGCCTCCTGTCTATGATCTATGAGTACGTACGTACGTACATCGTGTCTCCTTTGGTAGCTGATTGCCGACCGAAGATTGTCAAGTTTGTTACAAGGTGTAATTTGCAACGGTCCATGGATGGTCTCTTGTGTTTTTCCACGCTATACAGCATAGTCGTATTTCCGAGGGTTATTACCGGCACCTTTAGCTGATATACTTTTGAAAGTAGTGTCCTTACAGCATACTATTATAGAGGCAACGCATATGGTGTCGTATTAACCTAGAATTTTCTGGATGAATACAAAGGGTAATCATGATGTGGTGACATTATACCCACACGCAGCAAAAATAAGCTTACTTAGCAATTCTGGGACGTGACTAAAGTGGCGGGTCATAGAATTTAATTTTGGTATTACATATTTATTTCTGCATAGCAGTGGCGCAACCACGGGAGGGGCTAAGGGGGCTAAAGCCCCTCCGAGTCCCAGAAATGAGGAAAAGGGAAAAAATGAAATATGAAGCAGATTTTAGAAAAATAGGAATCCTGTTCGTGGGGCGATTAACCAGCCAGTATCGTTGATCTGTTCAACTTTTTTTTAACATCCTTACCAGGATTTGAGAATAATCTTGGTGAAACAAAACCAGAACAGGCAAACTCACAAAATTGAGGTGATTTTAACAAAAAAAAAATTGAGCTCGAAATATTTCACTTTGGAAAGATGTGTGAGGCAAAAAAAAAAAAAAAAAAAAAAAAAAAAATTGAGCTCGAAATATTTCACTTTGGAAAGATGTGTGAGGCATATTCACTGTGGTCCTACGGAAACTGCCTCTACGGGGCGGACTACACCCGTTTTCTACATGGAAACGGCCAAAAGTTTCCAATATACCTCCCTGGCAAGAGCCCTGAAGGTTCGATGCAGGAAGGTTGTGTTTGTCTGTGTATATGTGTGGATTCGAGTTATGTGTTTTTTCGTCATATTGGGAGCATTACATCTTGGCGCGGCTGCTCTCAATTTTATTAATTCGCGCCGGCATTGAAACAAATCCAGGCCCAGAGGTATGGTTTTGTAGTGTTTGCGGCCAACGAATCGGTACGAATGCCAGGTCAGTGCAGTGTAATTGTTGCTTGGAATGGGTACATCTCAGGTGTTCTGGCCTGAGAAGGGTTGGTCAGCACTCCACAGCATATGTTGCACCGGGATGCATAAATACAGGGCGACCAAGGGCTGCTCCTAGCCCTCCACCTCCTCCTCAGCCCCCAGCACCCCCAAACAATATGATCAGGAATGCTAGGCCTAGTTTAACCCCTGCTCCTCCTCCAGCGGTTTTCACTCCACTGTCCTTATTGCAGTTTAACTGCAACGGCATTCACCAAAAAATCACCGAGATCACTCACTTCATGAGTGTAAACAGAATTCTGATTTCTGCTATCCAGGAGACTTTGCTCCATTCGAACTCGTCTCTTAGCGTCCATGGCAATTACGTTATACTGCGCAAAGATAGACCAGCCGCCAGGAATGATTCTCACCCTGGAGGTGGACTTGCCTTCCTAATACACAAGTCCGTACATTACTGTGTATTAGATGTAGATGTCGACGGTACGGCGGAAATGCAAGCCATCTCAGTTTCATCAGGGAGTACTAATATCGAAATTTTTAATGTATATGTTCCACCACACTCTAGTTGCCCTTCTGGCTATCGTTTCGATATTGGTCCTCTCCTATCTGGAGAGCACAGGATCATTCTTGGTGACTTTAACGCGCACCATGAGCTCTGGCATTCTGACCTCAACAACGATGCCAGGGGTATAGCTATTGCCGAATCTCTAGACGCCTCAGATTTCTGTCCACTCAATGAAGACTCGCCGACTCGAGTCACAGGCACTTGCAGTAGCTCTCCTTGCACTGCTCTCTCGTCCGATCACCTCCCAATCATAATAAGAGTTGACAAACCAGCAAACCTGACTAAGTCTGAGAAGCGAACGTTTGTCAATCACAAGAAAGCCGATTGGGAGGGTTTCAAAGCATACTCGTCGGCGAAGTTCATCGAGCTACCCACACCAACTAACGTTCATAAGGCCGAAAGAAATATTAGGAACGTCATTGCCAAAGCAGCGGCACGTTTTATTCCTGCTGGACGTATCCCTAAAGTTCGACCTAATTTCCCTACCAGTGCCGCCAGATTAGCCGATGAACGAGATAACATCAGACGCGCTCACCCAGGTGATCCCAGAATTCAGGAGCTTAACTCCGAAATCAACCGACAAGTAAAAGACTATCGGAAGGCGAAATGGAACGAGCACCTAAATGACTGCAACCTCAATGAAGGTGTTAGTAAACTATGGTCTACTGTCCGCGCCCTATCCAATCCTAGGAAAGGAAAGGGCAATAATGCCATCAAATTTGGCCATAAGAGCACCAGCGAACCCCTTCAGTGCGCAAGCCTGTTCAATAAGCAATTTATTGAACATCCCAAGTCCGATGGCTTAAAGCGTAAAATTAGAAGACGGATTCGCAGCAGAAATGTTGACACTATACCATCGTATACTGCGGGCCAGGTTGAAAAAGTCATTGAGAATGCTAAAAATTCAAAGGCCCTCGGACCCGATGGCATTTCGATGGCCATGTTGAAACATCTCGACCTTCCAGCCATTGAGTATCTCACGGCAGCCTTTAACTTGTCGATGTCCACGCTTGCCATCCCTGAAATCTGGAAAACAGGACGGATTGTCCCCTGTCTCAAACCGGGTAAAAGCGCTGGTCTCGGTGAATCCTACCGACCCATAACAATACTTTCACCTGTCGCAAAGACGCTAGAGGCCCTTATTCACCCCACTCTTGTTAAGCATGCTAAGCTAGAACCTCACCAGCACGGCTTCAGGAAAATGCATAGTACCACCACAGCCCTCGATGCGATCACTACACGCATCCGTAATGGGCTAAACCACAGACGTCCTTGCCACAGAACGATTCTTGTGGCAATTGACCTAACGAGTGCTTTTGACAATGTCAATCACTCGATGCTTCTCGCTAACTTACTGAATATGCATATCCCTGCTCAAGAGATCCGTTGGATTGCAAACTATCTAGCTGGTCGGCATTCCTTCACTGAGTTTCGTGGCAAACGTTCTAAGCTTAGGAAAATCAAATTAGGTGTTCCACAGGGTGGGGTACTCTCCCCCACTCTGTTCAACATCTACATGTCCGGCCTTCCTACACCACCGGAAGGAATCGAGGTGATTTCCTACGCAGACGATTGCACCGTACTCGCCACCGGGGAGGATAAGGATGAAATGCGCCTCCAAATTAATCGCTATCTCGGACGATTACAGGCTTTCTTCCAAAGCCGAAACCTCACCATCTCCGCGTCTAAATCTTCTGCGACATTTCTTACCACCTGGTCGGTGGATTGTCGGTGGGAGGTTGATGTGCGTATTGGCAACAATCCAATTCCTACTGTTGCAAATCCTAAAATTCTCGGGCTCCATTTAGAGGACATGATGACGTCAGCTCATCACGCAGCATCCGTTTGTGAAAAGATGCGCAGTAGGAATAAAATCCTAAAAGCACTAGCTGGTAGCACCTGGGGCAAGGATAAAGAAACCATGCTAGTCACATACAAAGCGGTGGGTCGAGCAGTTGCTGATTATGCAGCCCCAGTTTGGTCACATAGTTTATGTGATACAAACTGGACCAAAATTCAGGTCTGCCAAAATGCTGCTCTACGCACAGCCACAGGTTGCCTCTTGATGTCTGCCCAGGATCACTTACATCAAGAGACAAAATTGATGCCAATACGTGACCACAATCTCCTACTGTCCAAACAATACCTTGTTGGTTGCTACCGTGAGAATCATCCCAACAACAGTCTCATGGACCGAATTCCTCCACCACGACATGTCAGGCGTGATTTGCGAGACCTAGAGAGAGAGGTCCAGGGATACAAGAGGGACCCTTACGACGATGATGCATACCGAGCTGCCATCGCTGAGATTCACACTACAGAAGTGAGTCGGTCTATTGCGAGATTAGGTGCGAACAGAGTTCTCTCAGTGCGCCCTCCACCCATTTCGCCTGAGGAGATTAGGCTCCCGAGAGCCACCAGAGTGACATTAGCTCAACTTCGGTCGGGCTTTTGTTCACGCCTCAATTCGTACCTTTCTCGCATTAACCCGGACATTCAAAACATCTGTCCAAACTGCGCTGGTGCTCCACACGATGTGGGTCACTTGTTTCAATGCCCAGCTGCGCCCACTGACTTAACCCCTATCTCACTGTGGGAAAACCCTATCGCAGCAGCTATGTTTTTGTCCCTTGACATAACGGACGAAAGCATCGACGAACCATAACTCGAATCCACATAGATGCACAGCGGTTGCACACCTTTCTGCACCGCTAAAAGAAGAAGAAGAAGAAGGCATATTCACTGAAAGCTAAATTTTTCATTCCGATTGAAATTAAAAAAAAAAATTTGGCGCTTTAAAAATAGTTACACAGAAGGCCTCAATTTTGTAAAAATATCCCATGCCAAATCGTTGTTCAAATCTTTTCTAAAAAAAAATTTAACTGAACACAAACATTGGTATTGATTGGTCTTATATCGTAACACAACGAACCACAATTTCAGCAATTTAAATCCGAGAAATCTATTGGATCTTTGCGAGATACAGTCCTGTCAATGATATCACTGACTTTTTCATCTGAAAAGAACCTTATCTTCCCTGGAGCTATTAGAACGATATTAGACCAGCTCAGTGGCGCAACCACGGGAGGGGCTACCAGTCCTTGCAAGTTGCAATATCAGAATTTTGAAAAAAGGGAAGATAAACGCGTAGCGGCGTAGGTCTGAGCTGATTTTTGGAAAAAAAGTCTCCAAAACATCTAAATGTTACGCAAAAAAAAAACATTGAACTGCAGAGACATCATGGAACATTAGCCTAATTTCGGTCCAGATTTCGTTTGTATGTACCTGAATTCTTATTTTTCTCATGTAGTACCATTCACAAATGCTCCAATTGTGGGGGTAATTTTTCAAAGCACCCTTCACCTTACTCGTAAAACGTTTTGTCATGACCATCTGTCTCTTTAGACTCCTGAACGTGTGATAATGACCGCCGTAAAGGTATTTCGCGGAGCGATGATAATGGAATCGCTCGTGACGTACTTCCTATCCGTATCTGAACTCTTTTGCTTAAAAATTTACTTGGTACTAAATTTCCGTTAGAATCAGGAACATGCAAAAGTTTATTAACTTTTTATAATCTATAGAAAAGTCCTATTGAATCAAATGTACTGTCAGTATGCTTGTATCACAATGTACCAACTTTTCGTCTAAGTGCTTGATTCCTGCACGTTACCTAATGTCCATATGCTTCCGTTTACGATATGTTTCTCTTTTCACGACGCTAAGCTACGAAAAATGCACGTCGAAAATAAGTGTGGATACAATGGGAGCTGAAAACATTACCGTATAGCGCCTTCTTCTTCCCTGCCACCTTATACCGTTCCATGGCGTCACGTCATTCGGCCTGCGGAGAAGGCATACCCCGCCCTCTCAGCATACCGATATTGCCATTACTGGAAAATTGCACCCAACTAGCGAAGTCGAATTCATATGTTAGCCCTCTCCAGGGCAAGATCCTGGTTGCACCACTGCTGCATAGTATGTATGTATCATGTTGCTTCGTTCAGTAGATGGAAGAAAAAGGATTCTGATGTGATAGTACATAATACATATGTATATATTATATCTAGTGACAACATCCTCGTTTAACTTTTCCGAAGAATTTGTTACAAACAAGATGACTTCTATAATATTTTGATATGACATTGCTCCACTCATTTTATATACACTCGGCTTCACAAAAATCGGGCCACTCGCAACTTTCTAACTCAAATTCAATTTCTCAAAAAGTATGCAACTTACAACTATGAAAGTTATATCTACAGAAAGTGCATTTAATGGCAATTCAAATGACTATGATTTTTATCTGAAGTACCGTTAACTCACGCAACAAACACAATGCCTGTTTTGATTAGAGTTGGCGCTTACCGTGTGGCCCGGTTTGATTGAAGCTCAGTGTATTTCTTGCGAACATCATATTAAGCTGATCTATTCGAATATTTTTTTCTCCATTCAAAATTTTCCACGTAAAACATAATTTTGGGTAAATTCAGATGACAATTTTTTGGATGACCGTTTAAGTGCTTAATGCGAATCGACTTGATGAAACCTTTTGATATGTACATATCTTGAATTACGATTGAACTCATTTTGGCCCATGAGCAAAAGCACGCAGTAGGAACTCAATTTTTCAAATTACTTAATTTCTCAAATTATGCAGCCACTTGTATTTTACGGTTTCCAGCGCCCGCTCTAGCACTTACGTCGCCCCGGGCAAGAGGATAAATTGCCGCCCCTTAGGTTCTATACCAAGCATATTGACAATTGGTAATATGTACGTCGTTAAAGTAAATGAGTAGTTTTCCATAAAATCCTCGCAGACTGCGCAGCCGATAAGCTTCAATTAGCCGGATTTCTTCAGTGTGGGACATCCGTGGTTAGTTTTTTTGAGGGTCACGGTCGTAGCCCAGCAGGTTGACGAGGCAAGGCAGGAATTGGCGTTTCACCCTCCCCCTGGCGGATGATCAAGGATACATTTCTGTCTTACTGCTGAACTACCAGATAAAAAACTAGCTCTACGTATACAAATTTCCGTAAGTATCAAATCTGCGTATTGTCAATGTTCAGTTGGCGCCTGGTCTCAATCGCAATTTTAAGAAATATTCCAGTCTGGTGGTCTCGGTTATTCCGAGATAGGGATTCTAAAAGTCTATCATTCGCACAATTCTAATGAGACAGTTTTAGGCATTTGATATCCGAAACTTCAACACCCACACGTAGGTGTCATTAACATCATAATATCCATATCGTACCTGCGTTTGCGTGACCTAGACTATCGAAACTTAAATTATTCCATAATTGACATCCTAATTTCTCTTTGTGAGGATCCTAACCACCTATGTTTGATCATCTTGACCAACCAAACCTAAATGTATATAGAGTTTTTGCTGCCCGCCGCTCCATGTTTTACCGTTAGAATAAATAATACGTCACACGATTTTTTTTTGTGAAGCTAATCGATTTAAAAACATTTCGTCTGAAAGGGATAAAACTTGTGACAAAGGTCATGGTGATGTATTCAGGAGTAAAACCCATGCATACGCCATTTATCGTTGACAAAGGTCGTTTTGGATTTACCTTTCTCAAATTTTGAACCCTTTTTTTAAAAATATTTTTGTTTTCATATAGATGAATTACATACCCTCGACCCGCTAAAAAAAAATCGGGCTAGGGGCATGATATTGAAAAAATGTTTATGCCTTTAGGAAATCCAGCCTACGCTCATACTGAGAATTTTTATAAAGAAGAAGGTCAGAGCTAGGAAAATCGGAGGAACCAAGCCAAGTCCTGATTTGGCATGTCCGAAAATTGGAAGTACATACTACTACTGCGGCTCTGGTAATGTGTACTGTGATTCCATCACTCATTTTGCTGAAACCCAAACAACTTTGTTCGAAATTTGTCCTTTAAATGCTAGATGGATCAATGCAATTGGTAACCAGATCGGGCGAATTGAGGTCAAATTGCCGCTAAAGGTTTATAGAAGTTCTCGAAAATCCTGCATGGGTATGGAATTTTTCACGGGAGAGTTTGTTTTAATCGCTTTTATGTGTTTAGTGTTTATACGACTTAATATTTCTCATTTAATATCAATTTCTCCGGAGGTTCAATATTTTTTAGGGGCATGCTCTGCTCCGATTCAATAGACTAAGAGAAATTTTTAGACCTTACGTCCAGATATTAAATTGTGACGTATCGCACACAAACTCAATAATAAAATTGCGTTCTATAATTTAGTCCTCTATTTGAAACTTAGGTGGCCATCCCCTTTGGTAAGAACATGGAATCATGCATAGAAGGTTCAAATATAATCCTTAATGCTGGTAAAAAGAAGAGGTACCAAATAATCAATTGGAGGACGAAATTAGCACATGAATCTCCAATTTCTGTCATAAAGTAGAACTTGATTACCGCATAACTGAGCGAATTGACCAACTTCGGAAGTAGGGCAGGTTCTAGCATCACTCACGTACAATTTACGCAACTCTTATTCAGGATTTTACAATTCTAAATGCAGCACCTTGTATCAATTGTGGTCTCTTCAAAGCCTCGCAAGGACTTTGCATCTACAAAACACAACTTTTTATTTCATCTGTAGGTTTCGTTTCCACTAAATGGAAATTGATATAGAATTTTTGCTTCTGACTTTTATAAATTTGTTTTGTTCGAGTGCTAGCCAAAAAGTCCCCCTACAATTTGGCGCCCCGGGCGACCGCCCGGCTTGCCCCCCCCCCCTTTAGTGCGGGCGCTGCGGTTTCTATCGGTTGGACGTTCCAAGAACTTTCATACAAAAAAAAAAACAAGGATTCCACAACGATCTGTAGCTCAGAAGTTTGCTAAAATTATTAATAACGTCTGTTACTAGTATCGAATCTTCTACACTAGTTTGTATCAAATCAAATTAAACACACAAAATCCAATTATACCTTAACTTTATTTTCAAGAATAAATTTTTTTATCTTTTCCTGACGTGCAATTCCTGCAAAATCATGTCAAAGATGCGTTTCTTTTCATTAAATTTCCCATATGGTCTAGTGGCAACGATACCACATTTTATATTCAAACAAATATACGCACACAATTATACTCACGAGTTTCGTTCAGTTCAAATTATATTTAAACTGGCAATGCCAAATGGCGCGGCAAGCGGCAACAATGCAAAGCCAAGTCCAAGATGTAAACACAACAAACATAACCTTGAAATTCAGCATGGATGTTTCCGTGACTACACGATTAAATTGCTTCTGGGGATTATTCCAAATCTCAATTGTGTTATCTAGACGATTAAAATGATTAGAATGGTTCGAAGAAAACGATGTATTACCTGAATTTAAACACCATTCGATATGGTCACAAACACACTTGCTGATGGAACGAACAGCTGTCACACAATGGCGTCATATGATGATATGACGTTTAGTGCCGGCTTGTGTGTGGTTTTGTTGTGTTTGTGTTCGGCGGCGAAGCCGGCATATACGAACATACCAATACACTCAAGTACTTTTGTACTAAGGGGAAACTTAACGAACCTAATTTTCAAAACGAGTTTTTTTTGTTGTTGTTTCAATTCATACAAGTTTGTGTTCCGATTTCATTGACAAGGACCGACCGTTGTGAATCGCGACATCGGCATATACGAAACAAGCCGCAGCGCAATGTATGCGCTCTCTGGTTCGTGGCATGTACTTAACTACCACCAGTTGAGTTTGTCGTTTCGCCCGGTATAGACGAAAGGTCAGGTCGGTCAGTTTTGTATCTCTTGTTTTGAATTCATGTAATCGGGGTGGAAAAAGAAAGATATTGTATGGATGTTGATGTTTAGCGCGCTCTGTGGCCGTTGTAAATATTACTCGCGTTGTTTAATGTTTATTCCGAATTGATTTTGATCCGATATTCAATAAAAATTCGTTAGAAAAATTTCCAAGTTCCATTTTGTGGTCGTATAAAATTTATTCCAGTATTTCTCAAGTGTAATTCCATTTACTCTTATCTGAATGGAAAATAATTTTAGTAAAGACCTCGATAAATATTTTTTCGATGAGTGTATGTGATTCGATCGGCTTATAAGATACATCATACTTATCTCCTGTAAGAAAAGTGTCTTAAAGTGCTCAAAGTGAAAAAAGTGTGTGTAACTCACTCGTCTTTGCCATCATATTATTCCATCCAACCGAGAGAGTAAAGCAAAAGTGGGCTGGAATATTAAATTACCTTTTGTTATAAAATAAATTTCAATTGTGCTGTGTGTATAGTGATTGTTGGTTATCTTTTCCAAAGTTTATACTGCATCTGATATCAAATAGCACACCTCGAATGTGTACGATAGTATAGAAAGATCGTGCTCCACCCTCTCTGCCCCTCTGCAGTAAAATAAGCAACGAAAATATGGTCGCCATATATTGCCGAAGCAACACCAAAAAACCATCCATCAGCCAGAAAATCTTATGAAAGTGCGATAAAAAAAATTTAACGGATGTTTACTAGATAACAACTTTTTAAGATTTTTTACCTTACACTTTTTTGCATACACTTCATAATTATTTATGTTGAGCAAAATTTTAATATCATATTACGCTCCACCCTCGAATGTGTGTACATTAGACGAAATTTCGAAAGGCCTTGTTTTATATTGCCAGTAATACACAATTTTTTCTACCTTGGTGAAATTATATTTTTTTTGCGCTTTGAACAACACTATCTATACACGTATGGTGCATCTCTGGATTATATCAACGATAAATACACAAGACTCGTATGTATTGGTGGTTTGTTTATTTTTTAATTTTTTTTTCTTTTATATGAGTTTTGTATTTGAACAATATTTTTATAAGGTAGATAACAATATCTTTCCCGTGCTATTATAAGAGCCAATGATGTTTGTAGAACTTTTATCACAGCATTGATAAAAAAAAATTTTTTTAGAGCACGTACAATTAAAGATAAACAATTCAAGTATCCTTGAAGTTAATCTTTTGTTTAAATAAAGTGCGCTAATTAAAGTTTAGTTTGTTTTCTGCATTTTTTTTTACTGGATGGGAATGTGTTACTTAATTTACCTTATAAAAATTATTGTTTTTGTTGTATTATAGCATTTGGTCTTTTATTTATAGAAAATGTATTGGTTTTATCGCGTTATAAAAGTGATGCTACTTTCTTAGCCTTTACACTTTAGACTACATCTTCATTTAAATAACGAGGAATTCAAATGAACCTCGGAGAAACATGCATTTTGGTTGATAATTTTGTTCTTGCGCTTCCTATACGCATTTTAGGGTGCTAAGCATTCAAAATTCGGAACTACTCATTAAAAATTTCCAGATATGAAACAGCGTTAAAATGGCAAGATTTCAGTATCTGTGGCGAAAAATTTCGGAAATGGCCACTTCAAAATTGTTGGTCGGAAACGATCGATGCGATTATTCTTCTCGAAATCATACACTCAGAAAAAAATCGTTGTAAAATCAAAAAATATGGTATAAATCAATCATTTTTAAATACGATTTGGTGTCATAAAATATAATAACGAATAAAATAAAACAAATTAATTTTTTTTTTAAATTTCGTAAATGTTCCAAAATGAAATGGATTTTATAATAAAAAGATCCGAAGATAGTGAGGCATCGGGCAGTAAAAATAAACGTGTCCAGAAAAGAAAAGCTACAAATGGTGACCATCAACGGATGCGTAAAAAAAAGTCGAGTTCGCTCTATCTAAATTTTTAAATGGTTTTCAGGTTTTAAAAATACATAACTAACTTTAAAATAAAGTTGTAAAATTAGAATGAAATACTATTACCTTTTCTATGAATCGCATTATAAATTCAATGAAACTCATATTTACATATTTGGACATATTTTTTCAAAACCGTCGCCGTTTTAGTTTTAAAATTTTTTGTTTAATTTTTACTTTGAATTTTTTTCTGAGTGTAACGGTTCTCTTCTCCAGATATTCTATATGAGAGTTTGACATTTCTATGGGCTAGTTCAGTTCTTAATTGGAGATTGGGGTGTATTTATTTTAAAAAAAATTTATATTTATGTAGGTTATGCATTTTTGTTTGTCCTTTTACCGTTAATGTAGAGATCATTGTTTTACACATTTTTCACATTGAATGACATTTGTGTTAATGCTAAGGTGACCAGACTTCCGTAGACCCAATGCTGTACACATACTTGCGGAATGCCGTTTTCACGCCGATTTGGAGAAACACGAGGCTACCACCATGATACATGCCATATATTCTCTTCATAAATGATATCTTCGTAAACAGATGTGAGAAGGAATAGTAGCTGATATTCTCGGAAGTATGTGGTGAACCTTGGGAAGGCAAGGTTCTGTTGATACTAAACATGGAGCCCTAAAGTATGGTCTCCTCAGTGGCGTAGATAAGCGGGAATTGATACCCCTGGTCATACATATTTTTTATACTAAATTAATATAAATTTAGTCCTTTGCTATTAACTGGGTACATTTTGTATCTATATATCTACCATCCATCCACAGGGGAATTTCGGAATTAACCCTTTTACTACAGTATTTTCAATTGCATAATTGTTACTGCCTTGGCTAGAATTTTGACAATTCCTAGGTACTAGGCGTACTTGAGATTTGGATTTTTTCATGCGCTGTTTTTCAAATAGTGCGACCAAGAACAGATCAGGTGGAATTTACTAAGAAAATTTTGCATTATAACGGACATCGGTATAGTGGGATACCTAGTAATACAATATGGTTCTAATTGAGCGGCATTGCGGCAAATGTTTTGGGACTAACTTGCTTGAAGAATACTGCATCATGTTACCCGGTATGTAGTTATGTAGTATTTTTCTCGAATAAAATCACAACCATCTCGTTCACTCATCGGCCGATGCATTTCTGTATTACATACTTTACAGGGACAACCGCAACGTCTTTGCGTTCTGCATCCTCGCTCTGCAGGACATTATTGTTATGCTACAGACAAGGCCTATTTTTACCACATTCATCTCCAGTCCGGGAACGATTCCTAACATTTCCGCTCGATATTGCAGACAAACCTTCACTTTTAAGTTGACCCCACAACTTTCCAGGATTGAACTTTCAACGTGAATATTCTTCCGTAATCTCTGCTAAACAAGCAGAATATTTAGATCTCGTCAGCAGACTTCAAACGACAAAAATAATTTTCTAATCGGTTGAAACTTTCAATAAAAACAATGTGGTGGTTACTGTTTCTTAAATTCCTTAGGGTTCTAAAATTCATTTAATGCACTTCATCTGAGCTGGAAAAAAATCCTGACCACTGGTCCCCCTTTTCCGAAAAGTTATCTACGCCACTGGTTCTTCTTCACAAGTATGCGACAGTCGTATGAACTGGAATCTGTCTTTTCATGATACTCGCAACCAAAGTAGTTCCGTTAAAAGCTTCGTTTCGTTTATTCAATAGATTAACTAATACCTCATTGGGCAGAGAATTCTTAAGCTGGTGGTGGCTTTCCAGGCACGGTTTCAATGTAGCTATGGAGTGGAGTCTGAGGAGAACTCCCAAAGCGGTGAATAGTTCGTTGCGATATTTCTAGAGTAAAGTATGCATTCCTTCATGGTTACATTAGTGATGATATGCCATTTTAACGGAATCGAAGGAATTTAGTATTAAAACCCTTGCAAAGTACTTTCTTTAGTGCATTTTCCTATAGAGGTTGATAGGGGAAACGGATGGAATACGTTGGCTGATTTTCCTATCGTTTTATGATGGGGAAAATAAATTAAAATTGCATCTGAATCTTGAAAGCTAGAGCCTTGAAATGTTAAAAAACTATGGACAATGCGCTCTACAAGTCTGCCAAATTTCAAAACTCCGGTCAAGAATTTCCAAGTTATGGACAATTTTCCGTTAGAAAACACAAGTGTGGTTTGGGCAGCTGTAACTTCCGAACGCGGAAATAGGTAGGAAGACCTCGAAACTTGTAGCCAAGTCAAGTAGCTCTACAAATGTGCCATTTTTCAGCAAATATGAACAGTACGGTGCTCTGCAAGTTTTCTAAATTTTAAAATTTGTCTCTCACAAATTTCAGAGTTATGGACAATTTTCAATTACCTAGATACAATGAGAAACATAAAAGAGCGATTATCTCGCTAAATATCGACCATATACGGCACAGTGGGCAAATTTTACGCCTTAAAAGCATACAAGACTGATCGTAGGCGTCACCGAGGAGCTTATCATCTAGTGAATCAGGTTTCATTGTGCGGCTTGGGGAATGCTGTACATTTCCCAATGCTATACGGAAGGTCCAAATGCTGTACTGTACAGCAAAAAAAGCTGTACGTCTTATTTTAATTCAAATACCTATGACAGCTTATTTTGGCGATACTGATTAGGTTTTTTTCCACTGCCGATGCAGCGCCATCTATTTTTTAAAGTCATAAATTGCAATAAGCATTTAATGTTAACATATGTTACATATGTATAACTAACTCCCGAACAAAATACACAACGTTTACGCTGGAACGTACTGGGACCAACAGACTTTTGTGTACGGTACGGTGGTGTTCTTAGCGCTATAGGCATCTTGTTTTTGCAACTGTAAATACAGTGGATTCGGCAAAACAAATACAGGGATACCCCGATTTATCTCGCTTCGCACTTAAGTCGTTGAATAATAATTCCCACCTTACAACTCGATTTACGGCAATTTTGCTTCGCACTTACGTCGTTGCGTAATTTTTTTTTGGAAATCATAAATGGGAAATTTTTGGCATTATAGAAAATATCTTGGTAAAACAATCACATCCTTTCGGCAAAAATGTATCACATTACAAATCAGACCTTTCGATAGATAGAGTCGTTATTCGGAAAGTGTGCACATTAAGTTGTTACAGGAAAAAGGACTACTTCAACCAATTTACAGAAACTTTAGACGAGAAGTCGTTTTTGGACAATTGAGTGAGCACCCGCTCTAGGGAGGGGCAAGTAGGGCGGTCACCCGGGGTGCCCATTTTTTGGGGCGGCATTTCGGCTAGAATTTTATAGAAAGAAAACTACAAAAAAGCTGGAATTCATCTTCGGTAAAAAAAATAAAACACTCTAATAAATTAATGGTAACAAACTTGAAGCTGAATCAATTGTTACTGAGAAAGGATAGCAACTCTATAAAATCCAATGGAGAAAAATGACATTAACGCAAACGTAAGGAAAGTTTTTGTTAATGAAATACACTTAAAACAGTTCGTAACAAAATTGCTAAGTGCATCGTTTTCTTTCAAAATGTGCACCAAACGTTTGCGGTTGAAATAAAATAAAAAATAGTTGATTCGAATTTATATCAAACTTCCATATTTGGCATTTCAGCTTTGGTAAAGCAAACAAAGCACCCGAAGGAAGGCACTGTGTTATTGTATCTTAACCTTAAGCTAGAAGTCATGCAGTAGCAGAATATTTTTCCACTAACGACTTAGTAGTATGTAATACAACCCAGACCGGTGTTAAATCTATCTGACAAATTTTCATTAACGAATTTCGTTTAGTAAATTAATTCTGTTGTAATCTGACAAAACGAATAGAGAGGCATTAGAGTAATTACGTTTCTTGAGTTAAATCTTTCTGGCGCAGTTCTTAACGATTCTATCACCAACACGATCTCTTAATTTATTCACAAACGTTTTTATTTTTTATTCCTCTCCGTTATTTCTAACAGAATAACCAATACAAAATTTTATCAATCAGCACACGATGACCACAAAAGAAAGAGTCGCTGAGTTGGAATATGGCTGTTTTCTGGTCTTTCCTTTATTTTTGTATCGAATCTTTGGAACGGAGTACTACCTTCGGGGTGGAATCCAAATTTTAAATATGTCAAGTAAACATCCTGTCCGTATACTGAAATCAGTGCATCCCAAGAAGCGAAAAAAAATCCAAAAGCTTAGGGGCTGCATTTTGTCGTCTTGCCCGGGGCGGCGTAAGTGCGAGAGCGGGTGCTGAGTGCATGTAACTGATTTTAGTGGAAACGCGAAAATCCTATGTATATCGGTCTGGAAATATACCGATCAGATGATTTATACTTGCCAAATTACCAACCCGAAGACGATGGAAATTATTTGCCATATCCGAGGCTTAAAACCAAAGGAAGGATTAAGAATGTCCTGATTTTATTTCATGTTAGAACGAAGAATTTTAATTCTTGCTTTGTGGAGGAACATACAACGTTATATTTTGTCTAATTCCTTACAAGGTGAAAATCATCACTTTCCACCTCCACTGATCTCTGTTATCTGAGTCAAAGTTTAAATTTGTCTGTAATCTACGTTTCATTTTCCCGTTACATTTTTTTTCACTCATACCTAAATTTGATTGGATTTAAGTCGTTTCGACTTAAGTCGCTTTTTTCTGGAACATAACCCTGACGTAAATCGGGGTATTCCTGTATGTATCAATAAACAGTTACTATGGACTGCGGAATTTCAATTTCAAAAAACTTATAAAATGAGTCCTTCTGATTTATAAAATTGGGAAAGATCGAGTTCGGTGCAATTGATCAATATTTGATAAAATCAGTTAAACTTTAATTAAAAAAAAAAACTTTACCTTTGATTGTAAAGGTAAAATTATTTGCAACAACAAGAAGACGATTGATGATGTCAAAAAAAAAACGGCAAAGATGGCATTAACAATTTATATTGACTCAATATAGATAGAAAATAGGCAAGAATATAGCAGAACTCAAACAAAAAGTGTGGCGATTATTCTATGAGGGTAGTCATGGCGGTTTTTTTTTTCTTCAAAAATGAGAATCCGTTTCAGGAATGTATTATTATGACAAAAACTTTGTAAATTGGTCACGGATATGTAGCCAGACATCTCTTTTATCTCTTCATCTGAACGCTGGGCCAAAGCAGTTTTTTTTAATTTTGTGATACATTTTTGTTTGTGCTCTAGGTCCATGCACGTACGGAGTGACATGATGGTCGAAGGTTCAAGTCCCGAATGAAGAAAATTAGTTTTTAAAAATTTCTCCAATTTTTGCTAATTTTGGTACCGATAGACATACTGATCAGATCTTCAGTATTTTTTTATTCATTGAATTTGGATTTTATCCGGCGTTTATCACCATGAAGCATGACCGAACAAGTATTTTCTACCCCTATTTTAAGGGAGTTCGGAAATTAATACATATCTTGTCTCCTTTTTATGTAGTATAGCTTTCGCCTGTTTCTCCCATTTTCGTCTTTAAGTGGGTGTATTTTTTTACACCATGTAAGGTTTAAATTTGGTCTGTTTGTAACAGATACATTCAACCTTAATTTTATGTTGACAGTTCATGTTGACCACTTTAAGCTTTCAATTCTGTCTTGTGTAGGAAATCCTTAATCTCGACTCAGCTAATTTTCAAATATTATATTTTTAGGAATACCAATGCAATACAATTCACCAAATAAATGGCTATAGCATTCATTCTAACTTTAACGTAGTTATACTCAGTTAAAAAAAATGTCACCTAGCATTTCAACAATGTGATCCATCAATTGTGACGATATCGTTGAACGTCTACGTTAGTACAGATTTTGGGTTCTTTAATCTACTCATAACCTGCGGGACAGATTCGAACGGAAGGGCGAATTTTCGAAGCCGTTCACTAGCGAGGCTAATGGCGCATTCGGTACAACCATGAGTTGTATCAATTGTACGATGAACTGGATGTGTCGAAATTCGTGAAGCTTCAACGTTTGCAATGGGCGGGGGATGTACAACGAATGGACGATAATCGCATGCCAAACAAGGTGATGAATGCACAACGAATTGATGGAGCGAGGTTGCGTGGATGACCGAGAGCTTGCTGGGAGAACTCTGTAGGCAAAGACATCCACCAGCTGCTGGGCTACCGAATCTGGAGGACAAGGTCACGTAATCGCGACAATTGGAGATCAACGATTCAGGCGGCCAAAGCCCGAAGTCGGGCTATCGTGCCACATTGATGATGATAATGAATTTACTCATATGCAACTTTTTTACATGAATGTTCTTGTGTTTAAGTTTATGTAATATGTATGTACTTGAATCGCTCATTATCACAGATTTAATCCAACTTATCTTGTCTAACGGAAAGATAAACATTCCAATTGAAAAAAAAAATGTCACGATCATAACCTTTAACCAAATATTTTTTGAATATTATATGTATTCATCTGAGATTTGTACATTTTTTTCTGCGAGTACACAGCAGTTGCACAATTCTCAAGTCACGATTTAACAACCCGAAAAAAAAACGCCACAACACAAAAATATTTTTCATACTCTTCGGCACATTCGTCAATAACACGAAATTTGCATTAAACATTTTTTTTACTGATATTTTACGGTGAGCATCTCAATCTTGATGCAATGAATGCTCTTGGCTTAATACCAGTAGGTTGTATCGGTATATGCAAGAAGAATCTTAGATTATGTACTTTATCGAAAAACAAACTTTGGATTCACTTCATGCTAAGAGGAAGGTTAAGATCTTAAAATCCTTACAGTATTGCTACTGTGGATGGAATTTTGGTTCAACACGAAGATCGAAGAGCCTTTTGTATCTGCTAGCTGCATACTCTACAAGTAGCAATTCTGACTTCTTTCACCATCACAGTCTGCAATATCGATGTGTATCTATTCTCTATCAGTTGCTACTGTTTATCGATATAAAATTATCGTGATTGTTATGGCTACAAATAAACTATGTTCAATAATAAATGGTTAGGCTTTTAAGACCTGAATCTTTTACAGGCGTTCTACTTTATCCATATACTACACCACCATATCCTATTCAGTATATTGTTATTATCGAATTAAGACTGTTTTAAATCGATCATGAACTACACAATAATCGTTTAAAAAGAGATCAATAGAAATAGACGATCGTGGTAAATGGGCATTCAATATATATTTAATTGTCTGCAAAACGTACTCATATACCTGGCTACTAGTATTGAAAAATTCGTATTAAGACAGTCAGCAGATAGATTTAGTTTCAGAGCTTCTGGATAGAAGATATGTACAATGATGATACAAAACTAACCATACAATGAGATGAGAACGTATACGAATAAATGTACGTTAATAGTGAGTTTCCTTTTTTGGGATCTTCATTTCATCACCTATGCCGCATCCGAACGGGGCATTATTAGAAAAAAACAAGACAAGAAGAACAAAATTATGCTCTGTATTATAGAGATGGTACAATGAAATCATACTCCATTTTTATCTTATACAATGCAATTCATAACTGTTTTGTTATAGATATACATACGAGTACTCTAGGCTATTGTTAAGCGTTCTCGAAATGGATTTTATAGAGATTTTTTATGATTGCAACACATTTCAGCATTTTTTTTTTGTTGCTAGTACATTACGAACGTGTGCAATGATAATAATTTAAAAGAAAATGAAATAAAAGGTAGATACATACATACATACATATTAACTTGCCATAATCTAGTTCAATGTCGTAAATTGCAAAGTTAGTATACCTACGTATGAAATTACTGCACGGTTGCATTATTATGGATGAAAGGATGTAGTTTCAATCATACACATGAATATTGTAGTTCGAATTTTTTTCCTATCTGAAATTAATATTTTAATAACGATTTACAACAAATTTGTTAAAGTTACTTTCATTATTCTTTACTCTTGTCAAATTTTTGACATTTTATGCTCTCGATATGAATTTCATTTCCTTCAACTATGCCTACTCTTAGGTATCTCATTACAAAACTGGAAAAGAAAATTTTCAATACAATTATTTCACATTTCCTTCGCAAGCTGTGACATATTTTTTCTTATGTGACAATTCAAACTCATTACATGGCTGTAAATTTTCATTAAATTAATGTCGTACCGAGCGTAACATAAATTTTTACATGCTATGCCTGAAGTCGTATATACATATGTCCGCCAAAGATATCTGACGATGGGATGGAAAGCATTCAAAAAGGGCATTTTAAAAGTACATACTTGAGAAAATTGTTTGAATTGAAAGCAAGAAGTAGAGAAAATGTGACTGTAAAGGCATTGACTGAAACCCGTCTGGAAAATGACTGTGTACTGTACACCCTATATACAGCCAGCACCAGCAGCCATACGTACTATACAGGTTCTCAAGAAATAGAGGACGTACGGCTATTGTTTAAATGCATAGCGTAATTGTGTCGTGCACTTTAGTCGTAACGATCATAACGATGATGACGACAACACATCTCTGTAATTCCTACGGATATGGGACGCTGAGGTTTGTGGACCGTACCTATATACGAGTATGAGTTCACTTCACAAGAAACTTGCGAACTTGAAAATGTCACTGGAACCAATTGAACAATTTAATTGAATTATTTTCATATGCAGAAAAGTACTCTTAAGAGTGAAGTAAGTATATGGGAGTTTAATGCGGTCTTACTGGAAAAAAATTGAGTCGGAAGTACCATTGACACATGTTAGGAAGTCTACTGTAAAACGGACCAGGCACGAATTTAAATTAAAAAGATCAAAATTTCGGTGCATATGCATGGTTTGAAAATTGGGCCCACACAATATTTTTAAATTTATTTTCTTCTTTTTCATTGCCCTATAATACCAGCTAATTATTTCTACAGGCAGATATATTCTTGATCGTATCTATCTTATTCTCACATGCATAAGCAAAACATTAGAGGTGCATAAGTTAGATCAAAGAATTACATTCTATCAGCCGGACGTGTAACGTCATAGCTGTTAATATGTATAAGTACTAATTAAAGTCGGAGATTAGCTAAATGCCAATAGTTTGCTCTGTCACGTGTAGGTATATCTAATTGTTGGAATTCCGGTAGTTCAAAAAGATTCCGATAAATATGTCCTAGTGGCGCGTTAAATATAAAATGCTGTTTCGATTTAAATCCGTAGGCTTACTTTGAATGACATGTTGGCGTGCGACAGAATATTCCTAGAATGTTATTTGTGACACACAAGCCTCGATGGAAATCATATCCGTCGATAGAGGCGGCATTTTGGAATGAGTATTTGTATGTAATTTACATTTCCTATACAGTAGAGCGTCGATTATCGGAACTAATGTCGACAAGGGGTGGTTCGGATAATCGAAAGTTCGGTTAATCGAGTTTCCATGGAAAAGTTGGAGGATTGCCTAAAAGTTAATAAAGCGAAAACCAGGATATATGCCAAACGACTAGCACTGAACAAAAACAAAAAATTCTAAGCAACTGAGTGCTGCTGATGAAAGGTTGTTTCCTTCAGACACTTGATTTTTCATTTGATTCTATTAGTATAGTGACTTTAGCTGAAAAAATGATGAAACCCAAACATCCAAAAAAAGAGCTGACTTTTGATGCCAAATTGTTCTATGGCCTGACCGCATTACGCAGTAAAAAGTTAGACTTTTTTGCGCGTCACATTTGGGGGGGAAGGGGTGGCAAAGGGGTGAAATTATGATTTTTCGCCAATATCTTGTTAACTGTAATATTTACAGCAAAATGTTCTGAGGACGATTTAAACTACACAAAATTTCCTATCGAATGATATATTATATCATATACCTTCTCTTGGCAGATTATATACTAGACCTTAAAACATTTAGTGTAATTTAGATTTATTGATAGTTACATTTGGCGCTCTAGCTCCTGGAGTAATTTAATTGGAGCCATGGTAATTGGGATAACTATTCCTAACAATATATAGCTGTCCCACACGGAGACTCAGGCTGCCCCGACAAAGCATTCCCCTATACTCCCTATTAACATTTGAAAAAAAGACATGCCCGTAACTTTTCGCCGAATCACAGCAGGCGGGAAAAATGTTGGTAAACGTTAAGGCTAAGTCCCATTAGACCCTCCACCAAATATTACTTCGATCTGATTAAAACAAATGGTACCTTCCATACAAAATGACCGGAAAATTGCCTACGAGCAAAACTTTAATTTTGGTTGACTTGTTCCCTTATTTCTTAATAAACTAGTGGCATTGAATTTGAATAATTTGTATGGGAGGTACCCTTTGTTTTAATCCGATCGAAGTAATATTTGGTGGAGGGTCTAATGGGTCTAATGTTACAGGCATGTCTTTTTTTCAAATGTTAATAGGGAGTATAGGGGAATGCTTTGTCGGGGCAGCCTGAGTCTCCGTGTGGGGCAGCTATATATTGTTAGGAATAGTTATCCCAATTACCATGGCTCCAATTTAATTACTTCAGGAGCTAGAGCGCCAAATGTAACTATCAATAAATCTAAATTACACTAAATGTTTTAAGGTCTAGTATATAATCTGCCAAGAGAAGGTATATGATATAATATATCATTCGATAGGAAATTTTGTGTAGTTTAAATCGTCCTCAGAACATTTTGCTGTAAATATTACAGTTAACAAGATATTGGCGAAAAATCATAATTTCACCCCTTTGCCACCCCTTCCCCCCCAAATGTGACGCGCAAAAAAGTCTAACTTTTTACTGCGTAATGCGGTCAGGCCATAGAACAATTTGGCATCAAAAGTCAGCTCTTTTTTTGGATGTTTGGGTCTAGAGCTAAAGTCACTATACTAATACATTTCATATGAAAAAACCGGTTCGGTTAATCGAATGTTCGGATAATCGACGCTCTACTGTACTAAGTATTTATCATCAGTAAATATGAATCCCTATTCTGGGAGTGTTTATCCCTTTGAGCCCTGAATTTAAACGCTGCACATTTTTTCCAATTTTTTATATAAATGTGAACAAAAATGTAATTCAAAAAACATTTCTTGAAATTTGATTAAAAAAAAATAGAAGCCACAGTGTTGTTTTGAGGTGGTTCCATGGTGAAACCACCAGGGCTTAAGTGTGAAATTGTACAAACCAATTTTTTTCTGTGGTCAAACACAATCCAACGTGGCATGCGTTACAAGCCCACCTGCTTCGATGGGGATGCGTTTTTATCCTAAAATGAGCGCATCTGCGCGATGTCCCACGTCTGGGAATGTGCGCTGTAGAGTCAAGCCTCTTTTCCTGAGGCACATTTCCTCGAAAATTGAACATTTTTCTGACACTCTTACGCCTAGCTCGGGTGCCCGACTATGCGCCCACCAATCCGGATACCACGGCTAGCCTAAAAGATTTCATACTCTTCGCTGTCCCGTTCAATTTCTTGAATTTGGGGCTCCAGAACGTTTTCATCCAAATTGGGCGCTAAAGGATTCTCGTAGTTATCTTCCTCATAATCCTTGCCATTTGAGACAGCAGAGGTGAATGATTCGTTGTCGGAAGTTATGTCCTCAAAAAATTGTCGAAACTCACCCGAAGACATAATTTCTATTACGAAAAATTCCTACGACGTACGAGCGCCTAGAACAAAAAAGGGCTCTGTAGTCCGAGTGGTTACACAGTGAAACCACCAACTTACGGCGTGAACAAAACAAATACCTCGCAACTTCGACGACTTTCAAAATTGGTTTATTTTCTATGGATGGGTTTCTGCTAGATTTATATATTATTACCTGTCATTTTCTTAGTATTTTACCAAATATAAAAAGAAACAATGAGCTTGTCGCCAATTTTACGTTTTTCACTCGAATGACTCTTTTCTAGACGGCTTAAATTATATCCAAACACTAAATTTAAAAAACAACCGGTCTCTTCTGATAGATTATGATAAGAATCATGATTTTTTGCGGTGGTCGTGTGCCGTAACCACTCGGGCTTAACGTACTCATAGTTTTAGTAGGTGGTCTCATGGTGAAACCACTAGGGCTGAAAGGGAGGAAATATTTGTTGAGATTTTCCTGAAATGCATATGATTATGAATAAATTGGTTAGTAATGTGTTTTCAAATCACCCATGATAACTTTATATTTTAAAATAATTTACAGAAAGTGCTAAGACTAAGTGTCAGCCAGGGGCGGCGCATAAAGGCCCGCGTGGCAGGGCACAGCACAGCTGCAAAAAAAAGAACTCTCCGACATAGATATTTTGTAGACAAAACAAATGCTAAATTTATTGTTCCTCTTTCACCAGGTCCCTTAGATAAACAAATTCAATATTGTCCTAAAATCTTTGACAATCCAATCTTTGACATGGCTGCGGTTTGTAATCCGACTCACTCTTTTCCTTGCCAAATACCATATGGGCAAAAAGATTCTTTATGTCCCTCTACAAATAAACTATCTTAAAACATTTTTGGTGAAACATAGTACCTTTTTCTAAACTTTCGGACTAAACTCCAATCCACTTTGCCATGCACTGTCAAACACGAACAAAATAGTTTGAGAGTGGTACTAAACTTAGTTCAAACTAGTTAGTACGGTCTGTATATGTCGTTGAAGACTAAAATATTTCATCTGCAGAGTATTGCAGAGGGCACATTTGGTTTGAAAGGAGTCGTGCCAAGATTGCTGCATTGAATTTAATAACATATTCACATTAAGTACATACAAACGTTCTTAAAATTGAAGGATTTAAATTAGAGCACACTTAAATTTAAAGCTGAAACAAGGAATACCTAGATCTGAATTAATAACGTGTCGCTTTTTTCAATTGTCTAGCAAAGTTACAAACTTAGGCCACATACACACGAAGCGTCCGAATCAATTTTTTTGGATTCTTCGTTCTGGCAAATTCATACATTTTCTTCGATTTTGACAGAGCGAAAATTAAAAAAACAAAAATGGATTCGGATTCACCGTGTTTGCGACATTAGGGTACATAGGGCGCTCATCTTCAAATCATAGATTCGGGGGATCGAATTCCATTGTAGTTGACTATACTTAAATATCACCAAAACCTATAGAGGTCAATGCTGCGCTGCGTGGCCGTTTTTATTTAAAAATAAAAATAACGATTGTTAAAATCATTAATTTAATAAACGTTACAGCAAGACCGCTATTCTCAATATAAAATTGCAAAAAAATCCAAGTAGCTCTTAGCAAGGTTCTTTTAAGTACGACGGTCTTAATTTTAGTAGAAATACTGTAGCGTCAAAATCATATTTCAAAAGAGTTGGTTTAAGGTCGGTCCACACTCCTTATTCATCAGTCACAGTCATTTGCCATACAAATTAACAGATTGTCAGTCAATCAATTAACTGACAATCTTTGAACTTGTATGGAATATAGCTGTGACTAAAAATAAATAACAGGCGCGACAATCCATCATTGGACTAAGGCCGCAGGATGTGTAGCTGTGACTGATGACTGAAAATTGTGGATCGACCTTCAAGAGTTTTTTCAATTGATTTCACTCTGCTTTTTTTCTCAGTGTAGGGGGGGGGCACTCAAGAAGATTGCAGGAGGGCCCAGAGAGAAGTTGTTCCGCCACTGGTGTCAGCCCAGGATTATGTGGTGGATTTTGTTTAAATTTTTACGGTTTAGCTGTGCCCTAGCTGTGTAGCTAATTTGAGGATTAGTTTTTTCCGGGTTGAATACAAAATCCTCAAAATAAAAATTTCAACGAGAAAATCATTAAAAACATAATTTCACAGAAAATAATAATTAAATAAATAAAATGCGAACCTAAATTTATGGCATAGGTATAGGTATGCCGAGAAGCGTTCCGGTTGACAACGACTTATTCCTATTTTAAATTTTAATTCGCGACTACGCGTAACAAACAATTTTTTTCCATAAAAAAAATTGCTTCGTTTATCTAATTTTTCAGATTGAATTCGGGAAACTTTTGTCATAGTAGTAATATGCTATGTAACACATGGTTCCCTCTGGACTATGGTAGCTTCTGATGAGTAAGTCCATTGGGTGACGATACCCGGATTTTTAGCCTTAATTGGTAATGGATCCATGTGGTACATAGCTTATTAGATATTACTATGACAATGGTTTCCCAAATTCATTTTAAACAATTATTCCTATTTTGTAATTTTTTTTTAGAATTCTGGGTATTATGTATTTGGACTTTGAGCTAGTGAAAGCGAGGATTTTGTTTTTGTTTCTTATTTCAATTTTAAATAACGAAATGCGCCTTTACATGAAATTAACGCCCTTAACGTTTGGCCTTCCACTGGATAGCGCTGGACTCAGGGGCGTACGCAGAAATAAATTTCGGGAGGGGTTTTTGAGAGTGGTTGAAATGGCAGCGCATGTGGTTATATCTTGATAAAAACCTACAAATCGTACTCAAATTTTACATTCGAGAAGAAATTGTAATAATCCAGACTTCAGCGATAAGAACCAAATAGCTTTAGTTTGAACCCCCAAAACCCCTACCTAGGATCGCCACTGGCTGGACCTATAGAAAACTCGAAGTCGCTACTTGAATCTGGCAGCTTTTCTGTGTTACCTTTCAAAGGGCAACTTAATATCTAAGTCTATTGTGTTAGACGTGGGAGAAAGCAAAGAAATGCAACAAATTGGCCAATAGAAAATCTCACTCATCATAAATGAAACATATCCAATCCTAATTCGTAATCATTCATGCAAATGTTTTCATACAATAAACAACAGATACATATAAACATGTTCAGTAAAATAAAATATCTCCAAATCACTGACAATCGACAGTGTGAACTGAATTAAAAGACGCGCTTCCTTCATTCTCCACACCCACACCTTGCTGAATTGAATTGAAATCATCATTAGGTTCGCCGTGTTGCCGGCAATTTAGAAAGACACTATACGCAGTATACACCAAAACTTCTAGACAATTTGTAAACAACACGAACTGTACACTCGTACATAAATTTGTTTCTAAAAAGAATATATTTTTACGTTTTAGTTCATTGCGCAAAAAAAAAAAACAAATCTTTTGTTTGTAGGAAATTCAGGCATGGAGCAAAAAAATATATTCCAGGCACGAAACAGACATTGGCGTCTTCCTAATGTCTTGCTTTTTCTATTATTTTATTATGCTTGAATGTGAATTCGCAATTCGGTATGCTATGAAGCGTAAAAGCGTATGCGCTGATTGTGTTTGGGCGTATGTAAATTGAACAAATTACATTCATTAAACGTAAAAATTGAGATTTATGTGCTGGAGAAATTGTATATAAATAAATTTGGTTTCAGATTGTGAATTTTGATTTTAATGCTGCAACTTCACAATGTGATATCTTTTTTCTTGTAATATGTACTTTGATATTAGCGATGATTTACGTTGACACTTGTTGCCGAGGCTGTGCGTATAAAATACGTAATCAAGAAAAGAGACGATGATAGGAGTTTCTTTCTTTTAATAACATTTTCATAAAAATATATCTTTTTCAACAAAAGTAGATACATGTTTAGGACATTTGAGAATATGAAAGAGAAGTTTCAAACAATTTTCTGGGTCATTTGATGTCCATATTGTTTATAGGAGGATCACCTCAAGTCAGTTATTGACAAAAGCTTGAATCACCAGCTGAAATCTGTTTGGTATTTTCTTATGCAGGGGGTTCCAAAAGTCAACATCAAGCCAGTACTAGATGATAGCACACGTGGTGCTCGCTACGAAAAGAGATATAAAAAAAAACTCAGTCGCCTACTTTTACAGTTATATGCAATCAAAAGAAAAACGAAAAAATGCACGCCTTGTTTTAATTGTTCACGTAGGTACTGTAACTGTAAATCTTAATATTTCTCAAATTTCCTTTACGCACTATAAGGACAACAAAATGCTCTATCAATTGCAGGTCAACCTGAAAAGAAACTGTTTTAGTTTTGAGAGAAATCTGAGAACCTCTTTGTGGAACCGACAGATCAAATTTGTTAATTCACCAAAGTTCAACTAACTGTACTGTAAAAAAAATTTCATCAGGACATTGCGGCAAGTAATTAAATTAATGAATTTCCGATTTAATAGATGAAAGTTCCCGCAGGTTGTCTAGATTCCATAACGGTAGATATCACATTTGCTCCATTATTCTTATAATTTTAGTCACAATATTTTTTCATAGATAGATTTCAGATTCCATGGTATTTTAGCTTAATAATTGCATTACTCAAATTGTAAAAATGTGTTGCAATTATTTGGCTAAAAAAAGTACCATGGAATCTGATCTTTAAAAAAAATATTCTGACTAAAATTAGGAATAATGAAGCAAATGTGATACCGGTATGGAATCTAGACATCATGCACCAACTTTAAAATTACTTTCCGCAAAGCCTTGGTGCATTTTTTTACAGTACAGTTATTTAAACTTTGGTGAATTAACAGATATGATCTCTCGGTGCCACAAAGAAATTTAGATTTTTCTCAAAAATTAATTAAAACAGTTACTTTCAGGTTGGCTGCAATTCAGAGAGCATTTTGTTTGTTGTTATAGTGCAAAACAAGGCGTGCATTTTTTCGCTTTTCTTATAATTGCGTATAACTGTAAAAATAGGCGACTGAGTTTTTTTTTGATACATATCTCTTTTCGTAGCGGGCACCACGTGTGCATTTTGTTACCGTTAGAGGGGATTCACACTATGGACAGGATTTATTAAAACCACTAAATTAATCGAGTCGAAACCCGCCTACTAGATTAAATTGTATGTCATTAAATTCAAAATGCATAGTAGTATGTACTTCCATTATTCTAATTGCAGTACAATATGGTACAACTGTCAACTAAATCTAGGATTTAGTAAATCTTGTCAATAGTCTGAATCGCCCCTTATAGTGCAAAAAGAAAATTTGAGATTTACATATAAAGACTTACAGTTATGCTTGAAATAGAATGGGTGCAGCAACAGCAGTAGCGGCCCAATGTAATTTAAATGGCCAACATGACGTTACTCATTTAAATTGCATTGGACATTATCGTTGCTGCTGCTGCTGCTGTGGCTGTGTCCATTCTATTTCCAGCATTACAGTACGTGAACAATTAAAACAAGGCGTGATTTTTTTTTCACTTTTGTTTGATTGCGTATAACTGTAAAATAGGCGATTGAAATTTTGTTGATATTTTTTTTCGTCGCGGTTTGACGTTGACTTATGGCGTGGGACACCCTGTATTTACATGCGTCTGGAATTAATTTTTTTTAGCTAATAGAATCAGCGGAGCTGGTTGGAAGAGCCGAAACTAAGAGGAAGTACATACTTTACTAAAAAGGATTCACTGAAGTGAACAAACACACTGCGATCAACTTTTCTACTATACAGTTGAGAACGGATAAGTGCAATCGCCTCCGGCAGCATTGCAAATTGCACTTATCCGTATTTTTCACTTATCCGTATTCGGGTAGATTAAAAAAACACAGCTTCAGTATGAGGATATGAAATAATTTATATAAAGTTAGTACATAGTAATAGTTTCTAATTTTTTACTGAAATGCAAACATTTTCGCCCTCTGCTTGCTACGCTCACCACACATATCTCTTTTCGTAGCGGGCACCACGTGTGCATTTTGTTACCGTTATAGTGCAAAAAGAAAATCTGAGATTTACATATAAATACTTACAGTTATACTTGAAATAGAATGGGTGCAGCAACAGCAGCAGCGGCCCAATGCAATTTAAATGGCCAACATGACGTCACTCATTTAAATTGCATTGGACTGCATTATAGTTGCTGCTGCTGTGGCTGTGTCCATTCTATTTCCAGCATTACAGTACGTGAACAATTAAAACAAGGCGTGAATTTTTTTTTTTCACTTTCGTTTGATTGCGTATAAATAGGCGATTTAAATTTTGTTTATATTTTTTTTCGTAGCGGTTTGACGTTGACCTATGGCATGGGGCACCCTGTATTTACATCATCATCAATGTGGCACGATAGCCCGACGTCGGGCCTTGGCCGCCTGAATCGTTGACCTCCAATTGTCGCGGTTACGTGACTTTGTCCTCCAGTTTCGGAAGCCCAGCAGCTGGTGGGCGTCTTCACCTACGGAGTTCTCCCAGCGAGCTCTCGGTCGTCCACGCAACCTCGCTCCGTCAATTCGTTGTGCGTTCATAACTTTCTTTTTTACATGCGTCTGGAATTAATTTTTTTAGCTAATAGAATCAGCGGAGCTGGTTGGTAGAGCTGACGTAAGGATAGCTTGGCTTTATATGTATATGAACTGAATTATTAGCTGTAAATCTACTGTTACTGTTTTTTTAATCAAGGAAAAGCAACTTATATGAAATGATTCCATTGTGTCCCCTAACATAAGAGGCCACGCAAGCTTTCCTATGAGTATTGAACAAGTATATTTTTGCAGCTATTCAGGGACACTCTGTTAACTTGGTCCTTCGAAAATATTTGTGGCAAACACTATTACCATTCTCTGCATTTCCACCAAATTTCATGTTCATTGTTTCATCAAGCTAAAAGATATGCATTGAAGAAATGCTTAAGAGTCTTCCCTTGCATTGTGAAAGCCGCTTACATAATACTTACTTGGCTATATTTCCGGTTTAGATACAGTTATTCGAATGAAAATTCGTAGACATTTTCCCTATGTAATTTTCTAAAAACCCTTAGCAGAATTTTCATATTTGGAAACATAAGAGAGGCTACACACGAACAAATTGAAATTTTACAACTTTACTGTTATCTACTTTTTCTTAGCAAAAGTCAACAGTCTTATTATGTATTTAACGTATATAAGGCCATACTGACCAATCTTTGTGCAAAGTTTCATATCGATCCCTATAACGGTTTAGAAAAACGGAGGTCGAAAAGGAAGTTTAACTTTAAACGCCAATAACTTTTTTACCGTTACTCGAAAGTGGAAAATTTTAACTGATATGAGATGTACTCGTTTAGATCTTTGATTTAAATACCCATACGTCAATATCCGGTAAAAACTAAAAAAGTCGACTTTTTTCAAACGTTCGGGACACCCTGTTATCTTCTTCCTACCAACTTCTAAGGTATTTGTGCCAAAGACTGTAACCATTCTACACATCCCACCCAAAATTCATGACAATCGGTTTAGCTGTTCTCGAGTTATTTAGTGAACAGACGGACGGACGGACAAAATCTATTTCATACGGGTTTTTTGAAAAAAAAAAAAAAAATTTCTAAACAACCCTAAAAACTAGGGGGCTTCGCCCTCTGCTTGCTACGCTCACCACACAGAGCGCGAACGTGCTCGCGAAAAAAAATTTTTTCTTGTTTTGCAGTTATGCGCTCTCGACTATACAGGGTGGCCCAATTGAACTGCAACTTTTGGCTAACTAATTTTTTTATTTATTTAATACATAATTTTATTGAACATAAGCAAAAAATGTTGA
This sequence comes from Microchrysa polita, assembly GCA_949715475.1. NCBI lineage: Eukaryota > Metazoa > Arthropoda > Insecta > Diptera > Stratiomyidae > Microchrysa > Microchrysa polita. The sequence continues at coordinate 12,696,864 of OX454418.1, read as the reverse complement.
AATACAATTATATTTTTAAAATTTAATTCAAGTTTTTGGATGGGACCACCACTATGGCTTTGAGTCGGTTGACAAACGAATTGCACGCTGCACGAATGTGAGCCTCTGGTATTTTTGCCCATTCACGGCGAAGAGCGCCTTGAGCGCATCAATACTCTGGTATCTTTTAGTGTTGCCATGGGCCTGAAAAATCCGCCATATGGAGTAGTCCAGCGGATACGCATCCGGTGAATGAGGAGGCCACTGTTCGGTCGAAATGAATTTTGGAACATTGTTTCTTAACCAGTCTTGGTTTGCGCGTGATTTGTGTGACGGTGCAGTCTTGCTGAAATGTCCATTCTCTTTCAGTAAAATGTCTGCTTGCCCACGGCTTCAAAGCACCTTTCAAAACAATTTCTCGGTAAACATTCGCATTCATCTTGATGTCACGATCCAAAAACCCTAGCGGAGATCGCCAATTCGCCGTTACGGCTGCCCAAACCATCACAAAAGGTGGGGATTGAGTTTTGGTGGCCATCTGGATATGTAAATTCTCGGACGACCTTTCTGTTAGGTAGACACGATCGTTTCGTTTATTTATAAATTGCTCAATAGGGAAATTTTTCTCTTCGGAGAAAACGATATTTGGTAATTGGCCACGTTCGTTCAATCGCACACTGTTACGTTTTACTTCCATCACGAATAAAATGTTTTTCACAACAGTCAGGCACAAACGCTTGTGGATTCTTAAGCACAACAAGGGTAACTGTCGTGAAACAAAATATGAGGGCGCTAGCATTAGCGGTCACCGATTTACAGTTACCTACATTTGGTTGCAGTCCAATTGGGCCACCCTTTACATACATATCTCCTCCCAATTTATTGCGACACTTTAAATTACACAAATCTTAGCTAAACTCGTACGAAACCGCAGCTATCCATTAAAGTGTGAAACTTTTTCAGCAGATAGCATTCCGTTGGGACATTAATGCTCGTCATAAAGTGCTCAGCTAGACAGTTTTCCCCATACATACTCGTACATGCGAATTAACGAACTCATATTGGCTTATTGGCTAGATACCTTGGATGTAAAAGTACAATCTTCACTTTTGAGCCAAGACATTTCGATTAACAGTTTTAACAACACAAATTACGATAGAAAGATGATGGTTGAGCCCATATTGATGATGATGATGACTACGGTGTGATGATGCATGACGGACGGCTCATCGGCGATAAAGATGTTTATATGGATTTCACGCGAAATAAATAAGGAAAAAAACCCTAGATTTGTAGAAGTAGTATTGCGCACGTAACACATCTGCTACGAATGATCTTATGCAATTCGTATAATCATATACGTGCAGTGAAACGAACTTCATTTGATGAAGACGTGCATTCTTCTCATTCGTCGATATACACATACCTATCTGTTTAATTATTTTTATTATTTTCATTAGAGTTTAATCACTCAGAGAAATATTCACTCATATTGAACGAAATATATTTAATTCAAACGATTTGCGCTTTTGATTTGGCTCCACACGCAAATGCGTTTAATTCTAACGAGTGGCGTTTCTTTCAAAAGCATAATGAGTTGTAAAAAAGCGTTTGAATTAAAAGAATTTACGTTTACCTGGAAAGAAGGAGCCAGTCGATTTAAACGTATTTTTCATTGAAATAAACACTTATTCTTTTATTGTAAACGGGTAAAACATTTTAAATAAATGAAAGGCAATTGTATCAAACGTCTTCGTTTTTATATTAAACATTTTTGTTATTTAAAATAAACGACGCATTCTTTTTAATGAAACGGTATCTATTTCGAAAGTAACGCATCGCGTTTTCATTTCATAGAAATTACCTCATTCAAAATAATTGAGTTTTACATGGAATTAAAAGCAAACTCTGCTGAAATAAAATAATACATTCCGTTTGATTGTCCATTCTCCATTCGATTAGATACTTACTGTTACCTGGGTTGACAAATCAATAAAGAATAAAACTTATGAAAACTTTAGAAAAACACTTTATTTTTTATTAAGGTCTAATTTTAATATGGTTAATACATTACACTTTTATTCTAACACCCGCTAAACTTAAATTGCACGTGTGCGTCCATTCCTCCAGATGAATGCAAAAGTAAATTATCGAAAACACTCTTAACATCGACTAAGATTCTAATACGCGTTTGTTGTTAAGACACTACACATTTGTTTGGAATGAACATGAACACGCGAGACTCATCGGACCGGCCGGAAGTATTTAACTACCGGTTGTGCTACGTTGAAACAAATGACATTTGGGCATCGCGTCCTTTAGGTATGTGTATTTGTTACGTAAAGGAATGTATACACATTACTATGTAATGCGGAATCTTTTGATTTAAACGACCGTCGTTTGCGATTTGGCTGCTCTTTTGTTTTAAAAGAAATTCTCTTAGCGTAAATGAGAATTCGTTCAAATCAAACGAGATTTTTCAAACGAATACTGCGTTCAATTTAAATGTGGAGCTTTTAATATGAATGTGCGTTTTTTTCTCTGAGTGATAAAACATCAACTCAAGTGAAAATTTCTGTTTAGTTTAGCTATATAGAAAACTGCATAAAAGTCGGCTGGATGGCTTGGCTGCTGTAACTCGGATGTCTGAATAAATAAAATAATGCGAAAAGAAAAGACCCGGGTATTAAATGAGAAAAAGCGATTGAAGTGGTTTGTATATACCTTTCATGCAATTAAAACGGACATGTGTGTATTTGAAGCTTAGATAAATAGCACTCTCCACACTAGAGTTGAGTCTAGTCTACTGAATCTAATATGACTGCCAGGCTTATATTGAAGTGATGCTATAACCGATAAATAGTTTTGTATAAACAATTTCAAGGTGGAATTATTTATATGTTCAATTATGATAGGTTTTCTATAGACTTATCGAACTGGTCGGATGTGCAGTTGTGTGTATCTTAAGCCTTGTTCGCACTATAGTAATTTTGTCGAATGTTGAACTATTAAACTACTAAAAACCTTTGAACACAAAAAAGTTAGTTAATTGCAGTTAAAGGAACTTTTGACAGTCCAACATTGGACAAAGGCCGCAGATGTGTTAGTGACATCCAATTTCCAAGATCGTAACTGCTTTCTTGTCGAGGTGTTGAGATCAACAGCACGCTCAGCAGTGTTATTTATCCCTATTAATGGGTCCCGTTTAACATCTAAGTGAGATCATAGTCCGTCACATGGGTCGTGAGCTCGAAAAACACCATAAACTTTAATTCGTTCACGGTGTGACTCGAACCCACAACCCCTTCCATCCAAGGTATGCGCACTAACCACTACACCAGCCAGACTACATTTGACTAACTATAGCGAATAAGCCTGCAGGGCACTCCATTCATGGCTGATTTTTCTGTTGGCTTTTTTATACAGTGCGTACTCAATAGTCCGGACTATTGAAAACCAGGGTCGATCCGGACTACCGAGGAATTCGGATTAGTGGAAGCCTTAAATTTGCTCGAAATTTCGAGGAAATGGACGAATTTAATTAAACTGTTCGAAGAATCTGTTTTCTATTTTCGAAAAATTTCACTCTGTTATTCTAGATTTTGTTTTTTTCCAAGAACAAAGAAAACTGTTGTTTTTATTTCGGACGATAATATTACTGTAATTATGAGAAAAAAGTCAGATTCGGATTAGAGAAGCTCTTGAAATTCGGACTACAGAGTGTACAATGTAATCTTTGAGGTGATCCGGATTACTGGAAATTCAAGGCTTCGGATTATCGAGTACGCACTGTATTTGAATTACTTATATAATTAAAATTCAACTTTATTCTAAAAGTTTGAAAAGGTGCCACTTCGTATACTCGGTTTGTATTTTCAACCCATGCAACTACTGACTCACGAAAGTTAGTATTCACTCGTCAAAAGGACGATCTATACTCATTTATTGATGATCCTTGATCGCCATTCCTAACGGTATTTGGTTCAGCTTTAGATGATTGCATCTGAGTCGTTACACATCAGTCCTGTCCGGGGAATGTTCTGACCTTCGAATGAAGAATTCGGCTGCTCAAAACTACGGAGTTTTCAAAATACATAATACGAGATCACTTGACCGCGACAATAGAAGGCACAATTGATTTGAACAATCAAAGAATGTGCTACATTTTCAATATATTTTCAAATGCATGTATGTAACATTTGAAAACTCTTTGCAATAAAAACATGCCTCTTATATAGGTAATCGGGTGAATGTTAAGTGCATACAGTTCATATAACCCTCATGTTTCAAGTCCTACTTTCCCATGAATTCTTATGCAAAGTCCATCAACAAAAATGCATTTTGAAATTCAACTCACTGTAGACTAGACTATAAGCCGACCGTTTTTAAAATATTCAACCATTTTTATGCAAATCAACCATAATCATAAATTGTTGTTCCAATTTCAATATCTCCAAAGTATCTACTCAGTTTAATGCTTTAGCAAAAACCTATAAGATGAACTCACGGTTTTTTAGGTGAATGTCAAAAAATATAAAGTTCAACAGCAGCCATTATCATTATTCAAACATATATGTATGCAGTAAGTACAGTCACACAATCTCTTTTTCGTACTGACTCTCATTATAATGATCCCATTAATTTTAAGTGGATTTTAGCAATTATATTTGGTTGAAAAATGCAGTCAACTTTACCGAAAAAAAAATCATAAGAGCCACTCATGCAAACATGTTTAACGTGACCTTCGTTCGAAACTGAACTGTGTTCTCGTAGGTTATATTCGCGTATTATGAGTATATTTTTATGTATTAACCGACACTGATGCGAATATGCTATGCATATACATGAATCACTCATTTGTCAGTCAAATTTGTCATATATTTTAAATAGTACTAGATAGCACTGAGGTAAATATACATCAAAATCTGATATGTTTGCACATTTAACAACATCTTTTTATTACATTTAGATCGTGTTTCACGCTAATTCAATTTTCAAAACAATAAATTTATTACTGCCTGCATGCATATTATACTCGTATTATTACTCACTTGTCACACACTCCGAGTTTTGATACAGTGTATATGTATGCGGTTGTTCCAGAGTGTTGTTCTGACGTCATCAGACTACTGCGAATGGTGCACGTAAATTTGTATAGTAAATTTAAATGTTGTTACAGGTGTTTTGCTGATATACTCGACGTTTTTTTTTATACAATTCGTACTTCCTACAAGAAAAAAAGAACAAATACGAAATTAAAATACATATATGTACGTAAAACTACAACTACATACTTATTCATACTTGCTACAGAATTATGAATAATACTGTAGTGGATTAATTTTCGATAATATTATTTTCCGTAGTCGTGTGTCGGCTTAACCTCGAATGAGATTTTTGCAAATTGTATAGCTCTCGAACTTGACCAGATACGCGATTGTAATTTTATACCAATTGTTCGTGATTTTGCATTTCCATTCTCTCCATTTTTTATTTACATAGTATGTTCAAAATGTATGTATTATATGATTTTTAGGTATATACACAGCTTAGTAAAGAATACCGGATCAGGCAAAAATCAAATCCAAAGGTAGTGCTTGTGCTCGATCTGTTGGCAAGAAAACCACTTACCCTTAAAGTCCCTAATTCAACAATGAGAAAATTCAAAAACTCTTTTAGAATATTTGGGATGGAGTTTCTATGGCAGTCCCGTGCTAGGGTGGGATTTCGTCCGTTCTTAATGTTTTGTGAATTTGATAAGAACATGGTTATGTGAGGTTTAGATATGATGCATCAAGAAAAAAATGGTTTTTCTTGGAAAAACCTACTTTTGGTTGGTATGGTGGCATGTTTCTACATACATTTGTGACGATATCATTTAGCATTGGTTCAAAAAAATAACTTACTTTTTGGATTGAGGTTTCTATATAGCAATCCCATGGTTTTATTTCGTCCGTTGTTACATATGTTTTATGATTACGATATTTATGTGAGATTTGCTTACGGTTGGTCCACAAAGAAAAAGTTTTTCTAAGAAGAACCTACTTTTGAAGGTTGGCTTTCTATGGCAGCCCAAATACCTTTAACATGTACCATACCTTTATGTAGTTGAAAATCATTCCGGAATATCAAGAATCCTTCAGTAGTTTAAGAGAGGTGTCTCTGTAATTTTTTTTTTTTATAAAGACGAGTACAAAGAAATTTGCGAAAATATTATAAATAGTTCGTATAGGACAGTTTTACGAAAAACCGAGACTGAGAGGCTAATTTCGGGTGCAGCCGAAATTTGAATACCCGTCACACTTGAATGAAACTTAAGGTTCTTTTGTGTTAATAATTTCTACACTCAAAAAATTATTCTGTTACAGTAACAAAAAACACTAATTATTTTAACAGATTTTTCTTTTGATTTCGAGCCTATAGAATATTCTGTTAGTTCAACTAAACCAATTATGTTACCAACACAGAAAAGAGCTTTGTATTTGTAACGGAATTGTCTGTATTTTTAACATATCACTTTGTTTACTTAACAGAATGAGACTCCCTAATTTTTGAAATACCAACATTATTTCCCGTTTGAATAAAAAAAAAAAAACAAATTTCACAGGGAAAGAACATTTAAGTCATAAATGAGTTTTGTATAGCATTGACCTCTCTATTGGTATTGGCGACATTTAATTTACCTCTTAACGCTCTAAAATGCATAATAAATTACCTACCTACAGCGGGATTCGATCTCGTGACTCTATGATTTGTAGAAGAACGCCCTACCTACTAGACTAATCAGACTACATAAGTGTGTTATTCAAATAGAGTATTTGTTAATGCTGCCCTAGTTCTGTGATTTCAACAGAATCGTATGTTAAAGAAAATTGGAAAATACAAAACGATTCTGTTCGGCCAACAGAACAATACAGTTTTTCTCGGTAATTTCAATGTTAATAGAAATTTATGTTAAAAGAACAGAATTTACGTTAAAACTCTTAACAAAATTTTTAATCAAACTTCCATCCGTCAATTAACAGAAATTCTGTTCATTGGAAGATTAAGTGACACTTGAATAATTCAATTTGGATGTTAAACTAATATATATTTTGTTACTACAACAGATTTCCCAGTTAATTTTTTAACAGAAGGATTATGTTAGTTCTACCACAAAAATTCTTTCAGTGTACCACAACCCTATGACGTGTTCCGATTTCATCCGTTTCTTGATTATTAAAATAGGAACACAATAGGAACACTTCACCCAAGAAGTTTGGTTAAAAGAAAAAAAATTAAAAGAACCCAATTTCAGGGGTTAGTTTGTATGACAACCCTATGATGTAGTGTTCCGTTTCCATCCGTTCCTGGATATGGTTTTATGATTCACTATGAGCACACATAGATGAAGTATGGTTGAGGTTTACTTAAAAAGAAAAAAGTTTTTCTTAGAAGAACCTAATTTTCAGGGGTTGGTTTGTATGAAAACCCTATGACGTAGTCTTCCGATTCCATCCGTTCCTGGATATGTTTTGAGGCTTTACTGGGAACACACTTGGATGAATTTTGGTTAAGATTGATTCATAAAAAAAAGTTTTTCTGAAAAAAACCCAATTTTGGATTTCGCATAGCAGCCCCATGACGTCATGGTCCAATTCCATTCGTTCCGACATATATACAGCGTACACTAAAAAGAAACTCGTATACAAAATTTCAGCCCGATAGCTTCAAAACTGAGGGACTAGTTTGTATTGAAACAGACGGATAGAAAGACAGACAGACGGACATCGCTCAATCGATTTCTATCGTCACACTGATCAATAATATTTACTATATACACTGCGTTTCACTTGAATAGCACATTCCGTTTTTTCATTGTAATTTGCATATACAGTGCGTACTCGATAATCCGAAGCCTCGAAACCTCGAATTTCCAGTAATCCGGATCACCTCAAAGATTGCATTGTACACTCTGTAGTCCGAATTTCAAGAGCTTCTCTAATCCGAATTTGACTTTTTTCTCATAATAACCGTGATATTATCGTCCGAAATAAAACCAAAATTTTTCTTTGTTCTTGGAAACAACAAAATCTAGAATAACAGAGTGAAATTCTTCGAAAATAGAAAACAGATTCTTCGAACAATTTGATTAAATTCGTCCATTTCCTTGAAATTTAGAGCAAATTAAAGGTTTCCACTAGTCCGAATTCCTCTGTAGTCCGGATCGACCCTGGTTTTCATTAGTCCGGATTATCGAGTACGCACTGTATATCAATATTCTTATGACTTTGCTAGTAGTTTTTTTTTGTCTTCTTTGTGTGGGCTCCCCGAAAGAAAAATTGTGCTCTCGAAATTAACCGTTACATTTTTTCACCAATTTGCTTCAAAAGAGAGCAGATTTTTTGTTTCACTAGAATAGCACAGTTGGGTTTAAGCTTCACATACGGGGTGCACGTGGTCACAATGTCACAATTTATAGTCGTTTTGAGTATTTTAAATACAATTCGTTGATTTTAAAAAATTTTGGGTCGTGGTAAAGCCTTAACAAGCGAAGAACAAGTTAAAATAAAAACTTACAGGGATTGTGACCTTTCAGTGACTAAAATATCAAAAAAAATTGGAAAAAGCAGAAACGTGATTTACAATTTTATTAAAAATGGTGAAAATGATGAAAAAATATGAAAGGTCGAGTAAGCAGTGTACTCTCTAATGCAGAAAAGCAATCTATTTGGCGTGAAGCATCGAATTCACATGATTCTGTGGTCAAAACTCGGTTAAAAGTTGGTCTCAGTACGAGTAAAACAACTGTATGGCGTGCTAATTCAAAAGCTAAACACTTTAAGCGTCTAAAATTAAAAAAAAAAAAACACCACTAAACCCCACTCGTAAACAAGCTCGGTTGACTTTTTGTCGTACCAACATGCCATGGACCAAAGAGTGGTATCGCGTTGTTTTTTCTGATGAGAAGAAATTTAATTTGGAAGGGCCCGACGGATATAACTGTTATTTTTATGATTTAAGGAAGGAGACTCACCAGTTGGACCGTTTGCACAGTCGAGTTGGCGGCGTTATGGTTTATGGAGCCATATCCTACTTCGGCACTTGTGAACTCCAATTCTTAGACACCACTATGAATGCTAAGTCGTATCAAGGTGTTTTAGAAAAGGCTTTTGCGACATTCGAAAGTCACTTTGGACCATTGCCGTAAACTTCCCAACACGAGAATGCACCAATACACACTACCCGTGCCGTAAAGTAGTTTATCGAGTCCAAAAATGTTACTCTTTTGAACTGGCCACCATACTCGCTGGATCTATACATAATAGAAAATGTTTGGGGATGGCTGGTCAGAAAAGTGTATGAGTCTGGCAAACAGTTTGTAACAAAGACTGGCCTAATTGAAGCCATTCAGCAATCATAGGCTACAATATCCCTTGCTTACATCAAAATTTTGTACGATTCTTTGCCTAATAGGATGTAGGAGGTTATTTCAAACGGGGGAGGCTCAACCCATTACTAAAATTGCTGATTTTAATTCAAATTGATCTCAACTTGTATTCTGAACAATAATAAGTTATCCTAACTGCATAAAAAGTTAATTAAAAGAAGTTTTAAAAAAAGTGTGCTATTCAAGTGAAACAGAATTTATGTGTTTTTTCATTGGTGTTTTACATTTTTTGTTTTTCTAAGATTACATGTTGGAAAAATTCGAATTCTTTTTATTTCAAATTAAAGCTAATTAATCAAATGACAAATAAAAAATACAAAACATCTGTTGTCTTCATTTTTTTTAAAGATATTAAGAAAATAAATTTAATGTATAGAGTGTGCTATTCAAGTGAAACGCAGTGTACTTTTCATAGTCGGAGGTGCTTCCTTCTGTGCGTTGCAAATTTCATGACAAAGTTTATATGTATACGCTTTCACATAGTGACGGGTATAAAAAAACAACTAAGACCACAATTGCAAACAATTTAAATCCAAAAATCTGTGGAGTATGCAATTGTTGCTAATAACGAGATAAAGGCTACACAAGGTCAACAATAATTTAGTTGTGGTCATACCTGTTGTAATAAGGTGTTAAGATTCGTATTACATAAATGTATTAAATCTTGCGGCACGTAAGTGTTCAGTATGTAGGTATACTGCAACTTGTGTAGTTTGCCGACATTAAATTAAAATTGTCTTCCGGACTTTTATTTGTAAATTTGTACAGGCCAGGAAAAAAAAAACAAAAATAATGTCTTTTTGTGGAGAGAGCGCTGTTAGCCGTGTTTTTTATTTATCCCCTTATAGGTTTTGCGAATTGGAAAGCCATTATGAACTGATTCCGTCTACATAGGACGAATCCAGAATCCAGGACCTTTTGCTTCAAAGGCGAGCACACTGACCACTATCATAAAGTAAGAAATTGGAATAGAGATGGAACTCCATATAACATTAAAACCTACTGAACAACATTTTACCTTTGAGTGTGTGCTGTATGTAACGTGTACGTAAAAGAAGATTGTACACGTTACATACAGCACACACTCAAATGTAAAATGTTGTTCAGTAGGTTTTAATGTTATATGGAGTTCCATCTCTATTCCAATTTCTTAAATTATGCCACTATAGCGCAACCACTAGACTACATAAATTAATTTTATCAATAAATAGGCAATTTCTGGAACACGAATTTATGAAAACGCAATAAATTAATTCCATTTCTGATGACGCACACATTTAACATATACATATTTGCAACTGTCTAAACGGGTCTTTACACTACTGCTATACTTTCGATTCGTAGATTGGCGCCTCTAAACTCCAATCTATTTTTATATTTTGCATAATGTTTGCTCTATTTGCATTTTTCATTTTATTTGTCGTGTATATGAATAGAGTTCAGCAGGTCATCGTGCTATACATTAATTAATGGACGATTAAATTTTCAGAATTACAAATTTCTTATCATATCAAAATACTACACATTGAAACAGTGTTTTTTCTATGAGTTGAATTTTATATGCGTGCAATAATGATTTTAAGTCAAGCATACGGGACAAATAAATTAATAATTCATAATATGTATAGAGAGTTAAGTCAAAATGTATATGTATGTAGTATTAGCGGTCGATAGAGTTGCTGCGGAATGGTTAGTAAGCATTTGTGACACCACAAATTGTGGTGTTATAGAATACGCACAATATGGGCCCTGACATCAGCATCATCATAAGATCAGTTGAGAAAAGTAGGTCAAGGTGTCGTATAGAGCCGATTAATTATGATTGGAATCGGTAATAACTTTGCGACAGATTGTCGTAATTTTGGATGACTGTATTTTTCACTAAGGAAAAAGTATTAGACAATTTATGGTCTGACGTGCGTGAGAATACGATTTAATACATACGACAGTAAAAATGAATTTTATTCTGTTTGACCGAATGTGATATGTACAGAAAAGTAACCACCTGTTTCAAACAAACAAGATTTTAACACCATTTCAATTTACCTCTAGGAAACAAATTTAAATTACGCAAAACTTGCATTAACCGTCCGTATTTTCCCGGCCACAGTGGGGCGAAATCAATGATTTTTCGGAAATCGCACATTTGTGAAGATGTCCTGTTGTAAAATGTACCACGTAAATGACTATAAGTTGAACTTGTTTCTGCTGAATCGAATGGTGGACTTCATTTTTAAATAGGCCCTGTCCGAAAGAAGATATACCGGTTTTAAGGATTCTTTCCCCAATACCATAGTATAGACAATTTATCGTTTCTCCTTTTAGTCTAGTACAGATAGCTCAAAACCCAAACATAAAAAAAAAAGAAATTTTTGATGCCAAATTGTTGAATACACTGCCCAATATACGCAGTAAAAAGTTACACCAATTTGCGCCATGGGTTAAGGAGGGAGGGGGTGGCAAAGGGGTCAAAATTAATTTTTTTGCAAATATGTGGAAAACTATGAATCTGACCTTAAAAAGTCCTGAGGACGGAACAAACTACATAAAATTGGTATGTCCTCAGGACTTTTTAAGATCTGACTCACAGTTTTTCAGATATTTGCAAAAAAAAGTTAATTTTTACCCTTTGCCACCCCCTCCCACCTTAACCCATGGCGGAAATTGGTCTAACTTTTTACTGCGTATATTGGGCAGTCTATTCAACAATTGTACATACTAGACTTTTTGTACTAGACTATACCTGATGTTACAAATGATACGTATTAATAGATAGTACGGCTCATTTAGAGAAAAATATTATATGGTCATAATGCTCTTTCATTTACCGTTACAAAACTGTACCATTATTTATGAAATCTTTAGGAAAGCTAGAGTTGCCAAACAAAATCCAAATTTATTCCGTCTTGCTTTGTGCAATTTAGTATTTGGGTTAAGGTCCTAAAAATATATACATTTGATGTAATTTGACTGTTCCCCCGTTGAAAAACTCTCTGTTGTTTCGAAGATCTAGTAATACAAACTTCGAAAAATTACAACATTTTTTTTGACATAGAAATTGCAAACGCTAATATCATAACGGTTCTTTGAACGGATAAATCTGAATAATTCATAAAAGTTACTCCTTTATATAGGGTATCCCGCAACTGGTTAGCCATAGACCAATGGTAGACTCTACAGGATGTTTTAAAAACGAGACCGAGGCTAATTTCGGGCGCGGCCGAAATTTGAATACCCTTCACTCTCCTCGGGCTAAACGTTTTTTTTTTTGGGCGAACACTGTGTTCAATCCATCCCCATTCTTTTCTTTCTGTGGCGTCGATAAAACAATATTTGTGTGTTTTTGGTTAAGTATGGGAAAATAAAAATATTTACTCAGAAAACTTTATTGGGGGGATGCGGGAGCATGGTCCCATAGTATGATTCTATTCGTTTTAATTTTTTTTCGTTTTGACAAGAAGGCATTAAGTTTTTTTGAAATTGGTGTGGAAAAAATGTTTCTTAGAAGATCTAAAATGGGGGGTTGGGTTTGTATGGTAGCCCCATGACCCCATAGACCGATTCCGTTCATTTTTACACATGTCTTATGGCATCAATAGAGATGCACTTTTACGAGTTTTGGTTGAAAGTGATGCACAAATAAAAAAGGTTTCCCTAGAAGAACTCAATTTGGAGGGTTGGGTTTGTATGACAGCCCCATGACCCCATTGTCCGATTCCATTCATTTTTACATATGTTTTGTGGCATTAATTGAAATGCACTTTTATGAGGTTTGATTGAAATTGGTGCACAAATCAAAAAGTTTTTCTTAGAAAAACTCAATTTGCGGGATTGGGTTTGTATGACAGCCCCATGACCCCACAGTCCGATTCCAACCATTCTTACATATGTTTTGTGGCATCAATAGAAACACACTTTTATGAAATTTGGTTGAAATTGGTGCACAAATGAAAAAGTTTTTCTTAGAAGAACCTAATTTGGGGGGTTAAGTTTGTATGGCAGCCCCATGACCCCATAGTCCGATTTGATCCATTCTTACATATGTTTTGTCTTATCAATAGAAACACATTTGTGTGAAATTTGGTTGAAATTGGTGCACGCATGAAAAAGTTTTTCTTATAAAAACCAAATTGGGGGGGTTAGGTTTGTATGGCAGCCCCATGACCCCACGGTCCGATTTTAGCGATTCGAACATACAAACTGCCTGCAATAAAAACAAGCATGTGTGCAAAATTTCAGCTCGATAGCTTTTGAACTGGCCGAGTAAAACGCGTAGCAACAGACGGACAGACGGACAGACGGACAGACGGACAGACAGACAGACGGACATCACCCAATCGACTCAGCTCGTCATGCTGATCATATATATACATATTTTATATGGTCGGAGATGCTTCCTTCAATGCGTTACAAACTTCATGACAAAGTTAATATACCCTTTACTCTACGAGTGAAGGGTATAAAAATGTCGCCAAAATTATTTATCTTTTACCGTTAAAGAGTGCCTTTTTTGTGATTCTTGTCAAAAAACACGACTTTTTGCGAAAAACTCCTATTTTCTAGCTTCCACCTTAGCCAAATCAATATTTTTCATATTCTTCTGAAAGTACACAAAATTTGGCAAATCTGCAAAGTTCACAAAAGTGAAGAATATGAAAAACATTGATTTGGCTAAAGTGGAAGCTAGAAAATAGGAGTTTTTCGAAAAAAGTCGTGTTTTTTTTTACAAGAATCACAGAAAAGGCAATTACTCCTTGTCTAGTAGGTACTAACATCGTCAGTTCACGTGAAATCCATGCAAATACTGTCAAAATTTTGATGATCGTGAAATCGAATTCGCTTGGTGGTACTCACTTCACATGAAAGTCTCCACACTGGTTTTTGACATTTCGCCAGCGAAAATAATGCAGTTGCACTTTATTTCACAATGAAAAGATGCCATCGACAAACAATCAGAACGCGAGTGAACATTTATCTTACATTTAGTGAATAAGAAGCAAGTCTCCACGGCACTGTTTTCACGGGAGACATATATGCAAGTTTTTCGCTCGGTGAACTCAGTACATACCTTTAACGGTAAAAGCTAGAGAAATAATTTTGGCGACATTTTTCCTAAAACTACCTGTAGAATCTACTATTGGTCTATGGCTAACCAGTTGCGGGACACCCTGTATAAGCTTTTCAGAAGCTTGTAGCAAGTTATAAAAAATATGCAAATACCGAAACAAACGATTTTTTTCCTTCGCAAATTACGAGCCACTAAACCCATTTTTCAGGTAATATTTTTTATAGGGGAGGTGGTGGAACTTTTGATTTAATCGAACCTGTATTTAGTGTTGTTGAAGTATATTCGATTAAAAACTTATTAGAAAAATTCAGCCAAGAATTGTGACTAATTTAATGTTTTTTACCTACAATTTGTAGGGGAGGTGCGGGACCTGTTGCTCCGATTTTCCCCGATTTCAGTATCAAATAAGCTTATAACATTGCTAAGATGTAAACACAATTTAAAGTCTAAGCCTACTTCAGAGTGAAAGTTATTATGCGAAAAGTCAAACCTGAAAAACAGAGGTTAGTCGATAAAAATAGCTGCTGTAGCCGGGGTCGCGCAGCCAAACTCTGTGTTTTTATTGACTCCATTAATTACAGAATAGTATGTTTTAATTTATTTCCCGGCCAACTACGGCCATTTTGTGTTTTTGATGAAATAACAAAAATATCAGGGTTTTTGGCTAGAATCGTTAAAATTTACCGTTATGTTCTTTGTTAGATACGCAAATACCCTAACAAGGCCCTCTTATCCAAAGGCCAAACGTGAAAAGTATATTTATGTGCCATTTTATTAGGTAAGGTGGTTGGTACGGGTATTTGAAATCTTGGTAGCCTATAACAAAAATGCATTTCTTATTGAACAAAACTGCCTATACAACCAATACCGTTACAACTAAAAAATTATTAACAATGGTTCTCGATAGCTTACACTATATAGTGTAAAGACATAGTAGTCAAATCTGCAATATTTGAATTTAATTTATTTGCCTATGTCCGATTTTTTGTTCTAGTCGTCCCACTGTGGCGTTGCACTTACACATAATATGCTGTACAATGTTTCCTTTTCACGAAAAAGAAAATAGAAAAATATCCCAGCATCGGGAATATAAATAACTATAGTGCTTCAATTCAAACATTAGAAATTCGAAGTCCGATTAATTGCAAAATAACGTCCATCATTGTGGCTAATTGAGAAATACATAAATTCATTCAGTATCTACATATGTTATGCAGATCTCAAGTCATATACAGTGACACGCAAAACTGTTCACGAAATTAAAGATTTTTGCTTTTTTTGCCGCTGTGAAATTAGGAGAAAGAAATCAATGAAACTTTTAACTTAAATAAATATTTTATTTTATTCTAAGCAAACAAAACAAAGAAACATGAAAATTAAATTATAATATTTAAAAAAAATGGATTTGTTTATTTACTTTTGTGAACACTTTTGCGGGTCGCAGGCAATTTCGATTTTAATACATCGTTTAACCGCATGTGACCTTAATAATGGCGTCAATACGCTTGGACATACTATGGATAAGGTTATCCAACAGTTGAGCATCAATTTTCTCCCATTCGAATTGAACTTTTTTCCCAAAGCTCGTCCACAGGTTTCAGAATATCCTTATTTGCGAACAGCCGTTTTTTTTAAACAGACCACAAATTTTCAATAGGATTTAGGTCGAATGACTGATCTGGCCATTTTATTGTCCTAATATTATTATTTTCCAGCCATTCTTCTGTTATTTTGGCCGTATGTTTGGGTCATTATCATTCGTAAAGATTGCGTCTTTAGTTTCGGAACCAAAAATATCGATACTCGGAATCAGAGAGACCTCCAAGATGTCTATATAATAAATTCTACGCATTATTCCCTTTATTCGACGCAATTTTCCACACTTGTTGCATTTAAAACTACTCCAAACCGTTAAAGAGCCTCCACCGAATTTCAGACTTTTGATGATAATTGTGTTCGCGGAGCCCTAATTTTTGTCCACCTAAGTCCAAGTCCACCTAACACAGCTTAGTCGATTCATTTTATTCTCATCATACCATATTGCAGACTTCCAATGAGCAATAGTCCAATTTCGGTGCTCCTTAGCAAAGGTCAAGCGGGCTTTCTTATGGTGCTCTCGTAAGAATGGCTTCTAAGCCTTTGCTTTCGCTTTTAACCCTCCGGTTTTAAGACACTTACGGTCTGTGTCATCTGAAATACGGATCCTTCGTGTGCTCCGTAGCTCTAGATTCCCTTCCGCAGCATTTTCAACGGCACCAGTAACAATTATCCGACGAAGATACCGCTCGGATTAAGGGGATAGCTATTTCGGGCGACTTCTTTTGAACCTCTCCCAGAAATTTTAACAAAAGAATGGCTGGAAAATAATAATATTAGGACAATAAAATGGCACGCGCAGTCACCTTATCTAAATCCTATTGAAAATTTGTGGTCTGTTAAACAAAAAACGGCTGCTCGCAAATAAGGATATTTCGAAAATTGTGGGCGAGCTTTTTGAAAAAGCTCATTGTAAATGGGAGAAAATTTATGCTCGACTGTTGGATAACCTTATCCAAAGCATACCCAAGCATATTGAGGCCATTATTAAGGCCACAGGCGGTTATACGATGCATTAAAATCGAAATTGCCTGCGACCCGCAAAAGTGTTCACAAAAGTAAATAAACAAATCCATTTTTTTTATTAAATATTATAATTTAATTTTCATGTTTCTTTGTTTTGTTTGCTTAGAATAAAATAAAATATTTATTTAAGTTAAAAGTTTCATTGATTTCTTTCTCCTAATTTCACAGCGGCAAAAAAAGCAAAAATCTTCAATTTCGTGAACAGTTTTGCGTGTCACTGTAGATAGTCCACGAAATTTTTAAAAATCGTAAAAGCACAAATTTCCTATAATTCCTCATCTGAGTTCTATAATAAAACCGTTTATAGTTTTTATCAGTGACACCGTCTGAACCATAACCATGTTTTCTTTTCCAGTCAAAAGTTAATGACAAAAAACAGAAAGTCGGTTTTCTTTAACATGTAACAGAATACCTAATGTTGAAGATGTTTCGAATTTAAAATAAAGCATGACTATTGTTGAGCACTGCGCTGCACTCATTCAAGTGTGGCATACTCGTAAAGGCTAGACCCATAAAGTACATATTCGTGCAATAGATACATCGATCTAGAAACGTGTAATACGTGAGAAGGTTTATTTATTATTATTATAAGTTATGTACATTATGTGGATCATCACCGTATGCTCTAGCATGCAACATGCGGCAATGCCCTCTCTTTCACGGCTCTTTGGGCTGAAAATGAAGAGTTCGTCTCCCGTCGAGTGTGTTAATCATATCATGGAAAGTAAAATGAAAATTTCTTCTTGTTTATAAGATACAAGACATGATTTGGCGCGGCTTTTTGTGATTTTGCTAATCACGATCGCTGATCACATAGACCACAGAGATACATTAAACAGTACCACCGAAGAAAATGGCAATAACAAAAATACATATCGATAAATAGACATTTTTGGGTCAAACGTCAAAGTGATGGCACAGAGCGTTTCCTCTTACATTAATTTATTTCAGTCGGTTGATTTGCATCTACAGATACATCAGTAACCGTTTGAAAATTGCAAAAACAAAAGTTCTGACTAACTTTAGTTTTTTGGTAGATCTGGAATGTACATAATACAAAATTCACCAATGCGTTAGTGTAGTTAGTAATTCGTCTAGAATAGAACATTTAAAATGATCAAAAGCTAAAAAATAAAGAAATAGAGCATTCCACTTTGATGATAAATTAATAATTATGATTTTGCGGTGTAAATTTGCAATCAATCTCATGAACTACATACATATTTGACTTTCCAACCCTTAGGCGTACATTATTTTTAACATACATACTCCCATTCTGAAAAGTATCGAAATCAAACCAACCGCTATGCCAACCTAAATACACCAATTTCGATTGATCTCATTCTGCCGGGGCCCCCTTAAGGCGATATTGAATCCCATATGGTATCAATTTCAATCACACTATACACGATTATTTGTTTATTACACGCGAAAACAGAAAAAAAGAAGATACAAATCGCGTATTGTATGATGGTAACAAACTTGGCCTCTTCGCAATCGACACAAAAGCCCCAACAAATCACAATCTTTCGATAGATCGTAAAAATATACAGTTGGGACGGGACGTTTATTAATTTATTCGTATTATTAAATTTTGAATGGAAACTGATTGGCAATGGCGAGACAAAGATAAACATTTTGTAAAATGTATAAGATTCAAGAATCTAGATATACCAGTCCAGTATAAGGATGGCATCCCTCCTGGCTCCTGCCATTATACCTAACATGTTGTTCTATGGGAATCTGCGCATGGTAACATGATGATGATATGTATATTTATACAAAATGCTGTCGCGTAATATTTACCGTTGGTTTAAATTGTAAATTTAAATTAAGAATATTGAATTTATTGAATCGATGGGTTCAATATACATATACATTCATAAATCTGATGTGAAATGTGGAACACATAAATCTATTGTTCTGATTCTTTCCAATCGAATAAGATAATAGGTTTTGGAAGTTCGTAGCTATATTTTATCATTTGTTGTATATGTATACACAAAATTACATAATTATTTTATACCATTGTTTATGGGCACACTATCATGTTGTCATGCTTTGATACTCGTCTGCTAGTATCATTTAAAGTGGATAAGATTAATCTTTAGTATACTTGGAGAAGTTTTATAAATGGTTTATTGCATAAAAACATTTCAAAGCTAGTTTCTAAAAAAAATGGACCGATAGATATCGTTCCTAGAAAGAAATCAGCGGCTCTCAAAGTGTCGAGAGTTTGACTTTGCTTGTTACGCATATTTTTTCATAATCAAGTTTCCATGAAAACCCTTCCTATAATGTATATTTTTCTACCACAATAGGGCGTGTTTCGATTTCATCCGTTCCTAGATATGTTTTGAGGCTTTATTAGGAACACACTTGGGCGAAGTTTGGTTAAAAGAAAAACATTTTTTTAGAACAACCCAATTTTCAGGGGTTAGTTTGTATGACAACCCTATGACGTAGTGTTCGGATTCCATCCGTTCCGGGATGGATGATTTACTAGGAACACACTTAGATTAAGTTTGGTTGAGATTTACTCAAAAAGAAAAAAGTTACTTTTATTAGAAGTTAATTTTTGGGGGTTGGATTGTATGACAGCCCTATGACGTAGTGTTCCGATTGAATCGATTCTTGGATATGTTTTGAGGCTATACTAAGAACACATTCGGGTGTGGTTTGGTTAAGATTGCTTTAAAAACAAAAAAGTTTTTCTTAGAAGAACCTAATTTTCAGGGGTTGGTTTGTATGACCTATGGCGTAGTCTTCCGATTCCATCCGTTCCTGGATATATTTTGAGGCTTTACTAGGAACACAACCCTACCTATATATTTTATGATTTTATTTTCAATTTTTGTGATAGAATTAGAAAAGTAAAAAATAAAATTGAATTTTAATGATTGAAGGTCATATTGACGCTAACTGCATTTTTCACAAAATTTTGGTCTAGGGCAGGAGTTCCCAACCATTTTTAGTACATGCTCCCTTTGCAAGGTTAGCAGATTCTGGTGCCCCCCAACTAAAATTTCGCTCAAGAACGGAAGAAAACATTTTTCAGCTCACTCTTTTTTTGTTACGAATTCGCCACGTTGGCAAATAATAAGGGAAAAATGTATCATTGGAAGAAACTCACAGGGATTTTGGACTAATCAGTTCATTTTGAATTCTATTTTCGCAATTTAAATTTATGAGCAGTTCCAAAGCTTACATTTAGCTCATTTTAATATTGAATTGATTCCGCACTTAAACTATAAAACATGGCTTCCGTGAGCGGGCGATTTGTCACACCATGGCAACGTTTCAGTTTGACTGATACGGAGCGAAGAAAACGTAGCAGTCGTAGCGGCCACAGCTGAATTGGATATTACCGGAGGGCTAGATTTGACCCTACATCCCTACTACATTGGGTCGAGAATTGAGGCCGCATGATTATTTCAATTTCATTCAAGTTTAACAGGTACTGCTAAACTCCTGGGTTTTCCCTCGGTCTATATTACTAAAAACAAATTTCAGCGATCATCATCAAACAGACTTTGGACAGAGGCTCCTCGCTAATATATTGTGGGTGCGGCGATTGTAGCCGTTGTAATATAATCCATCACATAGACACTCGAGTTGAGCCCACGCGCGCCCCCCTTTGCCAACCGTCACGCCCCACTAGGGGGGCGCGCCCCACCGGTTGGGAAGTACTGGTCTAGGGTGTCCAACATAGTTTTTAAGCGGCCCACATTGTTGGTTTGCAAGGCGATGGCGAGCCAGATTATATAAGGGAAAAACATTTATTCATATATGTCAGTTTTTCTAACTACACTCAGCAAAAAAAATGTGTAATCAAACCAATGAAGTTTGTACTTTACTTCCATGTTCGGGATAAGGTTTTTTATAAAAAAATATATAAAAAATGAAATTAAATCACAATTAAAAAAGAATAAAAATTAGAAAAAAGAAATTAAACAAAATAAGAGAAAATGTAATATTAATGCAATTTTTACATAAAATCTATGAACAATTTCATTGTTATAATCGAATATTCACTTCATATTTTCAATGATACTCTATCATTGTCCCAAAAAGACTACTTCATCGGCTCCAAATCATAGCCAGAATTTCATACGTCCTATGTAATTTTTCTTGAATATAGGTATTTTTTTTTCTGGGTGTACGTAAGGAAGACGCATTTCTGAGAATTCAAAATCTACCGCTACTTAAATTACATATGTATAATGGCCCGACACATATGCAGGTTCAAGTTTTGGGATTCTCTCAGCCTCACAAATATCTTTGATTTGAATCATTTCAATTTATTGATACAGTAGAACCTCGATTATCCGAACCTCCACTATACGAACCCTCTATTATCCGAACTCTTAGAGTTGGCAAATTTTTCCGAAGTATGTAATCACTCAATTCTCCACCCTCCCGATCCCAACACTCGTTCGCCCCATACGCTCGCGCGTCGCAGTACTCGCAGCTTGATACATACATGTTCGGAGAGTGAGGCTTGCTCTGCTATCGGTTCTCAGAAGGAGAACTTTTGTGTTTCCGATATTGTCCGTTCTATAATGGATTATTAAGTAAGGCTTCCTTTGGCTTCCATATGCTAAATATTTTCTAATTTTCTTGTATGTACATATATACAATGAACCACCGTTATTCGCGGTCCCAACATTCGCGAATTCGCTTATTCGCGATTCATATTTTGCGACACTTCTTCAACATTCACTATGCTTATCCGCGATTTCGTTCTAGTTCGCATGCGAACATTTGAAAAAATAAAAATAAATTTTCGTGTTTGTTTGAACCATTTTAAACATTTCAACTCAATAAAATTAATTTACCGCTACACCGCATATATTTTTCAATCCTAATCAATTTAGATTGGATTAACCCTAAAACCATCAGAATATATTTAATTTTTCGGGGAGTAGCAAGCGTAGATTTTTCAACAATATTTTATGAAATGATTGAAACTGCCCTTTACCGGAACAAAAAACTGCACTGGGGCTCAATGCCGAAAAGGTCAATTGACACTATTGCTTCGCGCGTATGCAAAGAAAGACTTTTTATAGAATTTTCTCATTTATCAGTGGTCAGACTGGTCGTCCGAAAATTAAAATTAAATTAAAATTATAGGATCTCAAAATAACTGCAAAACAAGAGACGTATACCGCTTTTCTTGTTCTAAGACCAGCTCCCATGTTTGGGAGCCAAAAAAGCGATACGGCACTGGTTTATTAGAGTAAGATGCGTTGCCGTTATGGCAGCTTTGCTCTAAACGAGACGTGTCTCCTTGTGTGCACGGAATCAAAAACCACTCAAAAAGTTAAGTGATAGAAACGAGCACCACTTGTTCACGAGCAGTTTTTCACAGGAGAGTTTTTTTTTAATCCTCAATTTCTTTCAGTGTTTTAGTGGCAATCATTTTCAACTATTTAATAACTCTGATCTTCCCCACCAACATGTCACATTTTTCATATTTTATGAATATTTGGAACATATTTCCCACTATCCAAGGACATTGAACCCCGACATTCGCGAATTCAACATTCGCGACGATTTCGTGGAACACATCCCCCGCGAATGTCGGGGGTTCACTGTATACAATATGTACTATTCAAGTAATACAAGCATAATGTATAATTATTTTTTTGTCATTTTTCGAGGTTTTTTATACAAGTGTTCAACAACCTCGATTAACCGAACTTTTCGATTATCCGAACCACCCCTGGGACCAATTAGTGCGGATAATCGAGGTTCTACTGTATGTATTTGTAAGGATGGAGGAAAAGCTGCTTAGCGTGTTTTTGTTTGGGATGTGTTTTGCGAAATGGAACAGATTTTACAGTTTTGACTGTTGGAAAATATGAAGGACTTCCTTTTTGAAATAAGAATTTCGGCGTAACCATGAGAGGTTGCTAGAAAGCCTTGAGAAGTTCCGATTAGTGACAGCTACTATCTGTAGGCCCCTTACAATATGAGTGCCGCTGATTAGTTTTCCGACCAGGAACGTTCCAGTTCTAGTTATTTTTTTTAAAAGAGGGATTAATAAGGCCGATCAACAAAATTTGGTGCTTCGGAACTATATTCGTATAATTACAATACAACTATGGGCGTGTTTTTTAACAGCTAACCTGCACTATACGGGGTAATTTTCATACAAATGCTAACCCGGAGCCTTATTCAGGTTAGCAGTTCAAACCCAAATAGCATGCTATTCAGTTTGAATGAGCTTTTGAAAATTCGCCTAAATGTATGCAATCCAAATCACTTCTAGTACGTTTTCCAAAATTAAATTTTAAAATGAAAAGCTTCTAAGGCATAGTTTACATGTTGCATACAATTGTGTGCAAACAAACTTGTTTTTGTTTGTAAATTAATGTTAAAAGTGTCGTTTACCAAATTCTTATTCTGGAAAAATTATGGTTCGCGCATAAAAATATGTTTTCAGTGAAAAACTAGCATTTAAACTTTTGGATTTGTAAAGTGAAAACGAGGCTTTAATATAAATGAACAATATTTTGAAATCAATTGCAATGCCTACGTGAAAATTCGAAATTTAACTTGGATGCTACCCTCGATGATATTTTTTTTGCGCGTCTAGGTTAGCAAACCTGCCCCGGATGTTGAAAAACACGGCCTATGTTTCTGTGTTCACGTCGCTCATTTAGGGAAAGAAATTGGATTTTTCGACCGAAGTGGGGAAACGATGGAATTCGTCTGCCATCGAATTGCGGCATCCTGGGAAGGGAAGAGTAATGCACCTATTATACCAAGACAGAGTGCGTAATCGTATCATCCATAGCAATGAGACTTTTTTGTCCTTCTAAATAAGTCGTTCTGCGAAACTGCTGAAAGCGTTATAATATTGAATTCGCACCACCAATCTTCATGCTTTCCAAGATTTATTTCGTTTGAATTTTTGAATAGCTCTCTAAAATATATTTATGCGAAAAATTGCAGGATCCTCCGACTGAACGATTTTATAGAAAAAAATTCTATTGTGGCAATAATGCGATTTTCGTTGCGTTTTTTTCATGAAAATTTCTTCATAATTTTGCTTGAATAAGTCGCATATGGCCTCTATTCTCCGAAGCCACTCGCGGGCCGGAGTGTGACCCGCGGTCTATATGGTAGTGTAGTGTGAGTGTTACCCGTGGTCTATGGTATAATTTATCAAAATTATTATATATTATTTCAAATTAAGTTTTGTGTAGTTTAATGTGTCCTGAGCTGATTTTATCTATGTGAAACCTACATATTCCATTCTGTCAAGTTAAGCCAATTATGGCTTCGGTTAAAAATAAAATTGGGGTTCCGGGGATTTTTTTTTGCCATTTTATGTAGCTTGGTTCAAGTCATTACTCTCCGGTTGTCTTGATCGACCAATCTTCAAACATAAACGCTCTTCCAAAAGAACATCTCTCATCAATCATGTCAACGATTTATCGAAACATTTCGTCGACATATTCGTATGTTTTTTTTTTATGTTGTGGAGAAGAACGACATTTGATTTATCTTGCAACATGATCTTACTGCGCAGAGCAATTAAATCAGCAACATTGTATGTACTGAGGTTAGGTTCCCGCATCTTTCATTGAGCGTCGCGATTGTAACAGATATTTACACATTACCTTGTACATATGGACATGCGTGCATGTAAGATATCCGATTCAAAGTCAATCGGGAGAACATCAGTGGATTTATTTTTCATTTTTCATTTAAATTCTTGTTTGTAAAGTAAGTGTAAAGTGTGTTGAAGAGATCAAGACTACCGTAGTCTACATACAATTTATGTACTTGATTACAGATTTCGAGCGATATTTGGGATTAACTATTCTACGAACAAATTTAGACAATTGTCCTTTAATAGGACATTTTTTCCTCGGTCGTCTTTTCACGTGGTTGCATATCCTTTTGTTAATTTTTATTCTGGAACATCCCTAATGAATAGGCACATTCGCGCATACATTGGACACTATTATATCAGTATTAAAACCGACTTTTCGCAATACATATACATACTAAAAACGCGTAATGCATCGCGCAGGCTGTCTGGACACAAAGCCTGTTCATTGAATTTATTTTAAAAACACTGATCCCGTCTCAACCAGACCATTTATGGTGCGATATTTTGTGACTTCTTCTTAACATTGTGTTCATCGATATTAACTCCATACCTAAACTGTGGTTGCTGAGCAGCATTTTAACGACATTCCTATTCCTACATACTACGATGCGGTGGCGGCTTGTGGACAACCAAAGAAGAGAAATGCTTCTGCTGATCCGATAACGTGGCCTTAGAATAAACAGCCAGCATGTAACCGATTTTCTTAAAAGGTAGTCTGCGTCGTCCAGCCAGACTAAACTATTCCTACACTACACTCGAGATATCTTGATTGCGTGATTTCATTCTTAAAGAACATGAGGCCGCCCTCATTTAGTTGTGCTGTGTCCCCTGTGTCTAGATGTGGATGACGGTGGCGATCTTTCTTCTGTTCATGGATGCTGCGTGTTGCGACTATTATAAATATCGATATATGTAATCCACATTATATGCAGACAGACGCTAAATATGTAATGTACATATTTTGGATTTATCATTGGTTTAAAGTAGGTACCTGAGTGCAGCCTGATTTTCTGCCGTGCGTTCCATGAAGAAAAAACCTGACAGGGCCATGAGCAAGATTCAAGCAAGACCATAAATTGATGTAGGAGTAGAAAAGTATGAGTCAGATTTCTACTTGAAATTGAAATTTATATTTCATCCATTAAGTAAAAGTACTCAATGATGCGTGGATGTATCGGAAATAGATAACTAACCTATAGAGCTATAAATGACAGTAATCTATCGTAAAACATTACGTCAGTCGGTTTTTGTTGCTTATTATTATTGGAGTTGACCAGAGTATTTTAATTTCTGATAAAACTAAGACCTTTCTTTATAGCCAAGATCACGAAACAATGAAATGGAAATTGCACAATAATGCAAGTCATCGGGAACAAGGGTCATATTTAAGAGAAATGGCCACGGATTAACTCGTTCCGATTTATTCATGTAAGATCTATTGGCATTGTGATAGGGTTGTTATATCATCATTATTCTATCCTTGCCTTTTGCTGGGTTTCATAACCGAATTCGTGACCTAGACAATAATAGCAATCTAAACTTAGCCGCATCAAATTGACATTTGATTAATAGCCGTATTGATGACTAATATTATTGTCATCGAAGCGACGAGAATCACTCTTCTCTTGTATAGGATCGTGCCATAGAATTCTGGTACATAAGGTAACGAAATACGCTCCTAATATCTCCCCAACGACGTCATTCTTCATGCAAGAGAAATGCATACTCCGAATGAGATTATATTCCGTCATATAGGTTCGGAATTCGAAAACCATCGTAGACTATGGGTTTCGAACCCTCATCATGTGCTTTCAAGACGAGCGAAAAAAAAATATTTAAAGGTACATTTTCCTCGACACGACTGCACGACAGCGACTCGCTCATTCCATATAAAAACTCGTTTTTAAAATGAGAGAGAAACGAGTTTTTATATGGAATGAGCCAGTCGCAGTCGTGCGGCCCCGTCGAGGACAACGGACCTTAAGGGAGAATTTCATTAGCCGAATAACTTAAACTAAACCCTTAACGACCATTTAACTCTGGCGATCTAATTGCAAAGGAAAACCAACAATTTCCAGCGGGTCAATCGGATTACGGAGTTCAAAATCAAAACTATGGCACACCTCTAATCATCCACGGCTGCTAAAGAGTTCCTCTTTTTTCTATATACCTGCTTAAAAATATATTTAGTCTGTTCTTAATACTTTAATCCTCTTTTGAGACGAATCAGTTCTTGGAACAATCTTATACATTTGCTTGCTTATTTGGGATATTATATTCGTATGTAGGTACATACTATGCAAATTTAGATATGTTTCGCATCTTTGAATGTCAGCGGATATATTTTCGTTCATAAAAGGGGATCCAATTAAGAAAAAAAAAAGAGAAGTGAGAGATTTGATCGGTCAACGATCTCAGTATCAAAAATTTTGTTTAAATACATACGAATAAGAGAAGCTTAGGCTGCTACAAAAACCTTTGTAATATATTTGAACAATTTAATTTGTATTTCTCCGTCCAGCCAGTGTGTAGTTTGGTGGGTGTATTAGTGATTAGTACGCTCGTGTTTGAATCTCAGGGTCGTGCGTTCGAATCCCACTGTATGATGATGCAGTTTATGATGGTTTTCGAATGATCTCACTCAATAGGCCAGTCAAAATCGACATTAACCTCGGAATAAATGCAAGATGGCCGTTCTTTCGCTTAACTATTTTAGAGTATAAATCCAGATTTGCAACCCTGAGGACCCTGTGCTCACTTTTTGGCGTGCGAAAAAGGGCTATATTTTTGCTCTTTTTTTAACATTTCCAACAATATTAAAAAAAACGATGATCGGCATTTGTAGGTCAAATATTGACGGAGATACAGTTTTTCAAAAATAGGGTATTTTCCGCAAAAAAGGCGAATTTCAAGCTTATGTTGTTTGCCGAATCGACATTTACTTGAAATTCGCAATTTTTTGATGAAAAATACCCTATTTTTAAAAACTTCAGCCTTTGCCGCTTCCCGATCAGCCTGTTGCCACAAAGACAGCACCGGTCGCTTCACAGCCTTCATCGACGCCATCAGGTATTCTTCGAGTTTGTATTCCACCTAAGCAGCTCTTCATATCTAGGCTGGAGTACAATACAAGTGAGGCTGATGTCAAGCTTTATGTAACGAATAAGCTTGGTTTTGAGCCTGCATTCTTCACATGCAAAAAATTAACAAAGGACAACATTCCTAACAGAATTGTCTCGGCCTTCAAACTGACCATTCCTGCCGATCTTTGTTTGCCATGCGAACCTTCGTTTTGGCCCTCTGGTATTTTACTAAAAGAATTCACGAAACGAAATTTTCCGCATCCGCGGAATGCAAAAAATCCGAAGTAATTAAACAATTTACTATTTACTATCAAAATGTACGTGGTGTTAGGACTAAACTCCAAGCCCTCAACTCATCTGCTCTTACTGCTTCTCATGATATAATCTGCTTAGCTGAAACTTGGCTGAACAGCAATATCAGCAGTGGCGAGGTCCTTGATGATTATCAAATTTTTCGCTGTGATAGAAACCTTGATCTCCTTGGTAAGCTTGATGGTGGTGGTGTTCTTATTGCGCTGCGGAGTAACATCGAATGTTCCTTAATTTCTTGTACTATCGACGATCCTTTTGATTGTGTTACCGTCTCTATAAAACTATCGAAGAATCTATGCTTACTTATTTCCTGCATCTACGTTCCCTGTAACTCATCTTTAGAAGTCTACGACAGAATATTTAAACATTATGGTAATATCATCAATATACTGCGGCCTAATACAAATATTATTATTTGCGGTGTCTTCAATATTCCAAATGTTTGTTGGCCAAACCATCCTGGGCAACCAATTTCCTCATCGTCGCCTCACATTTTTTTGAATCTCTCAAACTTTATGGAGTTCTGTAACTTACTACAGTTCAACGTTAGTCCGAACTCAATGAGACGTACACTTGACCTCATGTTGAGTAATATACCCTCGTCCCGTCTATCTTCATCAAGAGCTAGTGACGTTTACTTGCCAATGGATACACACCACCCTGCGATCGAACTTGATCTGTCCATACCTCTGGAGCTTCGTCTTGATAAAAACCTACCTTGTCGCCTTAATTTTAGAAAGGCTGATTATGCAGCCATCAATCTCCGACTTAACGCATTAGATTGGAGCAGCATTTTACACAATCTTAGCTTTGACATGGCTGTATCCAAATTTTATAATATATTGTATAATATAATCTACGACCTTGTTCCATTAAGGATTTCGAATACACGCAAGGGTCCTATTTGGTTCACGCCTCTGATTTTTAGGATGTTGCGGAAGAAAAGTCGTGCCCGTGCACGCTTTAAAAGGTCGCAACATGCTTCCGATTTACTAATTTTTCGCGCCATCCGAAATTACACTAAAAAACTTATTGACAGTGCACGATCTGCCTACTTTCTTAGTATTTCAATAATAAAGAAAGCAAGCTTTTTTGGTCGTACGTCCGGAACGCGCGTTCTTCAAATTCTCTCCCTTCTCAGTTATCCTTTGGCGATTTAACTACTTCAACAGACAACGATATCTGCGAGCTGTTTGCTAAATTTTTCTCAGGCCCCTTTATTAGTACTTCTAATTCTTCACAATTTTCTCATGACCAAGACATAACATTTCAGGCTCCGTCCATTTTGCCCTCCTATGTTGATCTTATAATAAGATCGCTTAGTGTTAGCTCCTCCTCAGGGCCCGATGGGAATCCAACCTTTTTTTTGAAACAGACACACAGTGCCGTCGCGATTCCTCTTGCCATTCTTTTCAATAAGAGTGTACAAGAAGGAATTTATCCGGCTAAATGGAAGGCATCTTATGTTGTCCCCATTCCGAAAAATGAGAGTCCTTGTCTTGCGTCAAGTTATCGGCCGATCTCATTACTATCGTCTTTTGAGGTATTTGAGCGTATCGTATTCAATTACATAAGCGACTACTTTGGACACCTTATTGTCCAGAACCAGCATGGTTTCTGCAAGAACAAGTCGACAACCACTAACTCGGTGGAATTAGTGAACCATATCTCGAAATCATTCAATTGTCATAGTGATTCATGTGGTATACACTGACTTTTCAAAGGCATTTGATATGGTGAATCACTCTATTTTGTTTGCAAAGCTTTCACGCTTTAGCTTCTCTAGCCACATACTGTCTTGGCTTTCGTCGTACTTATCGGAACGTTCAGCCAGAGTGGTTTACAAAAGTCTATTATCTTCTTCGTTCTCGCCAACATCCGGAGTTCCTCTGGGATCCATTCTCGGTCCTCTTCTTTTCCTTTTTTTCATCAATGACTTACCGACGTTGCTTAAATGTCCTACCTTGCTTTATGCTGACGACCTCAAACTTTTCACAACCGTATCTGACATGGATGATTGTTTGGCCTTGCAAAGTGACTTAGACACTCTACACTCTTGGTGTACATTAAATGAGCTTCACTTGAACATCGCGAAATGTTCTTTTATGATTTATTCTTTAAAATAATTCCCTTTTATTGTTTGCCTATAATATAAACGGCATCCTACTGGATTGTGCTTCTTTTGCAACAGATTTTGGTGTTGTTTTCGATGCAAAACTTAGATTTGCTGATCATTACACCTTCATAATAAAAAAGGCTGAAAAGCTTTCTGGGTTTGTCTTGAGGTGTTCTGTAAATTTTCGTTCATTGCGTACGTGCACCAACTTATTCATCTCGCTAGTCCGCAGTGTACTTGAATACGCCTCAGTTGTTTGGTCTCCATTTACACAAATTTCCTCCGATGCTCTGGAGACCTTCCATATAAGTCCTATCCTGAAAGGGTAGTTCTTCTTCAATTGACATCATTGCGTAAGAGAATATTCCTTGACGAATGCTTTCTGTTCAAGCTTTGTCAAGGATTGCTATCCTCAAGTCTTTCCGAGGACATCAGGTTTCGTGTCCCCTGTTACAGCACCCGTTCTATCGCTGTTTTTAATCCTCCCTCTGCCGTTATTTCTGTATATTTTAACTCGCCTCTTGTACGAATCATGCGGAACAATGATAGGTTGGAGCATGGTCCTATACCCACTTCTTTCCTAACTTTTAAACGTCTTCTTACCGAAAAAAAATAACATAATTGAAATTATGTTCTGATTTGATAGTGGAAAAATCATGGCAATTTGTAATTGTGTTAATTTTTTTTTTATTTAACTTTCTATTTTCTATCGAATTTATTTTTAAATCTTTGATTTCTTTAACCTTCTTATTTTCTCTTAGTTCTTTAATTGCTCATTCTCTACAACTGTATTATTAGGTTACCACCTGTTCAGTTTGGTAAATAAAAAATAAATAAAAAGCCTGTAATTCCGTCAATATTTGACCTAAAAATTGGTTAGGATATCATTGGATTGGAAATTCTGTCTACTTTCAAAATGCCGATCATCGTTTTTTTCCCAAGATGATTTTTTTGAAGAATATTGTTGGAAATGTAAACAAAGAGCATAAATATAGCCCTTTTTCGCCCGCAAAAAAAGTTAGCACAGGGTTCTCAGGGTTGCAAATCTGGATTTATATAGCCAGTAATACTCTAAAATATTCCGAGGTTAGGCCTTTATTTTGTAAAATTTCACTGGCGTACAAATATTAAACGAATATCCATTTATAAGGATATATCACTCGGCGGAGCGTACTGTACCTACCAGGGACGTAGCCAGGGGAGGGGTCCAGGGGGTCCGGACTCCCGAAATTATTTCAATAGGCTTTGAAACTTAACTTCCCAAAGTGCTTCCAATTTATTCATTCTTAGAATCCTGTTGAAATTAGATTGTAGGTATGTAAGCTTGCAGTCAGAGAAATTGTGTCATCTGGGCGACTACATAATACATAATAAACAATTTGAAAAACGTAAATGCATTTTGAAAACTTAAGGAGCAATTGACATAATAAAATTTAATTTCTTCCCTTCAATTTACTCTAGCTAAGTGTACTCGTCTCAATCCAGGGTGCCCAATTGCACCTTCACCTCAAATTGTGATGTGACTCGGCCTTAAAAATTTGAAACGACCTAGAACCATTCACTGTATAATACACAAATACTTGGCCGAGAGCTCTCGATTAAACGACTGCCTCTTAATACCCCGATTGGAAGAAAATGTCATGTCGATACTTCGGAAAGTCAAGTCAAGTACAGCGCACACATTGTATGAGCAAAAGTAGATTCGGCAATACTAGTGTTAATTTTTATATTTTGAGTTAAATTACCACTTATCTAATAGCTCAAGAATTAAATCACGCTTTTCTCACGTGGTAGACATCTTAACGCCGATAAATTTTACTTCACAATCCTAACACACAGCAATTTATAAAAATGTTGGAAGTAAAGACATGACTTAAGTGGGTTGCAATTTTCCATCCATTCCTCCTCGATTTTTACATATTCAACATTGGTAACCACTGTCTAAATTGAATTCCTGTTTTCAATAGCGCAGACATGCCAAGTTTCAATTGTCAAAAGGATGATGCATACGAAAATTGAAACAATATGGAGAGGCCCAATGAAAGCTGAATAAATTGCCTGCATTTTCGATTTTTTTTAACATATGTTTATCACCAAAAACAAAAAAAAAATCGGGTAATTGCATTATATAACGTAAATCGCAAAGTGCCACCTTCAAAAATCGGCGTAAGCTCTCGTAAAATTGAAGTTTCTTACGAAAAATGAAATTGGAGCTAATTGTAAACTAGGAAATTTTAACCAGTGGCGGAGGGCGGCTACATCCCAAGAGCACCATACAGGCTAAATCCGGCCCTGGCAATAGTCTTTCATAACGGAATCTTTGGCAAATTTCGTAAGTCTCCAAAGCTTGAAAAAAATTTGTTTTCCCGTAAGAATGTTACGCGAGCCCAAGCATACTTTCCATAGTTCTTGACTGTTGTTTGAAATGAAAAATGTCGTATATCACGAATTCTTTAACCAACCCTAGGTTTGTTGCTTCGTACTGATACCAGAGAGGTCTATGGCTGTAGACTTGGCACTGTCTGCTTCTGATGATAGCGGGGCTATTAAGTACCTACGCATGCTTGCCATCGTGCTCGTCCAGGCTCGTCAAGCGATAAAATTGAACTCGACAAAGTAACAGTCGGACAGGAGGCATGCGCTGCAACAGGGCAACGGCGAAACTAGTTTCCACAATTTAGAAAAAAAAAATGTATTTCTAATAATGTCAAAATTTCTGAAACCGAGTGTCGGACCCCTCCCGAAACAAAACCCTGGCTACGTCCCTGGTACCTACTGTGATATCAATACCTCTGGAAGAAAAACCCCATGAAGATAGCATATAAATAGTATGTAACTAATGCATATGTGTTCTAGGTTAAACTTGGACTATCGGCACTAGTTATTTTTTTTTCATGTCTTGATTGATTTGCCAACAAATATGTCTTAAATGTTTTTTTTTAATGAAAGGCCAACTTACTGCCCATTTTTTACCCCAATTCATTCATATCTTGAATTTAATTTTCAGCCACAAATTCTTCAATGTTCTTTGTCCAAGTTACGTTTTGGTAGATAAAAAAAATGCAATTACATTTCCAGATAATGTCCACCTTCATACAACAAGCACATTCATCATTTTCGCTATATGTACATATACGCCGTGCTGAAGCAATCCTATTTTCATTTTACGCCTACCCTATTAACGCCCTCACCGAATGAACCGTTGTGTCGTTGTCGTTTTGTTGTGTCCCCACATATGGGCGTGAAAATAAAAGATAGCCATTTAATTAATCTAGATAACCAAACCATGGGCACATTAATTTTCATCATGATGGACAACGCGACAACCAAACTAACAACCGAACCACATCACCGCCGCTCGCTTGTGTTCTCCGTCATAGGATCCTAATTATAATTGAATCAGCACAAACAAGGTTCTATCATTGCATTCCATCATAAATGAATCGCGGGATGATTGATGAGATCGAGAATGGACATCGTGTTAGGTGCTGAATTCAATTTGACACAGTGCAGAATGTACTCGTATAGTGAATGCAAGAAAAGTGTCAGAGACAGATGTTTGTAAAAAACTTACGATATGCGAATTTGATTTGTTATTACAAAGAAAGTTTTAGCAAACCACGTACGACGGTAATAATTTTGAATATTATTTCATTGCGAGAAAGTTTGAAGCAGTAAATAATTAACCTAGATCCAAATCCCGTCTATGCCGCCAGGGTACATTGTTGATATTATCAATGTAAAACTCAGTTACAGGGCATTCCGCATTGGATGGGCAATACAATACTGGAAAGTCCAGTAGGACAATTTGCTTAATATAAAACTCCATCAATAGAATTGGTAAAAGTTTTACCATTATCCATTTTTTTTTCAAAGAAAATCCAATATTTCACATAAAACTGATATTTCCCAGTTTCAAACTTTGACGTTGTTGCCAAGATCAGTTATTCAAACATTGGAGAAGCTTAAAAATCACTTTGATTGATAATTTTATAACGGTACTTTGACCTGTCAAAGATTGATTTAACTTGCGTTGGCATTCTAACATCGAAATGGCAGACAGTTTTGTTAAAATTGCCATCTCTATTTGACCATTTGACATTTAAGTATCAAAATGTTTAAAAGCTCAGTTTTAAATCAAAAAAGTATTTTGAAATTACCATGGTGTAATTTTGCTCAAGTTTAATGTTTGTTTTAATGTGTTTCCATGTTGTTTTTCCTCTTAAAGTGTGTTTGTGTGTTGTTTTACATCTGAATTTCAAAAATAATGCACCGTTAGGAAACGAACACGTTGAAACAACTTTTGTCAACTTAGCAGATTTGACATCTCAAAGTAACCTTATGAAATTACAGCAGAGCCCCTAAAATCCGGATTGCTTGGGATTAAGCTCTATCCGGATTATCGAATTATCCGAATCTTCGAAATGCACTAATTGTCACGCTGCTTGACAATATTTATACATACTAATATCATTTAATAATTAATCGATTCAAAATAATTTAATAAATTCGTATGCCAAATATGCTTTACCTTAAGTTTATAGAGCAGTACGCTTGAACAAACTTTAAAAATTTCCAAATATATATATGTATTTATAGAAATTAAAACAAAATTTGACACAAATCCGAATCCGGATTATAAAACTTCCTGATTTCCGAGGTCCGGATTTTCGGGGTCTTACTGTATTGCTTTGTAATTCGAATAAAAAATTAATTTTGTAATTTCGAGTCATTCATTGATTAAATTAAACATAGGACAAGTCGTTATTTTAGTTGACTTTCTGTAGTAGTCCTATTGACGCCGTTTGTATGGCAGCCCCATGACCCCATGGTCCGATTTGATCAATTCTTAGATATGTTTTGTATCATCAAGAGAAACACGTTTGTGTGTAATTTGGTTGAAATAGGTGCACAAATAAAAAAGTGTTTCTTAGAAGAACCTAATTTGGGGGGTTAGGTTTGTATGGCAGCCCCATGACCCCATTAATCGATTTGATCCATTCTTAGATATGTTTTGTGTCATCAAGAGAAACACATTTGTGTGAAATTTGGTTGAAATTGGTGCACAAATAAAAAAGTTTTTCTAGAAGAACTTGAATTGGGGGGGGGGGCTAGGATTGTATAGCAGCCCCATGACCCAGTGATCCAATTTCGGTGATTCAAACATACAAACAGCCTGCAACAATAATAAGCACTTGTGCAAAATTTCATCTCCGTAGCTTTTACAGTGGCCGAGAAAAACGCGCTGCAACAGACGGACAGACAGACAGACGGACATCGTCCAATCGACTCAGCTCGTCATGCTGATCATATATGTATACTTTTTATATGGTCGGAGATGCTTCCTTCAATGCGTTACAAACTTCATGACAAAGTTAATATACCCTTTCACTCTATGAGCGAAGGGTATAAAAATAGAGTAAGGCTAATTTTTGTTGTTTTTTTTTAATCAGTGGGCTCCTAGGAATCTACAACTGATTTTGCTAAAAAAAAATTTTGATCGGAAGGATCCCAAGATGGACAAAAAAGGATACTCTTTAATCCTTGACCGGATTCCGGCATGCGGGGTATCATATTAAAGGGGACGTCGAGTACATTAGGTTAGGTTAGGTAAGGTACAGGGGCCGCTAGGTGCAAGAGAACCCAGCGCACTTAGACCACATATTTGGGTCCGTTGTGATACCACCGAGAAAAACCTGTCTAACAGTTATAAACGCGAGAAGCTTTGCCCCAAGCTTAAAACCAGCCCGTACTAACAATATTTTACGTCGAGTACATTACATATCCGGTGTTTGTTTCCTGTTTCAAGGACCCTCAACGGAATAAATCGAGCTTAAATGGAAAATTTTCGCGTTTCCCGTGTATCTTTCCAAAACCATAACTACGAGAATAATTCAAGTTGTCACTACTTTTATCACTTTTCAGAATCTATAATAGCTAAAGATTCTACCATTGAATTTGCTAAGAAAAAAGTTGATCGAAAAGCTCTGAAAAAGGACATAAAAGGACACTAATTGCACACCTTAGTCGAACGTGGGCATGTAGGGTGTCATATCAAAGAGGATGTCAAGTACATTCCATATCCGGCATTTGTTACTTGTTCCAAGGACCCTCAAAGGAGAAAATTGGGCTCAACTTAAAAATTGTTGTGTTTCCCGTATCTGTATCTTTCTAAAGCTGTAATTTTCCATTTAAGCCCGACTTATTCCATTTAGTGTCCTTGAGACAAGAAACAAGCACCAGATATGCAATGCACTTGACGTCCTCTTTGATATGACACCCCACATGCCCACGTTCGATCAAGGTGTGAAATTAGTGTCCTTTTATGTCCTTTTTCAGAGCTTTCCGATCAACTTTTTTCTTGGCAAATTCAATGGTAGAATCTCCAGCTATTATAGATTCTGAAAAGTGATAAAAGTAGGGACAACTTGAATTATTCTCGTAGTTATGGTTTTGTAAAGATACACGGGAAACTCGAAAACGTTCCATTTAAGCTCCATTTATTCCTTTGAGGGTCCTTGAAATAGGAAACAAACACTGGATATGTTATGTACTCGACGTCCCCTTTGATATGATATCTCGCATGCTGACCTCCGGTCAAGGATTAAAGAGTATCCTTTTATGTCCTTTTTGGGACCTTTCCGATCAAATTTTTTTTAGCAAAACCAGTTGTAGATTCCTTGGAGCCCACTGATTCAAAAACAACAAAAATTAGCCTTACTCTATTTTTTTCTATTTGGAGGCCTGAATTGGGATATTTTGACTGCACTATAAACAACTTGTCCTATCGACCCTTCCAGTATTGCACACCTAATGCAGGACAGCCTGTTTCTTGAGTTAGTAGAAAATTTGCATCACAAAATTCATATTGTAAATGTATACCTCACGTGACGTCACATGAAGCCAGTATGTGAATCATGTTCTATGTTCTCGTCACTCGTTAACTTATAATCCAAATTAGGTATTTTATTTTAAAATTATTATTGTAGTCTTTAGTTTGAATGAACTATCTCAGTAATAGTTCTAATGACATGGCTATTGTCTTCTTTTTTCGCAATCATGTCTACAGGCCCCTTATGGCTTTAAATGCACAATTATCTATCTATTTTCGAGCCTCAGCATGCTATCTTGGTAATCGGATGTACCAGCTGTTCTTATTAGGTTCGAGTCGAGGAGTCGAGCGTAGGTAGAAAATGCTTGATGCGAATGAAAAAAAAAACCTACGAGTACCACCAATTTATCTTTTATTTCATCCGACCAAGGGTCTCAGACTTGCGCGAATATGTATATGAATCTTCACTACACTTCTACTATCTTTGGCTCGATGTCTTTATCCACGCGTCGTACGCAAAGATACATTATCCAAGCGGAAATACTTCATTCGACATTTAAAATTCCTATGGTGACCACGAAAAAGCAATTATTTTCACACACAATTCTTAAACTTGCCAACATGATGTCGCGTTTTTCCCCATATGTTCTGTTAGTCAAAGGGGATTTTTCGCGACTAAAGTAGTATTTTTATAAGCCCCTTTTGATAGATGACTTTTTTGTCTTTAATGTTTCTTGAAATTTGGCAAGTGATATGTGAGGATAAACACATAGAAATTGCAGACAGTTTTGTTAAAATTGATATAGATATTCGACCATTGCAATACTCGACACACATATCGATATCAGCATATGTTCAATTCAGTTTCGGGCTCTAATATAGATATCCAACTATTCAAGTTGCTTTTTAAGTCACGCTCAGCACTAAAACTAATGATTTTTGCTCCTCATTATAATTCAATGCTAAATATCATTGTTGAATTTTATAGACTTTCTAGAGCACTGTTTCCAAACAGGTGGTCCGCGGACCGGGAGTGGTCCGTGAAAGACCCTTAGGTGGTCCGCGGGGAGACTCTGGATACTTCTTGCAAAAAAGTTTTATTTTCTTGCGACTAATTCAAATCTAATGTCTGGCTGGTCGAGCGGATAGTGCGCGCACCTTCGGTGCACAGGGTTATGAGTTCGAATCTCACCGTGTTCCATGGTGTTTTTCGAACTCACGAGCTTGTGACGGACTATGATCTCACTCAGATGTTAAACGAGTACCCATTTATGGGGATAAATAACACTGCTGAGCGTGATGCTGATCTCATTACCTCATCAAAAAGCAGATAAGATCTTATGGAAATAGGATGTCAATAACACATCCTGCGGCCCTAGTCCAATGTTGGATTGTCGCGCCTGTTATTTATTTAATTAAAATCACATGCCAAACATGCGCTCTCATTATCATGTAATAGATATGATCCAGTAAATACTTTGCTACTAGGTCTGTGATTATGGGAAGGTGGTAGGGTGCTTGGTTCGGCAAACATGGCAAATCGTAAATCATGCTTCCTACAAGATGGTGTTAGTAAAAAATTCAAGCCCAATGAATTATACGATGGAAATAGAGCGTAAGCTTTTGAATACAAAACCTCGACAAACAAATCTCAAAACCTCAGTTTTTTTCATTATTAATTATTATAGAATGGTGGTCCGTCGAGATCCATTTTAAGGATAAGTGGTCCGCAGACGTTTCTGAGTTGAGAACCACTGTTCTAGAGAATGGACTGAAGCCGTTCGTTTCCTTTATAAAGACCCGGCTGTAGGAGAAATGCAAAATTTAATAATTTAATTTAATTTGCAGGCTACAGATCTTATCAGTTATTGCTATTTTTTTTATTCACATCCCGTATACTGATTTAAAATGACAAGAACTTCCACTTATAGTCATTTTTTGAACCATCGGAAGCCTGAAACATTATACAAGCACCAAAATCCTTAAATTCCCCTAAGATAAATTGCATCGCATAAAACAATGCTATGCGACGACAGAAAATTGTATATGGGCAAAACAACCATCAGATTGCTGTCAAAGAGAACACCCACCATAAAATTAAATTTGTTGTCAGATTAGTAGCGTTTATTTATGTGTTTAGCCATTTTTCATCATCATGTGAAAATATTGTGTAAAATTCGATTTTTCTTTGTCCCGCGATAATCCCAACATACACAGAACACAGAGTCTATACAATATTCCTTAACTCCGGATATGTTATTCTCCATTCTCCAATACATACTATACGGGGATACTTCAGAGCATAAAGATGAAGGATGCCGTCTTTGCCGCCGAAGCCGCATTTTAAATCAGCCACGAAGCCCAGAAGTTATTAAGACTTGCGATATGTGAATGTGAATGCAATAGGCAATGCCATGCATAAGAACAAGAACTGCCACTATAGTAAAAGGGATGAAGACAAACGAGATCTTTTTCGAAAGATATATAGCAACAGAATATTATAGCCATGTTATGGGATGTGCTGCTTACTTTGCAAAAAACAAAAAAAATATTGGGAGAGGAGGATTAAGGCCCATATCTGAAGAATGCCCATTATGCATTTTGCGTAGGAGATAATTGTGGATAGGAAAAGAAAAGGCACTTAGTATAAAATGCAATATGATTTCAAGATGTTTTTGTATCCGCCAAGTTAATACGAGTACATATAGCCAGAAAAATTACATTAAAACAAAATAATATAAAAAACCAGTGGGGCTATAAATTGTGTAGAGTTGCAGGCATCAGTCTGCTTCGAATCGTCCACAGTGTGTATCTCGCTTTCAATTTCCAGTATGTATATAAAAAAACAGAAAATAATAAATTGCATCCCTTTCACAGTGGATTACTGAACTTAACCTCCGAAATTCATGATCATGAGCATTGCCTTAAGTCTAAACTGAAATTAAGCTCTTCAACCCATAAGCAAAAAATCATTACTTTATCAATTAAATCCATTCACTACAACTAAATGCTACCTAAATAATTCATAAAAAATGTTGTTCGCCTTAAACCGATTTTTCTTTTGCCAGCAGAGATACCCTACCCTACCATAGAAAGTGATGTTAATTGCAATTTGCAAATGCATCTGATAATGATGGCAAAAGCAAGACCTGAAAAAAGCTATGATGAATAGATGAAGATAGTTTATCTTGGTATGGCGTTTATGATGATGATGAGGATGTGAGGAAATGATGAAGTAGGTTTAGTATCTTTTGGTAGACAACTGGATGTATACATATTTGTTTGCAAAATATACGATAAACAAATGTAGAGTCTAACATGCATATGGCTTGTGGTGCGTTCACTTTACTAGGGTCTTTAGATGAGCTTATGTTTATTAAAGAAAGAGTTCCGTTTAACATCTAAGTTCAGCTTTTCTTTTTGTCTGAAATAAAAAAAAATCTACAGATCTCAACATGTTGAAAATTTATTGTGAGAGATGATGAAACAAAATTCTTGCTCGAGTATGAAATATCCTCACGTTCGTCTGGCGGCTTCACTTGATTTCCCAAATTAATTTATGTATGAAATTTATGATTTTCACGTGGCGTTCTAACTGTTATAATTTTATTATATCTCCGTTATATATAAACACACGTGTTGATTATACAATTTTATTTCAAAAACACGTTATTTGAGCCTTGTTTCCAAATCCTGGTTATATACACACTATAATGACGTCTTTCGTCAAAAAATCTCAAATTTCATTTACACGACTCCTATCTCTTATTTTTCCATCGAAATCGAAAGTTCACCCTACTAACATACAAAACATAAAACACCGCACCAATCGAACCACGAAAGACATCAGACGTGCAAATAAAATCAAACAAATACCGAAAATATTCTGCTTTTTGAATAATTCATGATTTTTATGACCAAAAATCATAAGAAAAGATTTTTATTTTTGGTGGAAAATTTAAATATTTGCGCATCTTGATTTAACCAAACATGGCACGAAAAACTTCTTTCAATATATGGCGAAGGTAAGGTGCTATTAGTTGTCTATGCGTGCGGCTATTGTCACGATACGATTGACATTTTCTCAAAGAAATTATATTCAAACATATCGCAGGGAAACAAAAAAAAAACAATATTTAAATTTGAACTGATACCTCTATATTAAGTAGTCCACCTTGCTCATTATTCATATTTTATTTATTTTTAGCTTTTTTTTACTTTTTGTTTATTCCATTGTATTGTTATCGTTGTTATGTGTAGCCAAAAAAAATTATGGCATCGCACACTTGGAATATTGATAAGATACACTGGAAAACACGAGGATTTCGCAATTCTGTTCGAAGACATGGTTTGACTATGAATTGAGTGAAAAAAATGTAAAGTTTTGTTTTGTTTTATTAAAAATTTAAATCAGAAGTGATCACATTTTTAAATGTGGAGGAGACTTTTAAAGGAGAAACCTGTGTAATAAATTCTATTAAATTATGACGATTGTATCTGAATTTATGACGACTGATATATTTTTCGCGCTTCTAAACTAGGATTTTGGGCATAACATTTTGCTTTATAAGTAAGTGGCGTTAAGCATGTTAGGTACAGACAAAACGAGACCGAGTTCTAATCGTGCGAATAGCATGATGATTGTCTACCCTATACCCATGTACAGACCTAGAAGGCACGCAAAACCCAAAATATTCAATTTCATATTTTTTGTGGGGGAGGGAGGGGTAGATGGGTCGGACCTGACACATATTTATTACCTTGTCAAGGCATCCAACGGCTACCATTTGATACTAATTTGAAGTTTTTCGTGACATTCTATCAAACGATATGGCTGAATATAACTTTGTAAGGGAAGTAGGTGTAGGGGTAGTCGGACCTACTCCACTTTCCATCATTTCAAAGTATATGTCAGAATGAGACATGGATCAAAATTTCAAGTCGATAGCGATATTCTACCGAAAGTTATGGCCGAATTAAAATATCAAGGAGGGGTAGCTTGTATGGGAGGTAGGCGAACCCGTGGTCCGATTTGGCCCATTTTCAATACCGTCCAAGATTTTAGCAAAAATAACATTTGACCAAAATTTCAAACCGCTAGCTTTATTATTTCGGGAGTTATCGTGCTAACAGACAGACACACGGACAGACAGACAGACATGGCTTATTCGATTCAGGGACCGACCCTGATCATTTATATATATACTTTGCCATACCTCCGGTGGCTCCTTTGAGGTGTTACATAATATCGGCGTAACAAAAACAATATACCCTATACCAGACGTGTCAAACTCGCGGCCCGCGGCCATGTCGAGCAGCACAATGTGTATCAACACAAAAAAGGTGAAATTGGTAAGGTGAACACATTCAGCCATTGAACTTAAGTCTACAAAAATTACTAAAACTTGTCAGTGGCTTATGCCAAATAATTTTGGAAATTCGTCTCCAAATACTACAAACAATTTGCTACTTGTTATTTGTTTCTATAAAACAGCATATTTTTGTTTCTATAAAACAACATATTTTTTGTACAGGACGATATTAAGCCTCTTCATGAAACTGTTCTGTCCCGAAATGCAGTTGGCTTTACCGAACATTAATTGAGATTTATTTTGAAAAATGGCTAAGCTTTAAACACTACGGAAATCTTCGAATTAGCGACTAAATCACCTGGATGTGAAATTCCATCATATAATTACAGCCCAAGTGCCAGATTTTTAGACCAATCAAGCTGTATTGTTTAAAATCATATCGCAAACAACTGTTTGAGAAGAAGAACCTTTCTGCTAAAATTTATTTAGTCGGAGTTTTTTGCCTCCCAATATTATTCGGGCGACATCTGTCCAAAATTTGGAGCAAATGGTTTAATTAACAAAAATACTCGAATTTTTTCAATTTTCACGTTTTTGCTCCTTGTCCTTAGTTTTTAATGTTCTTGAAGTAACATTTTCGAAAGGTGGAAGTTCTCACGGATAATCCCGAAGCCGCTATAGTGGTCTAGACTTTCTGCCATATTTTATAAGAAATATTCTGTAATCAACTTTCGCAATACGATTAAATACAATTTTTTGACATTTTCCAACTGCGGCCCACCCCAACCTGAGGAGAGTCTTATTTGGCCCGAGCCAGGTTTTGAGTTTGACACCCCTGCCCTATACCATCTTATGGGTATAGGGTATAAAAATGGCAAATTGATGTTGTCCATCTCTTGATAAGATATTTGTAGCTGGGATGTTTATATTTTTATATTTATTTATTTATTTATTATGGACATATCATTCCCAAGTCTAAAGGACGAAGACTGTTAAGTACGATTTAAATGCGATGCGAAATACCGTGGATATCCTAGTTTGAAAATT
This sequence comes from Microchrysa polita, assembly GCA_949715475.1. Lineage (NCBI taxonomy): Eukaryota > Metazoa > Arthropoda > Insecta > Diptera > Stratiomyidae > Microchrysa > Microchrysa polita. The sequence goes on along the minus strand of OX454418.1, from coordinate 12,653,436 downwards.
ATGTTTTTGTTTTGTATGAAACTTTTGGTTGTTTGTTTGCCTTCCAGACCACTGCCACTTCTGGAGAGATTTTTATGTAATTTTATACGCATGATCCATTGTTGCTCCTAACAAAGAATGACTGATCAGTGACTGAAAAAAACAGTCAGAAAATGCCAAGTGAACGAAATAATTTCTTTTCAATTGCGTCTGCCATATCTTCCCGTGATTTATTTTCCAAGCTAAAGGTTTGTGTTCGTAGAGACGACTCATGGGATCATCGCTCAGCGATCGAAGGTAAACCACCGGGTTTGAGCACTATATGAGTATATTTTCTATGCAGTTATGTTCCATTAGTCCATAGTCGATACTAGGAAAGTAGAACCATTCAAACAAAATTTAAATACGGCTCGATATTAGATGCCAAACTACGATCGCTGAGCGATGATCCCATGAGTCGTTTCTACGAACAGAAACCTTAAGATAGTAAGGCCGGGTTTCTGATAGCTCTTATTCAGTACCTGTGGGCTGATTAGTCTTATCGCGTAGAGAAGACACACACCATATTTAGAAAGCTTTTCCATTGTGTTGAATGGAATTTTTGTTTATTTTGCATAGCTACGCCATATTTTGCTTATTTAAGCCTTCATCTTAGATTGAGAAAATCATTGCGCACTTTCATCCAACAGCCTAAATAAGCAAAAGATAACATAACTATGCAAAATTAACAAAAAATCAATTCAATATAATGGAGAAGCTTTTTGAATATTGTGTGTGTCTTCTCTGGGCGATAAGACTAACCATTCTATAAGATCTACGAGAGAATGGGCCTATGGGTAGTATAGCTCAGTTAAGGTTATAGCAAATATATTTTGAATTACCCAAATCATGTCGCATATGACAGTGACGGTGAAATCCCACAGGCTTAAATGAATATATTTTCATTCTTTGTAACAAAAACAAGCTTCCCATAAAACTATGTATACTTTGAAACATAGTCAAAATATGTGTAATTAAATATGAGTGGTGGTGATATCAAATCCGCTGCCCATTAGTCTTTTTACAAATTCATAGCAAGGCGCCTGCTTGCTTCTTGCCAAAAGAATAAGATTAGACAATCCTTTTACTATACAGGGTGTCCGGAAACTACCGCATAAACGCACCGGAATATGATTCCTCATGTGATTTTCAGCAAAAAAGTTGTAGGGAAGCATACTGCTAATTCTTAACCCTTTAACTGCCACAGGCATTTAAAAATCTTTGAAAAAATCGTTTTCTTGTACGAATCGAACCTCAATATCTCCAAAGTTAGACTAGCTAGAATGGCGAAAAATTATGATTATTACAGCCAACAAATTTACCAAAATAAAATTTACCTAAATAAACTAACCACACTAAAATCGGATAATAGGTTTGGTTTTACAGGGCTTCAAAGTTAAATTTTTGTGATTTGACCCAAAAACAAATTTTTTCCCCACTCGAGTTTCTCCAACTTCTGCCAAGGTGAGGTAATTGTACGTTTCCTTTGAAATTGGCGCATAGTCTTACGATCATTTATTTCTTACATCATTTTAATCTAGCTGCACTATTTTTAACAGTTTGAATGCCTTAAAAGCAGAAAACTAGGGCTAATTTTGGCTAGATTTTGACATAATTTGATTAAATTCTACCAAATTGCAGAACTTTAGGGGCAGTTTGAATTGAACTGAATTAAGTTCGAGCTCAAATTTACCCTAGTTTTGTACACTTAACGTATCAAAACTGTTAGAGATAATGGACCTAGAATAAAATGATGTACCACCTTGGCAGAAGTTGGAGAAAATTGCGATTTATTTATTGTTTTTGGGTCAAATCACAAAAAAAAAAAATTTACTTTGAAGCTCTATAAAAACCAAACTTCGGATCTAATGCGGTTAGTTATATTTTTTAAGTAAATTTGTTGGCTGTATGTAATAAAAATCATTTTATTTCGCTTATTTAGCTAGTCTAGCTTTGGAGATCTTAAGGTTTTTAAGTCGTGCAAGAAAATGTTTTTTTTTCTTCAAAAATCTTCAAACGCCTGTGGCAGCTAAAGGGTTAAGAATTGGTAGTATGTTCCGTACAACTTTTTTGATGGAAATCACATGAGAAATCACAATCCGGTGCGTTTATGCGACAGTTTCCGGACACCCTGTATATACATACATATATGATTGATTCATAATTTTTGCTCGAAAAAATGATGATTTAAATGATGATATCTTATACATACTTACAGGTATATACTTATATATACATACATATACATATATGTATATATTTTTACTATTAAATAAATTCATCAAACTACATGGTTTCTGTTTCACATCATTCAAAACAAATCACCGTATCAATCAAAATCGCAGTAGAAAGCTATATGACGAACAAAAGATCGTCCCATAAAAAAACACAAACTTGTATACACTTATACATTTTCTTACTCTTCGCTATATTAATGGCAAGGTCAATAGTGGAATGCATTCACACGAACCGAAAATATAAATATTAATATAAAAAACTTTAATGAATCCATATTGCAAAATCGTTATTTTTGAATATTAAAATGATCAGCTTATAAAGGTAGCTTGAAAAACCGCCATCGAATTGAGAGCATGTCTTTCACGCAGAAGCCGCAAAGATAAAAGATTTTTTTTTATGATTATGTATGAAAATATATATGTTAATATTTTTTGTCATTAAAATTTGTATTTTGGGTCATCAGGTTTATGGTGAATCGTTTTCATTACAAGCCTTTTTTTAATTGACAGTTTCAAGAATGCATATATGAAAACATGTGAGTAGGAATACAAAGAAAATCAACAAAGAAAAATATCAATTGCGATTTATGAGCATAATTTTGTTATGATATATGTCAGTGTTCGAATTGTTTATTTAATTTTTGCTCACCATTTTCATGATTAAATGATAAATCAGCATGAATGAACGTATGTCTATGGGTGCCTAATGTTCTACACAATATATTTTATAGGAATTATTCAATAAATTATTAAAAAAAAATGTCTTTCACTCCTTTAAATATTTATCCGATAAATTGATACCCGTATAGAAAAAACATAAGTTTATCGAAATGGGACGAACCTTCTTCATGTTTCGGTATCGGTTCGGCCTTCTGATTGTTTTTCACATTTCCCTGGCATGTGCCTGGAAATGAAGACATAAGGCAACATTTTATGTTGTATACAGTCTAGTCGTATTTCTTGCATGACTTCCACAATATTTTCTGCATTTTCCAATAACAAGAATGGGATACCTACATAATCCCGAAAAGCAGAATCCCACCTGTTCATAATCCCGCTTTTTACAAAATATCCCGTTTTACATTATCCCGACATAACTAAATCCCGCGCCACTTGAAAACTCCGCCATTACAAATTCCCGCCCACTAAAAACCCCGCCGTTATAAAATCCCGCTAGTGGATAGTGAATTAATCCCGTCAAAATATCGCCAAAAATTATTTTCATTGTTTAAAAAAGTCAATAGTTATGTTATGTGATTCTCTTAGTCGGAATATTTGCTTATTTCTTCGATCAAGATGATAATTCAGCCCCTACAGACCGAGACTATCATAAAGGGGATACGCATGTCTCGACTACCGAAAGACCAGAACACCTATTTCTCAAAATAGTCTCCGAGAATTAAGTATTCCCATGCGAGGAGACCCATTATTTTAACGGTAAATATGGTGGCACTTGTTAATATCTTGTCATAGAAGGCAAGTATTCTTTCAAAAATCGCGCACGCGATATTGGATAGGATGGGATGGGATAGGATAGGATAGGATGGGATGGGATGGGATGGGATGGGATGGGATGGGATGGGATGGGATGGTATATTAAAAAGCGGGATATTGAATGAGCGGGTTATTGAAATTGCGTGATATTAAGTTGGCGGGATTTTGATTAGACGGGATTTCAATTAAGCGGGATTTTAAAATGGCCGGATATTGAAATGGCTGGATAATGAATGTCGAGATTTTGAAAAACGGGAATATGATGGGCGGGATATCCGATCCAACCCAACAAGAATGTATCTTCGGCAATTTTCTGTATCCTGATCTCAGACTATCAGTTCTATTAAATATTTTCCTTTTTCAATATCTCTCTCATCAGCTCATTAAGTAAGCATCCATAAAGATACAACTTTACTGTCTAAACACACGTATATCAGCATAAATCATTCGTGTCATGTTCAGTGTGTGTGAGCTCAACATAAATTCCCATGCAAGTCAAACTAGGCGAATGCCAAGAATGTTTATAATAATGTCAACTTTAATGGATTGCTAACAACATTTTAACCAAGATACTTTGAATACCGGTAAATAATGATGATGATGATGACGATGTCTATGCGGTTGTTCAGCACAGCTAGCCGCGGCAACCTATAAAAGCAGCGAAAACGTACATACATTTGACATAAAGTTGTCGATAAAACTGATGGAAATGTGTGCGGTCTGGTCTCTTGATTGTATAAAACTCATTCGAAAACCATTGCAATCGATAGAATGTACCTACTCGTATACACATGCATTTATCCGGATGAATGCGCTTATCTTCCATAAATAGCTCTTTAGTGTGATTGATGAAAATGTGCTCTTTTATCGTCTGGTCCGATCGAGATGCCGTCTAAGGGAAAGAAATGCGCCGATTTATTGATAGATGAATTCACAGACTAATCTGTACGAATTACATATTCCATTTGGGATGGAGAGACAAAAAGGCGGGAACTTTAGACCCAGGGCATTCGGTAGCTTAGTCGCCTAGTATAGGTAGATGTGTTTTCTCTATCTCTGAATAGTTGGTCCGTTGGCAGCCTGTTTTACAATATAGATCCTGCCGGAGCACACCTGATGTTGTTAGAGCGGCCAAGAGCGGCTAAAACCTTCTCTGTCTCAAGTTAAAACAAAATCAAATTTACCTATATTATAACATCGTCGCAATCGCAAGCACGTGAAAGATCAAAGAAATCCGCGATTACACACCAAATTCTAATATGGAATAAGGCTATCCAACGAATTTTATACCATCTTAATTTCTATTGGCGTATGCATAGCCCATCGCCGATTCCACTTAGCGCCCTTAGTCATATCAGATACACTCGGATATGGCAACATTAATGGCATGTCATGTTGTTGGTTGCGTATATTTAGGAAAGAAACCATAAACATCACTAACCTACGACACTTTTATTCTAATTAGGATTTGTTAAGGCAAGTGCTTGATTCACTGAGTACTGTAAAAGAACTACGGCTCACGCACAGGAAACACATGCCATAACAAATGCAAATTCATAGATAGAACTTGCGTAATTTAGAATGCATCATCACGATTCATAAAATTATTGATAAATTGCAGATAGAATTTATAAAAAAGTGAGTCACTAATAGATTCATTGTTTTGTTTTTGTATATGTATGTATCTTGACAGCTGTTGAGCGCTCATCGAGAGTTTTTGAAATAAAGGCCTGAATAGACCTCGGGCGGAATGAAAATTAAATTTTTGTCCGCGGCGATTTTCTCAATGAAAATGCATACTTACTGTCGTGGAATATGTGGTAAATGATAGGGAATTCCATAAACTAAAATCCGAGAATGGTTTCACAATTTGTCTCTGCCATTTTATGTGTTATTTTTCGATTCCCCGGTCATTAGATAATTTCCGCGATGAACTCGTCGTGGACAGTGAATCGGTTTGACGTTTGCAAAATTCACCACGCCCGACGGAGAATATGCTACAGAGTCGACTCATTTTCACGTTGAAAATGCATTCGGACAAGGGGGAAATTATTTTTTTAGTTATTTTTAAGATGATTTAGGACGTAAAACGCCTTTGCAGCAATTTTCGAAGCTAAAATTTTAAATTCACCACGGTTTTTATGCCGGTTCATTACCGTTTCATTTTCATTCCGCTCGAACTCTATCCGGGGCTTTAGAATGTAATCTCTCAGCTAGCATTGGCGTCATATATCGTCAAAATAGTCAAAAATAAACTTCACTTCGTGCATCACGAGTTGACGTACTGTATCTATAGCAGGGGTTCCCACCCTTTTACAGTATATGCCCCCCCCTTGCAAGGTTAGCCGAATCTGCCCCCCCCCCTCCCCCCTCCAACGAAAATTTCACTCAAAAACGGAAGATGGAATTTTTCAGCTCATTCGTTTTCTTTTGTTAAAAATTCGCCACGTTGACAAATAATAAGAGAACATTTGTATCATTGGAAAAATCTTACAGATTTTGGACTAATCAGATCTGCTTAGAATCTATTTTCGCAATTTAAATTTATGAGCAGTTCCAAAGCTTACATTTAGCTCATTTGAATATTGAATTGATTCCACACTAAAACTATAAAACAAGGGGCGAGCGGGCGATTCGTCACACCATGGCGAAGTGAAGAAAACGTAACAGCCGTAGCGGCCACAGCTAAATTGAATATTTCTGGAGAGCTAGATTTGACCCTACATCCCTACTACATTACACTACTAGAATTGAGGCCGCATGATCATGATCATAAGACGGTTATTGCGCGCTGAGAATATTGCCTGAAGATCCGGTTTTAGACCAAAAACGCATTTTCCCTGGCGAGGTTTATTTTGTTGGCGCATCCAGCGCCGCTCTAGCACTTACACAAACAAATTGCCGCCCCTTAGGAACTGTACCAAACAGATTGATAGTAGATATCCATACTATCTAGATCAGTGGTTCCTAATCTTTTTTAGTTCGTGCCCCCCTTGCGTAAATAAGTTGTAAATTCTGGGTCTCTTTTCACATTTTAAATTGTTTGAAAATTGTTTTGTTAGTGCAGCCCATATTTTGGAACTACTGGAAATTTTTAGAAGTATTTAATTTCGTATATAGCCGGAGCGATCGTTCAGCTATCATATCAGCTACTCTTAAGCGCAATTCACCACAGTTCAGCAAGGCCTTATCTTATAGAGTTTGTTTGGAATTTACAAATTTTAAAGCTTGATGTAAAAAATTGAAAATGAATGCGAAATTTTGTTTTCCACTAAAACACTCAATACATTTTTAGAAAACTCTGCCCTTAAAAATGTTAGGCCAAAAAATTGTGCTCGCTTTCATTACTAACCTCCTGCAGTTGCTTTCCATAAATTCCTTAAGAACTTCAATTAGCCGGATTGCTTCAGGCTTTTCAATGTGCATGGCTTATTTTCATAAATGTGTCATCTCGAGAATTTTTAAAGAGTATAAGATGAGATCTATTTATATCGTCAAATAGCCAAATTCCGATATTAGCATGTCCGAACACAAATTAGGGAGCTCTGCAATGTTTTCTGTGGTTCGATCCCTCATCTTGCTAAAATCCAAACCAGCTTCTTCCTAGTTTGCCCTCCAACGCAAGATGAATCAATGCAATCGGGACCAACGTAATCCATTGACGCGAAGGTTTGGCGAATTGAATTTAAATTATGCTGCGCAATGTCGATGGAAATTATGGAAAACCACTCTAAACAAATTATTGATGAAAATAATGCCTTTGTGGATAACATTTCTCACAAAGGAGTCTGTTTTAAACGCCTTAATGTGCTCAGCGTTTATTCGACTCCTTATTTCACATTTTATAGAAAGGAAACCGCAGACCTTTCCACTAAATCGAAGTTAATATTGATTTTTTGATCTTCGAGTGCTAGCCAAAAAGCCAAAGAGGCTCCTCGCTAATATATTGTGGTTGTAGCGATTTAGATATTTTGTTCATGATTTGAAGAATTTTACCAGCTCATGGCTGTTGTAATATAGTCCATCACATTAACACTCGAGTTAAGCCCGCGCCCCCCCTTTGCCAACCATCACCACCGGTTAGGAAGTACTGATCTATAGGATGCATTGAAAGTGAAACACTTGATGGTCAGCTGAGGGAAATGCCATTAATCAGTATGTGTGCTTGCATATGGGAAATACAATGGTTGTTTTCTCTTTAAATATGATTCGTACTCTTGTCGAATTCCAGTTTGATTTTTTTTTACATATTTGTGCTCTTGGCGTGAATATTTTCACCAATGAAATAAAGTCTGGCTGGTGTAGTGGTTAGTGCGCGCACCTTCGTTGTACAAGGTTAACGAACGAACGAACGAGTTCAGTTTAGGGCGTTTTTCCAACTCACGACCCATACCATAGACCCATACCATTATCTCATTCAGATGTTCAACGAGTACCCATTTATGGGGATAAATAACACTGCTGAGCGTGCCGTTGATTTTTTTTAATAAATCATTCATTGATTTCGTGTAAGTCGTGAATATTTTTTAGAAGCGATGCATTAAACATATATTAAACATAACTATAACACCATCTTTATGAGTAACGATTTTGTAATCATTATCCTTTATCCGTAATAAGGCGTAAAGGCATGTATAGATAGTATAGGGGGACATCGTCATATACTGTTTGTATGAAAACGTGATAAATTACAAAGGTATCTCAACTGAAGCGTGGTGATGAATGATATGTCACACATATGTTTTGTTGGCTGGGCTGTGATATTCGAGAGATTTGTTTTTAGATAGCCTGATTTTACAGTCAGGTACGACATTCACCCAATCAAAACACATCCAAATTTAATTCAAAGTGTTTTTTTCGTAATAACTAAAGCAGAAAAGGAATACGAAAATATGTATTGGAAAGGGGACTTCCGCTTTGAGTTTGAAAAAGTATGGACAAAGTGATTTTCATTGTATTGATTTTGACTATTTTTTGACATTTAAGAAAAAATAGTCTGTTGCACGATTAATTTTTTACAGTTATTAGAATAATGTCAAAGAGAAAACAATTTTAAAAATTTACTTTTGAATTTACAAGGTAATCAAATTAGGAATCAGTATTTTTGTTTAGATACAAGAAGCGAATTTCGGAACTCAGTTGAAAATTAAAATAAAACCAATCCAACTTCCTATTAATGCAATAAATAAGATGTTAACATTGTGTTATGGAAGCTGATAGTGACGCAAAGAAGCTGGGCCAATTGCACAACCTTTCGTCGGTATACTATACTTCTTATTATGTAGATGTAAGAAGTAGCTTACCATATCGCCGTCATAAGCCCAGATTGGCTTCGAAGTAAATAATCGTATAAACGCCATCTTCTATGATATTCTACAATGCAGTAAGTTACAAAAATTTATCTTTGCCCGCCAACATTGTTTACGTTAGTAAACTTATGCGGTAGCTAATGCGATATATTGCTCGCGCGCAATATAGCGAAACGGTCGCAGTCGGTTTGCATCCTTGTGCAGGAAACATAAATTGCCCACTACTAGGCCCTTGTCGTCGTTACTTGTGTACCAATAAAAACTACCTTTACCTATATAGGTTATAACGAGTAGCTTATGTCCGCGATATTTTCATATCAAGCGGCCCCATACGTGACGATGTAAAACATACAGAGGATAGGATCATTTTTTCATCGTTGGCCGGCGTCTTCTTCTTCCTGTCAGTGAACTGTATATACAGCAACAAGGAATATGTTTGAACTGAATTCACTTTATCTTCCATGGTAGCAGCGTTTGGAGTGGGTTACATGATCCAAACCTATAAGATATACTGTAGAAATGCAGATCGACCCTCGGTATATCTCCATACAATCATCTGACCAAAGTCTGAACGGATGAAAGATTTCATTACAGATATTTCTTCAAGGTACATACATCTAAAAATCTGCTGTTGGTATTTTATGTGTGATCAATTGGACATCGTGAATTGGGGGAAAAGACCTTCGGCGGCTATGTGTATATATATATATATATGTATGTAAGTGCATTCATATATATATGTACATAAGTGCCATTGCAAGTCAACCACCGAGAATTGATTATACTAGCACCTACTGGCCTGCGATACGATGATGGCGACTGCTTGATTCGAAAAATGGTTTAGCAACAAAGATATCCTTCGCGAAGCGCACCCATTTAGTGATGCAGAAAGACAAACAGGAAACCGCAAAGCGTCTTGCATTTGAATTGATAGATTTGCCATTTCCGATTGGGATATAGAAAAACAGTTTAAGTGGAGTATTATGCTGTAGGAGCTCATCGGAAATTTAAATTGTTGTGAAAGTTCGACTATTAGTCATTCATGATCCGCATGACACGACAATTTGTTAGAAAATGCTCACGAATCGTGTTGGCCATCGCATAATCATAAGAGGGACCTTTGAGGGAAGGTAATTGTTATTGTTGTCTTAATTGAAGGGCTTAAACAGGAAATGCACAACTATGTATGTATACCAATGTACATATATGGCGAAAAAAAAAGTTGTCGCTTTTTAATTATCCTCTAATCCAGTATTTCTCAAACTGGGGGCGAGGGCGTGACGATCAGGGAGGGGGGGGGGGGGGAGGCGTTCACAACTCTGCAATTGATGCTATTAATAAATAATGGTTTGCTTGCCATTAAATAATTATGGTTTTCGTGCGAACTTCTTTCGAAATACACCAGGGGTAATCGGTTGTTGCAAAGCGTTGCAAAATGGCAAAAATTGTTTTTTCGTCGATTAATTCGTTGCTACTAAATCTATTTGATGAACACCGCTAAGAATATTTTAGGTCAAGAAAAAATTAAAAACCACTTCATATGGCTGATGTGAACCGAATCAGCCACACGGGTTTTGCTCCATAGTAATATTAAAATCAATTTCATGGGCGTAGCCAGGATTTCGGTCAGGGGGGGCAAGCCCGAAATTTTTTCAACATCATGTTTTGCTTAGGAGTTGAAATCGTTGGTCGCGAAAATATTGTTAGGCAAATTTAGAACAAAAAATTAAGAAAGGACAGTCCAGAATGATTTTCAACACCATTTAACGAAAAAATGGCCCCTGCACGTGTTTATACTTTTACTGGTGATTTTGATTACATTCAACTGGCCTCCAATTCCAGCTTTTTAGACCGTAGCTCGCCAATATTCAGTGCTATTTTTGTCTCTCGGACCACTTGCGGTTTAAAAGAAATAGACCAAGAGATCAGTTTGTGTCGTCTGTCACTGTTTTTTTTTTTCTGAGCAAAATTTACAAATCCTTTTTGATGGAAATACGGTTTACCGTTTTGATACGATTTCTTCCAAATTTAACAAAATATTAACAGTGGCTAAATTCCATTCCTGGTATGATTCACGTTATTTAAAAGGTCGCTAACTAGGCAAAGCTGTATAAAATTTTTCACTAAAATCCCTTTCAGATGGAATGAAGTAAAATTCCACTACCTTCCCGGAGAGACCTTAATGTGACGGTTAAAATTGTGTTCTGCAGATCAGAAGCCATGAAATGAAACGCATGAAAATATGGGATTCTCCGCAAAAGAAAAAAGAGTCTCCCTAAGAGAAAGATTATTCTGATCTTATTATGTTATCCATTCATGACACACGTAGGTATCCCAGTTCCGGATATCAAGGGCTAGAAATCTACAAATATCGCATTTTTACGCCTTCAGACATTGTAAAGTGCAGCGATTTTTTTTACTACATCGGTAAATTTTTTTTTATCATAATCATCGACCAGGGGGAGTGGCAAGCGCCTCTCCCTGCCCATCTCTGGATACGCCCATGATGAATTTTGCTGCTCGACGTATCACGTCGTGAGTTCGGCCGTCATAATGGGGAATTGAGAATGCGGAAAATATGAAATTTAAATAATACATACTTCCTAAAAATTTCAGTAGTTCCAAAATATGGTCTGCACTAACAAGCAAATATTCAAACAATTATTGCGACAATGGACTCCGAACTTATGTCCAAAATTAAAAGCATTCCTTGCCCATGGCAATTTTTGCATATATTTTCGGTTTTTGGCCAACATTTTCTCGGTTGGTCATCAGGATCAGCAGATCTCGCAAGGAAGGCACGAACTGAAAAAGATCGGGAACCACTGCTCTAGACAAATACTATGCCAAAGGAAATTTATTTACTTTACATATAGCAAAATAATTGGAAAACATTTTCCGAATCGTACCAAAAATATATTCACTTAAAAACGCAATTTGAGGAGATTTCACTAGTTTTCATGTGATGACTATTTTTATAAATTCATAAAAAGGAATAAAATTTATAAAAAGGAATTAAATTTGCAAAGATTCTTGCATATTGAAGGAATTTAGGCAAAAAACAGTGCCGAAAACTAACTAACTTATGCGAAAACATTATTGGAATACTGTATTGTGGCGGCAAATCAACAAAGATACAAACTGCATATCGTATACGGAAAAATATTAACGCAAAAGGCAAAAGGAAAATTTTATAAATTTTTACTTATCCATTGACAGATTGTACTCTTCAGGAGATATATAGATATATATAAATATCCTCGACAGACTAAAAAATAAATAAATAGAACAATTAAAAAAAATTGTTTTGAAACTTTTGATAAACAAATCCCAAACTTAAGCAACAGTTTGTGAACATTATTACAAACTTTAAAATAATTTGTATACTTCATTCTTTACAATAATAAATTAACCATAGGACACAGTATACAAAATTATCTTTTCCCTATAATAATAATAATAAATTACAGTGTACAAAAGTAACTCAAGTCAACTCAAGGCAACAGGAGATAATTTTCCTGTCGTCATGGTTTGATAAACGTAGTTCATCAACCTCGAACTAACTACAGGGACATACGAATCAACTAATCTCACTTGCATCCTTCTACTATTCAGGTACGAGTCCTGTCCAATTACTGTCACAAAATCAGGCAATATGCCACAGTTAATTCCAGGTTACAATAAATGTTTGCCTCCTAACATTCTTATTAAATGATAAATGGGCTCTATATTCCGTTGATAAAGTCTCACTCACTTAAAAACAAAAATAATCAATATTGCATGTTTGCTTGCAATATTTACACCCTCGAGACAGTTTATAGATGCAATTCATAATAAGGAGCGACTTATTCCCATTTTCATATCCTACACAACTTGCATACGACTGTAGGTACAACAACTTCGTCTATGGTATGTACTCTATGGTGCTTTCACATATGGTTGATTTGCATACGATTACTCCATCTTCCTCGTGTCGTTGTTTTTTTTTGTACTCGGTTTAGTATGCGAGTATGGCAGTAGTCCTGTAGGAGATAATTAAACCATAAACACACACGTTATTGGAACCCAGTCCAGTAGGCAGATGGAAAAAATTATTTCAGCTGAATGCAATTCTTATACGTTAAGTCGTTATGCAATGGCAAAAACAAGACTTAAGCCGCCTAGATAACTTGGCTGCAATTCTCACATCTGAGCGATAAATCTAGAGCTGTGCTCTAGAATCACAACGATTTGATATAAACTTACGCAGTTTACGACAACGGTCTGTTCACTTTATACTCGTTCGTACTCGTATGAATAAAAAGAAACTTTGCTTTTTGCTTGGCTAAACAAGCAAAGGAGGGGTTAGCAAAGTATTAAGCAAAGCGTTTCTTTATTCATACGACATTATATTTTTTTAGCATCAACAAACGGTTCGTAGTGCGTGGACACCTTTAGAATGATGCTAAAAAAATGCTATGAACAGTCTTTGTCGGTCTTACTTTGCGTGTTTATTGCGCTAACATGCAATCATGTTTAGATGAGCCCATATGTTTCTGTCTGGAGAAAAGTGCACGTTTGAATTGTTCTTAAGAGTTCCTTTAGCCATACAGGAACCAAACCAACAGGCGGTTTTAAAATGTAGCAGTTAGTAGATTATAGCCTTACAACAGCGGCTGCAAATATGGTATAGTAGGAGTATGTAGTAGTTTAAGTAATATCGCCTTATAGTAACTCCCAACGACAAACAATATATTGTTCCGAATAAAGTTGGAACACAATTTTTTACTGTAATTTCTTTTGCAGCATAATTGACCGTGTTACACCTGCCTGATATAGTGTTTTCCCTAGTTCTACCATAAAGTAAGTAATTGGAATAGAGATGGAACTCATTATAACATTAAAATCTACTGAAAAACATTTTACCTTTGAGTGTGTGCTGTAAGTAACGTGTACATACAGGAAGATATCTTCCTTCTCTTACAGCACACACTCAAAGGTAAAATGTTTTTCAGTAGATTTTAATGTTATATGGAGTTCCATCTCTATTCCAATTATGTACTTACTTTATGGTTCTACTATACTCACAGCAACGTCACAAGGGTTGTGTTCTACTATAGTAAATTATTTTTAACATTGGTGGTCTTATCGTGCCATGTATAATACTATCACAGCATAGCATATAATCGACCTATGTTTATTATAGGTATGCATAATACTCTTGTTGTATGCACTGCACAACATTTATGCTTTTCAACGTGGCAAATGCATCGAATAGATAAAACTCGCGTTATTCACGCAGAAACTCAGATACGTAACGACATGCACTTAAAAGCTAAAGGTGATTTTGAATGCAATTACATACTCGCATATGCATATTAACTACAACAGAAGGAACGATATTTTCTAAAAGACTGATAGGTGTGGCATATAAACACCACGTCCTTTATATTTCATTATCATTTGGTGAACTTCTCGTATTATGTACATAAAGTGAGAAATATTCACAAGGGAAGATTGACTCTAGACTATAGATAGACTCTTATGAATATGGAAATGATTTTTTTGAAATGAGGGTATTATGGTTGACAAGAGGATTAAAGTAAAAAGATTTTCAATTTGCTAATGTATTTAATCCGTATAGCGTGATATCTTCGAGATTAAAAATGAAAGTGAAGACATACATTAGCTGATGCTGTGATGACTCATGCTGATCGAACTTTGAAATCATTGGGAATTTAGTCCAGCACCCAGCACCCAGTTGAATTGTATAGAGAAAGTTGTGAGTTCTGAAAGCATCTTTATTGAACCTTTATTTCTAGATTTTGTTCTAAAGATGATGTACCTTAGGCTAGCCTTACAAAATCTAAACGTTCAGTCCCGACACGAGGCAACTTGATATGGCTCTGCTACCTACGCCAATTCAATGTTAACCAACATTATTGCTTACGTGGCGATCAAGACAATCTTTTAAATTATATCCGATAATATAAAACGACAGTTTGAAACGTTGATCTGACGCACGATATCAAATAACAAATAATGGCGATCAACCATACTATGTAATGTACGTAACAACGCACAAACAACTGATTCTGAACGTATGGTTGGTTTTTTGATCTTGAAATCGATTTGACGCGCTTCGTCAGTTCGACGTGCCGTCTATACTGATCGAACGTCATTGTAAATGCAATTATGTATTGCATTTCAATTGTGTTTGGCGTCGTATGGACGCAGGCCAGGGAAGCCGCGTAATTGCGTGTGCAGATTTTGATATGTCCGATGTAGAAAAAAAATTGAGCCTATATCCTATGGGTATATTGGGACGATTTTCGAAGCCTTTTAATGAATACTATACACAACATTGAACGCGCTGGTAAATTTACTAGCAAAAATGCAGTGGTCTCCGATCATTATTTATTCAGATGGTGTACCCACAAGCTACTCCCGGTAGCTTCATTAGCATTTTTAGCTAGTTTTGGTCGCAAGACGCACGACACAATCGCGTCGTATCGTAAGTAAATTGGAAAAGATGCATGAACCTAATGGAAAAGTGTGATAATATGCAATTGAGATCGATTTGTGAATAATTTTAAAACCTACGTTATTGTATAGATGATTAGGCATTTTCTATCCAGATATCATACAAATACCATCATACCGTCATTCTAAAACATTAGAGATCAAACATCGTATAGAAATGTGGTTAATTAGCCCAACCTGTTTTTAAATTAATTGTTGCATTTTATCATTTATCGATATGGCATGCTCTAAAATTTGGTTAGTTTTCACGTTTTTAGTTTTGTAGTCATCACAGGAATTTGTTTTAAACTAGTGTGGTTCTTGGCACAAACGCCTCCATTGACCTACATACTACGATGACGAATCTAAGGCAGAAATGTGTAAAACAATATTCTCAAATTAGCAATATCGAAGCAAATGTGATATCTTTATGGAATATGTTAACAAAATTCACAAACTTTGAAAATCACATGCCGCAACGCCTTGGTCATATGTCATAAACTCATAGGGGAAACTGTAAGCTTGTTCTCCCTGCCACTTTTCGCTAAAAACCAAAACAGAGTTTTTTTTTCGAGTTTGCAACTATTCGAGCATTTCGTTGCCGTTTCAGTGCGACAATTGTATTAATATTTGCAGATTTCACTTGCACGTTTCGCCGTGGTACTCTAGCTTTTTTTTTTCCTTCGGAATGATTTGATTTCCAAAAGACTGTAAAACCGAAAATTTGACATGAACGGCTAGTTTTGATTTATATTTTGATGTTTGGTAGCTAAAACGGAGGCGCGGGTTCTGAAATGACAGGGTGTATCCCTCGTAGCCCAATGCCCAATTAGCCCGAGGTGAGGCAGAATGAATGGGGCTAAGCGTTTTCGTTGTAGAAGACATTTTCTTTCGCTGTAAAACAGTGTTTCTTAACCTTTTGCACATAAGGGACCATTTGATAAAATTCGTTAGTTGTGGCGGACCACCAAATTTAATGATGAAGTATTGTTCCGAATACCATGTCTTGCGCTGATCGTGATCGCACACCTCGGTAATATCAATAGGGAAACTAATGGAACTAATTCAGTTAAAGAATATTCTGCTATACTTTTTACGTGACCATGCAAAATATGGCATAACTATACAAAGTTAACAAAAATTCAATTCAATATACTTTAAATGCTTTCAGAAAATAGCGTCTTGTCTATACAATAAGACTAACCACTAGATAAGATGTCAAGAAATCGGCCCCCAGAGATAGCTCATAATTTTTAAGCCCGAAATTTATTTCATCACATGGTAAAGCTCTTCGTTACAGTTCTTACTGGAAGAAAATGATTTTACACATAAATTCTTAAAAATATAGAATAAGGATTGCATGTTCACGTTGAACAAAAAGAGACATGTCGAAAAGTTTTCAGCAGTGCCACTGAAGATCAATAATTCGCTCATCTATCTTAATTCAGCAATGTAAATTACCATAATAGGCTCTGGGCACAAGAGAATGTAAACTGCATAAGCATTCCTATCAAGCTATCGGTCGCCGCTCTTCATTTTCTTGGTCCGCTCAATTATTTGATATTATTAACTACGCTGTTATAGCGTTATTTCGTTAAAACTATAAAGCTTTTACCACTGTGCTTACGGAGTGCTAGAGCCTAGAAAACTCCGATGTTTTGCACAAGCCGGAAGATGTTTTTTTACATCCAGGAAATTGCATAACTGAGGGGAGTAACATGCCATCAAAAAAATTTTGACGGTATTTCATCAATCGTCCGAAATCCTTATACCATCAATAGAGCACATATCCCTACAATAATATATTCTTCAAAAACTATAATCGTAAAAAATCTCAATAAAAACAGTCTAGAACGATTTTTATAATGGTTAAATGGATTTACCAATAACCATGTTTTGTGAGTAGCGGGATGTCATTATGTGAGAGCCAGAGCGAAGGTTTCGCGGACCACCGGTTAAGAATCGTTGCTGTAAAACATGGGCGTTTCTCCTTAAATGTGGCATTGAATTTACGCAATAAATCGGTAGAATTGCCCTATGAACGTTCATTTTTGTTTAGATAAAATCTGTTTGGTTGACTCTATCAAAGTCCCTAAAACATATGGATATCAATCTATTCTAACCAACCAATCATAGGTAAATTATTTATGTACATACAGTCGAACCTCTTTTACGTGAATGTTCGATGTTTCGAAATATTTCTTCGGTCCCTTGAAGTTTCTATTATGTAAATGTTTGCATAACTCGAATTTCGGTTAGCCGAATTTTTCGATATGTCCTGACTTCGATAAGCCACATCAACCAGAAATTTTGTCAAGTATCCGAACAACAAGCTGCTTTTTAATAATTGTGACCTCGATTAGTCGAATTTTCCAATAAATTGTTGGCGGAATGGATTTTCTGACTTCGATAAACCGAATATACCCCCGAATATAAGAAACGGTTAGGCCTAGGGACTCGATTACCAGCGATTCTAGTTAGGGCATATGCAATCCCCAATCGAATGAATTTACGGTCCCTTTTTTAGATAGCAAACGAGAAATTAGGCTATTTACGCTTTGAGCTCTCGCGCATAGTAGCGCCATTTGTGGATGATGCCGCGGCTAAGTGAAAATCCACACCTTCCGTGTCAGCTGATTCTCGACCATGGACTGATACCGTGATGACACTCTTGTATGAACTCATTTT
This sequence comes from Microchrysa polita, assembly GCA_949715475.1. NCBI lineage: Eukaryota > Metazoa > Arthropoda > Insecta > Diptera > Stratiomyidae > Microchrysa > Microchrysa polita. Next base: position 12,635,189 of record OX454418.1, on the reverse strand, counting down.
AAGAGGAGATTAATGGTATTTTACGTCAAAGTTCCATGGATTTGATAATATCACCCAAGATACAAACCAATGTACCGATTATGGCCGCCAGGTGGCTAAAAACATTCTCCTTGTGCACCCTGGAGAAGAACTTTAAGCAGGTTGTATAAAAAATGCGCCCTTTTAATGAATTTCACAAGTTCTAATGAACCTAATGGTTGTGGTTTGTTATTTCTTAAATAACAATTCTTTTAATGGGAAATTGTGACGGATAATAACGGGATATTATGAAGGATGAAAACAGCGAACAGAATCTAAATGATCATACAAGATCCTTTTGAAAAATGTTTGGTTAATATCTTTCTAAATTCTTTAGGAAGCAATGCAACTGAAAATTACTAACATTTAATTAATGAAATTATAATACCTTAGAAAGCTTTAGTTTGTAACATGTCCTTAAAAGGCATATTGTTCACTCGGAATCACAACTTCTTCCGAACACTTAGGAGCTGTAAGTGACGGACAAAGCGAGAGATTCCAGCGGTATATTGTAAATAACAGGCGCGACAATCCAGCATTGGACTAAGGCCGCAGGATGTGTTAGTGACATCCTATTTCCAAAATCTTATCTGCTTTTTGTTGAGGTAATGAGATCAGCATCACGGTCAGCAGTGTTATTTATCCCCATAAATGGATACTCGTTTAACATCTGAGTGAGATCATAGTCCGTCACAAGCTCGTGAGTTCGAAAAACACCATGATCCACGGAGAGATTCGAACTCATGACCCTGTGCACCGAAGGTGCGCGCACCAACCGCTAGACCAGCCAGACTACAGTCAGCGGTATATTACCTTAATAAAAAAAGTTAGTAAATGAGAACGGTATCCACAATTATAATCGGAAATATGGCAATAGCTCCTAATTCAGTTTCGAAAGCTCTGAAAATGGGAATATTATCCGCTGCCCCCTACCGCTTCGTAATCTATGGTCCCACGGGGGTTTGAAGAAGCTTACATGCAGGAGAGGTAACTAATAACTTCCGGAGACAGCAGCCTACAAGAAGCGAAACACCCAAGTAAAACATAACTGCTTACCTACAGTATAAAATAATTTATCTTAGTATAGTCAATTTTGTAGTCTGGCTGGTCTAGCGGTTAGTGCGCGCACCTTCAGTGCACAGGGTCATGAGTTCGAATCTCACCGTGTTCCATGGTGTTTTTCGAACTCACGAGCTTGTGACAGACTATGATCTCACTCAGATGTTAAACGAGTACCCATTTGTGGGGATAAATAACACTGCTGAGCGTGATGCTGATCTCATTACCTCAACAAAAAAGCAGATAAGATCTTGGAAATAGGATGTCACTAACACATCCTGCGGCCTTAGTCCAATGTTGGATTGTCGCGCCTGTTATTTATTTTTTATAGTCAATTTTGGAACTTTTAATTCAAGTTTTGGTTTAGCTGTCACAAAGAATCCTGACGTGTCAATTTTTTTTTTCATTTAGGTAGTATTGTTCAGGGGTCACAGTAGGTTCAAAATTTGGTATAATGTTTCGTGGGATAAAAATATTGTAGACCAGTGTTACTAAAATGCAACGTAGCCCCCAAAATGACTTTCCAATCCTATACTATGCTGCTGCCACTATCATTTTCACAATAAACTTTCAGTAACAGTAAAATTTCCCTTGTCATCCATCCATACACCGCCCATAAAAAGAAAAACCAATCTAACCTTGTCCAGTCACTCTCTATTGCTATCATTTTAACACATTGCACTTAGCCATTCTAAGCGTTTGCAGTCCATACCTTCGTTGCACGAATATGCATATAAATTAGCGCATCTATGCAATCTGCTATATACGAGTCCAAGGTGTTTGTTGATAAATCGAACTTTGATACATTAATAGGTGAATATGTACGCTGCATCAAGATACAGTATCTGTCGTGAACATTGTAAGTTCAACCTGATATCAGCAGCCGTCACTGAACTAGTGTAAATCTCTGGTAGCCATGCGACACTCCAAGTTGAACCAAGTTGAACATAAAACCTGTCCAATTGTATTAGATTTCAAAGCATTCGGAAAATTGAGTCCATAACTAGATTTCATATTGCAGCTATCAGCTACTGTTTTGAAAATACATATTCTCACCTAAATTTCTTATACGGTGCTATAAAGCGTCATGTTGTCTAACGTTGCCTATCGCGGTACGGGTACGGTGACTAGATCTAATTCAAAATGGGCTTTAATCTAGGCAAACAACTCGTATATGTAATAATCTCTGAGTAAGCATTTTCTGGGATACCTAAGTGTTTCCATCTATCTACGAGTATTACAGCCGTCGACGTTGTCGTGTACTACTATGCGACGACTATTCAATTCAATTGAGCAGTTAAGTTCTTGTTCACTTTACCGCAAGGTACTAATTACTGACTTGATTCACATCTCTATAAAAAAGAACTAGCTGTTCTCGTACACGGCATATCTATTGAATCTCTAGACGTACATGTACGTTCTGGGCAATCTATCATGTCTTGAAGATATCGGATAGTTTTTTTTTCTATTTCAAGACATCGTCGGCAATTCTCTTTTAAGCCGATTATGCCCCAGAATCTGCGGTCTCATTGAAGACAATCATCGAATCAAAGTCCTTGACCAAATTTCCGGAAAATATGAATGCACTCTTTGTATAGTGCAACCGGAGAGTATTGTGTCAATTCTAATTCGCGCGGCTTCTTTTTCTATATTTTTCTATTCCACAAACCATAGAGCCAAAGGTTGACGAGAAGTCGAAGATTTGTAACTGATATTATCAAGATCGTGTAGTGTTCTTCACTGAAAGTATTAATTTTCAATTCTGCTGATGCATGCATGATGTATGATGAATAGGTCATGGTAAATGGTTGATTTCTTGTAGTTTTATAATAACGGTAAAGACATAGTCAAATTTGTTTCTTTTTATGGTAATTTGCAGTCATTTTCTTAGAGACAATATTTTGTTTCGAATTCCTGAAACTACATTTATGATGCAAAAATTAACATGAAAACTATAACGGTATCCACCCAGCAAGAAATTTAAAAAATTTAGGATCATATAATATTTCAAACTAAATTCGAAGGTGCTCTTTAATTCTCTGCATTAAACTCAGCACTTGCCCTAATTTACTAAAAAATACCGGCGTACAGAGGGCTGCGCCCGCAATACGAGGGTTTTTTAGAATTTTGATGCGTAGTTAATATTTTTTGTACATATATTTTATAAGCAATAGACAAGAATTGTGTACAGCGTTAATGGAATGCTTCCCGTAAATCTATTTTTGGATTGGTCTAAATAAACGCGTTCCAGAATGAAAGGCTAGCGCCTTTCATTCTGTTCCACCTTTAATTAGACCAATCCAAAAATAGATTTACTATTTACCCAGTTTGTATAAAAGTAGGTACTCCTGGGCAAATCTACAGGCATTTTTCGATTTAAGATTTCTGATGGCCTTTGAGCAAAAAGAAACTCAGGCAAACGTAAGGCCGGCTTGGCTTTATATATGAACTGAATAATTGGCTGTAAAACTACTGTTACTCTTTTTTTAATCAAGGAAAAGCAACTTATATGAAATGATTCCATTGTGTCCCCTGACATAAGAGCCCATGCAGTATTGAACAAGTATACTTTTGCAGCTATTCAGGGACACCCTGTTAACTTGGTCCTACAAACTTCAAAAATATTTGTGGCAAACACTATCACCATTCTATGCATATCCACCAAATTTCATGTTCATTGTTTCATCAAGTTAAAAGATATGCATTGAAGAAATGCTTAAGAGGCTTCCCTTGCATTGTGAAAGGCCCTTACTAAATACTAACTTGGCTATATTTCCGGTTTGGATAGAGATATTCGAATGAAAATTCGTAGACATATTCCCTATGTAATTTTCTAAAAATCCCTAGCAGAATTTTCATATTTGGAAACCTAAAAGGGGCTACACACGATCAAATTCAAATTTACTGTTATTTACTTTTCCTTAGCAAAAGTCAACAGTCTTAATATTTAACGTATATAAAGCCATACTGACAAATCTTTGTGCAAAGTTTCATATCGATCCCTATAACGGTTTAGAAAAACGGAGGTCGAAAAGGAAGTTTAACTTTGAACGCCAATAACTTTTTTACCGTTACTCTAAACTGGAAAATTTTAACTGATGTGAAATGTACTCGTTTAGTTCTTTGATTTAAATACCCATATGTCAATCTCCGATAAAAACTAAAAAATTCGACTTTTTTCAAACGTTCGGGACACCCTGTTATCTTCTTCCTACCAACTTCTAAGGTATATGTGCCAAAGACTGTAACCATTCTACACATTACTACCAAATTTCATGACAATCGGTTGAGCCGTTCGCGAGTTATTTAGTGAACAGACGGACGGACAGACGGACAGACGGACGGACAGACAAAATCGATTTCATAAGGGTTTTTTGAAAAAAAAAAAATTTTCTAAAAAACCCTAAAAAGCTAGAATAAATCAAATGTTCCCGCTAGGTAACACTGTCAACTTGAAAACTCCTAAATTAGACGTACATATATTTGAGTGCGAAAAAAATCAATAAAAATCCATAAACCAATTCCGTCAATAAAAGGCCAAATGCTAGTCGAAATAAAAAGTTTTGTAGGATCAAAACTAATCTCGCAAATTTTTTTTACAGGTCAATGAAAATTTATGTGCTTTATTTTAATTTAAAACTATGAAATGACTGTGATACGAAACTTATGATAGTATTCTTTAAGGATAGAACTATTAAGTGATGATCATGATTTACAACAAACCAGTATAGTTACAAGCCCTTAAATTATAAGTTTAAATACACAAGTGACGCGTAATTAGTGAAACATCCCGAAAACGACGACGAAAAAAAAATCATCTCAACAAAACCTCGAACGCACACGTCCACTTCTCGCTTAACCACATTCCACAAAATGATCAAATTAAAATCATTCTTTCGCAGAGGACAAGGTCCTTCGGGATCAAAAACCTCCGCTAGTGGCGGTCAACAACAGTCCGCCGGTCAAATAAAACAATCCGCTTCCGTGTCGAGTCTCGATGCAATCGGTCTTAAATCATCGAAATCCGCAAAACATTTTGGCTCCAAAGATAAGTTGGTGGATCAAAATTTGAAATCATCGTCCAAAGATAAGTTGAGTAGTCGCGGAGGATCACGCGAACATTTGGCCAATAGTTTACCGCCGACAGCGATTGGGGTGGGTGACACAAACAGTTTGATTATCACCAATTCCAAGGCGAAAAAGAAGAATTCCTTACAATCGTCACAAATGCCGATCGTTCAACAAAATGTCATTGCCAATAATAATTTGATTGATCATCGTGATGTCGTGGCGGATTATAGTAGTTTGGCAGCGACCGAGAAGAGTCTAGGCGAACTATCGGCAGCCGTTCAGTTTGATGGACAAATAGAGGTGAGTGGCTTTTTTAGTTAAAAATAATTTAGACAAGTTTCTGTTATCAGTTTCGGTTTATCAACATTTTGTACAACAATTTGAGTTTGGAAATTTGTTCAAGGTTCTCAATTTTTGTACAAAATTTTGCTGATGTGAAGGGCCGACGAGTCCTTCAACCTTCAAGTCGTTTAAACGTATCAGCTAGAAGATATTTCTATAAAATCATATTATTCAGAAAATTCAGCAAATGCTGTTCCTTTAACATAAAGTTTTTTTTTTCAATTTCTTATCAATTTAGTAGCAAAAGTATGTTTGCGGATGTTTATTAGATATACTATTCAATTTCGAATTCATTGTCTAAATTCAGTCACAACTTATTTTCATCAGAGAGTCATGATACTATCAAGCTACATACATATTACAATCATTTGGCTGACTTTGCCAAAATCCTGTAGTTTTTAATTCCTACACGTATAGTCTAGAAAATTTCGTAACTTTTATTTTGCAGGCTTCCAGACAGCAGCAACAACAACAGCAGCAGCAATTCCAACAGCAACAACAACAATCAATGATGCAAGAACTACAGAGTCATTTGGAGCGTTTAACTCGTGAAAAAATGGCTCTAGAGGCACGAATAATTGAATTGTCATCATATCAAGCGGAAGTAGTACAACTTCGCAATGAAATTGTTAAATTGCAGGTGAGTGTGAGTTTATGGTAAAAGTATATTCATTTCCGAGCTGTTTAGTTTAACCAATTAAAATTTAATATTTAAGAAGTTTTTAGATCTGTCCTGAAAATTAAAATAAACCGGTAAATTTACAATCACCGCTCCGATCATTACTATATATAAAGTAATTTTACGTCTTCAAATCTAAAAAATTGTTCCATTTTGATGTAACTGCGTGACAGTGGCGTAGATAGGGAGAGGGGCGGTGATCAAGGAGATAACACAAATTGTAGATTATTCCGCATAGTGATAACCAAATTACATGTTTAATTTATACATTGTTACTGAAACTGCTAAATTTTTGGAATTACATATGTCCGTACCTACATTATTTACGAAAAAACATGCATCGTTTTATGTATTTTTCTTACTGAAGTTTCCTAATTGTCTGCATTTAATGTATTAAACTTTTATGCATAATCGATTTGAATAATGTAAAAAAATTAATCGAAACGTAATGCGAAAATTTTCAGGAAAATTTTCCTATCACATCCAACACCTTGCTAGAGAGACGACCATTCCATCGAACCTTTTATCCATGTCACAACATGCATATTGGAAAGGAAGTTCGGTTGACACAGCTTTACACTCTCTGGCCAGTTATATTGAAGCATCCCTTCATCATAAGGAATACACGATGGTGGTGTTCCTAGATAATGAGGAGGCTTTTAACAATATAAAACCCAGTGCGATTACAGATGCTCTTCATAATCTACAGGTTGAAGACCCAATCTGCTCCCTCGTGAATATGTTACTCATCTCTAGGCGCATTCACAGTAATTTAGGTACTTCGTCTGTATGTAGATATGTTTCTAGAGGTACCCCACAAGGAGGGGTTCTCTCTCCTTTACTTTGGAATTTAGCGATAAATCAATTGCTTCTGAACTTGGATGAAATCGGATGCAGTCAGTGTCACTGCTTACGCTGATGACGTTGCTATTGCTGTTAGGGGGAAGTTCCCTGACATTCTCAGCGGGCTATTAGAGAATGCCCTGACTATCATAACGGATTGGGCAAATCTCAGTGGCGTCGGAATTAATCCATCCAAAACGGAATTAGTCCTCTTTACAAGAAGACGGACGATTCCTGTTATTAACCTTCCTAGACTGGGAGGCGTGCAACTTGAGTTTTTTGACACGGCGAACTTTCTGGGTCTGATTTTAGATAAGAAATTAAAATGGAAACCCAACATCGAAGAAAGGGTGAATAAAGCTACTATAACGCTGTACTCGTGCAGGCGTCCCGCAAGGGGGTCCGTGTCCTTGTGACACTGATTTTTGGTGAGTTGCGTCACCATGGACCTGAGCAGAGTAGGGAGATCCCTGGTATGGTTGATACGCCATGGCGTGGAGCTGTACAAAGACCTTCGGGCGTTGACGCTCCCGAGCTCCCTAGTCATGTATGGGTGGCAAAGCATGGCTGACTTTTTCCCTATTCCTTCGGAAAGTCAGTCATACCAGCGCACACGACGCAGCGTTTCCTCGTAGGGGAGGAACTCATCATAAGCGTACATGTCTCGCCTCGGAGTTGGCGGCATTGCATAACCCATGCCACGAAGGGGCTAGTTAGGGAGAATGGCCTATACGCCTACACCTAGCTAGTTTGTGGATTGATGACCACACGGCCTGAGTCAAATTGCTGCCTAGTAAGCGGATGAGGCCATTGGTTAGCACTAGTAAGCAGGCATAACGATCCTGCGGCTGGGCAAGCTGAATTCGTTAGGTGTACCGAAAGGGGGCCAAAGGAGGATCTCACCTGCTATTGAGAAATCTTTAGCGAGTATGTACCTCGAGGATGGGCGTGCCCAGGGGACCATGGTCCCTAACCATCTTGGCGTTGGTCTCGAGGGGGTTTGTGGTGTTAGACGAGTCGCATCCCAAGGTACGAGGCAGACGCAGGATGGCGTGCACTCGTCCAGGAGAGCTATCGGCAAGACCTGGGGCTTACAACCAAAAGTTGTATATTGGATGTATACCGTTATTGTACGGCATATATTCCTTTACGGAGTTAATGTGTGGTGGATGGCACTGAGCACCACTACCTATTATAATTTGCTGGCCAAAGTTCAAATGTTGGCTTCTCTTCTCATAACAGGAGCTTTTCGAACGACACCTTCAATCGGATTAGATATGGTGCTGGGACTGTTCCCATTGGACGTTTTCAGTCAACGGATGGCTGCATACACGGCCTTACGCCTACGTGAAGGCGAGCGCTGGATTACGGGCACTCGTTGATACTTCGGAACTTTAACCTGCCCCCATCGACGGACTATATTGTTACCAATCACTTTTTTGGTAGGAACCATTGCAGCTTGATCCCGGATGAATTGGATATCAATTTGTCTTACCGCCTAATTTCTGTAGCGTCCTCCAAGCGGAGGTCACAGCGATATTCGAAGCCCTAACATGGTTGGGTTGCCACGTCGTCACTGGTAATTTTATTTACCGATAGTCAGCCTGCAATTCCATCACTTGATTCAGTGCTGACCACATCAAGAACTATTGATACCGGGCCATAGTGGCTTTGTAGGCAATCGCTACGCAAATGGCTTGGCCCGATATGCGTCAGCAGGTAACGCTGAAGACAGCCGCGCCAACTTGAAAATACCTATTATCAACTGTGCAGTGATAATAGAAGATGCTGCAGAGCACAGGACCAACGCAAGGTGGATTAATGGCTGGACTTGCGCAACGACAAGAATGATCTGGCCAAAACGAGACAATGTCCGTTCTAACATGCTACTATATGGGTAATAACGGGCATTGCCCTAACGGAGAGCACGCAAGAAGACTCCGAATTCCTCACAACGACTTTTGCAGAAGTTGTGATGACGAAGAAGAGGAAGAGAGCATGCACCACCTTCTTTGTCACTGCTCCGCCCTGTCCGAGAAACGAAGGCGTTTTCTGGGCTCAAGGTATTTTTATGACACCGATGACCTTCGTGATGTGAACTCAATACTGCTCAATAGATATATTGTTAGTACGGGCTGGTTCCCTGTCATAAGCGGTTAGTAGAGGCACGATTCTCTCGGTGGCACCACAATGGAACAAATTCTGGTCTAAGTGCGCTGGGTGTAGACCTGGAGGCCCCGAACCTAACCTAACCTAACACCTTGAAGTAGTGTGAGAAAATTTAGATTAATAAAAAGATTTCGGTGTAAAATACCACAAATTTGACTTTGATGTATAAAATAGAACAGAACGTAGTCGCAGTCAAAAATAGGACGAGGTGGAAACACGCGGAACCACGTAGAAGTGCATTTATGCGGTAGTTCGCGGAATCCTGTATTATATTTTTGAAAGTTTATTTGGAATTTTTTTTTGCAATATAAGAAAAAATTTGACAGTTATTCGCTTTTAAAAAACCCCTGAAGAGAAAACTTACCTCATTTTTGCAAGTATTAATTATGAAAGTGCCATTAGATAATAATTAGTAGGAACTAGTTTTTGTAAATTTTCTGCATTTTGTTGCTATACGATTGCAAAACTAAAATGAAAAAATCTATGAAAATTTTTAGGCTCTAAGAATCCGATAAACATCAAACCACTCAGTTGTCAGGAGAGGGAACCATACGAAATCCCCAATCACAAAATCCCCAAACGTAGAAAAATCCCCAAAATCAAAATCCCCATATTCAAAATCCCCATAATCATAATACCAATTTACAAAATCCCCATAATCATAATACCCATATACAAAATCCCCAATCATAAAATCCCCAAGCACCCGAAATATGCTGGTAAATGGTAGATGAATGGTAGTAAAAAATGGTAGATGGCTGGTAGATGGTAAATGGTTGATGAAAGACTGTAAATTGTTGATGGTTGATGGTAGATGGAAGGTGTTAAATGGTAGATGGTAAATGGTACTAGGAGGGTCGTAAATCGATACTAACTTTTTTTTTGATTAGCACAAACAAAATGTTCGAGTACATTATATTGAATAAACGTTTGCATATATCGTTCTAAACATATTAGGTTTTCTTTAACATCGTCGAGACATGTCCTCATCCGAACGAATATTCGCGGAAAACTTGGTTGGCTTATTGTTGGAACCGATTCGCCTGCACATTATCTGATTTTGTTCTGTGTCACTTCAACGAGTTTGCCGTTGATTAGCATATATGTAATCAGTCCACGACGGTGATTTTTTTATTGCATAGTAGGACTATTACAATTACAATAGTCTAAATCACCTACCATTTACCATCTACTATTTGCTATTTACCATCCACCATTTGCAATTTACAATCTACCATTTACCATCTGCCATCAACCATTTACAAGCTACCATCCGTCTACCATTAACCACCTACCATCTACCATTTATCATCTGCCATTTAACATCTATCATTTACCATCTACAATAGCCTGAAGAAATTCCCCATTCCCCATTTGAGGTGTGATCTATGAACGCGCGCGCGGAATTTCGTTTGGGGATTTTGGTTTTGGGTATTTTGATTTCGGGGATTTTGATTTAGGGGATTTTGATTACAGTGATTTTAATTTCGGGGATTTTGATTACGGGGATTTTGATTTGGGGATTTTGGTTTGGGGACTTTGTGACTGGGGATATCGTATCCAACCCGTCAGGAGATGCTTATTTTTTTTGAGAATAATGTTATGAGCTAATTATAAACGTTAAGGGCAATTGTTTAAGACGATTTTTTTATTTTATTTGAAAGACCCATATATGCCATTATGTATGGAATATAACCGAGTGATCCAATTTTCAATGACTCTGCCACATAGATCCTGCTGAATTTCAGCGTGGGCTAGCGGAATCAAATCGCACGATCTTGGTGGCCAATTCACGTCACCTCTGCGAGAAATAACCTCACCGTCAAATCGTTCATGCAGAATGTGCATTGATACATATGGTGATTTGGCATGAGTGTCTGAATAGTAAACAACAGATTAGACCGACGCCACCAAAACAAATAGACCGCTATAGGCTGGAAACATCTACCCGTTCTAATTTGAAATTCCTATATCTATGTATTTTCCTCGGAAGGACTCCTCAATACTTAAGTTAATGCATTTCCCAGTGCGAAACAAATTTTTTTCCGGACCAGGGATCTCCTCTCCCTCTGAATAGCTATCTACGCCACTACGTGATATTTCCAGGCCACCGTCAGTAGCATAGTATCAAGGTCGATTGGAGTAAGAGCCACTTACACATCTAGTGCCTTTTTGCAAGATGTGACTGAAAGGCAAATTACACTGATTAAAGCGTCAACCAAACTCAGACGTCTGTGATACTGGAATTACCACTTTCAAAAATCAAAATTGGACATATCCCATAATTATGTGCTAATTTCGTCCCCCCTGAAAAAAAATTTGTACTAGTTCCTCCTCTCTAGAATTAAGGTTTCTAATTGGTTGTGCTAGTATCACGTGATGCTAGCACAACCATTTAATAAATATAACCCATCGCATAATTATGTGCTATCCATTTTTCTAACAACAAAAAACAAAATTTTGTACTCATCCCTCTCCCCTAGAATCAAGGACATTCTTTGGTTGTGCTAGCATCACAGCCTGGTAAAGCCAAAATCTGTAAATTTCAGTCGATCGGAAACAAACCAATTGCATAATTATGTGCTAATTATGTGCTCTCCACTTTTTCAATAAAACAATTTTGTGCTCATTCCCCTCCCCCAGAATCAAGGACATTATTTGGTTGTGATAGCATCACACATCACGTGGTATAATGGTAATGAGCACAATTTTTGTTTATTGGAAAAGCTCCACTCTCATATAGCACATAATTATGGAATTGGTTTGATTCCGATCGGGTGAAATTTACAGATTGTGGCTTTACCAGGGTGTGATGCTAGCACAATCAAAGAGTTTCCTTAGTTCTGGGGGAGTGGGATGAGTACAAAATTTTGTTATTAGAAATGTGGAGAGCACATATGTGATTATGCGATGGGTTTCGTTCCGATTGGGTTATATTTATTCAATGGATGTGCTGGCATCACGTGATGCTAGCACAACCAATTAAATAAAAAATAACAGGCGCGACAATCCAACATTGGACTAAGGAGCCGCAGGATGTGTTTGTGACATCCTATTTCCAAGATCTTAACTGCTTCTTTTTGAGGTAATGAGATCAGCATCACTCTCAGCAGTGTTATTTATCCCCATAAATGGGTACTCGTTTAACATCTGAGTGAGATCATAGTCCGTCACAAGCTCGTGAGTTCGAAAGACACCATGGTTCACGGTGAGATTCGAAATCATGACATGTGCCCCGAAGGTGCGCGCACTAACCGCTAGACCAGCCAGACTACACTACTACAGCACAACCAATTAGAAACCTTAATTCTAGGGAGCGGGGACGAGTACAAACATTTTGTAAAGGGGAACAAAATTGGCGCATACTTATGGGATATTTTCCACATTAATTAATTAATTCCAGCATCACAGACGTAAACTCAGGACTGTTTTTATTATTCGCTTTCTCGTACTGTTGAAAAGGAGAAAACTAAAAAAAAATCCTGAGTTTATTTGACGCTACTTAGTTCTTTTTTGAATATGAAGGACCCGCGTTTCGATCTGCATATTACTTAATACAACAGCTGTCGGATCCAAAGCAACTTCTTTTCTGTTTGACTGCATGGTGCAGTACATCTACTATAAGAATAATAAAACCTTAGTGAGCTCAAGGAGACTTATCGCAGATTAATCAATAATAATAGTTATCTCTGTGCACCAGTTTGGATTATATTACCATCAATTAAACGGAAAATATAAAGAAAACAACGAAAAGCAGTTCGCTTAGAAACAAGCAAACGTTTGCAACAAACTCTTCATACTAAACGCTTCTATTTAAGTAATCCATCTATTTATCCGTAATATGCATTTTCCATATTAGTCATCATCATCATAATCAATATGTATTATGAACTCGACAGCATTGTATAGTACATCGTCTGTACTTGCCTCCGAGTTTCACCATAGAAGCCCTCTTGTAATAATTTTTTTCTTCTTTTTTTTTGTAGGGCATTCAAGAGAAAAGCAACAACGAAATACAAAAACTAGCGGAAGAAAATGAAACGTTACGGAATCGATTACGTGATGTCGTCAATTCACCACTATCCGATGCAGAGAAACATCAAATCATTCAGGATTCGCAACGTTTACATAGTTCGGCGCCGGCATCGATTGCACTACCAAATGTAAGTACTATGAACAAAAATAGGAAAATTTTTATATTTAGTAGATTGGAATTTTAGAGGAGAGAATTTTTAATAAATTGTTTGTTGACATTCGATTTGAAATGAATTTTGGTTTTTGTTTTATTTACAGAATCATGAATCGGATGGAACGCCATGCGTTACACCGGATTGGGATAAACATTCGTCAAGCAGTGAAGTATCAGTAGCATGTTTGCAGGATAAAATTATTCAGGTAAGACCTGCAAAAAAAAAACAGATTTTTATAAGCAATTTTGATTATTTTTTCTTCCCCCACGTTTTAAGGTACATTTTCCTCGACACGACTGCACCCTAGCGACAGCGACTCGCTCATCCCATTTAAAAACTCATTTTTCTCTCATTCTAAAAATGAGCTTTTATATGGAATGTGCAAGTCGCTGTCGCTAAAGCCGCTGGGGTCGTGCCGAGGAAAATGCGCCTTTATTAAAAATTCTTTGTCCTTTTGATTGTGATATACTTTTGTCGTCAATCGACCTAATTATCTGAATGAAGATTCGTTTCAATTTTTTCTTAATTTTTATCAAATATTCCTGCATTCTCGTTCATTCAATTGGAACTTGAGCGAGCCTCAAGGCAAACAGATTTTTCTTTTTCGTGAACAGGAATCCATAATAATCCATCCTCTGATCTAGTGCCAGTAAATACCTCTAACGCACAATCATCTCGTTATTTTTAGATGGAAGAAACACACTATTCCACCAACGAAGAACTCCAAGCCACCCTGCAAGAACTCGCCGATCTCCAATCACAACTGGGCGAACTACAAAACGACAATGAACGCTTGGCCGAAGAAAAGGACGTTCTCTTCCAATCACTTTGCCGACAAACCGAAAAACTTGAAGATTCACGCAGTCAAATAGGCACCCTGCAGGAACTTCTCCTGCGCGAATCAAACCAACAAGAGGTTAGCTCAACGGAACGAGAACAAAAACTATTGGATCTTCTGAAAAGTGCTCAAGAAGAACGAGAAAGTCTTCATATCAAACAGGAAGAACTAAACTCGGAACTGAATGAGCTGCGCCAAGCGATTGAAAAATCGACATTTGAAAATGGACGTTTGCGCGAAAGAATCAGTTTGTTGGATTCAACGGTGGATGCAACAAATGCCGATCGCAAACAACTCGAGTCCCATTTTGTTCAAGCCAAAGAAGAATCGTCCGAGAAACAGATTGAAATTAGTCGACTTTCGACGCTGTTGGAAAATGCCCGGGCCAAAATCGAAGAGTATGAGCAGGATCGTGCGATGGGCGATAAAACCGATTTGGGTGAGCTATTGGATGTGGCACGCAAGGAGAAGGATTTGCTTGAAGGTCAGGTAGCTTCGTTGCAAGAGCAACTATCGAAAAGTCAATGTGAGATTCAGAAGCTTCGTGATCAATTGGCTGCTGTGAATGAGGAGTGTAAGGTGGCGCGTAATAATGCCAAATGTGCACTTTCTGATTTGGAGTACAAGTGTGAAACGTTGAAGGATGAGAAGATGAAATTGTATGCTGAATATCAACAGTTACAGGATTCGGCTAATGAATTGCAGGTTAGTAGTTTAACATTTGGACTCCTCGACATAATTTCATACGAATCACAACTGATTTATCTCTAGGTTCAATGCAAATGTCACTTAGAAGATAAGGCACAGCTAGAAAGTTTACTATCAGAAGCCCAAAGACATTTAGGCGATGCTGAAAGATTACTAGCGGAAAAAGAAGAAAAACTCCAAGACGAGATGAAAATGCGTAAACAAGATGTAAGTGAAATTGTGTGTGTCGCTTTAAATCCCTTTTTAATTCTCCATACATTTGCAGGCTGAAGAATGGGAACAATTCCAATCTGATCTACTAATGACCGTTCGTGTTGCGAATGATTTCAAAACAGAGGCTCAATCGGCTCGTGAACAACTTGTCATGGACAATAAGACACAACGCGAGAAAATTCGTGCGTTGGAACAACAAGTTGAAAAACTCAACAAACGTAAGTATGTTGCGCGGTACGATGGCTATGGGCTTTAGCTGAAACACTAATCCAAATTGCATGGAATGAGGGTGAAAGTATTTTTTTTTGTATTTATTCTGTAATGTGCGCATGTTACTACCCAACAATCAAAATGCAGTAAAAATCTTTAAAATTTTCTTGGACTCTCCTTACGTAGATCGGTTTAAGAATCGATATCGAAGCGAATTTTTGATGACGATTGATTGCGTTAAACGGTTTTTAGAACAGACATCATTCATAGAAATGAGTTTTAAAATTCAATGGCGCAAATAAATTGTTCTTTAAATTGGCCGATTGAAATATTCTACTAGACCTGCATTCCAATCAAATTTACGACGATTTACTAATTGTGGCTTGATGTGGTACATAATATATGGACCACAATCACAGTCGAAATTGCCAATGAAAAAAATCGACGCAATCAATATCCTCGTGATCATAATTAACCTGATTAAAATCCTTCTAATCATAAATCTATCTCCAAAATCCATCCGCATAAAATCCAGCCGTTCAAATCAGTCATTTAAATTTCAAACTTGTTTCGCAATATTTAAAGCCGGGGGATATTGACTTTGGCGATTTTTTTTAATTTGATTTTCACCGGGTTAATTTTGTGAAGACGGCTTTTTACCAGTGGATTTAGTTTGGCGATTGCGCAAACGATCTCTTAGCATGCTAGCGTTGATAGTCCGATAGTTGCCACACAAGTTATTTATATGCCATAAATTTTCGTCTTCACACACACTTGGTCGTTTCCAACCAAGTACACCTAAAACCAGTCAAATTACCCTCCAATCCACCACTGAAATTGCTTTCAACCTACACTCATTTTTTATACACACACAGAAATCAAAAGCATGCAACCCGATGATCCATCCTCAGTTGGTAACTCTGTAGATAGTTTGCTAAATAGTGGCAGTAGCTTGCATTTGGATGAATTCTCAAAACAGGTTGCTAAATTTCGTCGACAAATCAGCACTTTTGGATCGACGCGCGAATTCGGACGAAGCACAAGCAAAGATGATCTGGATCAAGCATCTCAAGAGAGTTTGGATAAATTACCACCGCTACCGCGATCAGCTCCACCAACAAAAGCTCGACTATTAAACGAACACTTGTTCGGATCTTCCTTTGGCTTTACACAAAGCTCTCAGGATTTGTCCACTACGAATAAGGAACCCGTCAAACCGATCTTTGTCACTCGAAGCATTGACGATTTACTCTTCAACGACATCGATGGCATTCAAAAATCAAAACGGCAACATCCGAAATTGAAACTCAGAAAGCACAAGTCGAGTGAGAACTTGCTGGAAGAGCCTCCGTCACCCGGAGTAGATGAAAAGGGTCGCCAAAAGAAACCCCAACCGTTACCGCGAAGTAGCAGTTCCACTGATTTGAAATCGCAAAACCAAAAAGTAGTTTACGTTCTGGACAAATCGAAAAATGAGTTTGTTTTGGAATCGGAGCTCAAGTCTACCGAGGAACCGGCTGTGCCCGAGTCGCCCCTTCTTGAATCGATCAACGAGCAAGTTCTCATACCACCAGAACCGGCTAAACGAAGGGACAAATACGACGATGATGCCATCTATGCAAATTTGGATGATTTTAAAAATCTCGAAAAATCCACCGATGATTTTGATGAGACAATTTTACGAAAAAACAATCGCGATTTTGAGGATCAACCGAAAAAGTTGGATCCTATCGACCGCTCGTCTTGTCCAGTTTCTAGTCCGACTGATAGTGAAATGGTTAGTAGAGCAACTATTATGCTATCCAGACATTCGGGCGTACCGCAACGCTATTCGCCTATTGCACGAAAAAAAGTGGTGGCGACGCAGAATCGTAAGTGGAATCTAATGGGACTATATTTGTGCTTCTCATCGTTTATATCTGTTTCGCGTGGAAGTTGCTTTCTGTGTTTTTGTTTTTTAATCGTTCTGGCTCTATGGATAAGTTCACGTCCTCCTCATATGTATGTCCATTTGTTAAATGTCCGGCTGTCTTTATGTGTGCTTACTACACTGTAGCTTTAATTGCAATATGTATAACGGTTTCACTAAATTGTTCTGAAAATTAAAATATTTTTTTTTATGTTTCTTACAGAGCTTTCAACAGACGCCCAGACATCTCTACTGAATACTGTTCAGCAAGAGATGGCTGCACGTCGGCAAAAGGTAGGTGGCGGAATATCAAGACAAGATTCGAGATTATCCGTTAAATCGCTAATTGAGAGTATAGAGAATGTTAATAGACAGGTAAGGGCGCAGAGCTTGTCTAGTAACTGTTAATTTATTAAGCTCATCGTGTAATTTTCATTTATTTATTTTTTTAGACCAAATCAACAGGAACTGGATCACGTTGCAGTTCGACGTCCAGTTTAAATAGTTGTACGTCAGAAACATTGAATGGCACAAATGTTGGTGGTTGTAATCTGACGACAAATCAAAATGGAACAAATCATAAAAGTTCCACAATTGGTGATTGGGCTGATAATCAGGTGAGTTTGGAATTGTTTGTTAATTTTTCATTGTCAGAGGGTAACTCTTAACCAAATCAGCGTAGGAATTCATTTTGTCGGGTCTATTCGAAAAAAAAAACTTTCTAATGCCGACCCCAGACTGTCTGGGGTTTGCCAACCCGCGCGATACAAAATATCAAACTTGTCGAAAACACACGCCAGGGGGCAGAAGCGATGGGAGAATTCAATATGTTGTCCACAACTTTGATATTTTGCACCGCAGATTTGGCAAACCCCTGATACTGTGGGCCAACATAAAACTTTACAATTTGCCAAATTTCAATCATATTCTGCTTTGCCAATTTATTTTTGTATCATAATAAAATTGTTTATTAATGATAATGCTATTCGAAACGATAAATAGATAGAATACTAATATCGCTTAAGCTGAGCTTGGGACTGCAAAGGTTTGACTTTATCCGGTTCCCACTCTTTTTCTTGCTGCAAACAAGTTTTCGATTTAAATCCATTTAAAAAAAAGTTCTGAATTTCTGAGTAAATTTGACTGTTTTCAAAAATTTCATTTGGTTACACAGCCATCAACCAGACTACAAACAAAAAATAATGCCAATGTTATTTTCCTTTCGCCTAGCTCCATACACCTATAGTGACGGGTCTGCAAGCCAAAAGTCCCCTACGGGAACAACAACAAACTACGACGGGTCCAAATATTAATATAAATGG
The DNA here is from genome assembly GCA_949715475.1 of Microchrysa polita. Classification (NCBI taxonomy): domain Eukaryota; kingdom Metazoa; phylum Arthropoda; class Insecta; order Diptera; family Stratiomyidae; genus Microchrysa; species Microchrysa polita. The sequence continues at coordinate 12,616,618 of OX454418.1, read as the reverse complement.
AGGACAAAAACAAATAATTACCGGTAAGTGCTTAAAATTTTATCAAAATTCATTTGACTTGCAAAATTATTTAGATAAGGTTTTAAATCACCAATATTAATTCTTTTATCCATATAAATATTGAGATTTTTTCTGTTTCATTTTTTTTATTCTTACTAATTCACGGATATCCGGGAAATATTCATATATGCACACTTACTTCATATATGACTGCAAACTAAACAAAAAAAAAATGAATAAAATCATTGTTGTCACTTTTGTTTCACTGTGTGTTTTTTTCATACTTTGTTCAATTTACTAACTTCCACTCACTTTTTTTTTCTTATACCTCTAATTTTGGTTGTTCCCATATCCTGAAAACACACAAACATATTCTAAATACAATTTATTGTTGTAACAAATCTTAAACCAAAATTAAACATTTTTTTTTATTTAAATTTATGTAAATGAATTAAAAATTGTTGTATTAAAATAAAAATCAAGGACCAGATGGTGCACCACCTGATTTGATTCCAACCTTATTGTTTTTTAGAGACTCTCTCACAAAACCGAATTGAAGATATCTGCGTTCAAATATAACAAGAAATTTACGAAAGTTTTATAATAGAACAAATTACTAATTGTTTTTATAATAGTTTTTATTCATTTTATGTATATGTTGTTTTCTTATTATGTTTTATTGCACTTGTTGTTGCTCCTGTTCTGTTAGTTGGACTTATCAATTTAAAAATTGTGCAATTTCATTCGCTGGGGATTTGTGTAAAAGATAAATTTACAAAAAAAAAATGTTGGTTGTTTAGTTGGTGTTGTGTCGTTGTTGTTATTGTGGTGAGTGTAGGTTGCACTGTAAAGTGATGGTTGTTATTGGTTGTATTTATCAGCTTCGTTCTTTTTTTAATCTTTCTTAAATATTCTGGTAAATATTTAGGTAGAAGATAGAGTTATTATCAGCAGTGTGTAAAGGACTGAATTTGGTAAACTTACACGTTTGTACAGACGGCTTTCTCATAGAAAATGTAAAAAAAATGCATCAACCAATAATTTAACGAAACTAAATCCTTATACAGACGGCTTTCTCATAGAAAATGTAAAAAATTGCATCAACCAATAATTTAACGAAACTAAATCCTTATCGAACGTGCACTCTTTCCAGTCCAGATCCCCAATATTTCTGGGCAAAAATTCAAATTTTTGAAAATAGAGGATGTTTAATTTGTTATCTTAAAAAAGTCATGCGTGAAAGTAAGCTCTCGGTTTTTTAGAAAATTGTAAGGTTCAGAATTTGAAAAATATTGGAATTGTTTTTAGCAGATGTGCAAAACATAAAAAAAGATAGTTTCACTAAAACAAAAATCTGCAGACTTTTGGCAAGAAATTTCAGGTGCATGGACCACCATGTTGCCCTCAGGGTGCAGTCAGACACACCGACGAATTTCAGGAATTATTAGTTAGTTTGGGCATGTAGTCGAAACCGCTCGAATTCCTCTACCCAGTGCCCGCTATAGTGCTAACTCCGCCCCGGACAAGTGGGTAATTTACCGCCCCTGTACAGTACATTTCCGCAAGGCTTTGTAGAGAAATTAAACAATTTAAGCTTACTATGGAATTATCTGAGCGACATACTTTTCACTATCATCAAAAAAGATACAGATGGCACACGGGAACCTGGCGGCTTTAAAATCGACCCAAGACATCCAAAATTAATCCAAAAATATTTTTTCCACCAAAGCATTCAACAAATTTTCGAAAACGCTGCCCTGAAAAATTTCGTGCTAATTTACATTTCTAACAGTAGTTTTAAAAAACTTCCATACACACTGCTCAGCAAATCAACTTCAATAAGCCGAATCTCTTCCCGGACGATTTTCCGAATTGTTTGAACATTCGCGGTTTATTTTCATAAATTCTAAGAGAATAACATCAGGGCTACTTAAATCGGGAAAACCTAGCCACATACCGGTATTAGCATATATTAGCAGAAACAAATCCAAACCACCTTGATCGAAATTTATGTACTCTCACTCAATGTTAAAAGAATCAATGCAACTGCAACTAACTGAAGGAATTCGCGAAGAGCGGACGAATTCAAATTTAATTGATGCGCAAAGTGGATGGAAGTTATCGAAAACGACTCCCAACAAATTAGTGAGGAAAATGGAATGAAATTTCTCACAGGAGTGCTTTTTAAAACGCTTCTATGTGCCGAGTATTTATACGATTCCTTTTCTCATTTCATATGAATTTCTTGTGGGGTCCAATATTTATTGAGTATACGTGCTCTGTGGCCGTGATCGTTCGGTCACCACTCTGTGAAATAGACACTCATAGAGAAACGAGTTTCCAAACTCGGCACGACTCGTCGCAAGCAGTGGAGGATTTACACATTTGCCGCTAGTAGGCTGTTTTGAATTTTGCCGCCCCTACCAAGCTCTACGAGAATATTGTTGAAGGGGCGTAACCAGGATCAAGGCGTTTGAATTTTTAATCGTTTCCCACCAAATCAAATTGTGCAAGAATGTGCGGAACAGCATTGGTGTTTTGTGCCGAAAATTGCGAATTGCTTTGATTTACCTTCATCTATTCTCACTTTAATAGGTGAGTCGTGAGTGCTTTCCACTTCGTGCGTCCTGAGCATTCTTCAATCTTTTAAATGATAGATAAATATACAGAAAAGCGATATTTCCTTGGTTGGAGTGTTGGTTTGTTCTTCTTCTTTATAGTGTTCCGCTTTTAATGCACAATTGAGCAATACTGATAGAATCGATGGTACAATTTATTTGAGCAAAAACGCCATCATTAAAATTGGTATACTTAATTACAAAATTTCAAATAAGGGTTTGAAACTTCTTGAAATTTTGCATAAATTGATTTTTCGGTTTCAAATACATTTCTATAAACTTCACCTCTAAGATAGTAAGGAATATTTTAAAACACTTTTTGATAACGGTACTAATAAATCTGGAAAGTTGCTTAAGTGTGATTGCTCTCCAACGACATGTTATTACTTTTGACATTGGTAAACTAAACAAATTTTGGGAGAACATTTTTTTAAATTAAATTAACTAACTGCAAACTTTAACTTGAATACAAAATTATAGCTATCAGCAACAGATTGATTTGAAATCAACCGATGAAGAATCAAAATATGTATACAACAAAAAATGTCAATCTTCCCTCTAATATTCAGTTTTCATGCTTGAAAATCGGTCGTTTCAATTTTAGTATGAGGTGATAAATTTTTTGGATTAAAAACTATCAATTTATGAGATTTATTTTCTTAAGCGACAGATAGGGTATCTGTATTTTAAACATTGATTTGCCCATTGCATATTTTATTGAACTGACAAGAAACCGGGATCAGAGTGAAAATTTGGCTATTGGTGTTTTTTATTAAAAAAAAAGGTGTCAAACCAACGGATAATAAAAAAACAGCCTGCAAGCAAATCAAATTGAGACATATCGCCTAGCATCCTTTCACTTTAGAAAGAATTAGGGATCATGCAACCAGATACAATTAGAAACCATTTTTTTTTTGTGAAAGGAAAAGGAATTAAATTTTCAATTGCAAAACTAGCGCATAATTTGTCAATAACTAATTTTTTTAAAGAATTAGTACATTACTGAGCGTATTGTCCCTGCTTCTTGGTAGTAAAATTTGGGCAACTTTCACTAAGCATTTTAGATTTCTAACTACAGCACCTCGTCAAGTCAAAGTATCGCAAGGACTTAGCATCTCTGAAACACAACTTTCAAGAGGGATTAAATGAAACAGTTATACAAAAAAAACATCTTTAATGCGTTTGTTAATTAATTGATGTGCTTCTTTACCTATAACCTTCTTTGTGGAACCGAGAGATCAAATGCATCGTCTAAGTTCAAATAACTGTACTGTAAAAAAATTGCTCCGGGACCTTCCGGCAAGTAATTTTAAAAGTTGGCGCATAGTCTCTAGTTTTCACAACGGTATGACGTTTGCTTCATTATTCCCGATTGAAGTCAGAATATTTTTTCAAAGACCTGAAACCATGGCATTTTTTACCCAAAAATTGCAACACTCAAATATCATCATGTAAAGTTCAGAATGAGTCAAATACCGTTCATTCCCATTCAAAATTGAACTTTACTGGCCTCCAGAGGCCTTTTGATATTTTGAGTATTGCAATTTTTGAGTAAACAATGCCATGGTTTCAGGTCTTAGAAAAAATATTCTGACTCCAAACGGGAATAATGAAGCAAACGTCACGTCGTTATGAGAACTAGACACTATGCGCCATCTGGTGCTATTTTTTTACAGTACATACAGTTATTTGAACGACGAAACGATGAATTTGTTGTCTCGGTTCAACAAAGAAAGTCCCATTTCTCTCAAAACAAAACAGTTATTTTGTCGGGTTGGGGTGTAGGTAATAGAGCGTTGCAGCGCCAAAAGAAAATAAATTTGAGAAATACGGATATTAAGATTGGCAGTTACAGTGGATGAAAAATGACAGCAAGGTCTGCTTTTTTTCGGTTTTTCTTTAATTACAAATAACTGTAATAAAACGCACCGATTTTTTTAAATATTTTTTCCCGTAACGGACACTAAATGCGCTATCACCGGTCACCGGTTTATCGTTGGGTTTTGGAAAATTCTGTATATTTCCCACGGACTCCGTATGTCTTCTTTTGAGCTATCCTGAGACGAGGAACCAAACACAATCACTCTGAGCCAAGGGTCTGTGGGGGACTGCACGACGTAGGAGTGATTCTTCAAGTAGAAAAATTGGTGAAGATTGTGTGAGTGTAGCATACTCGGTGTACCGTAATGTGGAAAAGTTGCGGGTATCGGCTATTTGTTGGATGCCTAATCAGCGGTGAGCACGCAAAATTTCACACATAAGATGTATATCGTCGGTTCTGGCCATTATTGGGTAAACCCTAATTTCGAAAATTTTCATATGACAACTTCAAAGTATGCCTATCTCGCTTTTTAGAAAAGATAGAGCGTGATCAATCTTCGCACTTTTTGGGTTATTATTGGGCGGTTGTATCTTTTAAACGGTGATAGCAAAAAGTGCACCCCGATCGACTCTCAGAAATCCTAATTTAGTACATTTTCAAACGAAAACAAAAAGTCAACTATCTCCCTTTTTCGAGCATCTAGGCGTCGAAACTTTCTTTCAAAAGATGATAGCTAGCAGCTTTTCAGCAAATAGCACTACATCGACTCTAAGAAACCCCAATTTCGTAAATTTTCAAACGCAGCTAATTAACGTTGCACGTTTTGGGTTACTTTTAAACGGCTGTATCTTTGAAACGATTATAGATAGGACTCTGAGCTTCTCAACAAGATGTGCGCCCGTTGCGTTCTCCATCGATTCTCGCAATTGACTTAATCTCGCAACGACACTAAAACTACAATCATGTATGGTCACTACCAAAAAATGTTATACGGAGTGGCACACGGTAGCGCACGGTTTTTAAAACGTCGTAAAACATCGAAAATTAATTTCAAACATTTTTTTTTTCTGTCTATCAAATACTTTTAGGCCAGTCATTTTATGATTTTAGGTCGCAAAAATAGCTCGGCTCTGGTTTTTTGGGATATTGTTAGGGTAGATACCAGAAGTGTACCACCAAGTTTGCAACTTCGAAAAACCTGTGCTAATCCCGTGACCCTCAAAAAACCTCAACATTTTCGGACTTTTTTCATATTTTGGTTTGAGGGGAGAGCTACAGGGTATATATACACATGTCACAAGCAACGTAGTTGAAGGGGACGGTTTAATTAAGGAAAGCACACACTCTACAGGATGAGACGGTGAGAAGTTAGCGCAGAGCGAACTGGAGAAAGTACTTTTAACAGCAATTAGGACACCACCGCCGTCTTTTTTGTCAAATAGACTAAGGTTACGATCACTACGATAAACGTTATAGTTCGGAAAGATTTCGCCACTGAGAATACTTTCATTCAACCACGTTTCAGACAGACAGACAATGTCATCATTATGTAAGATGCAAGAAAGTTTAAGTTCATACAACTTCGTTCTAAGCCCACGTACATTTTGATAGTAGACAGACATGTTATTGTTGTTGGTGGTTACGGCGCAAACGCCGGGACTTGTTTTGAAAGGGCTTCCGTTGTACATGTTGAAATATTTTAACAAGTGCCCCTGTGGCCCAGCAATCATTTTTAAGTAAATTTTCGTATTGAGGAGATATGGAGATTTTAAACGATGCGTTGATGCGGTCCTTAATGTCGTTCGCCGTGAGCTTAACGCAGTTAAGCCAGTCAGGTATATAACCCAACTTAGCACAGTATATTGATCCACAAGCTCCGCAGAAGTGTTATGAGCCACACGAGAAAGAAAAATTTGCTGAGGAGGTTTCACAACCGTCAGCGATGGACATGAGTCTGTTGCAGGCGAATCGATAGATGGCAGCGCCGTAGACGATTGTGTAAACTGATTGACATGCAGCGGAGATGGATGACGAGAATTTTGCTGAGGCACAAATGAATTCAGCGTAAGCAGTTGATTGTTATTTAGCGTATTCGGCCAATTACGTTGAGAACCAGACAAGTGCGGCGAAAACAACAAATTAGACGCCAAATTAGGTGATAAATTCGGCGAAGGCAGCTGGTCACGATGCATATTCTGGACAAGAAGAAGCGGTCGTAAATTAATATTTGAAGTATCGGAAGAATGTTTAGTGACGACAAGTCGCAGAGATTGATGTTCTGGTACGTCCTGTTGCTTCGTACGTTGACGGGTAGAGACGCCAGATACCTTCTTGGTGGAAGAATCAACAGGAGCATTCGGTGTGTCCGTATGGGCGGTGATGGATGAAAGTATGTAATTTCGATGCCGTGGAGAACTTAGTATGAAATACTTCAAGATCAGAGGAAAGACTCGATACAATCTTCGTTACAGATTTAAGTTTTGTCAACAGGACATCCATAGAAACAGGTCTGCAATTTGAACAGAACCAATAGAGACCCGTATCAGCTGCGGTCAAGTCACCGCACCGTTTTCGTATAAATTCCCACGCACTTGCTGTGGAACAATTTTTCGCAAGACCCAGCACGCACGATGAAGGGAGATTTGTTCTCCGTATCCTTACAGGAGGATGCATTGCAGGCACAAATGTTCATGATTATGTATTATATGAGCCGCCTATTTTGAAAGTGGCATAAGTCCACTTTTTATGGAAATTGAGTTAATGATGGCATTAACATGTCTTTGGCGGTTTCTTTCTATGACAAAAAAATCAAACAAATATTTCAAAAATGTACTGTTGTTTTCATAGTCACAAATTCTGGTACTTAACAACAACTCCAAAGTGTTTATTTTGAAACTGGCGTAAGTCCATCCGTGTGACTTACTCCACTTTCAAAATAAACATGCTTAGGGGAACAATAAATTATCTTCTGATCAGAAAATATTTTAGAAATGTATGTTTTGTAAATTGATTTTAATGTGCTTGTAAAAATTTAACTATATTTTTCAGTAAAATTAAATTTGATTTTTTTTTAATTTAATATCAGAAGAAAATGGAAATATGAAAGAAAATGTCTTGAAATATAATGATTAACCCTTCAAACTTTCAATTAAAATGACTTAAATTATGAGTTGAGTGATTTAATTGTTTGGAAGCATTATACGAGAAATATGTCCTTAGTAAAAAAAATATTTCTGCCCGCTCCGATTTCGTCCATTTTATTCGGCTATTGAAAATCACAATTTGGCTAATATTTGATAATGATGAAGAAGTTCGAAGCATATTGGGCCGTTAAGTCCTCAAATGCCTAAGAAAATGATATCAGACTATCCGATTTTACAGCATGGTTTTTTGGACAATCGCCATGATGTTTCTTTCTTTTGTTTCCCTGAAGTGCTATCCGAATATGAATTTCAGACGCTATACAGGGTTCCTGCTCTGAGAAAATATTTAATCTTTTACGTATTTTTAGAGTTACATGCGATCAAAAGAAATGCTAAACTTGCTGATATTTTCAATGCAATATAACTGTAAATCATTATATTTAAAAAAATGTTTTTACAATAAAACTGTTTGGGTTTTGTGATAAATGTCACCTTATCTTTGTGGAACCGAGTTTTCAAACTAATTCTTTTGCCAAATATGTAACTACTATAAAAATTTTAAAGTTCGAGTTTGAATGAGAAAAGAAGTCACTTGACCAAGTGTGAACTTAACGGACTTCTAGCGAGCTATAGTTACATTTTGAGTGTTGGATCTATTTTCGAAAAAAAAAGATATTCCCACTAAAAATAGTAATACTGAAGTAAATTTGATACCGTTGTGGAATATAGACAACATTTTAAAATTTTGAGCAATGTTTTTTAGAGTTATTTAAACTTTAAAATGAGTTTGATTTCTCGGTTCAACAAAGAAGTTCGCATTTTTGTTAAAATCAAACCGGTTATTAATTTTTGTCAATATAAAACTTGAGAAATATCAGACCGCACAGCAGGTTAATGGGCCTGTCTAGACACTTTCAATTTTCGTTCGTCTTCGTAATTTCTCCAATTGAAACTTCCCTTTGATTGCATAATTGTAAAAATATTTTATTATTGTTAGTCTTTCCACTAGTAACGATTATCTTTTTGATTTTGTATTTTCCACATTGACACTAGCAGTTTATAATTTTGTGATCTCTTTATTTTCAGTCAGAGCCTTTCGCCCAACTTCTATCTTCAGTTCTATTTAAGTTGCTAATTATAAGATTTTTTTCCTCATCTTTATGACCTAGGTTATTGTTATATAGAATAGAAAAAGTGCGAAAAGGAACGCAGAAAGAAAAAAAACAATATTTTTTCTCTTGTTGGTACTTAGCAACTTAAATATACCTGAAGATGCCCAGTTGGGTTAAAAGTTTTCACCGAAAGTAAAGAGACTATTAAATTACACACTGCTAGAAGTGTCAATGTCTCTCTCTCTTGATTACCGTAACTCCTAGTGGAGCATGGTGCGTTGATGACTACCGTGTGTAGTCATCAACGTTTCAAAGACAACTGAATTCGGAGTGTGATATGGTTGTCAGCCATACCACTTCCTAGTTACATTGTTAGTTTATTATTCTACGATAAGAATATTTCTAATCATCTTCTTCTGAATAATAAACTTGCGACGAGTCGTGCCGAGTTTGGAAAGAAGAAGAAGTGTCAATGTGAAAAGTATAAAATAAAAAAAATTAAATATTTGATTATAATATATATTTATATTTAATGATTTTTAAAAATATTTTTTCGTAGCGGAGTTTGATGTCAAGTAGCGTGACACACACTGTATACCTACTGAATAGCAATTGAAAGTATACGCGATTAACATCTTCCTGAAGGCTTTAAAACAAATAAGAACTGGAATATCCTTGACACACCTTTTTAGGATACCCTACATGTCTATCTTCAGTTTAGTCTAAATTAATTTCTTTATTTGCCATTGACCTTTTCTCCATCAATATTTTTTCTAGTAAAATAAGTTTTAGCTTCCTACGGCTATGCCTATTTCAAGACAACAAAATGTAAACGAAGTGTATTTTTTGTTTTTAATGTGGTAATTCGACTGGACTACTGAACATTTTTTTACACTTCATGATTATTAAAAAATGTGAAATTAATGATTTTTAACATATTCGGCTGTTTGAAGCTGAAACTGATCCATTATAGCGAAAAAAATAAGCTATTTTATCAAATTGTCGGTTATCCCAAGTTTACCGAATGAAAAATCCGTTATTTTTTTATGGTTATGCAAAATGTTTAGCATGGATAAAAAATTTAAAATCCGAAGAATATAAATACAATTTAATTAAATCAAACGAAGTTACCCAGATTTTTAAATTGATTGAAACGCAAACCTTTAAATATCTCGATTCATGAAGAGTTGGACTTACGCCACTTTCAAAATAAGCGCTCCATATATTAGCGTTCAAGCGACTTTTTAAATGTTATAAGTCAGTATTTCAAGACACAAGTTTTCGATGCAAAGTTCAAATTGATTATATGCTGGTTGATACTGTTCAGTTCAGGGTGCAAAAAAGTTCAGCTAGCGCAATTGAACACAACCCGATTTTGTAAAATTTCAAAAATTTTTTCTTGAAAGTCAAAAGCACATAGACTATGTAGCAAGGACACAAACCGGATGCAGAATCACGGGTAGGAGTGCCGGTAGGTGGGCAAATTATTATTTACAAAATTAAAGCTCGGCACTAATAACACCTGATATAACGGAGAACACTATGGGCGAAGAAGTAAAATCTTGCACTAATCAGGATTTTAGTATTGTTTTTTTTTTGCGTTTACAAGACACACAGGCACTTCACTCCAATTGTGTCCCTTGCGATGGATGATGCGAAGAACTCGCAACCAGGTTTACACGACTATGCAGCGTAAATAAGCGATAATAAAGGCTAAAAAGCAGCGGCCAAAAAAACTCGTAACGAAAGCTCGATTGATGACAGTTGAATTCGATAAGTGCACGAAAAAATCGTGCATTTTCGATGTGCACTTATCCGTGTTTTACTTTATATGCATTTGGATAGTCAAGATAATTTTATCTAAATACTGAAAATATCACTTGAAAAAAGAAGAAAATTCAAAAATTGAATAGCGGTGTCATATTTTAAACAATATTGACTGATGGACTTCGCAGCGGAGAACCAACCCTATCTTACTCTTAAGAAAGCAAAAGGTGAACTTTGATCTAGAGCTAGATATCGACATGAAATCGACTTCATCTTTCTTATAGATCACCGGAAATATTCAATAGCATATATCGATTCTGAACTGCGAAATCAATCTAAAGTTAATAAGTTAAATAAATGAATGGACATGGAAACTGAGCACAGGAAACTTTCACCATTTCGTCTTGATAAAAAAAGATAATAGCTGAAAATCAGACAAAGGACCAGGTAGTCGAAGGGATTTTTCAACACTTTCTATTAATCTGGTAGTCCGAGAGCTTAATCAGAATTAACTAATTTATTCTCGCTGTCGTAAATTGTACCTATGATTTCTTTATCAAATATGTTAATATTTACGATAGCTAACACAATCATGATAATACATTACAATAAACACTACACACAAAACTATGCACTGTTAACAAATTTATTGAATTCATAAACACTCATCATCAGTGTTCATAAAATCACAGCACTTCTAAATCGGAATGTCACTTGATGGTATATATGTAATATCAAATCTGATATGAATACCTTGTATCATACAATTGTTGGTTGTTATTGTTGTTGTTTTAAATGTTTGGTGCCATTATTGTCCTGTCATATGTGTGTATACATATCTAGCTTAAACGGGCATATTTTTTTACTAATTTTTTTTTTTTTTATAATTACCTCCACCATCCTTTTTGTTGGTTTTTAATGAAATCGTTGTTTTGTCCACCATATGTATGTATTCTTGAAGTAATCACCCCACCAATTTTTGTACATTCCACCTGTTTTTGTTGTTTATGGTATACAAGATATATTTATATATTTTTTACATATAAATTATATACATATTTTGAATCATCTTCAAATTATTTTGCTCAATTTTCGCTTTTCTTTTTTCGTCCATTTTTTTTTTGTCGTCGTTTTCATGTACAAAAAAAAAACACCAAATGCTGTTTGCTCGCATTTTTTGTATACGCAAAAAAAAACTGAAATAAAAATAAACAACAATAAAATTTAATTTATAATGAAAAACACAAATCAAATTAAAAAAAACACATGTATATTTAAAACTATTTAAAACAAAACAACGCTAATTAAAAAAAAAACCACTGAATCAATGTTGAGGTATGAGAGCAGATATCGAAAAAAGTAATAATAGAATGACGACAATGATACTAGACAACAACAATAAAATTAGTAGCAACTACAACAGCTCATTGACTACAACGAATATTAATAATAATAATAACAACAACAACAACAATACAACAAACAACTACAACAACACCAGCTACACCAACAATATTAGTAGCACGATGAATAGTGCCACCACCAATATGGGAAGAACATTTAAGACGACCTTAAGTGATGAATCCACCACAAATTGTGTGAGCTCCATTCTAGCGCAGAAATCGATGGATTTTATTCGTCGTAACAGCTACGGAGATTTAAGTATGTTTTTATCTTTTTTCTTACATAATTTCGTTCTGTTTGTTTTGTGTGTTTTCTTGTGGTTTTTAAATATTTTTAATTTGTTGGGGGGTTTTTGGGTAAGTTTAGTTGTATTAATTCCTTAAAAATTTGATTTGAATTTATTTGGGAAATTTGTCTTTATATTTAGATCTTCTTTTTTGATGATTCTAAGTGTATGTACATTATTTTACGATATTCCTCAAGAGCTCTTCCATTTATTCTTATAAATTCAGAAGTAATTTTAATCAATCATCGAGTGATTTAAATGTTTAATTCAAAAGATCTTATTTACAGTGAAAAACCTGCATTCTTTAAAAAATATGTTTCATTCTATCTTTTCTTCCTTAGATATAGATTTTCCTAGAATTAAGTGTCGGCCTTTATTTAGAAAGAATCTGGTACGAAATCGACCGGCCAAAAACCACCTGATCAAAATCTAATCTATAAAATCCACCTTTTCAATTACTAATCTCCTTTCTGTCGTCAATGTCCATTTCCGCTTTATTTATTACGAACAATGTTTAAATGATAAATAGATAAATTTTGACCGGTTGGATTTTTTCCGTGGGTTGACTTCGTACCATTTATTGAATGTCCTGCAAATCTAAGTGTATCCTGGATAGAATTATTTTCACTGTATTTGTTTTAAAAATCCTAATTAAATTTTCAAAATATATTTTTTTCACAATTCATTTTTAACACTTTCAGGTGAACGAAAAGATCCACTCAACGCTCTGGTAAAGAATGGTGGTTCGAAACGTAATGCATTGCTGAAATGGTGTCAAAATAAGACAGTTGGCTATCGGAATATCGACATTACGAATTTCAGTTCGTCGTGGAACGATGGATTGGCATTTTGTGCAATTTTGCACTCATATTTACCACTACGTGTGCCTTACGATACGCTAGGACCAAATGATAAACGACGTAATTTTTCGATTGCATTTTCGGCCGCGGAATCTGTCGGGATACCAACATCACTGGTAAGGTTTTTTATTTCGTTGAAATTGGTGTTTTGTTTTATTTAAATTAAACTAGATTTAGCTTAAATTCAGGCTTCAAAATGATATTCGGAGGAAATTTGTATATATTTTTGTAGAAATTTGAACTATGATCTGTATCTGTATGCAATTTTTATCAGATGAGTAGGACCGGATGTGGCCTCTATGGCGCCCCTGGGCACTATTCAAATCTCCGCCCTATTTCCCTTCATATTTTTTTTAATTATTTCAAAACGAATTGAAATTTGAAGTTGTCGAAATGCAAGGACTCGGGTATATTGATCAGCAAAAGTTCGCTGTTCGCTGATTTTTTGGCAGTGGCAGTATTATATTTTTTCACTGCGAATAAAATGACAAATTCGACAGTTTAAACGTAAAAATTTTGATAAACTTATTAAAACCAAAACCGACTCAGGCAGCGTATGAGTTCATAAGATGTCCTGGACGCAGTTCGTGGCCTGTGCAGTGATGAATAGCCGAAGCAATCATTAGTGTGCCAGAGAGCTATTACAAAGAAAATACAGAGAGCTCTATCTTGAATTGCAAGAGCATACGCTGGAAATGTTGCAGTCAATTCCTGACATCGTAAAGGAAGCACAGTGGAAGGATATCGGGAAACTCATGCTACAAACATCGCCTGTATAACAAATGCTATACATGGCAAGTTTGTGAAACGGATTCAGTTAGTAGATAAGGCCAAAAATTTGTAGCAATGGAATGCATTTCCTAAGAGCACGACGGATTTACTTAGTTCTTGGTCCAGAGGATACTCAAGTGGGACAACGTGAATATCGTCACACAAACTTCTAGCTACGAAAACATCGAATCTGCTGGTTTCGGTTACGAAAGATGCGAATTTGCCCTAACCACTGAAGACAATTCAGATTAGCCGATGAATCAGAAGCGCTCACCCTGATGATCCCAGAATTCAGGAGCCTAACTCCGAAGTCGACCGACAAGTTAACGACTATAGGAGGGCGAAATGGAATCAGCACCTTAATGAAGGTGTCAGCAAATTATGGTCTACCGTCCGCGCCCTTTCCAATCCTAGAAAAGAAAAGGACAATAACGCCATTGAATTTGGCAATACAAAAACCTGCGATCCTCTTCAGTGCGCGAGCCTGTTCAATAAACAATTTATAGAACATCCGAAGTCTGACGGCCTTAAGCGCAAAATTAGAAGACTGATTCGCAGCCGGAATGTTGACACCATACTAGTCCAGTACAATTGGTTCAAAATAGCCCCAAACCTAAACATCCAAAAAGAAAAGAAATTTTTGATGCCAAATTGTTGAATACACTGCCTTATATACGCAGTAAAAAGTTACACTAATTTGCGCCATGGGTTAAGGGGGGAGGGGGTGGCAAAGGGGTGAAAATTCAGTTTCTTGCAAATATCTGGAAAACTATGAGTCTGACCTTAAAATGTCCTGAGGACGAAACAAACTACATAAAATTACCTTTGCAATGATATATAACAGTCTAGAGATTATTTCAGAAAATTATACTCTAGACCCAAAAGTATTATAGTGAATTTACATTTTTTAGTTTTACATTTTGCATTGTAACTCTTGATAAAATAGATTTAGGATCATAAGCTCTTGTCCATATATTGTTAACAAAACTTGTTTGATTTGTACCAAAAATTTAAGTGCTCCGCCCATTGACGCCCCGTCACTCCTCCTAGCATTTTTCAAAAAGGCATGGCTGTAGCTCCATTTCAAATTAAGCTAGGCAGATCAAATTTGGTGCGGTGCCTAGTCTAAGCCCCATTATGCTCCTTACTAAAAATTATTAGCATCCGATCAAAACTAAGGGTACCCCCCATACAAAGTGACCCAAATTTCTAACAAATTTTACATTTTTTCACTTCTAAACTCTACCTAAAATAGAAAAAAAAATTTATCTCTTAGAACGTCCTTATAACAGTTAATTGTAGTCTTCTGAATGTATATCCGAAAGTTTGTAAAAGAGCGTTCCTTAGAAGTACGATAAATCGAGTTTGAAGGTTGGTAGTACACGTCACTCGAAATATTCGCAAATAGTCTTAGAACTGGTATCACTGACCTTCAAACCTATTTTTTTGATACTTGTAGCGTACGCCTTGGTACAACCTTTTGAATATACATTCACAAGACTACAATTAACTGTTATAATGACGTTCTAAGAGACACATTTTTTTCTTGTATTTTACATAGAATTTAGAAGTGAAAAACGTGAAATTTCTTAGAATTTTCGTTCACTTTGTATGGGGGGTACCCTTAGTTTTGATCCGATGGTATTAATTTTTGGTGGGGAGGATAATGGAGCTTAGAATATGCATCCCACCAAATTTGATCAGCCTGGCTCAATTTACAAAGAAGCTACAGGCATGCCTTTTTGAAAAATGTTAGGAGGAGTGAGGGGGGCGTTAATGATCGGAGCACTCCAATTTTTGGTACAAATCAAATACATTTTGTTAGCAATATATGGACAAGATCTTATGACGGTAGGTATATTCTATCAAGAGTTACAGTGCGAAATGTAAAACTAGAAAAATGTAAATTCACTGTAATACTTTTGGGTCTAAGGTATAATTTTCTGAAAAAAATCTCTAGACTGTTATATGTCATTACAAAGGTAATTTTATGTAGTTTGTTTCGTCCTTAGGACATTTTAAGGTCAGACTCATAGTTTTCCAGATATTTTCAAGAAACTGACTTTTCACCCCTTTGCTACCCCCTCCCCCCTTAACCCATGGCGCAAATTATTGTAACTTTTTACTGCGTATATTAGGCAGTATATTCAACAATTTGGCATCAAAAATTCCTTTTTCTTTTGGATGTTTGGGTTTTCAGCTATCTGTACTAGACTAATACCATCATTTACCGCGGACCAGGTTAAAAAAAGTCATCGAGAATACTAAAAACTCCAAGGCCCTCGGACCAGATGGCATTTCAATGGCCATGTTGAAGCATCTCTACCTTCCAGCCATTGAGTATCTCACGGCTGCCTTTAACTCGTCGATCTCCACGCTTGCCATCCTTGAAATCTCGTAAACAGGTTGAATTGTTCCCTGTCTCAAGTCAGGGAAGAGCGCAAATCTCGGGGAATCCTACCGCCCCATTACGCTACTGTCTCCTGTCGCAAAGACGCTGGAAGCCCTTATTCACCCCACTCTTGTTGCACATGCGAAGCTAGAACCTCACCAGCATGGCTTCAGAAAAATGCATAGTACCACCACTGCCCTCGATGCGATCACTACACGCATTCGCGATGGGCTAAATCAACGTCGTCCTTGTCACAGAACTATTCTTGTGGCAATTGACCTATCAAATGCATTTGATAAGGTCAATCACTCAATGCTTCTCTCTAACTTGTTGAATATGCATATTCCTGCACAAGAGATTTGTTGGATTGCCAACTATCTAGCTGGTCGGCACTCCTTCGCTGAGTTTCGTGGCAAACGTTCTAAGCTTAGGATAATCAAATTAGGTATTCCACAGGGAGTGGTACTCTCCCCCACTCTGTTTAACATCTACATGTCCGGCCTTCCCACACCACCTGAGGGAATCGAGGGGATTTCTTCCTATGCTGACGATTGCACCGTACTCGCCACAGGGAACGATAAGTATGAAATGCGCCTCCAAATTAATCGCTATCTAGGACGATTACAGGCATTTTCCAAAGCCGAAACCTCACCATCTCTGCGTCCAAATCTTCTGCGAATTTTCTAACCACTTGGTGGGAGGACATTAGATGGGAGATTGATTTACGTATTGGCAACAATTCTGTCCCTACTGTAGCTAACCCCAAAATTCTCGGGCATCACCTAGAGAACCAGATGACGTCTGCGAAGCACGCAGCTTCCGTTTGTGAGAAAGTGCGCAGTAGGAATAAAATCCTAAAAGCTCTAGCTGATAGCACCTGGGGCAAAGATAAAGAAACCATGCTAGCGGCCGCTGATTATGCAGCCCCACTTTGGACACATATTTTATGTGACACAAACTGGTCCAAAATTCAGGTCTGCCAAAATGCCGCTCTACGCATCGCGACAGGTTGCCTTCTGATGTCTGCCCAGGATCACTTACATCAGGAGACAAAATTGATGCCAATACGTGACCACAATCTCCTACTTTCAAAACAGTATCTTGTTGGTTGCTATTGTGAGGATCATCCCAATAATAATCTCATGGAACGAATTCCTCCACCACGACATGTCAGGCGTGGTTTACGAGACCTTGAGAGAGAGGTTCAGGGATACAGAAGAAGAAGAAGATAATTCTGCGAGTAAAGCTTGGTGGCAGTTTTGGAGGTCATCCCTTCTGCATAGTAGGACCAACAGAATTTTCAGAGACTTGCTTGGGGAAGTATCAGTCTATTTTTTTTCGTGAGTCAAGCGACTTGCTAGGGTACTTTCTCAGCCTATTATTCCGTAACAGCAGTGGACGTTCTAGACAAATGTCCAGCGCAAGCAACCGCGACGACTTCACTAAAAAGGGAATTGAATTGATGAACGATACGTGCGGCACGATTCATCAAATTTGGAAATGTCTTTTCAAAGAAAATAATTTTGGCTGGGGACAAACACATCGAATCGATACCCAGCGGGAAAATTAACCAGTCTATGTTCCATTCGGTGAAACTCGCCTGGAGTCCTGGTAAATAAAAAGTATAGAAGCACTCGCTTTTGTCCTCCACTGTAGACTTAAAATCAATCGAGAAAAAAAAAGCGATTTTGAATTTGTCGTAACGCGACGACTATATTCGACCGCCTGGTGCTACATGGTTTAAACTTGAATATTGGCGACAATCGTGACGACATTGGCAAGAATCTCAACATAAGTTGCAAAGCTTGAAAGTTATCTTAGCTAGGCTCCACATTTGAAATTGAGCCCTTAAGTATGGAGGTTCATGCGAAAGGGTTCTCGAGACAAAGAGTATCGGCAGATGGCATTCGGACGGATCCTGATAAACAAGAGACTGTAATGAAGTGACTTATACATCAGGTCCTATGTTTTATTGGGTTGGCGAAAAGTTACTGTTTAGTATATTAAGATTGAAGCATATAATCCAATCAAATATTATGTAAGTCAGAACAATATATAATTTTTTTAAGGGATCAATAGGGATATCAAAACAGAGGGAGTATACGGTGAAATGAGTCTCTTCCTTGGATTAGGCGGCCGTCCCGATTCCTGCGGAAAAGCTCCGCATTTAACAAGTCTGTCCCGCATTAAAATATAGAATTTGTACCGCAAAACATTCAAAGTGCTTAGCATTTTCGGAAAATTGACTTCATTTGCGCTTATAATTTTTTGCCATTGGGTCGCATCTTTAAACGGCCGTAACTTTTGAACGCAGACACCTACGACTTTGAAATTTCTATCAAAATGCTCAATATCGGCATTCTAGTCCCCGCTACTAATTTTTTTTTGATGTCACTCCCTTTGCGATTATTCTACCCTCGGGTCGCATTTTGACCGGGTGTAACTTTTGGACGGGGACAGCTACAACTCCAAAATAATCATCAAAACTTCTTTTCTTCTTCTTCCTTGCCTCGTTCTTTATACCGCTCCATGGTTCCGCGTTGCTCGACCTGCGGTGTAGGCACATCGCCCGTTTTGGCGATAATTTATGCATATCAGCATATTTCTACAGGCAGCTCTATCTTGGATCGTGTCATCGCCGAGACCAATGCGTTGTTGTTGCTTTTTCATTTGACACATCCAGGTGTTCTTCGGTCTGCCTCTGGCCTTGGGTCCATCAAGTGGAACTTCCATTGATATCGCTCTCTTTGCGGGGTTCTCAGGCGGACGCCTTTGAACATGGCAATACCAATCCATTCGTCGGTTTTCGAGCTTTTCGGTGATTGGTTGGTCTATGGACAAGCTGCCTCGGATGTAGCTACTCTTGATGTGGTCCCTTTTGGTTACACCAACTGACATGCGTAACATTTTCATTTCAGTCGCTGTCATTCCTTTCGCGTAACCTTCATACATGGTCCAGCATTCTGATCCATACATGAGTGCGGGACGTACAACCGTTTTGTACAACTTGCCCTTTAGCTTCAGTGGCATTTTCTTATCGCAGAAAACTCCAGAGTTTTCTCGCCACCTCATCCACCCAACCTTTGTGCGATGTTTGATGTCATCGTCGCATGTAGCTCCGCTGTTCACCATCGAGCCAAGGTACTTGAACTTGGTACAAGACTTAAGCTGCTCTCCTTTGACGTACATTTCTGGTATCGGTGCATTTGGGTCTGAGAATTGGCAGCATAAGAACTCAGTCTTTGTTATACTTACCCTCAGTCCATGCTCCTCCAAAATGTCACACCATTCTGTAAGTGCAGCTTGCAAGGCAACGATGTTTGGGCTACTGAGGACTATATCATCAGCAAAAGAAGAGATATTTCTAGGCCGTCGGAGACACGTGTTAATAAGTAGCACATGATGATGCTGAAGAGCAACGGACTCAATACACTGCCCTGGTGTACTCCGACATTCACCGGAAATTCTTCTGATTCACCGGCTGTGCATCTAACCTTAGTCGTAGCTCCATCATACATGTCTCGTATCATTCTGACGTATGCCTCGGGGACATTAAGTGCTCTCAAGGCCAACCATATCAGATCACGAGGTACTCTATCGAATGCCTTCTCCAAATCGATGAACACAAAGTACAAGTCCTTTCGTGCTGCTCTATACTTTTCCATCGCAATACGAATGCACTGAATCGCATCGACTGTAGATCGACCTTCAACAAAGCCGCATTGATTGTCATTCAACCGCACAATCTTTCTCAATCGGTTGCAGACAACTCGCTCGTAGATCTTTAGTGTATGAGGTGTTAACTTTTTAGCCCTATAGTTGTTGAGTTTGCGTGAGTCTCCCTTGTTCTTATAGAAAGAAAGAAGAAAACTTTCCCTGAAAGCATCAGGCATCGGTTGCCCACCTTTGATTTTGTTGAAGAGAACTGTGAGCCAACTAAGCCCGACATTTTCCATTTTCAACCAAAATTCCGCGGGGATTTTGTCCGGGCCGACTGCCTTTCCGCGTTTCATCTGATGCATTGCCTCCATCACCTCTTCCTCTGAGATATCTTCAATATTTGTGGTATTCGGCTCAACATCTTGAAAAGCTGCTCGAGGAAATTCTTCATTTAGAAGTTCGTCAAAATACTCTCGCATCCTGCTACAAATTGCCGTATCGTCAATCAGCAACATTCCTTGCGAGTCCTCCACGTACTTTGGCGCCTGTATTTCCCGAGCGTTCCTTCTCCTTTGGGCTGCGACCCTTAATATCCTGGCGTCGTGCTTAGGTCTCTCGCGCAAAGACGGTCCTTCGGTCGCAATCTGAGTTTCTAATTCTTGGTAGAATTTCTCAGCTGCCTTCGCCTTTGCTTGAGCTACCAAGCGCTTTACTTTCTTTCGGCATTGCATATAATTTTCGCGAAGTTGAACCCGTTCATCAAAACATGTGCCACAAAAGTCGATCCCATTTGCACTTGGTCCTCCTTTTAGCCATTAGATCACATTTCAACCGGCTGTACATTTTTTAAGTTTCTTTTTTTTAATGGATGAGTATTATACATTACAATGCGGTGAGTATGCTATTAGGCGTCCTTGAATACGCCTAGGTAACTAGAAAAAAAAATAGAAAGAGAATATAATAACTCACAGAAATTTAAACCAAGCCAAGTTTAAAAAATTGTCGCCCCTCAAAATCTGCCGCCCCGGGCAGCTGCCCAGGTTGCCCATATGAGAAATCCGGCTCTGCAGAGGAGAATCTAATATTAAAACAATTTTTGATAAGAGGAAATTTTGTGTTCAAAGAAGATCCAATTAAAACTCTCTAACTATGGAAAAAATGGTAGAGATTATGTTCAATTTGTGCATAACAAAAAAAAAATTATCTGTAAATATCTCTGCATATAGAAAATGCAGATATTTAAATTATTGGTTTTATTAATCAACTAATTTTTCTTTTTCATTTCTTATAGAATATTAACGATATGTGTCAACAAGAACGACCCGACTGGACCCAAGTGATGGCCTATGTGACTGCTATTTATAAGCACTTTGAGGCATAATAATTACATATAGTATTAGTAGTTAAGTTTTTTCCTGATAATTACAAAAACGAAACGAAAAAATCTTTAAATTGTTCATCGTGTTTTTTTTCATGTCACGGTCCAAAATAGAAAAAATCGAAAAAAATAAACAATTGGGACTCATTCATAAAAACAAAAAAAAAAAAACAAATCATTTAACCCCTTCCCCTTGTTTATTAGTTTCTAGTTTTAATAATAATAATTATATATATAAAAACTTGTAAATTGATTGAGAAGACGAATTATTTATTATATATATGTATACCCAATTAATTGTTTCGATAAATAAATATGTATAGAAAAAAAACAAAAACTATGATAAAATAATGCGGATATTTTTCTTGGCGTAGAAAAGCAAACAACAAGCAATTGTGATTAAATTATAATAGAAACATGAGAAAAATAATGTTTCGTGTATCTAAAATTTGTCCACTCATTTTGGAAAGTTAATCCAGCTAGCGAGAAAGTCTGAATAAACCGAAAGAAAATACATCGAACTGAAATTCTTTAATATCTAGTCACATTTTCAGAACTTCAGTTTAATCAGAAGTGTTTTCTATTGTCCTGTGCATATTAAGTTCGTACAAAATTCTGCTTTTTTTTGTAAATAATTTGTATTGAATCACTCCTGAGAATGATGAATAACATAACACATCACATACGAAATAAATAAAATATTTTAAGCTATTCTCCACGTAACTATTGGAAATCTTTTCCGTTTAATATTCCATAGTTTCTCTCAAATTGTACAGAATAGAATGTATTAAAAAAATCAAAATAATTGTTACAAAATCTTGAAAACTCAAATATTTGATTGCTCGTATTTACAGTATTTATAAAATGCAATTCCTCTTTATAGTGAAATTTTGTGCAATTTGCAAGTCACTTAATATTGATTGAAATGTTCTATTGAAAAAAAATTTTCTCATGCCAGCCACTCAAACTGAACAACGCTTGATTTTCTTCCAAACTAATACTGTACCGAAAAAAAAGAAACTTCTTCTTCTGCATTATTATAAAACACGAACACCCCAAATATATAAGACTGTTATGTATAATATTTTTAACATTAAATTTAAAAAAAAACACCAAGTAAAAATGTTATGAAAAACATCGTAATTTTTGTGTCTTGTTCTATATTTCTAAATGCATTACATACATATTATATACGTATTACTTCCTATAAAAAAATAAAAACTATTAATGTATCTACATTAATAGTTCTCTTTTGTTCTTTTTTTGTCTTTTCCTTTCTTTTGTCTGTATGATAAAAGCAGAAAAAATTATATATATTTTGTCAGATAAGTGATAGAGATGAGGAAGAATTGAATTATATTTGTTATGTTATTTAGAGCGTTTACGTAAGAAAGTATACATACGCAAATTCATATATATTGTATACATATATATTTTACAAAATAAAATACATATTTGTATTATTAATAGTTGTGAGTCTAGTGTGTGTGCATAGAAATAGAGAGCAGCTAAGAATATTGAGAAGAAAATTCTTGATTGTGTATGTATTTGAAAATATTGAATAAAATGATTGTGGTATTGTTGTAAAAAAAAAGTCCTTTTATTTCTTAATTTTTTTAATTGTAGAAAGGATTAAGTAAACGTTTATTATGATTAAATGGTCACGAAATGCACGAAATTATTGTTCGCTTGTAGTGTAGTGCAGTTTGAGGTGAGGGTATCCTCCTTATTTCATCATCTAAACCAGAATTCTGTAAGGTGATAGGCGACAATCACCTTATTTTTTGAGTATCGTCTGACACTGGTATGGCTGCGTATCGTCAATAGTAGTGGAAAATAGACGATTCCTAGTGATCTCAGCATTAAAATTAGAAAAAAAGTTTTATAATGTGTCTCTGCCATTTTATGTACATATTAATTTTCGTATCCACGTGTGAGTGTCATTTATGCCTATGACAGATATCCAAATCATTATGACGATAATCCGTCATAATGATGAAAGTTCGAAATTGAGGTGACACATATGTTTTCGTCATTAGGATTCGTCATTTACTTTTGACGTTTGTGTAAATGATGAAAATGTCCCTAACAACAGCGATATTTTGATGAATATTCTGTTCAATACACACTTTTCTTGAAGAATTTGAATAGAAAAGTGTAAAGATTGATAACAAATTTAATATTTTTGTAAACATTCTTGTTCTTCAATTTTGCAACAGATGGCGTACCCTGTCATTATTGAGCAAATGATGGTCCAAATGTGTAATTTGGAATTCGTGATAATGATGGTAAATTTTCGTCATAATGACGTATTTGCGTCATTCGAAGTTAAGTGTGTCAAGCTTGTAATTGTAACATTTGTAAACTTTTTGCTAACCACAATGTTTTACCGTTCGATTGTTCTTTCTTAAAAGTTAAAATTCGGATGACCTAGTCAGTTTCCTCGGTAGTTCCTTCTAAATTTGATTTAATTCGTTTTTTAAAATACGAAGTAGCTGAGTTAGACAGTAATTTTTTTTTCTTGAAATCTTTATTTAATCATAAAAGGCAGAAATATCTATAGTTTAGTTATATTATATGTTGTAATTTTCCTTGACCTGCATTGATTCGGCTGAGTATTGTCGACAACATCACAGCGCAATTTCGACTCCGCTGCTAATGTAACTTTTTTTATTTATTTTTTATTGAACACCAAAGTTATGGGGGCAACCCTTTAGTGCAAGAGCACAACTTTGGTAGAGGAAGGAAAACTAAGGTAAGGGAAGGTTTCAGTTTAGAGTGATAAGTAGGTGTTGGTGTATGTTACGTTTGAATTTTTGCGGTTCATAATTGTCCGGGAAAAACAGCAGCTGGGATAGAGCTCCTCATACGTATTGTTCGAGTTACAAATGACTCATCGAATTTTTCAGTGCGATAGGTTGAGACCTCAAGAGTATGAGGGTGAGTGCGACTAGTTTGCCGAGTCTAGCGAATAGCTTGTGCATTTTCAGGAATCAAACTATGGATCTCGTTGGAGCAACGATTGTAGTAATAACAATAAAGTAGTGACAGAAAACCACCATTACGCCTATGTTCAAGAGAATCAATATTACCAGTTATTGTGCTATCACCAATAAGTTCGAAGGCTCTGCATTGGACTTTATCTAACATACACTGGTCGGCATATGTATTTTGACATATCATACCCTCCAGCCCCGACACTGGTTTTGTTTAACTAAAGCCAATAACGGTCAATTTCTTTTATCAAAATTAAAGCACATATCGACAGCAATGAATATGCTTAATATTTTTCCTGTCCTCTTTCGGACTCTCATCCTATAGAAAAGAGAAAAGATGGAGGCGTAATTCTGGTGTGCCATAAGTATTTTGACAACATTTAACTCTTTGATTGCACCCATTTTTTCGCAAGAACTGATGCACAAGACATGTTTTTATTAATTTTTGAGTTCCCCATATTAATTTTCAATGATAAAAAATATCACCAGTGGCTCGAAACATAAACAAAAATCAGAATTTAGAAGATTGGTTTGAGCATCGATTAATGCAAGCCTTAGTCCTGGTTTACACATTGAATACGCTACTATTGAATTTTATTTTATGCGGTAAACTGTTTATTACCAAAGAAAAAAAATGTTTTAAAACAAAATAAATACAAATTTTGGAGCTCTCTGAAAGAAAGCGAATGTAAACCCCGAGTGATGAGTGAGCCACGATGAAGAACTCTGAGAAAGAAGTGAAATTTAAACCAAATTGTGCCGCAAAAAAACGAATATAACTTCCGACGATTCAATGACGACCAAAAGAAGCTTTGGCCATGGAAACAGTGATTTGAACTTAAGCAGCCTAGGCCACTGTAAGCAAAATATCCTTGCATCATGAGAGAGCCTCCACTGTGGTATTAATTTTGATAACCACGTATCCGTTTTTCCACATAAATGGGCATTTTCTTTAAATATTTTTTTTTTTGTAAAAATGTAATAAAATAACGAATATTAGCTGAAAAAGCTTTTTCCGCAAGTTGCAGTAGCTTGAACTTTTTCCTTAGTAACAGAGGTTTGCTTTTGGTATGGTTTTTAAATCTTTCTTTGGTTTCAGTTTATCTGCGTATGCATGCAATTTGCCTTTTTTAGTTCTAGACCGAAGGTGGTCGTTATTATCTCTGCCTCCGATGGCACATTCTTCATATTCATAATATCCTTTGGTTCAATTAGGACATTTTCCCTAAATATTTGGAAGATTTTTCGGTAAGGATTCGATATACACATCCCATTTCTGTGATGCATGGAATAGTTTTCTATTTCTTTTCTCTTATTCAATTCTGGTGTTTAATAATGAACAGTCTACCTTATGAAATTAAATTCAATTGCAGCGTCTCCAACCTTTAAACCAGAGTTGAAGCTTGCCTCTACGGAGGCTTAAACCAAACTTCGAATTTCTGATTTTTATCCAATGTTTCAAGCCACTGGACATATTTTCTGCTTGGAATTCAAAATATAAACACAAATCATTAATAAAATTATGTTTTATCCATTTTTTCCCAGAGAAATTGGTGTAAAATTAAAGATTTAAATATTGTCAAAATACTTATGTCACATCAAAATTTCGCACCAATCTGTTCTCTTCTTTATAGCAAGAGAGTGCGAAAATGGACAGGAAAAATATTGAGCATATTTATTGCTGTTGATACGTACTTTGATTTCCTTATAAGAAATTTACCATTATTCACTCTAGTTAAACAAAATCAGTATCTTGGCTCGAGAGTACCAGATGTCAAAATACATATGCCGGCTAGTGTAGCTATTGGCGTGCGACCTGCACCAGCCCAAACATTGGGAGTAATATTCAAGCCTAGGTCTTATATGGCTCTTGTAAATATGGGCTATTTAAGAAGCCCAGGCACTTCATGGCATTTGTGGCGATGGAAATAATGTGGTCGGTCCATTTCAGTTTGCTCAATATGTTGATCCCTAAAATGTCCAGGAAAGGCGAATCTGGAACTGATATACCATCATACACAATGGGATGCCGATGGGGTGTCTAATTTATTGGAAATAAAAACTCTCTATCCACTTAATTAAGTTAACATCAATACTAAATGCGTGAAGCTTTGATAGAAGGGCTGGGTGCAATACTCTATCAAAAGCTTTTGAGATATCTAGAGCCACAATTTTTGCTTCAGCAAAGTCGTGAAGTAATCTGATACGAAAATGTAAAGGTCGCTGTTGACCGGTATGACGGGGGATAGAGGGAAGTCTTTGCTGAGTAAGTGGCAAATTCGAATTTCTAGCAAACATTTCAACAAATATATCAGCTTTTTTTCGAGTTGTTATAAATTGTATTGTCAAGCACTATCAAACTGATATTTGAATTGATTGATGATGGACTTGCAAATGGTACGGGCCGCCTTATAACTCCTGTATAATTCCTCGGTGGAGTTCAGTTTATATGCTTCAAATGCTTTCTCCTTATTATGGATAGCTCTTTTACATTCACTATTGAACCACGATGTTTTGTTAGGCTTGGGACTCTTGAAACTGTCAGGAATAACGGAGAACATTCTATTCCAAAGGATGTTAGTAATAGTATCAGAAATGTAATGAATATTTCTCGAGTGAAAACAATCAGACCAATCCAAATTTCCTATTAAATAACTAAACGGGTTCCAGTCGGTTTTCCCATAATGCCACAATAAATGTGTTTAGGTAAAGGAATATCTTTACTGACTATGGAACTACATAGTTGGAAAACTCAAAGATATTAGAAGGTGGTCTGAAGTACCCAAGGGAGCTGAAAGTGAAATTGTGTATTTATCCGGGTGGGATGTAATAAAAATAAATTAAAAATGTCCGGTATTCGGGATGGAGAATCGACCAATTGGCGTTTAATCTTCGATTCACAGAAAAGTTCCAAGCCTCTGCTGATTTCAGATGAAGGATGTGTCGCTTATAGCTCATTTATAGATATATTGAACGATAGGACGACGAGCGTACGTTCAGTGTCAACGTCAGATAAATTTAATTTTGGCTTAGGTACACAAAGCATACAAAAGTGATGTGCTTATTGACATTGAATCTGATCCATACATAATTAAATTCAGGATTAGATGAAGAAAAATGTTGAGGAAGTAATGAAAAAGATACCCCGTTTCTAACTCTTTGCGGCGAAAAATATGGCAAAAAACGATATCCATCGACATGGTAGCAGGCTCCATCTGCATCTGGGCCAACTTTCGTTTCACTTAATCGGTTTAAGGGATGTATAATGGCAGTAAGCCGAAAACTGATTCCAGTTCACGCCCCGAATGTTACAAAAAGTGAATGAAAATTTATCTATTTCTATGTTTTTTAAACTGGCAAAAACACAATGTTATAGCAATAAGAAGCGCGTAAACCGGCAGCGCCCGAGTAAAACAGGAAAAAGTTTGCAATTAGTTTTGCTCCCGATAAGTCCACAAAAAGAAGTACATATGTGTAATTACGTCGGGTGTTTGAATTGTGGGGGGGGGCGTGAACCCGAAGGAGGATTCGCAGCACTGAAGCCAGTGGGCTTATTATACGGTGTTTGAAGATAGATAAATATTCGTCAAGATATTAGCTTAATGTAAAAACAGTGCTCAGTGGTATGCTTATCAAGGAGATAGGGTAAAACAAGAAGAAACAGAAGGAATACAACAGTCAACAGGGAATCTAAGCCCAATTGAATGCCCCATTACTAACTGTTCCATACTCCATCTATAGGATACGTAGAACAGCTCAACGTGCATGAGATGCGAAAAAATAAAAAGGACATGTCCGAATTGATGATACTGATTTTACTTAAATGTTCTGCATAGTATCACAATTAAAGCCCTAGTGGTTTCACCATGTAGCATTATTTAAAGTGTTTTTTAGAAATGTATCACTTTTTACCACTACATATTTTCAACGCTAATCTACCACGACCACGAATGAGCGAGTCGCTGTCCCTAGGGCAGTTGTGTCGAGGAAAATGTACCTTAAATAACCTATTTTTTCCCTTTAGTTCACACGTCACGCTAAAATGAATCGATTTAAAAAGTTTATAATTGCCTGTAGTCATCAGGATAAACATTGGAAAAAGGCGGTAGGATATTCTACCACCTCCTGAAAGAATAATCGTGATTAAGCCCTGCGGATTGTTGTGCGAGAGACTGAAGAGAAATCTTAATGTTAGTTTAGATTTTAATTACTAAATAAATTCCGGATCGCTCGGTTTTTATTTGTGACCAAGTATTTATAAGGATACGTTGCTTCGTGAAACCAATGCTATCTAAAATACATAGACCTCAATAAACTCGTCGTAAATAAAACTCAATTATATTCTATGTATAAAAAATATATAAATTTTTATTTCATCGATTCTTCAAAAGCATTTAGCAGCACATTTTTCCAATTTTGATTATCTTAACAGCCACCTTTCCTCGCATTTTATTTTCCAAAATATAGTGTTTTCTTCTATTAACCTTCGGGCGGGCGCAATGCATCTGACAGATTAAGTGACCACTTTTTGTTGCGCCAATCAGCGATATGAAAAGGGAGAGATCTGAAACTCACAACAGCTTAATCTTTATCGATCAAGTACCCAAAGCAGTTTTCAGTTTCTATCTACCATATGTCTGAGGGGCAGGAGGGGATGAAATAATCTCTCAGATGTATTGCGCCCGATTGTGTTATTTTCTCCTTTTCTATGAAGATTTCCACTTGTTATACTCTTCACATTGCGTAATAACGTTGTGTTGACTTTTAGGCTCACCAAGTCGTTCAATAATGTATTTTTAGTCAAATAAGCTCACACTTTTTAAGCGGTCCAGTTGTTTGAGGTTTTTAAATATTGAAGCGTTTGAAAGCGGAATATTCTTAGAAAATTGAAAATGTGAAGGGGATAAAACTTTGTGAGCCAGTTTTTGTTTCTAAAATTTCGTAGAACTGTTTCAAAAAGACAGTGTAACAATAAATAAGTGTCTAAAATATACAGAAAGTTAGTTTCATCCTTTTTTGTTCACTTAATCTGTCAGATGCATTGCGCCCGATCGTGTTAGGATTAGTATTGCGCCCGCCGGAAGGTTAATTTATTTTTTTTCTGAACATTTTATACACTTTCCTGTTTAATTGATAATTTTCAATTACAATCTCGCCTTCTATATTCATCATCTTAATAACTACGATAAAATAATATCTTAATGGAACAATTTGATAAAAAAATAAAATTAAATTAAATTAAAAAGGAAAAAAGAAAAAGTTTCTTAATTTAAATTCATTTTCAGTTTGATGTGTCTTTTTCTAAAAGCTAATAACACTTGTTTTCGTTTGCATCATTATTAATCGTAAAGTGATTTCATATTATTTCAATTTGAACCCAAGAGGCTCGTTTCTTTTTTGTTTTTTATTTTTACTGTCTTTTGCTCGTCTTTTTGTTTTTTAATGATACGCCTATTGTGTAAAATAAAATAATCAAGCAGTATGTGTAGCGTAAATGCGTTAATGTGTAAACAATTAGCATGCAATTCGGCAGGGGCTCTTCAGTACGAAAAGCCTCTTCGCGTATAATTATATACTTAGGTAATGTATATATGTATAGTTTGAAAAATGTATTTTGATGAAGAACTACTTTTTCTTTAAAGTAATAGACAAAATATGTTGAATGAAGATTGTTCGGTCATTTCATAAATACATAGTTGGATAGGAAAGTTTGAATAATTTCCCAATTATTATTAATTAATTAAAGAAAAAAAATCTTCTTTTTAGAATTTGGTTGTACATTTTTTTAGTTAAAGGAAATTATTAAGGAATAATCTGTTTAGGCTACGTGATTACACGTAATTCTTTCAATCACACATAATATGTAATAAAAATTAGAGCAGCTTGATTTTCATAAGGAACATTATAAAACGAAGGTTAAAAAAAACACATCCAAGCATTACCCAAACTTTTAGCTCCGAGCAATCTTCAGGATAAATAATTGAAAAAAGAAAACATTTTAATCATTCTTACACTTCATAATCACAGAGTCTCAGCAGAACTCTATTCCAGATCATTGTCGCCCAGCAATCTTGTTTAAAAAATAATTATCTAGCTACACTTCTCTCTCTCTCTCTTCATTTAATCAAATAGAAAACTAAAACAAAAGTCTAAGCTCGAATTGAATAGACGAATAACGTCCGTTTTGATGTTTTTCGATGTGCTTAATCAGTATAATGATATTTATCGATTCTAAATATCCAGATTAAAGGATTATTTATGTTGTCCTAAAAGTAAAAAAATCTATTTTAACGGTTTCGAGTGTCGCGGCTGCACTTGTTTCGCCAATTCCGCCAAAACATCCTTGTAAATGATGGGATCCAAATTATGACCCAACATGTAAATCAGCCACCAATCGCCAACATCCAATTTGTCGGAGAGTGCTTGACAAATTTCCCGCGGTACCATGCGATTGCGGGAGTTCAAAAGACGCGGACGAATTCTAGGCATGAAGATGATCAATGCTCTGGAATATAAATTATTTTAAATAAAAATTTTCAAATTATGCTTAAATATATTGTCATACTCACCTATAGATCAACAAACAAACCAAAAGAATCGCAAGAATTATGAACCAGAACCAAATGAACACATAAGTTTTCTCGTTGACAATATTCAGAGGGAGGATACACAGCGAGTCATGTTTCTGAATCGATCCGGATGCACCATATTTATGGAAGATACATTTTGTAACACGTGGAAAAATGTATATCATTGGATCAATACGTTCGTCCTGCGGTACGTCGGCTAAGCCCATTACACGCCAACCGTATGAAAAGAATTCACCGTCAAAGAAACGATTCATCAAATACAGCTGTACAATGATATTGATGAGACACAGGGCTTCGCAAATCCAATAGCGTATGGCATAGAGTTTATGGCGCTGGAAAAGGATGTAAAGATGTAAATGTTAAATTTTAGACGTTAAAACAATTTTTACGAATATTCAGTTGAGTTTTAAAATAGTGAAAAAAAATCTGAGCATTTGATTCCTCATGACTGAGCATTTGATTCCTCATGTTGGATTTGAGCAACGTTTGAATGTGATTTCGATTTACCATCGTAAAAAAGCTGAACTTAAGCGTAAGATAACGTTTTCGATGATTATAGTAATTTGATAGTACTGAAAAGTAGTTCAAACCGTTGATTGAGATTTAATTATAAGGCCTAATGCCGCGAATCCTATGTCGAAAATTTGAGTCCGCAGTCTGGACGAAAATTATTTTTGTTTGTGAATGTTAATATCAAATCATTCGATTTATTGAGAATTTCTCAGGATGATTTCAAAAGAACGGAAAAGCATTATCAATTAATATTGATCTTGTATTTTTCGTTGCAGAGGGAAGTTCTTTCTGGAAATGAGTAGGTACTACGTATATGTGGTATAATGCCACACACAAACGGAGAATCCGAATTCATTTTCTTTATTTTCGTTCTGTCAACATCCAAGAGATGATATGAGATGTATGATTTTTACAGAACGAAAATCCAAATAAATGGATTCGGATTAACCGTGTGTGTGCGGTGTAAGGTTGTGCTAAAATCTTCGTGGCCCCATAAGTTTACGCGACACGAACGCAGATTCCGGTGTGAGGAAAGTTTAAGTTTTTCCGAAACAATGAAAAAAAAAACTAAAACAAAATAACATCGCTGGGATGGCCCACTGAGAATGGAGAAAAGACCTAACCGGTGGGGGTATGGGAGAAACGAGGAAACGTGAATTCTTTGGCATTATTTCAAAAACAGTAAAAGGTACAACAAAATGTTCTAAAGGCGTATTAAACTGTTTTTTTTTGCTGTAGCTTTTACTGATTAAATAATCTAAAAACTAGCGGGCTTCGCTCGCCAACCCGCGAGGCAGAGGCTAATTTCGGGCGCGGCCGAAATTTCGATACTCTTCGCTCTCTTTGGGCTAAAAGTGGTTGAAATTGGTGCACAAATAAAAAAGTTTTTCCTAGAAGAACTTAAATTGGGGGGCTAGGTTTGTATGGCAGCCCCATGACCCCATGGTCCGATTGTTATGTATGTTATGTGCTATCAATAGAAACACATTTGTGTGAAATTTGATTGAAATTGGTGCACAAATAGAAAAGTGTTTCTTAGAAGAACCTAATTTGGGGAGTTGGGGACAGGACAAAAACAGGGGACCATATCCAGCAGTCCTGTCAAAAATCAAAGACACATGAATTTCGCCGCCTGATATCCAGTACTATGTTTGCTTAATTTTCCTGGCCTAAGGGTGGATTTTAAACGTGCAAAAATCATTTCGAAATAATTATGTTATCCCATAAGGCATTTTCCTGTCAAAATAGCTTATATCACGTCTTTTATTTGCTAAAAAGCAGCATTATAATCAACATGAGACACTATTATCACCAAGATTGGCAGCGGACGCAGCAAGCAAGTCCTTCCGCAGACAGGTTCTGTATCTGTACCGTAACCCCTTGTGGGGCGGCATGGTGCGTTCACTCAGCCGTTTATAGGCTACTTCGAGTCAACGTTGAATTACATATAGTTTCGGAGTGTATATAATGTTGCCAGCACTATATATTTCCCATTCGCACATGTACGGAAATTTGGACCACGCCGAGATTCGATATACGGACCTCTAGATTACTAACATCGTAGAGTACGACTCAGCCAAGTGAGCCACAGAGCGTGGCCAAACAGACAACCAAGAAAATTGCAGTTATTCAATCAAATCTCTCAGAGAATTTATTGGTGCACTTTTAGTTACAGTGAAAGCTCTCTTTACGGACAGCTCCGATAAGCGGACATCTCTAATAAACGGACAAATTATTTGGAACATATGTTTTTCCAGTGATTTGTGTGTAGCTTTCATTCTAATAAGCGGACACTCCAAAGAACGGACACGGACAGTAGTTTGTGGAACATTACGTCGACACATCTCCAATAAACGGACGCGACGCTCTCATATCCGGACACATTTGTTCCATACGGACGTTGATATTCTCAGAAATGTCCGTTAATGGGAGCTCCGCGTCCGCTTGTTGGAGATGTTCCCAAGAAATTGTTCTACTAGCAGACGTTTTCGATTGAAAAAAGGCTAAACCCTTGCATTTTCTGCTAAATTTGTAAGTCTAGGTTTGGTTTTATGAGGGTGCATGTTTTGAAAATCATTCAAGATGACACCAAACAAAAGAAACCGACTTCGACCAACATATTTAGTCATCTATAAATACCGGCAGTAATTTGCAAACGGATAATAGTAGTGTTGAATTGGAATTAGGCGAAGAATGTGATAATAGTGAAGAAGTTGCTTGAGAAGATGAAGAGCTTCGGATGCTCATGAAATAATTTGTTTTGAAGCAGCTTTACGCCAACTACGGAACATAAAAAAATTTCAAGTAACGTAACGATTACATTGCATGAAAAAAAGACCCATTTCCAAAACTGTCTAATAGAGCAAAAAAGGGCAAAATTGCACCAAACTATACTGTCCTCGATTTTTTCAAATAAAATACATGATTAACTTTTCCAAATTTACGAATACATATATGTATGCAAATATGTTAACATGTTAGTAACTGAATTAATAAAAATACAAACGAATTAAATTAGATTTTTTTTTAATCCGGCAGTGTTTTTTTTTTTTCAATCTATCCAATAACCGGACATCTCTCTTAAGCGGACAAAAATACGGGGACCGTGACTGTCCGCTTATGAGAGCTTTCACTCAATATGTATAAGTATTTGCAATTAAAACAAAAATTTTCTTTTTCTAGACAGTAGCTTTAAAAAAAATCAACCAAATCAGACCTAGGTATCGAAATAAAAAATCGAGATCAGAAATTTTCATTACGCTTCGTGACATGTCAACCGAAAATGGGGAAAAACTATATTAAATACAATTGTCGAAGATTGGAGCATGGTAAAAACATGGTCGGACTTAGCCTTTATGGCGCCCCCGGGCAGTAGTCAAATTGCCGCCCTCCATCACTGGTTAAGCTTAAATGTAGTACAAGTCGCATACACATAAAAATAACAGGCGCGACAATCCAACATTGGACTAAAGCCGCAGGATGTGTTAGTGACATCCTATTTCCAAGATCTTATCTGCTTTTTGATGAGGTAATGAGATCAGCATCACGCTCAGCAGTGTTATTTATCCCCATAAATGGGTACTCGTTTAACATATGAGTGAGATCATAGTCCGTCACCAGCTCGTGAGTTCGAAAAACACCATGGAACACGGTGAGATTCGAACTCATGACCCTGTGCACCGAAGGTGCGCGCACTAACCGCTAGACCAGCCAGACTACTAAGTCGCATACACATGGTAGGCAAAAAGTTAGCGGTCGTACATATATGTATATACAGTCGAACTTCCCATAAGCGGACACCATTGGGGATTGAGATTGAGATTTTGTCCGCTTGTTGGAACTGTCCGCTTATGAGAATATTTCACAAAGGCATAACATTTTATAAAACTAATTTGGACTGCGCTGCGAATAAATTCAAAACCACGATGTATAGAAAACTGCACGATAAAATGCCGCGACATAAATTGAACTCCTGAATCTCTAAGAAATTCTTCCTACACGGAGAGATAAACAGGATTTGTACAGCGATGTCCGGAAAGTGAATTTTGCTTTACGCAAAAGACCGATTTTTCGGTAATTTCAAAACTTCTTTGCTCGAAATACAATTCTGTAATGGAAGAATTTCGAATTTTATTTGTGGAACTGTCAGTTTATTAGAGACTTGCTTGTTCAGAAAGGGTATAAAAGTACTGTCCGTGTCCGGTTATGAGAGTGTCCGGCTATTGGAAGTTATTTTTCTAGTAAAATATAAGGAAAAACGTTGGGGAAAATAAAAGTGTCCGTTTATGAGAAATGTCCGGTTATTAGAAGTGTCCGTTTAGGGAAGTTCGACTGTATCATGAAAATTTTATATTTTTGTGCAACATATGTTGGCTGCGTCGGGACGTAACCAGGGGAAGAGTCCAGGGGTCCAGGCTCGTTAAAGAAATTACAACATCGAAATTGAAATGATGTACACTTATTCCATTTGTACATTATCTTCAGAAAGCATTCAAAATGTTTTGTAAGCACCTTTTCAATTTGCAAGGTTATTTTTGCATTTTGAATGAACGAATAACCTGAATAACCGATTTTAAGAGATTTTTTCGTTTTCGGTGTAAAATATAATATAAATAATCGAAAATGCAAGCACTCACTGAAGTTATTCAGCAAACATGCCTAAAAAGTCCTACGTTTTGCTGATGCCTATCCTTGTGTGTGAATTAAAATAAAATGAATTTAGGGGTGTTTTAAGTTGTTTCTTGCATTGAATTATGAGGTGTGGTTGATGTTATTGAGGATATGAATAGGATCGGCTTCGTGGGGTTGGCTGATGTAATTGCCGTGGTTGGCCATTTATGCAATTTTCTACTCGTACGTTAAGTTCCTTGTGTGTGGCTGGCTTTTGATATTCATCACATACGCATACCGATCGTCATGAAATTTGGCAGGAATGTAGAATGGTAACAGTCTTTGGCACGAAATACTTAGAAGTTGGTAGGGCAAAGATAACAGGGTGCCCCCTTAGCTTAACCCTTTCGCTGCCACAGGCATTTGAAGATTTTTGAAAAATCATTTTCTTGCACGACTTAAAGCCCAATATCTCCAAAGCTAGAGCAGCTAGAATAGTGAAACAAAATGATTATTACAGCCAACAAATTACCTATAAAATAAAACTAACCACACTAAAATCGGATAAGAGGCTTGGTTTTTACAGAGCTTCAAAGTCAAATTTGTGTGATTTGACCCAAAAACAATCTATTTTTTCATCTCAATTTTCTCAAACTTCTGCCAAGGAGAGGTGCTTGTACGATTCTTTTAAAAATTGGCGCATAGTCTTAAGATCATGTCATCATATCACATCATTTTATTCTAGCTCCAGTTTTTATACATTAAGTGTAGAAAACTAGGGTTAATTTTAGCTCGAATTCAATACAATTCAATTCACACTGCTCCTAAAGATCTGCAATTGGTAAAATCTTTTCAAAGTATGTCGAAATCGAGCTAAAATTATTTTTTTGCACTTAAGGCATTAAAACTGTTAGAAATCACGAAGCTAGAATAAAATGATGTAAGAAAGAAATGATCGTTAGACGCCAATTTTCAAAAGATTCGTACGAGCACCTCACCTTGGCAGAAGTTGGAGAAAATTGGAGATGGAAAAACATATTGTTTTTGGGTCAAATCACAAAAATTTGACTTTTAAGTTCTGTAAAAACCAAACCTCTTATCCGATTTTAGTGCC
Source organism: Microchrysa polita (assembly GCA_949715475.1). Classification (NCBI taxonomy): domain Eukaryota; kingdom Metazoa; phylum Arthropoda; class Insecta; order Diptera; family Stratiomyidae; genus Microchrysa; species Microchrysa polita. The sequence goes on along the minus strand of OX454418.1, from coordinate 12,580,082 downwards.
GCTAGTTTTATTTTTTAGGTAAATTTGTTGGCTGTAATAATCATCTTATCTTGCTATTCTACCTAGTGTAGCTTTAGAGATATTGAGCTTTAAGTCGTGCAATAATTTTTTTTCAAAAATCTTCAAATGCCTGTGGCAGCTAAAGGGTTAAGCTAAGGGGGTATGTTCAGTACAAATTTTTTGCTGGAAATCACATGAGGAATCACAATCCGGTGCGTTTATGCGGCAGTTTCCGGACACCCTGTATAGAAATGATCATCCCTGATTCGAATAAACCAAGTCTGTCTGTCCGTGTGTCTGTCTGTTCGCACAATAACTCCCGAAATAATTAAGCTAGTTGTTTGATGTTGCTTTGATAAAATCTTGGATGGTAAAAATAGGCCAAATCGGACCAAAGGTTCCCCTACCTTCCATACGAATTAGCTCTCATTGATATTCTCATTCGGCCATACTTTCGACAAAATATCGCTATCGACCTGAAATTTTGGTTGTTGCCTATCCTTGAAGTTGATGGGAAGTGGAGCAGGTCCGTTTTCCCCTACCCCTACCTCCCCTACAAAGTTATTGTTAGTTAGTTGATAGAATGTCGCGAAAAACTTCAATGTTGTATCAAATGGTAGCTGATTGATAAGATATTAACGATGTGCCAGATCCGACCCATCTACCACTTTCTCCCCTACAAAAAACATAAAATTGAAAATTTTGGGTTTTGCGTGCCTTCTAAGTCTGTACATGGGTACATATATACAATCATCGTGCTATTCGCACGATTAGAACTCGGTCTCGTTTTTAATGGGATAATTAAACAACATAACCTTATCGAAATTAAAACATCAAAACAGATGGTTTTGCCTCTTCTTGTTGATGCGAATATTAAAATTATGCACAAGTTCTAATAAATTTAACATCAAAGCTACATCGTCAGTGATCCAGCCCAATTAAAAGAAACCCTTAACACCACTCTTTGACAGCAATTTGTTCTGGATAGTCATTTGTGTCGAGCATGTTTTTTATTTTTATAGTTTATTATCATCTACAAGAGAAGCGTGCATACAGCGAATTTCTTGTTTTTTTTTTGTTAATGAACTCTAACTCAAAAATAGGAAGACACAAGCCAATATCCTCCATATGTGTATGGAAGTGCATAATGCACTTCTTTAAATGCAGACGATGCCTATCGGCCGTACACATCATATGTTAAACATATGCAATCGTAAAAGCAGATTCTAATTTTGTGTTTATTGTTGTTGTCGCAAGCGTGTGGCATAAAAATAATTTGGTCTTGAAATGGCCACAGACATATATTGCGTGAAGCGTTTTCATCTTACCACACAAACCATACAGCACAAATTATTGGAAAATACTCGTATTTAGCAAGTGTGAAAATTACCCATCAACATAACACACTCTTCTGGCTGATGAATGAAACATGCGCCAATGTTGTGTCTAGGCGGCATAGACTTATAAATTATTCGATAATTACCTTAATATGTTTGAGTAAGTAATCTAAAAGATTGCTTTTCTTGGCACATTTCTCCTCTTCGGGGCAAATTGACAGATTCAATCCCATGACAATTGTACGAAGAAGACCACCCTCAAACATGTCCCAAAGATATTTGGGTGTGTAGCATGCGATAGCCTATATGGAAGAAACGAAAATTTAAAATAAATTTATTAGTTGGATATTTTTAAATAAGCACGTCATTGTTTTATTCTTATTGTGCTAATGAATATAACATATAAAATAAAATTAAAAAACAGGAAAAATAATAGAGTACGTATATTTTAATTTAATTTTAATAATTATGTATTTGTTTTTTACTTTATGTGTTCAAAAGCCCATAAAAAAACCTATTGGTGTTTGTACTCAAAATAAATCCCAATGTACTATTTTATAGCCGATAATAATAATAATGTAAAAATTGATTATGATATGATTTATTATTGCATATTGTTGTGGTAATGATAGTAGTAGTAAATAATGTACATATTCAAAACGAGTAACAAAGGAAATGCAATAAACTTACCTGAAAGAATAGCACAAAGCAAACCCACTGATAGTACGTGTAATATTTCTTAGCGTCTTCATCGTCGAAGTCATTATGAACACCTGGATGTGCTACTTCCTTTCCCACCTGCAAGCGTAAAGAAATTCGATTAGTTATGTACTACATTATATCGTAAATGCTAAGAATATCCTCTGCAAAAATATATTTTTTTTAACTAATAACAAATTTATGCTAGATGATATTGTATGATGTACTTTTTGTATGCAGAGAAACCCTACGTTTCATTTCGTCGTTCCAAAGTTAATTATAGTTGATCGAATGAAGTGAAAGGCAAAAGGCCTTTTTATAAGTTGACCCCCATACATCATCGTGATTTGCAAGTTTTTTTTGCACAGATTCAATCTAAATGCTTAGCTCGTGCAGTACAATTACTGATATTTTGACCCGTGTAGTCGTCAAAATGGTGTCAGTCAAAACAACAAAAATTTAATCATGATAGCTAAAAATACTACTAGTCCGCGCCAGAAAAATCATCGAATGTCTTCAATATGATTGAGGTCAATCTGTTGAATGATTGTATATATTTGTAGCTGCAAAAATTGGTTTGATTGCTATCTACACACACTAATAAAATGTCTATTTTTCATCGTTTTTCCAATCAATTTTGTCGTATCACTTTAATTGCAATTAATTGTCCGGCACAACGTACACGGATTTTGCGATTGGGTATTTTTCGAAATAGAGTTGTTATTCCTGGTTATTACTGAACTATTTTCTTCTTAAAGTTAAAGTATAGAGTGTAATTTCCATTATTTTATTTTATATTTTTTTTTATATAGGTACCGATTATTTTGAACGTGGCGTAAAACGTTTTTTCTTTATGCACATATTTCTAGAACAATGTTTCCCAACAATTCATTCATTCAACTCATAATTTCACTTCACTATATTTTAAGCTGTTTTCTTTCATATTTCCTTTTTCATTTTCTTCCGAAACGAAATTTTTCAGAAAACCCCTTTTATTTCTACTGAAAAATATAAACAAATTTTGAAACCCACATTTAAAAAAATAATGGAAGCCCCCGGCCCCTTTCAAAATTCGGCGAATTATAAAATAAAGTAAAGTATAATTTTAATTTAACAATTTTAATTTTTTTTTTGTTTTTTTCTTTGTTATTACAACTGAAATAAAAGAATGGTAAAAAAAACTTAGTTCTTCATGTCTTTTCTCACATACACAAATTCGCCATTATTACAGCGTGCTCTGTGGCCGTGATTGTTCGGTCGCACGCTGTGATATAGAGATTCATAGAGAAACGAGTTTCCAAACTCGGCACGATTCGTCACAAGTTTATTATTCAGAAGAAGATGATAAGAATATTCTTATCGTAGAATAATAAACTAACAATGCGACTAGGAAGTAGTATGGCTGAAAACCGTATCACACCCCGATTCCGAATTCAGTTGTTTATGAAACGTTGACGACTACACCATGGACCATGCTCCACTAGGAGTTAGAGTAATCAAGAGAGAGAGATAACAGCGAAACTCCGCAAAAACAATTTTATGACGTCACGAATGTACTGCGCAAGCAAAGTGGGCTTGTGCTTTTAACGTTAGCTCATTTTTTGACTCAACCAGAGACATATATTTTCGTGGTCGTAGGATCGTAAAGAGACATGAATTGTACGACATCCACGAAATGCGCCTTGCAGAGAGAACGACTTTATACCTCGAAGTTAGAGGACTAACTTCGAGGTAATAAGTAGTTCTTTGAGCAATCGAGTTTATTTCCCCCTTTTTTTTGTTCAAATACGCGAATAATACGGGTTTCCACTGTAATTTGTTGCACCAAGAGTTTAAAAATGTACGTCACTTACGTGCACAGAACCGTGAACAGAGAAAAATGTGAATTGATGGCCTCTACTGTATAGTCTTGATATTTATTTTCAAACACGGAGCTTACCACACTTTAACTCAATTTTGTAGAGATTTTGTTTTTTGATTTTCGTTAAAATCTCGTTAAAAAAATTGTAACGAGATTCTAACCAAAATCACAATCACATCTTTAAAAATGTATGGGAAATCTTGCAAATTGAATCTAGATTATCAGAAATCTCGAAATTTGGGAAAGTGTGTAGAGGCTATGTCTAGAGGTATGGATATTTTGCAAATAAGCAAATCACAGCTATCACCGTTCAAGAGATACAGCCATTTAAAGTTGGGGAACATTTGGCAATTTTCACCCCTCTACGACGCCTCTAAAGGCCTGAAAATCGCATTTTTCTGTTTCATATGAAAATGGTCGAAATCGGGAGTTCCAAAAGTCGATGAAGAGGGCATCCAGACCTACATTTTGCTGAAACTTCCAGGCTCCTAGCTTTCACCGTTCAAAAGATACAGCCATTTAAAGTTGGGGAACATTTGGCGATTTTCACCCCTCTACGACGCCTCTAAAGGCCTGAAAATCGCATTTTTCTGTTTCATATGAAAATGGTCGAAATCGGGGGTTCCAAAAGTCGATGAAGATGGCATCCAGACCTACATTTTGCTGAAACTTCCAGGCTCCTAGCTTTCACCGTTCAAGAGATACAGCCATTTAAAGTTGGGGAACATTTGGCGATTTTCACCCCTCTACGACGCCTCTAAAGGCCTGAAAATCGCATTTTTCTGTTTCATATGAAAATTGTCGAAATCGGGGGTTCCAAAAGTCGATGAAGAGGGCATCCGGACCTCCATTTTGCTGAAACTTACTGGAAATTTCGCTGAAATTCATATGAAATATAATTTTGTACATTTTGTTGTTGTTAAAATCTCTATTACTCTGGAAAATCTGGAGATTCACAGTGAAAACTCAGTACTGTAAAAACAAACTTCTTTAATTTTTGCAAAAATTTAATAATAATAGCAGCCAAAAAATTTACTATAGAATGTGCTGTGGCTAACAACTGCTTCATACGCTGAATTCAATTGTCGAAGAAACATGTTTCGGAACACTCCTCGAGGAGTTACGGTAAAAAGAGAAACTGCTGAGACACAGACATGCTAATATTGTTTCGCTAATATCCTTTCTTATGTAAAATTCGTTCCTTTAAATTTTGGGGCTCGGTGAACAACGAAAAAAACTCTTCCTAGCAACTTTGCATTGCAAAAAACAAAGTGTATTCATCAAACCTCCGATGAAACAGCTGGCTCGGTGTTTGGCAAGGCATCGTGCTCCTGATTCTGCGAGCACTCTGCACTTACAAATGTATCAATTCTAGTTGACGGGAAATAAAAAAATGTTCTATTTTCTATTTTCCATAGTTGATTCTTTTAGAGAAAAAAAAAATATTTTTACGCAATAAGGATAAATAATTATAACATTACATATACAGGGTGTCCGGAAACTGCCGCATAACCGCACCAGATTATGATTCCTCAGTTGATTTCCAGCAAAAAAGTTGTAGGGAACATACCCCCTTAGCTTAACCCTTTAGCTGCCACAGGCATTTGAAGATTTAAAAAAAATCTTCTGCCAAGGTGAGGTGCTTGTACGATTCTTTTAAAAATTGGCGCATAGTCTTACAATTATATCTTTCTTTCATCATTTTATTCTAGCTCCATTATTTCTAACAGTTTTTTGAGTTAAGTGCAGAAAACTAGGCCAATTTTTAAAAGAATCGTACAAGCACCTCTCCTTGGCAGAAGTTGCAGAAAATTGAGATGGAAAAATAGATTGTATTTGGGTCAAATCACTCAAATTTGACTTTGAAGCTCTGTAAAAACCAAACCTTTTATCCGATTTTAGTGTGGTTGGCTTTATTTTGTAGGTAAATTTGTTGGCTGTATTAATCATTTTGTTTCACTAGGCTAGCTGGTCTAGCTCTAGAGTTATTGAGCTTTAAGTCGTGCAAGAAAATTATTTTTCCAAAAATCTTCAAATGCCTCTGACAACTAAAGGGTTAAGCTAAGGGGGTATGTTCCGTACAACTTTTTTGCTGGAAATCAACTGAGGAATCAGTTTCCGGACACCCTGTATATTTAGCGAGAAAATCGCAATTTCGTGTTTTCAAATGGAAATTTTCGAAAATGGATTTTCCAAAAGTCGATGAGAGCTTTGAGAGTTACATTTTGCTGAAAAAAAAACAGGGATCATACGTTGATCAATTTTTTTGTTTTTAAATTTTCTAGATATTCAGAAACTATTTAAATCCCCTATGGAATTGGGTTTCATCGGTATATATCGAATAAAAAGTGATGCATTTCAACACATTTTTTTAGCGATGTATTTTTTCTGTATCACCAAAAATACAGTAAAACAGTTCTCCACTAGCAACACAAACAAAAAATGACTTACAATAAAATTTCTGAAATCGAAATTTGGACCCCTCCCGAAACAAATTCCTGGCTACGTCCCTGATTATTGTGAATACTTATACAAAATTTTAAGGCTGAACTAGCATTCTTTCAAAAGTTATGGAGCTTTTAAAAAAGGTCTAAAATGAAAATACATACTCTAATTTCTTTTTTAGTCTAACGCCAAAATATTCAATTAAACTCTAATGTGTTATATATATCATTGCAAAGATAATTTTATGTAGTTTTTTCGTCCTCAGACCATTTTTTCTGTATCATTACCGTTTTTGAAATAAACGCAAAAAACCGAAAAAATTTCCCCCTTTCCCCCTTTTTTAAAGGTTGCGGACCCCCGATCAGTTGGGGCTTTTAATGCCATAATCTAGGGACCATTCCCAACCATAACCCAAAAAATGTCTGACGTAGGATTTTTGCCGTTTGATGGCCATATTTTGGCCCAATTTTCTTAGACTAATATATTTCTCGAATAGGTAATGCTTCCAAACAAGTCATTCGATTTCAGTTTGAAGGGCTAATCACTTCACTATATTTCAAGCCGTATTCTTTCATATTTTCTTTTTCATTTTCATCTGATGTGAAATTCTACTGAAAACTATAATCAACTTTTGAAAACCTCATTAAAAAAAATGGAATCCCCCGATCCCCTTTCAAAATCCGACGAATTAAAAAATAAACTAAAGTTTAATTTTATGCATTTAACCATTTTTAATTTAATTTTTCTGTTTTGTTCCCTGTTATTACGACTGAAAACAAATAATGGATAATTGAGTATCTATTTGGCCGCGCCCCGCGCATTACAACTGAAAGTAGGGTTTTATTAAGCTGTACCAGTCTCTTGGGTCCATCACAACCATCTTTCAAGCAGAAATTTACGCCATTATAGTGGCAACCCATGAATGTATGCGGTACAACTGGCGCGGCCGCAACATTCGAATCTGCTCTGACAGCCAAGCTGCATTGAAGGCGCTGGAGTCTTCGGAAATATCAAGCCAGCTCGTATGGGCGAATCATGCTTGGAAGCAACCTCATGAAATGGGCTTCTCTCTTTCGAAAATTTCACAGCCATGGTCCAACCGGAAAAAAAGGGTTTAGGAAAGGCTCCAATTACCCAATGGTCCCTAAGTATAATATAACTACTAAATCTATGTCAATGATTTATGTTCGTCAAAAGGTGAAAAAAATCACAGTTACGTGCACAGAACCGTGGAAATGTGAGTTAGACGCCCTCTGCTGTAGCCTTAAAATTTATTTTCAAAGGCGGAATTTACCACATTTTACCATTGTTTTTTAAAGATTTTGTTTTGGATTTTGGTTGAAACCTCGTTACATAATCTATAAACATGAATGGGAAATCTTGAAAATTGAATCTAGATTATGGGAAATCTCGAGATTTGGGTTCTTGTTGCATCAAATTGTCAGAGTGACAATTTCCACTACTTATTTCATACTTGTCAGCATATTGACCAACGATGCAAACACACATCATAGTCTACAAAGAGATTTGATGAGGCACTCTTCTTTCCAGTCGAATGTTCTGCGAAACAGAAGTCCTGATGGCCTGAGGAAATTGCGGGGCTTGTGCGTTATTGCCTGAAAGTCTGAAAGGCTCTTGATGTCCTACTAGAGTCTCTTATAACGCTCGATGATCACTAAAGCTTGCTATAAAAAGGCAAGCAAAACGGTTTCAGAAAGGATTAAAAGCATCACACTTAAGGCCCGATGCTGTTGCAAAATATTGTCTTGATCCTGTTAGTTCGCCAGAGCAAATGATTCGCATTCCGACTATAACAGATAATGAACTTTAGAAGGCAAGATGTTTTATGGTGGGAATGTATGTTAGAAATATACTTAAGGTTTCACTGGATGACCTACGCTACCACAATCTACTAGCTTACCAACTTCCCAGAAATCGACGTCATCATGCGCCTCGGTTTTAAAATGGTATCTGCGAAAAACTGATTGAATCGTATTCGATGCAGTAATCCTAACGTTTACCCAAACCCCCAACCCACTGAAACGTTTAAACATGCGCCGGCACGATTTCAGTATCTGCGGCACCAACTTTTGATGATACCATTTCATTAATATTGGCCTGAAACGACCGAATCTGCAATCCTTTTTTTCGCGAAATGGTAACGGTTCTCCAGATATTCAATGCCAAAATTTGGCCTCGACACTGAAAAAACTGCTTCGTACAAGATTAGATAAGACAGATCCCTGAAGTGAAATCGCACATCATCAACAAACCACTCAAGTCAGCGAAAGGATGGAATCTTGCTTAGCTCCGCTATGAAACATAATTTCCTGTAGCCAAAACAATAAAAAAACACCTTTTGTATTAACATTTACTAAATTGTATTTTCTAGTTTTTAATTATGTTAACAGTTACATATTTCTCGTTTTAACAAAATAAATTCAAAATTTTCTCAACCTCTTCGTGGATTTGGAATTATAACTCCTGCTCGTTGTTGAAGACTAGCTTCGCTTAGTATTATCCGCAACTAATCCGAATCCCATTCGCCTTTGTTTGAAGAAACTGGAACTCGTTTTTCTACTTTCCATTGATCACAATCCTCGGGCGACCATCGAACATTAATTTTATCCTCCGAAACCGAAGGACTGAACTGAGGATTAACCGACTTGTCGTCGTCGTTATGGCCGTTAACTTTAGAGGCTTCAGAACGCCAGCCATTCGAAGAGGATTTTGGTAGATTATTATTGGACGAAACAACGGGATCATCATCCCAGCTTTCCCCATCAGGGGTAGTGCCTCGTTTCTTGTTGCCATTCACATGGTTCGTTGTTGGCTGACTAGGGCACGACCAGTCAAAATCGTCAATATCACTTTTATTTGGTTTCGTTTCATTTGAAGCTGAACTAGCGGGCGGATCCCAGCTATCACCAGTGGAGACAGGTTTTGTTGCCGTCTTCACATCGTCGTCCCAATCTCCGCCTTGAGGGGTTGTTCCACGAAGGGCTGAAGACGATTTGTGATTGCCACCGTCCCAATTATCGTCATTTGAAGTTACGTTGGTTGCTTTTGCAACTGATGGTGCAGGTGGGTCATCCCAATTCTCTTCCTGATCATTGGCTACTCCGTTCGTTGGCGGTTCCTTTGGTGGGGCACCCCAATCGTCGTCTTTCGTGTCACGTGAATTTTTCCAATCGTTGTTACCCCATCCACCACCGTCCGAACCACGATCGCGATCGTTCCGACCGAAACCGCCGCGGCCTCTTCCTCCTCGACCTCGGAAGCCCCCTCCACGACTTCTGGACGAGTAGCTATCACCGCGATCGCGACCATTTCGGTCGTAGGAACCATATTTGCCGCCCTCACTGTTGTAGCCTCGTCGTGGCGGTGCTGGTGATCTCCGATGCGAATAATGCGAGGTTGCAGCCTCAGGACGGTGATATGGATCGCTGCTTGTATATTCGGTTGAGTAGTACGACCGGTCGTATGGAGAGTGTTGCGTTGCTGGATGATATCCTCGATACGAGTGGGCGGAAGGACTTTTCGCCGAGCCGTGATAAGAATCTGCGTACGATCTTTCACCATAATGAGCTCCATACGGTGAACTCGCTGTGCTGGAGTGACTATACCTTTTCGAGTAGCTTGAGCCCGTTGAGTCGTATCGCTTAACTTCATGTGAATGGTAGTCCGGACTTCTTCGTTTTTCATACGGCGATGCAACAGGTGATCTTCGCATTCGCGAATGAACTGGAGACGGAGGTGATCGTCGACGACTAGAAAATCGATCACCATAGCTACCTTCGCGTTCAGCACGTCGCGGGGGGCTTCTTGGCGCCCTTTCTTTCGGCGAATGACCACCACGAGCCCCACCATATGCGACCGGACTTCGTTCTCTGCGATATGCAGGCGATCTGTGTCTACTCGAACGGCCGGGCGAGGATGGTCGCCTCGGCACATAGCCACTATCCGGACTCCTGTCCTTGAAATGATTCGATGCACTGTACCGTCGCGGTGGAGACACTGGACTTCGTCTTCTCTTGTAACTCGATACTTCCGAATGTCTTTGTGGCGATGGCGAATATCTTTTTCGTGCCGAATACTGTGCGGGGCTTTTGCGTGGATATTCTGGCGACGGTGGAGCTCGTCTATGATGAAGATCATGTTTCGCTGGTGAGGGCGATCGATATGCGATGCGATCGTATTTCGTTGCACTAGCGGGCGCTCGAGTTCTGCCGGGCGATGGCGAGAAACAATGTCGTTTCGAATATTGTACGGGGCTACGAGACATCCTGGATACCCGGGGAGATGACACTTCACGATCAGCACGACGACGTTCACGATTATTTGTTGACAACGGACTTTTGATGTATGATTCGACACGTAATTCACGACCACAAAACGAAACACCATCCATTTCCCGGACAATGTCGTTGGCATCTTGCCACCGCTCGAACTCGACAAATGCTTCTTCGGACGCAGAAGGATCAATTCGAATGTTGATGACCGTTCCGTATGTGCTGCAGATCGTATCTAATTCCTTTTTTTGCACGCCTTCGGAAAGGTTACTTATTCGAACCTGGGTCGTCTGAGACATATTATACTGAGACTGAACGCGAACAACCGAAAGGTTGAGACAATTTATGTGTACTTTACGGTCGTCCCGGCGACTGCTTGTTCTTGTTGCGGTAAAGTTGACAGTTTCAAAAAAGTGCATTGTCGGTTTTTTTTCTTCTCTCGAGAAAACATCGCACCATGGATATGTAGGCGGGCATATGTGTGTGTGCAGTGTGGTGAAATTCCGGTGAACCGATTACTGACCGGCGAGTTCGTCTACCTGTGTGTTACCTGAGTTGGGTCGGGGATTTTTCGCCTTTTTGTCTTCATGCAAATGTTTTGTATTTAGATGGTTCATGAGAAGTGTACGAGGGATCTGCTATAAAAAAGGTTCTACGCACAGTTCGCAACATGGACAAAATTATTTTACAACTTTTATAAGTCGGATCTGAGAAAATCAAAGGCGTAGCTTATCGGACTAGGGGAAAGGGGCAATTAAAAATATGCGATAAATTCTTTCGCTCATTTGTATAACATTGTGCTCGTTTATGCTTTTTCGGTATACCATGCACCAGCTTTTGTCATTAAACAAAATTAAACACTAGAGGAATTTTTAAATTATACGAATATTCCAGAAACTAAAAATTATACGATTCAGGCTGAAAAACAGATATTTTAACCTTCCGGGGGTCGCAATACTAATCCTAACGCGATCGGGCGCATTGTATCTGACAACTGACAGATTAAGTACAGAAAATAGGATGAAACTAAGTTTCTGTATATTTCAGAGTCTTATTTATTGTTGTATTGTCTTTTTTAAACCATTCTTCGAAATTTTAGAAACAAATACTGGCTCACAAAGTTTAATACCCTTCACATTTTCAATTTTCTAAGAATATTCCGCTTTCAATGGCTTGAATATTTAAAAAACCTCCAACAACTCGACCGCTTAAAAAAATGAGCTTATTTTTCTAAAAACACACTACTGAACGATTTGGTGCGCCCAGAAGTCAACACAACGTTATTCCGCAATGTGAAGGGTATAACAAGTAGAAATTTTCATAGAAAAGGAGAAAATAACACAATCGGGCGCAATACATCTGAGAGATTATTTCATTCCCTCCCGCTCCTCAGACATATGGTAGATAGAAACTGAAAACTGCTTTGGGTAGTTTATCGATAAAGATTGAGCTGCTATGAGTTTCAGATCTCTCCCTTTTCAAACCGCTGATTGGCGCAACCAAAACTGGTCACTTAATCTGTCAGATGCATTGCGCCCGCAAGAAGGTTAAGGATGAATGTTGGCATAAACTGGCGGCAATTTGCTGGAAGAATTGAGAAAAGCTCCAATCTCACAATTCGCAGAATAGTAGAGGAAAACCATAACAGTTTTTAATATGTCGGCATTATCGCGGAAATAGAGGAAAACTGAGCTATCGCGAAATTCTTCTCTCCCTCAAACCACATATTGCAATCGGATTTGAATGAAATTCTATGCATAATCATAGCCCAGAGGATGTCTGAAACTTAAAAACAGTCACCGGGGTAATGCTTATTGTATGTGACTGCGGCAGCCTGTATTATGTCTTGTATAGAAAATCGGATGAAATGATGTGATACTAAATAGAATGGAGTATATTCTTGCAGTTCAATTCTGTTTGGAACGATCCTCACCCTAAAATCAAGAAAACAAAGAACGGATAAACAATACATCAGTTCAGTACTTATTGTATTGCTATTACTTGAAAGGGGGAGAAGAACCTCTATAATCCTGGTACTCCAATTGATATGAAGTACATATTAGTGTCAAACATAATATCAGCTCTGGATGTGTCAGATTAAAAAGCAACACCAATGCATTGGTCTCGGCGATGGCACGATCGAAGATATATAGCTGCTGTAAAAATAGGCTGAGACATTACCCCCAGAATGGGCGATGTGCCTACACCACATACCGAGCAACGCGACGCCATGGAGCGGTGTAAAGATTCAAAAAAGAAAAAGAAAGAATTTATTGTCCGCTCTTAATGGTTTAAATACTAATCAGGACTGTGATTTCATGTGTAATATCTATATTATTCAACAAGCATGAAGGATAAATATTGATTGACTATGTTCACCTTTGCGGAACTGACTTATTCTTAGTATTAGCACTTTTCTACTCCTCTATAGAACAGCCTTTTGAGTTTAACTATCAAACAAGCCTCGTGGAAGCACGTAGGCAACATATGTAGTGAAGCGTACTGAAAGGGCTCAGGAACTCAGGATCATTTACATCAGGAAAAACAGTTGATCGCAATGCTTGACCAATACGCCCAAGTTAAAATTTCATTCCTATAATACTTCGTAAAATATTCTCTTCTCACAATAATAGGGGCACTTTACAGGGTATAGCCACTGAATAATAGTCAAATAATGGCATTTGGCGCCGTTTTTTTAATCCAATAGAACCTTAAGGTCCCTCTAGATTAGCAGCCAAATGGCGACACGTGCAGCCAAATGGCGACACGTGCAGCCAAATGGCTGCTGTCATTCCGTCCAAACATGTCGCCATTTGGCTGTGCGTCCAGTTTTGATATTCAATATGGCAACTCAACGAACCGCTTTGACAACCGCTTGTGAAGTTCAAAGTGACAATTTTCCAACTTTTGTTTGTTCTTTTGTGTGAAAATGAATAATTCTTGAATGGCCGTGTAATAATACAAACGCGCAGAGTCCGATTTTGATAATTGAATTTAAAAAAATCACCAAAATGAAATTTTGGTTATGTCATTTTTTGTCTACATTTGGCTGCTAGTGTGGATGCTAAGGAGCAGCCAAATGGCTGCACGCGATGCCAGTTTTTGGACGCGCAGCCATTTGGCTGCTAATCTAGAGGGACCTTTATTGTTGCACTAAATTATATGTTTCAAAAACGGCGTTCGTCATTTGCTTTATATCATCATTTCTCTGTCATTGAACGAATTTGCGAAAAAAAAATAGAAAAACAAAATTTCCGCAGCTAGCGAACCCGTGTCTGTTGATTGCCCATCCTACACGCTACCACTCAGCTAACCTCACATATAGTCAGAATTGCTGGTAAACACGACAAATGGATAGTTGCTTCTATAGAAATGCTTGACAATTCTTTATCGAATCTTCTGCAATGCACCCTAAATCTATATACACATATCAATAAAAGAAAGTCAATTTCTGCGCAGAAATCACCTTAATTGGTTACGAAGTTAACAATGAGTGAGTAATGGTTGAAATAGATATCCCGCGTCAGCATCAGCATCGGCAGAGGCATCGGCATCAGCAGAAAAATTTCAATTTAGAACACACGCATTTGCCTTTGATGACCCACAATGACAGCAGCGGCAGAAGCAGAAAAATGCTTCTGCCGATGCTTCTGCCGCTGCTGTCAATGTGGGTCATCAAAGGCAAATGCGTGTGTTCTAAATTGAAATTTGTCTGCTGATGCCGATGCCTCTGCCGATGCTGATGCTGACGCATCCAATCTATTTCAACTATAAGTGTGGGTTTCTTGCAAGATATCAACGATTTCTATTGAAGAAATTATGTATTTCAGAGCACTTCTTAAGTGTCAATTCATTAAAAAATCACAAAGTCCATCCTTCTATAAAACTACGGTGAACAATTTATTGGAAGACCATACGAATGTCACACTATAAAAGCAAACGAATTGTTAATTGGGCGTGTTTATCACTTAATCGGCGCCATCGAAAGGCGTATAGATCAAGAATCAAAGTCAGTCAATTGTGAGATTAAGTAAGAGTAACGAGTGTTCTTTCATCGTTTCCACCATCCTCAGCTTGCTTGAAAAGATTAGGTTCCAAAAAGGCACCAGGAAGACATATTGGTTATGATCGGCCTTGCCTAAACTCTTATCTGCTATGCATAGATGCCGATATCCAAGACTTCTGTCGAAACTGCAATGACACGTTATCTGATACATTTGTTTTAGCGCCCTTATGCTTTATCTGCTGCTTCTTTTCTGCTTCACTCTTAATGAAGCCCTACCATTGGAAATAAATATTACGTCACTGCATTTTCTTAACAATTTAATGAAACGTCCACAATGCATGACGATTTATCACGATCAATTTATTTCCCCAATCGTAAAATATTTTTCATCACACAAGAACCATGAAACATTTTCTGAACGCGTCTGCTGACTTTATTTTTATCAGTGTGAACCGTTTCAGATACACACAATCTACGGCGAAGAGAATGGCAGGCGAAGCAAATTTTATTTCGAACGAGTCTTCTGTTCTGATCGGTCGTTCCGGGGTGGAGTCCACGTGTTTTCGGTGTTTATTCTCAATTAATTGGAATTATCGCAACCAAATTGCGTTCTATAGTGACCGATAAACGTTTTTCAAACAAATAAACTAAAATCCACAAGAATTAAGTTCCTATTTTTGCGAAAATTTTCATCTGCTTTGTGCAAAGAATGCCGGTGGCTGAAAGCGAACTCCGCACAAGTGAAAAATCGACCTGAGTCTGGTGAGACTCCGCGAATTCGCCTTGTGTGTGAACATAGCGCGCGCGTTCATCTTTTTTTTCTTCTTCAGCCAGAGGTGAGTACGAAACCATAACCTGAATAAGTACATCACATGCGGAATATTTTCCTGCTCCACAGAAGTTTTTGCGAATTACGTTACGTTACACAAAATCCTTTCCATTCATACAATGTTTGTGCAAAGTTCTCATGACTACGACGATAGCAAGCGAGTAGAGCTAGAGCCCTCGGGGTGGCAATTAGAGAGATTGGTCGGCGGCGGCACGACGAAATCGCTCCATCATGGTATTGCATTGTTGTTGTTGCCCTCGAAAAACTGACAAGAGACATCTCGCCTCGATATCTGTGAAATGTCGCGCGCAACGGTTGAGCGTATCTATAGGCGGCGAGAGAACGGAATGAGCTGGTGGTGAACTCTGAAAACTTCTTCTTCTGGTGGCTTGTCGTCCCGTCCGGTGAATTTCGTTCTCGGGGAGATTTTCATCGAGCGAGCAACAGTTGCACGTCGAGCGGTGTGTGGTATACGATTTCGCCCAAAACTTCTTGAGATAATCTTGTGCGTAGCGTTGTAGTGTGCCTCGAAATCAATCAGTTCAGAAACGGCAGAAAATGTGTGTGTACGGTGCAAACAGTTCTAAGCAGAAGAATTGAAGAATCTCGGCACCGGGTTCTAAAGGTAAATTTTGAATCGATTTTATTCCCAAGCTCTTCTCCATCGTCTTATCGGATGTCAACGCGCCGCGGAGCGCTCTTCAGAGTGGTTGAATCGGTTGTTTTGTGGCGGCGGCGTCGCCCGTTACAACATCGCGCGCCTCTCGGCACATACACATTGAACAAAATGGCCGGCAACCACGCGCAAATTCTCACCATGAAAACAACACAGTGGAAAACATTTTTGTTAAAGCTTGTTCTTTGCTGTTGTTATGGTCGCAAAATGTTTTATTCGATGGTCTGTGACGATTGCGGCTAGCTAGGCAACCAGCATCGTCCACGCATTTGTTTCCAAGAAATATGTTTAGAGCCGGCGAGTTCGGTGGCCATTGCAAAATATTCACCGGCGAAGAGTGTTTGTGTGACTATAGTGGTTGACGTTTGGGTGAGTGTAGCAGCAGGTTTGTTGGTTCGATTGAATTAATTGAGACAAAAAACTTTTAGGGGATTGCCTAGCAGTGCATGAAATGCAGAAAGTGGTTTCAAACATGAGCTACCCTCGACAATACCATTCCCTTGCCAGAAGCATTTTTCGCATGCGATTCGCAAGCATGTGTGTGTGCCTATCGCTCACTATACCCTTATAATTGCTTCAATCCCAGTTCATTGCAAATTTCATTAGAAAATCCTGTGAAATAGAGACATAACCATACGTTGTCTCAGTTAAATCGATCAATTGTGTGTTAATTTAAATCATGCGGATCCAGTTGTGATGCCGGTCGCACATGGTGCTGTGACATGGAGTATTTCGGGCACCTTACGGTTTGCTTTTCTGCTGAGGCCATCAGGATTTTTCTTTTTAATTTTACTTATATATTCTGTCAACGACAAAAGACTAATGAAACGTTTCCATTGTAATTTCAGTACAAAACCATTTTAAGGACCACATACATCTCACCGTCAAGGCCGTCTTGCAACCACAAATCTCTCAACCATGGCGGAATATCGTATGTCCCGCGAGCCGAGCAACCGTAAAGTCTACATTGGCGACTTACCACGCGATGTTCGCAAAGACGAACTGGAGGACGCCTGTCGTAAGTATGGACGCGTCTTGGATGTTTGGCTAGCCCGCAATCCGCCCGGATTTGCATTCGTTGAATTCGACGACGATCGTGATGCATCGGATGCTGTTCACGCCTTGGACGGGGAAAAGCTCTGGGGACGTCGGGTGCGTGCCGAAATATCGACGGATCGTAAACGTCGTCGAGGCGGACCCAAGTCCGATAGCAAATGCTACGAATGTAACCGATTCGGGCATTTTGCCCGGGAATGTCGTCGCCGGGTTGGAAGTCGTGGAGGTGGTAGTAGTGGCGGTAGACGTGATCGTTCCGGGTCGCCCAGCTATCGACGACGTGGCTCCGAATCGCCTTCGCAACGATCCTCGAGACGTAGCGGAAGTCGTAGCCGACGCGGCGATACTAGTCGATCGCCGTCGCCCAGACGCGCACGCCATTCACGATCGCGTAGTGCCAGTCCGCGACGATCACATTCGCCAAGGAGGAAGCGTTCCAGCTCACCGTATGTCGCAAAGAGACGTGACGATGATCGCAATGGAAGTTATCATTAGGGATGACGGAGGAGGCGATGATGTTGGAGTTTATTCGTAAAAGCAGTTTGATGGCATAATTAATCAAGAGTATTACGCATACTTGTAACAGGAGAGAAGTGTTGAAGTTATGCTAATCGTACTACTTAATCTAATGAACGTACATAGGAATAAGAACAAGAAAAAAATATGAGACAGAGACAAAACCTCACCAATTCATTGCATGATCTGTATTCTTAAATTTTTTTGTTTACTATGATTTTTTATAAATAAAGATGAATTAATTTTTTCAACGAAAACTGTATTTCATGTTGATGTCTACTTAGCATTTTTCCTCTGTATGTTGCCGAGCAGGACGTTCGTTGGGTCAAGTCAAGTGTGCTTTCGGCATGTTCTCTGGCAAATCAATTCTCAGTATTAAGACGATTTGAGCCTATTCAATCATTGATTCTGTCAATGCTCTTGTATGGGAGCAATAGTTGGAAAGTTACAATGAAGCTGCAATTTTTTTTTTACCCGAAAGAGTTTCTAATAAAGATTCTCCGTCGTCGAATAGTGGATAAAACCTATCGATGAATTTATTCGACGACAAAGTCTCTCTCCATTACCGTAACTCCTTCTTCTTTTAGCGGTGCAGAAAGGTGTGGAACCGCTGTGCATCTATGTGGATTCGAATTATGGTTCGTCGATGTTTTCGTCCGTGATGTCAAGGGACAAAAACATAGCTGCTGCGATAGGGTTTTCCCACAGTGAGATAGGGGTTAAGTCAGTGGGCGCAGCTGGGCATTGAAACAAGTGACCCACATGTTGTTGTTCTAGCGATTCAAGAGATTTTTTTTTCTCATGAATCGAAGGGGGTCTTGGCAGCTCTTGGTCGTTTTAACAACGGGTAGCTCCGGGACGATTTACATCGAAGAACCGGCTGCCGTAGGAGCATTTTTATGGACAACACAAACATCCATGGGTCACAGTGGGATTCGAACCCACGCACCGGCAACTCAGAGATAGACATCTCTACCACTGAGCTACCGAATGCCCCACATCGTGTGGAGCGCCAGCGCAGTTTGGACAGATGTTTTGAATGTCCGGGTCAATGCGAGAAAGGTACGCATTGAGGCGTGAACAAAAGCCCGACCGCAGTTGAGCTAATGTCACTCTGGTGGCTCTCGGGAGCCTAATCTCCTCAGGCGAAATGGGTGGAGGGCGCACTGAGAGGACTCTATTCGCACCTAATCTCGCAATAGACCGACTCATTTCTGCAGTGTGAATCTCCGTCGTAAGGGTCCCTCTTGTATCCCTGGACCTCTCTCTCTAGGTCTCGCAAATCACGCCTGACGTGTCGTGGTGGAGGAATTCGGTCCATGAGACTGTTGTTGGGATAATTCTCACGGTAGCAACCAACAAGATATTGTTTGGACAGTAGGAGATTGTGGTCACGTATTGGCATCAATTTTGTCTCTTGATGTAAGTGATCCTGGGCAGACATCAAGAGGCAACCTGTGGCTGCGCGTAGAGCAGCATTTTGGCAGACCTGAATTTTGGACCAGTTTGTTTCACATAGACTATGTGACCAAACTGGGGCTGCATAATCAGCAGCTGCTCGACCCACCGCTTTGTATGTGACTAGCATATGGATTCTTTATCCTTGCCCCAGATGCTACCAGCTAGTGCTTTTAGGATTTTATTCCTACTGCGCATCTTTTCGCAAACGGATGCTGCGTGATGAGCTGACGTCATCATATGTTCTCTATGTAAATGGAGCCCGAGAATTTTAAAATTAGCAATAGTAGGAATTGGATTGTTGCCAATACGTACATCAACCTCCCACCGACAATCCACCGACCAGGTGGTAAGAAATGTCGCAGATTTAGACGCGGAGATGGTGAGGTTTCGGCTTTGGAAGAAAGCCTGTAATCGTCCGAGATAGCGATTAATTTGGAGGCGCATTTCATCCTTGTCCTCCCCGGTGGCGAGTACGGTGCAATCGTCTGCGTAGGAAATCACCTCGATTCCTTCCGGTGGTGTAGGAAGGCCGGACATGTAGATGTTGAACAGAGCGGGGTATTGTTATGGGTCGGTAGGATTCACCGAGACCAGCGCTTTTTCCCGGTTTGAGACAGGGGACAATCCGTCCTGTTTTCCAGATTTCAGGGATGGCAAGCTTAGAGATCGACAAGTTAAAGGCTGCCGTGAGATACTCAATGGCTGGAAGGTCGAGATGTTTCAACATGGCCATCGAAATGCCATCGGGTCCGAGGGCCTTTTGAGTTTTTAGCATTCTCAATGACTTTTTTAACCTGGTCCGCAGTATACGATGGTATAGTGTCAACATTTCTACTGCGAATCCGTCTTCTAATTTTACGCTTTAAGCCATCGGACTTGGGATGTTCAATAAATTGTTTATTGAACAGGCTAGCACACTGAAGAGGATCGCAGGTTTTAGTGTTGCCAAATTCAATGGCGTTGTTGCACTTTTCTTTCCGAGGATTGGAAAGGGCGCGGACGGTAGACCATAATTTGCTGACACCTTCATTGAGGTTACATTCATCGAGGTGCTGATTCCATTTCGCCCTCCTATAGTCTTTAACTTGTCGGTCAATTTCGGAGTTAAGCTCCTGAATTCTGGGATCATCAGGGTGAGCGCTTCTGATCTGATCACGTTCATCGGCTAATCTGGCGGCACTAGTGGGGAAGTTAGGCCGAACTTTCGGGATACGTCCTGCCGGAATAAAACGTGCCGCGGCTGTGGTAATGACGTTCCTAATATTTTTCTCGGCCTCATGAATGGTGATAGGTGATGTTAGCTCGATGAACTTCGCCGACGAGTAAGCTTTGAAACCATCCCAATCGGCTTTCTTGTGAATGACAAACGTTCGCTTCTCAGACTTAGTCATGTTCGCTGGTTTGTCAAACTTTATAATGATTGGGAGGTGATCTGATCTAAGGGTGGTACGTACTTCCCATCGGGAAGCAGCAATTAGGCTGGCACTGACAATAGTTATGTCAGGAGAACTACTGCAAGTGCCCACGACTCTAGTCGGCGAGTCTTCATTAAGTGAACAGAATTCTGAGGCGTCAAGTGATTCGGCGATAGTTATACCCCTGGCATTGTTGTTGAGGTCCGAATGCCAGAGCTCATGGTGCGCATTAAAGTCGCCAAGGATGACCCTGTGCTCTCCGGAAAGGAGAGGACCAATATCGAAACGATAGCCAGAAGGGCAACTAGAATGAGGTTGTACATATATATTAAAAATTTCGATATTAGTACTCCCTGATGGAACTGAGATGGCTTGAATTTCCGCCGTACCGTCAGCAACTACATCTAATACACAGTAATGTACGGACTTGTGTATTAGGAAGGCAAGTCCACCTCCAGGGTGAGAATCAAGCGTGGCGGTCGGTCGATCTTTCCGCAGTATAACATATTCGCTATGGACGCTTAGAGACGAGTTTGCGTGAAGCAACGTCTCTTGGTTGGCGGCGATGAGAATTCTGTTGGAACTCAAGAAGTGTGTGATCTCAGCGATTTTTCGGTGAATGCCATTACAGTTAAACTGTAATATAGATAGTGCAGTGAAAACTGCTGGAGGAGGAGGGCCAGGCGTAAGACTGGGTCTGGCATTCCTTATCATATTGTTTTTGCGGTGTAGGGGGCAGTGGTGGAGAAGGTGGGCTGGGAGCAGCCCTGGGTTGCCCGGAATTCATACAACCTGGCGCAACATATGCTAAGGAGTGTTGACCTTGTCTTCGTAACCCTGAACACCTAAAGTGAACCCATTCCCTGCAGCAATTACACTGTACTGATCTGGCATTCGAACCGATACGTTGGTTGCAGACACTACAAATCCATACCTCTGGGCCTGGATTTGTTTCAACACCGGCGCGAATTAGTAAAATTGAGAGCAGCCGCGCCGAGATGTAATGCTCCCAATATGACGAAAAAACACATATATCGTACCCACACATATACACAGACAAACACAACCTTCCTGCATCGAACCTTCAGGGCTCCTGCCGGGGCTCTTGCCAGGAAGGCATATTGGCAGCTTTTGGCCGTTTTGCAGAACAAAACGGGTGTGGTCCGCCCCGTAGAGGCAGTTGCCGTAAGACCACTCTATTGATATCTTCACGCATGACATCCCTATCCGCTCCCGTGGCGAGTACAGTGCAGTCATCGGCATAAGAAATAACTTCAATGCATTGTAAAATAGGCTATACGTATAACCTATGTTTTTTGTAGTTGCCGTGATCGATAGTTTGCATACGATGTTCTTTGTTGTGTTGCCTCTGTAGATCCGCGAAAGTGAAAGTCATTCCTTTTCTTTAGATAGCCAATATATTTCGGGCTAAAAGCCCATCATCAGGGTCTTATATCTTATAGTAATGAACAAAGACAATATCAAAAATGACAGCAATGCCTTCCGGAGGTGTTGGGAGACCGGCCATGTAGATGTTAAACAAGGTGGGAGAGAGAACCCCACCTTGAGGAACACCTAATTTGATCTTTCTAAGTTTGGAACGACTGCCTCGAAACTCGGTGAAGGATTGCCTACCAGCTAGATAGTTGGCAATCCATCTTATCTCTTGAGTCGGAACATGCATATTGAGGAGGTTTGCCAGAAGCATGGAGTGATTAACCTTATCAAACGCATTTGATAGGTCAATCGCCACCATGATGGTTCTATGGCAAGGTGTACTGTGGTTTAGTCCGTCTCTTACACGTGTAGTGATCGCGTCCAGAGCGGTGGTTGTACTATGCATGCGTCTGAATCCGTGCTGATGGGGATCTAGCTTTGCATGTGAAACGAGTGTGGGGTGGATGAGGGCTTCCAGCGTCTTTGCTACAGGTGACAGGATCGTAATCGGTCTGTAGGAAGTTCCTAGTTTGGCACTTTTCCCTGGTTTAAGGCATGGGACTATACGACCTTGTTTCCAGATGTCGGGAATGGCGAGCGTAGACATTGACAAGTTAAAGACTGCCGTGAGATACTCAATGGCAGGAAGATCAAGATGTTTGAGCATGGCCATTGAAATGCCATCTGGTCCAAGGGCCTTAGAATTTTTTGCATTCTCAATGACTGTTTTAACCTGGTCCGGAGTATAAATTGGTACGGAGTCAACAATTCGGCTGCGAATCCGTCTTCTAATTTTGCGCTTGAGGCCATCGGACTTGGGATGTTCAATAAATTGTTTATTGAACTGGCTCGCACACTGAAGAGGATTGCTTGTTTCTTTTTTGCCGAAGGTTATGGCTATATTGCCCTTATCTTTTGTGGGGTTCGAAATGTCACGGACAGTGGACCATAACTTACTGGCACCTTCATTAAGGTTACAGCCATTGAGGTGCTCGTTCCATTTGGCCTTCTTGTAGTCTTTAACTTGTCGCTGTATTGGAATATTGAGCTCCCGAATTCTGGGGTCACCAGGGTTAGCGCGCCTAATGTTGTCACGTTCATCAGCTAACCTTGCGGCACTTGTTGGAAAGTTTGGACGAACCTTTGGAATGCGCCCTGCAGGGATGAACCGTGCCGCAGCTTTGGCAATGACGCTCCTAATGTTCCGTTCGGCCTTGTGTATATTGGTGGGAGGGGGAAGCGCGAAGAACTTCGATGACGTGAATGTTTTGAAACCTTCCCAATCAGCTTTTTTGTGATTGACAAAAGTTCGCTTCTCTGATTTGGTCAGGTCAGCTGGTTTGTCAATTCTGACTATGATTGGGAGGTGATCAGAGGGAAGACCTGTAAGTGTTTCCCAGGAGGTCTCACTGATTAGGCTAGCGCTGACAATTGTAATGTCTTGTATTATATATATATATTATATATATGTATTATATATATATATATAGTGGTCCTACTGGCAACCATTGTATATTGCATTATCTTGCAGTTGCAATACGCCTCTCCGGGGCGGACCACACCCGTTTGCTACAACAAACGGCCAAGAGTTGCCAAAACGCCTCCCTGGCAAGAGCCTCGAAGGTCTCGATGCAGGAAGGTTGTGTATGTCTGTGTATTTCATGTTAGATGTCTACTTAGCATTTTTCCTCTTTATGTTGCCGAAACAAACGGACGGCGAGAGCTTTTGTAGTGGCCAGCAGACAAGCATTATGCATTTCAGATTGTAAGAACGATGGTTCTTGTCTTGCAAGTTTACCCGTCCGGTTTCGTCTTACAATCTGAATTCACCCAATGGGCCGTTTCAGATTGGAAGAAAACGACCGTACGGGTAAACTTGCACGACAAGAACCAAACGTACGCTCATTTCACACTATCCGATCAAAACACGGACGGGCGAACAATAATCACACAGCAAGTATGTATAAATGTTGCCATGTACGCTCCAAAGTTAGTGTACAATGAAGTGACGAGTCGACAAGATGAAAATGCAAGTAAAACACGCGCTAATTGTCGTCGCAGAACGCCTGAACTGTCAGTAGATGCAATCGTCTTATCGGTCGTAGAATTCTTACGAATTGATCGTACGATTCTTACGAAAGAAAAACAATCGTGTCGCGATTTTTTTCTTTCGTAAGACGCGTTCTTACAATGTTGAATGCACAACGCTTGTCTGCTGGCCACTACAAAAGCTCTCGTCGTCCGTTTATCAGCCGTCCGGTTTCGTCTGGCAATGTGAAACCACCCAATGGGCCATTTCAGACTGTACGAAAACGATCGTACGATCGAGCTTTTACAAAAACAAACAGCGTACGTACAATTGCTTCTGGTCATATAACGCGTATGTACATACGATTATCTATCCTGTTTGTTTTTCTAAAAGCTTGATCGCACGGTCGTTTTCGTACAGTCTGAAATGACCCAATGGCCCAATGGTGAAAGTGTAATAGACGAGCTATGCGCCACAAGCAAGAGTTTGAGGCAACATATTTTTTTTATGAACAGAAGGGACTCAAACATCAGTCGATTAAATTAAATATTCTTCTTTATGGCACGATAGCCCGACGTCGGGCCTTGGCCGGCATTAATTATCGTCCAGAGAAAACAGAAGCTATTTGGACTAACACTCGTAAGTATTTCGTATTATGCTGGAAACAGATTAGACGCCTTGAATGCTACCGAAGAAAGCGCAGCAAAATTCATTTTAAATGGAGAAATAGAAGAAGAAGAAAGAAATAGAGAATCATAAGGTCCGATTTATTGGGTCCGAACAGGATAGAATAGCTATAAATTTGACCGAAGTTGCATTATTGATTGGCCTATTTGTGTTGTTTAAAGTGAGTTAAAAAAATCAATTTGGTCAATAAATGAAATTCGCTTGAGAAAAACTTCCTTAGGTGATTTTCTACCGATTTCGAAATGAATTATTTTTGAAGAAATGTTTCGAGAGGCTTCGTTGGTCCTTTGGCCAAAAGTGGAAGTGTTAGGCCGCACACACACGGTCTATCCAAAGATTCGAATCCATAAAATTACAGACTGAACATCCTGTCAAATGAGCCCATACACGGGCGGATTTGGATTTTGATCCAATAAAATCCATGGATAGACCGTGTGTGTGCGGCCTTATAAATCCTAAATCCAACAAAAGTTGGTCGCTCACGAATCACTAGATACTGCGCAAATGGGTGTCATAATTTTTCTTGGAACGTAGAACTTATTCTAAGTAGAACATAATCATTTGTTTGACAAAAGTCAGATAATTCACAAAAAACCAAGAGAAGACGAATTAGTCTTAATCGTGAAAATTAGGCCTCTTAGACATCAGCTTAGACTTAAAGCTGTTTCGTCAAACACACCATTGAGTTCGTAGATGATCCGTCGTTTAGACTACGTACTAAACGTTTTTCTAGGCCCAAAACATCAGGTGAGGGGCTGAAAACATGTTTTGGGAGCATCTCGATTAGATCAGCAAAAGTGCATCGAAAATTGATTTGAGCGCAAGCAAAAGGGGAGAAATGTTCATGGAGAATATTCAAAAAATTTAATAAAACCATTTTTAATATAAACGAAGCCAATTTTCATACCTTTTAAGGATACCCTCGTAACAACATTCGAATTCTTTTCCACGTTCATCAAAATTTTGACGTATTGGTATAATGTATGGATTCTACCCAAAATGCAGATGCTAATATTTTTAATATTTTCCTTTAAGACAAAAAGTGAAATCTAAAATAGAAATCAAATCTAAAACGGAAATTATAAGCAAAGTTTACCATATATGTAAAAAAACAATTTGCATTACTTATTCAGCAATATTTCCGCAAGAAAAATCTGGACACAAGACAAGACACAAAACACAAGAACCTAATTCTAAAATAAATTATTTAATAATACATTCATATCAAAACTTTTCCTGACGCAAGTATTCCCACGAACAAAGATTGTTTGTTACCTATAGACAGAGAGGAAAATAATGCACAATTTGAAAAAAAAATCAATAAAAAGACGCCGTTTTGCAAAAAAAAATCAAAGAATTTGTAAACTCCACTTCCGACAATGTATGATTTTAAATGAATAAAATAATTATGCATTCATTTTTAACAAATTACGTTTTGTTAAAATATTTGGAATGTATAATTAAGTAGGAAATTGAATTGCTTCAAATTGTGTATACCTGTGAATACTTTTGTTTGAGTCAGTAGAAAAATTTATATTGTCGGATATTTCTTTGATTTTAATTGATTGATTAACAAAAGTGATCAATTTGACCTTCAAGCATAAAAAATATATATGCTGCAAAGTGGGTGATTTAGAGCCCGGATTCTAGTGCAATTACACGTTAATGAACGAATTTGCATTTTTCATGGTATATTGCACGAAATTGCACGTTTTAGGGTTTTTGAATGAACATTTCCATTTTTGAGCCTCGTTCATGACATTTTTTCCAGAAATATGGAAATGTGATGAATTTTTTCATAGGCAGAGAAGAGAATAAAAGTAATGAGAATGAAAAAAATTAAAAAATAATAACACTAAACAAAATCCATCGCCATATGGAAATTTCGTCAGTTGATTTTCATAGCTGCAGCTGTTGTTCGGGGAGTGCATGTTAATTAACTGGTGGTTAACTAAACTTAAATACAAAAGGAACATCCCAACGATCCCAACTAACAAACTCTTGAGAATTTAGCTCTTGTGAACTGGAAAAAGCTCTCATAAGGCTCTAGTAAAGCTCTCTGCTACTCTTATAATGTAGCTCTAGTAGCAAGATTCAAATAAACTCTTTAAGTACATTTATTATAAGATTATTACTCTTGAAGAGTCATTCTTGTTACAAGTTCATATTTTGTTGTCATGAGCTCTCATAAGGACTTTTTAGTTAGAGTTTAACTCTTCAAGACTTAAACTCCCATAAAAATGTTCTTACAAGCGCGATAAATTGCCTAGTGTGTGTGATGTACGGGTGTGAGATCGATTGAGTGCAATCGATTGACCAATAAATCGCTAGGTCTGTGGTGCTCAATTTCTGTTTGTATCATAATGCGACAGAAATAATCAAACGTCAATTGATGTGGCATATACTGAGACTTAGGCGCTTGTTGTGAGTCTTTAAGTCCCATCAGAAGAGTTTAACTTTAGTAAAAAGAATTAAACTCTGATAGAAGGACTTTAGTTACTATAAAAAGATTCACTCTCTTCCATTAAGAATTTCGGTCTGATAAAAAGAGCCGCCCTCTTGCAATAAGAATTTCGTTCTAGTAAAAAGAGCCGCCCTCTTGCAATAAGAATTTAAGTACAGTCTTGACTCGATAATCCGGGTCAATTATTGCAAGGGGTAATCCGGGCCATCGGAACATCCGGATTAGTGGAATCACTTTTTTCTTAGGAAAAACAGTCCAAATAAATTAAAAAAGAGGAACAAAAGCCGACAAATGTATTATTTCTTCGAAATTAGTCAGCATCATGTTATTTGCCAAATCGTACCGTAAAAAAAGAACGAGGCCAAATCTGCCATTTCACCTTCAAAATCTCAAATATCCGGATTATAGAGTCAAAATTGCTGCCGAAATCCGGACTATAGAATACATAGTGGAAACATTTAGTGGTCCGGATTAGCGTGATATCCGGATTAAAGGAGATCCGGATTACCGAGTAAAGACTGTATAGTAAAAAGAGCCGCCCTCTTGTTACTAGAGTTTTAACTTTGTATGAAGATTTCATCAATGGCTGCCATATTTTTCCTTCTAGGCTGTGGTTTCGAGGAAAATGATAATTTGAATTTAAGTGTTATTGAAATTGAAATTATTGTCATTGCTGAAGTTGAAAAAAATAATTCAATAAAGTTTTATACTAGTTATCAACAGAAGACAAATATTATGTTTCCTACAAAATTAAAAAATAGTAGGTTATTTTTAGGGGGCTTTGCCATTTTTTGAAGCAAAATAGACATATTCAACGATCAAATTTTCACCGCATTAAAATGTCTACCGATATTTCTGGAAAAGCACGAGTTTTGCCAAGCAATAATCTGCTTGAAAAAAAATTTCATTTTAGTTGAGGTCGAAATGACAACACATGACAATTAATAGACGTTCTCGTAATAAAGTATATTTGGCGAAAAAAGATAGCGAATGTAGCAATATTATGCGCAATCTTTCTCGCTACAGCTATATTAGAAGAGCATGCGTCTCATATCAAGTGTATATAATTTTTTTGAGACTCTTACAAGAGTAAACATTTACGCCAATAAGAAGCGTTAAAGCCTTCTTATAAGACATGTATATCTCCTATAATGAGACTCTAACTCTTGCTACAAGATCAAAATAACTCTTGGAAAGTGCGTCATTTAATACTTATAAGACTTTTATAAGGATCTTATAGTACTCTTGAAGAGTTAAATTTCAAGAGTTGATGTCTTGCTTGCTCTTGAAAGACTCTTGTAGAGTGTTATCAGAGCAAAATTGTTAGTAATGACGTATTTGCGTCATTCGAAAATAAGTGTGTCAAGCTTGTAATAAACAAAAAATGCGACTAGGAAGTGGTATGACTGACAACCATATCACACTCCGATCCGAATTCAATTGTCGTTGAAACGTTGACGACTACACACGGTATTCGTCAACGCGCCATGTTGCTTAAGGAGGGCAAATCAACAGTAAGATCTCAAAAGGTAACTTTAAGAGCCGGTGCATGCAAAATCCTACCATACCGACTTGTGTTTCAAAAACTTCCAGCTTCAATTGTGAGCTCCACCTAAAAGAAGGTCCACCTTACAGTGACGCTACTTCATAGGTCTTTGAACCTTTATGTACCGAAAAGTATTAACCTACAAGAGAATGCACTGAATTCAACAATATCACGAAATCAGTGTGCTTCCATTCCAGTACAAACACAGATATACCAGACTACAACTTAGAAATTAATAACAAATTAGATAATGGTGAACAATCAGAGGTTTCTGATTACATACATACATACATAGGTAGAGTAGAGTAGAGAGATAGACCCGTTCTTCCCATATAAGAGGACAACGTTCTTTCTTTGATGGATGGCTGAATCAATAGATTGTTGTCGTCGACTCCTAGAAAGCACCGATCCGATAAATTCAACTTGGAGCCGCCTTTTTCATAGCTGAACTCTGAACAGTACATCCATACATATTTGGTTCTTTAATTTCCAAGTCGAACAACCGACACGAATATGCCGTATTTTTTTTTTTGTAACGAGTTATTCAATTCAGATATGATCAGATCTTGAAGCTATCATGGCCACTGTATGGTTAGTATGGTTAGTACCAGTATACTTTTTCAGTGTAGAATTGCGGTTTATGGTCACTCCTATACGTACATAAATCTTTTTCTCCGGACAACTACATATGGACAGTTGAATGGTTCGTGGTATGATTTTAAATGAATTTAAAGAAGTGATCGGTTGCAATGTTGGTTCGCTTCCAGACTTCAATTAAAGTTAAATTGAATTCATCAAGAATTTGGTTCTTTGACCATTGTTCGGTTTTGTGAAGCGTCGCGTCAGAGCATTAAAAAAGGAAGACAATGTACGTTTAAGGATGAGCACGCTTACCTTAATGTTTGTTTTAAGGTTATGTTAAAAAATATTATTGCTGCGTTTTTTTTACGATCGGATACAGGACAGCGCAACTTGTATGAAACAAGTTTGACAGGGGTATTGCTCTATATATCATTTTCAAGACAAGCTTATAATTTCTCACACAAATTAACAATACATTAAATTAGGGTGACCAGACTCCCGAAGGCCCAATGCTGTACACTCACTTTGCGGAATTGGGTTTTCTGGCAAATCCTCAGCCATACTACAATGACACGGCAATTTCATTATATTTACGCTTGATACTGGCACTAAGGTTTCCATACGAAAGGAGCGTGGAAATCTACGTATTAATGTCTGTGCAGTTTACTACAGCATTTTTCATTAACTCTCAACTTCCCAAATAAACTAAGTTGACGATTTTAGGGAAATTTTGATGATTTACTCCGATATGACTTTTTGGGCAGTATTTTTACAGAAACTGTAATACAAGCCAGAAATCTCTCGCCAATTGCTGTCACGCATTGTGAATCATATTGCTCATATTTAGTCGTATTTAAAAACCTTTTGCGATTCAATTTCCCGGCATTATTTGGATTGCGAACTTACTTTCATTTCGCATTATATTTTTATTTATAGTACGGAAAAAAACATGCCAGATATATCAATTAAATTATGCATTGGCAATGGTGAGGACCAAGGAAATTTCGAAAAACCTCCTTACTTGTTATACTCACCGAATTTGTTTTGTTATAATTCCTTTTCTGTTAATACAAGAAATTCTAAAAAAAATTACCTAAGGCTATTTATCTTATTTTGGAAATCGCTAGATCGCAGGATATGCAAACAAATTTTGAAATAAAATTGTAGATTGTAGCTCTAAAAGGACAAAAGGCACCAATGTAACGTTAATCGAAGTTCAGAGGCATGTAAGCTGTGAGTACGGTATAATACCAAAAAAATAGCTCTTGACAAATACTTTTACTATGACAAAATGTATAGTATAGAAATTAGTTGCGGCCCAATTGATAATATTTGACTCAGGCCCTAAAAACCTAAAACCGGGCACGGTTTCAATGGAGTGGAGTCCGAGAAGAACCTCCAGAGCGGTGGAAGGGTGTCTTATCCTGGTTGCGATATTTCTGGAGAAGAGTATGCAGTCCCCCTTGGTTACATTAGTGGTGTCATTGTCCCTTGGAGGAAATGTGCGCCAAGTAGGTCTACAAATTTCAGAAATTTCGGTCGATTTCCGAGTTATTGAAAATGAGCGATTAGCAAACATAAAAGTGTTATTATCTCTCTGAATAGTATCGATCGTCCATGCGTCAAACTTTACACCTTAAATCGTATTTTCGACTGCTGTAACTTCTGAACCTTGATATCTAGAGCCTTGACATTTTCACCAAATGAAATAAAAGTGTTCTACAAGTTTTCTCAATTTCACAATTGTTCGCTCACGAATTTTCGAGTGATGGAAAATTCCAAACGCGGATAGGTAGGATCATGTAATTTTGAGGAAATATGACCGCCAAGTAGCTCGATGCAAGTGTGCCAAATTAAATTTCAGGAAGACGGGAAACGTTTCCCGATCTATTGAAATGAACTTATTACGTATGTAGTGAATCAGGTTTCATTGTGTGGCATAAGGAATGCTATACATTTTGCTGTACATTTCTCAATGCTGTACAAAAGGTCAAAATGCTGTACTTCGCAGTAAAATTCTGTACGTCTGGTCAACTTACATTAAATTCGTTTAATGCCGCACGCACACGGTCAATCCATGGATTCTTCGTTTAAGCAAACTCCATATAAACCAGCTGGGCAGGCATAACAATTCCGCAAATGAAATGCTAAGTACCTCTTTTTGGTTATCCCGTGTAGGTTTGGGTAACGAAACTTCATATAAAAAATGACAGGTGGGTCAGCTGGAATATTTTTTATGGAGTTCGTTACCCAAAACAACACGGGATAACTAAAAACGTACTTACTATTTTATTAAGTCAAGCTAACAATTTGGCAATGATAAGTGATTTGCGGAATGATAAATTTGTCCTGTGAAAACGTTGATTTCATTTGCGAATTCGTTAATTTCATTTGATGTTTAGTTAAGAATAATAATCATTATTTCGATTTATTTGTAATGCAATTTATTGATTTTCGATGTTTTATTGAACGTTACTTAGTACTTAAAAAGAAGAAAAAATATTTTAAGTTGCATTTTTAACTTTCAGTTAAACTGAATTGAATTTCGACTTTGCATTTAAAACTGTCAATCCAAACTAAATGCCAGCAGGATGTATGTACTTATTGTGTACCTAAAGTTTAGGTACTTTTGAGCAGATTTGGTTTTGATTCGATTCCATAGCGCGAAGTAAAAAATATTGTTTTACAAGTAACGTTATGTACATAATACACTATATTGGACGATTCATGGTCCAATATAGTGTATTATGTACATAATACTTGTACATGCACTTATTCTAACTATGCAAACAATATTGAATCAACCTTATTCACGTATGTATAATTAATTTATTATTCAATCTGACTCACCTGTCTTTTAAACGCATCCGGCATCGTAAATGTACTCGAGATCCAACAAAACGTATTGACCACATGTGTTGGTAATCCGTTGACAATGCAACTAATCGGTTGACCAACATATTGAGTTGCTGTAATTACTAAACTGCATGCTAACAATAGAACGGTCGTGAAGACATTATGCAAACGAAACACTGCATTATCCGTTTGTATGTCCTGCCATTTAAAATAATTTTTTAATCCTCCCAATAACTTATACATGGCGCTTGAGGTTTAGTTGTGTCAGTCAATTTGTATATTGTAAATTTTATCGTAAATTTAAATTCAGTAGTTTTTATTAAAAAAATATTAATAGCACGTTTTATGTGCTTTTAGAAAAACTTGTCTATTGTTCGCTCAATGCGTTGATGTGAAGATAAAGTTTCATCATCGGTTGTCAACATCACCTGGAAAATGATAAAGAAAATAATTTAATGTTAATTGTGTTTTATTAACTCGTACAAAGCAATATGTAGTTTGCTTTGTACTTGATAATAAGAAAAAAATGTTGTGTTTATTTAAATCTTATTTGAGCTGGCAAATATAGGGTGTTTTTTTTATATAGGTGTGGTTTTCAAGAAGAATAAAAATGCATATAATTTAATGATATGGCCAAGAACTTAGCTTTATTATAAAGATAAGGGTTTGCCATTATGTTTTTAAAATGATTTCGGGCAAGTGGCCGCCGCGGCTGGCTCGAATAAATTCCAGCCGAGAGGCACAATTTTCGACCAATTTTTACAGCAATTGGGGCCGTATGTCAGCAATAACGCTCCGAATATTCTCTTTCAAGGTGTCAATGGTCTCGGGCTTATCTGCGTAGGCAAACGACTTCACATAACCCCTTAAAAAATAGTCCAGCGGTGTTAAATCGCACGATCTTGGAGACCACGACACAGGCCCACGACCACAGTGCGTCGTTCCATAGGCAAAAATAAAAAAATTGACTATTTTTCCCCGGAATCAAAGTTAGCCAATATCAAAGAGAACATGTTGGAGTATCCGAATATGTAAAAAAAAAAAATTTATTGTTTCGTTTTTTTTAATAATTTTATGGACTAAAGTTGAAAAATATAAAAAATTCAAAAAAATAGGTTGTACTTTAACTTCGATTTCCGATCTTTTCGCAAGTTTTTGGCAACCATAATGATATTTTTTAGAATAAGTATGTTCCACTAAAACTCTTCAGATAATTTTTTTTCTAAAAATCTTTTAATTGAATAAAAAATGAGAAAAAATCATTAAAATATGAAAAAAAAAACTTTAAATTGAGATTAAAAAAAAACGTCACAAAACGTTTTGGGTGGTTGATATTTTCCGCAAGATACAAGTGTCTACTTTAAATCAAACTAGTATTGGTTTGCCTTTTTTGCCTTTTTTACGCAATTGGCATTTTTACTGAACTAGTTCCTTGGAAAATGGCAACTGGGCTATTTCTAAAGTCACTAAAAGTAATAATTTTAGCATAATATTATGCTTTTACACACTTTTGCGATAGAGGAGATAATAAATTTCAAGCGCGAACAAAAAAATATTATAAATAATTTTAATTAATTAATTAAATTAAAAAATCGATTAATTCAAAAATACCTAAAAAATATAAATATAAATACATAATGCATATGGTTTTCTAAGGAATTTGATTTCTGAAGTCCAGCGTAAACCACATCATGTAAAAAATATTTATAATAATATAATAATAAATTGTTATTACATAATTGAAAAAATCGTTAAAAATGTATAAAATACGAAAAAACTATCAAAGTGAGATTTAAAAAATACGCATCGAAAGATTTAGAGTAGCTACAATTATTTTCGGTTTTTTTAATGTAATTTTATTCAGCCAAATTTATTAAAATTTTTCGATAATTTTAAGGGTATTGGTGAGTGGTCAAAGCATCAATAAAGAAAAAATTGGGGACCTTCTAGATCACACCAAAGGGTTATATTTAGAATTATACCCGTGGTACTACATGTTCAATAGTTTTCACAAGGTTCTAGTGCACGGAGTTGAGGTAATTGATTCCTTCCATTTGCCAATTGGAAATTTATCTGAGGATGCCTAGGAGGCACTGCATAAGGAAGCTAGAAGGAATCGATTGTCTCACACTTGTAAGTTTTCCAGAACCAGTTCCAATAAGGACTTAATGCGAATGATCCTCTTAAACGTGGACCCTTTCCTAGCGTCCCTGCGGGCTCCAAAAATTAAGAAACAACATCATATAGACGCAGAAGTCAATTCATATATGTACATATAAACCAATTAGATTCTACTTCCCATTGCCAATTTTGATGTAAGTTTGCTGGATTTGAAAAGCGACGATGAGTCAGAATAAATTATAAGTATGTCTTTTGTTAATATTATTGTTATTCTATAAAATAAAAATAAAAAAAAAACGAAAAAAAAAAATGTTTTATCGAAACACGACTTCAGAGGATGCATATCAATGAATTATTTAATTTTTTGAACCACTATATCTCCAAATCGCAAAACTCCGTTTCTTTGAAATGTATATATTTTAAATAGTGACACTTGAGCAATGTCAGAGTGAAAAAATATTAAGTTTACATTTGGGTTCTTGAAAGATATTAGGCATTTTATAAAGCCCCAAAAATGGGTAAAATTCATAGATTTCTCTCTTAAATATCTCAGAGCTCAGTTGTTCCCGGATAATAATTTTTTCACAAACTAATGTTTATTTTTTGCTTTAGATAATAGCCAAGTTTCAAGAAAATTGGTTATCCGGTTACCAAGTTACGATTTTTTATACTATAGCCTATGATTATACCATTTATCTTCCTGACATTTTTATCAATATGTATCTCGAAAATCCATCATTTATTCATCTTGAATTTTGAGAACCTAACTAGCTAAACCCATCCACCAAATTTCATAAAAATCGGTAAACGCGTTCTTAAGATATTGATTTTTGACCAGCCTCTCCATATCTACATTCGACGCACTGTGACGCGAGAAAATGCGCTCACCAAAAGTTTCCTTCAATAAATTGATTGTTTCGTTGGCTGTATGGCATGTAACGCCGTCTTGTTGGAACCAAAGGTCGTCCAGATCAACATCCTCCAATTCAAGCACGAAAAAGTCATTAAAGTCATGGCTTGATAGCAATTCCCATTGACTGTAACATTATGGCAGGCTTAATTTTTGAAGAAATATGGACCCAGGGGTGAAACCAGGAATTTATTTCGGGGGGTGATTTGTAGTTGCATATTTATTAATTTTGCTTACATCCATCCCAGCCCAACAAAACAAAGATATGATTTACAGATTTTTTCATATTAAAATTTTTGTAGTTTTTAAAACTCGCTAATATGTAATAACATTTGAAATGACCCTACAAAAAAACTAAAAACTACTGGATATATGCAATCTTCTTTTGTATTTAAATAATTATACAGGGTGCGGCAGAGAAACTTACTTTTTTGAAAGATCAATAAAGAACAGTACTTCAGTTATTGTTTTAATTCATCTTTTATTTGAGACCAAAATATCCAAAATTTTATTTCATACATTTGTATGTTATGTTTGTGCTGGTGTATATCTGTTTTGTTGTTCTAGTAAAATGTTCGGAATGATTCCAGCTTATATGTTTATTGTTTACAATCTCTTAACAACAACTTATATATAGTTGTTGTTACTATAGTTGTTGTTAAGAGATTGTAAACAATAAACATATAAGCTGGAATCATTCCGAACATTTTATTTCATA
Organism: Microchrysa polita; assembly: GCA_949715475.1. NCBI lineage: Eukaryota > Metazoa > Arthropoda > Insecta > Diptera > Stratiomyidae > Microchrysa > Microchrysa polita. The sequence goes on along the minus strand of OX454418.1, from coordinate 12,544,139 downwards.
CAGTCTTGAAAATTATATCGGTTAAATGGCGATTAAGTCCATTTTTGAAGTTCGTCTCCACTCAACTCACCGCTCGGAATTTTTTCAAATTAGTAAGAACTAAGCTTCTCTGTCGCACTCTGTATAATCCGCGACTACCTATATCTTTTTAATCAAAACTAAAAAAAATAATTTATTAATAAATTTTTTATTACAATTAGTATTCAATGTCATCATAGCTGTAATACGATAGTCTGACCAATGATTCCGTCTGCCCATAGAGCACACCAAACAGTGACTTTTTGAGAATGTAACGGCCGGCATCTCAACAATGGCTTGTGGATTATCATCACTCCGAAACGCGACAATTTTGTTTATTAACATACCCATTCAACCAAAAGTGAGCTTCATCGCTAAACAAAATTTTTTTGTGAACATCGGGATCGGTGGCCATCTCATTTTGGGGCACGATTTGCAAACGTTGTTCCGGAGTAAGTCTATTTATTATGAAATGTTAAACTAAACTGAGCATAAACCAAGTGACAGCTGTCAAAAAAAAAAACAACTCCGAAAAAAGTTATGCCAGATTAAAAACCACACGTCTAAAAAAACACCCTATACTATAAAAAAAATATTTTATCAGGCATAGCAATATTACTTATAAAAATTGTGAAAAGTGCTTGGTATTTTGGAAAGCATTCCACTTGAGTTACATATTATGTAATTTATTTGTCTCTTATTATCTGCTCCCATGATGCCGCATACAAATATACCGTTTAATTTGATGTTTAAAAGGGTTCTTAAATCACTCTGATAACAATACAGTCGAACTTCCCTAAACGGACACTTCTAATAACCGGACATTTCTTATAAACGGACACTTTTATTTTCCCCAACGTTTTTTCACATATTTTGTTAAGAATACACCTTCTGATAGCCGGACACTCTCATAACCGGACACGGACAGTACTTTCATACCCATTCTGAACAAGCGAGTCTCTAATAAGCGGACAGTTCCAAGAAAAAAAGCACAAATTCTCTTCTCATTGCAGAATTGTATTTAGGGCAAACAGTCTTACGATTACCAGAAAATGGATCTTACGCGTATTAGCAAGACCCAATGTTCGGGAAATGTAAAATGATATATCAACGACAGCAGTTCTTTTTTATCTCTCGGTTGGTGCTCGCAACTTTTGTAGAAATTGCATAAATTCAATTTATGCTGCGGCGTTTAATCGTGCAATTCTCTATTCTATTTCAGTAAGTGTCAAACAATTTTGCAAATTGAAGAAAAATTGCAAATCACATAACAATTCAGATGAAAAATAAGTGTGCTCGCTCTCGGAAAAAAATCGTTGGAAAAACATGTGGAAACGATGAAACATTTATTAAAAATAAAAGTTATGTATTTTGAAAAAGTGGAAAGAGAGTGGGAATGAAATGACTTCGAAATTTATATCCGAACTCGGCTGGACTACAAATTTTTATCGTGGTTTTTGAATAGATTTACAGATTGTATTGTAGTATTTTATAAAATGTTATACCTTCGTGTTATATTCTCATAAGCGGACACTTCTAATAAGCGGACAAAATCTCATTCCCCAATGGTGTCCGCTTATGGGAAGTTTGACTGTATATGTATGTTAATTCTTATAATCAACGTAATTTAATTTAAATTACACATTCCCTGCATTTTAGCCCAATGATATAGTTATTTTAAATATGCCTATTTTTCAAGTTGTCTGTAAATGCAAAAATATATGTGTTACGGGGTGAAGAAAGAACAATACATAATTCTAATCCTTAAAATACAGACACCTCACAAATCAAGTATGTATGTACAGTACATACTATAAACTCAAGTGCATTTTTAATGTGAGAGATTTTGATGAAAATGTCTGGTTTTTATCACCCTAAATATATATTATTTCTTCTTTTAAGATGCTTCGTCAATAAATTGTATGACTTCAATGAAAATATCTATCAGCAACAGCTTGACATTTTCTGACCTAAAAGGTCTGACAGAGGGTATCAACGAAGAGTTTTAAGTTTTTTTATATTTATTGGTATTATTTTACATTTATGTATGTAAATAAATATTCCTTCCTTATCAAGATGATAGATTGCTATACAGATACACCCTTGCCTTGAATATTCTTGAGAAGAATAATATTTTTCTATCAAGCCCTGGCGTTACCCACTATAATTTTAATGTTCAAGTGTAATTTGAGCGCGTATTTTTCAAGGTCCCTCGACATGTTTATGGTGTTTTCTTGAAAGTGTCATGCTAGTATTTTGAGTACCACCATGATGAAGTGCGCAATGCAGACGTGTTATGGTTTTTAAACGGACGACTACAACAATAACCACTTTAAAATGAATGTCTGTGTTGTAGCCCTTCAAGTGCCCGTGTATATTTTGCGTGTATCGCTTACAGAGATTATCCTTTTTTGTCGTTGACGTTTTTTAGAATAAGGCTCGCTTTTATGAGATTCTTTGAAGTGAGTGGGAAAGTATTTTTTTTTGTGTTTTCTTCGAACTAAGTTTTATCCTCGTGTTTTCAGTTTTTTTTTCGTGGTTTGTTTATGCGTTAATGAAATTCAATATTTCATGTTGCACAAGGACTGTTTTTAAGGTCTTTCTGAAGTATTTCTTTAAAACAAAAAGATAAGAATATCTTGTTGCATGTCAAATGCTATGATAGTAGTGTATTCAATTGAATATGATTGTAATTATAAATGGAAAATTGTCATCTTAATTGATCAATTAAAGATGATCAGAGAAGGTTTTTCTTTTTTTTGTGATAATTGCGGCTGGGGTATTGAGTATGAATTTAGATTACGATAAAGATGAAATAATAAAACAATACATACACTGCGCGACAAATGCTTAGGTTCATGGATATTTTCCTTTAAAATTATATAATTTCTATGTACCTACTCTGATCAGAAATAATTTTTAAATAATGCTCTCTCAATTAACGGTTATTTTAATAAACATTGCAACTCTATCAAGCAACTCGCATAGCTAACGGAATTTTTTAAAATGAAAATCGCAATTTCCACTGCGACAATTGTATAGGTTCACTTACTTTAAAGAGTTATCTCGTCCTGGTGAGAAGTGTTTCTGTAAACATTTTTTTCGCGTTATACTCTGTGAGTCGTATAGTGGATAATGTCAAAAGGAAAGCAACTTTCTGCCGAGGAAAAGGCGACAATTTCCATACTAAAGCAAGAAGGATATTCAAACGGACAAATGGCAATGTGGATTCAGCGGAGCTCGAACGTTGCAAGTAATTTTATACGAGATAGTGAAAATTATGGCCGACGATACGCAGGAGACAGAAAAAAAGCGATTTCCGGTGCATTACGGTGACGTCTCTTAAGATAAGCTTCGAATTCGTCCCTTACTGAGCGTAAGCATGGGGAGAATTTGGGGTTATCAACAATTGTGAGGACCATCCAACGAGTTCTTAGATCTTCTTCTTGTTTGAAACGTTTATGGTTAACCCTAGAGAGATAATCTACGTCGAATCGACGTAAAGAAATTTTTCTTTTTATTATATCTCATAAGTGAAGCTTCACAATTTGTTGGTTCCAAGATTTAACTCAATTCATGTCTGTAGGCGTAATTACGTGGCAAAATAATTAGCTTGGGTGCCACACAGCCTAAGATATTGGGGGGTCATAAGTCAAATATACGTCGAATCGACGTATGATTATCTTTAACGTCAGTAAAAACTGTAGAACAAATTTGTACTGAAAAATATTTTATTTCCCCCGAATTGACATTTTTATAAATCTTCATAATGTGGATGTGTATTTACTTGGATATAACCACTAAAAGCCTGTTTCGATAAAGATATCCTTTATTTTAATTTATTGAAAGGGCAGCCCACTTTCTACTAGAACCACTTTTTTAAAATTAATATTATATACACAAACAAATGATCATTTTGCAAAACCATGAGTTTAACAGATTAATATTAAATACAAATGATTATATATCTACCTTTTAACAACATGTTACTCTTAACAAAGAAGTTATAAGGATGTTAACTCGCAACACGTCGAATCGACGTATGATTATCTTTTCAGGGGTAAAAAATATGATTATCTCTCTAGGGTTAAAGAAAAAACCAGCCTTAACCCCGCAGCATCGCCTACAGCGCCTGGAATTCGCCTCAAGATTCATGAACTGGACATCGCAATGGAGAGGTAATATTTACGGATGAAAAACAGTTTTGTGTGGACGGTCCAGATGGGTTCTCTTACTATTATCATGATATTAGGAAGGAACCTATGTACCTGTCACGCCATCACTCCCGAATAGGTTCCGTTATGGTATATTATATCATGGAACTATCGTCTTGGTCATCCTACGAGGTCGCCAAACGAGTTCATCTTATAAACCGCTCTTAGAAGAGGATATCCCTAAGATAAATGTCATGGACGAAGGCGACCCTTGGATATTGAAACATGATCTTGCCCCAATTCATACAGCGAGGGTAGTTAAATCGTTTATTTTGGAGGAAAATGTGACTTTGTTAGACCGGGTGCCCAACTCCCCTGACATTAACACATTAGAAAACATTTGGGAGTGGCTTGTTCGTGAGGTTTACAGTAGTGGTAAACAGTAAAACCCTAAAGAAGAGTTAATTCATGGAATTAAGACAGCTCGGTCTAAAATACCGCTATCCGTGCTGCATTCTTTACACAATTCCCTACCTAGAAGGCTTCATAAAATTATAAATAAAAATGGCGGAAATACACACTATTAAATAACAAAAAATGCTCTTGTTTTTTTTGTATTTCTCCTGCTTGACACTTTTCTGAAATATTTTTCAGCGAAAACATTAAGTATAACGGTAAAATCGTCCCTGAACCTAAGCAATTGTCGCAGTGGAAAAAGACTCTTTGAATGAAATCAATTACTGTAATTTAAGGAGAATGTCCTGTAGGGCCTCAGTCCATCCATTTTATTTGTGATATTTAATAGTTTCGAAAATAACATTTTCAAGTTTTACGACTTGCTAAAACTCTCTATAGACGTACAGTTATTCGCAAGTATTTCCCCACATTTGGAATACGTACTACGGGAAAGTACTTACTTTATTAGAGATGCATGAAAATGATGTTCGCTCGTCTGAAGGCTGGCAGACGAGCAGCCCCGAATTGTGGAATTTATGGAAAATGGGTAGCATAGCGTGAAAAATGTTATAAGACATTTGGGTATGGAATGAATTGAAAATATACATAATAAAAGAATTAGATTGTTCCTTACACTGTACTTTTTTTTTTTGTTTTGGCATACGGCCGATTTGGAAGCAACTTACTCGCCCTTCTTTAGTGCGACCTAATTATTATATAAATTAGATAGCGCTGAAAAAGGGATATTCTAGGGAAAGAATCTATTTTTTAGACATTCAAACAAGCCTTACTAATGGCATACATAAACTAATGGGGTTGCATACGACTCCTTAAATTTGGAATTTTTATGGAAAATGGGTTGTATATCAGCAAATATACTACCAAATTTTAACATTCTATTTAAGCTAAGAGATATGGCATGAATTTAATTTTACTCGAGACATTCGAACAAGCTTTCGGGCCAGACTTCGTTTCAAAAGTCCAAAACTAGCGCTTTCAATGATTTCTTGAAATGCTATTTCGATGGCTTTTCATGTAAATTCATACATTAAACTGAAATTGAAAAACAATCAAGTAGACTTGCTTTGTGAAAAAAAGGCTTCAGAGCATTCCTAAGTAACATAATAATTTAATTTATGATAATGAAAGCTTTGGAAATTTCAGATAACCGAGGGAACAGACGTATGAATTTATTTGAAAAACCGTCAAAATTGCATTTAAATCCATCGCTCTGCTTTTGGAATTTCAAACGACACAGAGTGAAAAGGGAGGACGTCTGGTCACCCTACACATAGGTTATTCCTCCTTTTCCTTGTCTCGTTCTTAATACCGCTCCATGGTGCCGGGTCGCTCGGCCTGCGGTGTAGGCACATCGCCCGTTCTGGCGGTAATGTCTCAGGCTACATAAAGTGACACGCAAAACTGTTCACGAAATTAAAGATTTTTGCATTTTTTGCCGCTGTGAAATTAGGAGAAAGAAACCAATGAAACTTTTAACTTAAATAAATATTTTATTGTATTCTGAGCAAACAAATCAAAGAAACATGAAAATTAAATTATAATATTTAATAAAAAAATGGATTTGTTTATTTACTTTTGTGAACACTTTTGCGGGTCGCAGGCAATTTTGACTGTAATAGATCGTATAACCGCCTGTGGCCTTAATAATGGCCTCAATACGCTTGGACATGCTTTGGATAAGGTTATCCAACAGTTGAGCATCAATTTTCTCCCATTTGCATTGAGCTTTTTCCAAAAGCTCGTCCACAGTTTTCGAAATATCCTTATTTGCGAGCAGCCGTTTTTAGTTTAACAGACCACAAATTTTCAATAGGATTTAGGTCGGATGACTGAGCGTGCCATTTTATTGTCCTAATATTATTATTTTCCAGCCATTATTTTGTTAAAATTTCTGGGAGAGGTTCAAAAGAAGTCGCCCGAAATTGCTATCCCCCGAATCCGAGCGGTATTTTCGTCGGATAATTGTTACTGGTGCCGTTGAAAATGCTGCGGAAGGCAATCTAAAGCTACGGAGCATCTGGGGGATCCGTATTTCAAATGACACAGACCATAGGTGTCTTAAAACCGGAGGGTTAAAAGCGAAAGCAAAGGCTTCAAAGCCATTCTTACGAGAGTACCATAAGAAAGCCCGCTTGACCTTTGCTGAGCAGCACCGAAATTGGGCTAGCTCATTGGAAGTCTGCAATATGGTATAATGAGAATAAAATTAATCTTCTAGGCTCTGTTGGGAGGACTTGGACTTAGGTGGACCAAAAATTAGGGCTCCGCAAACACAATATCATCAAAAGTCTGAAATTCTGTGGAAGCTCTTTAATGGTTTGGAGTTGTTTTAAATGCCACAAGTGTGGAAAATTGCTTCTAGTAAAGGGAATAATGCATGCAATTGATTATATAGACATCCTGGAGGTCTCTATGATTCCGAGTATCGATGTTTTTGGTTGCGAAACTTAAGACGCAATCTTTACGAATGATAATGACCGCAAACATACGGCAAAAATAACAAAAGAATGGCTGGAAAATAATAATATTAGGACAATAAAATGGCACGCTCAGTCATTTTACCCAAATCCTATGGAAAATTTGTGGTCTGTTTAAAAAAACGGCTGCTCGCAAATAAGGATATTCTGAAACCTGTGGACGAGCTTTGGGAAAAAGGTCAATGCGAATGGGAGAAAATTGATGCTCAACTGTTGGATAACCTTATCCGAAGCATGTCCAAGCATATTGAGGCCATTATTAAGGCCACAGGGGGTGATACGATCTATTAAAATCGAAATTGCCTGCGACCCGCAAAAGTGTTCACAAAAGTAAATAAACAATTCCATTTTTTTAAATTAAATTAAATTAAAATATTTATTTAAGTTAGAAGTTTCATTGATTTCTTTCTCCTAATTTCACAGTGGTAAAAAAAGCAAAAATCTTTAATTTCTTGAACAGTTTTGCGTGTCACTGTAGGTTATTCAACGGAGGCTAATTCTTAATACAACTCCAATAAAATTAGTTAAGGAAGAGCACTTAAATTAAAAAAAAAAACGTGAAAGTAAATTGATTTCGTCCTCTTTCCCCAAAAATAACTGGCGTTGAAATTAAAAACAAAAAAATACTACGCCAAAATATTCTGTTCCGGGCATTTTCTAATATTGCCTACATGGAATTCGACCCTGTGTTAAGATTTTACAGGTTAGAGAGGAGAAAATGCGAGTTTCTGGCCTTAGTCTTTTGAATCGATGTGGTTTTGTTTTTATCACTAAACTTTTCGGGTCGTTTTCGGAACTGTCGTATGAATGGTGGTTTGAAATTGAGACCCACCCTCGTAACTAACAATGCGTTTGCTTTAAAGAAGCACATCACCCTGTAGCAATCCTATAGTAACACTACACTCAGTTTAACGTGTGACATCGCTTAAAAAAGTATTTTTATCCGATAAATAATACTTAAAATATTTGCCGGAAAGCTTCTAACATCCTTACAGAATCGATTAACGATTGTCCAGTAATCATTGAATATTAGCACTATAAAGAGCTCAAATCAGTATGAGTTTTAAAGATGGTGCTGTAAAAAATCGAAAACACTTTCTAGAAACGTTTACCTAAAAAGATACTCCATTAAATACTTCTTTATTGTGTTTATTGGATGACATTACACACACATGCAATAGTCTCTCCAAATTAACCCACACATGCAATATTCTCCTATAGCAGAGAATCGGTTGTGCTATTTCATCTTAATAGTATGACATTCATATTGTGATCCGATAAATTGTTCATCGTAGTTTTATAGGAGGATGGACTTTGTGATTTTTTAAAGAGTTGATATAGTTTAAGTGAAGTGCTCTGGAAACTAGGAAGGAAACCATGTTTACCTTATTGTAGCACTAAATTATCCTACAAAAAAGCAAATTTTTCCCGCTGCGATTTTATCAATAAAAATGCATACTTACTGTCGCGGAATATGTCGCAAACGGTGGGGAATTCCATAAGCTACAATCCGAGACCGGATCCATAATTCACCTCGACCATTTTATGTATTATTTTTCGTTGTATTTCAAGCTGAAACTCAGCCTGGTGTTGTTTTGCCGGAATCTCTAAAGTTTATTTGGTGTTCTTGTATTGCCTCAAGGATTCACACAATCCTGGAGGCAAAACAAGAACACCAAATAAATATTATTTTTCGATTCCCCGGTCTTTTGACATTTCACCATGAAATAACCGGTGAATCGGAAAAAAATACATAAAATGGCCGAGAAAAATTATGGAACTGTTTTCCGATTGTAGCTTATGGAATTCCCCAGCATTCCCCAGCATTCCCCACATATTCCACGACAGTAAGATTACATTTTCATTGAAAAAATCGCAGCCAAAAAAAATTTCACTCTCGATGTCAGTACTTGGCTTTATATTGAGACGTGAAAAGGGGTTAACGCGGACGGAACAAGCGAATCGACCTCACACAGCTTGATTAATATTTTTGAATGACTATCCTGAATTCTGGCCCAGAATGAGGTTCGGCCTTTTCATACAACGTTGAATAAGTTCCAAGAAAGTGTCATTCATATAATCATCTACACTGAGAAAAACGAAACCCGAAACGAATTTGGTAGGCCGTCATACTAACCTAAAAGCCGCAGTGGAAAATTAAATGGAAAACGGTGGGTGTTGGGGGGGAACGGACTTCATATTTTGATTGATTAAAAGCATTGAAAACCTTAACAGACAACCGTCAAAACAAACTCAAGTATGCAAACATTTGTCGATTTAGGAGGCCATTTAAATAAATATCCCCTGAAATGGTGACAGAAGAAAATTTTTTTCGAACAGTGCCATTTTAGTACTATATACATATTAGCCCTATTCGACTAACTGGATCATTGAGCCTGTCCAAGTCGAATGAAATCGGATCAAAATTTCCCAAATCGGTAACAGCTGACTATCGTGTCATCTGGCCCCAACGCGATATTCTAAATTATAAATTGCATATGCACCGTGCGAGATACAATTAAAAGGATAAGTAGCAAAAAATATTAAAATGATTAACTCTGAATAAAGTTTACAAACCAAAAATACTGAATAACAAAATGACACACGGGAAATTGTTCGCGGACACATCTAGGGGATTAGTTTGGCAGATGATCCAAGTCATACCCTGGATCAACTTCCAGGATTATCATTTTGTATGGGATTTCCAAAAAATCTGGAAATGATCCAGTGAGTCGAATAGGGCTATTCGTTTGAAGAATATTATCATCCAATAATAATATACGAGTACATGGAATGATAATAAAAGCTAAATAGCAAATCTATAATGGCATTTGGCATCTAAAGCGTTGTTTGAAAAACACATACATAAATGTCTCTAATATCATCATCATTTTTTGCCCGGTTTGCTCTGATAGCCGACATAAAAAGAGTAAGTTGTTATGTTTATAGGATGACGCTGATATCTTATAAAAAATTGTAGCCTGTAGGTAGTATCGAACTCATGACCACCGTATTGTTGTTTTAATCATTTACCAAACTGAGGCATGGTCAGCACAGCATTGCTCGTAAGTACTACAAATGGTCGTGTTTTGATCCTATAAGGTTGTAAGAAGTTTTCCAGGATTATTTATGAAATCAAAATGCTCCTTTTGAAGTAACACGTTGAGTTTACTGTTACTATTGCTAGGCTAAAGAACTTATTTAGTACATACCTACACATACATATTGTTATATGGGATACCTTTCATTAGAGATAATGGTAATACAATCTGAGAAACTTCTGAACAAACAATCGGATAGTATATGAATGAAATGTTAAAAATGTTAAACATCCGTTTGTGCTTTATGGATGCATTATAAGAAAAAAAGTATGTTTGTAAACACATTTGGCGCCGAAAATCTGCATCGCTCACTCAGTAAAAATCTTCCACGAAAAAAGTGATAGTCAATCTCCAAAAAAGTGTTAATGAGTTGTGTTGTCTAACGTCTACCAGTGCGGCTAAAAAGTCTAAAAATTTCGCAAATTTCATCATTATTTCTCGACTGTTGTTAGTCGTTGATCATAAATATTTCTAGCCACCGAAGCGTGATCTGTATCAGTATCACAGTCTGCCACTATAGTAAATAATGCGATATATGTGGTTATTATATGGATGCCCTCGTGCATCAAACACGCGGCTATTATAGGCTATTAGTCGCAGCACCACATCCATTTGTATGGAAGGTGATTAAGCAATTGGCAACATATATTGGGTCAGCGCTAAGGTCAAATCAATATGGTCCATCATACTAGAAGTGTCATATAGACGTGGTACTATTGTGTTCCGGGACATGCTGACGTAGGCTGACGGGGAGGCCTGGTCCCATTGCATTCTGTTTTTTTTTCATAACATATGACACTGAGGGCAAGTATAGCTGTTCGCTTGGTAGACCTCTAGCAGTTGAGCAGAAAGGTATACAGTCGAACTACCCTAAACGGACACTTCTAATAACCGGACATTTCTCATAAACGGACACTTTTACTTTCCCCAACGTTTTTCCACATATTTTACTAGGAAAATGACTTCTGATAGCCGGACACTCTCATAACCGGACACGCACAGTACTTTCATACCCGTTCTGAACAAGCGAGTCTAATAAACGGACAATTCCAAGGAAAAAAAAACAAATTCTTACATTACAGAATTGTATTTCGGGCAAAGAGTTTTGCGATTACTGGAAAATGGGCCTTTCGCGTATTAAGCACGCAAAACCCAATGTAGAGGAAATGTAAACTGATAACGACTGCAATTTTTTTTTATCTCTCGGTTTGTGTTCGCCCTTTTCCTAGAGATTATCGCGTAAATTCAATTTATGTTGCGGAGTTTAATCGTGAAAATTTCTATTCTTTTTAAACAAGTAGCAAACAATTTTGCAAATTGAAGAAAAATGGCAAGTCACATAAGAATTCAGGTACAAAAAAAATAGTGTGCTCGCTCTCGAAAAAAAAAATGCGTTGGAAAAACATGTGGAAACGACGAAAACGTTTATAAAAGATAAAAGATATTTTGAAAAAGTGTAAAGAGCATAGAAATGAAATCACTAAAAATTATACGAGAACCCGCCAAGACTAGAAACTTATATCCCAGCTTTTGAATGGATTCGGTGATTGTAGCTTAAATCTATTTTATAAAATGTTATACCTTCGTGAACTATTCTCATAAGCTGACACTTCCAAATAAGCGGACAAAAACTCTTTCCCCAATGATGTCCGCTCATGGGAAGTTCGACTGTATTATAGTCAACTAGCAATTAACCTGCTGTTTTGTGGTTTGAAGTTTGAAAAGTGTATAATGTAATTGCTCTATGAGTACATGCTAATATGAATGGATAACGATGAATGCGGATGAAAATATATTCAACCCGATCGCATGTTTGTACATTATTCAAAAAATAAATGCATATATACGTATAGATGAAATATTGCGTGCACTCTGAAGAATAGTAATAATAACTCAGAGTTGTGATTAGATTGCGTCACATTGTGAGGTCAATGATATCCACAGAGAATAGCATGAGAGTATTTCTGATCTCCAAAACACGACAACCCTTACTCAATTTATTTGGAATTTAGGCGATCTTACCCATTTCTGAAGCCAAGGAGTACTTTCAATGAAGGTTTGTATACCAGTTAGGTATGCTCTAATATCAAAGGCCCACTCTCGCAATACATATTAATCGGTTCCCATAAGAACAGATTATTATCAGATTGATTGTATCCTATGAGTAACAATTAAGGTTCCAATACTATTGGAGAATGAGGTCCGGTTAACTAGGCTACAAATTTGTTGACGAGAGATATTGATCTGATCAGGGACGTGGCCAGGATTTTGTTTCGGGAGGGGTCCAAATATTGCCCCCCGTACTATTTTTTTGTTTTCTATAAATTTGATAAAAAGGATTTTAGCCTTTAAATTAAAATGATGGTCTGTGTTATTAGGTTAATTTTAACCAAAAATTACTACAAGATTCCATGTGTCCCGAAAGAAATTAAGGGGAAGTCCTTTTCGAAATGAACAGTGTGATTTTGTAAAATATGTGTTACTGGAGTTCTTTTGCTAGAACGGTACAGTATTTAATAGCAAAGATTCTAAATTAAAAAGAAGGGAGGGTTTCTTAGGAGCACCGAAAGGAAGATTTATATTTATGGTTATTTCACTAGGCTCCATCGTGAAAGAATGGCTTGAATTTTAAATATTTTATTTAATATCATGACAATAATGAATGTTCCGCGTTAATTACAAATAATCGACTTGTGAAAAATAATATCTGACGATCGAAATTATGGGTATATTGATATTTTTAATTAATCATTCGACGACTACTGCGTTTTGTATCACTATTGGCTGTTGTTGCTAGATTGCTAACAATCGTTAGAAAAAAAATATATTTGAGCTCCAACCAGTGGTGCAACTTGGATCTCATCCTGGAAATGGCTAAGGCCACCCATGTTACTGGACATTTGAAGCTGCTGTCGCAAGTTGATGATGGTGCTATTTTCCAGTAATGATGCTATACGGTGGTGTTTCTATATGTGTAGTTCCCGTTGCATTCACAATAATTTTCGATGCAAATTTTTGCGTATTTTAGCGTCGTAAGAACACGAGTGTAATGTTATACTCGAAATCCGCATTGGGACTTTCTTTTGTTTTCATGGAAACCCAATTTTGAATAACTCTTTTTAGCATTGTGGTTGACGAGGGAATGTTTAAATGTATGTCAGAACTGTCTACAAGTTAGATCAAGGCGCGTATCCGGATTTTAGAAAAAAGGCATGAAAAATGCAAAAATGGAATTTATGCACAAACAAAACCTGGACTGATGTTGCGCTAATATCTTTCCAGGTTAAAAAAAAACATTGGGATCACCGGCAGGCAGAACTCAAACTTGTGTAGTTTTTATTTTCATATTTTCCTTTCACAATTTCTCGGTCTACCCCTCCCGTTGTTGCGCCACTGTCTCCAACTAATAATAGGGCAAATTATTGATTGTGGCTGCATGTTTCACAATGTTGTTCATCAGCATGATTTAAATGCCGAGTTTTCCTAAAACCAATGTGGTATAAAGTGGTATTTGGCTCGCATTTAAGGTCTAGGTACTTTCCAAGGGCATATAGTTCGTCGATTGATCCATAATACACCACCGTCAAAATTATATAGTTTAAGCTTACTGAGTTCGGAATGTGGCGAGGGTACAATGGATGTTTTTCTATCTGCGGTTGTTTTTTTTATTAAAGGAATCGTAGGAAGAAATCTGGGATTCGAACTTAAGTTCGTGGCATTTGTGCTGGAATGGGGAGCACAGAGAGTAAAAGCAGGACATGTCCACCTAAAGAGAGATGTCTGGCCACCCTATCTCATGCACATTTTCAAATGACTTATATATTAATTTAGTCATAGGTGTAAGCTGGAAATCTCGACTATGTTGCATTCTGCATTTTCAGCAATGCTCAGGCTAAACTATTGTTCATCGCGTTCTGAAATTATTTCTTAGCAACATTTAGGACCTCATCAGCGGAAAGTTCAAAACACCAAACTCATAGGCAAATTAGGATAAATAATAACGAGAATTCTGTACCGAATGCGAATAGTAATTTTCTACACATAAATAGTGTGCAGCCGCATCACTGCTAGCGGCACTTTCAACTAAGCTAACAGTTTGAAAATATTGATTAAATTCTGAAATCGACTGCTATTTAAGTGAATAGCGGAGCTAAGAAGACGTCAATCTTATTCAAAATTATGTTATCAAAACGCTGACTCCGATTATTTCTGCAAACATTTCGGGAGGGGTCCGGACCCCCTGGACCGCTCCCCTGGCTACGTGCCTGGATCTGATCCCTTGCACATAATGCGTACATCCCATTTTCAATGAGTAGTCTAGAAGATCTAATGAAATGGTTAGCGCATTCGCCTTCGAAGCATATGGTAGCGGGTTCAAGACTGACTGTAGACAGATTCAGTTTGTGATGATTTTCGAATTTGGGCTATGATATCCTTCAGATGTTAAATGAGTACCCATTTTTAGGGATAAATAACTCGGCAGAGTGTGCTTTTGCTCTACAACTCCACAAAAAAAACACGTCAATATCCTGTAAATAGGATGTTTCCATATTTGCAGCCTTGATTACTTTGTGTACGTAAAAATTTGAACCTTGATTTACTTAATCTGTAAGCTATTAGCGTACGATTGTTAGTTAATAGACAATTGGGAACATTCAGTTTAGTAGACAACAGTGACAATATTATTTAATAGTTATAATTACAAATGGAAAAAGCACAATTCAAGAATACTTACACATAAATTTCGGTGTTATTCACCTCGTGTCATCATCATCCTCATTTATGCAACTTCAATGTTGTTCATCATAATCCACTCACTAAACCGGCTATATAAGCTTTACTCTAACACTGTTTGTCCTAAACCCGGCCTACTTACAGCTTATTTGCATACGAGTAGTACTCCGATAATAATAAACGAAATTTATGTACTTCCCTTCGCGTGACGTCACAACAATTGTTTTTGTTTTTCTAACTCGACGAGTTAATTTAGCAAAACGGTTTTTCTATTTATTCTTCGACAGTGCAATATTCAGCTGTTCAACAGTCACCACTGAACACTGATTCAGTTCGCGTATATGACAAATGGGGGGATTTGGTCGTCGACCCACTCCAAATACGTTCTCGACAGACACTCATTCACTAGTGGAGATAATTCGGCGGTCCGGATTCGCTAGTACGTTACTCTTCGTAAGTAAATTTATTTTAATTGTAATTTTTAACAGAATAACACCATTAAATTACTTGCGGCGCACTTGTAAATTGCAATATTGCAAATATGATTTCTTTTTGGAAAGTCACGTTAAAAATCTTCCACGTCCCAGCTGGAAAATTCAGTGAGGGGTTAATATACAGGTAATCTCACGTTATCGTGCTCGCGGGCCTCGTGTGAAACTTCTGTACACACGATCGTCTCGAAAAGGATAGTATGGAAACTACACTCGATACACTCGGGGCCTATGGTTTCGAATTTGTGTAGTACACTACGAGTAGTAGTACTATTTGATTTGCGCGTTCTGTATGACAGCAGAATACAACTACTACACCATAGTAAAATGCTGGATCTTGGAAGCGTGTACTGAGAGCGCGACTTGTTGTTTTTTTTCTTTTCTGAACTCTCTGGACAATTTTACTTTCGGGTGCACTGAGCAGTGGTATATGTGGCAATTCATAACACTCATACATGAACAACATGTCACTCATACATCAATACGAGCATCCCCTCTACAAAAATTACCATGCTTTTTCAAATTTTGAAATGAGAAATGTTTGCATGTGTTTGTGACCAACACAAAGATGAGTGCTGTCAATTTTGTTGCGGTCATATTAGTTGACCCTGTTTCCCCTACAGTGTGTCGTGGCTTGGATTGTACCATTTGCCCGTAGCAAGCTAGACTTCTATGCGTTTCGGCTGATTTTAATAGCTATTGTGGTATCTGGCATCAAGCGTCATATGTAAGTCGTCTTTCAGATTTTTGTATCTTTTAGTCGATACAAATCTACAACATCTGTCATTTGAATGACGATCCCATGCTCTGCATTCAGTGCAGCTCAAGCCGATTACATATATGAATGTGTGACGTGCGACTGATCGGGTAGGCTTGGCCCAGCGACTCGTTTTGGAAGGCTATGAACTTCTTTTGGGCTGATGTAACGAGGTGAAATTTTGAACCGGTCTCTCAAGAATTAAAACTTGTTTCGTATGTATGTACTTACGTTAGCTAAGAAAATAGACTTGACTGTCACAGTTGCTATACAGAGATTGCTAGTTTTGGAAGGTGCAGCCAGCTTGGTATAGGCATTCGACTTTCATTAAATGGGCGGTGCGGGAGAGAGGCCTATAAAAGGTTAATAATCTCAAAAAGTAGAAAGCCGGTTTCATTTTAGATTAATAGAAATGCGCCCAAAAACTGCCAGTTTGAAATGACTTTTAAATTTTTGTATGCATATACAATTTTGGAAAAAAAAAATTAAGAGTAGACGATCGTCTAAAATGTATTTTAATAAATTATTTTCATATCACATTTTAAAAATATGCTGGTACACAAAACAACATACCTAAACGTCCAACATAAAAGGATTCATTTAATAAATATTATCAACAAAATACATTTTTAAAATAAATTTTATTGGGCAATCGATTGGCCACAATCGATCTGCCGCACGTACAGCACATACATTAGGCAATTTATCGGGCAATCTGAATTGACAGTCTCACGGTCCACAAGACACAAGTCCCTGGAGGATATCACCCTAGGATGATATCCAAGATTTAACATGTATCACCTGGCGGTACGCCTTTAACACACGGTCTTCTTAAGACACGAATTGTACGATGCGCAATTGGCGCCCCCAATGTGCAAAGGGTAACAGTCTTATACCAGTTTACAGGAAGCATTCATACTGTTGGATGCGAGGCACTTTCCAAACCTCTGCCGATCTGGGGTCACGGCTCCCGGTTGAAAACGCAACTTCACGCCGAATGCTCTGATGTTGTTAGAACACTCTTCCCGCGATATGGGCATTAAACCACAACCAGCACGATGCTCCCACAAGGGGGCCTACCTCAACTGTCGGGTGAAGGGTGTGAATTCTCCAGGGCTCCCGACATCCGTGCTACCAAATTTATAAAACTTCGGTCGACATTTCACAGTGCTAGGCACTGCTACAGTAGGATTTTACCTGTAATCCAGGACTGCTAGCCTTTAACTGTGTACGCGGGGGCGTCAGGTCCACAAGACACAACACAAAATAGCGAAAATTATACCATTTTTGGCGATGGAAGCGGAAGATGGAAATCCATTGATACTTTGATGGAGAATGACCGCCACAACCACAGCATGAAGAACGACCACAGGTTTATGTAAAAAAATCAGCAACTGAGAGCACATGGCTCTACGGAAAATTGCATTGGCAATACGTTCCACACGTCAAATCAAAAAATTGAATACATCCCATACACCCTCAGATTTATCTCGCAATCAAAAAATCTGGCCGATTGGATGGTTTGTGGCGCCTCTAATGTTGATATTGTCTCGCTTGAGGCTAAAAAAGTACATACATTTCTCGAACGATAGAATGGAAAATGATTTCGTAAATTATTATTATTTATCGAAATGTTGTTGCATAGAAATCACAAAATTTTTTATTTTGTAATTTTTTCTCGGTAAACGAATGTATAATAATAAGTGTGTTTTTTTGGTTAACCCGTGTAGGTTTGGGTAACGAAACTCCATATAAAAAAATGACAGGTGGATCAGCTGGCTTTTTTTATATGGAGTTTCGTTACCCAAACCTACACGGGATAACCAAAAAAACACACCTACTGTTAAATTTTAAATATCACTCGAAAATCTCACTCAGCCCTTTAAAAATTAAAAACAATAAAAAGAGCGTATATTCTGTCCGATGAGAAGAGACAACCTTGGGAAATCGTTCCCTCAGTACTGTAATGAGCTTTTTAAAATCCTTGCTAGAACACTAAATGGCACTTTTTTTTTTACCAAATTTTACTTATGCGGTTAGCAGGCATCCAAATTGAATTACGAAAAGGTGTCATACTGATGAAATGTTACCATCATCATTACACATTTTCGTGGTTATGATGTGATGTCTGTATCTGTAGTCATTTTGTAGAACTTCTTCTTTGTCTTCAATATATAGCATTCACTCTTTTTTTCTGGCCATCCGTGCCCTAGAACTCAAGGATTATTTATTTTAATAGCAAGGACTTTACTCTAATCATGATTTGTCGGGTTCATTTTAATACCTCATGAAGCCTCGAACTCATGCCATATTAATTAGTAATCACGTTAGTCATATTTTCGGTTGTGACAAAATTTCATATTTTCAATTAGGTTCGGCTAAGGATTTAATGAAAGAACACAAAACCAAAAAAATCCCTTCAATTCCGACTGTCTGGAAATTCCCTATTTCTCACGTCGCCACAACAGGATTAGAAAAACATATTATCTCGTTTCTCGATAGTCCTTGCTATTGTTGTTCTTCCTAGAACCGCATTTTGAAACCTCGAAAGTAGCCATATGACTTTCTGGCACCTATCCTTACCTGTTTAATTACAAAGGTCTGCATATTTTATCCTATTTGCACAATTCTGTTTCTGAGAACCTTCTATTATTAAATATCCGTCATTGTCCGCATCTATGAACATGCACTGTGTGCCTACGTGTCTCCTTACCACACACACATCTCCAGATAATTTTTAATACAAAAACGTGCTAGAAGGTTCTCCGCTACTTCTTCGACATACATGCAAGAAGTCACGCACGTATACTTTCCCTCATTGGAAGTCCGTTGACCATTCTTCTCCGTGGCGTCGTCATCTGGAAACCAGGTGTTGTTTGCATATACGAACGCGAGAAAGACATACACGCTCACACTTTATATTTCCAGTGTTAAATTGGAAAGGAATAACAGCTGATGGGAATGATGAAACCAACACAAATTATTGCAGATGGCCGGTTCACGGATACATTTACCACGTTTTCATAATATGGCGTCTGTCGTCTCATCATAAAATAGCGGCGACAGAGACCATATACCATGAATTCGCTATATCGGCATATACGTTTGCATTTATGTAGGTATGAGTGGTCTCTTCTGCATTTCCAGAATAAAGCATTCAAAGTCCCATTTAGGCTTCTCTGTGAAAAAGGATACAGAACAGAATAGAGGGATAGTAGCCCAAAGGATGGAAGGGTAAGCGGGGGGTATTTTTCTCGACTGCCGGCGAATTTTGTTTTGACGCGACGTAATAAAAAATTTCGACGTCATTTCTGTGTCGTCCTGGAATTCAAGTATATGTTGTTACTCATAAAAGGATTCTAGGATTATATAGCTGGTAATGGTATATGACGGTATGTCTAGGATCCCAACCCAAACCAGAAGTTGGTATACTAATTGGGGGGATGACGAGTTATTGCGTGTTTGAATAAATTGTAAATGTGAATTAAATTGGGTTACCTGAGAAGTCAAATATTGATTTTGGAGTTATAGAAAAAAGGCTAAGGCAATGCAATTTTGTTTATACGGTGTTACTGGTAACTGAAATGCTAATAGAATTAATCAAATACTGTAAAATGAACGAATGTTCTATCTATTTTCAGTGGTTATTGTGAGACATTTTACCGCAAATTTCAGGCTCCTAGCCGAAAGTTACAGCCGTTCTAAGATTCTACCCCATACATCCATCAATCCATAGGGGGTACCCTTGACGATGGGGGTCTATTTTTCGAAAATTGTATTTTTAGGAAAATTAAATGGAGCTGAATGAAATCATGAAGAACACGTCTGGGCGGACATTTTACTGCAAACTTCAGTCTCCTAGCTGTCTCCGTTCGAAAGTTACAGCCGTTCTAAGATCCCCCAAACATCCATCAATACATAGGGGGCATCCTTGACGATGGGGGACAATTTTTTGAAAATTTTATTTTTAACCCATTTTATCCCAAGGTATGATCCACACACGGGAATGAGTTTTCCTTTTCAGAATTTGGATGTTATGGTATAATTAAGAAAATTCCGAAGAGATTTTTTATGTAAATCAGGGGAGGTCAGGGGGCACTGGTGCATTTTTGCACCAATGGGATGATATGTGAACATTTTTTTTTTAAATTCACATAATTTATTTTGAATGAAGAAAAAAGCGCTGATAAAATAGATAGAGGCAAAATAAATGAATTCAAATAGAATAGAAAATTTGGAAACATTTTAGAAGTAGATTTATTTTACATTTATTGCAAATAAAGAAAGTGTGTTTATGGCATTTCCGGCACCTTCTCCGTGTTTGATGGCTTCTTTGAATTATATGATCAACTTGATCTCCTCGACCAGCATTAGGTACATGGAAAGTGGCTGAGCTATGTCCTTTTTGGGGTTTTTTAGAAAATTTTTTTTTCAAAAAACCCTTATGAAATCGATTTTGTCTGTCCGTCCGTCTGTCCGTCTGTCCGTCCGTCTGTTCACTATATAACTCGCGAACGGCTCAACCGATTGTCATGAAATTTGGTAGGAATGTGTAGAATGGTTACAGTCTTTGGCACATATACCTTAGAAGTTGGTAGGAAGAAGATAACAGGGTGTCCCGAACGTTTGAAAAAAGTCGACTTTTTTAGTTTTTATCGGAGATTGACATATGGGTATTTAAATCAAGGAACTAAACGAGTATATCTCACATCAGTTAAAATTTTCCAGTTTCGAGTAACGGTAAAAAAGTTATTGGCGTTCAAAGTTAAACTTCCTTTTCGACCTCCGTTTTTCTAAACCGTTATAGGGATCGATATGAAACTTTGCACAAAGATTGGTCAGTATGGCTTTATATACGTTAAATATTAAGACTGTTGACTTTTGCTAAGGAAAAGTAAATAACAGTAAATTTGAATTTGATCGTGTGTAGCCCCTTTTAGGTTTCCAAATATGAAAATTCTGCTAGGCATTTTTAGAAAATTACATAGGGAATATGTCTACGAATTTTCATTCGAATATCTGTATCTAAACCGGAAATATAGGCAAGTTAGTATTTAGTAAGGGCCTTTCACAATGCAAGGGAAGCCTCTTAAGCATTTCTTCAATGCATATCTTTTAACTTGATGAAACAATGAACATGCAATTTGGTGGATATGCATAGGATGGTAATAGTGTTTGTCACAAATATTTTTGAAGTTTGTAGGACCAAGTTAACAGGGTGTCTCTGAATAACTGCAAAAGTATACTTGTTCAATACTCATAGGAAAGCTTGCATGGGCTCTTATGTCAGGGGACACAATGGAATCATTTCATATAAGTTGCTTTTCCTTGATTAAAAAAAGAGTAACAGTAGTTAGGCCAAGCCGGCCTTACGTTTGCCTGAGTTTCTTTTTGCTCAAAGGCCATCAGAAATCTTAAATCGAAAAATGCATGTAGATTTGCCTACTTTTATACAAACTGGGTAAATAGTAAATCTATTTTTGGATTGGTTTAATTAAAGGTGGAACAGAATGAAAGGCGCTAGCCTTTCATTCTAGAACGCGTTTATTTAGACCAATCCAAAAATAGATTTACAGGAAGCATTCCATTAATGCTGTGCACAATTCTTATCTATTGCTTATAAAATATATGTACAAAAAATATTCACTATGCATCAAAATTCTAAAAAACCCTCGTATTGCGGGCGGAGCCCTCTGTACGCCGGTATTTTTCTACCTTGAGGAGGAGTTGAACGATACTGGTGCAGACACCTATTTGGTGCATTATGTATACCTACATTCGCAATGGGGTTTCCATACATTTACCATTGCTGCATCCAAAGTGTTGGTAAGCAACGGCCAATACCGCCTTTTCCCGCGAACACGAATCCGTTAATTGTTGGTACCATTGTCAAATATGTCGACTCCTTACATATTTTTATTTAACCTCCATTATGACGTGTGGGATCGGAAATATATTCCTTCGGTTGTATCTTTTCCCTCGCTGCATAGGTTTAACACTGATATACATAGTTCGATTCGACCGTATACCACCGACACATCCACTAGCTGCCTGCAATCGTTGGTTCTTTCTTTGCCCAACGATGGGTCTTTCACTGCCTGCGGAACGCCTAGTTTTAGTTCTAGCTGCTTTTCGTGGTGCATAATCAACGTTTCTATCATCGTAATTGCATAATAATTCTAATTCGTCTGCTATTTCCTGTCGACTGTTTGGGAGAATATTTCCTAGAAGCTTCATGTTGTCGTCGATCTCTTCTTCATCACTAAGATCATCTATTCGCGGTGGTGGCAAACAAACTATTTGATGGGCATCTGCGCTTTTTATTTCGATGTACTCTTCATCATTGTCACTTTCTTGTAAAAAAGGCGTGTATTTCAGCTGCCGTCAAAAACTTTCAAAAACTTTCAACGGTACATTTCGCAGTTTTACAGAGACACTAGACAAACGCACAGAACTTTCAGAAATTCTTCGTGCAATGACCATTCGAACGCAATATCAAATGACTCTTTGTTACATTTTCGCAATAGTGAAAAAAAAATTTGTATCAATATATCGGTACCCATATCATCCCATTGGTGCAAAAATGCACCAACGTTTTTCTTATCAAAACCATTGCTACAAAAATAAAAAAAATGTTATTGAATCTATTTTTTATGTAAACTATTGAGACTTTAGTCTGTGTACTGAAAGTTTTATCAGTTACCGGTGGCTAAATATTTTTAATTTTCTTTCCTAAATTCGTTCGCTTTTTTAAATTGTTACTTAAACCAACCAAATATCAAAATAAGAAAGTGGTAAAATCTAGTTATGTCAACTACATGGCAAACAATATTATTACATAAAAAAATTTAATATTTGATTTCATTGTATGTTTTTAAAAAAATGCCAAAGTTGCTGGTACATTTTTGCACCAGTGGGATGTTATGGATTAAGAAAATTTAATGAAACTGAATGGAATCATCACGTCTAGGCGGACATTTTACTGCAGATCTCAGTCTCCTAGCTGTCTCCGTTCAAGAGTTACAGCCGTTCGAAGATACGACCTCAGACATCCATCAATCCATAGGGGTCATCAATCCATAGGGGGTACCCTTGACGATGGGGGTCTATTTTTCGAAAATTGTATTTTTAGGAAAATTAAATGGAGCTGAATGGAATCATGAAGAACACGTCTGGGCGGACATTTTACTGCAAACTTCAGTCTCCTAGCTGTCTCCGTTCGAAAGTTACAGCCGTTCTAAGATCCCCCAGACATCCATAGGGGGTACCCTTGATGATGGGGGTATATTTTTCCAAAATTTTATTTTTAGAATATTGTAAAAAGGGATCGTTATTGTCCGTTATAAAAACCCTCGCTAACGGCCTCCAATGGCAGAAATGCTTATTTAATTCAGATTGGTCGCATTCAACATATTTTGCATCATATCCTCCTTAAATCGGTCGTTGTTATGTTACACCATTCCGAGCCCCCATCGTTGCAATAATAATAATTAATAAAGTTAAAAATTTAACTATTTTTTTTGCTGGTTTTTACATTCAATTAGATAGACATTATTTCATAAAAATTTCTATTTTAGAAGTAGTTTTTGTGAATTTTTAAAATTGGTCGGAAAAAGACAACATTTTGAGAGGCCTAAAATTTAATATTATTAACAAAAACGTAAAAATCTTTTTTATATATCTGCAGATAACAGTCCAATACAGCCGAAAACATTAAGTTGATCCTAATTAACCATTTTTATATGAAGAAAAATGGAGTTGAAAATTGGGGTTCGAAAACGAACCAGCGCAGCGGTTCATAGTGGAATAGGAAATATCGTGCCTTGATTATTGGGGTTTTCGATTGAAAAACATAAAAGTTCAGCTTAGTCCGCTCTAACTTTTGAACGCTGATAGCCAGGACCCTGAAATTTGGATTAAATGTGGGCACTAAATTGCTCTACAATTGAAATTTTCAGCAAAGATGACCATTCCGGTGGTAAGGCTTTTACTTCTGAACACTGATAATAATCACCCTGAAATTGTGGAAAAGTGTGCCAATTACCTTCTAATTATGAGATAATGTATAACCTGTGATAAATTGAATGTAAGTGAAAGTATTTCTGCTTATATCATGTCATATTGGAATAAATAAATTTGCACTATGCATAACATATTATAGTTCGATGCTGTCGAATACAGGGGTACTACGTGTACAACTAGTTATGCAAATATTTCTTGCATCATTTTCAGTTCATTTTTGTTCTTTTTTTATTAAATTTATTATGCAATAGAACGTTTTAGAATATATTATTCGCAGTGGCGTGCGTAACGTTTTTTCGAAGTTCTTGTGTTCGTAATTGGGTCCCCACGCACGATTTGTTACCCGCAGGAAATATTGACAGAATCCGAATTTAAAGGGGCAGGAAAGTAACATGTTCCAACAGTTTTTAATTTGAGGCCAAAATTTTAATTTGAATAAATATACTGGAGAACCTGTATAGATCATCTATTTGTCCTATTTAATAATAATTTGTCACTAAGTTAAATAGAAGCTACGAAAAAAAACATTACCTCAATCATTGATCCTAGACTAAAAGTATTTACCCTAAATCTGAGAATCAGCCTAGCTAGCTCACAGCTTTGACTACCCTGGCCAAGTTAAATCGTTGGCGTATCCATGGCGAATTTAATCAATTCAAATGAAATTCATGGTATAGTTCCTCCAAAGATAAATGCTTGCCCTGTAGGAGAAACGACGCGTTCGTTGGGCTGAGAGGTTTAGCAGCAGGTATATATTTATTGATTTTATGAGTCCCAGATAAAAACAAGCTTTTTGACTTATTGAACGATCTTTCGGCCAGTTGATTCACAACATTGTAATTTTTTTTTTGATGTAGCAGTTCCTTTTCCTTCAACATTCAAACACTCAACGGCTTAATTTTTCACAAATGGCTTAAGAACCTTCAAGAGAAGCCCTCCTTTTTGTAAGTCGAACCTTTATATCGCTTCAGTATTTTTGTGACCAAAACCCAGAAAAGCTGATATGCAGACAAATCCCCACTCAATAAGCTTGAGAGACACTTTCTTTGTATTTTATTGATTGCTCTGATGATTGTTTTATTGCAAAATTATGCCAATTGTAAAGTTGCAGCTCCAGTGAAATGCTACAAAGTTCAAGCTCCCCCGTACATAAAATTAGTAGTTTCAGAGTATTTTGTCTCAATGCTAGATTCTGCAGCTGGTTAGCGTTTTGCTTTGCAGATTAATAAAAATAAATGTCTTTAAAAGAACAGTTACCCAAGAATATATAAAAGAAGAATATTCTTTATATGGATGGACATGGACATGGAACACCGTACGCTACGCCACTGATTTTTCGCTATATGTACAATGAATCGAATAGTACGAAGGTGCTTATCTTATATTCTCTATATATGTATTTACTCATTCTATCTTTGAATAATATTCATAAATTTAAATCAACTCGTTTTTTTTACTTTAATTTAATAATTGCACTTAAATGCAATAAATTGTGTGTAATAAACTCACGACAGGAATAAATCGATAGATTTGATATACAAGGAATTTTCAAGTCAATTCAAAGGGGCATGTGACTGCGCTGTATGCCTAATTACGTGGCGAATTTGATTGTAAGATTGCATCAAGACCAAACCCATTCTCGTTCAACGTTACATACATATTATCAACATTAATTTAAAACTGCCGGGCACAAGACAGTCTTGCACTTACAGTCAAGACGTTTATATGATGATATGTAACGGGTGGTCCAACTAGAATGCACGATGTTAATTGAGTGTACCTTAACGGTAAGTTTCTCGCCCAACTTTATTAGACATTTCTTTGCTTCAGTGTTTGGCAAATTCAACCATGGAGATATACACAATTGAGCAGCGTGTTAAGGTCGTTGAAGCATTTTACGAAAATGGACGTTCAAATAAAAATGCTTTTCGTGCACTTCGAGATTTTTTGGTCAACATAATCGACCAAATAACGGACTTCTTGTGGCCAGAAATCGAGAATATGGACCTGGACGATAAATGGTTCCAACAGGATGGGGCCACTTGCCACACAGCCAACGAAACAATGGCTGTTTTGCACGAGAAATTCAATGGCCGTGTTATCTCTCGTCTTGGGGATGTCAATTGGCCGCCACGACAATGTGATTTAACACCGTTGGACTTCTTTCTCTGGGGATATTTTATAGAAAAAATGTACGTCAATTCGTCAATAAGCCAAAAACAATTGAAGGATGATATAATTCAGCACATTAACGATATTCAACCTCAATTATGTGTCAGAGTCATTGAAAATATGGACCATCGGATAAAAGTATGCCGCGGTATAGCCATGGCGAGCATTTAACCGACATTTTGTTTCACACATAATTGCCATAGATCCTTCTATCATGATTATGCATAATAAAAAAAAAATTTAGATGATTCTCTAAGAACTTTTTGTTTTATTAACAATTAACTTCGTGCATTCACGTTGGTCCACCCTTTATTCATACCAGCGGCGTGTATCAGCTAAGTTACGTTAGCCTGACATAGTCTGTCTTGGTTTCCATACCTATAAAAGTCACTACTACACTTCTGTCAGTTATACAGCTTCAGGTTTAGTTATTCAGATTTAGATGCATCAATTGAGCCTGTTAAGATTTTTTCTTTTCGATTGTTAAGTTATTCTGAAATATAGTGAGTTGGTACGGTTATATGTACACAGAATAGCGCGAAGTTCGTAGTGTGTAAAACTATAAACGGAGGCTGTGTCTACATTTATGCAATTGAGCTGATTTATGAAGTTGAATTGATGTCGTGGTTGCTCTTGTCGCTTTAAATGACAATGGTGTTCTTATATGTCCAGTCCAGCTTTCATGGTGTTAAATGGACAACTAATTTGACAAGTGGGTTACAATGACCTCAAAGTCATGTGTATAGAGCGAGCAGTATTTAATACGAAAACTAATTGTAGGAGAAATATTAAAATATGTACATGCATAAATCCAGTCTATTTTAATATTGAATAGAACAAAAAACAAGAAAATGTTGAGTGGGTACAACATTCAGACTTGGAAAACCATTGGATTTGACAGTTTTGTATGGTTTCAGTTTTCAGAAGTGATTTAAAAAATAGATGCGGCACCTAATTCAAGAGTGTTCTCAATGGTTCGAATGCAGCACAGCGTACATATTTACATACCCTATTATTATTATTCAAAAAGCAAAACGGGAGGTTTTCTTTAATTTTCAACAGGTGCATTGCTGCTTTTCAACTGTTCCCATCAAATTAAATATTCCTTACGCGTTTCATTTATAGTAAATTTATCAGCTCTCACACCGCCAGAGTCAAAAGAATTTAAATTTTGAATGTTGAATATAAATCGTGAGGGTGCTGGTAAATAATCTGCATTTTGTGAAGAACTATTCCATCATGAATTTTGGCGCGGAATTTTCAGCTTGTGCCTTTTTTGAATATTATTCGAATGTACATTTTCAATTTCTGCTTGCGAAAGACCATGAACTATACGCTTTTCTCAGGCACATGTTAAAAAAAACATGTTTATGGATTTTGGATTTTAATTTTTTTTGTTTCAATTGTAAAATTTCAAGAAAAAAACTAAATGTAAAAGCGTTGGTAACTTAATGCACTTATTGAAAACAAGATCAAGTCGTGATTGATTTGCATATACATTTTATAAAAAAAAAACAGTTTTCATTTTGTCCAACTTAAAATGACCGCAATTTGTTAAAATTCGTCATGCATTTTCTCTTTCCTTTCAAATCGCCTATACAATTTTATTAGTAGCAGTAGCACGTTTCTGTGTCTGCATGGTGGCATACGCTATACCTATCACACGTTTAGTTCCCAGAATTTTTCCATCAGCTTGACGAAGACATTCAACCAATGGTGAATGATTGCTACGTGACCAAGATCATGTAAACGATACGCGGTTCGATCAGTTAATATGCTTTACATACATATTTAACTTTTTCACTGGCACTTGATCGGTTTTTCGAGTGATGATGATGATGATGATGCATATTGTGCAGCATAATTCGCTGAAAATTTTAGAGTCGGCTAGCACTCAAAATATAGCCGTTTAGATATGCGTTCTAAGAACAACAAAATTGTAAAGGATGCAATGACTAAAAACTCACAAAGAAGGACCTACGAAAGAGGTGGGTCTTCAAAAAAGAAAATAGAGGCAAGATGATGAAAAGTGCACATTTTGCTGAAAGTTTCAGACGTCTAGTTGCCTATATTCAAGAGTTACATCCATTCAAAGATACAGAAAAAAAAAGCACTAAGGGGGGTCAAAGACAAGGATATACATTGGTGTGACCTGTGACCAAACACAAACGGGTTAATATTTTTAAAAATGTTGGATTGAGAGATATCAGGGGGCCGAAGTAGATTAATTTTCCAATAATGTATGTTTTGCGGGACGAATTCCGGAAGATTTTTGATGCGAAGCAGACTTCTAAAATGCCTTAAATTAAGGCATACTCCCAAAAAAAAAAACGAACAAATTTCAGCTTTCCTTATAGCGATCACCAGAACGAATCTTTAATTATTAATCCATTAATTTTTATGAAATTAAAATTGTATGTCGACATTTATGCTCCCAAGAGATTACACGGGCTGCCAATTGACAACCGCTTACCGTATGACAATTTTGCCACTTTTGCTCGTTTTTTTAGTGTGCGAAATTGTATAATTCTTGACTGATATGTTAATAATTCAAACGTTCAGAGTCCGGCCTAAATAATTAAATTAAGTAAACCTCTAAAATGAAATTTCGCTGACGATTGGCGTTCTCAGTAAAACTCCAGTTTCAATGACAAGCGACGTTATTCAACCAAGTATGCACTTGTAACGGACCTCCAGAGGTACTTTTTTTGAGTATTACAACTATTCTGCCAAACATACCATGGTATCTGGTATTCTTCACCCCTCCTGTGGAACCTTGTAGTGGACAGCCTACTGGTCTAGCTAAATAGCACTGGCTTCTATACCCAAGGATATGCCGATGACATCAGCATCCTGATAAGGGGAAAATTTCCAGAAGTTCTTTCTGAACTCATGCCAAAAGCTCTAACCCAAGTGGAGGATTGGTGTAGGAGGGTACTAAGCCTATCGGTAAATCCCGCCAAAACAGCACTAATAGCCTTCAGTCGCAAACACAACTTGGAAGGGCTCAAAGCTCCTACCCTAATCACTTTACAGGGTATAAGCACTGAATAATAGTCCAATAATGGCATCTGGCGCCGTTTTTTGATCCAATAGAACCTTATTGTTGCACTGAATTGCGCTTCGAGAAAGACATACATCATGTGTTATGTCATCATTTTATGTCATTTTCTCGCGATTGCAAAAAAAGAGAAAAAAAAATTCCCGCAGCCAGCGTCGAACCAGCGACTGTCGTACGCCAGTCCGACGCCCTAACCACTCGACCAACCTCACATATGGTTGACATTGCTCGTAAACACTACAAGTGCTCAACACTTCTTTATCGACCCTTCTCCTATGCACCTTCTTCTTTATATGTCAATCAATTGAAGTTGAATAAATCCACACATTCATCAATAAAATGCAGACATTTTCTGCGCTGAGATTATCTTAATTGATTCATAAGTTAACAAAGTGTGACGAAATGTTGGTTTCATGCAATATTTCAATGAATTCAATTCAAGAAACGTTGTATTCCAGAGCACTTCATAAGTGTCAATTCTTAAAAAATCACAAAGTCCATCCTTTTATAAAACTACGGTGAACAATTTATTAGATGACCATACGAATGTCACAAGTCACACTATAAAAATGACACCGACTGTGCTATAGAAGAATATGTGCATGTGTGTGAGTTAACTTAGAGAGACTATTGCATGTGTGTGCTGTATCATCCAATAAACACAAGAGTGGAGTATTTAAAGGAGTGTCTTTTTTAGGTTAACGTTTAGAGACAGTTTTATCGAAGTTTTATACCACCACCTTTAAATTTATTACATAATGATGATAGAAGCTTTCCGGAAAATACTTTAAGGATGTTTTATCGGATCAAAATATTACTTTAAGCAACGTCACACGATAAATAAATTTCGTGGTACTATATGAATGCTACAGTGTGAAGTGCTTCTTTAAAGCAAACGAATTGTTGCTTGGGCAGTTTACTACGGAGGTAAAATATCTGGGAGTCACCCTTGATAACAAACTCACGTGGAACAAGCAGCTGCAAAACACAATTGCAAAAGGCAAACAGACCCTATATGCAACTAAAAGAGCAACAGGGAAAACGTGGGGATTAAAACCACGATTGATACACTGGATCTACAAAGCTGTAGTCAAACCCCGTCCTATGGCTCGATAGTCAGGTGGACTAAAATCAAGCAAAAAACAGCAGCAGCGAAAGAGACTGGCCTGCGCAAGCATAACCGGCGCCATGCGCAGTGGACCAACTTTAACTCTAGAGAAACTACTAGACCTGCCACCACTTTCGAGTCCAACATCCAACCCTTAACGGTTAGGGAAGACTGGAGTAAATGGAACGACAACCATCTATCAAAACACATCGTGTGGTACACGGATGGGTCGAAGACAGACGAAGGAACAGGGGCAGGAGTTTATACTAAAACCAACAACTATAGTATCTCCAAACCCCTATAGGTCAATATACAGCTGTCTTCCAGGCAGAACTTATAGCCATGAACCTTGCAGCAGGGGAGAATACTCGAAAGGCATATACCAACAAGACCATATGTTTATTCTCTCCGACAGTCAAGCTGTTATAAAAGCCATTGCAAGTCCCAAAACAACCTCAAAATTGGCTTGGGAATGCCAACAAAATCTCAAAAACCTAGCTACGCGAAACAACGTAACTCTGAAATGGGTGAAAGGACATAAGGGAATCGAAGGAAATGAGAAAGCGGATGCCCTTGCAAGAGAGGGTTCCGAACTACCCTTAACTG
Organism: Microchrysa polita; assembly: GCA_949715475.1. Lineage (NCBI taxonomy): Eukaryota > Metazoa > Arthropoda > Insecta > Diptera > Stratiomyidae > Microchrysa > Microchrysa polita. The sequence goes on along the minus strand of OX454418.1, from coordinate 12,512,961 downwards.
GTCCTGAACCTGCAATCGGAATCAGTAAATCTACTGCCAGAACCGTTGCTAGACAATATGGACCGAGTATAAATTCCAAGATCGATATGGAGACTCGCTGAAGGGCTCAGGCACAGCAAGCGTATGCTGGGATCTAACTGGCATACCAGCTGCAGCGAAGTCCTTAGTCTTAGCAAAACGAACCTCAGGGCAGTGACAGGCCTTATAAGCGGTAATTGTACTCTACGGAAACATCTGCATACAATAGGGATCTACACACGAGACCCACTATGCCGCCTCTGCAACGAAGATGAGGAATCAGCCTCGCACGTTATTTTCGAATGCCCCGCTCTTATGAGCCGGAAACGAAATTTCTTTGGGGCTCAAGCTACCAGAATGGGTGCACCCAAAGTAAACCTGGTTAACTTTATTCTTAACCTTTTACGAAGGACAGAGCTAATAACATGAAACATTTTCGCTTAGATGGAAAATGCAATAAGCCAATAGGCTGTAGTATTGAGCGCAACCAGCCCAACCCATCATAGCGCCGTATCCATCCATCCATCCATCTGGTATTCTGATTAAAATTTGGAATAACGAAATAAATGTAATACCGTCAAGGGATCTAGATGTAGCTTTTAAAATTACTGGTGATTTTTTCTTTACAGTACAGAGGTTTATCTCTCAGTTCCACAAAGAAAGTCAAAACCGTTACATTTCGGGTTGGGCTGGAAATGTTAAGAAAATTTTGTTGTCGTTATAGCCCAAAAATTAAATTTAGAAAGAGTCAAGATTTGCAGTTACAGTGCATGAAAAGTGACAACAAGGCGTATGCATTGGGACGCCCTCCTTTATACGTTCTCCTTATAGTGAAATCATTGAAATCAAAAACTTCTTTTGTCAACCTTTGCACAATCACACCACCCACCTATAAATCTAATCAATTTAAAATCTCTGATAATTCATCGAATTATCTAATAAACTACCGTTACACAATATGCAAATATACCTATTCCTATATTATTATAAACTCGTACAAATGGTCAAAATCAAAACATCCTTCAAAACAAGGCATATAAATGCGCTTTGTGCGGCAGGGCGCAATGACGTAAATTGGTCAAGTATTATTCTATTAAAGTATGTTTTCAACTACACAAATATTCTTAAGTAGCAGCTTGGTGTGTATATTCTGTAGTATGGCATTCGAACAATTTACAGTTCTAGAGCTAACGGCAAGTGTTAGAGTAGCTTATATGCTAAGCCGCAGTCAGACTTAGCTAAACGTTCGAAATTATGGAATAAATGTTGATAATGAACACAATTTAAAAGCATTTTTTGCCATCAATGAAAACGCTCCAATTTTCATTTGGTTTCAATCATTTTATGATGAATGCTGTTGTGTGGATGTTAATAGCCTATTGACCTATAATAAGTCATAAATTGCTTGTAGGTTTAAGGTTTCTCGATAGATGATAATGCAAGTTTTACTGATCGCATTGATATAGTGAAATGAAAGCCATTGACTGGCATTGAGCTGATAGGATGCATATGCATTTTGACTTGATAAGATGCTAAGTGAATTTAATTTATTCCTTTTGAATACTTATTTTTTCAAATAATTCAACTGATTTATCAGAGTTCGTAGTACAACCCTCTTTCAAATTTAATTCATTCACTTTAAGTGGTTCTATTTTTCAAGAAACATAAAAAGACCTGGACGATAATATCCTCCTGTTGCTTGTACGTTCAAACATGTAGTTCCGTTCACAGCCAACAAAGAATCGAACAAAAGGCCACACTACATCTGCTTTCGTATTAAATTTCTCATTAAACTTCTCAATATAATACCGAATTGCGTATATGTATATCTATGAAAATAATGCGCACCCCCATTAGATCCCTTTCTATTTCATATTGACGCCAGTCGGAGATGAAGTTATGCATAGCTACATAATATGTTTTGATGAAACCATACGACAAGAAGCACCGAGGCAACATTTCAAGGAGTTACAAAGAGGCAGGAAAAAATGTGGTCGTGCTCCGAACAAATTGAAGGGTTGCACCTGAACAGTGTTGCCAACTGGAAATTTAGAAAACGGCTAAATTTAGCCGGAAAACCGGCTATATTTTTTTCAAAAACGGCTAAAAATCCGGCTAAATAAATTTCAGCGAGAAAAACGGCTAAAAAACCGGCTAAATCATACAAACCAGTCACATTACGAAAAAATATAGTAAAAAACTGATTTTAATAATTTTATTTCTTTTCTGGAGAACTACCCGTAAACTATGCCTTATGCAGATTTCTTAGTTTTATTAGATATATATGCTCCAATCGCTGGCATTAGAGTCAAAATTTACTTTGTTCGGAGTTAGATGGCTCAACTAGTCAAAATTGTTGTATACAGGTACAATTTCTTGGACAAGTCCATAATCACATTAGGCTCGAAATTATGGAACATAAAATTCGTAAAAGGAACGTCCAATACGTTACTATGGGCAAGGGCATCCGCATTTATGTATGGATATTTTGATTAAAATTTAACCATTTTAGGTCCAAGACACATATCCAAATCATCATGACGATAATCCATCATGATGATGAAAGTTCGAAATTGGAGTGACACATATGCTTTCGCCATTAGAATTCGTCATTTACTTTTGACGTTTGTGTAAATGGTGAAAATGTCCCTCGCAAATGCGATATTTTGATGAATATTCAAATAAATAATTTGAGGACACACTTTTCTTAAAGAATTTGAATAGAAATTTGTAAAAATTGATAACAAATTTAATATTTTGCTTAAATTTTACAATAGATGGGGTCCCCGGTCATTATTGAGCAAATGATTGTCCAATTGCGTAATTTGGAACTCGTGCTAATGATGATAAATTTGCGTCATTCGAAAATATTTGTGTCAAGCTTGTCATTCATTTTCGAATTTGAGCTCTCCAAATTTTATTTTATTTTCCATAGTTACGAAATTGATGTTCCATTGTTGATGTTCCGGAATTACGATGCTCCAAAGATACGAAATTGATGTTCCAAAATTTGAACTTGGCGGGAAATGGTATAGGTTTTTGATAAATTTGTTGCTACAAACCCAGAAACAAAATATAATGTCAGACGTTAAGTAGCTTGCCCATTAGACTACAAAAATTAGATTTAAGTGAGTATATTATTTTGGGGGCAACTTACCCCCTTCTTCAGCACTTAGCTTTCAGCTGGTAAGTTGCCCCCGAAATACATACACACTTAAATTTAATTTTTGTAGTCTACTGGGCAAGCTACTTGCACAACGTTAGTGTTGAACACTACAAAGTTCCGGAGATATTATCACTATCTATGAATCGCGCTAAAAGGTTTTCACCCTTGTACTTAATCTGACGACGTTATCTGTGGTAAAGAATTGACACTTTGAAAAATGGAAAAATGTTTAGCAATTCTTGGAACATGGGGGTTCCAAGAATTGCTCAGCAGAGAATTTTATCTATTTTATCTATTTTTATCTTCCATTTTGCAAATTATTCAGCAAATAGGTGGTTAGGAAATTACATGCTTAGACTAGGTACTAATATCGTCAGTTTACGTGAAACCTATTACCCTAAATTTATTGAGACGTAAATGCAAGATTTCCTCTAGGTGGACATAGTATTTACTTTAATTTAACCTAAAATGTGAATCTTCATTTGCTTTTTTGAACTGATCTAAACTAATTTCTAACTAAATTACATAACATAAGTATAATGTAGATTATGTATAAGTTAATGATAAGTTAGCCTAAGGCCTTAGTTGCTAGTGCTGCAATTCAAACATAGTCTGTAGCATTCATGTTATTTACTATTTTTTAAATAAATAAATAATTTACTTACCCTAATACGATAATAAGTGTATGTAGAAATAATTTAACGGCGATTAATTATTTTGTTTGTGAATATTGAAAAATGGATTCCAGTTTCAAAGTAAACAAAAATTCATAAAATAATTTTAGTCGGAAAAACGGCCGAAGAAAATCAATTCCGGCTAAAAATCCGGCCGGCCGGAATTATAAATTTCTTCCGGCTAAACAGCACGGTTTCCGGCTAAATTTGGCCGGAAACGGCTAAATTGGCAACACTGCACCTGAATATACCCAACACATTGACGTTATTATTAGTATTATGTATGTACATATAGGCCTGTTCGGTACCGAGATTTCAGTACCGGGTTTCGGTTTTTTTCAATACCCGGTACCACAAGCGGTTTCCCTGACTCAGGTTTTTTTTTCAGTACCGACGGTTTTTTTAACCATAAGCCGGTTTTTTTGAGTACCGGGTTAGAAACCAACTCAGGTTTTTTTCAGTACCGACGGTTTTCTTAACCATAAGCCGGTTTTTTTGAGTACCGGGTTAAAAACCGGTACCAAAAAACCGGCTCATGGTTGAAGTGAATCGTTCTTTTTAACTCGGTACCAAAAAACCGGGATATCGGTACTTCAGAATATCGGGTCCGGTACCAAGTGAACACCGGTTTTTTACCGGGATCCCGGTTTTTGGAACAGGCCTATGTACATACATATATGTAGGCATCTATCATTATACTACTTCCGTTCGTTCTGTTTACATCTTCAGCATCTGGCTGTCAATTTGAATGCATCCTTTGGCCACTTGAAAGCGTGATCCCATCACTAATCAAAGAAAAACAACTAAATGATGGCTTTCTTCAGTGCAGACTTCCGAGTAAGTGAATATTGAATGGAATCGAGTCATGGAATGTTGTGGATAGATAAAGGGGATGTTTGTTTTTGAATGACACTTTTATGGAATATTTATATGATGATAGGCCTATTGAGTAAAACAGATGGTGACATCGAGAAATTTAGAAAAGACATGGGAATAGAAAATAAAATAAAAATAAATAACACTAGCATATAAATAGAAGATTTAGGGGTGCATGCTTTAAAAAAAAGAAGATGATAGTGTGGGGAACAGAAACTTCGATCCCTTCTCTTTTAAAGTGCGAATATAAGGACTTCTCCAAGGGCAGTTTGATAATTTTTCAGTCTAAATATAAATTTTGATGATCGCAAAATCCAATTCAAATGTTTGCCTCTTGCCAAAAAAGGCTCAACACAGCACTACACATTCATGGGCGTACGCATAGGGGACAGAAAATTTGGAATATAGCAACACAAATATTATCGTTAAAAACTTCGGCTGTAATATCAGAAATATTAATTTTGTCCTTTGAAAATAAAAGATTTTCAAAAAAAAAAGCTAAAAAAGTTACTTGTATTACATTTATGCTTTAAAGAACAGTACAATAAAAATAAAGTCATTGCATAAATGTCAACGCTCTATTGGGCCTTTATGTGTGATTATATGCGAGTAACTGGAATCAATTGTGATTTAATTGACGATTCATGTCTCATATCCATACATATTACATTTAGCGATCTGTCCGTATTGTTCACGATCGAAATATTTTTTATGTATGACCACGTCCAATGCAGAATGTACCACCGATCGTGTATTATGGCACATATTCTTATATCGATATGGCGGTTATAGTACTTCTTCAGAACTTTTCCAAATGGAATTGTTTTAAAAATAGACACAAATTGCTGCAAGAAGTGCGAATATGTCTGAGCATTTATATGGGACTGGATTTTTCCTTAAGATATTGTTTTGGTTTGGTTCTTTAATTGGAATTGCAAAATGCAAATATATGTATTATGGAAGTCTGTCAATTTACCATTCCTATATAAGAAGAGAGTCTTATGTTTTTATTTCACCCAATATAATTTTTTAATGCAAAAAGCACGTTCGTAGACACCATCGAATGTTAAGTTTTTTAAAAATAGGTTGAAGCATTGATTGAATTCCGATTACATCACCCCAAACAACAATTAACTAAATATAAAATATAAACGAGACCGAGTTCTAATCGTGCGAATAGCACGATGAGTGTATACCCTATACCCATGTACAGACCTAGAATGCGCGTAAAATCGGAAATTTTCAATTTATTTTTTTTAAGGGCGAAGGGGTAGATGGGTCGAATCTCGCACATCTTTAATATCTTATTACGGCATCCAGCAGCTATCATGTGATATAAATTTCAAGTTTTTGGGGACATTCTAACAAAAGATATGGCTGAATATTGCTTTGTAGGGGATGTAGGGGTAGCGGTAGTCAGACCTTCCCCACTTTCCACCAACTTCAAGTATATGTCACAAATAGGCATTGCTGAAAATTTCAGGTCGCAAGCAATATTCTGTCGAAAATATGACCGAATACTATCACGGAGGGGTCATTTGTATGGGAGGTAGGGGAACCCTTGGTCCGATTTGGCCCATTTTCAATACCATCCAAGCTTTTATCAAAACAATCATCTGACCAAAATTTCAAAACGATAGCTTCATTATTTCGGGAGTTATCGTGCGAACTGACAGACACACGGACGGACAGACAGACAGACAGACAGACAGACAGACAGACAGACGGACATGGCTTATTCGAATCAGGGACCGACCCTGATCATTTATATATATACTTTGCCATACCTCCGGTGGTTCCTTTGAGGTGTTACATAAATCGTCGTAACAAAAACAATATACCCTATACCATCTTATGGGTATAGGGTATAATAAATTTCAATGACTATTCACAATTGCGATTCAGTATTTATTGTGGATTGCGATTCACATCACTATTGTGAATGTTTAATTCTCAATCAAATCAAAGTGCAGTTGCCATAAGTATATATAATAGAACCTTTGAAACATATACATATATATATACACTGTGTTTCACTTGAATAGCACATTCCGTTTTTTCATTGTAATTTGCTTATATATCAATATTCTTATGACTTTGCTAGTACTTTTTTTGTCTTGTTGGTGTGGGTTCCCCGAAAAAAAATTATACTCTCCAAATTTACCGTTACCTTTTTTCACCAATTTGCTTCAAAAGCGATCAGATTTTTTTGTTTCACTAGAATAGCACAGTCGGGTTTAAGCTCCACATTAGAGATGTAACGGATGTTGTTTAGCGGATGAGAATGCGGATGCAAAATAGTATAAGATTGAGGATGCGGTTGCGGATGCGGATATTCATGGAGACATTTTTGAGGAAGCGGATGAGGGTGCGGATGAGGATAAGATCGAATATGTAAAAAAATATATTTAGGTTTCATACTTTTCATGAAGATGGAAAAAATTAAATTCCTCTTATTAGTGTGGTTAAAAATAAAAAAGTTGCATACGTCCTTACTTCGCTACACCTTAAAAAAATAGCACTTCACCCCCTCAGCCCAATTCATTCAAAACAAAACCACTCAAACACTAGTCACAAAACTGCGAACTGCTGAGCTGACCGACAAATTGAAGTTCAGTTGTGTATACGATACAGAATACAATTTGTCTCAATGCATGTCTTTATAGTTATGTTTGAAATACATATTACGCAGCAGCAGCAGCATCGCGAAATGTCAAGCGCAATGCATTCTATTCTATATTGCTGACAAAAATGCTGGGCAGAAAGCTCGGCATTCAGCATATTTGTCAGCTATGAAATTCTGCCCATGCTGCTGCTTCTGCGCGATATGTATTTCAAGCATTACAATGTAACGTGCACGTGAGTGGCAAATATCCGCTAATTGTCTGCATACATGGCTGTTTTTGGACGACATTCACAAAACTCGTCCTTGAGTGAATTACGCCTACGTTTGAACTCGTGTAAAAAAGTTATATGTAAATTGTCGGACGAGATGGTGCTTCATCCCCAAATGCAAAATGAAGCCGATCGTAGCAAATCATTGCACGAAAATTTCAAGTGTTCTGAGCACGCATATGCTAAAAAAGCTCACACTTTCTGATGGAAATAACATATTTGACGAAAACGTACTAGAACATGCCTAATCTAAAAACTTTTGTAGTAGCCTACGTGCAAATATGGGTTATAAATTTCGATGTACATTTAATATTTCTAACGTAGTTTTTTTTTTCACCGCAGACCCATTCGTTTTGCTGAATGTATATATCATATCAAATGGCGGTTTCAAAATTAAAATGAAAAAATTAAAAACAGTTCTCGATAGTAAGTGCTGAAATGCATATCAACGACCACACATTTAAACTTGATCTTTAACATTTAGTGGCTTAAAAAATATGGTTACTTGTAAATTAATCTCAGAGATCTAATGAATTGACAAACATTTCAAAATACATATGTATAAAACTCTATATCTGGACATATAGTACCATAATACTTCTATCTATGCACATGTCTACATTACTACCCAGGGTATTATTCAAGATAAAAAAAATAAGTGCTGCAATACAAAAAAAAAACACACAAGTTGTTAATAATGTCGATTGGAATTCATTGACGCAAACTGGGTCAATTTACTATAGTAGATGTTGTGGTTTAATAAAAAATCGATAGTTGCAAGATCGATATAAATTTAGATACCTACATATATTATATTCTATTCTGTATTCCCACTTAAAAAAATAAAGATGTTGCTATGGCCTATGGCTGACCATAGGATCGAGGTGAAAGGTACGAGTATAGGTATTCTGATTTTAAAATATTAGTCACATTTTTATACCCTTCGCTCATAGACCATATAAAAAGTATTCATATATGATCAGCATGACTTGGGGAGTCGATCGAGCGATGTCCGTCTGTCTGTCTGTCCGTCTGTTGCGACGCGTTTTACTCGGCCAATTTAAAAGCTATGAAGCTGAAATTTTGTACAAATGCTTCTTTTTGCTGCAGGCAGTTTGTATGATTGAATCGGTAAAATCAGACAATGGGGTCATGGGGCTGCCATACAAACCCAACTACCCAAATTAGGTTGTTCTGAGAATTTTTTTTTTATTTTTCAACAAAATTTCACACAAATGTGTTTCTATTGATAACACAAAACATATGTAAGAATGGATCAAATCGGACCATGGGGTCATGGGGCTGCCATACAAACCTAACCCCTCAAATTAGGTTGTTCTAGGAAAAACTTTTTTATTTGTGCACCAATTTCAACCAAATTTCACAAAAACGTTTTTCTCTTGATGACACAAAACATATCTAAGAATTGATCAAATTGGATAATGGGGTCATGGGGCTGCCATACAAACCCAACCCCCATTTTGGTTCTTCTAAGAAACATTTTTTGCACCAATTTCACAAAACTTTGAATTACCTCATTGCCGGACACAACGCCAAAATTTGACACGATTTGTATGTCAAATGCTCAAGACGCTCTATAGACGTTCTGTCCGGGAAAGGGTTAATGTTGGTCTACCAGAGCAACAAAAAAGTTAAAAACGAATGACATCGTACTGTGGGGTCATGCTCCCGCAACCCCAATAAAATTTTCCGAGTAAATATTTTTATTTGCCCAGTTATTTCAACCAAGCCCAAAACTTTTGTCAAGACGGAAAAAAAAGGATGAGGAGGGGGATTAAATACAAGTCATAGGTACGCCCGAAAAAACTTTTAGCCCAAGGAGAGCGAAAGGTATCCAAATTTCGTCCGCGCCCGAAATTAGCCTCTGCCCTGGGGGTTGGCGAGCGTGGCGAGTTTTGTTTTTCTTACTAGTTTTGAATTACCGGGTGGTGCTTAAATCCGAGATTGGAAAACATTCGATAAAAAATGTATAATAAAAACGCATAGGAAAACCTTTTTTTATTATTATAAAAATATTTACTTAAAAACCATAATACTGAAACGAACTCCCTGCACGCTTTCACTCGTTTCTGGCTTGACGTTAAGTAAAGGGACATCCTGCTAGTTGACGACGTATTTATATGCAATTATGCAACGTTTGAACTTTTTGGGTTCAAGGATCTTGGTTTTGGGATTTTATTTGCTTCCAGGAATTAGAAGTTTTCATTTTCTATAATTTCAAGCTTGTTTTTTGTAAGTATACAGGGTTATTGGTTAAGTCGACCTATTCCCTGCAACACGTTATAACAGGGTGAAAATGCAACAAAATGAGGCCATAAATGTTAGGCCGATTTTCAATGGTCACTGAGATATATGCATTTTTAGGTTTTTTGAAATAACCTAGAATTTTGCCATTTAAAGTAAGAATTAAAAAAAACTACTAAGGTAATGGGCTTAAACTTATTTTTGGATTTTAGTCAACACTATAGCAGACATTTCTTAATCATTTAAAATTTCAAAAACCCATCACAATTCGAAATTTTTAATTTTAAATAAAAAAATATTTTCTTAAATTTTTTTTAAAGATATTTTTTAATGTAGTATTACAAAAAAAAAATTATATGACATGGAGTCTGCAGACCACTCGAAAAACATATAGGCCAGTCAATTACCGATTTTAGGTCGCAAAAAATTGCTCGGGTCTGGTTTTTTGGGATATTGTTAGGATAGATATCAGAAGTGTACCACTAAGTTTGCAACTTCGAAAAACCTGTGCTAACCCCGTAACCCTCAAAAAACCTCAAAATTTTCGGACTTTTTTCATATTTTTGTTTGTAATTTCTAAAAGGTGCTTCCTACAAGTAAGTCGTCCACTGCACTTTTAAAGCTAAGAAAATCTTCTTTAATTTGAGTGTAACTCCAGCTTTGTAGGTGCAAAGGATCCTAAGATACAGCACTTTAAAAAATGTGATTTTTTGTAAAAAAGTCCGAAATTGAGTTTTAGGAGGTTTGTATGACAGCCCTATGATGTAATGTTCCGATTCCATCCATTCCTTGATATGTTTTGAGGCTTTACTAGGAACACATTTGGGTGAGGTTTGGTTAAGATTGGTTCATAAAGAAAAAAGTTTTTCTTAGAAGAACCTGATTATCAGGGGTTGGTTTGTATGACAGCCCTATGACGTAATGTTCCGATTCCATCCATTCCTAGATATGTTTTGAGGCTTTACTAGGAACATATTTGGGTGAGGTTTGGCTGAGATTGGTTCATAAAGAAAAAAGTTTTTCTTAGAAGAACCTGATTATCAGGGGTTGGTTTGTATGACAGCCCTATGACCTAGTGTTCCGATTTCATCCGTTTCTAGATATGTTTTGAAGCTTTACGAAAAAACACATTTGGGGGAAGGATGGTTAAGATTGGTCCATAAAGAAAAACGTTTTTCTTAGAAGAACCTAATTTCCAGAGGTTGGTTTGTATCACAGCCCTATAACGTAGTGTTCCGATTTCATCCGTTCCTAGATATTTTTTTAGGCTTAACCAGCAACATACTTGGGTGAAGTTTGGTTAATATTGGTACATAAAGAAAAAAGTTTTTCTTAGAAGAACCTAATTTTCAAGGGCAGCCCTATGACCCCATGGTCTGATTCCATTCGTTCCGACATATATACAGCTAAGGAACTGGTTTATAACTTCATGTCATATGACTTTCTCTGTAAAATGCGCTTTTAAGCCGATATTCACCTCGGAACATGACTGAAATTACAATTTCGAACTTTTTTTCAAAAAACAATGTTTAAAGTGCTGTATCTTGGGATCCTTTGCGCCTTCAAAGCTGGGGTTACACTCAAATTAAAGAAGATTTTCTTAGCTTTAACAGTGCAGTGGACAACTTACTTGTAGGAAGCACCTTTTAGAAATTACAAACAAAAATATGAAAAAAGTCCGAAAATTTTGAGGTTTTTTGAGGGTCATGGGGTTAGCACAGGTTTTTCGAAGTTGCAAACTTGGTGGTACACTTCTGGTATCTATCCTAACAATATCCCAAAAAACCAGAGCCGAGCAATTTTTTGCGACCTAACGCCTTATTTTTCGGTTTATTGACTGGCCTAATACGCGTGTTATCAGCTTTCCAAAAAGGTGTCAACGTCAATACAAATATTTGAAATAATTGAAACAGCTAGCTGCAACTTGTTCGGGGACCATCATTTCGTTTGATAAAAAATGAAATAAAGCAGTACATTATACGTACTCGTACGATGCATTTTGAATTTAATGACATTTATTTCATTTTTTATCAAACGAAATGATGGTCCCCGAACAAGTTGCAGCTAGCTGTTTCATTTATTTCAAATAATATGGACATCGTACATACTAGCAACGGCAAACTGCAAAACCAGATATCCAATATTAAGGACAAAACCGAAAACATATACAAGGCGGGTATATACGAAATTAAATGCAACGATTGTCAACAAAAATACATAGGGCAAACAAAACGCAACATCATTACTCGTTTCAAAGAACATCAAGCACATATAACCAAAAATCAAGCCACTAAGTCAGCTGTCGCATTACATGCATTGGAAAACGAGCATATGAATTGGACCCACGACAACATTAGCCTGAAAAAACAAGTGATACACCCCGCAAAACTAGATGCGTATGAAAGCATTTACATGTACCTGAATAAAGATACAACTATGAATACACTCGATGCACCCATCAGATCCACATTATTCAAATATATATAGAATAACTGAATTTTATCAATTACGACTAATTAGTTTAAAATTTCATGTACAAATCAATTTTAGTAATGCATATGTTTTGGAATAACATTGTTAAAGTAACGTACATAATACCGTTTTCTTTTTTATATTTTAACATCTCGTTTTTGCTTTGAGTTAGTTCAGATCTTGTACTCGCTGAGGATGATTATTTAGTAATCGAAATGCATCCAATAAATTGTTAAAAAGCAAAGTCAATAAGGTGGTGTTTTTTATTATCAACTTAATAATTTGTATTGACATTGACACCTTTTTGGAAAGCTGACAACACGCGTATGTTTTTCGAGTGGTCTGCAGGCTCCATGTCATATAATTTTTTTTAGTAATACTACATTAAAAAATATCTTTAAAAAAATTTATTTTTATTTAAAATTAAAAATTTTGAATTGTGATGGGTTTTTGAAATTTTAAATGCTTAAGAAATGTCTGCTATAGTGTTGACTAAAATCCAAAAATAAGTTTAAGCCCATTACCTTAGTAGTTTTTTTTTAATTCTTACTTTAAATGGCAAAATGCTAGGTTATTTCAAAAAAACTTAAAAACGCATATATCTCAGTGACCATTGAAAATCGGCCTAACATTTATGGCCTCATTTTGTTGCATTTTCACCCTGCTATAACGTGTTGCAGGGAATAGGTCGATTTAACCAATAACCCTGTATATTTAAAATAATACACCCTTTCACTCTATGAGCGAAGGGTATAAAAAGTTATTACTAGATATGTATAAGTACTGTCATATTCATCTGCACTTAGTATTTTACAATTCATTCTTCTACGAATTGCTTTATATATTGTAGATACATAACTACGGGACTTCCAGCACGCTGCTTCCATCAATACATCAACAAAAAAATGTAACCAAAAACTGTCCACTTAATAGTGTATCGAACTTCTCAAGAAAAATAGAGAACACAAAATCTGAATATTTATGCAAATCACTTCATATTAATTTCACAGAAGAAACAGTACGTGGGCAGGTGAATAGTTTATAATTTAGCTTTATTTAGGGGAGAATGATGTTAAGTCGTGTAAATGCATTCGCTTTTTAAATTCATTTGAGAGATATGGATGAGAGAAACTGTTTTTTTTTTTACTGAAATAGCTATCTAATAGTGAAATTGGGTTATTCGTTCTAGTTAATAATAGGCGCGTTTTTATTGTGTTCAGGCAGACGGCTATGCCATGCCTTTAATCGGTTTGTAAACTACATTTGTACCACTTTATAAAATATTGAATTCGGAATAAAAAATAAACCCGTGTAGGTTTGGGTAGAACTTCATATAAAAAAATGACACTTACCCAGGTAAAGCTCACGTGTGCAACTATCCTACACGGGATAGAGCTTAGAGGAATCAAATGTAGATGGCGGACGCATAGGGGTAATATGACGGAATTTGTTTTTTGAAACCATCACGAGAAAAGATTTTGCAAAGAAATAATCATCTTTTGTGATAAAATCCACCAAATCTACAACTGTCATATGTCCGTTTGGTTTTAACCGGGATGTTAACCGCGATCGTTTCTTTGGAGTCAGATTTAACCCCGATACGAAAAAACGCGGCTTATATTAGGCGTGTTTTTTTGTGCTCGGGTGTAGGTTAGTTTAGGGTAACTACATGGGGTTACAATAACAACATAACCCAGATAAACCCACTAATGTATCGAGGGTACGTACTCTGACCAAAGTTAACCCGGAAGAATTCTTACAGATGTGACAACCAGAGGCGCTCTAACACGAAAAAGCATGAGCTAATACCAAAACCATTGGTTAAATGTTCATTGTTGTTTTTGTAAGACATGTTAATTTACTGGTTATTTATTTATCACAACTTTGAACCTTCAGCTTTTTACAAAGTTCATGGTTGGTGCAATAGATCTAAACAGCTTTTAACCCAAATCGTTTTTTTGTGCTTATATACCCTAACCTGCACCTTTTTACAAAAAAACACGCTTATTCAAATCTAACAAGAGCCTTTAACCATGCACTTTTCTCCCTCCCAATTAGATCAATTTAAAAACTATATCAAACATGCTAAAGGTACGTTGTGCTAGACGCGGCCGCACGACTGCGACTCGCTCATTCCATATAAAAACTCGTTTTTAAAATGAGTGAGAAACGAGTTTTGATATGGAATGAGCGAGTCGCAGTCGTGCGGCCGCGTCTAGCACAACGTACCTTTATACTCTTTGAAGCCGCATGTACAATTTGAGGTCATTCACGTGCATTGTATCTTTAAGGTCCAAATTCTTCTTCAACCTGTGGCCGTGCACCACATCATCAAACAAGTTAACGAATGGTTTCTCCATCTCCTCGGGTCACCGGCTTTATTACAACACAAACCCATCGGAAAATATTAAAAATGAAGAACGTATATCGCCCTAGGCGAATTTATTTAAATTGTGTTCCCTTTTTTGTAAGCAAATCTGTATGTACATATTTAAAATCGTCAAATATTATGTATATGGCATAAATAAATATACATACACGATACACCTCTATAAATTCAACCACATCAATGCATTATGTATATTTTATCTCAGTCCAAACATGTTTTCTTATAGTGCGATTCAAGAACTGATGCGGATTTGTCGTTCGCGCGGTTACCTCTTTTGATATCATTCACGGTTGTCAGTTTCTTAAAGAACAAAACGACAAATCTGACGCTTATCTTCAGAAGTCAATTGTCATGGATCAATGTCTTTTTAATTATATTTAAAAAAATCTGTCAATACTTTTATCAAAGGAACGCGTAAGTGGAGCGCTAAAAAAAAAAACAAACCTATAGAACATTAGAAGATTTTTGAAATGAAGGCGTGTCAAAATACTCGTCACTAAAAAAAATAGTTTGACGCAAAACTTTTAATTGGAAGGTTAGAAGACGAAGGCAGCGTTCAATTAACAACATTATTAAAAACGAGTTCGAAGCTAATTTCGGGCGCGGCCGAAATTTGGATACCCTTCGCTCCCCTCGGACTAAAAGTTTTTTCGGGCGTACCGACGACTTGTATGTAACCGCCCCGTTTCTTTTCCTTCTGTCTTCACAAAAGTTCCGTTTGGTCGACAAAACAATATTTGTGTGGGGTTTGGTTCGAATAAGTGGGCAAATAAAAATATTTACTCAGAAAATTTTATTGAGGATGCGGGAGCATGGCCCCATAGTACGATTCCATTTGTTGTGACCTTTTAGTTGCCTTGATAAAGACACATTAATTCAAGGTTTTGTGAAATTGGTGTAGAAAATGTTTCTTATAAGAACCAAAATGGGGGGTTGGGTTTGTATGGCAGCCCCATGGCCCCATGGTCCGATTTGATCCATTCTTACATATGTTGTGTGCAAGGACGTACCGAGCAAACATTTGTTAGGAGGGGTGAAAAATAAAATTTGCCGACTACATTTTGAAAATTCACCAGCTATAATTAGAGGTATGGAAATTTCGTTTTTACGAAATAGATGCGAATTTCATCGAAAATTGCTCATTTATGCGAATCAATGCGAATTGCTCTAATTTGGAGTTTTTCCACAAAAAAAAATATTTTTGTCCAAAAATGTCAATTATTGGAGATAATTTTTCATCTCAGATTTTTTTTAGACGTTTTCCGTTAATAAAAATAGGAAAATGGTCAAATGCAGAGAGTTTGCTGAATCACGGACACGATGGCTTCACGAACACCGAGAAAGCACTTTAGTTGGAGTGGAGGTTTGATGAATGAACTTTGTTTTCTGCAATGCGATTTTCTTAAGAAGAGTGTTTCTCGTGATTCGGCGGGCCCTAAAGTTTAAATTAACTTTACATAAAAACGATAAAGTAGTCTGGCTGGTCGAGCGGTTAGTGCGCGCACCTTCGGTGCACAGGCTCATGAGTTCGAATCTCACCGTGTTCCATTGTGTTTTTCGAACTCACGAGCTTGTGACAGACTATGATCTCACTCAGATGTTAAACGAGTACCCATTTATGGGGATAAATAACACTGCTGAGCGTGATGCTGATCTCATTACCTCATCAAAAAGCAGATAAGATCTTGGAAATAGGATGTCACTAACACATCCTGCGGCCTTAGTCCAATGTTGGATTGTCGCGCCTGTGATTTATTTATTTAAAAACGATAAAAGCGTAACGATATTAGGGGCATTTTCTCAGCAGTTTCTCGTTTTACTGTTACCGTAACTCCTTGAGGAGTGGTCTTGTCGACTAGTATCTATGTGTGTTGTCTGAATTTGGAGTTTGACATTCATACTGAATAATAAACACGCGACGTTTTGAACAGTGGTTTAACTGTGAATCTACAGATTTTCTAGAGTTATGAAAATTAAAATAACAACAAGAAAATTTACAAAACTAGGTTTTTATGCAAATTTCAGCAAAATTTACAATATCCAAATTTCCTGTTTTTTATTTGCGAAATTTCCGTACCTCTAATTGTACTTTATTTTTTGAGCGTCCATGTAAACATCGAAAATTACAAAGACAGAAGGATTGTAGCAATATATAGAAATTCGATTCAGCCAGTTAAGTTGTGATACGCCGTAACTTAATTTTGGACCATGACTCTGCGATTCGATGTAAATCCATTTTATCGACAATATCCTCCTCAGAAAACATTAGCATCAAATTGTCTAAACGTTCCTCCCCGATTAACGTTCGTAAAGGATTGATTTATTAATCTCAATTTACTAAATGATCGTTCGGTCAAAGCTCATGTTAATGGACGCTATTTCCCCAAAACTTTGACACTCGAAACAAATAATCAATAAGAATTTGAATTTGTGCATGAAGGCATTCAAAGGAGATCCTTGAAATAATAAATAAATATAAATACATACATATATAAAATAAAAAATAAGTTTCGATCACCGCTACTGAGATTATCGTGCAATTTTTCCTATCGGCCGGAATTCGAAATATGTCTTGAAACGGTTGGAGAAGTTTGGCTATTTTTTCCAATTCTTCTGTGGACTTTGAGATAAAAACATCACGAAGAATTTTGAACTCTTTTCGGTAAAATGTTTTTTCGGAGCACGATGAGTTCGGTATTGTTTTTTGTAGTCCGATTCAGTCAATATCTAATTTTCTTGCGAAAATCATGAAGCTTTTCACTAACGCATTGATTTTACTGTCGTTGTTAATGTCTTTAAGACTTTATTGTACTGCGAATGAGTTTCATGGCGTCAATAATGTTAAGGTCCTGAGCTTCAAAATTTTCAGTTAAAAATTAAAATTTTTGAATTGTGATGGGTTTTTGAAATTTTAAATGCTTAAGAAATGTCTGCTATAGTGTTGACTAAAATCCAAAAATAAGTTTAAGCCCATTACCTTAGTAGTTTTTTTTTAATTCTTACTTTAAATGGCAAAATGCTAGGTTATTTCAAAAAAACTTAAAAACGCATATATCTCAGTGACCATTGAAAATCGGCCTAACATTTATGGCCTCATTTTGTTGCATTTTCACCCTGCTATAACGTGTTGCAGGGAATAGGTCGATTTAACCAATAACCCTGTATATTTAAAATAATACACCCTTTCACTCTATGAGCGAAGGGTATAAAAAGTTATTACTAGATATGTATAAGTACTGTCATATTCATCTGCACTTAGTATTTTACAATTCATTCTTCTACGAATTGCTTTATATATTGTAGATACATAACTACGGGACTTCCAGCACGCTGCTTCCATCAATACATCAACAAAAAAATGTAACCAAAAACTGTCCACTTAATAGTGTATCGAACTTCTCAAGAAAAATAGAGAACACAAAATCTGAATATTTATGCAAATCACTTCATATTAATTTCACAGAAGAAACAGTACGTGGGCAGGTGAATAGTTTATAATTTAGCTTTATTTAGGGGAGAATGATGTTAAGTCGTGTAAATGCATTCGCTTTTTAAATTCATTTGAGAGATATGGATGAGAGAAACTGTTTTTTTTTTTACTGAAATAGCTATCTAATAGTGAAATTGGGTTATTCGTTCTAGTTAATAATAGGCGCGTTTTTATTGTGTTCAGGCAGACGGCTATGCCATGCCTTTAATCGGTTTGTAAACTACATTTGTACCACTTTATAAAATATTGAATTCGGAATAAAAAATAAACCCGTGTAGGTTTGGGTAGAACTTCATATAAAAAAATGACACTTACCCAGGTAAAGCTCACGTGTGCAACTATCCTACACGGGATAGAGCTTAGAGGAATCAAATGTAGATGGCGGACGCATAGGGGTAATATGACGGAATTTGTTTTTTGAAACCATCACGAGAAAAGATTTTGCAAAGAAATAATCATCTTTTGTGATAAAATCCACCAAATCTACAACTGTCATATGTCCGTTTGGTTTTAACCGGGATGTTAACCGCGATCGTTTCTTTGGAGTCAGATTTAACCCCGATACGAAAAAACGCGGCTTATATTAGGCGTGTTTTTTTGTGCTCGGGTGTAGGTTAGTTTAGGGTAACTACATGGGGTTACAATAACAACATAACCCAGATAAACCCACTAATGTATCGAGGGTACGTACTCTGACCAAAGTTAACCCGGAAGAATTCTTACAGATGTGACAACCAGAGGCGCTCTAACACGAAAAAGCATGAGCTAATACCAAAACCATTGGTTAAATGTTCATTGTTGTTTTTGTAAGACATGTTAATTTACTGGTTATTTATTTATCACAACTTTGAACCTTCAGCTTTTTACAAAGTTCATGGTTGGTGCAATAGATCTAAACAGCTTTTAACCCAAATCGTTTTTTTGTGCTTATATACCCTAACCTGCACCTTTTTACAAAAAAACACGCTTATTCAAATCTAACAAGAGCCTTTAACCATGCACTTTTCTCCCTCCCAATTAGATCAATTTAAAAACTATATCAAACATGCTAAAGGTACGTTGTGCTAGACGCGGCCGCACGACTGCGACTCGCTCATTCCATATAAAAACTCGTTTTTAAAATGAGTGAGAAACGAGTTTTGATATGGAATGAGCGAGTCGCAGTCGTGCGGCCGCGTCTAGCACAACGTACCTTTATACTCTTTGAAGCCGCATGTACAATTTGAGGTCATTCACGTGCATTGTATCTTTAAGGTCCAAATTCTTCTTCAACCTGTGGCCGTGCACCACATCATCAAACAAGTTAACGAATGGTTTCTCCATCTCCTCGGGTCACCGGCTTTATTACAACACAAACCCATCGGAAAATATTAAAAATGAAGAACGTATATCGCCCTAGGCGAATTTATTTAAATTGTGTTCCCTTTTTTGTAAGCAAATCTGTATGTACATATTTAAAATCGTCAAATATTATGTATATGGCATAAATAAATATACATACACGATACACCTCTATAAATTCAACCACATCAATGCATTATGTATATTTTATCTCAGTCCAAACATGTTTTCTTATAGTGCGATTCAAGAACTGATGCGGATTTGTCGTTCGCGCGGTTACCTCTTTTGATATCATTCACGGTTGTCAGTTTCTTAAAGAACAAAACGACAAATCTGACGCTTATCTTCAGAAGTCAATTGTCATGGATCAATGTCTTTTTAATTATATTTAAAAAAATCTGTCAATACTTTTATCAAAGGAACGCGTAAGTGGAGCGCTAAAAAAAAAAACAAACCTATAGAACATTAGAAGATTTTTGAAATGAAGGCGTGTCAAAATACTCGTCACTAAAAAAAATAGTTTGACGCAAAACTTTTAATTGGAAGGTTAGAAGACGAAGGCAGCGTTCAATTAACAACATTATTAAAAACGAGTTCGAAGCTAATTTCGGGCGCGGCCGAAATTTGGATACCCTTCGCTCCCCTCGGACTAAAAGTTTTTTCGGGCGTACCGACGACTTGTATGTAACCGCCCCGTTTCTTTTCCTTCTGTCTTCACAAAAGTTCCGTTTGGTCGACAAAACAATATTTGTGTGGGGTTTGGTTCGAATAAGTGGGCAAATAAAAATATTTACTCAGAAAATTTTATTGAGGATGCGGGAGCATGGCCCCATAGTACGATTCCATTTGTTGTGACCTTTTAGTTGCCTTGATAAAGACACATTAATTCAAGGTTTTGTGAAATTGGTGTAGAAAATGTTTCTTATAAGAACCAAAATGGGGGGTTGGGTTTGTATGGCAGCCCCATGGCCCCATGGTCCGATTTGATCCATTCTTACATATGTTGTGTGCAAGGACGTACCGAGCAAACATTTGTTAGGAGGGGTGAAAAATAAAATTTGCCGACTACATTTTGAAAATTCACCAGCTATAATTAGAGGTATGGAAATTTCGTTTTTACGAAATAGATGCGAATTTCATCGAAAATTGCTCATTTATGCGAATCAATGCGAATTGCTCTAATTTGGAGTTTTTCCACAAAAAAAAATATTTTTGTCCAAAAATGTCAATTATTGGAGATAATTTTTCATCTCAGATTTTTTTTAGACGTTTTCCGTTAATAAAAATAGGAAAATGGTCAAATGCAGAGAGTTTGCTGAATCACGGACACGATGGCTTCACGAACACCGAGAAAGCACTTTAGTTGGAGTGGAGGTTTGATGAATGAACTTTGTTTTCTGCAATGCGATTTTCTTAAGAAGAGTGTTTCTCGTGATTCGGCGGGCCCTAAAGTTTAAATTAACTTTACATAAAAACGATAAAGTAGTCTGGCTGGTCGAGCGGTTAGTGCGCGCACCTTCGGTGCACAGGCTCATGAGTTCGAATCTCACCGTGTTCCATTGTGTTTTTCGAACTCACGAGCTTGTGACAGACTATGATCTCACTCAGATGTTAAACGAGTACCCATTTATGGGGATAAATAACACTGCTGAGCGTGATGCTGATCTCATTACCTCATCAAAAAGCAGATAAGATCTTGGAAATAGGATGTCACTAACACATCCTGCGGCCTTAGTCCAATGTTGGATTGTCGCGCCTGTGATTTATTTATTTAAAAACGATAAAAGCGTAACGATATTAGGGGCATTTTCTCAGCAGTTTCTCGTTTTACTGTTACCGTAACTCCTTGAGGAGTGGTCTTGTCGACTAGTATCTATGTGTGTTGTCTGAATTTGGAGTTTGACATTCATACTGAATAATAAACACGCGACGTTTTGAACAGTGGTTTAACTGTGAATCTACAGATTTTCTAGAGTTATGAAAATTAAAATAACAACAAGAAAATTTACAAAACTAGGTTTTTATGCAAATTTCAGCAAAATTTACAATATCCAAATTTCCTGTTTTTTATTTGCGAAATTTCCGTACCTCTAATTGTACTTTATTTTTTGAGCGTCCATGTAAACATCGAAAATTACAAAGACAGAAGGATTGTAGCAATATATAGAAATTCGATTCAGCCAGTTAAGTTGTGATACGCCGTAACTTAATTTTGGACCATGACTCTGCGATTCGATGTAAATCCATTTTATCGACAATATCCTCCTCAGAAAACATTAGCATCAAATTGTCTAAACGTTCCTCCCCGATTAACGTTCGTAAAGGATTGATTTATTAATCTCAATTTACTAAATGATCGTTCGGTCAAAGCTCATGTTAATGGACGCTATTTCCCCAAAACTTTGACACTCGAAACAAATAATCAATAAGAATTTGAATTTGTGCATGAAGGCATTCAAAGGAGATCCTTGAAATAATAAATAAATATAAATACATACATATATAAAATAAAAAATAAGTTTCGATCACCGCTACTGAGATTATCGTGCAATTTTTCCTATCGGCCGGAATTCGAAATATGTCTTGAAACGGTTGGAGAAGTTTGGCTATTTTTTCCAATTCTTCTGTGGACTTTGAGATAAAAACATCACGAAGAATTTTGAACTCTTTTCGGTAAAATGTTTTTTCGGAGCACGATGAGTTCGGTATTGTTTTTTGTAGTCCGATTCAGTCAATATCTAATTTTCTTGCGAAAATCATGAAGCTTTTCACTAACGCATTGATTTTACTGTCGTTGTTAATGTCTTTAAGACTTTATTGTACTGCGAATGAGTTTCATGGCGTCAATAATGTTAAGGTCCTGAGCTTCAAAATTTTCAGTTAAATTTTTCAATTTAAACATTAGTTTTATGTTTTTATACCGAATAGCTCTGTTAATAAGTATGTACATTCAATTACATACTTTTAATATTGCAACTTTCAAATGTTTTTATCCTTAAACATCAACAGTTATTCTTTTGTAAATTTATTAGTGCCGAAAATCGCAATCCTACATATTTCCACTGAGGTCAAATTTGCCGACTGCAGATGGAAATTGAAAATGTTAAGGGGGTGAGACACCTCCCATACCCCCCCCCCCCCCCCTTAGCTACGTCCCTGGTTGTGTGTCATCGAAAGAAATTCATTTGTGTGAAATTTGGTTGAAATTAATGCAAAAATAAAAAAGTTTTTCTAAGAAGAACCTAATTATGGGGGTTAGGTTTGTATGACAGCCCCATGACCCCATGGGCCGATTTGATCCAGTCTTACGTATGTTTTGTGTCATCAATAGAAACACATTTGTATGAAATTTGGTTGAAATTCGTACACAAATGAAAAAGTTTTTCTTAGAAGAACCTAATTTGGGGAGTTGGGTTTGTATGGCAGCCCCATGACCCCATTGTCCGATTTTACCGATTCAAACATACAAACTGCCTGCAGCAAAAAGAAGCATTTGTGCAAAATTTCAGCTTCATAGCTTTTAAATTGGCCGAGTAAAACGCGTCGCAACAGACAGACAGACAGACAGACAGACGGACAGACGGACATCGCCCAATCGACTCCCCAAGTCATGCTGATCATATATGTATACTTTTTATATGGTCGGAGATGCTTCCTTCAATGCGTTACAAACTTCATGACAAAGTTAATATACCCTTTCACTCTATGAGCGAAGGGTATAAAAACATCTCGATTCACGGTAATAACCTAAAACTAAAAATGCATAAACTTCACGTTATTTATCACGTCGATACTCTAAATTCATTATAATTGTAAAACATGTGTATCTACAGAAACCTTAACATCCGAATCAATTAAACTTTTGCATATAATTAATTCCAATAACAATGACAGTCTGTGAGAAATCTACTCCAGTAGTAAAATATATCTTCATTCAACGCATTTTATCGAGACGTCTTCAATTTCGATCAATAATTATAATTCATTCATAGTGGCAGCCTACACGAAGTATACTTCATATGCGCTAATTAAACAAATTATCTTTATAAATAGCTTTTCCATATTCTGCATTTGAATAGCTCTGTTGGTAAGATCTTTTAATTGTTTTTTTTTGGTCTGATCTAGCCTAGAGACACATTTTGTTCTTACAAAATGTTCAATTGATTACCATTTAACTTTTACTCTTTGCGCTAAGTGACTGTAAAATCGACATAACTAAGAACTTATTAGCGGAGACCAATTAAAAATAAATTTTATATTCCTGTGAGTTTGCTATTGCTATGGCGGGTGTGTATTTGTAGCAAATTTGTTTATTTGCATGAGAGATGCAGTCTAGTGTAAATTGATGATTAGCATACGTCTGAATAATGTGTTTGTTTACGTCTATTTCAAATATTTGTTCTATTCTTAAGACAAATAAATTTTTGATATTTAAGACTTTTTATGCAACCAAACCTCATTAAATTCGACCCTTCTGATCCGACTATTTGGGTAATTTTGTCTACTATAACGGGAGAATATGATCAAGGTCAATAATGGCTTAAATAAAGAACTTTGCAAAATGAAAAATGATGATGTTTCGTTTTAAACAAGAGATTAGCTGTTTAGTTATATGTTAATATTAAAGAAAATTAAAAAATAAATTTTATGTTTTTGACAACACATTTCCTCGAACATTTTCTAGTCTGCTCGTACGTAGAAAGAAAATATAAAAAAACGTGTTTAAATAAAATAAATTACATAATATCGATTATCCTTACAAAACTAAAAATAATTACTATTAGGAATACTGCTAAAAACCTATTGTTGCTTCGTCAGCAACAATTTTTCCAAAGAAGCATGGTCCACATTGTCAATCGATACTGGCTTGGCACTACCCAAATCCTGCTCTTCTGCCTGCAAATTGGCAACATTATCCGCTTTACCTTCATTCGTACTTTTGCATTCGCAGAAATCTTCAGCCAACTGTCGCAATACTCGTTGAAAAATGAAATCGTCCATATTTTTTGCGAGATAATAGAGGAACATCCAATTGGTGAAAGAACATCTTTGGGTAACCACTTCGATATCCTGACGATCCAATCTTCGTGTGCTGGCATATGAGAATAGTCTTGCATTGAAGGCAGTTGATCTAAAAAAAAAATATATTTTAAAATACGGCAGGATTCCATCAGACAAGAAAAATTAAACAACTTACTTATGCAAACCCAATGTACATAATCGCCACAATAACGCCACAATGCTCACAAAGAACAACATCAAATACCAAAACCAGAGGAATGTGTAAATCTTCTCGTTCACCACATTCAACGCCATTATGCACAGCGAGTCGTGGATTTGAACCGTACCCGATGGACCGAATTTTCGAAATGTACATTTCGTTACTTTGGGAAATACTATATCCAGAACGTCCATTGTTGACCAGTCCTCTTGCATCACTTTCGGTCCGAGTCCAATGAATTGACCCGAAAGGAACCAATTTGCCAACCATATTTGTATAACGACATTTATGAGATTGATGAATTCGCAAAGTATCAACCATAATCCCCAGTATTTATTGACATGCAGACGACTGACGAAGGAAGTCTTGATGGATGATGCCGAAATGTCGAGAGAGTCCCGGCCTGGAAAGTCGCGGCCAGCGAATTTTTCGTTTTTTTCTAGATATTTGGATATTGCTACCATTTTTAGACCGCGTGTTAGATTTTGAAGAATGCCGCCTAGAATGAAAAAAAAAAACATTTAAATATCTTCTTTATATGTATGTAAATACAGTTATGTATATAAAATTCGACACAGTAAGTGCACAACGATTTGACTGAAATTTGGTATGTATGACCCATGATATTTAGGGATGATCATAGGTTACATTAGTGTATGGTATATGTTATAGGTCATGGGGCGGCCAAATAAGCCCAGCTTCGAAAATATGTACATTAGTACATTAAGAACGGACAAAATCGGACCATGCAATCATGGGATGGCCATAGAAACATCACTCCCAAAGCTATCAATTTCTTAAAAACTAATTGTCCCCTAAGGATCACTAATCAAAATACTGGTGTGTGGTGTTTGTCCTGAAGCACTAAAGAAGTCCACCATTGTACCAGTACAGAAAGTTGTCGGTTCATATGACATTGGTGATTATCGTCCCATCAATATGCTTCCTTGCTTAGAACGGCTGATTGAATCATTGGCGCACAAGCAGTTCTTAAATTACATTACCAAAAACAATATCTTAACCAAAAACCAATCGGGTTTTCGTTCTCAACACTCATGCGAGTCAGCTATTAATGATGTCTTGTACGACTGGCAAATAGCTTTGGACAAAACGAAGGTAATTGTTGCTGTCTTTCTCGATTTTAAACGTGCTTTCGAAACCATCGACTGCGACATCCAACTACGTAAGCTCGAAAAGTACGGTGTAAAGGGCTCAACTCTAAATTGGTTTGCCAGTTACCTAAAAGGCAGACGACAAGTGGTGAAGATTGGCCAAACGAAATCTGAGGAGCTTATGAACAACCTAGGAGTTCGGCAAGGCTCTATTTTGGGTCCCTTATTGTTTAACTTATATATCAACGATATTTGTTTGTGTCTGAGATATTCTTATTCAAAAATGTTTTCTGACGATACCCTAGCTTATTTTATAGCCGATAGTTTAGAAGAAGCTAACATGAAAATACAAGAATATCTAAATGTACAATATAGCAAATTACGTCAAAATAAATTAAAATTAAACATTAGTAAAACAAAGGCCATGATAATTACTAACCAAATCTGTGATACTAGTAATTTAGATATTAGTTTAGGAGGCTCTGTAATGGACATTCGACATTGTAAATAACGTTAAATATCTAGGTATTATTATTGACGATAAATTGACTTTTAACCATAATATCAACAATCTTTGTAAAAAAAAATAGGTCATAAGCTAAATGTTATGTGTAGATTGCGTAATGATCTGAACAGTATGCAAAACTTAAGTCTATTATTATTATTTTTTATTTTAAGTCCTCTATTTTACCGCATTTCAACTATTGTGCTTCAGTTTTGTTTTTATATAATAATTCTTGTATTAATCGTCTAGAAAAAATTCAAACAAAAATCATGCGCCAAATTATGAAAGCAAATAGACATGCTAGTCAGAACTATCTATTAAATGTTTTAAAAATGATGAGCGTCAAACAAACTATTGTGTATAGAATGTTAATATTCGTATTTAACATTACTAGGTGGGCCAAAAGTAATCATCCGATCTTCCTTTGCTGTATTTTTCTTAATAAAAAAAAAACTTCGGTTTTGCTTATGAAATACGTTTATTTAATCCCTTAGAATTTATTGTATCAAGGCACAAAAATGATATTGGCTAAGTGGCCGCCGCCACAGTTGATTACCATACGGGCCCGTTTTATGGCATTTTCCATCACTCTTCCCAGAATATCGGGCGACAGGTTTTCGCATTGCTGGCGAATATTCTCCTTAATGGGTTCAAGAGTCTGAGCTTGTTGACGTAAACCCGCGACTTCAAAAAACCCCATAAAAAGAAGTCTGGAACAGTTAAATCGGGTGATCTGGCCGGCCAGTGCGAATCACAAAAACGAGAGATTAACCGACCCGGTAATGTTTCCTTCAGAATATGCCCTTAGGCGTAAACCGATTCATGGCTTGACAGTTAGTATTCTACGTTTGTTTACTTCAGAAATTAGGAAAAATTAAAGAAAAAAAGAAGGAAAAAAAAGTTACAGCGATTTCCAATAGTGTGATTACTTTTGGCCCACCTAGTATAAATGGGAAAACGGCTGAATATATGACAGAAAAAATTCAATACAATAATCTAATATTTATCTAATAATAGTAATATGACCTTACGAAATTCGAACGATGTTAAACTTACGAATGCAAAAAAAAGGAAACCAAAACTTCCTTTTTTATGAAGGTATTAAACTATTTAATTCATTGCCATGTGAGATAAAACATGAAAAGTCGCAAACGAAATATCAGCAATTATTGTATGATTTTGTTAATTAATTGAATTCTAAATTCTAATTAATTGTTGTACTACATGGAAATCTTTTTTCTAAATAAACAACATTATTATTGTTATTATTAAGTATAAGACCAAAGGGTAAGTGTAAGACTCCAAATATAATATGTTTTTGCATGATTATCTAACAGGTTTCTGTTCACTTTTTTCTGAAAAAGTTTTCCATAAAAACTCAAGCAGAAATCCGTCTCGAAAAATCTTTTTTGGAGTCGGCACCATTTCTGATTGAGCTTTGTCATTTCTCAATAGCCAACTTGTTATTTTTAATAATATAATTTATAATATAATTTAATTGATTCGAGCATGAATAGCTATTCCAACATATTTCTTTGCATATTCATCTAAACTGGTTTTCTAGCATTTTATTTGCTAAATCTTAGCTTTTGCATTCTACACATAAAAAAACATTATTCCCATTATAACAAACACGACCATGCTTCTCTGATTTGCATGTTTTTGTAAATCATACATATAGCAACAAAAAAAAAATTAAAAGAAGACTGTTGATGTTGCATCTGCTCAGACAGAAACTTCTGAGTATGTAAATAATTTATTAAGTGGTGAATATTAGAACGGAAGCCTTTGGTTTCTATTGAAGAAGTTTCTCGTTTAACTAGAAAATTAAGTTCATTTCATATGCATAACATTTTTAAATTATACGAGTATAAAACATTTATGTAAAAAAAATTTATATTTATGGAAATAAATTAAATTTGTCTCAGAAAATAGTGCTGAAGTTATGGGAAATTTTGGATGTTTTCGTTAATTTTTTTTCGCTTGGTTTTGATTGCATTTACCATCTTTCAGTTATTTTGACTTTTCTGACACTAGTTTTCTTCGATCAAACTTGTAATTTAAGCAAACAAAAAAATATGTCTTCAGTCTTGAAAACACCTCTTCACTTACTTCTTGATTGGACATTCTTGTAAAAGGTGTCCCAACATTAACACAAGTGTTAAGGAGAATAAAAAAAAATTATTTGTAAATTATTTTTCTTCAATCATTATTTGTTATTGAGTGTATTCACGTACACTTCGCTCAGTTCATTTCGCCGGGTAAATTTGATCGAATTCTGGTTACATTACTTTCCACCAGACGGCACTCAGTGTTTGTGATACGTATCACAGTGTTCTCTAGTTAGCGCAAAATTTTGATGCTCCTTAACGAAGATGGCGGGAAAACAAATTCGAGAAATATGAAGAAATATATTGTGGAAATAATATAATGCAGATTATGATCATCTACATGTTTTTATATAATTTTTGTCATAATAATGAATGTCGTTTGACATTAGTCTTACATTGCATTCACACACCACATTTGCCGCTAACTAGCGTATGTCTTCTGGTGGAGGAAAATATAAGTAGAATTCGTATCAAAATTTTAGTCCGCTCACTTGTTCGTGAATACACTCATTGTTTCATATAGGACACATAATAGGGGTTTTTTCATGGAAAATAATTTCAATAAGATGCTGCCACATGCATGGTATGGCATGTGGCTCTGTGCTGTGGCTCACCTGGCTGAGTCGCACTCTAGGATGCTAGTAATCTAGAGGTCCGGTGATCGAATCTCGGCGTGGTCTAAGAAATGTATAGTGCTTGCAACATGATATACAAGGAATAATTTTCCCTGCTTTAAGATATATTTTCTTGTTCAAAGAAAAATTGTTCCTGATTTAAGATGTATTTTCTTGTTCCAAGAAAAGTTTTGCTTAAAATAATGCTTATTTATTTCTTTTAAGCAAAGACTTTTCTTCAAACAAGAAAATACATCTTAAATCAGGAAACTTATTTCTTGGCTCTTTTCTGTTGTATTTTTGTCTTGTTTTTACCAAAAGATTTTTTCAGTGTATAAACGGCTAAGTGAACGCACCATGCCCCACAAGGGGCTACTGTACAGAGAGAAGACATGCAATATACCCTGTGAAACAATTTAGTTCAATTCCTCTATAGGACATTTCCTTCGAATTATAAAAAGTGCTCTATTTATCATGGATTAACAACGGTTGGATTTAAACACAAACAACTGTATTTCATTTAAATATTGCGTTGATTATGCGTTGAAAATAATGGGTTTCGGACAATAGTCTAGTTTGATCGTTTGTACATTCATTTAAAAAAATGTTTTTGAACTTTCTTGTGACAAAAGAAACTCATTTATCATGCTATCAATAAAATGATCAATACTGCGTACACATAGTACTACTTAACCCTAGTTTACCGCAACTATTTTCTTACAAGTTTCATGTTATGGGGTGCAAATGCACCCCACAGTATGTATCCCATATTTCTGCATTAACTGATTTCCAATTTTTTTTTATTTTTATTTTTTTTTATTATGTTATAGTCTAAGAAAAATGGCATATTTGGTCGGCAAAAATCCTACATCGGAATTTTTTTTGGATTATGGTTGGTCCCCAGATTATGGCATTAAAAGTCCCAACCGATCGGTGGTCCGCAACCTTAAAAAAAGGGGGAAAGGGGGGGCATTTTTTTGGTTTTCTGCGATTATTTCAAAAACGGTAAGATATACAGAAAAATGGTCTGAAGACGAAAAAAACTACATAAAATTATCTTTGCATTGATATATAACACATTAGAGTTCAATTGAATATTTCGGCGTTAGAATAGAACATAAATCAGAATATTTTCATTTTAGACCTTTTTTAAAAGCTCCATAACTTTTGAAAGAATGTTAGTTCAGCCGTAAAATTTTGTACAAGTATTAACAACAAGTTTAAGATAATTTTAACGTAAACGCTGAGTCGCTCCGGTCAAGGACCCCCATTATCCCCCCATTTAAATTTGTCAAAACGGCATGTCCATAACTCCCCCCAAAATTGGAGCAGCGTGCTAAATTTTGGTTTGTTGCGATTGGAGGTCATAGTCACCCCACCCACCGAAAATCAGCTCATTCGGATAAAAACTAAGGGTATCTCCCATACAAAGTGACCCATCAGGAGTTTGTTCTACGTACTACTCATTTTATAAACTGTAGAACAAAGTTGTCATGGGTCACTTTGTATGGGAGGTACCCTTAGTTATTATCCGAATGAGCTGATTTTTGGTGGGTGGGGTGACTATGACCTCCAATCGCCATCATCTCGGGACCATCCCCAACCATAATCAAAAACGAGACCGAGGCTAATTTCGGGCGCGGCCGAAATTTGAATACCCTTCACTCTCCTCGGGCTAAAAGTTTTTTTTGGGCGAACATATGACTTGTGTTCAATCCTTCCCTATTCTTTTCCTTCTGTGGCGTCGATAAAACAATATTTGTGTGTTTTTGGTTAAGTGGGAAAATAAAAATATTTACTCAGAAAACTTTATTGGGGGGATGCGGGAGCATGGTCCCATAGTATGATTCCAATCGTTTTAATTTTTCTTTGTTTTGACAAGGACGCATTAAGTTTTTTTGAAATTGGTGTGGAAAAAATGTTTCTTAGAAGATCTAAAATAGGGGGTTGGGTTTGTATGGTAGCCCCATGACCCCATAGACCGATTCCATTCATTTTTACACATGTCTTATGGCATCAATACAGATGCACTTTTACGAGTTTTGGTTGAAAGTGATGCACAAATAAAAAAGTTTTTCGTAGAAGAACTCAATTTGGGGGGTTGGGTTTGTATGACAGCCCCATGATCCCATTGTCCGATTTCATTCATTTTTACATATGTTTAGTGGCATCAATTGAAATGCACTTTAATGAGGTTTTATTGAAATTGGTGCACAAATCAAAAAGTTTTTCTTAGAAAAACTAAATTTGGGGGGTTGGGTTTGTATGACAGGCCCATGACCCCACAGTCCGATTCCAACCATTTTTACATATGTTTTGTGGCATCAACAGAAACACATTTGAATGAAATTTGGTTGAAATTGGTGCACAAATAAAAAAGTTTTTCTTAGAAGAACCTAATTTGGGGGGTTAAGTTTGTATGGCAGCCCCATGACCCCATAGTCCGATTTGATCCATTCTTATATATGTTTTGTCTTATCAATAGAAACACATTTGTGTGAAATTTGGTTGAAATTGGTGCACGCATGAAAAAGTTTTTCTTAGAAAAACCAAATTGGGGGGGTTAGGTTTGTATGACAGCCCCATGACTCCATTGTCCGATTTTAGCGATTCGAACATACAAACTTCCTGCAATAAAAAGAAGCATGTGTGCAAAATTTCAGCTCGATAGCTATTAAACTGGCCGAGTAAAACGCGTAGCAACAGACGGACAGACAGACAGACGGACATCGCCCAATCGACTCAGCTCGTCATGCTGATCATATATATATATATTTTATATGGTCGGAGATGCTTCCTTCAATGCGTTACAAACTTCATGACAAAGTAAATATACCCTTTACTCTACGAGTGAAGGGTATAAAAATTTCCGATGTAGGATTTTTGCCGTTCGATGGCCATATTTTGGTCCAATTTTCTTAGACTATTAAGTAAATAGGGAAAACAAAAATCAGATAGCGAGTGCGAATTCAGAAATACTGGAGACAAACATGTTGAGTATGGTTGGATGGCAAGCACTGATATTCATACTTGAATGACATGATAAACTCAAACAAGAGTCATGTTCATGAAACTTCCGTATGGTGTGCACCCAATTCACTGATTTTGCGAGAGTTATGCATCTCTTCAGGTTCCTCATCATTTGACGCTTTTAGCAGAACTTATTACCTCAGTTATAAAAGTGAAATCGCTTCGCATAGATACAAATAGCAGGCCGAAACTAATGGGCTCGAAGAGGAATTTTGTTCACAAATTCCGAAATGCACCTCTTTTTCGAAATCTTAATCAGCACACTCTACTCCAATTAGTATCTCTGATCATTCGACTAAGTTTCTGTTGTTTATTTATTGAAATTGAAAATTGAAATCGTGTTTGAAACACAGCCACATTTTATGTCCCAAAGGTCATTCCGAAGAACGAAATTTCGTACTATTATTAACATTTTTAAAGTTTTTTTTCGCATCCCAGATAAAAGTTTAGATATTATTATCTTTATTTCAAAATAAATATCAATTTAACATTAAAATAA
The DNA here is from genome assembly GCA_949715475.1 of Microchrysa polita. Classification (NCBI taxonomy): domain Eukaryota; kingdom Metazoa; phylum Arthropoda; class Insecta; order Diptera; family Stratiomyidae; genus Microchrysa; species Microchrysa polita. Next base: position 12,480,283 of record OX454418.1, on the reverse strand, counting down.
ATAGTTCTGAATTTAAAAAAAAAAATGTTTGTATTACAAATGCACCTACGACAGAACCAATGACTTCTTTCCACAAAAAATTTTCGTAAAAAATTAGTTTATGTAGGTACATTTGTACACACTTTAAAAACTAAAACAAAACTAAATTTTGTTAAGCTAGTGAAAAATTGATAATGAAAACTTGAAAAATTTCGAAGTTATATTAAGTGAAATATGCGCTGGGGTGCATTTGCACCCAAACAGTAAACTAGGGTTAAAAAAGCTGTTTGTTTGATATTTACCTTCTAAATGTTTCCACATGTAGTGCGTTAAATAAAAGCAAATCGCTTGGGCAAAAAGCACAAATGGTACCCATTGATAGTAGCCATGTCGTTTAATTGAATCCTTTCCGTAGACATCTGGTCCAACACCCGGATGAGGGATAGCTCCGGCCTGCAGTCCTGACTCATTCAAATGATTGACCTATAAATAATTCAAAAGTGACGATTAAATGCTAATATGTATTAACATTACTGTTGCTGGCAATATTATTTATCCAATGCCATAAGATACTTATAAAATTTGCATAAATTTACTGCATATCATACTTACAATCGTGTAGGTCGGTGTAAAAAAGCAAAAAGTATTTATCACACGTGTGGGAATGGCTCCTTCAGAGATACATTCAATATGCGAGCCAATATATTGTCTAGAAAAGTGGTATAAATAAAATAATATTATAACTACTAGTTGTCGTAATTATTGAAACAAGATAAGAATGTTTTTTAATTGAGCTAATTGCATAATTGATTTATTTTTGCATATGTGCTAAGGCTCCTGTACAATTATACTGGTACTTACCGCGCTGTAACTAGTATTGTGCACACTATGAGTATCGAAAATGTCCATCGATAGTGCAGTTTAAAAGCAAAATTATCGATTACAACGGTATTGTAACGAAATTTAAAATATGGCGTCACCGATGCAAATGTTGATAGCATGTTGAATGAATGTTATCTTTTGCTGTGTGGTATCTGAAAGAAAACAAAGAAAGATTTATTCATGGATGAGAGTGTAACAGTCTGAATTTTGCTTTTTTTTTTTTAACTGAAATTTAAAATGAATTATTAAATCAATAATTATTAAAACATAAACAGGATTCATAGAAGCAATTTTATCAATTAAAATTAATTTACATCATTTGAAATGGAACAAATTACATAAAAATTATTAAAACTATCTTAGGAATTATATAAAATTAAGTAAACAACGCTTGATCAGTTTTTATAGTGTTAAGAAATGAGAAAAATGAGAGTTGAATTTGTTATCAACTTAAGTCTTGAGATAATCCAATATACTGTCATGTCAGCATACGTTTCTAGTGTTTGCCAGTTAGTCGTCGAGCGTAGACGACATATCGTCGATGTGCAGTAAAAATAACGTGGTACTGTTCTTTTGATTTTTTAGTAATCTGCTATACTTATTAAAAATGAAATCATACACTGCGCAAAAATAATAAAGAAGTCATAAATTGAAATTCTGATGACTGTTTACATAAGACACATTTCAATTATCTGGGCGATCAAATCTTAGGTGTGTTTGACACAATATAAATCACCGCCGAAGACGTCATTTTGGCCGTTTTCATTAGAATTAAAAAAATATTAATCACGTCCTAATTATAAGCAATTTTTTAATGGATTGCCAAAATCGATTAAACACTCCCGTTTTTTATCTTCACGTAAATAAAAACAATGAATCAAACTAAAATTCTTAAACACTTTTTGTATTATCTAAATATCATATTCTAATCCCAATTCACACAAGAACCAAGCCTCACCTTAAATCAAAAAAAAAATATTTTCCCTTGTTCTAATTAACTAGTAATTATTACACTTTGCACCTTGAGCGAAAAAAAAACGACAACATCCACACACAATTCACAATCTTAAAATTTCATAATTTCGACAAAATACGTTAGAGGTGCATTTTAGATTTCGATTTGCATGGCACTTTGTCCGGTATACCATACAATACACTTCACCTGCAATACGGTGTAATGAAAACTGAAAAGTTGCGAATACATGCCATTCAATTACTCAAAAATTGTCTCCCTAAAGGAGTGAGAGGCAAAACAGAAATTAATTTTATTTTTTTCTTTAAAGATAACAATTATGATAACACGTATCTATATATATGTATTTTATATCAAATACACACATGCCACAGTTATGGTATCTTAAAGATGTTCTCTTTATAAATTTTCTTTGATTATGGTCTTTGTTGGTTCTTCTGTTGTTTGATAAAATGCTATCAAAGTTTGTTTGATTGTTGTTGGCAAGGTGTACAGCCTGCGAGATTTTGAGGAATTTATTTAAGGTTTGTGTTCGTAGAGACGACTCATATGATCGCTCAGCGATTACAATTAAATTACTGGTTTAGAGCACTACATGCGTATATTTTCTATACAGACATGTTCCCTTAGGATTCAAACAATATGCAAATAGGGCTCGGAATTGGATGCTATACCATAAAGTAAGTAATTGGAATAGAGATGGAACTCCATATAAAATTAAAATCTACTGAAAAACATTTTACCTTTGAGTGTGTGCTGTAAGTAACGTGTAGGTTTAGAAGATATTTTCCTCTATGTACACGTTACTTACAGCACACACTCAAAGGTAAAATGTTTTTCAGTAAATTTTAATTTTATATGGAGTTTCATCTCTATTCCAATTACTTACTGTATGGCTATACTACGATCTTTGAGCGATCATCACATGAGTCGTCACTACGAACACAAAACTTTAAAGGTTTATTTTTCTCCGCACGACCCAAGCGGATCTAGCGACAACGACTCGCTCATTCCATATAAAAACTCGTTTTTAGATGATAATCGCTTAGTACATATGTATAGGTAGGTCCACAATGAAGATTATCGTCGATTGAATCGCGCGACTTATGTTGTACATAAGGTCTGCATGAGTGGTGAACGTGGTGCGCTCGCTTGTTTTTAGGCTTCGGGCGACGGCTGCTTGGGGTAGGGAAGTTGCAGTGTAAATAAGCCACGATCGCTGCAGCCGCATCGAGGAAAACACCACTAGGTGATAGTCAACAGCTAGAGCCGCTGCGGTAGTGTCGAGGAAAACGTACCTTAAGGTACATTTTCGAGGAGAACAGGTACATTTTCCTCGACACGACTGCACGACAGTGACTCGCTCATTTCATATAAAAACTCATTTTTCTCACATCCCAAAAACCAGTTTTTATATGGTACGTGTACGTGTTCGTAGAGACGACTCATGTGATGATCGCTCAGCGGTCGTAGCTAAACCACCCGTTCTGGGCACTACGCATATTTTCTATACAGACATGTTCCTTTAGGTCTTAGTGGACACAAGGAAAGTCACAGCAGTAAAAAAATATGCAAATATGGCTCGGAATTGGAAGCAAAACTACGATCGCTGTGCGATCATCACACCAGTCGTCTCTATGAACACGTACCTTAAGTATTTTTTCCTCAACAGCTGTTTCTGTTGCAGTCATTGTTTAGAAAATAAATGAAATGTCTGTATTGGATACAGTGATTAGAATGAACACTGAACTTAAAAATAAAAACATTGTAAATGTATATGCATGGTTGTTTCTCAGAACCTTTGATAAAAAAAAAATTGAAATAATATTGCAATTTCTTGGAATTTTCTCGCAATATATGTAGTGCGACTGAGCAAAAAATACAATGCAGGACAGTGGTTCAGATAACCGTTGTGAAGGCCATCCATCCAACATCAGACTATTGAGATGTATATACAGGGTGTCCCGCATTGGGTGGTCCATACTGTAAGGGTTGATAGCGCAACTTGTTTCAGCCAGAAAATTCCCAATACAATCGGAATTTTTTTTACCGTTACCTTGTTATCGCTCTTTTTGTGAAAGTCATCGAAAATCGTGACTTGTCACACAAAATCGTAATTTGCAGCCCTCGTGATGACTTAATCCAAGATTTGATTTCAGTTCCAGGAACTACATAAAATTTCACAAAAACTGAAATTTTCCCTGTTGCCAACATTATCGGCACTTTCAAGATACAGTTACTGAAACTTAACAGAAATTTAAAAAAATAGATTTTTCATCGAAAATTCAAACAGTAATTGCATAACGGTGCTTTATACGTACAACTCTGCAAAGTTGATAAAAGCTGCTTCAACATGTTGGCTTTTAAACGGTATATCACTTTTCTTAATTATATTGCAGACTTTTAGGTAAACACGCATTGAATGGTAAAAATCATGGCTTCAGTGGAATCGTTAACAATTTTCCCTTGACTCGAAAAAAGACATACAAAGGCAATTATAATTCGGGATAGAATCTCGCTACATAATTTTGACCAGAACTGTAAGATATTTGAAATTTGGTACATTGGCAAATGCAACGGTACTTATAACGGTTAAAATTTAATATTTGCTATTTATGGCAGATAGACGGATGCCCACTCATAATGGGAGACATATCAAAGAATATTTGGAAAACGAATTTCCCGGAAAGTGGATTGGTAGATTTGGGACAGTTGCGTGGCCTGCGAGAAGTCCAAAACTTACTACCCTAGATTTTTATTTATGGGGTAACTTAAAAAGCAATGTCTATTCCGAGCCGATTACCTCCCGGGAACAGCTGCTGCAGCGAATTAATGACGCTTGTGACAACATTAAGGAAACCCCTCCTGAAATCCTTCGGGGCGTTTCTTCCATGCGCCGAAGGTGTCGAGTCTGCATACAAAATGGAGGAGGCCAATTCCAGCAGCATTATTCCAATTCATCAAACAGACCCATTTAATCATTAGTTAATATTTTTAGTTTATTGGTTCTTTCTCATATTCAAAACTTTATTTTAATTTTTATTTAACAAATTTTCAAAATTGCGATAGTAAAATATAAAAAATAAATGATTAAAATTTCAGTTTAAATAATCCGATAAGAAAATAATTACATACCTTGTTTTTTTTATATCCAATATGTGTAAAATCCCGCAATGTAAATATGAAAAGTGATAAACCGTTGGAAAGCCAACATGTTGAAGCAACTTTTATCAACTTGGCAGAGTTGTACGTATAAAGCACCGTTATGAAATTACTATTTGAATTTTCGATAAAAAATCTATTTTAAAATTTCTATTAAGTTTGAGTAACTGTATCTTGAAAGTGCCGATAATGTTGGCAACAGGAAAAACTTCAGTTTTTCTGAAATTTTATGTAGTTTCTGAAACTGAAATCAAATCTTGGATTAAGTCATCAGGAGTGCTGCAAATTACGATTTTGAGTGACAAGTCACGATTTTTGATGACTTTCACAAAAAGAGCGATAACAAGGTAACGGTAAAAAAATTCCAATTGTATTGGGAATTTTCTTGCTGAAACAAGTTGCGCTATCAACCCTTACAGTATTGACCACCCAATGCGGGACACCCTGTATAATATAGGTCTCTCTGTTACAAGAATAAAATGAAAATGATTAGTTCTTAGACGGTTATTTTTTTTTTTTAGATATTTTTCGTAATAATCTCCTCAAATTTAACAAATGTTCTCCAGACTAACCCAGACGTGTCAAACTCGCGGCCCTCCTCGCAGTTCTGTGCGGCCCGCAGCCTTTTCGAAGCAGCACAATCTGTATCAACACAAAAATGGTGAAATTGGTAAGGTGAAAAAATTAAGAAAGTCTACAAAAATTACTAAAACTCGCCAGTGGCTTATGCATGATTATTTTAGTTTTTCTTTTCTCCAAATACTACCAACAATTTGAGGCTGGTTATTTGATTTTATAAGACAGCTCATTTTTTTTGTGCAGGACGATACTAAGTCTTTTCACTGTTCTGCCCCGAAATGCAGTTAATAAAAAATTTGTTGGTTTTACCGAACATGAGATTTATTTGGAAAAATTACAAAGCTTTAAAAACTACGGAAATCTTCGAATTGGTGACTAAATCACCTGGATGTGAAATTCCAACACAATAATTTGAGCCCAAGTGCCTGCTTTTTAAACCTATATGCATGAGTTTGTTTAAAATCATATCACAAACAAATTTTTGTTTCTTTTTGCCACCTTTCTGCTGAAATTAATTTATTCTGACTATTTTGCCTCCCAATGTTATTTTGGGCGACCTCGGATGGTGCTAAACATTTTTTATCATCTGGCGTAAATCATGTAATTGTCGTTACTTGAAGGTCAATCATATTTTAACGTTTTTGCTCCTTGCCTAAATTTTTTAATGATCTTGAAGTACATTTTCGAAAGGATAATCGGATAATCCCGAAGGCTTGTAGTAATCTAGACTCTCTGATATATTTTAAAAAGAATATTCTGTAATCAACTTTCGTAATACGATTACATAAAAGTTTTTGAAATTCTCCTCCTGCGGCCCACTTAGTCTTATTTGGCCCGCGCCAGGTTTGGACTTTGACACCCCTGGACTAACCTCATAAATAAAAAAAAAAAATGAAATTTTGGTAAGCGCACACCAATTTTTCTAAAAACATGAGTCAATTGCATAAATTGATTATGATTAACCCAGGATAAATTCTGAAATAGACGGGGAACGTTCCTAAAGTTCCTCCACCTTAGCCAATTTTTTTACAAAGAGTTTCTAAATTTTGTGAAAATAAATCGAAGTGTTTGGTGTTTCTCAGACATTTTATAATAAATTTTCCTTTCGAACAAGAATTTCACGAAATACGACCAATTGAGTAAGTGGCAGTATTTAAGTCAGGATCAGGATTGACATTTACATAGTAGGGGGAGTCCGGTAGACATGAATCATTTGAGATTATTCTTGGGAATCTAATGACCAAATATAGATTTTTTTTCTGGTCTGAAACTGAATTCCATAGTCTGGTTGGTGTTGTGGTTAGTCGGTGCACAAGGTCGTGGGTTCAAGTCTCACCGTGTTATTGATATTGGACTGTCGCGCCACTTATTTATTTGAACTGAATGTCTACATGTCGGAAAGTTATATGTTTCGGAATAAAAACAATAAAACAAAATTATCCTTGTATACATATAAAAAGTCAAAACATTTTTATTATTAAGTATTTAATCAGAGCACGTTTTCTAATTTTAGTGCGTCTTGCTCGCGCTCAGAGCTTTTTCACTCAAAAAAGTTCCGAGTGGAAAACTGGAACTATATGGCAATCGCCCCTTAAAATAGACTGGCTTTATCCAGCTTCATGTATCAAGTTGGTTCCCTTAGTGTGTGACCTCTTTTGAGGATTTCGAAAATATGCCACTTGGTAGAGCTACTAACAACCCTGTATGGCCGTTACAAATTGACCCAATTTCTTTGCGTTTACCCCCCAAATCAAATCACACTATCTTTAGACAATCCCTTCTAAATGACTTTAACATTGAGCCAAACTATTGTTATCGTATTGTTGTAATAACCAATAATAAATCATTTCTGAATTGTGTCAAATATTACAAAATATCTTATGCCATTATCATCACAGAACGTATAACACAAGCTGTTTGTGGTATCTTATTTTTATAGTTAGTGCCGTGCCGTATCTCAAACTTAATAGCGGTTGTACTTTTAAGTTTGAATTAAAGAAAAAAAAATGTCGCGGCATCGTGTTGCCACCAACATCACGCATGTTGATACGGCAACGACGATGACGCTATATCTATGTTTTCGTACTTAGACTATTCCAAAAACACTAAAGTACTAAATACGTAGTCGCAAATATATGTATATTCTGTGATAAAATTGTAACCACATGTATACTATGTACGTTTAAATATACCCCATATAAACCATGAACCATAATTTGGATTGTGTTTTTATTTTCGAGCTAGCCTAATTGCCACTGGCTTAAACTGGAAAACTGATTCGGATTCCAGCATACTTACATTAGATATGTTGCAATCAAAAACAATTCTTTAAGACCGATTGATTGATAAGACCTTCAGCCCAATCCATTACAAATTTGTATGAGTTATGTTACCACTGAATCAAATTATTATTGGTAAGCATCTTAAAACAATCAAGAAAATACCCTAACTAAAACAGTCATACGTTCAACTTTTACTCTACATTATTAAAAGAATATTCTGTGAATATTCTTTAAAGATACTAGCGGGGACTTTATGCACAGTTTTATAAAATTTAATGCAGCTCGTATAATTTATGTTTCAAAAGAAAACTTCTATATTTGGACTCAAAGAGTTCTGATAAAAACATTAAAGTTTGATATTGAACATGCTGAATGAGTCATAATGGCTATTTAAGTGAGACAAAACAGCTGAATCATTTTTTAAGTGGAAGTAATCAATCTAGTAAAGGAAGTACCTTGTGTTGTGACGTTACGTTATGACTTCATCAAATTTATAGTAACTTTGTAGTACATATTGTGCGTATTTAAGAATGTGATCTTAAAGACACAATTAATTGAGTGGAATTCCATCAGGCGAAGAAGTTTAAATTCGGAGAATTAACACAATCACTTTGGGCTTCATACAAAGCAAAAAAAAAGTTTCCAAGTCTCTTTTATATTTTCCGATAAACGATTTTGAGTCTATTCAGGGCCCCTATGTTCGCTCTCCAATCGCTTGAAAATTAATGTTACATATTTTTGAATATTGTCAGATATAACCCCGGGGAATGAAGTGATTTCATTGAGCTTTTACAAGGATTATTTTTCAGTGCAGTGGCTGCATATTCAGAAAAAGTCGAGAATGCATTCCATTCATATTATGTAGCTGTGTATTAACTGTTGTGCTTCTTTAGCAACATCAGTAGTTTCGTTTTTAGGGAAAAGCTTTAAAGTTAGTGATTGATAATTTTTGTGTATCCGAACGTTTTTTTTTTTTCAAATCCCACGAATTTGGAAAGATGGTAATTTTGTTGCCATAAAAAAAGAGAATATAATAATATTCTTATTAGTAAGCATTTAGGAAAATGGCTCTGTAAACAGTTCTTCTCTGTACCGTAACCCCTTGTGGGGCATGTTGCGTTCACTCAGCCGTGTATAGGCTACTTCCAGTCAACGTTACATTGCATATAGCTTCGGAGTGTACCTATATAATGTTGCAAACACTTTATATTTCCTGGACCACACCGAGATTCGATATCCGTACCTCTAGATTACTAGCATCGTAGAGTGCGACTCAACCAAGTGAGCCACAGAGCGTGAAAAAGTTACATCCAAGAAATTTTATACGTTTTCGTCAATGTATTGTTACAGCCGTTGATGGACTGTCCAACTCTCTCTCAGTTCAATCGAACAGCTCACTGACGTACTTATTTCTTCCTTTTTTAGGATTATTTTTATTTTCGTTGGTGATTTTAAAATTCCTCACAAAAATAAATCGTAACTGCCCAAGTCGAGAGACAATGTAGCAAAATGAAGTGCTCCAAAGAATTATAGGGCAGTTGAATACTGGATGGAATTTGCTATATTTTTTGTCTGATTTTTTCGTTACCCAAAACTGCACGGAATGTACAAAAAGCAAGCATAGTTTACAATTTATTGCCACTCTGGCCGTGTTTTTTTACATCGGGTGCAGGTTTGCTGACCCAGACGCGCAAAAAAAAAAAAACTATCGAGGGTAGCATCCAGGTTAAATTTAAAATTGTCACGTAGGCATTGTTATTAATTTCAAAACATTGCTCATAAATTTTAAAGCCCCGTTTTCACTATACAAACGCAAAAGTTCAAATGTTACTTTTCTTAATGAAAACATATTTTATGTACGAATCAAAATTTTGTTAGAATAAGAATTCGACAAACAACATTTTTAACATGAATTTACAAACAAAAACTATTTTTTTTGAACACACTTGTGTGTTGCATGTAAACAATACCTTAGAGCTTTTCATTTCAAAATTTATTTTTTGCTAGTCATTGGAAAACGTACTAGAAAACAATTGGGATTGCATACATTTAGGCGAGTTTTGGAAAGCTCATTAAATCTGGATAGCATTATAATTTCTAACCTGAATAAAGTCACAGGTTAGCGTTTGTATGAAAATTACCCCGTATAGTGCAGGTTAGCTATTAAAAAAACACGGCCTCTGTCTACGAGTATGTGTATAGTGTGTACTTTGTCAATATATTTGAAAAAATCTAAAGAGTACATTTTCAAATAATTGTCCTAGATTCTCGATAGATTGTCTACAAGTAGTAAGTATTTGTTCCGGTTAGTAATTATTACAATTTCTCTTGACTCTTGTGCTTCGAGTAAACAAACAATGAACAGTTGTTTTTTTCTGCCTTATCGACAAGTGTTTCGAGTATTCTTCGGTTTATATTTCATTTTAACATGAAAATCAGCATGATTCGAGGCTCTACAAATGCATGCATAATGTAGTCATACAGATATTTTCCTTCACTTTTTCTTCTTCTTCAGTAAAGTTTATGGAAAAGGTGAGGCATGTTAGTGTCCATATTCGTAGCAAATATTTTAATGAAAGTTGAATCAGAAAATGTTTGAAGTTTGAATCTACATAAATTTAAAACAACGGGTGTCTTCAAAATTTTTAAAACTTGCCATTCCATTTCGTTAGGAGTATTAAATAAAAATAAATAAATAACAGGCGCGACAATCCAGCATTGGACTAAGGCCGCAGGATGTGTTAGTGACATCCTATTTCCAAGATCTTATCTGCTTTTTGTTGAGGTAATGAGATCAGCATCACGCTCAGCAGTGTTATTTATCCCCATAAATGGGTACTCGTTTAACATCTGCGTGAGATCATAGTCCGTCACAAGCTCGTGAGTTCAAAAAACACCATGATCCACGTTGAGATTCGAACTCATGACCCTGTACACCGAATGCGCGCACTAACCGCTAGACCAGCCACACTACACGTTAGGAGTATTACTACATAGTAAATTAACTCTAGTTTTCATAATCTCCGCGACCCAAAGACTAGGAGACTCTGAGCTTAGAAGTTTGGGATATTAAAGGTTTACAACTGCGAGAGCATGTTTAGTTTTTGACAGTAGGATAGTTTGAGTCTCTCTCCTATGGGGAGATACTCAAGTCTGGGCGATCCAAGGGCCAGACGATTCGATTTGATAGTCCCCATGTGAGGACACCCTTAGTATATTATTTTCCAATTCTTTCACACTACAAACAAAGAAAATTTGTATGTATCAAATTAATCTCGATATTATTATATGACATAGTTTATTTCGAAAGTGTAACATACGTTGGGTGTTGCATTTCATTTTTATTTAGGTGTGATACAATAACCAGGGCATGCAAAAATATACCCGTGCGCATCGCATATCCATACTCGTAGGTGTGTAATTAAAAATGTAATTTGAGATGTCTACATAATGTTTTTAATATTGAATGTTCTCTTATAATCTCTTATGAATCGGTCAGTGTGTTTTTTTTTATCGTTGTCGACTATATTATATTTATAGTTAAATAATTTTTTTTACTGCTTTAAAATATGTACAAATCAAAACTGAAGTTTTGTTTACAATTTTGTTGCTCTTTTATATCAGAATATGATTGTAATTTGAAATAGGGAACGCCTAAGGAGCGTGCCATTTCCTCAACTTCCTTTGATGAACTTCTTGTGCATATTCACTAGTTTCCTAGTTTACTGTTAGTCATAATGGCCCCACAGATCGACATTTTACTCTCTTTACTACACGCTACATATCGAACAAAGGGTGACTATTTACTGCCAATGACCCATATTTAAATGAAAATGCATAGTATGCAGTATTATCCCATCGCAAACCTGCGAGTATAGATATTCGAATAGAGTGTGTAGTTGTCGCAATTAGACATTCATTTGCATAACTATCAATCGGAACATCAGAATCCATTGGAAAATTTTCGTATCAAGCTCCAACTGTACTTTAACAGGGGCTGACGACCGCTGTTACTTAAGAAACCAGAATATCTGTCGGCTAATTACATGCCAACTATACTACAATTAGAATTGAATCTCTAAAGTCATTACTATAGTCGTACTCGTTTAGCCATACTGATTTCAAAACAAACCACGTCTTTAAGCCACAAGCAGAAACAGTTTAAATGTAGTGTCGTGCTAATTGTTAAAACGTGTCATCTATAAATGAAGACATAATCATTGTTGTGTGTGTTTTACACACTCCGTTGACTTTTTGACATTTTTCATCAACACGCAATTTAAAAATATTCAAATTAGCGAATATAACGTGGTCTTCAGACCATGAGATGCAAACCCAGGTCACTTGAACCTTTGTTTTTATTTCAAAACTGGATATGGTTTCCTTGAACCTTTTGGAATGAAATCTTGAAACTTGTGGATTTTTTGTTGAAATTTAATCATCCGAGAGATAACAAATTCTTGGAAGAAATCAACACTTTTTGTGGTGCTACTCTGAAATTCTGGGAGTTCAATTTTCCTGAACTGTCACTATAAACTTAAGGATCTTCTATTTTTTCTTAGGCTTTTTAAAATTGAAAGCAATTTACTGTAAATGTTTGAAGCGCGGGATTTGTTCGATTATATCACTATACCATGCGGGAAGAGTCGCCTCGCATGCTAGGTTTCAGTATAGGCTCCCATAGCAACCGCATATGGAGAAGGAATAGGGACAAATCTGCGAAAGATATTTACATATGTACATAAGCTGAAAAATAAATTCTTCTGGTTGCCTTCAAAATTTATCTCCATTACAATCCTGCCCGTACAAAGAACCCCTTTATGCCTGGTAACAATCTAGAAATTTTGTAACCTTGATTTTCGACAACCATACCTGACTTATTAGCTTCCTTATGCAACCCATCTATCAAGAACCACGACAAGCTTAACATTTTACTCTTATTTTCTTAATGTAAAATATCAAATTTCATTCAGAAGTTACTTTTCGGACCGCCGACAAGTTAAAAAAAAACCTTGTTGCAGATGACATATTTCCATCGATAGTATCCAGTGTCCACTTCGAAAGGTTGATATAACCCAAAGCTCTTTTAACCTCTGTCTTCGCAACGACCACCTTCAAAATATAGACTTACCACACAAGATTTTATGCGGCTCAGTTGAAGAGTGGTGCGTGTTATTAAAAAAGGCTGTTTGTAATAACTTGTTGATATGTTTGGTAAACAAATTGAACCTAAACGAGAGAGATCAATATGGCACGGGCTATGAAAAAATTGCTGTCGTAGTGCGAAGACACACAGGCGAATGTCAGATAAAAGATTGATGACATGGAGCCAGTCGCCCGTTGCCGATATGGGACTTAATTAGACGCAATATAAGCGCATTTGCAGAAGGCTTTGTGTATACAGACTATCACAAATGGTTATATGTAAACTCGATTTATTTTTAGCGAAGTCTAAATAAGAGTTCTGAGAAGAATCAAGATCAATCATATTTGTCTTGCGATATTAATTAGGAAACAATCAATGCTTAGAGGAATTAAAAAAACTGCTGTATAGGCACCAAAAAAGCTACGAACGTAAATGAAAAGCGGCATTCAGTAGAATGTAATAATTGTTTTCTCCTATGTTTATTTGTTGCAGGTGTCTGTTTTGAGGCTACCTGAAAAATACTGGGTGTCGTTCCGTGAAAAAAGCGTCACGAAAAACTGTAACGAAAACGTTTAACGCTTAAAATCGACCTTCCCGTAGTTGGATCTTCACCAAATTTGGTATACATTATCCTTTGATCGCTCTGACTCAGAATCGACACGAATCACGATTTCGACAAGTTGCGGGAATAGCGGTAAATTCGCCATTGAAGCGAACGAAAATTCATCCTTCCATTGGTTCTCCTGGCTCTCCCCGGGGACCGATGCGACGAAACTCGGATGGAAGTTAAGTGGTGCGAGTGTGATCCTTAATATTTGGTGCCAGCACTTCTTATGAGGCAGATGTCCTTGGACACAAAATGTCCTTTTTTCTGTGGGAATGCATTATAGACGCTATGTATAAGGATATGGATATCAAAATACAGAATCCGTTGCGACGAGTATTGTAAAATCACGACAAGTTGATTTTGAGTTTTGTTAAAGGATATTACCACCAAAAAGGATATTTTTCTAGCATAGCAAACAGAGTATGTGCATTATGGGTGTCGTTCGAAAGGTTATATTTGAGGCACTGTATGTGATCGGTTTCAAAATATTTTTTTTTTTTAAGAAAAAAAAATCGGATGTGCCAGGGGGGTTCGAACCATGGTCTAAACCGTCGCCAATACCTTCCAAAAAGTCAACAACCACCACCAAACCGCCTTGATCACATTGCGCCTTGTCAGTACGAATAACTTTAGTGATCATCATCATCTGGTCTATAGTCATCACACAGTGCAGTATAGTTACGTGGAGACGTGCAACGGATGGCTGATGCAATTGCCTGGTTCAATTATTGCAAATGGCGAGCAGGTATAAATTGAATTTTTGATTGCATATGCCTGCACTTTCGAATTTGTCACATGTAAAACGCGCGTGAAAAGAAAAAAATTAACGCCCCTGTGGCGACTCGAAAACGTCACCCCATGCACCAAACACCTATCAACTAACCTACTCGGCTATGCTGACCTCGATCATGGCAAGTAAATCTAGCGATCCCCACAGATTATCCTGCACAGGTCAGCGGAAGAATGATATTGGGTGAGGTTATAAAACACAACGTTCGCGTGCCGCATTTTCCGAACCGTTCCCTATTCTCTTCTATAAACGCATAGATCCGGATCAGACTTGGTGTTCCCATCGCCATCTCTCGGAAAGTGACAAATGTGACAATTGAGACATAACAGCTGATACATTTGGTTCGAAAATTAAAATTTCCAGTTTCAAACGAGATGCAGATAAATTTTATTTTGAGTATAAATTGTTTAATAAATAAATGAGGGAGAAATGCACGGTTTAACGGCACATTGTAGATTTCTTTCAATGAATCAAGGTACACCGCAAGGTAACGCTTAGGGGATCTGTTGATAAAGAGAAAATTTCAGATCCGTAACGGCCGGTTGGTTTGAAATTAAAGGGAACGTTGCGCGAACCGGTAGGGGAACGGTGTGTTTTATAACCTCACCCATTGTGTGTTGGGTTGGGATGGGAACATTGTGGGACGTTGACAGTGTTAGTGTTTGTACAGCCACTGAACGTTGATGTCCGTCACCGCTCCACAAATCATTGATTCGTTGGACATTTCCTTCTCTCCATTCAGCAATATGTAAATTGTAAACGTTTTGCAAAATGTTCGGACGTGATCATGTGATGTTTGCTAGATTTATCGGGCCAATCTGTAGTCTATGTAGCCTGGTTGGGTATCCGCCAGGTTTGGTGCGAAGGGCAATGTGTTCGAGTCCCAACAGCAACATTTTGTTTCTTTTATTAGTGTCCAAAACATTTTTTTTTAGCTTGGGGATAATTATTTGGAACATAGCTAAACACGTGTGATTATTTTAAGGAAAACAGCAAAAACCTAACGAAGTCAACCTTTCAGTGGTTTGATCATTGCTAAATTAGGAATACATTTTCCTTTGATCGCCCTTACAAAGAATCGGCAATCACTGATGAGTTGCGGCAATAGCGGTAAATTCGCCGTTGAAGCGAATGAAAAGTTATCTTTCAATTGGTTTTCTTGGCTCCTCCTGTGGAGGGATTTGGATGAAACTCTGATGGAAGTTAAGTGGTGCGATCCTTATTATTTTGGTGTCGGCACTTGTTATGAGAAAGATAGCTTTGGAGAAAAAAGTCCCTTTTTTTTTTGGGAATGCATTATAGTCGATATGCATATCAATATGCAGTATTCGATGAGTTGAGCCCAGTTGATCACCACAAGCTCATTTTGGGTTTTCAAAGGATATTATGTACATGTACCACCAAAAATGACACTTCTCTAAGCAAGGCATTATGGTTGTCGTTCGAAAGTCGATATTTGGGGTACTGTATGTAATCGGTTTGAAAGGATTTTGGGCTTCTGGAGTGACAAGATAACGGCAATGTGGATTATTTTGTAGACATATACATGATCTAACATTTCCCCCTATGGGAGTTTTTTTTGAGGCATACGATTCCAATGGGATTCAAAGCGCAAATTCCAATTTTCTTGATGTTTTTACGTCCCTACACTGAAAAAATAATTTCCTAAAAAAAGAAAAAAATACAATAAAAAACAGCCAAGGAATAATTTTTCCTGATTTAAGACGTATTTTCTTGTTCCAAGAAAAGTTTTTCTGATTTATGATGTATTTTCTTGTTCCAAGAAAAGTCTTTGCTTAAATTAAATAAATAAGCATTATTTTAAGCAAAAACTTCAAAATACATCTTAAATCAGGCAAAATTATTCGTTGGCTGTTTTTCATTGTATTTTTTCTTGTTTTGAGCAAATGATTTTTTTCAGTATATACATATGTAGATATCATCTACAATGACAATTGAGGGTCACGTAAACATATTATTTCATAATATTTTCACGATTCTCTTCGAGTCAAGTCGTAACCTACCTAAGACTAAACAATAATAATCTAAATTTAAACATCTTATGAATCATATCGCTTAAAAAGCAATTAATTAAAATCACACCTTTTCAAATATCTACTCATATACCAGTAAAATAGATAAGACTTCCTAAATTTCCGCGAAAAATATGTAATTATTTCATACTTTTCGTATATACTCGTAACATACAAGAAGAAAAAAAGAACACTTCCAGAAATAGTAAGTTCTAAATTTCGGTCACATTCAATATAAGTAGATATGAGGAAATCAAGGTGACACAAGTTCCTATAAAAGATATATCCAGATAAATGCAATAGATCATTTAATGGGATTTGTTGTATCGAAAATCTTAATCCCCTTGCGAGAAAATCCCACTTGATATAGTAGAGTATTGTGAAAAAAAAAACACACACACAAATACAAAATAATAACGAACCAAAGAAACAATCTATTTTTATGCATAATGGTTAAGAAATGTATTACGTGACAATGAAGATTGTGCAGATAAAATTCGCAAAGCTATAACTGTCATACACATCATCATCATACCATAAGCGCCGCGGATTTACCAATATTTGTAATGATTATAATTCGCGAAATTGTCTCTGATTCATGATAAGATTGATAAGTTTTATGTTGAGGCATACATACATAAATGTGTATCATTAAATCTGGTATACTATCGGATCCGCAGTCTAAATGATTCATTAAATAAAGAATCGTTTAATCCTTATTTATACATATTCTTATTCTTAAGAGATATAAAAAGAAAATGTCATGCTTCCGCAACAAATATCGTATTCCTGGTCTTATCTATAATGCAAGAGAAAAATGTATCGAAATAAAAGTTAATAATGCACCTTATTGTTAATTGTTTATTTGCCGGCTCGGTAGGCAAATGCAAATAAATCCAGTTTTCAAAAGATTTTAATTTTATTTGATACTTAAGGTGTTCAACCGGCTATGGCTACCACTTTAAGACGCCATGGCCATCATTTGATTTTATATTCGTTCAGTTGTATACAACTTCTACTATCATTCATATGCTTCGGGCAAGCAAAACTAAACCAACTGTTAAATGAAGCTGGTTTAATGAAAGTGATTTTGTATGTTTGAATTTTAAAATGCCAAGTGGAATTGGATCGAATTTTATAGTTACAATTGTATCGTGTTTTCGTGGTGTAGTGGTTATCACATCCGCCTAACACGCGGAAGGTCCCCGGTTCGATCCCGGGCGAAAACATTATCTTTTTGTAAAATAAACGTTTTAAGCAATTTATCTTCAGGGTTTCAAGTCGTATCAGATAGTTAAGCTACATCTTCCCCCAAGACATTAACTCAATTGAAATTTCCAGTATCTATCTCCTCTTAAATTCTAACCCACGCTTCCTGTGTATTCTAATAGGCTTAATTGGTTTACCATGAAAAAAAGCCAGAAACATCTAAATCATTGGTTTAGCCCATATTCTAAAATCTTAGCCATGTCACGTTAGGATCACACGAATAAATTTTATTTAATATCAATACCAAACACAGAGAGCATCGTAAATTATGCATGGGATACTCGTATGTATGTATATTGTACATAAATGCATCCACCATGCATTATGATGGTTCAGTAATTTTCCGTGAAGAAAAACAAGAAATCGGTTTTCATGTATGTCGCGTTTGCGGGTGGGTAATTTTTCTTGTCAGAATATTGAAACCGATATAATGTGTGAGTCATATTAGTTGGGTATATTTATGAGACACTTTTTCGTTTTTTTTTTCGGGGTCGCTGGAGACAGTGCCGCGACAATTGTTAATTAATGTGTTTTGAAAAACCATTCATCCTTCGGAATAGTGGTGTTGGTACTGTTAGACAGTTGAGGTTGATTGAGGTTTTTATTGACATAAGGGTTAGTAAAGTCATCTCAGTAGATTTTTCTAGTCAAAGAACTTTTCAGACACTAGTGAACATTTTTTTAAAACAATAGAGGTAATGTAATTGAAAGACACTGACACATTTTTTTTTTTGTACAATGCTATAAGTATTAAGGACATATCCCAATTCACTTGTTTCGAATATGCATTAAATAATTTAAAATATTATGTCTGCACGTTTTAGCCACTGACCCTGTATATCAGTGTCAAACTCAGAGGATGTGAGTAAAAAAAACAACACGAACTTTTTGTAGTTTTGGATACTTCCAGGATTCAGTCATTTAGAGAAGGATTTGTCATAAAAAAAATCGTTAAACCTTCGTTGTTCGCAAATATCTGGCTATTTAAAAAATAAATATCGATAAATGCGTACTGGCGAACTTCCAATCTAATTTTCCAACACTTGTAGAATAGATTTCGGTACAACATTTTAAATAAGCATTCACAAGACGACTAACGTTTCAGTATGGCTTTACTAAGTACAGGGTGTTTTCCCTTGATAGAAATTCTAATTGAAATAAAGCATAGCAAAATGTTTTGTTTCAACGCCGTCTAGATATTTAGGCCGCAATAGAGAATCCTATACGTCAAAATCAGCTACTAAATTTTGCATATGTTCGCCAAAGTTGCACTGTTTTGTTGTTGCTTTTAATATTTCTTCATATGCTTGCTTTTGTTGTTTGTTCGCATTCGCCATAAATTTAGTAGCTAAACTATGACGGCATTGTACAACTGAGTTGCGGCTGTGATATATCTAGATGGCGTTGCTTGAATACACACCACCGTGATTTAATTCGTATGTATTTAGAAATATTGATGGTTACAATATTCTAGTTAAGTGCAAAGCGGTGTAAAAAAAAACTCCGAGAAGTTTTCCCTTAGGGGAAAAATCTTAGATCATGTATATGTCTACGTTATTGCTTACAAAATAATCCACATTGCATCAGCCGTTATATTGTCACTCCAGCAGCCCAAAAATCATTTCAAACCGATTACATACAGTACCCCAAATATCCACTTTCAAACGACAAGCATAATGCCCATTCTCAGTTTCCTTACAGAAGTGTCCTTTTTGGTGGTACATAATGTACATAATATCCTTTGAAAACCCATCATGGGCTTGTGCTGGTTTTAAAGTGCTCAACTCACCGAATACTGTATTTTGATATGCATATCGACTATAATGCTTCCCAAAGAAAAAGGGACCTTTGTTATCCAAGGATATCTTTCTCATAACAAGTGCCGACACCAAAATAATAAGGATCGCACCACTTAACTTCCATCCGAGTTTCATCCAAGCTCCTCAGGGGGAGCCAAGAGAACCAATTGAAAGATAACTTTTCATTCGCTTCAACGGCGAATTTACCGCTATTCCCGCAACTCATCAGTGATTGTCAATTCTTTGTAAGGGCGATCAAAGGAAAATGTATACCAAATTTAGCAATGACCAAACCACTGAAAGGTTGATTTAAAGCTTCGTTAGGTTTTCGCTTTGTTTTACAATCTTACATTTTGTCACGGAACAACCCAGCGTACACATCCTTTCCTCAAAATCATCACACTTGTTTTACTATGTTCCAAATAATTATCACCAAACTAAAAAAAAAAATTGTTTTCGACACTAATAAAAGAAAAATATATATATATATGTATGTTGCTGTGGGCACTCGAACAGATTGCCCACCAAACCGAGCGGATACCCAACCAGGCAACATCGACTACAGATTGGCCCGATAAATCTAGCAATCATCACATGATCATGTTCGAACATTTTGCAGAGCGTACGTACTGTACGGATACAACCACTGTTACGAACTGTTTCAGTTCAACATTCAACGTTCAGTGGCTGTACAACCACTGTCAACGTCCCACAATGTTCCGAACACAGAATATCATTCTTCCGTTGCCCAAAAGCTCTTCGACTAACAATGACGACGACGACAATGCCAATGGCAATTATGTTCTGACCACGGTTCGAACCCTCCCTGAGACATCAGATTTTTTTTTTTTTTTTTTTTTTTTTAATATTTTGAAACCATACATACACATACAGTGCCTCAAGTATCACCTCTCAAACGACACCCATAATGCACATACTTTGTTTCCTATGCTAGAAAAATGTCCTTTTTGGTGGTAATACCCTTTAACAAAATACAAAATCAACTTGACGTGTTTTTGCAAGACTCATCGCAACGGATTCTGTATTTTGATATCCATATCCTTATACATAGCGTCTATAATGCATTCCCACAGAAAAAAAGGACATTTTGTGTGCAAGGACATCTTCCTCATAAGAAGTGCTGGCACCAAAATATTAAGGATCGCACCACTTAACTTCCAGCCGAGTTTCGTCGACATCGGTCCACGGAGAGAGTCAGGAGAACCAATTGAAGGATGAATTTTCGTTCGCTTCAATGGCGAATTTACCGCTATTCCCGCAACATATCGAAATCGTGATTGTCGGTTCTGAGTCAGAGCGATCAAAGGATAATGTATACCAAATTTGGTGAAGATCGAACTACGGGAAGGTCGATTTTAAGCGTCAAATGTTTTCGTTACAGTTTTTCGTGACGCTTTTTCACGGAACGACACCCAGTATTTCTCAGGTAGCCTCCGCAAAGACATATACATGTCAATAAGTTTAACACTTTTCGATTATGAACATACCAAAGTAACAATTTCATCCCTATAATACTTCGTAAAATACTCTCTTCTAACAATAATAGGGGCACTTTACAGGGTATAATCACTGAATGATAGTCCAATAATGGCATTTGGCGCTGTTTTCTAATCCAATAGAACCTTATTGTAGCATTAAATTATGCTTCAAAAAAGGCGTGAGTAATTTGCTTTATATCATAATTTTCTGTCATTGAACGAATTTGCAAGAAAAAAAATAGAAAAACAAAATTTCCGCAGCTAGCATCGAACCCGTGTCTGTTGATTGCCCGTCCTACACGCTTCCACTCAGCCAACCTCACATACAGTCAGCATTGCTCGTAAACACTATACAAATGGTTAGTTGCTTCTATTGAAATGCTTGACAATTCTTTATCGAATCTTCTGCAATGCACCCTAAATCTATAAATTTATCAATAAAATAAAGTCAATTTCTGCGCAGAGATCACCTTAATTGGTTCCGAAGATAACAATGAGTGAATAAGCGTGGGTTTCATGCAAGATTTCAAGGATTTCTTTTGAAAAAATTATGCATTTCAGAGCACTTTATAAGTGTCAATTCATTAAAAAATCACCCAGTCCATCCTTCTATAATACTACGGTGAACAATTTATTGGATGACCATACGAATGTCACACTATAAAAATGAGACCGACTGTGCTATTGAAGAATATATGCATATGTGTGTGTTAACTTAGAGAGACTATTAAATGTGTGTGCTACATCATCCAATAAACACAAGAGTGGAGTATTTAAAGGAGGATCTTTTTAGGTTAACGTTTAGAGACAGTTTTAACGAAGTCTTATACCACCATCTTTAAATTTATTCCATAATGATGATAGAAGCTTTCCGGAAAATGCTTTAAGGATTTTTATCGAATCAAAATATATCTTTAAGCGATGTCACACGATAAATTGATTTCGTGGTACTATATGATGTAAAGTGCTTCTTTAAAGCAAACGAATTGTTCCTTGCGTAAGGCTTCTAAAAAACGGTTTAACTTGCGATACAGCTTATAACACATCCATTATTAAAAGGATGCCCACGATGCGATTATATTTTGAGCTACCTTGCCAGCTCTGATTTAACTCGATTAAAATATATTTTTTTAATTAATGTCAGATCACATGTTAACATGGTTAAATGATCTTAAAACCAACAATTGATGCTTTTGCCGCGGAATTGTGGTCTGTAAAGAACGGCTTATCCCCGAAACTCCTGGCGACCGCATGCCAAAAAACATTATCAAACATAAACGGCAAGGCCGTCCCTTTAGTGTAGTTACTACGTGATAAACCTAGTACATCAGATTGTTTGTTTCTTATGTTTTTTTGGGGTGCTGAGCACGAATCCGGAGCTTCCCACCAACATTTCGTTGCGGAACAGGGTCAAAATCGGGAAAAACCCTAAAGTTTTTGCTGTTTTTTCGTTATTTGGCCCCTAACTCTGAAATTATTTATTTCTGCGAAAAAGTCTCCATAAATATTTTAGAGAGCACATAATTGCGCGACCAAAGAGATATCAATATTATAAATCCGTAGAGCGGTATTACTACAATGGATAATTTAAATTTGCCATTTTTAACATAGTTCCATTTTATGAATAAAATTTTGAGATTGAACGGTTTTTCATTTTTGGTCGCAAAAGTTGCATTTTTCTTGTACATTATGTATTTTGGAGTGCAGAACCTGAATTTGTAACTTCCCACCAAAATTTCGTTGCAAAACAGGGTTAAAATTGCAAAAAACGCCAAAAAAATTACTATCAATTGTAGCAATACCGCTTAACACATTTTGGACCCGCAATTATGTTTTCTCTAATATTTTCATGGACAGGTTTTTGGAGAAACGTACAATTTATTTCGGAGTAATAAACAAAAAAATGGGAAAACTCCGAAAATTTTGGGTTTTTCGCGGTTTTGACCCTGTTCCGAAGCGAAATTTTGGTGGGAAGCTCCGGATTCGAGCTCAACACCCCAAAAACATAAGAAACCAAAAAGAAATTTTCTAAACCACACTTTGCAATCTGAAATCACCTAGGAACTACACTACTTTCTAATAAAACTATTTTCGTGTACATTAAGGTCGATCCACACTTTTTACTCATAAGTCACAGTCATTTTCCATTTCCATTTACATGTTGATAGATCAATTAACTGACAATTGAATGGCTGACAATCTGTTAACTTGTAGGGAGAATATCTGTGATTATGACTTATGGCTGAATAGTGTGGATTGACCTTTAAGGAGGTATCTTGTTACTTTATTTCAATTTGAAGTTCTATCACCCGAAAAAACACCCTGTACTTGATAGAAAAGGACAGAACCCAGAAAAAAATCCATATCCCAAATGAAAAAATCCTTGTGTGTGAATTAAAATACATAAAATGAATTTAGGGGTGTTTTTTAAGTTGTTTCTTGCATTGAATTATGAGGTGTGGTTGATGTTATTGAGGATATGAAAAGCGTCGGCTTCGTGGGGTTGGCTAATGCAATTGGTTGGACATTTATGAAATTTTCTACTCGTACGTAAAGTTCCTTGTGTGTGGCTGGCTTTTGATCTTCATCACATACGCATATCGATCGTCATGAAATTTGGTAGGAGTGTAGAATGGTAACAGTCTTTGGCACGAAATACTTAGAAGTTGGTTGGACAAGGATAACAGGGTGTCCCGGATATTATGAAATTTGTTCACTAAATAACTCGCGAACGGCCCAGCAAATCGTCATGAAATTTGGTAGGAATGTGTAGAATGGTAACCGTCTTTGGAACGAAATACTTATAAAATGGTAGGGTAAAGATAACAAGGTGTCCCGGAGATTTGAAGTCGAAGTCGACTATTTTAGTTTTTATGGGACATGGACGCATGGGTAGTCAAATCAAATTCTTGATTTGGAGAAACGGTATTTGATTTACATCTAATAAATTTAGTTAATATGTGTAGCCATGATACATAGTAAATCAATTTTTGGATTGGTCTAACTAAAACTCACGCCTTTCATTCTGGAACGCGTTTATTTAGGCCAATCCCAAAATTGATTTACTATGTAATCATTAGAGCCAGAATTTTCGTGCAGTAAAAAATTTTAATACGTGTCGTAACAGATTACCAGTTTTCTAGATATTTGCGAAAAACTAAAAATTTTGAAAGTTTTGTTGAATGTTTTTTTTTTTTATTTTATACCCTGTTCGTTGTTCGAAAGTACGATGCCGTTTCGTTTCAATTTAATAGCTAAAGCGTTTTTTCCAGCGCTTAAAAAGTATGTATGTACATATGTACTTTCATTGAAAACAAGTCAGCGGAAAAAATCCTCTCCTTGGCCCTTGCATGATCAATATTTTCCGCAATCTATTTACAGGATATTGTATTATTGTGCAATATAATTGCGAAACAAATATTAATGAATATTTGTCAATTATTTTAGACTCTTTTACTTCAATTTAACAGTATGCATACATAGACAGATTTACCTCAGCATAGAATCCGCTGCTGCGAGCAAAAGTTCAGCTTCGAGTATGAGAGATTGTCATAGGAGTTTAATTTTTGTCTATACACTTGTAATTAAAAAACATTAGTATGTATTTGGTTTAGAGTAAAATAAAAATAATAAACTAAATAAATTAGGAAAATCTTTTGAAATCTGTTAAAATACAGCAAAAAATGCATTTTATTCATAAAAACGTGCAGACATTTCAGTTTTTTTTTCGTTTTGGTTCGTCCTGTTGCTATAGAGCGCAATATGTGCGTTCACAAAAGATACTTTGAAGGGGAAATTCAATTCAAAAAGCATTACAGAGGAGGTGAAAGATGTGATGCTACTGAACTGTGAGAAGAAAAGTTGTCAAACAGGTTTTCGGCGTATGGAGAGGTAGATGCGGCTACTGCATTTACACATTGTGTATATACGTATACGTAAGCCACCCTGTACGTACACACTCCTGTCGTTCGTTGACTTTGCATGTATTTGTGTTAACTTCTCCAGCAGCGTTTCTTGAACCAACTCGGCGTATGGTATTGTTGTAATTTGAATTTGAATTTTATAATTCTCCAGCTTGGATATTTGAGAGAAGCAAAGAAGTAGCATTTGTTTTGGCTGTGTGTTTCCTTATATTTCTTATCGCTTTTATTGTATATGTGAGAAATAAAATTTGTGTAGCAAATGGATGCGATAGCGCTGGCTATACTCTGAAATACTCTTTGGTTTTGCTGATGTATTGTATTGGTGCGCTTGTGATGTGCATATGGAAGAAGTGAAGACCATAAAGCAGAAAGCCTTCTCTGTTCTCTGTTGTATAGTCGCTTTGGCTTTATACCCTATACTCAATGGGGGTAATTGCTTAGTGTATTCGTCTATTAAGTAGTCACGAATTTGTTTCCGAACCGAACGCTCCGGTAAGTGATGCGAGCGTGCGTGGAGTGTGGAAAAAAGGGAAGTTCTAAGCTTGGAGTGAATTTTATAGAGTGATGAATTAGTGCGCTTAAGCCGCGAATCCCATACAATAGCCCGATTTTATTTTAATCTCTTTTGTTTCATTCAATTAAAAATTATACTACAATCGACGTGTGATATCCCCTATTAAAAAAGTGGTTGATAATATTCGCGCACGAGTTGAGATTTATCAGTATTCAAAAGAGTGTTAGAATTTAAAACAACAAAAATTTTGTCCGATAGTGTGCATATAGTCTGAGGTGAGAGCGCTATAGTGTAAAGATAGCGGACCTATAGGTTGATGGATGCATGATAGATAATCTTTGTGTGGCGATAACAAACTGTATACGGGCAATCTTCATTTACAAGAAACCTGTGCGACAGATTGCATCGGTTCGGTTGCATTCGCGTTGATCCGTCTGGGTGAGTGCAGAGTGCGCTAGTGAGGCAATCCTCGCGTGTCCACAATATCGTGTAGTATCCGCTTCCGTGAAGTTCGTTACTACTATCGGCAGTTTGGTGAAAAAAAAACGATTTTTTTATCGGTATGATGGACCAAAGTTCGAAAAAAATTTGATACAAAAGTGACGAAAGTTGTGACGATATATCGTGGTGATACCTAATTGGATTGGCCCGCGAAACGGAAGTGCGTGCACGCTGTGATTGAACTGTTGGTGGTTCCTGCCGAAATTTTATTTGGATACAAACGAGTTGTATAGGTACATAGTACTTCCTAACGGACTTTCTAAAAAGTGTACTTGAGTTCTAATTGAAATTACTTTGGTTTCTTCTATTTTTGTTATTTTTTTGGTTACGGTGCTTCCGTATAGAAAGCAGACAACATGTTTGATGTATTCGGCTCCGTTAAGGGGCTCCTGAAGATCGATCAGATATGTATCGACAACAACATCTTTCGAATGCACTACAAGGCGACGGTCATCATACTGATCGTCTTCTCGCTGCTGGTCACATCACGACAATATATTGGCGACCCCATCGATTGCATCGTCGACGAAATCCCGCTGGGTGTTATGGACACCTATTGCTGGATCTATTCAACATTTACCGTCCCGGATCGGTTGACAGGAACAACCGGACGCGATGTCGTCCAACCGGGCGTCGGTAGTCATATTGAGGGTACGGACGAGGTCAAATATCACAAGTACTATCAGTGGGTATGTTTCGTCCTGTTCTTCCAAGCCATCTTATTCTACGTGCCGCGCTACCTGTGGAAATCCTGGGAGGGTGGTCGCATTAAGATGCTCGTGTTGGATTTGAATTGCCCAATTATGAACGAGGGTTTCAAGAATGATCGTAAAAAGGTTCTGGTCGACTATTTTGTGGAAAATATCAATCGACATGATTTCTACGCCTATCGATTCTTCCTCTGCGAAATATTGAATTTCATCAACGTCGTGGGACAAATCTACTTTATGGACTTTTTCTTGGACGGCGAATTCTCAACGTACGGAAGTGATGTGCTCAAGTTTACGGAAATGGAACCGGATGAACGTATTGACCCGATGGCTCGAGTTTTTCCAAAAGTAACAAAATGTACATTCCGCAAATACGGTCCATCTGGTTCGATTCAGAAGTTCGACGGTCTCTGCGTGTTACCGTTGAATATCGTGAACGAGAAAATCTACGTGTTCTTGTGGTTCTGGTTTATCATTCTCAGTATTTTGTCGGGATTGTCGCTAGGATATCGTTTTGCCGTTTTCATGGCACCCAAATTGCGTATGTGGTTGTTGCGTGCCCGATCCCGAATCTCACAGCAGGAAGATGTGGAGAACATCGCCAATCGCTGTAAAATTGGCGATTGGTTTGTTCTGTATCAGTTGGCTAAGAATATTGATCCGTTAATTTATAAGGAAGTGATCAAAGATCTAGTTGCAAAATTGGAAGGAAAAGATATGGTCTGATTTTAGGAGGATATAAAATTTTTTTTTTTATTATTTCGAATTTTATTTTAAATGATTTCTTTATTTCTTATGATGTCGATATACACGTAGTAGGTATCCTATTAAGCGTAATAGTGATAAAAACAAAAAAATGAATTATTTCTATTTTTATAATGGAAAAAGGACGAAAAAAGAGCGCAGTGAAGAGATTCACTTATCTTTCCACACTATATCTCATAAATGATGATGACGAAGATGCACATTTTCGCATTGCCTATTTATTTTTCCTGCCGTGTTGGAAGAATAGGATCAAATTTCAAATGCAGAAAGGGATAGTGTTTATCTCCCTATCCGTTTGAAAGGACTTTTGTCGAAATACATCTGATAGACTTAAAGCGACGGCAAATGGCTCAATATTGATTCGAATGTTCGTTTTCTCTTCTATCGTTATTATCCAAAGTAACGAATCGAAGTGAGCCATTTCTTGGACCAGAAAAATAATTGCACTAAACAAATTTTTCTAATTGGTGTTATTCGAAAGACCCAAACGAATTCCTTGAAAGTATTCATAACATTCCAGAAAATGGGGTAGCAAATACAACAACGAGTCTGACATTATGTAGGTATTGGAAACATAGTGATTGTCGTATGAATGTAGTTGTAAGGTCATAATTTCGAGAGAGAATATTGAGGGGTTGTTTTCAAGTTCAAGGGGTGTCGAGGCACAATGATGGATTGGAAACAGTTTCCCTTTCGCTCGGAAATGTTTTAGGGTTGCAGTCACGAGACCTAAAATGTACATCATCGAACATTTGTATAGGTACATACATATGCAGTTCAAACTTGTGTTTAAGGGCGAGTGTTCAAATCCTCGAAATAAAATAAAATTTGTATAACTGCATGAATGTTTTTAAACACAACTGATCCGAGATGCAATGCTAAAATGTAAGCCCCGTTCGCATGGTTAACTGTTTTCTTTAAGAACAGGACTGGACAACCTAACTTCAAATATATATTTGTTTGGAGTTGTTCGGTATGGGATAGTCCGGGGAAACATTTGTATGAAAATTTAGATATTCTAACTAAGGTTTCTTGAAAAATAAAAAATGAAATTAGTTATTTGCTCAAATGACACTCTCAAACTATAGGTGTGTTTTTTTGGTTATCCCGTGTAGGTTTGGGTAACGAAACTTCATATAAAAAAAATGACAGGTGGATCAGCTGGCATTTTTTTTTATATGGAGTTTCGTTACCCAAACCTACACGGGATAACCAAAAAAACACACATTATGTTTGATTGGATCGGTTTTGAATCCCCCTTGACTATATCATCTTCTATCCAAATTAAAAAATTGTTTGATGCCCCTGAACTATAAAGGCAAATTCGGCAGTTGTGAAAAATTGTCGTCGTTCCCATTGATAGATTCTATTCCAACCCACGTCTACAATTCGACATAAGACAACTGTGTTCCCATAGAAAACCATCTTGCTACCTGTATTTTCCGAATTTTTGACTGACAACTTGTTGTGCATGTACACGCACACATCCCACCTTCCCAATATACAAAGGCACTTATAGTGTGACCTACCCGCGGGTAGTTTTAAAAACGAAAATCTTCCCATGGAATCGTTTTGTTTGTAAAAACAGGTGAAGTTATGCCTTCATGGCCGTCAACATATGTATCTAAACGCTAGTTGATACGATAAAGCTATAATTTGACGTTTCAGGAATGCCAACCGAAGAGACTGATCAAGTTATTGTTTGATTGTGTCAACGCAGTTTAGAAAATTAATTAAAATATTTCCTTTCTACTTAATCGCCTCCCAGAAATTAAAACTACTTTGAGAAATACGTATTATTGAAATAAAAAAAGACGAGAACGCAAAATACTTTAAAGTGCAATTATATTTACATATTATATACATTATGCAATCTTTTGGATGTATTTTCAATTTTCCATTTGTGTCTCATAAAATGTACTCTTACTCTGATAAGAAAAAAACTGAAATATTTCCATAAATGCCAACAGCAACGCAATGAATTTATACCGATAAAGCATGAAAAAGACAAGACAATAAAAAGACAAAAAAAAACCATCAAGACTATATCTTTTCTCATTAAATATGTAGCACAGATACGCACTGAATTTAAAAGTAAGAAAACTGAAATGTTTTGTGAAAATTGTTTAAAATTATTGATTGTAAAAAAAATGCATCGCATTTATATACATTTTGAATTGCTCAAACAATCGAGTTTTAGTGTAAACAGGTTTTATATCCTTTTGAAATAAAAATACACACATTTTTAAACACTTATTGTATTTATTTTAAACATTTCTATTAGAAGAAATTGTTTTTAAATTGTCAAGTGTACAAAGATGAATTTGAACACTGCAGAAAATAAAGAAAAGACAAAAACAAATTTTGTAATTCTGAATTTTGATAATATTTTAAAATCAGTGCCGATTTTTATATACATTCAAAATACAACTTTGTTGTTATTTATATCGTGATTAAAACATTTTTATAGAATAATATTGTGAATATTTATTGAATTTTTAAAAACTAACTGTATCTGTTAAAATCTCAGCCTTTTTATAAAAAAAAAAATTCCCCAATTCTCCAGCTTTCATCTTTGTTTGTCCAATTGGAGGAAACGTTTTATCTACCTATCTCTTATTGTCGTGTCAGTGAAGATTTTATAATTTTCTCAATTTAGTGCTATTGAAAACCATTTTATACATACACATTTATTTTAACGCCTTTTTCCATATTTTAAACGAGAAAATATATAGCAGCTATTTTATTTAAGCAATATACTTGTAATTCGACACGATTTATATTTCTTAAATACATAAAAACAAAAGAGCGTGAATTCAAATTTATATAAAAATATGGAAACAACAAAATAATAAATACATATCATCGATTAAATATAATAATTCATTTAATGCATTCGAAAATTATTATATAGATGAAAAAAGCATCTAGATTATGTTTAAATGTAGTTTCCTCCATTTTGAGATTATATGCATAGACGTTTAATAGAAAATTTGAAGTTTTAAAGTTTATATACACCCACAAACTTCCACACCAGTAAAAACAAATTTTATTTTTTAACCCAGCAAAAAACTGTCCCAACGGTTTTTAAAAGCCTATAAAACATACTGCTCGTATATATTTTAATTTAGCACATGCATTTTTTCTTATTGTAGAATAAATGGTAACAAAAACAAAACAAACATTATATAATATGTATAATGCTATGATGATTGCCTGCCATAAATTTTATATATTATATTATAGTAAAGTGATGAATTTCCTTAAACTACTTTAACAAAAAAAAAAAAGATGATTCAAAATTTATATTTTTTAAATTTTGTTTATATACTTTTGCATTGCACACATACACACTCACTATTATATATAAATGTATACAAAACAACAAAATGAAAGCACAAAATCACTAACCTATCAATGAAAAAAGACATGAAATTCTTATAAATTAGACACTAAAAAAAATGATAATATTTTTAATTATTATTTTACAGAATTTCAAAAATTGGATATAAATTTCTTCTCTCGAATTTTATCAATTTGCAGTAGTATGAATTGATTAAGATCACACACTACAATACAGAAATAAGAATTTAAAAACAACATAATAATGCAAATTATTAGGATTTTATCATTATTATAAATATTTTTTATATCTCAATTATTTTTTCATTTTAATTTTCAAAATTAGATTTTTTGCTAATTATTTTATTTTTTTTTAAATTTATTATAAATAAAAAAAAACACGATCATTATTTTATAAGGCATGATGATAACAATATTTTTTAGATAGTAATGATAAAAATGACGTTGATGATATATTTATGTAGTAAAGGATGAAAAAAAAAACGAAAATAACGAAAAAGAAGCAATTAAGAGAATTATTTTATATATTGAAAATAAAAATGTTTAAGTAAGAATGAAAAAAATTGAAATTGGGCATTTTTAATTTTGCATTTTTTGGTTGAATTAGGAACTGTAGATAGGAGACTTTGTGATGGTAAGTAATGTGTATAGAATGCACTTATTAGTCAGGAAAAGATGTATGCCAGACCCCAGACGATACGCTTTGATCTTTACATACCCAACAATTTTTCCCATCATATTCTTTACTTTCTTGAAAATAGACTTTTTTTAATCATTGAAAAGGCTACGTTTTTCGGCGTAATAAATTGGTATTGTGAGGCACACGACACTGGTATCAAGTATACATTTTCTAACAATTAATTCCGAAAGAAAATTCAAGCAATCGCTGTGATTTATATCCCAGGTTAGGCACACCAGACTCAAAATGACGAAAATGCGTCATGATTACCAAAATTTGCCATCATTTGCACATCACCTAAATAGAGTATGTATTTTGGCAGAACTGCCCCCTTAATTGAAAAGTCTAATTTTCACTTCTTTTGACAACTGGTACGAATGTATGCGTTCAGGGGCGAACCTAGGAATTTATTTCGGGGGAGATTTATGTATGCATACGTTTTAAATATTTTCAGACCTTAACCTTAAGATAATCGTTTTTATACCCTTCGCTTATTAAGCGAAAAGGGTATATTAACTTTGTCATGAAGTTTGTAACGCATTGAAGGAAGCATCTCCGACCATATAAAATATGTATATATATGATCAGCGTGACGAGCTGAGTCGATTGGACGATGTCCGTCTGTCCGTCTGTCCGTCTGTCTGTCTGTCTGTCTGTTGCGACGCGTTTTACTCGGCCAGTTTCAAAGCTATGGAGCTGAAATTTTGCACACTTGCTTCTTTTAGCTGCAGGCAGTTTGTATGTTTGAATCGCTAAAATCCGACAAGGGGGTCGTGGGGCTGCCATACAAACCTACCCCCCAAAATTAGGTTCTTCTTAGAAAAACTTTTTCATTTATGCACCAATTTCAATCTAATTTCACACAAATGTGTTTTAATTGGTGACACACGACATATGTAAAAATCGACCAAATCGAACAATGGGGTCGTGGGGCTACCATACAAACCTAGTCCCCCAAATTAGGTTCTTCTAAGAAAAACTTTTTTATTTTCTCATCGCTTTCAATAAAATTTCGCACAAATGTGTTTCTAATGATACCACAAAACATATGTAAAAATGGACCAAATCGGACCATGGGGTCATGGGGCTGTCATACAAACCTAGCTCCCCAAATTAAGTTCTTCTAAGAAATTTTTTTTTACACACCAATTTCAACCAAACTTCACACAAATGTGTTTCTATTGATGACACAAAACATATGTATAAACAGATGGAGTCGGACCATGTGGTCATGGGGCTACCATACAAACCTATCCCCCCAAATCAAATTTTTCTAAGAAAAACATTTTTATTTTCACACCAATGTCAATCAAACCTCAGAAAATCATATTTCTATTGATGCCACATAACAAACGTGAAAATAAATGAAATCGGACTATGGGGTCGTGGGGCTACCATACAAACTTAACCCCCAAAATTAGGTTCTTAAAAAAATACTTTTTTATTTGTATACACAATTTTCATCCAGACCTCATTGAAATGTGTTTTGATTGATGTTACAAAACATATGCAAAAATGAATTAAATCGAACCATGGGATCATGGGGCTGGCATATAAACCCAACCCCCAAATTAGGTTCTTCGAAGAAAAACTTTTTTATTTGTCCACCAATTTCAACCAAATCTCATAGAAATGTGTTTTAATTGATGCCACAAACATTCGTAAAAATTGATGGAAAGGCCATGCGTTCATAGGGCTGCCATACAACCCCCCTTCCTCTTTCTGGTTCTTATAAGTAACCCACGTGCCCCGCTTCTCCCAATAAATCTTCGACACGGCACTTATGTGAAAATTCAAAAGCATGGAAGCGGGGAGGAGTGAACACAAGTCATAGGTACGCCCGAAAAAACTTTTAGCCCGAGGGGAGCGAAGGGTATCCAAATTTCGGCCGCGCCCGAAATTAGCCTCGGTCTCGTTATAATACTTAATGTCATATTTTTTAATAGTAGTGTAGTAACCATGTGATAAACCTAGTACATGAGATTGCAAAATGTGGTGGAGAATTTTATTTTTATTTCTTATTGTTTTTTTAGGTGCTGCGCACGAATCCGGAACTTCCCAGCAAAATTCTGTTGCGGAACAGGGTCAAAATCGCAAAAAAAAAAAACAAAATGTTCGCTGTTTTTCCTTTTTATGGCTCCTGACTCTGAAACTATTCATTTCTGCGAAAAACATGATTACGCGCCCAAAGAGACATAAATATTATAAATCCGTTGAGCGGTATTACTACAATTAATAAATTTAAGTTTGCCATTTTTAACTTGTCGTGCTCTGTGGCCGTGATCGTTCGGTCGCCACTCTGTGAAATAGACACTCGTAGAGAAACGAGTTTCCAAACTCGGCACGACTCGTCGCAAGTTTGTTATTCAGGAGAAGATGATAAGAAATATTCTCATCGTAGAATAATAAACTAGCAATTCGACTAGGAAGTGGTATGGCTGACAACCGTATCACACTCCAAATTCAGTTGTCTTTGTAACGTTGGTGACTACACATGGTAGTCATCAACGCACCAAGCTCCGCTAGGAGTTACGGTAATAAAGAGAAAGAGAAATTTTTAACATACTTAAGCACCCCAAAAATATTAAAAAAAAATCTCCACCACATTTTGTAATCTGAAATCACCTAGTGACTACACTGTAGATCTTGAGTCTGAAAATCATCACTTATTTGTTATGCCAATATAGTTTTGTGTAAATTTTGTTTAAACTAATACTTAAATCGGTTTCATAATTTCGGGGGTTGTTTTATCCCCCTAATCCCCCCTTTGGGTTCGCCCCTGTATGCGTTACAATGGCCTCTGCACATTCAGATATTTTATATCGTGAAAGGATCTAGAAAAGGGTCTGAAAAATTTGTGACTGCTAGCAAATAAAGCAAGCACATGCGGCTCTATGACTCTTCAACGATTAAAAGCAACTTTGAAACCATATTTTTGGGGAGAGTTTAAAAAAATAATTTACCATCATCTGATTAAACTGCAAAAAAAAACATCCCTAAACGTGCCCGTGTCTGAAATAGGTTATATGGCTCATGTATTACTATTTACTGTGGAAATTTCAAAATCATGGTACAATTAATTAAAAATGCGTAACGGCATCAATGAGTGTGTTTGAAGATATAATTTTAGCAGCAGTTATCCACTTTGTTTTATGTATAAGCGTAAGGCATGGCGATTGAGATCTAAGTGCGGCTAATTCCAGAAACTTTTCTTCACGTTCCCATAATCTATTTTGTTAAAACTTCCAGCATCCTTGAGTTTTAGTTTTACTATTTTTTCTCATTTCCCACTCCATAAAATCAGTGATGAGGACTATACATCCATAAAATGTAATGTAATGAAATTACCTAATGAATATCGGCATGCTAGGTATTTGCAACAAAATGTTATGTGATCTGAATTACTAATATTGCCAAAAATTTTCTACTACTAAAACGGCAGTTGAAAACTACCTCTCTTCTAATTCTAATAACATTTTTCTTTTAAATTATCTTGCGAGCGATTTGCCTATATCCTATCATCCCCACGACAGTTTACTGCATATGTAGTTAAAATTTAAATGGATGGAATGGAATGTTCGATTATGCCTGACAAATTGTTAATTTTAATTGACTCATTCTAAAATATACCCTTAGATTAGAACCAGATTATGCTCCTTTTATACGAAACTATTGACTCCTTAGCACTCTTCTAGTAGGAAAAAATGCGAACTATAGCTTAACCCGTAACCCAAACTTTTTGAAAAAAAAATATTTTCCCTTTTTGAAAAAAAGAAATTTGGAATCCTTAAAGCAAAAAAAAATTATTTTTACAGTTATATGTTTCGGAGAGCTCTTTGTCATACAATATCGGCGATCAGCGTTAAGTGCGGGATCATCAAATTGAACGGTCTCTCCAATAAATAGAGAAGGAAATATAGGGGTAGCTTGCAAAAATTGCGGTAGTCACAATTTTTTGTTATGTAGTAAGGGCAAGTGGAGTAAGTTAAAATCCAAGTTTGCGTCACTCTACCTCCTGTGCTCCCGCCGCCATCTTGAAAAAAAATTATCTAAAATTGGCTCTTTTATCAGTTTTTGGGCTATCACTCTTTTCCAGTCCATTTGAGCAGAGAATGTGCCAAAAGTATTTTGTAGAGCCCAAAATTTCTTACAAATTCAATCCAAAAAGTTTTACTCTACATTCAAAATTGACAGAGTTATAGCGCCAAGAAAATAAGGGAAATATCAAAAATCATGCGAATTTCACATTTTTTGTCCATTTTATTTCATTTGCATTTAAAATAGAAAAAATAGAGAAAAGCGAATTTTTGTTGTTTTTGAATTAGTAGGGTTACAGGGATCTAAAACTCATTTTGCTAAATCAATATTTTGATAAGAAAGGTACAGGACAAAAAAGGAGACTGCCTTTTTCATGTTTCAGAATTTATAATAGCTGAAGATTCTATCATTAAATTTGCTAAGAAAAAATTCAAACATGGGGAATATTTGACAAAAATTTCGTAGCATAGGAAGCGAGCCTAAACATGTGAAGACTCTGTCAAGTCGATAAAAGTCAATATACTCTCTTTGAATTTATTCGCTTCCTGTGCATCGTACAAGCACACTTTATGATGAGATTTGATGACAATCAAATTTCCTATAAAACATACTTAGAAGATTTTCAGCTACAATTCAGCGGTATTGAGTTATTGCTATGTAAATGCAAAAAAAACTGCAAAATTGTCATGCTTTTTGGAATTTCCCGCATTTTCTTGGTGCTATAAATCTGTTAGTTTTTATTGTAGAGTGCAACTTCGTAGATTAAGTTTATAGGAAATTTTGTGCTCTACAAACCTGTCCTAGCACATTTTGTCCTCAAGTGAACAGGGGGGTAGTTATCTTATAGGTCAAAAATTGATAAAAGGGCGGATTTTAGATGGTTTTTTCAAGATGGCGGCGGGCGTACAGGGGGTAGGGTAGAGAGACGCAAACTTGAATTTTAACTCACCCCACCTGTCTTCATCATCATCAATGTGGCACGATAGCCCGACGTCGGACCTTGGCCGCCTGAATCGTTGACCTCCAATTGTCGCGGTTACGTGACCTCGTCCTCCAGTTTCGGAAGCCCAGCAGCTGTTGGGCGTCTTCACCTACGGAGTTCTCCCAGCGAGCTCTCGGTCGTCCACGCAACCTCGCTCCGTCAATTCGTTGTGCGTTCATCACTTTCTTTGGCATGCGATTATCGTCCATCCGTTGTTCATGCCCCGCCCATTGCAAACGTTGAAGCTTCACGATTTTCGATACTTCCAGCTCATCGTGCAATTGATACAACTCATGGTTGTACCGGATACGCCATTGGTCTCGCTCGCGACCGGCCCCGAAAATTCGCCGAAGGACCTTT
This sequence comes from Microchrysa polita, assembly GCA_949715475.1. Lineage (NCBI taxonomy): Eukaryota > Metazoa > Arthropoda > Insecta > Diptera > Stratiomyidae > Microchrysa > Microchrysa polita. Next base: position 12,443,448 of record OX454418.1, on the reverse strand, counting down.
CGTTCGAATCGGTCTAGCAAAATTTCCGAGGCTTGGGTGAGGGTCCATGTTTCGCAGCCATAACATAGCACGGGTCGGATGATCGTTTTGTACACGCGGAGCTTCGTGTTCCTGTGCGCAAGTTTCGAATTAATTATAGGGAGGACCGAGAAATATGTCTTATTGGCTAGTTGTATCCGTCGCTTAATTTCGTCGGTTTCGTTGGCGTCCCTTATCAAACCAGATAGTTGAAGTTGTCTACATACTCGATATTAAGGTCCCCCACTGTGATGCTTGAATTTGCTGGCGTCCTTGTTTTCGATTGCATCATGGCCTTTGTTTTGCTTTCGTTGATATGTAGTCCAACTTCCTTTGCGGCGTTATTGAGGTTATGCAGAAGGCATTCTGCATCACCCAATCTTCGAGACATGATGTTGATATCGTCGGCGTACGCTACTAATTGAGTCGACTTGATGAGTAGCGTTCCGCTGCTGTCCATATTCATGGCTCGAATTACATACTCCAAAGCAAGGTTGAAGAGCGTCGGCGCCAGCCCGTCGCCCTGCTTGAGTCCAGTACGAGTTTCAAATAGGTCAGTGAGTCGATTCTGCACTCTGACCTGCGAGACGGTATTAGTCATCGTCATCCTTGTGAGTCGCACTAACTTTGCCGGTATATCAAAATTCAGCATAATGTTGTACAGTACACTTCGATCGATACTGTCGTATGCCTGCTTGAAGTCGACAAAGATTTGGTATACGTCGATGTTATATTCCCAGCACTTTTGGAGTAGTAGCTTCACTGTGAAAAGCTGATCGGCCGTTGATCGACCAGGTCTGAAGCCGCCTTGATACTCGCCAATGATTCGTTCTGCGTACGCATTAATTCTCTTTTCAAGAATTTTAGATAATATCTTATAGGCCGTACAAACTAATGATATGCCCCTGTAATTCTCACACTTCAGCTTGTCACCCTTTTTGTGGATTGGGCAGATTATGCTTTTGCGCCAATCTTCGGGGATTTCCTCGTCGTTCCATATTCACAGTAGCAGTAGCACATGTATTGCGTTGGTCAGGCACGTTCCACCATGCTTCAGCAGTTCTGCTGGGATCTCGTCAGCGCCGGGCGCTTTATTATTTTGAAGCGACTGTATAGCAAGACTCACCTCCTCTACTGTTGGGGGTAGAACGGGAGGGCCTGGTTCGGCTAACTGCTCAAGAGCTGGCTCCGCGGGGGATGTTGATGGTGCATTGAGGAGCTCTTCAAAATGCTAGGTCCATCGTTTGTTGACGCTTTCGATGTCGCTGATGATGTTACCATCCTTGTCCTTACATATGCTTGTCCTGGGTTGATATCCGTTCTTAACATTATTTATAAGTTTGTACGCCTGTCTAATGTTCTTACTGGCTAATCTTTGGTTTATTCGCTGTAACTGCTCGTCAAAATGTTTGCGTTTCTTACGTCTAATTAACCTATTAGATACTCGCCGAAGTTCGTTGTATCTTTCTTTCTTGGCTCGGGATGCGCGTTGTGTGTATTGGCGATAGGCTTCATTTTTCGCCTCAATCGAGGCCCTGCATTCGTCGTCGAACCAGCCTGCTCGTCAGCGCCGGCCTTTATAGCCCACGACCTCTTCTGCAACCTCCTTGATGCTGTCTTTGAGCTCCTCGCAGAACTCATGGATGCCTAAATTGTTGATGTCATCAAGCATGGGCGACAGTTTTTCCTCTAGTGCTGTTGTATACGCAGCCGCCGTGGCATCATCAATCAAATTGTCAACCTCGAAGATCTTGGCAGGGTTGATTCTCGTTAGGTGCACCGAAGAGATTCTGCACCTGTAGGTCGTCTTCACCAAATAGTGATCGGTGTCGCAGTTGGCTCCTCTGTCTTTACAACATATAAAAAAATTTGCGACTACCGCAATTTTTGCAAGGTAAAACCTCTCCATTGATTGGAGTACATATTTAGTGAATCGCGGCTGCTAAAATATTCTAATTAAACACATGATTGAGGCATCATCATTATTATTTGTTGCAACAACAAAATATGAAAAATCAACGAAATCGTGTATGTATAGGTATATGTTCTACTAATTTTTTAATGGCTCTTATCAAACAAAATTTCGTTTCCAATCTTCTACCGGCGCATCCTCAGATAACGGAATTCATTACGAGACCTTCGAATGATTCTGGAAATATTGTACCACAGATAAAGCTTTATCGGTCCGTGCCGATTTTAGACTCAGAAACAACAATCTGGCTATAACATACGTAATTGATACTTGGCTAATCTTTACCTTACATCACAGTTGAATGAAACGTAATTCAATCGTATTTTAACGAAATTCCCAAAAATTAACAATAAAAATAATTTTGTAATCGTTGCATTATTATTACATCATAGATAAAGGCGACTGATTAAAAATAAATGTCTCAGCTCTTATCAACGTACGGCATTGATTGTTCGAGGCTTCGTATTCGTATTGATGGTGCGTCGTCAACTTAGCAAAATCTTTTAGTAAATGCTGACAACGTATACGAGTACACGCACTTATTAGGTCAATGAGTTCAAGAGATTTATAGAAATGAAAACATAGACATACTTTTGATTTGCAAAATTGTTAATTTAGTTTTGATGCATAAATTAATTTGTGTTAATAAAGGTGAATTTCCTTTGAAAATGGTATACATTACGTTTGCATAGACAATATTATTTAAATGTGAACAAACATTAAGATTAATGTCGGTCAAAGATTGATCAAGCAAACACATCCGCATGTATACACAAACGGGTGATTAGATGTTTATTGTTTGTACTATTACTAATCATAATCAATAAGTCATATCAGCTAAAGTTGTTTCTAGATCGTCTGTCGGAGTATGCAATCAACTGATTTTGTCCAAACTGGAGAAAATATATCAAATAAATTAGGAACTTTTAGCTAGCTTCACGAATACTTACTTAAAACCTTAAATATAAAATATTATTCTCATAGTTTCGATAATGCCGGAAATGACGTGATTTGCTAAAATTAAGGCTGAAGAATTCGTTACACTTACAATCCACAATTTTGTCCTTCATAACCTTCTTAGAGACGGATACTACAAAGTCACACACAGAGGCTTTTACAACTTGACAAAACTCCCAATGAAATAAAGTTAATTTTATTTATTTTTTTCAGTGTATCTTACAATTTTCGATAATAATAATAATTAGAGGTACGGAAATTTCGTTTTTACGAAATAGATGCCAATTTCGGCGAAAATTGCTCTTTTATGCGAATAAATGCGAAATGTTCTAATTTGGACTTTTTCCACAAAAAAAGTTTATTTTTGTCCAAAAATGTCAATTACTGGAGATATTTTTTCATCTCAGATTTTTTTTCCAGACGTTTTCCGTTAATAAGAATAGAGAAATTGTTAAATGCAGAGATTCGCTGAATGTCGGCTTTGCCGAACACCGAGTAAGCACTTCAGTTGAAGGTTTGATGAACGAACTCTGTTTTCTGCAATGCCATTTTTTTCAGGGAGAATTTTTCTCGTGGTTCGGCGGGCCCCAAAATTGGGCAGAAAAATTGAAACTTTACATAAAAAAGATAAAAGCGTAACGATATTAGCGGCATTTGCCTCAGCACTTTCTCGTTTTACCGTTACCGTAACTCCTTGAGGAGTAGTCTTGTCGAATAGTATCTATGTGGGTCGTCTGAATTCGCAGTATATGATGCAGTTGGCAGACACACTTCATACTGAATAATAAACGTGGGACGTTTTTTTTAGCAACGCGAGTTTTGAACAGTCGTTTAACCGTGAATCTACAGTGTTTATAGACTTATAGAAAGTTCAAATAATAACATGAAAATTTACAAAACTAGGTTTTGATGCGAATTTCAGCGAAATTTCCAATATCCAAAATTAGTTTATGCGAAATTCCTGTTTTTTATTTGCGAAATTTCCGTACCTCTAATAATAATCAATTAAAGTAGACTTTTGGATGAATTTTGAAATTAATTTTATTCGCAAGCTGATTTGCACTAGTTTTGCAATTTACAATTTTACCGTAACATTACTTTTCTCAATTTAATGTTTCTGATGATGTTGAAATTAACAATAGATTTTTACAGTTTGGGAGTACAAAGTGGTTCGTATAATATAGGCCCCTAGATCAAGGACATTGTCGAATAAATATGTTCCTTAATCTTCACACGGAGATACTTAAGTCTCAGCGACCCAACTTCTTCTTCTTCTTCTTTATGGCACGATAGCCCGACGTCGGACCTTGACCGCCTGGATTGAAGACCTCCAATTGTCGCGGTCACGCGACCTTGTCCTCCAGTTCCGAAAGCCTAGCATCTGGTGGGCGTCAGAATGCTCCCATCGGGCTCTCGGTCGTCCACGCGATCTGGCTCCGTCCACTCGTTGCGCGTTCATCACCTTTTTCGGCGTGCGATCGTCGTTCATCCTTTGTACATGTCCCGCCCATTGCAGTCGCTGCAATTTTACGATTTTCGACACCTGTAGCTCATTATACAGCTGATATAACTCAAGGTTGTACCGGATGCGCCATTCACCTCGTTCACGAATGGCCCCGAAGATTCTTCGGAGAACCTTTCGCTCGAATGTGTTCAGAGTTTTGGGTTAGGGTCCATGCTTCGCAGCCATAGCATAGCACAGGTCGGATTATGGTTTTATACACGTGGAGCTTCGTGTTCCTGTGCACCAGCTTCGAATTCATAATTGGGAGGACCGAAAAATAACACTTATTAGCTAGCGACCCAACTTGGTTGTCAAAAATGTCAGATGTGTTAGTGCCATTCAATTTCCAAGATCTTAACTGCTTTTTTGTTGAGGTGTTGAGATCAACAGCATTAATGGGTACTCGTTTAACATCTGAGTGAGATCATATTCCGTCACATGGTCGTGACTTCGAAAAACACCATAAACTGAATTGGTGAGGTTCCAGCCCACGACCCTGTGCACCGAAGGTATGCGCACTTTCTACACCAACCAGACTATACATGCGACAATGATATCTGCAAAAAAATGTTTTGAGTTTTTTTTATGTTCACTTCAAAAGTAAATATACATAATTTAGCCATCCGATTGTTCTCAGTGAAATATTTATCTCTTAATCTACCAAAAATAAATCAAATTGTCCACAACATGCTCTACTTATTTATAAAATTATATGAACAGTTTTTTTGGGCACTGCTATAGTGTTATTCACCTTCGTTCAGTATCTTCGTCAATATTCTCTGCGGGACAATCACACCACCAAATTTTCTCAGTCATTAAATTGTTAAATATGAAATAGCAGCTGATTGCTGTTGGATATACACTTTGTACTTTATCATACATTGAGCGGAAGTAAGTTTTGACAACATTTTCTTATTGTCTGTTTCTTTTCGGAGTACAAGTTGAATTCTTTTTATCGTCACTACACATACATATAAGTATACATACATGTATTATACTTATACAGGGTGACACGGGAAACCGGAAAAATATTAGAAATCGTATAAAAATCAAATAATGCTTAATGTTATTATTATGTACAACAAAACAACTAGGGAAAATTTAACATTTTAGAAAACTCGCCATTGTCAGGAAATGTGTTCCTCTTCATGATTAAGGATAAGTACTATGTACACTGAGCGAAAAACTTGCATTATCTCCCGTGAAAAATGTGGGGTCGAGACATTCCTTTTATCACTAAAGGTATGTACTATGTTCACCGAGCGAAAAACTTGCATTTATGTCTCCCCTGAAAAATTTGCCGTGGAGACTAGCCTTTTATTCACAAAATTTAAGATAAATATGCACTCGCGGACTGATATATTCCCGATATACTTTTTCCTTCTGAAATAAAGTGCAACTGCATTGTTTTCGCCGGCGAAATGTCAAAAACCGGTGTGGAGACTTTCGTGTGAAGTAAGTACCACCAAGGGAATTAGATTCAACGACCATAAAAATTTTGACAGTATTTGTCTGTACTGTACTCTGTATTGAAGATAAATATGCACCCGCGGCCTGATTGATTGTCAATGATACTCTGTGTAATAAAGTGCAACTGCACTCTTTTAACTGGCAAAATGTCAAGAAGCGACATAGAGAGTTTCGTGTTAAAGGTAAGTGCATATGTTCACCGAGCAAAGAACTTCCCTTTATGTCTCCCATGAAAAATGTGCCGTGGAGACTTGCCTTATATTCATCATCATCATCATCGACGTCGGGCTTTGGTCGCCTTCACTTGCCTTATATTCATTGATTGAACAACTGCATTGTTTTTGCTGGCGAAATGTCAAAAACCGGTGTGGAGACTTCCGTGTGAAGTGAATACCACCAAGCGAGTTCGATTTCACGATCATCAAAATTTTGACAGTATTTGGATGGATTTCACGTATGCTGACGATGTTAGTCCCTACTCTAAGTGAATACCGCACCAAGTGAAATCGATTTAACCATCATCAACATTTTGACAGTACTTGCATGAATTTCACGTGAACTGGCGACGTTAGTACCGACTCTACACTTTTGAAATCGTTTTTGGAATCCAAACTCAAAATCAATCTTTCAGATTGATTTCACACAGCATTGACTGTTTGTTGTACAGAGAGGAGTCGATAATTCCGGAATTGACCCAATCGGGACATGTTTTTGGCACAATTTTTTATGGTGTTTTATGGCAAAAAAATAAATAGCTCTTTTTTTAAATCTGTATGATGTCCCCGTGTGCCACCCTGTATGTGGAATGCTTAGGTGCATACTATCAACATCTATAACTGGTGCATGTAATGTTGCATTATAATGATTTTATCTTACAATTGCAGGGACTGGGAGACATTTTCTAAGTTTTTTTTTTAAATAGTAATTTTTTGGGGGTTTGTATTTATTAAAAAATTAAAATAGATAGTTATAGTCATTTTATGATTAACCGGTCGAATCAAAAGAATGCCTTTATAAAACTTAAAAATAAAATCGCTACGGTAGTGCCTCGTTTACAATGCTTGTTACATACTTTTCTGTTGATATCTGTTATAAAAGACTCGTAAACATAAATTTTTTCCAATATTTGTTTGAAATTGAAGTTTTATATTTTTTTATCGAATAAAATATTACTGGTGCGGATTCTTGTCCCCGTCCATTAAGGTTTATGCGACATGAATTGTGTCGAAATAAACTTGGTATGCCTAGTATTCGCCATAATGATTTCAGCATATTTTTTTTACCCTATGATTCATGTTCATAAAGCCGAATTTTTCGACAATCATTTCCCAAATACTCTAATTACTGTCATGCAAGGTTATCGTCAAAGTATGATGGTCAGTATGAAATACAGTATGTACTCAATATATCTTATTTCCCAAGCCATTGTTCCATCAGTCAAAAATAATAATGATCGTAGCAATACTTGAAGGGTCAATTCCCCGCGCTACTCTTTTACATGGAAACCTCCATAAATTGAACATGTTCAAAAAGTCTAACTCTAGACAAGTTGTCTAAGATATCGGATATTCAGCATTTTTGACGATGTGTGTTCAATGTAATATATGTAATAAATAGAGACCGGATTATATGCAAATGCATAACTGCATATGCATTTGCATATATTGCCTATTTTACTGGGTTTTTGCATATTATATTGATAAATGCATTGATGATGCATATTTTTTAGTATAATTCTCCATTTGCACATTTGAAAATAGAGAAAAAGAAAGCATTACCATCAACTGTGAGTACTGAATTCTATGCCAACCTTGAGAATCTAGCATCTCCTAGTTAAAGGACTCCATCCAACTAATGAAAAATGTAAAAACATTGAACGCTAAGCTACCCGCTATATTCCCAGAAAACTCAAGGAAAAGTTTGACAAAATCCTTAATAACAACCCTGGATACGAAGAAATATGTGAAAATGACAATTATATCAGCGGTACCGGCAAAACTTTACCTGTCAAAATATCTGCTAATATGGCGCCTAATTTAAATATTGTCCAGTGACATCGGCTGATGTTGAACGTTCCTTCTCAAATTATAAGAGAATTTTAAATGACAGGAGACAAAATCTAACTACGGGGCATTTGGAAGAATATAAAATCGTTAATTACTATAAAAACTGGAACCAACTAAAATGTTTTTTCGGTGCTCTAAAGTGCTAGCAACGACTTAATAATACTTTTTATACCCGTCACTATGTGAAAGGGTATATTAACTTTGTCATGAAGTTTGCAACGCACAGAAGGAAGCACCTCCGACTATATAAAGTATATATATTATTGATGAGCATGACGAGAGAAATCGATTGAGCCATGTCCGTCTGTCTGTCTGTCTGTCTGTCTGTCCGTCTGTTGCAACGCAAACTAGTCCCTCAGTTTTGAAGCTATCGGGCTGAAAATTTGTACACACGTTTCTTTTTAGTGTACGCTGTATATATGTCGGAACGAATGGAATCGGACCATAGGGTCATGGGGCTGCCCCTGAAAATTAGGTTTTTCTAAGAAAAACTTTTTTTTTATGTACCAATCTTAACTAAACTTCACCCAAGTGTGTTTATAGTAAAGCCTCAAAACATATCTAGGAACGAATGGAATTGGAACATTACGTCATAGGGCTGCCATACAAACGAACCATTGAAAATTAAGTTCTTCTAAGAAAAACTTTTTCCTTTTTAAGCCGAACCTAACCAAACTTCATCCAAATGTGTTCCTAGTAAAGCCTCAAAAAATATCTAGGAACAGATGAAATCGGAACACTACGTCATAGGGCTGTCATACAAACCAACCCCTGGAAATTAGATTCTTGTAAGAAAACTTTTTTCTTACTGAACCAATCTTTGCGTAAATGTGTTCTTAGTAAAGCCACCAAACATATCTAGGAACCGATTAAATCGGAACACTACGTCATTGGGCTCTCATACAAACCAACCGCTGGAAATTGCATGAATTGCATGAACAACTTTTTTCTTTGTGAATCAATTTTAACCAAACTTCACCCCAATGTGTTGCTAGCATAAGCTGACCAGACGTACACCATTTTGCTGTTGAGTACAGCATTTCGACCTGTCGTACAGCATTAGTAAATGTACAGCATTCCCGACGCCGCGCCACACCAAAGAAACCTAAATGACTGCATAATAGCCTCCTCGGTGAGGCCTGTAGTCAGTCTGTTAGGTGTTATTAGCACGGTAATCTCACTTTCATGTGGCAAACGTTCATTTTCGATAATTTCGGAACTCTTTGGTCAATCGTTCTGAAATTTAATGTACCTAAATGTAAGCGCCAGGTAGCTCCACAACCTAGGGACTACATTTACTTTCATTTCTCCATATTTTAGGGTCCCCTGTCTGCGTTTGACAGTTACAGCTGCCCAAATCGCACTTTCGTCTTTTCTAATCGAAAAGTCTATACAATTTGTCCAATAAATTTGAAAATTGGCAGACTTGTGAAAATTTCAAGGCTCTAGCTCACACTTGTAGCTGTAGAGCTATACTTGGCGCTAACCGCTCACATTGTCTCCAAATTTCAAGGTCCTACCTATCTGCGTTCGGAAGTTCAATCCTATCAATCGAAAATTGTCCCTAATTCGGAAATTTTGGAGCGGAAAATTTTGCAATTTAAAAGCCATGTATAGAGGACCGCACTGTTCGTATTAGATGACAATTTCAAGCATTTATAGGGGCCAAGGTTCAGAAGTAACAGCCATGTAAAGATGCGTAATTGTGTAATTTTCGTACTTCTAATAAGCAGCTTCATGATTTTTGTCTCAGGGTCACGGATAGCCATAGATAGGGAAAGGACCATCATCATCCCTACAATGCTGCTGAGACTGCAGTTTCGAACACTGAAATTCAAAAGTTGAGAAATCACTGAGTATCGACTGTCTAGAAAGCGGAAATCGAATCCGTATTAAAACAAATTGGATTATAAATTGTCCTTTCTTGAAATATGGTTTTAAAAAAATACATTTCTAACAAAATGGAACCGACAATTCAAACTGACATAAAATCCTAATCTTTGTCGTAGATTTGAATTAAATACCTATTCCTAACCCTAAAAAATTCCGGTTCATTGTGTTAAACAATTGTTGGGTTTGCCCCTTTTAAACGAGATCCTGGCTACACTTCTCCCATGCCTGTTATAACTTTGCGTGTTAAAACATACATACATTTGCACTTCACATGCTGATGATGTTTTGTCATTGAGGACATTTAGAAGTTGAGGCATCTTTTCTGGGTCTTGTTTAGTACCAACAGAACCTTGCAAAGACGTAGCCAGGATTTAGCTGGGCTTCAGAAGTTATGACATTATTAGAATCATGTTGTTAATTGTATACACTAGTTTCGGCGTTGCCCCAATGAATAATATGCCTCCTGTCCCACTGTTCCTGTGTCGAATTCAAATTTATCGCTTGACGAGGCTGGGCGAGCACGATAGCACGCACGATTACTTAATTGATCCGCTATCATCGGAAGCAGACAGTGCCACGTCTACAACGCCAAAGACTTTTTTTCTGTACAATTATTATGGAAGGGCTCGTGGGCCATGGTATATGCACGAAGCAGCAACTATGGAACTATGGAAAGTATGATCGCGTATTCGGTGCCCGCGTCGTGCTGCTTTTGCCTTCCCTTCGCACGGCTAAAAAAAAAAAATTAATTCTTACAGGGAAATATTTTATTTCAAATTGTGTAGCCTGTATGAGGTCTAACGAAATTTGTTGAAGTTTCCATTATGAAAGACCATCCCAATTTTGGGTCACCAGATTTATATGTGTTTCAAATTGTTTATTATGTAGTCACAACTTTCGTCCAGATGACACAATTTATCTGACTGCAAGCTTAATTTCGGCAGAGTTTTAGGAATGAATAAATTAGAAATACTGTAGGAAGTTAAGGACACCTGGACTCCTCCCCTGGCTACGTCCCTGGAACATTGCCTTCCCAAGGTTCACCACATATTTCCCAGAATAAAGGCACTATTCTTGCTGTATTCCGTTTAGGAAGATATCACTTATGAAAGGATGGAGAATATGTGGTCGTATTATGGCATCCATCATGGTGGTAGCCTCGTGACATACAGTTGACGCCGCTTAATGCGATCACATGGAACCTTGCTGTTTTGATAACATTAAGCGAATGATAACAAATAATAAAATAGTACGATTGAGGCTTTGCCTGAAAACCGAATTCCGGAATGTGTACTGCATTGGACCTTCGGGAATCTGGTCACCTTAGGCTAGTAAAGCCTCAAAAGATATTTAGGAATGGATGGAATCGGAACATTACATCATAGGGCTGTCATACAAACGAACCCCCAAATATTAGGTTATTGTAAGAACAATTTTTTTTCTTTTTTAATCTTAACCAAAATACATCCAACCAAGTGTGTACCTGGATTAACCCCAACGTATCCAGGGACAGATGGAATCGGAACAGGTCATAGGGCTGTGGTAGAAATTTTCAACACAAAATAAGCTTAAGTTTCATTCAAATGTGACGGGTATTCAAATTTCGGCCGCGCCCGAAATTAGCCTCGGTCTCGTTTTCTTTCATTTTATGTTGCATATTTTGTCATTTTAGTTGCATATTTCAAAGGTTTTTTATGCATATTTGCATGCTTATTTTAGCCTTTTTAAGTTGCATATAATCCGGTCCCTAGTAATAAATAAATACACATACGCAACGCATTGATGTGTATGACCTCTTCGAAATGAAAGGTACCGACCAACATAATCAACTTTCATCTACGGTTGTTGGAAGTTTTAATGTTCACGAATAAATTGCTACCTGAATTTGATCCAAAAGACTTGTGAAAGCAATTACCTTTCGATACGAACATTATACTTTTATATGAAAGAAGAAAAAAAGTTAATTGCAAGCAGTTCTTAAATTACTCATCGCTCCACGGATATTTTAAAGAATTTTTTGTTTCGATTAAGGTCATCGTACATTACATACAACAGGTAGTATTCGATCAAGTTTTCCGGCTTTTTATAAGATCTGTTTCGAACCTTAATACTACTATTGTTACGGCTATACAATCAAACTCGGGTCGATGTCACTTGGAAAAGGATATCAAATAGAATGAGTTTAAGGGAAATTAGCACTAAAGCTTGAAATAGATGGGGCGCGTCAGCATCGTCATCAGCAGAAACATTTCAATTTAGAACACACGCACTTACCTTTGATGACCCACATTGACAGCAGCAACAGCAGCAGAAGCATTCTTTGGCAGTCTAGACAGATTCGAATGAAAAGTCCTTGGGCGGCTTTTCGAAGCCGAGATAATCCAGTACAACCAGGAGTTGTACGATGAGTATGAAGTAAAGTATCGAAAATCGTGAACCGGCCATTGCAATCGTTGAATTAAAGTTTCACGATTTTCGATACTTCCTGCGCATCGTACAACTCCTGGTTGTACCGACATACCGAAGAAGGAACTTGGTCTACACGCATCGGTGGCACCTGATACGGTTCACAAAACTATAGCGAGCGCCAGTTTGAAACCCGCAGGAAGACTGTTACGTCTTTCTCCCATGACCACCTTCCATCATTATAATTATAGATAAGCCAGCTGAATTTAACTCAGAACAGTTTATGTTTATCAACCATATAAAGGTAAATTGGAAGGATGTTTCTTATGCCGAAGTTCGTCGCGCTAAGGAAGTCGAAGTCAGTTCCAAGTCCCAGATCGCTTAACTTCGACGGGACGTGTCGCGAAAGTTAGGCAATATTTCCCAACTGCTGTCGCTAAGTTAACCGACAACGCGTCAACCCGGCCGGTCCAAGAATTCATGAGCTTAACTCCGAAATGAAACGACAATTACCACCTACAAAAAAGAAAAATGTTCCGACCATCTCGAAAGGTGCGATCTTTCAACAGGTGTCAGCAAACTATGGGCTACCGAACGACCCCTGTCACATCCGACCAAAGAAAAGGGTAGTGTAGCCGTCAAATTCGATAAGTACAACAAAATTTGGAAGAAAAAAGTCGACCAAAATATTATGTTAAATATGCACACATATGAATGTACTTGCACATTAAAGATGTTAATGTATATTTATGAAAGACATTTTGCTATGTACGGTACATATTTGGACATTTTAGGAAATACCCATCAATGGATGCACATATTCAATAAGAGGGGATTCACACTATCAACAAGATTTACTAAATCCTAGATTCGATTGGCAATTGTACCATATTGTACCGTATCTTTAATGGTGCAAGTACATTCTTCGATGCATTTTGAATTTAGTGACATAGCATGTACGTTACGATCTAGTATCCAGGGGTTTGACTTGATTAATTTTAATCAAGTGCAGGATTTGTCGATAGTCTGTATGCGATATAAGCTTTTTTTCATTTCATTTCGTTTGTTTAACGCAATATTGATGACAATTAAATTTCACTTTTCGAAAACCACGTCCATATAAAAGAATAATGGTATACTGTGAGGATCAATACATTGAATATAATAGCGGATACAGACTACCAACAAATCCGGCTCTTGATTAAAATTAATGCAGTCAAAATTCTGGATACTAGATCGAAACGAATGTCATTAAACAGGACAGGATTTACTAAATCCTTTATTTGATTAGCAATTGTACCATATTGTACTGTATCTTTAATGTGCAAGTACATTCTACGATGCATTTTGAATTTAGTGAGATTCTTTTCGATCGTTTCGGTTTTTTCAATTTCAAATCATACATACATATGATCATTGGGAGGAGTTCTCCAAATAGCTATCGTGGAGCATAAGGCCGCGTACACATACAGTGCCACGCCGAGATTTTCCGGGCCGGGCGATGCGATGCGACGCGACGCGATGCGATGTGTGCACACTTCTTGAGATGTCGAGCGGGACGATGCGATGCGATGAGATTTGTTGCGAAACAATGCGATTTGTTTTCATGGCAAGAAAACCTGATTTTTCTATGGATTTTATACCGGCGCTGCCTCGTGCGGTTTTGTTTGATGATAATACGGGTATGATTTTAGATCGGCCTCGTGAGTTGGTGCTTCAAGTGCAGCATCATCGGTGTTTTCTATATATGTACATACATACGTGTCGGTATGTTAATGATAGTGTTGTAGATAACTGTGGGTATCCATGAATGGATTGTTATAGGTAATAATGAATGGGAAAAAGAGCTAGGTAACCTTTGTAGTGTTCGTGTTTCTGGCCCCGAAATGGCCTCCCTGTCTTCTCGAGGAAATACGCGTTCGATTGGCGTGGCAGAAACACTTGGTCTATTTGGGTCGCTGATTCCAAATTTGAGGTTAAAAACAAGAAAAAAAAATTTGGGGCTGCCCGCCCCCGAAATGGTACCCCTGTTTTCTCGGGGAAATACTCGTCCAATCGGCGTGGCAGAAACACTAGGGTAAATTTTGGGTCGCTAATTCCAAATACGATGTCAAAAACAAGATAAAAAAAATTGCGGGGTTGCCCTCCCCAAAATGGTACCCCGGTTTTCTTATCACCGTAGGTTCCCACAACTGGCCTATCTACCGCTACCTTCAATAATTCATTGCAAATACATGCGCTGTACGAAATTTTTTTTTACGTAAGCGTACGCCACAAACCGGGTTTTGCTGCACTGCATATTACCACAAATCTTACTCTTTTGACCCATTCATAGATACAACCACAACTGTCAAATCCGAATACCGCCCTTTTTTGGGGGTACGGGTACGCTACTATCTGGGTTGGACAGCACTGTAAGTTTCCACAATGGATATTTAGTAGACCAATCCATTATAACATCACCTACATACGGCTATCCCTTCATTTAATATCTACAAATCTATAATACTATGCAACACGACACGTATGTATGTACAATATATAAATACTCCCAATGGGAGAATTCACATTGTAAGACAAAACCGGACGGGTAAACTTGCAAGACAAGAACCATCGTTCTTACAATCTGAATTGCACAATGCTTGTCTGCTGGCCACTACAAAAGCTCTCGCCGTCCGTTTATTAGCACAAACAAACACCCGGCGAGAGCTTTTGTAGTGGCCAGCAGACAAGCATTGTGCAATTCAGATTGTAAGAACGATGGTTCTTGTCTTGCAAGTTTACCCGTCCCGTTTTGTCTTACAATTTGAATTCAGCCAATGGTAATGCAACCCGATCTGCACAAAGCAATAATGTCGATAGCTCCCTATCAGCATCAAACAGCACGAAACCAGCCCTCTCTATGTACGATTACATACATACAATACACCATGCCACTACGAAACCGATCCAAATACAAATCGTATCCTCCATGTCGCTCCCATCGGCGACAAGGCACCTTGCAGCAGCTGCTGAAAGCACAATGATTCGACATGGAAAAGTCCTCAATCGTAAAACCCGACGTCGCATAGCAAGCAGTCTGAATGGTACAAGCAGGTTTGTGCTGGTTCCTATTTAAATGCTAAGAAATTTTTTTTCTTGCGATGGGAAGCTTTTCTCACATATGTTGTGTGCCATAAATAGAAATACATTTGTGTGGAATTTGGTTGAAATCGGTCGACAAATAAAAAAGTTTTTCTTAGAAGAACCTAATTTCGGGGGTTGGATTTGTATGGCAGCCCCATGACACCATGGTCCGATTTGATCCATTCTCACATATGTTGTGTGTGTGTATGTTCTCAATAGAAATACATTTGTGTGAAATTTAGTTGAAATTAGTGCAAAAATAAAAAAGTTTTTCTTAGAAGAACCTAATTTGCGGGGTTAGGTTTGTAAGGCAGCCCCACGACCCCATGGTCCGATTTCACCGATTCAAACATACAAACTGCCTGCAGCAAAAGGATGCCTTTGTGCAAAATTTCAGCTTCATAGCTTTGAAATTGGCGGAGTAAAACGCGTAGCAACAGACGGACGGACAGACGGACGTTGACTCTACGAGCGAAGGGTATAAAAAGAGATTCGAAGCAGTTTAGCGCAGTACAAAACACAACACAGTTGCCTGTTGAGTCTGCTGAAGGGCTACTTAATTATGCGCGATTCAAGGTGTATAGAGACTAGAGTCAGGTTTTTTTTATTCAAAACCTAAACCTGATAGAACCTAAGTACATATGCCTAAGCCAGTGTAATCGAATTAAGTCTCAATTGTGAGGCTGTTTGTGTAAAATGTATGTATATTTAAAAGGACACCTTTAGGATAACTTTCGCGTCGAAATGAATCAGTACGAACACTGCAATTCTTACAGATTTATTTAATGATTTGTTATGGCAAGCGTAATTTGCATGCACCCCGTACTTTAAATAAATTGCTCTGATAAGGAAATATCATTTGCAATATAATATGCATTACATAAATCTCTTAATGAAACGATAGTTCGTGCTCGACTAGAAAAACTGCTAACTATAAATACGAGTACATGCTCCAACAAATCTAGATCATTGCCAATGTCAACAATGAGGATGGTTGAGATTAATAAAAATAATATATATAAATATTTAATAAAAATGTGGGCCTTTCAATGATGCAAATGCAGAGAGTGACGCTAGTTGTATCTGCAAAATGTTTATCTGTTTCAAAACAATGTCAAACAATGTGTATAATGTGTTTAATAAAGAATAAGAAAACAGCAAGTGTTTTTATCAAGATTAACAATATTATTGTTCATTGTTATAACATGTTTCTTATTTGATTTTCATCAAATTAAAATCGACAAAAAAAATGTCTATCAGCCAATACTCCTGCATAAGGACGATACTATCAAGCATGCTCAGTCAGATTAACTAAATATTTTTCATCACTACCATAAGAGATTTATTGCTGTTAAGATAACAAGAAAATTCGAAACAAAAATTACTGTCTATCCGAGTTCCGCATCTTTTTCATGCAGAAGTCATATAATGGTCGCATTGCATCGGAGGATCCCAAGATCCAACACAATTTATAAGATTAATGATCTGTAGGACAAGGTATCGTCTACTGTCCGTATACCGACGCGACGGCAATACCATAGTGTGATTTACTTAAGTTCAGAAAGGTAAAAGGAAAGGAATAAAAAATATTTTTTTAAAAATACATACTCGTAAATTCCTTCAACTGTTAACCAATGAGCGACAAGGTACGAAGAAAAAGGTTTCAAACATGATTAAATTTATTTTTCAAGTGTTTTGTGAGCTCCATTTCAGTGTGCTAGTTCGTCAATGAAAAGGAGCTTGATAAGCGTGAATGGAATTAATGATGACGCTCATCGTCCCGCACAGTAGCGTCATTTTTAACTGCTTTAACAAATTAGTGGTAAATTGAAGGTGAAAATGCATTGGTTAATTGGAGTTTGGGTTAAGTGAATAAATAGGTAAAGATAAATGACAATGATTGTTGTGTAGACTTGAACTGGGCCTTGGCGTCAAGTATTGGAGAAGGATAAATGATGTGAAAATGAAAAGTGGTAGACCAACAAGATTTGCTCTTACAGGAACAACAAATAAAATTGAGTATGTACATGTTTAGTGTGTTATATTTATGCACTGTAAGGGGTTTACTTTACTTTAATGAGCAGGAAGCGTTTTTTTCGCTTTAGGAGATTTTTTTGATCCAAATAAAAATAAAAAAATAATTAATTTTACCTCAATTCAATTTAACAAATAAACTGATTGTCAAACTAATATGAAAATATAGAATGAAAAAAAATGCTCATAGAAAATCTGTTCGTTTTGTTAACAATATAAACATGTATTATTATATGTATGTATGTATCGATTTTTAAATGTATACATATTTCAACATATTATGTCGCTTAATAAATTTTCTGAATGTGTTTCCTAATTCAACCAACAAATAAGCAATTTTCTGTTCCACTTACCAAACAAATTTAGTAAATATTTTTTATAAGTTAGAGCTTTTAGATTCCTATTAAGACTATGTATTTACGCAAAAAATTGTATAGTATTTGAAAAATATGTGCAAACAACGTTGTTGCAAATAGTCACTTATCGTAAAAGTGAAAGCCTTTCGAAATTCAAACAGATGCTCGTTACAGTTGAATATAGATGAAAAAGCATCTATTTAGCACTTTATTTTATATTGTATTTACATTACAGTAGAATCACGATTTCCTTTTGAAAATTGTATCTGATTTCGTATATGTTAAAGTTTTCATATACATATGCTAAGTGCTTATAGATATTTAGTGAACGATGCGTTAAATACGGATCAACTCGTTGAAGTTTAATTTTATATTGTCAAATAAAACATGTTGTGGGATTTATGTAAATTTTGTGATTACAGGTGGTTGGTTCATGAATGTAATAAAGTTAAGGGATAATCTCAACAACTACAGTCTGTTAAACTTATTGTACGTACACAGGAGTATGTCCTATGTGTATGGTAAACTGCAGTTGTTGATTAAATAAGGTTGGAGCATTTAGCCCTTCCAAATTGTGTTTGCGACTGAAGGTTATTAGTGTTGTTTTGGCGGGATTGACCGATAGGCCTACCCTCCTGCACCAGACTCCACTTGAGTTAGAGCTTGTTGCATGAGTTCTGAAAGAACTCCTGCAAATGTTCCCCTTATCAGGGTGCTGATGTCATCGGCATATCCTTGGGTATATAGGTAGAAGCCCGTGTTATTTAGCTGGACTAGTAAGCTGTCGACAACGAGGTTCCATAGGAGGGGTGATATGATACCTCCTTGTGGGCATCCTTTGAAGACAGCTGTATACATTAGATTAGATTAGATTAAATGGGGGCATCGGCATATTTGCCATAAGCACTGCGACCGGTGGTCTATAGTGCCATTGCCCACGCTACAGGTTAGATAAATTTATCTAACCGACATCTGACGATAAATCGATTAATTTGTCCCATGCTAAGGGAGGCGATGTCCTCTGTGAGAGGGAAAGTTATGCCAAAGCATTCCTCCCGTCTCATCGCCAGTCTTTCACACTCGCAAAGTATGTGAGTGGATGTTTCGTCATCGGCCTCGCAGAAACGGTAGGTCGCGTCTGCGACTAAGCGCATGGTTCTTAAATGCCCGTTCAGACGGGAGTGGCCTGTAAGGAGGCCACTTATGATTCTAACTCTGTTCCTGCTGAGCTTAACTAACTCCAGAGTGCGTTTCTTAGAGTAGCTCGCTACGAAAAGCTTCGACTTCCTTAGTCCTGGAAGGGCCTCCCAGCATACGGTGGCTGTCGTCTTCTCCCACTCAGTGATTTCGTTTCTGCATAGACACAGTGGTATTCCGCAGAAGGGTTCCGGGCCGCAGAAGGGGCTAGCAGAGGCTACCCTAGCGAGTTCGCCCGCGAGCTCATTCCCTTCTATTCCAGAGTGTCAGGGAACCCATAGGAGTGTAAGATCATTGCGAGATCCTACAGATTGAAGTATTTCCTGACATAGCCATACTAGTTTTGAAGTAAAGATATGTTTTGTAAGAGCTTTGATAGCCGCCTGACTGTCGGTAAAGTTCGCTATCTTCCTGTTGACGTATCCTTTGTTCTGACATTCTCTGGCGCAAATTTCTATTGCATGTACTTCGCGCCTGGAACACAGACGCTAATTTCCCCATAGGTACTGAGTACCTTACACCTGGACCACTGATACCCGCTCCAGAGCCTGTATCAGTTTTTGATCCATCTGTGTAAAAGCTGATAGTGTCGGGGTGAAGGGACCTGAACATATCCGTCCAACTTTCCCTCGCCCAGATTGCTGATTTAAAGGACGCGTTGAAGCGTAATGTCTTAAGTAGGTAGTCCGAAGGTAGACAGAGGGTATTGCTACCCTGTAACCATCCTAGTTGATCATGGCTAAAATTGACAGTTGTGCTGAAGGCCCTGAGCCTACAAACAGCCAGCCTCGCCGACGCTTCAACGTGAATGTGTAGTGGAGTTAGGTCAAGAAGAACCTCCAGGGCAGCGGTGGGGCTGTATACATGGTTTCACCGAATAAGTTTGCATGTACTTGTCGTCCTTGAAGCATAGATTTTATCCACCTACAGAGGGTGTGTTGGACTCCATGACTCCAGGCGCCGTGTACAAGAGATTCAAAGGAAGTATTGCTTTCTAGTGTGGTCTCAATCTTTCCAACTAAATGATGTAGTACTGATTCACACGATTTCCCTGTCTGATAAGCATGTTGGTTCGGGTGCAAGATGAAAAGCGACAGGCACCTGCCCCTGATATGTTCATCGACGAACTTTTCCAAAGACTTGAGAAGAAAGGAGGTTATTGGTCTATACGATTTCGCTAGGGTTTGGCCGCGCCCCGGCTTTGCCAGGAATGCTACTTTTACCTGTTTCCAGGTAATTGGAATGTATCCTAAGGCTATGCTGGTTCTAAACAGTCTTAGTAGATGTGGAGCCAGAATCGTAAGACCTTGCTGAAGCAGGGCTGGGTAGACACCATCTGGCCCTCATCTAATGTAAATAAAATATATAAATTAAATCTAATTTCGCGATTATTTTTTTTTTGTTTTAATCACTTTATTTAAAAGTTATTACATATATAAATAGGAAAGGGACTTTTTGCCCACCCTGTAGAAGGAGTTGTATGTAAATATGAATTTTTCAGACAAATTGACCACGGGCCACTTGTAAAGCCAGATTTAACGAATTATTCTTATAATGAGAGTAGGCTGATATTTGCTCACATGCATCCTGTGACACATTTGCAAGAAATCGTTCTTAATAGTTTTAGTAGCGCAGCTTCCTTCTGGTTGTGATAGGCTCTAGATATCTGTTGCTCGCTTTCAACCCCATCCAAGTGGCTCTTTTCTTATTCCTAGCAGCCATGTCATAACCTGGTGATATACTCGAAATATATCGAATTTCGGGGGTTACTAGAAATAAATTTATTATATCTTAGAGAAGTTAAAGATTGCAAAAATCTCCACTGTATAAGACCGCCAAAACTTTCACTCCATAGCCTCAAAAATTCTTTCAGCTGTGGAATCAGAATTACAAAAGCTTTCAGCTTCATTAAGTAATTGTGGGTATTTTTGGAACAAGCGGCAAAACTTTATTTTTCCAAAGCCGAAAATATTGCTTGTAGTAATACCTAGCTTATACATATACAAATTTCAATTTATCTACTGAAAATTGAAGTTTAATTTTTTTTAAATATGTACATAGGCTTTTCAGAAAAATCAAAAGCTATTCTTCTGCAATAAAGCAATCTTCAAAAATTTTGGATATCTTGTGAAATACTAGAGGTGTGGTCAACGATCAACATTTTTTTGTTGTCATATCTATTTATCCTATAAGAGCCCAAATAAATCAATAAAAACGAGTTAGACTTCCCCGGTGTCTTTGTCCGTCGTGATTTTTCAACTCCCGCTGTCGTCGTTATTCACTTCCATATAGAGCTGCCGCACCCTCTGCTCTTCGAAAAGAAAACGTTTCATTAGAATGTATATGTATACAAATTTATATTTTTCTCTTCACGTTGAGACACCACGTATAGTTATAGAGTCTTCATCTATCTTATTATCTCGAGAAAAAGGTTTCCAGAAGAATTCACCTCGCCCAAGACGTGGTCGAGTCGCTTCGACAACGAAGCAAACGAAAGACCGGTTTCATACATGACTGACTGACTTTGATGATATAGGAATAAAATATAAAATACCTGAAGATGCCGCCGCGCTGCGACTCATGTACATATATATATATATAAGTTCATATATGCACACGCGCAGGTTTATAAGAGTTAAGAAAGCTAGTAACTGTCTTATAGTTTCACCGTGCAGTAATACATACTAGTAAAGTCTTTGGTGTACAGTCAGTCAGCCGAAGCCAAAGGGACCCACCGCATAACCTCATGCATGATTTAAGACGATGACGACGAAGAAGAAACTGAACCGCTCGTTGGTTCTAAAGATGCCGAAGAAAAGCTACTTCTTCTGCAATATCCAGAGTATCACACGTTATTGTACATGCCTCACCGGACTTTTGGTTAGTTTATTTATCTTAAGGTGGTATAAGCTCCACATCATCCTGGGGGCTCATAAAAAGAATCCTCTATGCATCAGCGTACTGAACATTTCAAATACGCCATCTCTCGAAATTCCAATGGTTTTGGTTAGTAAGTACCTACAAATAGTGTGGTTTGAACTCATGCTTTGTATAGGTATAGGTACATATTGACTCGAAAAAGTCGTGAGTGAATTCCATGATGAAAACGGGGTCAGTGACTCTCGTTTATTTCCTAACTTCTTGTAAAGATTGAGTACGACAAGCGAAGTGTGGTAAGAAAGAATAATAATCATTTATGTATATCGCGTCTTTGTTAAAACCAGGAAAGACGGAAGACATAGGTTTGTTAAAGACCTAAAAATAATTGCATTGTTGAAACCAGGAAAGACGGAAGACATAGATTTGTTAAAGAACTAAAAATAAGTGCATAATTATGATAATATATATGCAAGGTTTTGTTTGTGTTAGTATTTGCAGGTTTACAAACTTCTTGATCTCTCCTCTTTATAGGAGCTATTATAGTAGGACTAATGCTCATTGAATGTGAATGACATAAGGAAATCTTTTGTAGCTTGCGCATTGTAATATACTACGAAAATTTGCTTCTGTAAATTAGTTTTTTTTTATTCCCTTTTTTGCCAATCAATACCTATGTACCCGGATTCAGTTTCAAATATTTAAGGCAGTCGATAGAGGTGAACATAATGAATGTACTCGTATGTCGTGCTCATAAGGCAACGATCCGTGTATACACATATTTTGTTTCGTATAAGGTAGTGAAGAAGTTGAAGACAAGTCAAACTGCATTCCAATAATATTTTATTCGATCGTGCAACACTCGAGTGAACAATTGTTTCTCACTCTTTGGAACTTCTACCGTGGTTTACAAAGGTAAAGGCTATAGAATTTACTTGTTTGACTTTCATAGACTTGCAAAATATTTTAGGTCGATTACTCCTATATTTTTTAGTATGCTATAACTAGAGTTAACTTGAGCAGTCTACACGTGGGCGGACTAAACGCAAACGGGGTAAATTTTTCAAAAATTTTTGATGGGGCTGTCCTAGAGTCCTAGCTGCCTCCGTGCTCTGTGGTCGTGATAGTTCGGTCGCCACACTGTGATCTAGAGATTCATAGAAAAACGAGTTTTCAATACTCGGCATGGCTCGTCCCATGTTTATTATTCAGAAAAGATAAAAAAGTTTCTTATAATTGAATAATAAACAAAAAAGCGACTAGGAAGTGGTATATGGCTGACAACCGTATCACACTCCGAAGTCGGTTGTTGTTGAAACGTTGACAACTACACAACATACTACGTAGTATATTAAAATGCGCAAGCTAGAAAAGATTTCCTTATGCCATTGACATTCAATGAACATTAGTCCTACTATAATAGTTCCTATAAGGAGGAGAGCTCATAAGAAGTTTGTAAACCTGCAAATACTAACCCAAACTGAAACTTTTTATGCATATATTATCATAATCATAACTATGCAATTGTTTTTAGGTCTTTAACAAATCTATGTCTTCCGTCTTTCCTGGTTTCAACAAAGACGCGGTATACATAAATGATTATTATTCTTTCTTACCACATTTCGCTTGTCGTACTCAATCCTTAGCAGAAGTTAGGAAAAAAACGATCATGGAATTCACTAATCTTTTTCGAGTCAATATGTACACATATGGCCAAAAAAATAAGTACACCCATACGATTTTTTCTTATCACCCTGTATTCAAGTAATTATTTGAGTAAATAAAATCATGTGTTGATATTTAAATATGTAATTGGTAAGGAATCAAATAAAATGTAAATAAGCCAATTGAAATAAATAACAGCTTTAATTTACCTTAAAAAAGTACGAGCTGACTAAAAAAGGTTGGACAAAATTATAAGTACATTTCAGTTTATTTTATTAAAACTGGTTTTAATTAAAATATTTTGTTCTGATTCGACAAGAATTAGATTTCTTTTACTATTTAAAACTAAATTGTGCATTATTAAAATAAAAAGGAGGTTTTCGTTGGTTATCTGGAGATGATTTTTGCGGCATGTTCCAAAACATATACCATATATTCAGTTACTTACAGGAATTCCGTAATTGGTCCGTTTTGTGACAAACTTTGTTTCTCATTGGTTGATTCAAATTCAACTCTCCCTACACATTACGGATTCAATTTAACTCTAGTAACTGCGTGAAAAGCCACTCGATTTAGTTGAAGCGGATCCTTGACAAGCTTGTGAGGTATGGTTAGGGTTAATATTCTGCTTAAATCCCCATTTAAAGTGTATGGGTTCATCAGTAGAATATTGAAGGACTCTCAACAAACATTTCTTATACGGAAAATGTCTCATAGTAACGGTTTTAAGATATATTTGAACGAAACCAAACTATGCAAAAAAATTCATAGACCATGTTTTTTTTTGCCTCCATGGGAAATAGCCTATTGATATAGCGTGTATCACATTTTTTTTCCTGAATGAAGAATATTATGATAAGACCCCTTTCCAATCAAATTTATTACGATTTCTTAAGTAAAACAGAATACTGTGCGAGTTTTCATTGTTCGGCCAGGAGCAAGAAGAACTATACCTCCAAATTTTTCTTGTACCGTCAAAACTTTTTGACGTCGCCGTGGAAAGTTCAAAACTTTTTACCAAAACTGCTTCACTTCTTGTATTCATCGATTCACTTTCCAAGGGGATTCCAATTTTTCAATATTTCCCGGGAAAATCATTAATCATGCCAAGGGAACTTTTTTTCGCCATAGTGATAATGAGATCGACAGTTATCCTTAAGGCCCTTATATGGAGTTAACCGCATTTGAGACTGTTTTGATTTAGTATTTAATGAATTACGCAGCGAATACAATGTTTAGCTGGATTATTCTATTATTGAGCGAATAATTCTTCCGCCATTTCGAAGTTTGGAACTTTCACGTTTTTTTTCCTACCTACCATACGTTTTCGCCACTTAAGTATTTTTTATTGTTTTTAATTTAATGCTTGTTGTATGCACAAATGAATAAAAAACATATCCTTAAGGAAAATACCAAGTTATTGTCAAAAAACTAAAAAAAAACGATGGTGTACTTATTATTTTGACCAAGCCTAATACCCACTTCAAAGTTTATATCGGGAGGGATTAAGATAATTGGGGGATGCCATTTACTTTTTCGGTTCCGTTGGTATTGTTGTATCCAAATTGTTATAATGGCTATCTATTTCGAGTATAACAATTATAAAAATACTATGAAAATTTGGCATAAAAAGATACATGAGGGGTGTACTTATTTTTTTGTCCATATGTGTATCTATACCTCCACAGTCCACACTATTTGTAGGTACATATGTCCAAAGCTCACGCAAAATCGGTTGCACATTTTTTTCGCCCAGTTGTTGATCTGCGCTTGATGTCACAAATACAACCGAAGAGACACACGTAGGCGATTGAGCTTTTCATCCAATGCGCTTTTTCTACACAGTTGAAGCTTAAGACAGTCATCTACGATGCGTATGCTCATAGAGATTTGCATATCATGGGCATACTGCCACATACGCACGAATTTGGAAGTCATCAAAGGGCGCCCACTATATGGAAATAGGAATTGTAAAGGAAAAATGTTAATACGACTACATCCACTTTTCTAGTCGTCTCGAAAATGATTCAAAACTGAAGAGAAAGTCGTAGCCTATCAGTGAATAAAAACCATCGATATGATAGCAAAATTACATACTTTTTGAATAACATTCAAAATGAAGTATATAATTACTAGCTTAGGATAGGAAATTACGAGTGTATCAAAGAAATTAACGATGCGAAATACTTTGTATCGCATAAAGAGTAAATGAGCGAAACCCTTTGATACGTCAAAATTTCTGAAGATGGGCAATGCTCCAACAAAGAAAGATTTCTTTGTTTTGTCGAATCGAAGTCCAAAATTGGCGAGGGATTGAAAAAGGAGATTGAAGACTTACTAAGTCCGACGATCTAGATTTGAAATGTTGCCAAGCTCAATGCTCCGATAATGGCGCAAATATGTTCCATGCTCAATTTTTCGGAAAAATTCAGAGTTTGTTTGTTTTCTTTTCGTCATCTCCTCTCAGATGGGATATCCTTTAAGCTATTTTTCGATTTCCCGGTCATTTCATTGGTGAAATTACATATTTAATAATCGGAGAATCGAAAAAAATACATAAAATGGCCGAGAAAAAATAATGGATCTGTTTTCGGATTGCATCTTATAGAATTCCCCAGCATTTGCATGTTCCACGACAATAAAGTATGAATTGTCATTGAGGGCGCCTTGATCAAAATTTTGCCCCGGGCGCCAAATTGTCTTCGCACGGCTCTGGAAACCAGAAATGCTGGGGTGTGAGATACTCCTGTGTGTCTTTTAAGGGTTAAGGTGTACTTGTATTAAGGTAAACTTGTAACCTAATGTATATATTATAGTCAAGCATAAAAATGTTATTTTTACATTTATCCACTTCAAATGACCCGCCCTGTATATCACGTCACTCCTTTCTTGGGAAACCTGTGCTTAATCGGTTTGAGTGAGCCGCCTGGCGTGAATTCAGGAAATAGAAATGGTGTACGCTAAGATGCCTAAGTTTGTGAAGCTGCATTGTTTTACATCGGGATTTATTTTAGCCAGTATTCTTTCTCATTTGGACAGATAGTCCGGTTTGCCATGTATTTATAAGTTTGCCTTCAGAATCCGGTGCAGTGTGGTTTTCGCATTTCGTAGATGGCGACAACGTCATCTATAAATACATTTTTTTGGTTCACTTGATTTGAAATGGCTTGCCATATATCAGTGATTCACAATTATATATTGAAAGATATGCAGGTGAATTTTGATATGCATATTAGTCCTTTCAGGATAACCTCATCCGGAAAGGTGGTAACATATTGTCGATTGTGAACTGACAATACTCGTAAAATGTGCATCTGCCATCCGTATAATACAATCCAACTTACTCTTTTCAATCATATTTTGCATCATTTACTTTACACCTGACAGACAATCCGGTCATTAATAAAACCGACTGTATGTCGTCTATTAACAAATTTATGAGCATTCCGTCGATCCGATGTATGAACGGTTGGATGATTTTCATTCATTAGATAGCGCACATCACAGCTACCGGCGAGTGCTTGTCTTCATCTCTCCGTGTACATTATTTTAATTTTTAATTTTATATTTATTATTATTTTTTTTACATTTCATACTGGTGCTACTTTTTGTATTGTAAAGTCTATTTATGTTACGGACAGTGGTTCTGGTTGCGCGGGCTCAGGTCACCACTTGATCTTGAAAATGAAAATATCAAAACAATTATTATGTATTATTATTGCACGAGAATACCGTGCCGTCGTCGTACTGAGTTGATGATGGGGCCGAGCCCGGTAGCCGGTAATGCTGAGAGATTGAGTCAAATGACCATGTTATATAGTAGATGGTTAATTTCCGGAATAAATTACAATTATGTAGCTCCGGTGTTGTATAGTGACGACAGTATATGAATATGACTCGAGATAGTGTGTGACGCAGAAAGAATAAAAAAATAATAATAAAAAATGCTGAGGATTGTGTAAGATTAGA
Organism: Microchrysa polita; assembly: GCA_949715475.1. Lineage (NCBI taxonomy): Eukaryota > Metazoa > Arthropoda > Insecta > Diptera > Stratiomyidae > Microchrysa > Microchrysa polita. The sequence goes on along the minus strand of OX454418.1, from coordinate 12,415,938 downwards.
ATTAGAATGTTAAAAACAGAGCTTTGTTTGATTGTACTAACATTGTACATTGTACTAAATTTTTAAGGATACATAATAGGTAGAAGTACGGAAATTTTGTTTTTACGAAATCAATGCGAATTTCGGCGAAAATTGGTCATTTTTGCGAATAGATGCGAAATGTTCAAATGTGTACTTTATTAACGAAAAACTTAATTTTCCATCAAAAAGAATCAATTTATAGAAGATTGTTTTGAGTCTCAGATTAATTTTTACAGAAGATTCCCATTAATGAGAATAGAAACGTTTCAAACTATGCACAAGGAGTTCGTGTTCGCGAAATCACGAGCAGCTTGATTCGGATGTTCGATGAATGATCTTTGGTCAAAGAATACGATTTTTCAAGGAAAGCTTTTCTCGTGATTTGGCGAGCTCCAAAGCTGCACATATGAAAGAGAAAAGTATAACAATATTGGCGTGCCTCTGCTTCAGCAGATTATTTTTTTTTTACCAAAACTTTGGGACGAGCGTTGTCGACTACAGTGAACCCCCGACATTCGCGAGGGATACGTTCCACGAAATCGTCGCGAATGTTGAATTCACGAATGTCGGAGTTCAGTGTCCTTGGATAGTGGGAAATATGTTCCAAATATTCATAAAATATGAAAAGTGTTACATGTATAGGGTGGGGAACATCACAGTTTTTAAATCGTGGAAAATGCTTGCCACAAAACCACTGAAAGCAATTGAGAATTTAAAACTCTCCTGTATAAAACTATCACTAAACTTTTTGAGTGGTTTTTGATTCCTTGCACTTTTAGCAGCAGCTTAACGTCCATTGACTTTCTTCCTTCAGTTCAATTGGCAGCATGGAAATTCGACAACTTACAGCGACTACCATTTCCAGTTTGGTTTTCGAAGCTTTCGCCGCCAACGCTCCTTCCAAGTTTGACCAACAAATCTATGTAACTTTTAGGGCACTCAATCACTCGTTTTCCATGATCAGATTCTGGATGAGCGAGTTCCCGGATCCGCCCAAATGAGGAAATGATCGACGCTGTCCATGATCTCGTGGTAGCCGATCAATGAATGGAATCAAGGCAGATAGGAGTGGTGAAGGGCATACCATGGGATTATATGAACATGTGGGAAACATCGGGTACTGCTCAGGACGATCTTATGGGCCGAAAAGCCGTAGGATAGAAGAACGTTTACAAAGAAATGCAGCAGTATTTTGTTGGCTTAATCTCGTTTAGAGCGAAAAAGCTGCTCGACAACGCATCGTATTCTAATAAACCAGTGCCGTGTCGCTTTTTTGGCTCCCAAACATGACTTTCAGATCCAGAAAAGCGGTTTACGTCTCTTGTTTTGCAGTGATTTTCAGATCCTTTAATTTTCATTTAACTTTAATTTTCGGACGACCAGAGAAAACTCTATTAAAAGGCTTTGCATACGCGTGAGGTAATAGTGTCAATTGATCTTTTGCGGCATTTTTAGCCCCAGAGTGCAGTTTTTTGTTCCGGTAGGATAGAAAAATATGCGTGGCGTAGCGGTAAATTAATTTTATTGCGTTCAAAGAAATCGCTATGGTTAAAACGAACACGAAAAATTAGTTCTTTTTTATCAAATTTTGCATTCGAACTAGAACGAAATCGCGGATAAACATAGTGAATGTTGAAGAAGTGTCGCAAAATATGAATGGCGAATAAGCGAATTCGCGAATGTTGGGACCGCGAATAACGAATAAGTTCACTGTACTTATTGACGTCAACAGACATTTCTCCGCAACTAAATTTGGAGTATGATTCAGTTGTCACTCCAATACTTCACTTCCTAGATGAGTTTTTGTTGATCATTATTAAACATTTCTGAATACGACGTTTTTTTTTTGCAGTGGTGAGTTCTGAGCTATGGATTTCTAGACTTTTCAGGTAAATTTAGAGTTTAACAATATAATACAAAAATGAACAAAATTAGGTTTTTATACGAATTTCAGCGAAATTTCTAATATTTAAAATTAGTTTATGCGAAATTCCTGTTATACTCTTCGCTCATAGAGTGAAAGGGTATATTAACTTTGTCATGAAGTTTGTAACGCATTGAAGGAAGCATATCCGACCATATAAGAAGTATATGTACATATATTATCAGCATGACTTGGGGAGTCGATGTCCGTCTGTCCGTCAGTCTGTTGCGACGCATTTTACTCGGCCAATTTAAAAGCTATTAACCTGAAATTTTGCACAAATGCTTCTTTTTGCTGTAGGCAGTTTGTATATTTGAATCGGTAAAATGGGACAATGGGGTCATGGGGCTGCCATACAAACCCAATTCCCCAAATTAGGTTCTTCTGAGAAAAACTATTTTATTTGGGTACCAATTTCAACCAAATTTCACACAAATGTATTTCTATTGATGACACAAAACATACGTAAGAATCGATCAAATCAGACCATGGGGTCATGGGGCTGCCATACAAACCCAACCCCTCATTTCGGTTCTTCTAAGAAACATTTTTTACACCAATTTCACAAAACCTTGAGTTAATGTGTTTCTATCAAAGCAACTAAAACGTCAAAACAAATGAAAGCGTACTATGGGGCCATGCTACCGTATCCCCAAATTAAATTTTCTGAGTAAATATTTTTATTTGCCCACTTATTCCATCTAAACCCCACATAAATATATTGTTTTGTCGACGCAACGGAACTTTTATGAAGACAGAAGGAAAACAATGGGGGGGGGGGGTATTAAATACAAGTCGTAGGTACGCCCAGAAAAACTTTTAGCCCAAGGAGAGCGAAGGGTATCCAAATTTCGCCCGTGCCCGAAATTAGCTTCGGTCTCGTTTTTTATTTGCGAAATTTCCATGCCATAGGTAATGTCGTACGACTCAAGTCTCATCTACACTGAAAAAAAAGTCATCATAATATTAATGAACTAGGAGTATAGACTTTTTTCATTACCATGATGAATTAGTTCATAGTAAATCAACCTTCTCTTCCTTAAGATAATACAGAGTTCATCTATTTTACGAAACACCGGTCGTTAGTATAACGAAAACAAAATTTCAACTTAATGTAAAGCGATCATGAAAACAATGAACTTACAGTAGAATCTTATGCAATGTACATTCCGGCTATGAACCCATACATTAGCCGCGATAGTAGCTAAAACAAAATAATTGATGATATTGTTCATTTATTACATGACATCGATCATAGTAGTACATATTGATCTCACTATCACTTTATGTATATTTTATAAACCATCGTCACGTTGCGTGGTGTAGTAGGGAGGGCGTCTGTCTTCAAATCATAGGGTCCCGGGATCGATTCCCACTGTAGGTAGGTAGGTAATTTTTGATGGCTTTTCAGAGCAGAGGTAAAATGAATGTCGTCAACACTTATGAAGCTGGATGCCGGCCTGCGCCAGTATTTTTTTTTTTAATTTATGAACACAGTAATTATATCAATGAACAAGTTGTTAATTTTATGAATTAGTTCATAGTTTTAATGAAATTTTTGTTCGTTGTTTTGATAAAATCCGATTCATTAGACAGATGAAAGCCGTCTTCGATGGGATATCGGTGTAAATATTCATTAGTTTAATGAAAAAAATCATTGCTTCAGGGTACCTTTTTTTCAGCGTACAATAGAATAAAATAAAATCTACAGTAGAATAAAACTTCGTCAAGTTAGAGGAGAATCGGCCGTTTAATAGAACGCACAATTATTCAAAAACCTATCCTTTGACTAGTACATATTAGGTACTGCGGTCTGCAAAATACAAATAGTGTGTCTATCTGTACGAAACCACAAAAACTTTGGGAAAACATATCAAAAATTGAGGAAATTGAGGGAAAAGAAGTTTCGTCCCAATCGGGATTCGAACCTACGACCTTCGGTCACAAGGTCAGCATAACTCAACCTACTGAGCTACAGTAGTTCCCATAGAGCTGGTAAGTTGCCATGCCAAAAATTCTACAGACATGCACCGCAGTATAGAATGGAACAATAAGTCAAGATTTCAACAATTAGAAAAACAGGGGTTTTCAGTGAGATTTCCTCCTTAATGAAATTCAGTTTCAGCTTTCAAGTTGGCCAGTTCCTAATTTTTATTCAACTTTTTAGAATATGTAGTATTTACGACTCCATACATATATAATATGTAACGCGATACTTCGCATGATCTGTATCCGTGCTTGATACCAATTAAGCAAAACCACGAGCTGACATAAGTTAGTATTTCAGTACATTCCCTTGCGTACTTTTCTTCATCTGTCTGCTCTATATGTACGAGTATGTGATATTCTATTGTTTATTTAACACTTTGTCCGACTTAAGTGACTAGACACCGCCGCATGTAGAAACAGCAAATAGAAACCGTCCATTATATAAACATTATATTCAGCTTATTTGATATTCGTCTCTTATACATAGGTACTAGTGAGACCCTGTGAAAGATTTTTTCCAAAAGGAGACGATAATTTGTTAGACTATCACGCCAAGAGAATTCTATTTCATGAAGTTAGTCGACGCACAATTTGTCCTCATTGTTTTTTCGGCTAACATATTTCAAATAAATTACAATTATTTGAAGGTCATTGCCGAAAGAGTATCACTAATAGAACAATGACATATTCAGTAAAATAGATTAGCATTAACTAAATTGAAAAAAAAAAGTATTCTTGCATTAAAGTGATTTTTTTGCTGGACTCATGACTTTTATATCCTTATTCCTTTATCATTATTCATTACCATTATCCATTTCAGTCAATACAAATCAGGCTTCAACTGAAATCAGTTAAATCAGTTGATACGATGCGAAGGACTGCAGATAGATAATAAATAACCTTTTTTGGACGGATGATAGATCATGCCGCACTTAACCCTGGAAGGTCATCCATCGTCGAATGGACTACGCATCATCACATTTATCCCGTTTTTCTTGACAATTTTCATTATTTTGAGCTGATTTTTCGCACAGCACTTACGGTGCCGATGTACTTGCCTGGTACCTTGCAGCTGGCCGAAGTAAGCAGGACAAGTTGGATTTTTGGAAATTGGCGTCGTCGAAACGACGAAGGATGAACTTTGTGTAACTTTTAGAACTCCAGTATTTATTATGGCTAGTTGTCGATTCGACGATAAATCTGTGTCCATACAACTAGGTCATAGCAAATGTGCTTCTTTTTGAAATGTGTGACCAATTTTTTCAAAAATTATGGGAAAAATATTTACAATGACAAAAATAGGACAAATCAGGAAAATGGCTGAAAACTGTTCCTCATTTTAGAAAGATTGCCTTTCAAACTCACAAAAATCGCCTCCAAGGCACTCAATTTCAAAACCTGACATCTTACATAGAATTAGAATTAATCAAGGAAACCCGGGAGAAGAAATCCCTAAGTTTATTGTTAATAATTCTAAAATATACTCCAAAAACTGGAGTAAGCGAAGTGAAAAAAAACCCGTGTTGGGACCCCAAAATGGATCACTGTGCCTCTTGTATATAAAAGAGCTTCTAATTCATTAAACCCAACTTTATATTAAGTTTAGAATACATATATATTTTCTGATTCAAGTACATTTTTTAAATTATATCAACGTTAAGTTTTTATTTATTTCATTTTTAAATTTAATGTTTTATATTTCCGCCCAAATAATATTAAATTGAGAAAATTTAATTTGTAAATCAATTTCGTTAAAAAATTACTCAAAATCGATGTTTTTCCATTCTAAATAAACTAAGGATTGAAAATCTGTCAAATTTTATAAATATTTTGCGAAAGGGTAATTTGTATGAGCCCTCAAAGTTGAGCGTCGTCGATTCGACGAAGCATGACCTTTCCGTACTAATAATAAGCATGACCTTCCAGGGTTAAGTTAAGTTTCAAAAGAGAAATGGAGTTTTTCAAGGGCTTTCTTTTCAATTAAAAAATAATTGTTATATCATTTTACGCAAGAAATCAAAAATGAAATCATCCTGCTTTTTTTGTCACACTTTTATTTATGTCATGTTCCAGATATGTCCATCAAAAATTTCGTATTCAGATTTATTTCTCACAGCGCGTTTCGGCCTACCTGACAAAATCTTTTGTTAGATATTTTAAAATACGTACATACATGAGTCTCATAAAAATCTTCCGTAAATAAAGACACCGTATAAACTCACTAAACACTAAAGGAGTCATAAAGTTTTATCTTCCAACAATCGGCGTAAGATAATATTCAACGCTATATGGTCACCGATCATTTTACCATCATTATGAACGTTACGCGGAGATACAGACAAGACAAGACAAAATATTTTTCTATTATCTTTATTTATTTTCTTGTTTTTTTTTTGTCTGTTTTCAGCCAGATACATACATATACGTATTTTTTATTTTGAAGGATTGTCTCATTTTTTATCATTTGTTTATTCTGTTTCAGGACAAATATGTACAGATGTCATGGAACTATATGTAAATGCAACATTAGTGATACCAGTATCTTATAAATTTTATAACTAAATAAAAAGTCGGTAGATATCTAAGTATTTGCTCGAATCTATATATGTACATATGTATAGACAACAAGATGCGTCCGTCCGTCCGTGTCGGTCGGTTCTTTTCCTTGACAAGTCGAAAAATCTCTTTCAATGGACATGTTACTTTACGATTAGACTGCGATGGATAAAGCAGCAATACCAACAGTATACAGTTTATGTTTGAAATTCAAGACTGTCGTCCAGCCGTTGAAAAAGAACTTGCGAGTTTCATATTGTATTAGCGTGATGTCGTTGTCGACTATCTGGAATATCTATGGATATAGAAAACCACAAAGATCAATGATCTTCATTCAATGGGTGGACAATCAGATATTACAAAGAGACTCGCAAGTCACAAGCAAGCAAGTTATTAATACAATTAAGATTTACCAGCAATAACAAAGCTCGCGAGCAGAATTGGAATCACACGGGGTTGGAGCTCTGCAGTTCTGGCGTTTGGAGGAGACAATGTCCAATGCGCTGTTTTTAGATGGCTGTATCGGTCTTATTGCAACTTGAATGCATACACTGAAAAAAATGGTTTAGACTTTTTATCTAAAGTGAAGTAGTTGACTTGAATTTAGATAGTTTTACCAAAGAAATAGCTGATTTCTCTAATCTTCGTAGCTGAAAATACTATTAAATTCGTTCATTTAACCACGCAAGATTAGAAGAAAAAGTTTAGTGAATTCTTCCACAAAAGTTGTTGATTGTACTATTCAAATATAAAATTTAACTACAAACAATCGTTCTTTTTTCTTCAACACAATTTAGCTATCCAACATTTAACAATTTATAGATAATGAATAGCTGTCCTTACAAATGAATTAATTGAATTTGCAAATATAGTAGATGTTTTAACTAATGACGAATAGAAAAATTATCCATATCTTCGTAACTGTTTCAACTACATAGAATCATAAGCTGAAAATCAACGCGAATTTTAGATGAATTCGACTATTTCTTTAGATAACCATTCTAATTTTTTTTCTCTGTGTACGGGTCTGGTCCGGAACCCAACTGGTTAAAGCCCATCTTTCGATTAGTTAAGCGGTAATCTCCTCCTATGCTATCTTCGATGTTCATTAAAAATTTAATTTTGACATAATAATTATAATCACGAAAAACAGAAAATGCTCATTTTACGTTTTGTTTGCCTGAACACAACATTAATCCAACCTACCGTTATTTTTTCACCCTTATTATTAAAAACCCTCAAATGAATTTTATGGAACCCACACTGAAAAAAATGGTTTAGACTTTTTATCTAAAGTGAAGTAGTTGACTTGAATTTAGATAGTTTTACCAAAGAAATAGCTGATTTCTCTAATCTTCGTAGCTGAAAATACTATTAAATTCGTTCATTTAACCACGCAAGATTAGAAGAAAAGGTTTAGTCAATTCTTTCACAAAAGTTGTTGATTGTACTATTCAAATATAAAATTTAACTACAAACAATCGTTCTTTTTTCTTCAACAAAATTTAGCTATCCAACATTTAACAATTTATAGATAATGAATAGCTGTCTTTACAAATGAATTAATTGAATTTGCAAATATAGTAGATGTTTCAACTAATGACGAATAGAAAAATTATCCATATCTTCGTAACTGTTTCAACTACATAGAATCATAAGCTGAAAATCAACGCGAACTTTAGATGAATTCGACTATTTCTTTAGATAACCATTCTAATTTTTTTTCTCTGTGCATCGGAGGATGTTATACATTTAATCAACGACTGGAGAGTGTCGGCGGAGCACTCCTTCTCTGATCACCGGTACTTGCAATTCGATCTTGCTGCGCGCTCTGATGTGGCCCCGCTCACTCTAAATCGCAGAAAGATGAACTGGTCTAGGTTTCGGGACAGTCTTCTCGTAGACCTGGCTTCGCTTCCAAATACTCCATGCAATGGACAACAATTGGACGATATGGTGAACCGCTCCACTGATGCTATGAGGACTGCGACTACTGCATCATGTCCTGGTATCTGACATTCATGTAAGAAAAAAACAACTTGGTGGAGTTCTAAGATTTCCGAACTAACAGTCATGTGTTGGAGAAGCTTTAATAAAGCTAAGGCTTTAAGACTGGAGTCGGATTGGCAATGCAATCCTATAAGATACATCTCAGTTCTTTAAAAAAAAGGTTAAGAGAAGCCATAAGCGTAGCGCATGGAAAAGTTTTTGTGAGAAAATAGAGTCTTCTGAGACATCTAGATTCAGGAAAGTTTTGGCGTCTAACCCACCTATGGCTAGCTTTCTTTTAAAAGAGGACGGATCATGGACGTCTTCATGTAACGAAACTATCGAGTGTCTACTTGATACACACTTTCCTGGAAGCTCAGCCGTCGCTTCACCTGACTTCCCCATAAATCGCATACAGTCATGCGACACGGCATCTATTCTTAACCGCGAGAAGATAATGTGGGCGATATCAAGCTTTGATCCCTTTAAACCAGCTGGACCTGATGGTATTATACCTGCGGACTTGCAACAGTGTGTAGACATTGCGTATCCTTGGAGAGAGCGCATACTTACAGCATGCCTGGTGCCTGGATTTAGTACACATTCCTCTTATCTGGAGAGAAGTGAGAGTTAGTTTTATCCCCAAAACGGGTAGAAGTTCACATGCGAGTCCAAAGGACAACGACTATGCTGAAACTGCTAGAGAGATTAATTGATTTTCATCTACGGACGACCATTTCACCAAACCTATTATCTATGTCACAACATGCATATTGGAAAGGGAGCTCGGTTGACACAGCTTTACATTCGCTGGTTAGTTATATTAAAGAATCTCTTCATCATAAAGAATACACTATGGTGGTGTTTCTCGATTTAAGGGGGCTTTTAACAATATTGAACCCAGAGCGATCACGGATGCTCTTCTTGATCTACAGGTTGAAGGTTCAATCTGCACCCTCGTGGATATGTTACTTACCTCTAGACGTATTCAATGCAATTTGGGTGCTGTGTCTGTTTGTAGATAGGGGATCTAGTATCCCCTCTACTTTGGAACTTAGCGATAAATAAATTACTTTTGAGCTTGGAAGGAATATGATGCAACGTCACTGCTTATGCTGATGACGTTGCAATTGCCGTTAGAGGCAAATTTCCTGATACTCTTAGCGGCTATTAGAGAACGCCTTAGCTATCCTAACGGATTGGTCAGATCTCAGTGGAGTCGGAATTAATCCATCTAAAACGGAATTAGTCCTCTTTACAAGAAAGCGTACAATTTCTAACATTAACCTATCCAGACTAGGAGGCTTTCAACTTGAGCTTTCTGAAACCGCGAAATTTCTTGGCCTTATCTTTGATAAGAAACTAAAATGGAAGCCCAACCTCAAAGAAAGGGTGAATAAAGCTACTGTAACACTATATTCGTGTAGGAAAGCTATCGGAAAAACCTGGGGCTTGCAGCCAATAGTTGTGCATTGGATGTATACCGCTATTGTGCGGCCAGTTTTGCTGTATGGAGTTGGTGTCTGGTGGATGGCATTCAGAAGAACTACCTATTATAAATTACTCACTAAAGTTCAAAGGTTGGCTTCTCTTCTTATTACAGGAGCTTTTCAAACTACTCCTTCATTCGGAGTAGATATGGTCCTAAGACTGATCCCATTGGACATTTTCGGCCAACGGATGGCTGCTAACGTGGCCTTACGCCTACGTGATACTGGTGTGTGGCGAGCGCTGGACTATATGGGCATTCAGCGATACTTCATAAGTTTAACCTGCCCCCAGCTACTGACTACACTGTTCCCAATTACTTCTTTGGTAGAAACCATTGTAGCTTGATCCCCTCAAGGGAATTTTGGGATAGTAACAGGTACTTGGTCAGTGGATCCATTTCAATCTATACTGATGGTTCCAAGCCAGATGCAGTAGTTGGTATAGGTAGGCCTGTTCGGTACCGAGATTTCAGTACCGGGTTTCGGGTTTTTTCAACACCCGGTACCACAAGCGGTTTCCCTGAGTCAGGTTTTTTTTCAGTACCGACGGTTTTTTTTAACCATAAGCCGGTTTTTTAAGTACCGGGTTAAAAACCGACTCAGGTTTTTTTTCAGTACCGACGGTTCTTTTTAACCATAAGCCGGTTTTTTTGAGTACCGGGTTAAAAACCGGTACCAAAAAACCTGAAAAACCGGCTCATGGTTGAAATGAATCGTTCTTTTTAACTCGGTACCAAAAAAGCGACTCGTCGGTCGGTTTTTTTAACTCGGTACCAAAAAACCGGGATATCGGTACTTTAGAATATTGGGTCCGGTAACAAGTGAACACCGGGTGTGTTCCCGGTTTTTGGAACAGGCCTAGGTATAGGAATCCACTCGGATGAATTGAATATTAATTTGTCTTTCGGCGTCCCTAGTTATTGTAGCGTCCTCCAAGCGGAGATCTCCGCGATTTCGGAAGCCCTAACTTGGGCTGTCACGTCGTCACTGGTAGGGACGTCCTTTTATTCACAGATAGTCAAGCTGCAATTCGATCAATTGATACAGTGCTGACCACATCAAGAACTATTGAGAAGTGTCGCTCAGCACTTAGAGAAATGGGTAGCTTCTTCAGCATTACGCTATGCTGGATACCGGGCCATAGTGGCTTTGCAGGTAATCGCAATGCAGATGACTCGGCCCGGCATGCGTCAGCAGATAGCGTTGAAGACGGTTATACGCCACCTTGAAAGCACCTATTGCGGCTTGCGCATTGAGACACCGCTACAGAACGCAGAACCAACACAAGATGGATCCATGGCTTGACTTGCGCAACGACGAGAATGATCTGGCCAAAACTAGACAAGGTCTGCTCTACCATGCTACTTTCCTTAGACAGAAAGCATATACGCAGTGTGGTGAGAGTAATAACAGGGCACTGTCCTATTGGTGAGCACGCAAGAAGACTCCAAATTCCTCACAACAACTTTTGCCGAACTTGTGACGCCGAAGAAGAGGAAGAGAGTGTGTATCACTTACTTTGTCACTGCCCCGCCCTGGCTGAGAAACGATTGCGTATTCTGGGCTCAAGATATTTCTACGTACCGATGATCTTCGGGATGTACGCCCAATACTGCTCAATAAATATATTGTGGGCACGGGCTGGTTCCTAGCTTAGGCAGTTAGTAGAGACATGATTCTCTCAGTGGTATCACAATGGACCAAATTCTGGTCTAAGTGCGCTGGGTGCAAATCTGGCGGCCCCTATAGAAAGTTTTCAGAAAAAGTTGGGCAATTATACATAAATAAAACAAATTATAACTAACATTATTAGTTTATTATTAAATTATTTTAGACCAGGCATCATATTTTTTTATTCTTTTTGAATTGATTGCGATGTCCGCTGTCATAGTTTTTTTTTATTCCTTCTGCCTGGTATTTTTCAGAGCGCCCCTGGATCACATCAGAGAGAATCAGATCAGTAAAAAAAATCACTATGAAATACAGAACTCTTCTATATGTGCTTATCTGTTTCATGATTCGGGGAATATTTTTTAAATTCAAAAGTATTTCTTATTTCTTCAGGCGGCAATTAAAAAATTTAATTTTTACATAACATCTTTGGCACAATGTCATCTTTAATTAAAGTCGTTTGTAGACACATTTCCGTTGTTTACATTTATTATACAATACGAAGCGGCACAATTCAAATGCATTGATCGAACCCTTGATTCTTGATCACAATTAATTAAGCCAGTTATCAATTGTTATCCATTCTACGAATTTTAATTTGCATTGAATATCGATAAATCTTATTGTTCGTTGATTCGAAAATACATACAACATTACATTTATTTGTCGATTAGGTACATTAAAGTAAATAGAATTTTGCCATTATTGATTCTAAATTCTAGGTAGGTACATATTGCAATTCAAAGTCACCTGCGTAGGATTCAATCCATAACACTCTGACGTCCATACTCTTCAGTTGTTTATAGGCAGGGGTCTTGTTCGCTTCATCTATTCCAATTTATCGGTCAATATCTAATCAGATACAATCATCCCACATTATATTCATGTTAGCATACCATGTACATGAGGTGGAGCTATGGAGGTATGCCGTATGCTGAATCAAAGATCATCATTTGTAATTGAATAGTCCGTAACCTTTCCCACGCTAAATTTAAAGATTTTTAAATCTATTTTGTGTAGTGATATCCAACTGTGAAATTATAAAAGGATGCTAGAATATGCTCGCGATGACTGCGCCAAATTCGTTTGTAATGATCTGTGATGATCATTGTTCAAAAGTTGAATCCACAACGATAGTTTCTCGATATTGTCGGAAACACCAAGGAAATATCTTTAGTATACATACCTATATATAATATACATATTTATAGTTTATGGTTTGTATCGTAACTTTGCGGGAATGTATAGATTCTTCTTTGGATCTAAGAATGCTTGACTTTGTACATAGTGCTTGCGAAGTCGCGAAGGTTAAAGTCTTACTGGTGGGAGTCTAATATATACAGGAATCTGTTAACTTTACCAACTATTGATTTTTTTACTTCTACCAAAAACAACCAATACGGCTGTAACCGCTGTGCCTCCTCTCTACATTTTCAAGCCCAATTAGTGCGATCCCTTGATTTCCTATCGCGATTTGGTTCTACATGACCTCCGGAGCGGATAGTAGATATACCTACTTGGCCCACAGTATCCGATTTAGTGATCTCTAAACTAAACTGAAAATTGTTTTGTGTACAATTTTCTTTTCACCTTTCGTTTTTTTTTCAAGTTTGAGGTTTTTTCATACATGAGCTTCAATCATGAAATATTGGAGTACTTGCAATCCTTCTAAAGTTAAACATAAAAATATTCCTTCTCATCGTATACAACACTCTGCCTGGTTTCTGCGAAAACCTAGTTTTGTGCAGCTTTGGTGATAAAACACAATATGTATTGAGTTATTGAGTATCGAAAAAAAGGATCTCCTTTAATTTATTGTTTAAGTAAACATTTTTGACTTTAAATCCGCAAAAATATAGTTCGCTTGTTTTTGCAGTAACCCGACGATTTATTTCAAAATTGGTCTCATCGCTCAGCTAAAGGCAATCGTTGATTTTGGTAATTTTTGAATATACGGATGAGAAGGTAAGACAGAATATTTTGCGTTCAGAATAACACTTCATTAAAAAAAAATCATATTTATTTATTGTAATTACACTACGAGTACACTTTGCGCCTGATTTGAAATTTTAACCAATTACTGACTCACTTATGCAAATTTTGCCACAAAAATCAAAACGTGCAGACTTAGATTTATTCTTGTGAGTAATTGGCACATATCGTTTTACCAAGATTTTTGTACGACCGTGTTAAAACGTTTTTAAATATCATATTCCTCGTATTATACAGGGTGTCCGGAAACTGCCGCATAAACGCACCGGATTATGATTCCTCAGTTGATTTCTAGCAAAAAAGTTGTACGCAACATGCCCCCTCTGCTTAACCCTTTAGCTGCCACAGGCATTTAAAGATTTTTGAAAAAATAATTTTCCTGCATGACTCAAAGCCTAATATCTCCAAAGCTAGACCAGCTAGAGAAGCAAACCAAAATGATCATTTGAGCCAACAAATTTACCTATAAAATAAAACTAACCACACTAAAATCGGGTAAGAGGTTTGGTTTTTACAGAGCTTCAAAGTTAAATTTGCGTGATTTGACCCCTTTTTTCCATCTCAATTTTCTAAAACTTCTGCCAAGGTGCTTGTACGATTCTTTTAAAAATTGGCGCATAGTCTTACGATCATATCTTTCTTACATCATTTTATTCTAGCTCAATTAATTCTAACAGTTTTAGTTCCGTAAGTGCAGAAAACTAGGGTTAATTTTGGCTCGATTTCGACATACTTTGAATAGATTTTACCAATATTGCCGATCTTAAGGGGAGTGTGAATTGAATTGTATTGAATTCGAGCTAAAATTAACCCTAGTTTTCTACACTTAACGTATAAAAACTGTTAGAAGTAATGGAGCTAGATTAAAATGATGTGAGAAAGATATGATTGTAAGACTATGCGCCAATTTTTAACAGAATCGTACAAGCACCTTACCTTGGCAGAAGTTGGAGAAAATTGAGATGGAAAAAAGATTGTTTTTGGGTCAAATCACGCAAATTTGACTTTGAAGCTCTGTAGAAACCAAACCTCTTATCCGATTTTAGTGTGGTTAGTTTTATTTTACAGGTAAATTTGTTGGCTGTAATAATCATTTTATTTCACTATTATAGCTGGTCTAGCTTTGGAGGTATTAGGCTTTAAATCGCAAGAAAATGATTTTTTCAAAAAACTTTAAATTCCTGTGGCAGCTAAAGGGTTAAGCTGAGGGGGCATATTTCGTACAACTTTTTTGCTGGAAATCACATGAGAAATCACAATCCGGTGCGTTTATGCGGCAGTTTCCGGACACCCTGTATACATATTTCTGGTGTAAAATGCTTTCGTTGTTTTTTATGAACAGAACCAATTTAATACACATTATGTTCATACATATTTATTTCTTTTTACTCGTATTGAAATTAATGTTAAAATAAATAATTGGGTAGCGATGAGATAGTATAGGTATTATATATGCTATGGATAGGGTTACCACCTCGACCACGACCCTCGCCGGGCACCGGCAAAAAGGAAAGGGACGGGGTGTGTTCAAAAAATTCTTTGAAAGTATCCTATTTTTGAGGCGCAGTTGCTAAGACATCCCCATGAATTAAAAGCTTAATTGATCAGATCAGACTATTCGATTTATAAGGTATACAGTACAGAACAATCATTTTTTGAGCCCAATTTGGTTGATAATAGCTTTAATATGTCTTCTCTCTACATTGACGATGATTCTATTAGGAAGAAGTTGCTCTCATTAGATGTATCTAAAAGCGCTGGTCCAGATGGAGTTCCACCAATTTTTTTAAAAAATTGTGCTGAGAATCTTACACACCCATTACATATACTTTTTAATAGATCCCTTGAATCTGGTCACTTTCCTTCCTATTGGAAAGGAAGCTATGTACTACCGATTTACAAATCTGGGGATAAAGCTAACATATCTAATTATCGCCCAATAAGTATACTGTCGTGTGTTCCAAAAGTATTCGAGGGTATTGTCACCGATTTTATTACGCCTTTAGTTCGTCCTTTAATAATTAACAATCAACATGGTTTTTGTACTGGAAGATCCACCGCAACAAACTTGATTGTTTATGAACATTACATATACAACGCTTTCACAAATATGTCACAAGTTCACTCTGTTTACACCGACTTGAAGAAAGCTTTTGATAAAATTAATTACGATTTACTCATTAAGAAACTTCGAAATTTCGGATTTACTGGACCTTTACTAAATTGGTTAAATAATTATTTAAGGAACCGTTCTTTAACTGTCAAACTATTTAATTTTTTCTCATCCTCATTCAGTCCTACGTCAGGTGTTCCTCAGGGCTCCCACCTGGGTCCTTTACTATTCCTAATTTTCGTCAACGATATAAAGGATATTTTTCATGGTGTTGAATTTCAACTTTTTGCAGATGATTGCAAAATCTATAAAACGATATTTAGTTATGATGACATTGCCATTTTGCAAACTAACCTTAATAATTTTTCTGCTTACTGTTCTTGTAATAAATTAGAGATTAATATATCTAAATGCCAATATATCGTATTCAACAGAACTTCGATACATTTTAATACAACATACTCCATAGGGAATTTTCCAATAGAACAAACTAACGCTGTTAATGATCTTGGCATACACTTTGATACGTTGTTAAATTTCAAAGACCACATTTTGGATATAACAGAGCAATCCCGACGTATGCTCGGGTTTATAATTAGAAATTCATTAGAATTCCGCAATGTACATGCTTTGAAAACGTTATATTTCTCTCTGGTGAGAAGTAGATTAGAATATATGACTGTTGTCTGGAATCCTTTTTATATCTCTTATAGTACTTTGTTAGAAAAGGTTCAACACAAATTTTTGAGGTACATTGGATACAAAATGCATATCTCATCAGATGACCTTAACTATTCATATATACTGGAAACATTAAATATGAATACTCTTGAGGCGAGAAGAAAATATTATGACGCGAGTTTCCTGTGGAACTTAGTTAATGGTATAACTGACGCCCCAGAAATTCTTAAATTAATATCGATAAAAATACCAGCCAGAAATACGAGGCATCATGAATTATTTTGTCTTAATACATTTCGTACAAATTACTCAATGAATGCGCCAATAGAAAGAATTAAAGCTACGGGCAATTTAATCTCCAACCATGTAGACTTATTTAATTGTAGCAAATTTAAGCTCAGGAAAATCATTTTCGATCTATTTGATTAATCATTCTTGAATTTTGAATACGTTTTTATGTTTGAATTAAATAAATAAAAAATACACATATCTTTTAAGCGATTACTTTGAATTCCGTAAAATATTTTTTAATATAATTATAACTTAGATTTAATATTAGACATTAAGACAGCTATTTTATACTTTGTTTATAAAGGACTTACGTCCGTTTATTAATAATAAATAAATAAATAAATAAATAAATAAATAAATTAGTAAATCCTCTGAAGGAACTTTCTATAATGGCCGAGGAAAGTTTGGTAGGGCACTTACACACATAATCGATTCAAAAACGACTCTCAACCATGCCGGCTCTATAGAGCGATATTGGCAGAGTTAATAGTCATGCGAAAGAAGGGTAAGGACAATCAACAACAACTTTGATTGTGCGAGAGTTTGATTACCTCAATGGCGCATCCGCATTATTCTGAACCGATTCGTAATAACAGAAAGAGACCCAGTTCATGACATAATCAAATAGAAATCGGTGAAGTCATGCCTGCACATTCTATTTGCTGCGCCACTTCCTTCCATTACTTTATATCCCAGCTGTCAACAAGTATCTATTGAAATTGATATCCTGGTAATGAACCTAATACCTTCAGCAAAAATGACCAAATCATAAACATTATTTGGCTGAGAAGGGTCTGCCTATTTTCACTGTGAGCTGGCTGGAATTTATTGCCTAAATATAATTTCACGGTCATCTGATTTTAAGCCGGCCCCACACGGAGCAGGATTCGTCGAACCGCGCGGTAACAAAAGATCAAAGTTGTGGACAATACAAGTCTGGAAGAAACAGAGGCGATGAGGGAATCCAACGAAATAATAACGTCTGTTGAATTACCCTATTGCCTCTATCCCTACCAGGCGTGTGTTGTTCACAATTTTGATTTTTTTTTAGAGCACGGTTTGGCGATCCCTGATAAGTGTGGACACGTTTACACTTACAGATTTCAAAATGTGGTGCAGATTTTTTATTTTTATGTTTGTTGGAGTGCTGAGCCCGAATCCGTAGCTTTCCACTAAAATTTCGTTCTGAAACTGGGTCAAAATCGCGAAAAACCGAAAAAAATGACCATCAATTGTAACGGTAGCGCATTTTGAACATTAATGTAGCCTTGGACCCACAATCATGTTTCCTCTAGCATATTCACGGACAGGTTTTCGCAAAAATGTGCAGTTTCGGAGTTCTTCTTCTTCCTTGCCTCGTTCTTTATACCGCTCCATTGTTTTGCGTTACTCGACCTACGGTGTAGTTTCGGAGTTATAAGCCGAAAAACGGAAATACTCCGAACATTTTTAGTTTCCGGATTCTCCGCCACATTTTGCAATTGTAATTGTAATGACTACACTAAACTACGTCCAAAGAAATTTCTTGGTCTTTGATAAATTAAGTTTACAGCGATGTAGATTAACACGAGACGTGTGACAAGATTTTTAATGACCGCCTCTCCTGAAAAATTTAAGCGCAACCCTTAAAGAAACAGCTGCAGCTACTTCCCCGATGAAAAGAAATGTAGAAAAACTGAAATGTCAATTAAATTTTAAAGTATATTTTTCAAGAGGATTACATTTTTTACACCAAAAAAGCACAGCCCGGCAGAATTTTCCTGAACCCGGCGTCCCGACAGCACCTTCTAGGGCAGTCATGGGCAAAGTACGGCCCGCGGGCCAAATGCGGCCCTTTGGGCTACTCAATCCGGCCCGCGACATGGTTTTGAAGAAACCCTAAAAATTACACATAGAGCAAAATAAAATTTCTGCGGAGCTAGAACAGGATAACAGTTTCCTACTCATTGCGTCTTAAATTAGACATTGTCGCATGTAATATTAACTAAGTTTGCATACGCAAGTGTACGGCCACTTTTTTATAGACATTCTCAGTCACTTCAACAAATTGAACTTTCAACTGCAGGGAAGAAGTCAATTAATCAATGATATCAGAAGTAATGCGATTTAATTTAATTTAAAAAAATTATTCAAGAAAGACCTGACTCATTTCACAAGACTAAAAACTATTGCAGCTAGGGAAGACAAACTGAAGAGTTACGAAAGTTGTTGAAAAGAACCTTTCAAAGTGGTAGAAAGGAACCTCGACATTTATAGAATGCCATTTAATCTGGACTGTGAATCAAGTAGTTGCAAAGTAAGGCTTCAAATATAATACCGGCAGCAACAGCAGCAGCATTGCATGGCTGATAAATATGCTGAACAGCAAAAATGCTCTCTCTCAATGCTTCTAAAGTTTAGTTCTACAAGGCCCCGTTAAACTCAAGCTTCCCGAGCCTGAAAACTCACGTTCGGAAGATAATTGCAACGTTTGCTTATTCCTACATTTGTTAACAGGTGTTCTCTCGCATGAAGCTTCGATAGAACAGCTTTAAAAACCGATTGACTGGCTCAATGGATCATTTGGCTTCCCTACTGCGAATCACCTCATTATCATCGTTTGAACCCTTTGTTGAACTACATTATGAAAAACTTTTAGAATCTTGGGCCCGTATTTATGAACATTCCTTAACTTAAGGAGACCTTGAGTCAAGGATGCCGAAATTAAATAAATTAAATGTCGTTTTCCATACTTTTTCATAGAAATCACTTATATTCAGAGTCAATGCATCCTTGATTTAAGGAGAAACTCAAGGAGACCTTGAAATTTTCTATAGTCAACCTCACTTCAAGTCAATACCCATACCTTCCTTGAAATATAATATTTTATTGAAAACTTGAGGTCTCCTTGAGTTTCGCCTTAAATCAAGGATGCATTGACTCCTGAATATAAATGATTTCTATGAAAAAGTATTTGAAATGACATTTAATTTATTGAATTTCGGAATCCTTGACTCAAAGTCTCCTTGAGTTAAGGAATGTTCATAAATACAGGCCTAAGTCTTATACACTGTATAAAGGTACATTTTCCTCGGCACGACCCCAGCGGCTCTAGCGGCAGCTAGAGCATTATTATTAAAACTCGTTATAATAATAATGCTAAGCGCTTCTAAAACGAGTTTTTATATGGAACGAGCTAGTCGCTGTCGCTAGAGCCGCTGGGGTCGTGCTGAGGAAAATAAACTTATGTAAAAATAGGGAACAACGTTTATCATTTTATTTTCACACAAAAATTAGAGATTGACAAGAAATTTTTACTATCAAATGGAAAAATAATTAACTCCAGAATTCATGTTTGCTCAACAAGAATTGCTAATTAGACTGAAACATAACGAGACGGAGGTTTATTTCGGGCGCTGCAGAGATTTTAATACCCGCCGCACCTAAATTGTGTGTTCACTGACACCTGAACACACATCTCCCTTGTAGAGCTACCTCCCCGAATGGTTAATGGTAGCTCCTGAAGAGTAGGCCATTCGGTGGACGAAACAAGGTTTAGAGAAAAAAGGATAGCCTTTTAAGGTGAATAATTTTTGTGTCGTTTTCAAAAAAGAAACTCAATTTTGTTTGTTTTAATAATTTCTACCGCATAATATATGACGTTTTCCGATTCCACCTGTTCCTAGATACGTTGAGGCTAGGAAGTTGCAGTTAGACTCCTTGCTTATAAAAATATATTTTTTTTTTCAAATTTGTTCGGCCCGCCTAGATAATTTGTGATTTTATTTGGCCCTCCCCTTAGAAAGTTTGCCCATCTCTGTTCTAGGGCGTCACTGCCGGACGAGGCCAGAGCAGGTGGTAACCCTCCTATGGAAAAATGAGAATAACCTAAAAACAAATATGTATGCACCTCCATGAGGTTAGAATTGCAAGAGTCTTCACATATTCATGTGAAATGGTATATTTCTCGATCAAGGTATTAATTTTGGAACAGCATGTTCGTAATTATCGACAATCGAATTCGTAATTGTGGAGCATCAATTTCTTAACAATGGAACAGTCAATGTTTAACTATTATGAGCAATTGAATTTATATCTTACCGCGATCGTACTTAAAAAAAAAATCATAATTTGGATAATACATATTTAAACAGTTAAGTGCACAAATATGTATGTACTGCCTTAATAAATATTTGTAAAATATATCTTCGCCCCACCTCAGAACATCTGAAGATACCTAATTGTATACGAGCTAATCATAATCACAACCTCGTACATAATCGTAATGTAATACATATTTATATCTCTGATTAATGTAATTATGATTAACGCTGATTTTTCAAAATTTATTTACCTGTCTAATAACATTTCGCTGACAATGTTATGTCAATATTTTGCACTTGCCGAGTCAGTTCTGGAAAATGCCAATCGATAGCTTACACACCTACATTTCATTAAATGGATTAAATTAAATTTTATAGACTCATTCGATTTTTACTACATATATCGATCTTTCATTTCTGTTTGTTGACGATCAGATCCATTTCAACTCTATGTGCATTTTTGCATGATTGATTGAAGTTTAATGTTACAAAAATTGTCTTATGACGAATATGAAACTAATTTTAAATTTTTACCTCATATTATGTTCAGAGTGGGCGAAAACAGATTGATTTCGGCGTACGTTTTCAGAAATCACCGAGAAGTGTTCATATTTTCATTGGAAAACATGAAAATAGCCCCAAATTATATGTTTTCGGTCACTGTGAACAAATTATAGACAAATTTTTGTTTTACAACAAAACCCTGTTTGACGGGCTGCTTCTATTAGGCTGTGGATTATACGGTTCTTGGATCCACGATATAATTCTTTGATTTTTCGGGAATTATTTAATTCCACCAAATACTGTGGACCACAGCTATTTTGAATCATTTATGGTCATCGACGTTATGCATTCACACACGTATTCGCAATTATAAATTAAATTAACCTTCCACCGTATAGTATCCCCAACGAACAATGACTCTGTCATCAGCAACAACAACTAAAGTGAAAGTCCAAAAGGTAATACCATACTAACGCATTATGACTCAGCAAGATTTTCACCTGCGAGTGGATACTATACTTAGTTACCAACCAAACCGTATGTTATAAACCATAAGTCAACAAATTACAAAAGCAATTTACCGGACCACCTTCTTAGACATTACGCGAGATTTTCAAATCAACTTGCCAAATGCTTTGGGCATGTCTCATCAAATTCATAAATATGTATAGTTCCACTTCCGAGAATACCAGAATACGAGTCACGGAAGCTTGTTTCTTTTTTTGGCCACATAATAAATGTATACTGTGTCGGCTTTGCTGCTATTTTAAAAATCGTAGAATTGACATTTGCAATTTTATATTTTTTTAGAATAAAAATAAGGCCATTGGCAACAATAACGAGAATTTGTGAAATGTCCAGTTTTGTGCTATACAATACCCCCGAAAATATCTACAGGTGCAGAATTTTTTGGAAAGATGTAAATAACCGAACATATGTATTGATTATTTCAATTAGCTACATGCTAATATCAATTGACAACTTAATTATCATTTTAAAGATAAATATAGGAAATCAGAGTCACTCAAGATATTATTAAATTTACAATTAATAGCATGCAATGCAATATTTTGCTCCAAAACGAATAATATGTACAGAATAGATCATGCGTGTGTGGACAAAAATAGCTTGTTGAGTTACGGCAGTGTTAAAAATTATTGCTGGAAAGGTGATAAAAGTTAACGTGCTCGAATGAAGATGAATATGTATTTTGGACGTACATATTTTGAAGCAGGTGTATGCATAAAGAATACGTATTCTGTCGACTAATTACATTAATTCAGTTTATACTACTAAGATTTAATACAGAGGTTTTGCTAGTGGTTTATTATACAGGGTGTCCCATAACCGGTTCGCCATACACCTGTGAAGATTCTAGAGTTTGTTACTGGAAAATGCGCCCAAATTTTGCCTCTAACGTTAACATTTTTTGTGAGTTTTGTCAAAAACCATGACTTCCTCTGGAAAATTATCATTTTCTTTTCTAGCTTTGGACTTAATAAAACCAAAAATTTGCATCATATTTTGAAACTATGTATGTATGTACATACAATTTCTAATGAAATTATATTTCTAACGTTTCGAAGCTCTTTGTGTCTCCTGAGCTACAATCGTTTGAATATTGCAAAACTATCAAAATCATCTTTTAATACCAAAATTAAGCCCATAGTTTGTAACGGTAAATTTTACTGACAGAACTGCAAAGCTGACAAAATTTTGTATTTTTTCTATGATATGTTTTTTTTAATGTTCAACGCTAGTAAAGTTGAAACATTTTTACTTTACTAAAGAATTTATAATTCTTCCTCTTTCTTTTAACTGTGTATTTGTTTTAAGCCAAAATCATATGAAAAATTAAAATAGTTTTTTTTTCACTTTGAGTGAAAATTAATGAACACGACGGTTATTTATAACGGTCGATTGTGAATTATTTGTATATTATCCTTAAACATATTAGAATCCTTCTTCTAAACTATGATACCCAATCTTAAACTCCACTAAAAGGATAATGTGTATCTGGTGATATCCACATGAACCATGAACATCCCATTTTATCCACAATGTCTACAAACTGCAAATAGTGGGTATAATAAAATCCACTCTACATTTTCCTAAGTGAAGATAAACATACCAAAGTGGAGTTTAGTATAAATGCGCAAGTGCAGTTTTCACAAATAGGATTTTATCATTTTGGGAATTGAATGGGAAAATATTTGCTCTTAGAGCCGTTATTAAGCAACCGTTAACGGGTTTTTAGTTTATGCTAATGAAACTGTGAACCTCGGAAGATATGGCAAACTTGAATAAGTATCACCGAAAAAAAATAATTCATCGAGAATAGCTGGAGTAGTGACATTTCTAATTCCTAAAGTGGCTAATAAAATGCTATTTCAGCTAACTAATTCTGCTATGGAAATATGATTTCTAAGGCAACAAAAATATATCACATACGGCTGTATGAAATTAATTGTAGCTCACAAAATAAAGTTATTGTTGCCGGAGCTAGTACTATTTCCAGACAACTAAAAATATCCTTCACAGACATAAATTGCTGTGGCCAGGCTAAATTATATCTATAGGTACTATTTTATTTATTTATCTATCATAGTTATATTATATCTGTGTCGGTTAGAATCTTTGTTGGAGCATAATGTTAGTACAAGTAACTAAGTAAGCTGTGAAATAAATTAATGCATAAATTGTCATTTCGTCAAATTAGAAGTAACTACCAGTTTTATGTCCCATTTCCGGGTAAGAACTAAGAAGTTATTCCTTGTTTTTCAAACAATTCCATTTTTTTAGAATCACATCGAAGCAAGCAAGTTTAAATTGGAAAATAATCCAGCACAACCGAGGATCTATCTGGTTGGTTTAAACAACCCTCCACGTTGAAATTATTGGGAAAACCTATACGTTCTACAATCCGCTGGCCGCATTTGAGACATGCTTCAAATTCTTTTTAGCGTTGAATTCGCAATATCTATTAGAATGTCAACACGTATGGCATTTTGTACAAAAAGAAATATTTAAAATAACGACACCGTACTACCGTCCATCAACTATAGTCGAAACACTGTCAAAAGAGATTGAACATGTTAAAGTGTACAATTTGTAAGATATCCATACCAAGTATTCTAGTTTTTTATAGCACACCAAAACACATTTTGTGAATACAGCTGTCATTTTTAGTACAAATTAGTTTATGTTAGTATTTTACTTAAAATAAACAACAAAACTATATTTAAAAATGAATTTGTATTATTTGTGGCTTAAAAGGGCAATTTAAGACCCCTACGATATTACATTCCCTACAGCTATAATACATGCATACTCACTTTCAATATGAATGAAACAGATATAATTATGTCTCTCATGGATAACCAATATCTCTTCTGGATATTCCAGTATAGATGTGAAAGGCATAAATATATCTCTCATAGAGAAATCAACTTATTTCAGTAGAGCTAAATTTATAGATATAATATGGACTCATTTGATATATTTATAGATATAATATGGACTCATTTGATATAATATATCTGCTACGGATAAAACCTGAAAATATTATATCTCCGTCTTTTTATATCTGCTACAGATATATTTTTTTTTAGTGTACAATTGTCTAATAAAATGAAATTTTTAACGTTTCGAAGCTCTTCGTGTCTCCTGAGATACACTGAAAAAATTATCTTTCCTATTATCCACGAATCGCATTCGTTGACTTATTTTCATTGCCATAACGTAATTATTCGTTATGATAAAGCAGACGTTCATAAAGGTTTACGCCACATTTCGTCACATTAAAGAAATCTGATTCGTTTATATTTTTTTCGTCAATATCACGAATATTTACATTGACATGAAGAAAATATTCGTTTATTAGGTTAATAAAAACTTCTTTCATAAAATTAATGATTATTTTCCTTGTTGTAAATTTAACGTAAAATTTCGTTAAAATTAAGGAACATGTTGAAGAATCTTTACATTACATTCAGGAAGTTTTTCTGGTTCAACGATACGTATATTTTTTATGATATCGATATTGACGAATTGTTCATAACATTAATGAAAGCTTTTCTTAACTCTAAAAAAACTTTATGTGGCTCTTAGAAACCTTCAGCACGTGTAGTCTGGTTGGTGTAGTAGGTAGGGTGCAGGTCTTCAAATCATAGGGTCCCGGGATCGAATCCCACTGTAGACAGGTAATTTATGATGCTTTTCAAAGCGTATTGAGGCAAATGAAACGTCCCTTACACTTGTAGAGTTTAGGTTCAATGCTGTGTGCGTCATTTTTTTTGTATTAAAAAAATAAAAAAATAAAAAGAATATTTGCTTTGAAGAATCATTTCTTCAAATAGAGAATCGCGTTCCTCAACTGTACGAAATTTCCGCTTTAATATCAACGAAAGACTTTACACGAAATAATGAATGTTTTCGTTACGTAATGAAACTAGTTTCATTGAAGTGACGAACAAGAACATTGGAGGTTTTTTAATGAAGTTTTTCGTTGATTTCAAGATGGTTTTCATAGCATTTACGACAACTTTTGGTTCAGTGTACATTCGCTTGAATCTTGCAGAAATATCAAAATCAACTTTTAATACCAAAATTAAACCCATCTTTTGTAACGGTAAATTTTACTGATAGAACTGCAAAGCTGACAAAATTTGTTTTTTTTTCTATGGTATGTTTTTTTTAATGTTCAAGGCTAGTAAAGTAGAAACGTGAGAGATTTACATTTTTACTTTACTATAGCATTTATAATTCTTCCTCTTTTTTTTACTGTGTATTTGTTTTAAGCCAAAATCATATGAAAAATTAAAATAGTTTTTTTTTCACTTTGAGTGAAAATTCATGAACAGGTAATTAGGGACGGTTATAACGGTCGATTGTGAATTATTTGTATATTATCCTTAAACATATTAGAATCCCTCTCCTAAACTATGATACACAATCTTAAACTCCACTAAAAGGATAATGCGTATCTGGTGATATCCACATGAACCATGAACATCCCATTTTATTCACAATGTCCACAAACTGCAAAAAGTGGGTATAATAAGATCCACTCTACATTTTCCTAAGTGAAGATAAACACCAAAGTGGAGTTTAGTATAAATGCGCAAGTACAGTTTTCACAAATAGGATTTTATCATTTTGGGAATTGAATTGGATATATTTGCTCTTAGAGCCGTTATTAAGCAACCGTTAACGGGTTTTTAGTTTATGCTAATGAAATTGTGAACCTCGGAAGATATGGCAATATTGAATAAGTACAATATGCCATTTGATTGGAGATTTCGTGTACTTCTAAGGGCGGCCACACACGAAGCGTCCGAATCAAAACCATCTAAAAACATCTAGCCAGGAACTAGAAAAAAGCCAATATAGCTTCTCTTTCTTCTATGGTCCAATACCCTGAAGTACACATTATACTAAAAATGTCCCGGATTGGCATTTCAAAAAGTTTTGTTTTTTTTTCTATGTTTTTTTTTTAATGTTTAACGCTAGTAAAGTAAAATGCGACAGATATCATATTAAAAATGAGAATGTTTTTTTTTGCACTTTGCATGAAAATTCATGAACAGTTAATTAAGAACGGTTATAACAGTCGATTGTGAATTATTTGTATATTATCCTTAAACATATCAGAATCTCTCTTCTAAATCATAATAAAAATAAAATAACAGGCGCGACAATCCAGCATTGGACTAAGGCCGCAGGATGTGTTAGTGACATCCTATTTCCAAGATCTTATCTGCTTTTTGTTGAGGTAATGAGATCAGCATCACGCTCAGCAGTGTTATTTATCCCCATAAATGGGTACTCGTTTAACATCTGAGTGAGATCATAGTCCGTCACAAGCTCGTGAGTTCGAAAAACACCATGGAACACGGTGAGATTCGAACTCATGAGCCTGTGCACCGAAGGTGCGCGCACTAACCGCTAGACCAGCCAGACTACTAAATCATAATACATACACATTTAACTCCACTAAAAAAGACAATGCGTATACCACCCACATGAATCATGGAAATCCCTTTTTATCCACAATGTCCACAAACTGCAAAAAGTGGATATAATAAGATCAACTCTACATTTTCCTAAGTGAAGAAAAACACCAAAGTGGAGTTTAGTATAAATGCGCAAGTACAGTTTTCACAAGAAGGATTTTATCATTTTGGGAATTGAATTGGAAATATTTCCACTTATAGCCGTTATTAAGTAGCCGTTAACGGGCTTTTAGACTATGCGTAGCTCATTTTGTCAATGAGATAATATGCCAAATAGTAATTCGAATATTTAACAGATAAGAGCTTTTAATGTTAACCCCTTAATTGTTCTTAGTAAGGTGCCATTATATGATACGATAAGACCTCCAAATGCTCCTATAGATTTTTTACTCCTAAATGCAGGAAATGACACATTTGAGAAAGGGAAATTAATGTAGACAAATGAAACATTCCATTTAAATATTCTCCCTAATTTAAGGTGACCAGACTTCCGAAGACCCAATGCTCTACACATACTTGCGGAATGTGGGTATCACGCCGAAGTGGAGAAATACGAGGCTACCACCATGATGCATGCTATAAAATTATCTCATTCGTCTTCCCTAAATGATATCTTCGTAAACAGAATTGAAAAGGAATAGCAGCTGATATTCTCGGAAATATGTGATGAACCTTGGGGAGGAAGGTTCTGTTGATACTAAACAGGGAGCCCTCAAGTTCTCAATGCTCTCCTCAGTGGAGTAGATAAACGGGGATTGACCCCCTGGTCACACATATTTTTTTTTATAATATATAAATTTACTTCTTTGCTATTAACTGGGTAATTGGGGTTTTGTAACAATATCTACCAAAATGTCATCCACAAGGTAATTTCGGAATTAACCCTTTTTACAGTATTTTTAATTGCATAGTTGTTACTGCCTTGACAATTCCTAGCGTATACTGGCGTACATGAGATTTGGATTACTTCAAGCGTTGTTTTTCAGATAGTGCGACTGCCACAAGAACAGATCACTGAGGCATATTTTTACCACATTCATCTCCAGCGCAGGAACGTTTCCTATCATTTGCGCTCGGTATTGCATCCAAAAATTCAATTTTAAGTTCACTCCACAACTTTCCAGTATCGAACTTTCAAGGTGTAGAGCATATTCTGCTTACTTAAAATCTTTAGCCGATTCTATAAACTTCACGATTCTTGCTAAGATGCGTTGTCGTCTCACGGGATCACTCTATTCCAACTTCGATTAAGTAGGTTTACCTATATATTAAGGTGGGGATTTTGGACAATCTACATTTGATCTCTAGTGCCATGTTATTCGACGTAGAATATTTGCCTCGCTGTACCAAACCTATTCCTCCGGAATCTCAGCTTAACAACCAGAATGCAAACAGTTTCAAAACCTTGAAGCGACAGCCCCTATGGCGGATGGTAAGGGAGTTTCGCTAGTGTCAATAAGAAGAACAAAAAAATTCTTCTTCCAAAAAATTATCTAAAAAACTCTTGTAGAGTCCTTTCTTTAGTATCCATTTTCCTATAGAGGTTGATAGGGCTATCGAATGGAGTCCGGTGGCTGATTTTTCCATCGTTTTGTTATAAGACAAATAAATTAAAATCGCACCTATGGATGGCTGTAACTTTGTAACTTTGGAAGTTAGAGCCTTAAAATGTTAAAAAAAAAGATATGGACAGTTCGGTGCTCTACAAGTCTGTCAAATTTCAAAACTCTGTTTAAGAATTCAAGTTATTGGCAATTTTCCACTAGAAAACACAAAAGTGTGATTTGGGCAGCTGTAACTTCCGAACACGGATAGATGGGACCTAGAAACTTGGATTCAAGTCAAGTGGCTCAACAAGGGTGCCAATTATCACCAAATATGAACAGTACGGTGCTCTGCAAGTTTCCCAAATTTTAAAATTGTTCGCTCACGAATTTCAGAGTTAAAGACAATTTTCAATTAGAAAACTAAAAATTGCGATTTGGGTAGCCGTAACTACCGAACGCGATTAGGTAGGACCGTGCAATTTGGGAAAATGTGAGCGCCAAGTAGCTCTACAAGTGTGCCAAATTCCCGAAAGATCAAGAAGAGTTCCAAAGTTATCGAACATGAACGACTGCCAAACATAAAAGTGCTATTATCTCGCTAAATATTGATCATACAGGGTCAGGGGTCAAACCTTACACCTTAAAAGCAGACAAGACTGATGGCAGGATTCACCGAGGAGCTTATCATGTAGTGAATTAGGTTTCATTGTTTGGCTTGGGGAATGCTGTAAATTTTTCTGTACATTTCTCAATGCTGTACGACAGGTCAAAATGCTGTACTGTACAGCAAAATGCTGTGCGTCTGGCCAGCTTACCCTAATTCCATCCGATGGATACAAACCGATGAACAAGTATTTGTCTCAATTTCGATTAACCAGCAAACAGCAACAATTTCATTCTTTTCTTTTGATTCAAATAAATCAGCTCAACAGGCTTTCCCTTCTTTAGTAAGGAATTTAATGATATCTGTTGCTTAAGTTGTTTTATTTTTAACGGTTACCACAAAGGTACATTTTCTTGTTCGTGACAAGTCCCTAGTGAGGTCTCTAAATTGCACGACATAACAACAATCGCGTCTTTCCTGAAACTTTTTCGCTGTTGCTAACGAAACACATAAAGCATGAAAAAGGTAATAAATTTCGAAATGTATAAGAGAAATCTGCATCTTAACCGTGTTTTTTCTCTTCTTTTTCACCGTCGTCGTACAGTCCCAGATACGAGATACCAAAGTTATATGTTAAGGGCTAAATGCAAAAGACATACCGCGCGTTGCGATACACCCTCAGTTTATGTTTCAACAATTTTTCGAAATAATATTCTTCGTTCCGAGAACCTATACTGCATTTATGTAAGCATGAAGTAAGTTGAGAAGCGAAACAAGACGCAAGTTCGTCTTCTTGTACATTGAAGTGGACATAAATCGAGAGGACATGTTAAGAAATCTGAACCAAGGAGGTTTATTCAGGTTTTTTTATGGTACCTAATGGGATGTCTTCAAGTGGAAATTTGCTAACTATACATACGCAATATTATGTAGAAAAGTTAACTTATGCGCGCAGAGGGTGTACTTATGAGGTATTACACTATGTAGTGTAATACATAAGTCATGCTAAACCAATAAGCCCGGCGTAATCAAAATAAAAGATTTTGATGCAAGATGAAGAAAAAGTTTGCACATGGAAGACGCGAACCAAACCAGTTCTTCTTTTGAATCTTCTGGCTGGCGTTCTTTGTTTGAGATGGTGCGCCAGAAGAAAGATTAAAAGAATTTCGTTGTGGAGTACCTACACGTCGCCGTTGGTATGGATCAATGCTCGCATGTGCAAAATGCTTGAGGATAATGAGGTCGGGCATCAGTTCTTTGCGAGTTCTTTGTCGATCTGTAGACTGTAGGAACTTTGCTTGGTCATGCCGAACCGTAGTCGATACAGAGGTGGACTTAGATAGGCCTTTGGTATGCCGCACGCACACGGTCAATCCG
Organism: Microchrysa polita; assembly: GCA_949715475.1. Classification (NCBI taxonomy): domain Eukaryota; kingdom Metazoa; phylum Arthropoda; class Insecta; order Diptera; family Stratiomyidae; genus Microchrysa; species Microchrysa polita. The sequence goes on along the minus strand of OX454418.1, from coordinate 12,385,093 downwards.
AATTAATTTTTTGTTTGGATGTTCAGTTTGTTAAAATCGATATTCAAACATTTTATTTGACATAACGAAGAATCCAAAAAATGGGTTCGTGTGTGGCGGCCCTAAATTAAACAGAGAGTCATACTGCAGTATTTGTATTTCAAAGCATTTTTTTCATCTCTCTCTCTGGTTCCTTTTTACTCTCTAGTGGCGTATAGGAGGGCATTGACTACGCTTCTTTTCCACCTCTCCCTATTAGCAGCCATCGCCTTCAGCTGGTCCCAGGATTTGCATATAGATTTTCCCTCTATCTCAACAGACCTTCTCCATATATTTTTTGGTCGTCCCACACGACGGCTTGCATTGGTTCCCTGAGGATTCCGGTCTAGAGCCTGTTTTTCATACCATACCAAAAATAATTGCAAAAATGACAACAATTCTAATTCTATTAAAATTGACAATTTAGAATGAAATAATATGTACATACATAATTATAAAATTCTACAAAAAGTTTATTGATAAATGCTTAAGTTCAATCAAAATTTTCGGATGGCTCAAACTGTCTTTTTTTATTTTATTTTGCGACAAAAAATAAAATAAACTACTTAATATCATAATTATCATTGTAAATCCCATTCTTCTCATTAACCACTCATTACTTTCATTAAACAATAAAATTACTAAGTTGTCAACCAATAGACAATGCCATTTCATTTAGCACTGCTATGACATCCAAGGAATTAGTTCTGATAACGACACTGGGGATATCAGTTAATTACAGTTATTGGGCTGTTATTTTCTATTGTCTTTCAGTTTATCAATAAATGAATAAAAACCGATAAATTGTCCAACAATATTTGTATTAAACTCTTGACAGAAATTTTTTGAATTTATTTTATCTTGAACCAAGCGCTGATTGAGATATGTATCAATCAAATATCGTTCAAAGTGAATGAATTTTTGATTGTTAAGAGTATGATGAGAGTTCAAACTCTTGTAAATTAAATAATAATTATTACATACATATTAGCAAAAATGCTTTTCTTTCTTAAGTTCGCTTTATCATGGGCCGCCCATATTGCCAAGATTTATTACAAAAAAATAAATTAAACTATGTAAAACCGTTTCCCGGCACCATTAAGTTCGGTCCTGACGTCTGTATACATATTTGAACGTGTAACACGGTAAGCTTACCGGTTACCGCTTGAAATCTTACGAGAAGAAAAGGTGAAGATCACCGTATAGTTAGTAAGTCCACGTTGCCTTCTGCATTTACCGCAGCATACTGATCATGACGCAGACCAGTTGCTCGTTGATCGTTTGTATGCTTTCAAGTTTCGTTCTATCTTCTTTTTGCATCATCATCACGATGTTGGTATGATGGTACATGATGATGGTATATGGTACATATGGTCCCTTGCACGCCATTTCAGTTAAAAATCATGCGCGATCACTGAGAATCTCTTTGAAAACGATTCGAAAGCATCTTTGCACTGTACGTGTACGGATAACTTAGGAAACTTAGTTGGGCTGATTGTTGAAGTTTGAAGATGGTCATTGCTTTGTTAAACAATTCAAAAAATAAATATGCATACATTGTGGTCCAAAAATATATAAAAAATGGAAACGTTAATTTACCGTTATTCCAGTCACTGGTCTAAATGGCGATTTCGCATTCTTTCATACGACCATTAGAGGATCATGCGTACCAAATAAAAAAAAAATCCCAACACCCGTGTTGGAAGGCAGTAGAAGCAAGTCATTCTACGACTGCAGACTGCATTCTAAAATCGTGTTACTCGCTTAAGCCTTTTAGAGAAAAAATTAAATTGATGTTTATTGCATATATCTTTACAGTTTTTTTATCCTCCTCACCTCCTCGCATCACCTTTCCACTTTTATATTGTGCACCATCCTTAATTTCAGTCCTGAATAATATAATTTATCTCCCGTCTTCAATTTATATTTGTATGAGCGTTATCTTGTTCTAGAGATAAAAAGGTTTCCACTTTGCCAGAAAAAAAACTAGTTCGTTGCTATCCGTTCTAATCATTTCAATTATATTTATTTTGGTGCTATTACTTTCTATAATCGTCGGATTAAGGTTCTTTAGTACCTCCCATATAGACAACTAATAGTTGGTGTAAGGGTAGGTTTGCACCAATCGAAGAGTTTGATAGCACACTAGATTTTAATGTGCTAAATATTTGGTAAAAAACTGCCTGGGAAGGATGTAGCTGTGCCAATCGGTAAACCATGTTTCGTCCGATAATCTTATTTGTTCGCGTTTCGTTTTTTTTGGCGTGCAAGACGCTCCTGTTCTCTTGATTTTTTCTTTGGCGAGCGAGACGGTCCTGCGTCTGTTGGCATATCAAAAGCCAAAAGGTGTGAATAAATCGTGGGAAATTAGGTCCAATGAATCGAACGTTGCACATGTTTAAGGGCTGAATTAAGATCGAGAGTGAAATTCTTCCCGCTGCGATTTTGTCAATAAAACAGCATAATTACTGTCGTAGAATATGTCACAAACGGTGGGGAATTCCATAAGCTACAATCCGAGACCGGTTCCTCCTCGGCCATTTTATGTATTATTTTTCGACTCCCCGGTCATTTGACATTTCACGATGAAATAACCAGGGAATCGGGAAAAATACATAAAATTGCCGAGAAAAATTACGGAACTGTTTTCGGATTGTAGCTTATGGAATTCCCACATATTCCACGACAGTAAGAATACATTTTCATTGAAAAAATCGCAGCAGACAAAAATTTCAATCTCGATGTCAGTACTAGGCTTTACGGTGGAAATTGTATTCGAAAATGAAATCTAATGCCGGTCCCACACTGTGGGATTTGTGGGTTTGTCAAACTCTGCGGTACAAAAAATCAAAGTTGTGGACAGCACACGCTTGGAGGAGACAGAAACGATAGGGGAATTCAACAAACAAATAAAGTTTGTTAAATTCTCCCATCGCCTCTGTCTCTGCCAGACGTATGATGTCTACAACGTTGATCTTTTGTACTGCGTGGTTTGTCAAACCTCGGATCAGCGCCCGCTCTAAGGGGGGCAAGCCGGGCGGTCGCCCGGGGCGCCAAATTTTAGGGGCGGCTTTTTGGCTAAAACACGAATAAAAAACTCGAAAAGCCAAAATGAAAAATTCGTTATCAACTTCGATTTAGTGTCAAGCAAACCATGGAAACTACAGATGAAATAAAAAGGGGTGAAACAAAATAAGGAATAATGGTTTGTTTAAGTGAAAAAGCACAACAATTGTTTCTTTAGGAAACGCGTTAGTCTTTATATTTATCATCTATATCATTATTAGTTCTCTTTTGGAAGTTGTGTTTTAAGGATGAAAAGTCTATTCTAGGCTTTGAAGAGCCCACAATTGATAGGAAGTACTGCATTTAGAATCTTAAAATGGTTAGTGATATTTGTCTAAACTTTACATCTGTGATGCTTGCAAATTTATGTACTAATTAAGTTCTTCCTTAAAAAGAAACTTATTGGAGAATGGTGTGCTGATTTCGTCCTCCAATTGAAAATTCCTCTTCTTTTCATCAGAATTAAGGATTTGCTTGCATTTTCCCTAATTATTGTCAAAGATAAGGGCGACCTGATTTTGTAGTGGCTTGATCTGCTATCCATTCTCATAAGGAGAACTTTTGTGTTTCTAATATTTTCCGCTACATGTTCGTTATACGGATGATGCAGAAAGTGTCGCTAGTGGCGATAAAAAGAAAGAAAAATTCGTCTTTCGAGAGCTGATAGCGTAATGTTCCAAAGATCGGTCCAAGGTCGGATTGGATTCCTCCAACCACACGGCTAGCAGTTGACCAAACCGAACAAATGACAAAATGTAAATCCCCATCGTCTCTGTCCATCCCAGGCGTGTGTTGTCCACAACTTTGATGTTTTGTGCGCGGTTTTGCATGGCCCGATTGTGGGTGGCCTAATATTTTTATTCAGTCTGTTGAGTCATAGGAGATCACGTCCACTAAGTAATTATTGAACATCCGGAGAAACCATAAGAAATTATAAATAATTAGTGCATAAACACTCAGCACATAAAAGCGTTAAAAAAAAATCTTCTATGAGAAATTTCTTGCCGAAATGCACCACCAACAAATTTTTTTCAGGCATTTTAGAAAACGTGTATCCACATTTGGCAGCAATTAGCCCGGTCTCCTGGCGAATGGATTCATTGATTCATCTAGCATGGAGTGGGCCAATTTTGGACAAGATAGTTTGGATTTCAGCAAGTTGAGGAAACACAGTACACATTGCCAGAGCCGCAATAGCAGTCTCCCTAATATGTTTCCGGGCATGCTAATATCGGGATTTGGCTAGGTTCCCCCGATTTACCTAGCGCTAACCTTATTCTCTATAACAACTCGCGAAATGATGCCATTATGAAAATAAGCCACCCAAATTGAAACCACTGAAGAAACTCGTCCTCGAAGAGACACGGCTAATTTATGCTTATCGGCCCCATCATTTTTGGCATACCATTTTTGAGAGCGAAGTTTTCTAAAGTGTGTTGAATGTTTTTGTAGAAAACAAACACATTAATTTTCAATCTCTTACTTCATTCCATACATCGATGGCGAAGGCTATTCACTTGTAGGCAGGCTCGAAACGCAATTACCCACTAGGGAGGAAAGCTAAACAGGTACTCAGTTATACACGGACAACTGCCTCAGTGACAGGGCATGATAATTTTAAAGTGCATCTAACTAAGATGAAAATCGTGGAGGATGATGTATGCAGACTATATCTGGCTAAGACGGCAGCACACATTGTGTGTGAGTGATCAGCACTAGGTAGTAGGAGGCTGAGGATCCTAGGCAAATCCACAATAAGTGTGGAAGCCATGAGTGAACTTAGCTTCAAAGACATGCTACACATTATACGGGACTCAGTGATGACTTTTGGAAATCACTGTAAGGGGACGAAAATGGGCCCAAAAAGTAGTGGTCTGACATCTGTATATTTGTTGCCGGCGGTGAATAATATGTGGCTGGGGAAACTCAATACTTATAGCTTTGATTTCGGAATTTCAAACAAACTCTCTAGAAGGCTTTGCTGAAGTGAGATGAATTGCACTTCAGAGTATGAATTGTGGCGGAACGGACTTCTAACTCTGGGCTTTCTCAGTGAGTAGACATTCTATTTTCTGAATTACTATATCGTTGGTTCGAATCCCACTGTGACTATGAATTTTTGGGTTGATATGTGATCCTACGGCAGCCATTGTGGAACTGATGAGTTATAACGACGAAGGGCTGCCAAAATCTCTCGATTTAAGAGTAAAATGTCTCTTAAATCGCTTGTACAACAACGACATAATATGTGTGCTATCTACTATCAATCTGCCTGGTACTTTACCTAAGGGGCGGCTATTTGTCCACTCGCCCGGGGCGGCGTAAGTGCTAGAGCGGGCGCTGCTCGGACGGTGTGGTTGCGGCCTAACATGTTAACTACTCCTGACTAAAATTATCATCACCCATTTCATAAATTAGAGTGTGTTCTGTGCTTTATTCAAACATAAATTTTTTCCCGTAAATAAACCCCCCCCCCCCCCTATACTATAGAAACTTTTGACTAACAGTTGGAGTGTTCAATAAACCGCAATGATATACGTGAACAGCAAATATGTACATACAATGGCTTCATTCAAATTGTAAGAAAACGACCGGACGAGTAAACTTGGACGATAAGAACCATCGTATGATCATTTCACACTATCCGATCAAAACACGGACCGGCGAACAATAATCACACAGCAATTATGTATAAATGTTGCCATGCACGCTCCGAAGTTAGTGTACAATGAAATGACGAGTCGACAAGAATAAAATGCAAGTACAACACGCGCTAATTGTCTTTGCAAAACGCCTGAACTATTGGTAGATGCAATCGTCTTATCGATCGTACGAAAGATCTTACGAAAGAAAAACAATCGTGTCACGATTTTTTCTTTCGTAAGACGCGTTCTTACAATGTGAAATGGACAATGCTTGTCTGCTGGCCACTACAAAAGCTCTCTTGTCTTGCAAGTTTACCCGTCCGGTTTCGTCTTACAATCTGAATTCAGCCAATGAGAACTATTTTACCAAACATTAAAGGTACGTGTTCGTAGAGACAATTCACGTGATGATCGCTCAGCGATCGTAGTTTTGCATCCAATTTCGAGCCGTATTAACATAAATATTTTTTGAATGGTTCTACTTTCCTAGTATCGATCGACTATGGACTAAGGGAACATGTACATATGTATGTATAGAAAATATAGGCGTATAGTGCTCAAACCCGATGCTTTAACTTAAATCGCTGAGCGATCATCACATGAGACGTCTCTACGAACACAAACCTTAAGATCCTGTGAAACAAAAACCAAAAAAAAAAAAATGTTACACCATCAAGTATGTACTTAACCGTCTAAATATTCGTAGCTCGTACGCTAGGTTATGCTTGAGATGCGGATTGCTAATGTGGATTTATACCCCAAAGATAGATGAATAGTACATATTCTAAAAATAAACTGAATTCGCTTGGTTTTGCCTAATGTGCCGACTTTTTTACCGCATTTCATTCCAAGGTTTATTCTTTGCGATGGAGTCAGGTGTAGAATTTGCTAGTTCTCACAAAGCTTAGCTAAGCTATATGAAATTCTATTATGTGAAAACATATTCATATGCACGTTTTTATGCATCAGTAAATTTCAAGGTTGCTTCAGATTTGTTTCTACTGTGATAGAATAGATTTTTGAACTGCGATACTGAGTCAATAAATAAGACTATACATACATACATATTTAGTTCCCATCGAGGTAATGACGCATGGTTTTGGAAAATTATCAAGATGACTCTTTAACGTCTCAAGTGTACCTCTGACCCATCCATATACCTGTCTTTACATTTACATTTTATATGTGAAATTGACTTGTTCTATTGCTTAATTTTACCTGTCTGTCCGGTTCGGTTATACGGTCGATCCCCCTATCATCAACGCCGACGTAAAAATCATATTATTATTCAAGAGAGCTGAAAAGCGTATCTTTTCATTCCAGATATATATCTAAGACTATGATCTGATCAAATCTTAAGTATCTAAGTCAAACATATCATTTTAGTCAATGGCGACAAGACATCACGGAAACCTGCTGAAATTACACCAACAGGATATTATGAAAACAAAAAAGTGATTCGAAGCAGTTTAGCGCAGTACATACACAGTTGCCTGTTGTGTCTGCTCTAGAAGGGCTACCTAATTACGCGCGATTCAAGGTGTATAGAGACTAGAGGCACACTACCAACAGAAAATATCACACGAAAAAAGAATGAATAAGAAAGAAAGACACCATTACCACTATGGCTAGATATGGCCATCTTCCATACATGGATGGACCTGAGCCTGACCAAAAAAGAACGCAGACACGGATAAGTCGACTTCTTCGTCCACTCACGAATTGAATTGAATACGTACGTATTCAGGTATTGGCGAGTGAGTGACTGGGTTCTCAAGTCGAGTTGAGATCGAGGGCCTATATAAGATCGGCTGAAATGCTAAGAACAGAACTGGTCATTGGATTGGTATAAGAAGTAAAAGCAAAAAAAAAAAAAACGTTATATGACGAGGACCATATAAAGAATGGTGAAATCTTAACCGCGGTGGCACCAACAAAGGTAAGCCCAGCAGCAGTAATGGCTGGGCTCCAGTCAGGTAATCGAACACATTCCTGGGAAAAGAATTTATATTTTTTTAGGGTTGTTGATCTTCATTTTTTTTCATTTAACGAGCCTTTTGATAACAATTAATTTTCAATCGAAATGCATATATACAATAAACTTTCATTAACATGGAATTCGGGGGTTATTGGATTGAGTTTTGGATATTTTATATTTTATTGGTTTATAATTTAGTTTGGGTATTATGCACAATTAATTTTATAATCACAAATTGGGATTAGCCGTACTAATAAGCTTGAGTACAATGTTTTATACACAAAACGGACTGGCGCTATACGATTACAAAACATTTGAAACTACAAGTCTTGACTCGATAATCCGGATCAATTATTGCAAGGGATAATCCGGACCATCGGAACATCCGGATTTGCGAAATCACTTTTTTCTCATGAAAAACAGCCCAAATAAATAAAAAAGAGATACAAAAGCCGATAAATATATTATTTCTTTGAAATTAGTCAGCATCATGTCATTTGCCAAACCGTCCCGTAAAAAAGTACGAGATCAAATCTACCATTTCACCCTGAAAATCTCAAATATCCGGATTATAGAGTCCAAATTGCTGCCGAAATCCGGACTATAAAATACATAGTGGAAACATTTAGTGGTCCGGATTAGCGTGATATCCGGATTAAAGGAGATCCGGATTACCGAGTCAAGACTGTATATAATATTGCATGCAATGATAGTCCTTAAGAAGTATTATCAAAATTAAAATGTTCAATATATATGCATAAACCCACATATCTGCATATCTACATAATGTATGTATTCGAGAATAATATAAATTATAAATTATTTTCATATTTTAAGGATGGAAAAACTGTTTAAACAGATGACATAAATATAAATAACTCAAAAAAATCAAAATTGTCTTTCAATCTCATTCCGGATTTTCATAATAATTTGCATGAACACTTCTATACCCATTGTTATATGAGTCAAACTTAATTCCAATTTATATGAATTTAAATCGTTGTATTATAGTAGATATGTAATTGGAATATCTCCAAACCATATAATTATCTATGCATTTCGCCAAAAATCCCACATAATACAATATACAATCTCTTAAATTCATCATAAATCATGTTGCTAATGGGATACCACATAAACCGATTTTTTTGGGGTTTGGTTTTTTTCGCCGAGCAAGGTGGAATGCAAATTGATTCATTCAGTTAGTGACCGAAATCTTATGAATCAACTGGATTATGGAATGGTTCTAGATATACAGAGACAATCGATATGGATTGAAAAGAAGGTTCGCGGAAAGCCCATGAAAACCGCATAAAACTTACAATCCATTCGGATAATGATTGATAATTTTAAATACAACTTATCGTGTAGGTAAGTGGTTTAGAACATCGTTTGGAGTAGACCCATTGCGGTTTCGATTAGTTAGCTGAAACGCTAGGTGCTTATTGGAAATTAGGTGACTAATTTTGTAGACATCTATTGGGTTCGTGTTGTGGTAAAAAGGTAACGTAAACATATTTAAACGTTTCATGAATGCCTTTATACTTGTCTCTACGCAGGGCCGTGGAGAGAAAATCCGGGCCCGGGGGGACAATGATTCCGGGCCCACCTCTTCCATATACGATAAAAAAATATGAATGAAAGTGGATAATGCAATAAACTGGGCAAATTTACATTCTTTTTTTTTCTGGTTGAAGATTTTTCGAAGGAAACAGCTGTGGTCTACTCTTTACCTCAACCGTTACAAGGGTTTTAGGAAAACAAGGCGGATACAGTTCACAGTTCTAACAAATGCTTGGGGAGCTCAAATCTGTAATTTATTAGCACACTCGCAGTGGCCAAGAATGTTGGCCGTTACTCTATAAAATTGACTTTCGAAATGCACAGCGCTAAGAATTTATAAAATGTTTTTTTTTTTCTATTTTACCTATTTCAAAAAACCTTTAAATTTTTTGTTACCGAGTTGGCGAGTACTGGTAGATAAAAATAAAAATTAAGATTCAACGATTTAAGTGATCAACATCTGTGTGCTGGTACCTTGAAAACAATTTCATAAGCAGCAGCAGTATGTACACAAATAAAAATCGCCCGGAAAAGTCATTCTAGAAAAAAATGTCGCTGTACAGGAGGGCTCCTATTTTTACTTTAAACACCAATCTTTTGAAAAACTGAACGCTACTGGATGAAGAAGTAGAAATTTCTTAATTTAAATTTAATAACGAAATGACCATGTTGATTTGTTGATTGAATATGATGGTTCGGGGCCTTAGTTCTCAAAATTCAAAAATAGATAATAAGCCCCAAGCCTAGTGCAGAGTATGTTATGAGTTGTTGTTAAAACGCTAAAAACAGTACTTATGTATAAGGTTTCTTAGTTAAAGACCTAAAAATAGCAATTTGTATGTAAAAAAAACACTAAAGCACAACTTTTGTGTCAAAATCCGGGCCCCTATGAAATCCCGGGCCCGGGGGGAATCACCCCGCCCCCCTCTCTACAGGCCTGTCTCTACGACGCGACGGCTGGCACTGCTTTCCGAATTGTTTCACAAAAGTTTCGAAATAATATTATATTTTGTGGCGATGTAAGAGCGACATCCATCCCTACTTTCGATGAAGAATGAACAATAAAACAATATAAGGGATCACCACCAGTTAATTAAACGAAAATTAACAACTGACAACACATGATTGTCAAGCAATCATATGACAGATTGTACGAAAATTGCATGGAAATTGAAAATATCGTAAGATCGTCCAATCAGAAAAATTAGATTGAATCGTCGGAAGGTGGATGGCGACTCTTAAATAAGAAAATTGTTTCGGGACAGCGTTACAATCTTAATACAGTTTGTTTTTCTCTCTGGTGAATACAGATAAACATTTTTAGTGCGGAGTTCATATAGTCTTCTAGTCAATTAAGGAATAAGCGATTCCTTTATACAGGGTGGTACACGGGAACCTGACGATTTTTAAAACCTCGTAAAAAATCGTAAATTTATGCTACACATTTTTTTGCCACTAAAACACTTAGGGCAGTTAGTTGACACCTCTTTAAAAATTGTATGCTAAGTAATGTTGCCCATTTTCATTAATAAAATTTTTGGAGTTGTTTTCGAAAGTTGTAAAATCATATTGCACGGACTGAAAAAATAAGAGCAAGACAAGTCTCTTATAAACATAGCGTTTAAAAATGTTCTACTAATAATCTAAGACTTGTAAACCCTATAAGGAACAGCGAGTTGTATAATCTGGTTTGAAACGCCATCCAATTTTTTTAAACAAACCGTGTAAAATTGTGTTGAATTCTTTCTATACACTCGAAATGCACCTTATAGAACGGACTCCACACAATAGAACAATACTCGAATGCTCGAACTGCGAACGAACGAAACCTGTATACAGTACTTTTAAAGTAAAAGGATCATTAAATTCACGCGCGTTACGTTTAACAAATCCAGCATACTATTCGCTTTTGAAATAATGTAATCAATGTGTTGTCGAAATGAAAACTCATGGTCGAAGATTACACTAAGATCTGATATTTCGCCAACCCTTTCAAGAACACTACCTGTTAAGGAGTATTCAAAGAAGATCGAAGTTTTCAATTTATATATGCTAATTACTTTACATTTACTAATATTTAAATTTAAATTATTATCGCCAAATTGCAGCTTTTCTAAATTGGATTGCAACTTAGGGCAGTCGTCTATGTTGCGTATTTTCATAGCAATTTTTATATCATCGGCATACGGCTATACACGCACGAATTTAAAATTTTGGATGATATATGATAGTAGTCTGGCTGCTCTAGCGGTTAGTGCGCGCACCTTCGGTGCACAGGGGCATGAGTTCGAATCTCACCGTGGATCATGGTGTTTTTCGAACTCACGAGCTTGTGACGGACTATGATCTCACTCAGATGTTAAACAAGTACCCATTTATGGGGATAAATAACACTGCTGAGCGTGATGCTGATCTCATTACCTCAACAAAAAAGCAGATAAGATCTTGGAAATAGGACATCACTAACACATACTGCGGCCTTAGTCCAATGTTGGATTGTTGCGCCTGTTATTTATTTATGACATCGTTTACGAAAACTAAAAAGAAAAGTGGTCCTAAATGGCTTCCTTGCGGAACCCCCGACGAACACTTTATAACAGAGCGGGATGTACAGCCATTTAACTTCACCAACTAAATCCTATTCGTTAGATAGGGTCTCACCCAGTTTAGAAAAAAATGACTGTATTCCTAAATTTTCTAGTTTCTTAAGTAAGATATTATGATTTACTCTATCGAAAGCCTTCGAGAAATCGGAATATACCACATCAACCTGCATTCCCTGCTCAGTACCATCAGCAACAAATTTAGTAAATGAAGCCAAATTTGTTGAAGTTGATTTTCCTTTGAGGAATCCATGTTGACATGACGACTTCAAACATCTATTTTATTCGAACAAAAGCAACAAAAACACATTGTTGTTGAACGGTGGATGTAGCATGCTCTAAGCTAAGGCTTTTGTTTGAACCCGTTCTCTGACACATAGTCAGAAACGCGGCCGTGTCGAATCGGTGGCTAGCCATTGCCTAGCCCATTTAAAATGATTCGATACCAGAGTGTATTTCGTGTCCTATATAAAAGGATCGTACACCTTTGCCTGGTTGAGTTCGGTAATGCCTCTCCTGGTATTATGACATGCTGCATACGGCAGGCATCAGATGAGAATTGCAGCGCGCCATGTAATACTAGTTCGAAACCGGCTCAAAATGCACTCTGTGTTCCGCCACTCTGTTGGAGTATGCATCTATTTTATTTTTAATAAGCATTTCAAACAACTTCGGTATTGCAAATATTTTAGCTATGGGTCTATAGTTATCAGACTCTTTTTGTGAACAGGCGTTATGTATGAAACTTTCCATTCATCAAGAAAAACGCCTGAAGACAAGGACAAATTAAAAATAAAGGCTAAACATAACGACATAACGATTGCATGCAGTTCTTAAAAAAAATATTAGGAATGCCATCAGGTCGGCCTGAATACTAACATCAAGATCACGCATAGCACTCCATAGGTCATCCTCAGAAATCTCAAGAGCACTCTTAAGGTCCTCCTAAGCTATCCGAGGAACCAATGCACTCTGGCTTTCATTGATGTTAGCATTCATTTCTGATGAAACGGAATCTGGCGTTTCGAAAACTGAACTGACAAATCTACCTAATCCGTCAGAAACTGATTGAACAGTTTTGTCTTACTGTCATTCTTTATATTATTTTCAGCTCTCGCAATATACTGTTTGTTAAGATTTTTATTCATTAATTCATACTCTCTTCTCAATCTAAAGAAATTTTCTTTATTTGCAAGAGAGGATGACTTCTTGTATAATTTATGGGCCTTATTTTTTGCTCTCTTTAGTTTAAACAATTCGTTGGTAGTCCAAGGATATTTTTGCTTTTATTTTGTTCTTTTTTAAAGGAACGTACTTGCGAATAGCTTCCAATAAAATTGATTTAAAAATTGTATAACTTTCAACAAGATTTCTATTCGATATAACTGGAGCCCGGAGAAAGGACACCAACTTTTTTTTTTTTTTTAATTGGTGTCATCTAAATTCTGCAACTGTCCTGAGTGTAAATGGCGCTCGTTATCTCGAAGTAATAGAAAATAATAGAACTTGAATGCAGCTTTTATATTTGGCATTTTTAAAATACATCCGAAGTTCGAGAGAAGGGCATGCCTTAGTTTTCCAGTTTAGTGTCTCAATGTGCTCAGTCTACTCGTATTTCATGGTTCACTTGATCAAAACTAATCTGAAGCTTTAAACTTAAATGATGTTATACCACACTTTACCCAGAAGTATGTCTCCTTCAACAGACGATACAAAGTCAATTCAGGTAGATTATTTAGCAATTCCAGAAAAAAAAACAACGTTAGACGCTACCCAAACATTAACCTTCATCTGCTCCAAAAAAACTTACATTTCCTTCCCTCGCGTAGATTTCTACGCATGTGAAAAGTGTAATAAAAACAAACATAATGCAACGAATTAGATGGCATTATTTTTTCGTCGCTTAGCAGGAGTACCAGATGTAGACGGTTCCAATTCATTTCTTCCATGATGTAAATTACTGGACATGGCATCTGAAAACCGTGATATTGCTGGAACTGGTCGTGGATTACCAATTCTTTCTGACACATATGGCCTTGCTAGTGCAATTCCGAGCTCATGGAGAAAATTTATTCTCATTGTTCGCACCTGATTTTGTTGCTATTCCGGATTGATGTCCTTATAATATTATGAAGGCGTTCAATGCGGGAAAGTCTATTATGTTGGAAAACACCCCATAGGCCATCTGTTTGTCTTCCATTTGGTGCTGTAGCAAGACAACATTTTGTCCACGGTGTCAACACCACCTGAGAATAACATTGAAATGCATTTGAAAATTTAATAAACTAGAAACAAAATTTGGAAACCCCTATGTGCTATATACCTATCATTTTATTGTTATAACGAATAATTTCAGGCAACTGTTTTGGACCTGATCCGAATTCTACTGAATGTGTGCATTGTACTTTGTAATACAGTACATTTATTTTTTTCGTCCAATGTATGAAACAAATGTCGTATTTTCTTGAAAAGCAAATGTTGATTGGAATAATGGCATTTTCTAGCACACAAGGAGCTTCGGCGGAATACTTCTTTTATTTTTTCGCAATGTTCCAACCATTGTTATACTTTGATGAAAAAAAATTATCCATAGTAACATTGTGATGTTTCAAGCCCTCCACCAAATCTAAAATCACACGTGCACCTTGTTGCTTTTCGGGTTGTTGCATGCGGGTTGTAAAACTTTGGCAAAATATTATACCACTTTTCGAACAAATCGCGAATCGGAGCGAACTCATCGTCAGATTGGGCTTATCCCCTGCTCATAACGTCGTCGAATCGAAAAAAGCGCGCGATCAACTGAAAATTTTTTTTCGGCATTATTGATCGAAAAATGGGTGACCGTATTATCCATTCCATAAACCGTCGATCGATTCGTTTTTAGATCTAAAAATTTTACTATAAGTTAGGCCATTCAGATAAAAAAATAGAGTGTACACAATACCTATAAGCCCCAGCTAAAATCAAAGCTCCCATATAAGCTCGAAACATATTTGAAGTTAGTTCAAAGGAGTCGTCTCCCAGAATAAATTTAGCGTACCTATGCATTGGAGCGCTTCAATAAAGATCTTTCAATTACTGGTGTGAAAAATAACATGAAGGCATCTTGAATGTCATCGACACTGGATTTTGTAAATCTGATTGTTCCAGGCTGAAGAGTAATTACGTTTTCATTCCGCAATCTTCCCGCTATAAGCAGTAAGGGTTGTGGATACCAAATATTTCCATCCTTGGCAACAAAAAGTGGATTTTGGTCAACTTCCTCATTTTCATCAATACTTAAACTACTGTCTGCATCAGTATATTGGTCATCGTTGATTTCCGAAACATTACTTTCGCTTTTACTTTCACTGCCTTCATTTAGTAAGGATTCCATTTCCTCGCATGTAAGATAGAACGGTCTAGACATTGTAAATTTCACGATCTACCTCTTATCCAGCGTCGATTTGAATGAATACATGTACAATTGTCGCACGATGTGCAATCAATGACAAGTCTATGCAAGTCAAGGCCAGACAGTCTGCAATTATTTCCACACTCTTAAGGGTTTGCATACATGGAATCCACAATTCATTCTAATGGATATTAATACATACAAAATCCTTTTTCTAAACCTCTTATACAAAGTCCCTCTGTGGAAGTGGACGTACATATTTATTTGTGGATTATGGATGTTGGCAAATGTCCACCATCCACAGGAATGGTCCACCATCCACACGATATGGAAATTCAAAAGTCCTTTACCCACAATGTGTTCCAGCGTCCACATCTCCTGAGTATTTGATAGTACTGGGACAGTATGGACAGTTTAAAAAGGACAGTTGCTTTTATGCACACGGATATATTGGCATTCAACCAAATATACTTGTGTAGCTATTAATTCGGCTTCGGCAATAAGACGACACACTCAAAAATTTCATGCAATTTTAAACGTGGTCAAATTTGCTAATCAACACCCACGTTTTATGTGTCTACCATTTTTTTTTTGCCTAAGCTAACGCCTGATTGAAATGACACAAACAAAAAACGTATACCTTTAAATTAATACATAGTTTAGAATATTTTTTAAACGGCTACATTCAAATCGTCACGCAACCAAATCTGGTGAAAACCAGTCACTTTTTGTCGCATATTTCATTTAATTGATGATTTATCAATTATAGCAGAGTAAAGTGGCTGTGTGCTCTTTTGCTTGATGAAATAAATCATTCGATTCAAAGACTTATAGAAAAAATGAAGGCGAGAAAATCAAATAAGAAAAAAAAAAACATAAAGCATATGGAAGAAATCAAAAACTGGATTCGAAGATTGTGCGTAGGATGGTTACATTTTTAGAGAAGATAAGTATGATAAGGTGGTAATATTTTATGTGATCCGTTTTTTGTTTTTCTTGGGTCGAAAATTTACATTTTTCTGTATGCAGATGGATTATCAGTTTTTTTGACTGAATAAAGTGCATTATCAGTAGGAAATGTGTACGGTATTATAGGGTAATAAATTCTATCAGTATGCTATTATTTTGCAGGATAAATTCAAAGGTAATGAGTAAAGCTTTTCTTGCTAAAAAAAAATTCTTGGGCCATTATCAATATGATTATTCAGCATACAAACAAGAATAATCAATTGTGTCTCTTTTATAACATTTTTGGATTGATACAGGATTCAACAATTTAATAATTCAAAGTAGCTGTGATTTATGCATAATTAGTATTAGACATTTCCTTCGACATGACTTACTATTAATGACTATTATTTATATTTCTAAATAAAATTCCCCCAAAAGGTCCAAACCCGAATTCTTTTCATTAACATCGTCTCAAAAAATATTCTCAAGTGCATTTCACTCTTGGAATCTTGGTACATTCGCAACGAAAAAAAATTATGACCGTACCGTCGTCACGACAAGATCTCTAGGTTTTTGTTACCTTGGCCCCAAATAGTATGTATATGCGATCCATACTTTTTGCAAATCTGCTCGCAAGTACATAGTAATCGAATCATAAGATCAGAGTCACACCAGCACCACAACTCGGGTCTTTCCAACGTTTAGATTGCAAAAAAAGCAAACATTTATTGTTCAAGTTAGCACACAAATCGCGAAAACTCGTTTCAACTGAAAAACCTGTTGAAGCTAAACGTACAATTGAAGGTATCTATAATGTACTTTAAAAAGTGCAAATATGTATTTAGAATTCGCACAAACTGGAATATCATATTCGTGATTTGGAATAAATTTTCGTTTATTTGTTCATTATTATGTCAATAATTATTTTTATACTTTGTTCATTATATTATTTATGTGTATGTATATATAAATGTGTTTTGATTGCCTTTCGAGCAAAAAAGAAAAGAAAACTTACGAAATAACTTGCATAGAAACAATTTGGACAATTGCACGAGAAGTCCTTTCAACTTCCCCGACAACGTCCTTTCACATACGAATTTGAAATTTCCCCGCTTTCGTTACATACTTAACGCCCTTGAATGGCTTGAATTTTTCGCCGTACATATCCAAACGGTTCACTTTTAGCCCGGACACAGCCAACTGCGAAATGCTGAATTGCACATTGATGGTGGGGTTTGCTTCTTGAATATTGCTTCCAGCCGCGACTGAAACCTGCAAAGACCAAAACCCAGTATTCATCAGTGTTTGTAAACAGTTTTACGTGCGAAGTACTTACCGTTCCTCGAATATTGGGCAATTTCGAAATATCTATTCGTCCAACGTCCCAATGGAGGATTTTCGATACGGGATCGAATGTATACTTGCCCTGATTTTGCATTAGGATACAATTGAGCACACATTTTGGCATACAAATTTCCAACTTGACATTTTCCAAAGTACGACCGAGTGTCGTTCGTGGTCCAACGGTTATATCGAGACGACCCTGTTCGCCTGATTTGAAGGAGAGATTGTGACGAACGTAGATGGGAATGGCGACGAACGAACCAATGTGGTAGGACATCAGGCGGAAGTTGCCGTCGGGCGGGATGAAGGAGAGTATTCGTTCGGCTTCCCAACGCTTGAAACGGACGCACGGATGAAATGAGACATCGTCGAAGAGACGTGGATTGACGAAGGACAATGTGAGATCAGGCATGCCGGATAGTTTGATGCAACAGTCGATCTGAAAAATAAGGGGAGAATATGTTAGTTGATTATGGGGATGGATATGTGAAGCTTTAAATCTATAACACTTTTGAGAGGAATAGAAAACTTATTCAGGCATTTTATATCAGAAGGAAAGGACTGTTATAAAAAAGGATGAGTAATACAGGTTTACACAGAAAAGTATTACCGCCAAAACGGGCGATGTGAACACAACGCAGGTCGAGCAACACGAAACTATGGAGCGGTATAAAGAACGAGGCAAGGAAGAAGAAGAAGACACGGTGAAGTTTTGTGTATTTTTATAGGTAGGAATTGAGGCGCGAATACCAGTCTGAACTAAGCTGATCCAGTGTCTCCCTTGTGGCTCTCGGGAGCCTAGTTTCCTCAGGCAATGTGAGTGGTATCCCGTTTGTATCTCTGAACTTTTTTGCGAAATCTCTGATTCCACCATTAACAGGACGACGAGGTGGAGGGGGAGTGTTGTGCATGAGATTATGTGTTTGCTGATTCTCTCGATAACAACCGACCAGATACTGAAGAGACATGTGAAGTTTACCATTCCAGGTTGTGCCACTCAAAAACGGCTTGTGACCACACCGGTGCTCGGGATTGCTCCACCTATAGCTTTATAAGTGACCAGCATGGTTTCTTTGTCCTTGCCCCGGGAACTACATACCAGTGCCATTCGAATTTCGTTTCTACTGTGCATTTTGTCTTATTAAGCCCTCGACATGACAATTCGACATCATCATGGTGTCTAAGTAGACCCCACATCAAGGAACTTAGGAATAAATAACAGTAGAAACAACGTTTTCATCACGCTTATCAGTACGGATTGTAAGAACCTCCGAAAATGTCTGCGTCCAAATGGGCTTTCAGGTGGTGAGAAGTGTTACAGTACATTTAGATGGTAAAATGACTAGGTTACGGATTTTGAAAAATTCCACCAGTTTTCCAATGTAGTTATTTAGTCGAGCCCACATACCATTTAATTTTTTTCCGTGGTGAGTACGCATAGGAAATAAGTTCGATGCCTTTCGGGGGTGTTGGAAGGCCCGTCAGGTAGATGATAAATTTTAAACAATGTAGGAGAGAGTACGCCACCCTGCGGAACTCCCTGCTTAATTCTCCTATGCTTTGAACATTTCCTCGAAACTCTGTGTAGGATTGCCTCCCACCCAGTTAGATAGTTGCCAATCAATTCAACCTCTTTTGCACAAATATGCATATTTAGGCCAACAGTAAAGAGTGATTGACCGTATCGAAAACTTTCGGTAGGTTGAGAGCCACTAGGATGTTCTGCCACAGGGCTTTCTCTGGTTATGGCTTTTGTGGATTTGATGGATGATTTAATCCAGAGAACTTGTGGTACTATGCATCTTCCTGAAACCGTGCTGGTGAGCTAACTCAGCATGTGATACAAGGGTGAGTTTGATGAGTGAGTGTCTTTGCAACGGGTGATAAAATCGAAATTGGTAGGATTTGGCGAAATTTCATTCTTTACCGGGTTTTAGGACGGGGGAATCTGTCCCTTTTCCAGAATTTAGGGATCACAATAGTAGATATCAACAAGTTGAAAGCCATCTTAAGATATTTGATTGCCGGAAGATCTCGGTGTTTCAACATGACTATTTAAATGTCATCTGTCCCAATGGCCTTAGAGTGTTTAGCATTATTAGGCTGCTGAGACAAATCTTTCTTTTTCAATTGAATTTGATGGGTACCCTACCCTTGTCTTTGTTGGGATGTGACAGAGCGCGGAGGGCAGCCCATGGTTTGCCGACACCTTTTAAAAGCTGGCAGCTTCGAGATCATCATCATCATCAATGTGGCACGATAGCCCGACGTCGGGCCTTGGCCGCCTGAATCGTTGACCTCCTATTGTCGCGGTTACGTGACCTTGTCCTCCAGTTTCGAAAGCCCAGCAGCTGGTGGGCGTCTTCACCTACGGAGTTCTTCCAGCGAGCTCTCGGTCGTCCACGCAACCTCGCTCCGTCAATTCGTTGTGCGTTCATCACTTTCTTTGGCATGCGATTATCGTCCATCCGTTGTACATGCCCCGCCCATTGCAAACGTTGAAGCTTCACGAATTTCGTTACTTCCAGCTCATCGTACAATTGATACAACTCATGGTTGTATCGGATACGCCATTGATTTCGATCGCGAACGGCCCCGAAAATTCGCCGAAGGACCTTTCGTTCGAATCGGTCTAGCAAAATTTCGGAGGCTTGGGTGAGGGTCCGTGTTTCGCAGCCATAACATAGCACGGGTCGGATGATCGTTTTGTACACGCGGAGCTTCGTGTTCCTGTGCGCAAGTTTTGAATTAATTATAGGGAGGACCGAAATATGTCTTATTGGCTAGTTGTATCCGTCGCTTAATTTCGTCGGATTCGTTGGCGTCCTTTGATAAGTTACAACCCAGATAGTTGAAGTTGTCTACATTTCATACATACTCGATATTGAGGTCCCCCACTGTGATGCTTGAATTTGCTGGCGTCCTTGTTTTCGATTGCATCATGGCCTTTGTTTTGCTTTCATTGATATGTAGTCCAACTTCCTTTGCGGCGTTATTGAGGTTATGCAGAAGGCTTTCTGCATCACCCAATCTTCGAGACATGATGTTGATATCGTCGGCGTACGCTACTAATTGAGTCGACTTGATAAGGAGCGTTCCGCTGCTGTCCATATTCATGGCTCGAATTACATACTCCAAAGCCAGGTTGAAGAGCGTCGGCGCCAGCCCGTCGCCCTGCTTGAGTCCAGTACGAGTTTCAAATAGGTCAGTGAGTCGGTTCTGCACTCTGACCTGCGAGACGGTATTAGTGATCGTCATCCTTGTGAGTCGCACTAGCTTTGCCGGTATACCAAAATTCAGCATAATGTTGTAGGTACAGTACACTTCGGTCGATACTGTCGTATGCCTGCTTGAAGTCGACAAAAATTTGGTATACGTCGATGTTGTATTCCCAGCACTTTTGGAGTAGTAGCTTCACTGTGAAAAGCTGATCGGTCGTTGAGCCACCAGGTCTGAAGACGCCTTGATACTCGCCAATGATTCGTTCTGCGTACGGATTGATTCTCTTTTCAAGAATTTTTGATAAAATTTTATAGGCCGTACAAACTAATGATACGCCTCTGTAATTCTCACACTTCAGCTTGACACCCTTTTTGTGGATATGGCAGATTATGCTTTTGCGCCAATCTTCGGGGATTACCTCGTCGTTCCATATTTTCAGCAGTAGCACATGTACAGCGTTGGTCAGGCACGTTCCACAATGCTTCAGCAGTTCTGCTGGAATCTCGTCAGCGCCGAGATGCTCATACCATTTCTCTTTTTCGTAGGTGTTAACTTGTAGTTTTATTTTAGAGTTTAGCTCCTGAATTCTGGGATCGGATCGCCTCTTGAGTTGGCTTGTTCGTCGGCTAACCTTGCGGTAGCGGTTGTGAAATATAGTCGAATTTTGGGGATATGGTTTTATGCTTCCCTAGCGTTTGTTGGAGTAGGTAGCGCCCCGAACTTCCCGTTAGTAAAAAAGGCCCTCTTTTCTGCAGCAGGTGCACTTCACACACCAGGCACTATCGAAGATAGGTGGGTTGCATTCATAGAAAATAAAGATATCCTACCCTGGATCCGTTTCGATGCCGGCGAAAATGGTTGCCAGTAGGACTACAGCCACAATGTGTCAATAATTGCATTGACGTTCTTGTTTTTAATTGCATCATAAATTTTGTTTTATCTTCGCTAATATGTAGTCCAACTACTTTGTAATATTTTCCTTAATAATAAATAACAAAAATACTCACATATCCCTGTATTTCAGCAAACACAGTTGCTCCTGATTTATCAATGATCGCATCCACCTCCTCTACCACATCAAAGTATGCCTCATTATTCGTATATTTCACACCGGTTCGTCGCCACGGTATCGCTGACAACTGTCCAGACGGCAGAATGCCACTAACACTAAAAAAAAAAGAAGTCCCAAACATGAATCATTTTCCCAACAAATTCTGATAGAAAACCTACTTCGACTTTCCAGTCACCGTGTTGGCAATCGTCCTCAATATATTTGGCGGTTTAATCAACTCCTTGAGAATATTACTCTCCGTTGCGAGTGGAAAACCGTTGTCCAGCATTTCGTCCAACAACTCATAGACGACCACATAATTCTCTTTGATAATTGACTCAGTACATTCGGAAAAATAATCTTCAAAAGTGTCCACCACCCGGTGCAAGAATTCGATAACAAAGAGTGGCGGAAACTCTTGTTTGCAGGCGGCTACAAGGGAAATTCCATTTCGTTGAATTGTCACGAGGTAGTAATGTGGGGTGGCTATAACAGGCGGGACATCCTGAAATTTGAAACAATTAGACGAACAGACAGACACAAGAAACGTTGAAAATTTACATTAGGTGACGTGCGTTGGGCATCCAAAAAGTAGTCACAAACTGAACGAGACACGACAGATCTCCAGTGTTTTTCGAGAAATACGTCCCTGGTAGATGAAGATTCAATAAATTATTCGAAGCCAATTTTGAGTGTATTGGTTCCTTACCCGCTGGTGTTTATAATAAATAAGCTATGTATCATAATTATCCTAAAATTTCAATAAACTTTCACTAAAACGACGGGCGAGAAGTGTCGTGGAATGTTTACGTTTTTTCGGACATTTGACAGCGTGGGGTTGTCAAATTTAGAGCATGTGTAAACGTACTCAGTGGATCGTGGCATCTATTCGTGCAGACTTGCCAGGACAGACAATTGAAATATTCCTGAATTTTCTTCTTTCAAACTCTGGGGTATGCTAACTATGCAGTTTGTGTAATAAAAGAGTTGGTAAGTGAATGGATAGTAGAATAATGTTTTTCGCCGGGCAGGAAATTTCTATGCAATTTAAATTCATCATCCAGCTACAACATGGAATAGAGAAATAAAAAGGAATGATAAATCAGCTTTCAACCATACAAACTGCATGGCACGATTTTAAAAAGCGGTTGTCCCCATCTGTCAAGTGTTATTGTGAAGTTATTACGAAGTAAATGGGGGAAAGATTGTTGCTGGAGGAAGTCAGGAAGTGTATCTATAAAATGTAATAGTCATATCGCAGTTTCAGTGCGACACAAAGGTAAAAAAGACGAATTGTCCCCACCTGTCAGATCCAGTCTTATATGAAAAATTCAATCATTTATCGCTTCTACGGCTCAATCCTCTTAGTTGTTAGGATCAATGAGCTACAACGACGACCCAGGTCCCACAAGCATCGCAACCTAACCAAATTTTTAGCTGGCAGTACTGTAGAGAATTGACAACTGCAGACGTCACCTTCAAATCAAAACAAAAGTCAATAGTCAGCTGTGATTTACACACTATTTTCAAGGAAAATTGTAAATATTTCAAATCACTGAGTAAGTTTTGTCGATATCTCCTGACAAATCAAATTACAAACATTTGCAACAAGTATGTTTCCCTTTCTCAAAAAGAATCCACAACCGGGTGGCTATAAAGGTGGCGGCGGAATGGGCAACAAAGCAGCGAAGCAACACTTTGAGACGGCTCAGAAGACGGGCGTGCTGAAAATCTCATTACAGCGACTACAGGAATTTCCGCCACAGCTGAAAAACTTTCCCAACGTTCTCAAAAGTCTAGACATTTCCGAAAACCGATTCGTCACAATACCAAATGATATCGTTCGCTTTACCATGCTAAAACACTTGAACGTGAGTGGGAATCGTCTCGCCGAGCTACCAGCCTGCCTTGGCGAATTGGTCAAATTGGAAGTGATCCTGGCGATGAACAATCTAATTGTTAAACTACCACGCGAATTGTCCAATTTGAAAAACCTGAAACAGGTCAATTTGTCGAACAATCAACTCACGGAATTCCCGACAATGTTGGGCGGCCTGAAGCACTTGGACGTGTTGGATGTGTCGCGGAATAAGATTACCACTTTGCCGCCAGCGATTGCAGATTTACAAGTGACTGAATTGAATTTGAATCAAAATCAAATCTCATCGTTGGCCGACGAGCTGGCCGATTGTCCGAATTTGAAAACGTTACGATTGGAGGAGAATTGTCTACAGGCGGCCGCTATTACGCCACGAATTTTGAAGGAGTCGAAAATATCGAATTTACTAGTCGACGGAAATCTGTTCAATTCGAAACAGTTCACGGACTTGGATGGCTATGATGTGTACATGGAACGATTTACGGCGGTACGGAAGAAAATGTTTTAGTGGAATTGTGTCCGTTAGATTGCTAAAAACCTTTTTTTGTTCGTATTTCTACAGAAGTATAAAGGTTTGTGTTCGTAGAGACGACTCATGGGATCATCGCTCAGCGATCGAAGTTAAATAACCGGTTTTGAGCACTATATGGGCATATTTTCAATACAGACACGTTCCTTTAGTCCATAGTCCATACTAGGAAAGTAAAACCATTCAAAAAAAAATTTAAATACGGCTCGAAATTGGATCCAAAACTACAATCGCTGAGCGACCATCACATGAATTGTGTCCACGAATACGCACCTTAAGTGTGTTCTGAGATTCATATAGTTAATCTGCCTTTCCTGTATTGATGAAAAACGTTCTTTTCGAAGTAATATGTATTTTGTAATGGAAACGAATTTGATTTATGCTGATTACAAAGATAATTTTATAGTAAATTTATACGTGATAAAACACGATAAGAATAATAAATAATGCACATTGATTACGTATGTCTCAGGACTTGTGAATTTAAACTCAAGCTATCGCAAATCGGAGGTTAGCTGGCTCCACAGGATGGGTAATGCTGGAAATAGAACGTAAAGCAGCAAGACAGCAGACGAAGGCAGCACCATGCATTTTAAATGGGTGGCGTCATGTTGGCAGCATGCTACTGCTGCTCATCAGCGACAGCTAAATGACGTCAACCATTTAAAATGCATTGTGCTGCTTTCGTCTGCTGTCTTGTTGTTTTCAGTTCTATTTCCAGCATAAAGCTCAACATGCACAAAAGCATTGTCGGTGACAACGGGCAAGCTGCCTCGGGTGTAGCTACTTTTGATGTAGTCCCTTTTGGTTACACCAACTGACGTGCGTAACATTTTCATTTCGGTTGAAGTCATTTCTTTCGCGTAACCTTCATATATTGACGACAGGAACAACAATGGCGAAATGTTCGTGGAGTTCTGTAACTCTCGGCCACCTAACAACTTGGATTTCTCCTGATGGCAGAACAGAGAACCAAATTGACCATATTGCTGTTTCTAAGACATGGAGAAACTACCTCTTAGACGTCAGGTCGAAGCGTGGGGCTGATGTTGGCAGCGACCACCATCTTGTTATCGCGAAATTTCGCTTACGAACGGCAGCGATTCAACGATCTCACAACACAAGGATTCTTTTATTTCATGTGGCGAAGCGACTGTGGGAAGATTGGATCGAGGTAGGAGACCATTTATCAGTGATGCTACTTGGTCTCTTATCTCAGCACGCAAAAGAGTTAAGGAACAGATTAACTCTGCTGCTGATGATTCAGCTAAAAATTCACTTCGCGCTGAATACGGTTCACTGCAAAAAGGCGTGCAGAGAAGTGTGAGGCGTGATAAGCGTAATTACATCAACGCTTTAGCAAAGGAGGCAAATGATGCGGCTTACCGTGGTGAAAGCGGTACCCTATTTAAGCTAATTAAACCACTCATTGGTAAATCGTTCACAACCGACCATCCTGTGAAAGATAAAGAAGGGTTACTGCTTGTTACCGAAGAACATCAACTTCAAAGATGGAAAAAGCACTTTTTTTGAGGTCCTTAACAACAGTTTTGGGCCTGCAAGTGCATCTTCATCGACAGAAGAAGACGTCCCTCCAGTGGCCAGTGTTAATTCCAGACCACCATCTAAGACGGAATTAAAGCGGGTTATCGAATCTATGGACGCTGGTAAGGCCCCGGGGATAGATGGAATTCCGGTCGAACTATTTAAAGCGGATTCGAATGCTACAGCGGATATTCTATTTCCCCTCATCACAGAGTGTTGGGAAACCGAAACTCTTCCAGTAGAATGGAAAAAGGGCTGATAAGGAATCTTATCAGGGAGCCCAATGTCACATTTTGCACAAGGGTAAGCTTTCAGATCCTTTTGAGGTGCACAGTGGAGTGAGACAAGGTTGCATTTTATCACCTATTCTTTTCCTCATAGCCATTAACGATGTACTAGTGAGCGCGCTTCAAAACCAGAGGAAAGGTATCAGATGGAAAATGTTTGATTACCTGCAACACCTGGACTATGCTGACGATATTTGTCTGCTTTCAAATAAAAAGGAGGATGTAGCTCAAATGGCCGATGCTCTGCATTGCGAAAGTCGTAATGCTGGGCTCAAGATAAACGCTGCCAAGACCAAGTACTTGAGCTCCCATCCTGGGGGACAAAGCGGAATTTGTGTTTCGGGCCAGGCAGTCGAAAAAGTTGACGAATTCTGCTACCTCGGAAGCATAGTCACAGCAGATGGCGGCGCGGACGCTGATGTACAATCGCGTATCAATAAGGCTAGGGCAGCCTTCTTCACTTTGACTCCTTTCTGGCAAAATAACAACATTTCCAGGCGCACCAAAATCCGAATCTTCAATTCTATTGTAATATCTGTGCTTCTTTATGGCTGTTCAACTTGGAAGGTGACCAACGAGATAACAACTAAGCTGCAAACTTTCGTAAACCAGTGCCTACGGCGCATCCTACAATTCCGCTGGCCGGAGATTATTTCCAATGATG
Source organism: Microchrysa polita (assembly GCA_949715475.1). Lineage (NCBI taxonomy): Eukaryota > Metazoa > Arthropoda > Insecta > Diptera > Stratiomyidae > Microchrysa > Microchrysa polita. Next base: position 12,358,354 of record OX454418.1, on the reverse strand, counting down.
ATCTCCTGAGTATCACAGGCCTGGATTGGATAGGCACTTCTGTCAAAAGGCGAAAGTGGCAATGGATAGGTCATACTCTCCGAAGAGGGCCAACAAATATTGCAAAGCAGGCCTTAGATTGGAACCCTCAGGGAGCCAATGCTAGACGCCGTGTTGGACGACCAAGAAACACGTGGAGAAGATCGGTTAATAGCGAGGCTGCTTCATTAAACAAACAATGGTCAGACCTAAAGACGATGGCACAGAACAGAACGAGGTGGAAAGTAGGCGTAGTTGATGCCCTATGCCCCACAAGGGGTTAACAGGAACCAGAGAGAGAGAGAGAGAACCTTCATATATACAGGGTAGGTCAACTACAAGTTCGTTTTTAAAAATGCAATAAAATGAACAAAATTAAATTTTTGTCCATGTCTTTTGTAAGCTCCCATTAATGATGGAACACAACTTCATTCAAGTGGCTGCCCCGGCTGGCGTCGCAGTAGCGCATTCTGTCACACCAATTTTCCAAGACCCTGTTGATGGTTTCAGGCTGTAGCTCACGGATTGCTAGGATGATATTGGCCTTAAGTGCTTGAATCGTTTCTGGATTGTTGGCATAACATCGGCCCTTCACGGTTCCCCACAAAAAAAAGTCCAAAGGGGTCAAATCGCAGCTCCGAGGCGGCCAATTGACATCGCCAAGACGGCGATAACACGATTTGAGAATTTGGTGCGTGAAAGATCGATTGTGGCATGGTGCGCCATCCTGCATGAACTAGAGGTCGTCCAAATCCATGTCTTCAATTTCAGTAAAAAAAAAGTCGGATAACAAACCTTGTTACCAGCCTCATTTTGGAAAAAAATGGTCCTATGACGCCACCACTCCACAATCCGCACCAAACTGTCACTCTCTGCAAATGCATTGGCTTCTCGACAACAAAGTGCGGGGTTTCCGAGCCCCAGATGCGGCAATTTTGTTTATTAACGTAGCTGCCGAGATGAAAATGCGCCTCATCAGAAAAGATAATTTTCCGCCCAAAATCATTGTCCAATTCAAGCTGCTCTAAGGCCCAAACTACGAAGCGATAACAAGGTGGATGGTCGTGCGACTTTAATTGCTGATTCAATTGGACCTTGTAAAGGAATAATCCGAGATCTTTGTGCAGAATTCTTCTCAGGCTTGTGCGTGAAATGTTGATGTTCATGGATAGAGTCTCACACTCCGGGCTACAGCAGCCACGGGGACCGTAATTGTTGTCCACTAGCATGCCAGTCTCACCAACTTTTTGCACAAACTTGCGTACGTGACGCTCGGTGGGTGCTTCATTTCGGCCAAAACTTCTTTTCAATAAACGCACTGTTTGGGCTAGACAGCACTCACTTTGAAAATAAGTTTTCAATATTTCCCAACGTTGTTCAAGCGTAAAGCGACTCATTTCGTTCCGCGGAGGTATGATACTGGCTTTCTATACAGATTTCGAGCGAAAAACAGGTGTCAGTGTCTAACTAACTTATGATTTAAAAATGAACTTGTAATTGGCCCACCCGTTATATATGGTCCAGCATTCGAACCCATACATGAGTGCGGGACGAACAACTGTTCGTCAACTTGCCCTTTAGCTTCAGTGGCATTTTCTTTTCGTTGAAAAATCCAGAGTTTTCTCGACACTTCACCCACCCAACCTTTGTGCGATGTTTGATATGATCATCGCATGTAGCTCCTTCGTTTACCATTGAGCCAAGATAATTGAACTGGGGACAAGACTTAAGCTGCTCTTCTTTGATGTACGTATCTGGTATCTGTGTCTGAGAACGGGCAGCATAAGAACTCAGTCTTTGTTATACTAACCCTTAGGCCAATACTTCCCAACCGGTGGGGCGCGCCCCCCTTGTGGGGCGTAACGGTCGGCAAAGGGGGGCGTGGGCGATTATACTACAACGGCCATAAGCTGGTAAAACTCTGCGATTCATGAAAAAAATTTCTAAATCGCTGCGATCATAATAAAATATATTAGCGAGGAGTTTCTGTCCAAAGTTTGTTTGATATGATGATTGCTGAAAATGTTTTAGGAAAAGAGACCGAGGGAAAACCCACTAGGTGTTGAAACTTGAATGAAATTCAAATGATGCTTCATAAAATAAATGAAGTCACTCCAATGACTTCAATTTTACTTGTTGACGCATTGTTGAGCCAAGAAAATGCACCTCGCCAGGGAAAATTAGTTTTTGGTCTAAAACCGGATCTTCAGGCAGCATTTTCAGGGCGCAATAACCGTCTTATGATCATGTGGCCTCAATTCTTGACCCAATGTAGTGGGGATGTACGGCCAAGCCTAGCTATTCAACAATGCCCAATTCAACTGTATACTGGCCGCTACTTTTCTTCACTTCGTACCAGTCAAATTCAAATTTTCTCTCATTATTTGTCAACGTGACAAAAGAAATAGAATGAGCTGAAAAATCCCTTTTTCCGTTCTTGAGCGAAATTTTCTTTGGGGGCGCCAGATTCTGCTAACCTTGCAAGGGGGGCATGCACTGGAAAAGGTTGGGAACCCCTGCCTTAGGCCATCCTCCTCCAGAATGTAAAACCATTTTGTAAGTGTAGTTTGCAAGGAAACGATGTCTCGACTACTAATGACTATATCATCGGCAAAAAGAAGATATATTTCTAGGCCGTCAGAGATATGTGTTAATAAGTAGCACATGATGAATTTGAAGAGCAACGGGCTGAATAGACAGCCCTGTACTCCGACGTTCACCAGAAATTCTTCAGATTTACCGGCTGTGCAACGAACCTTAGTCGAAGCTCCATAATATATCATCTTGTATCATCCTGACGTATGGCTCAGGGACAATATCAGGTCACGAAGTACCGTGAGGATCATCCGAACCACAGTCCCATGGACCGAATTCCTCCACCACGACATGTCAGGTGTGGTTTACGAGGTCTAGAGCGAGAGCTCCAGGGATACCCTTACGACGATGATGCATACTGTGCTGCCATCGCTGAGATTCACACTGCAAAAGTGAGTCGGTCTGTTGCGAGATTAGGTGCGAATAGAGTCCTCTCAGTGCGCCCACCACCCATTTTGCCTGAGGAGATTAGGCTCCCGAGAGCCACCAGAGTGACATTAGCTCAACTTCGGTCGGGTTTTTGTTCGCGCCTCAATTCGTACCTTTCTCGCATAAACCCGGACATTCAAAACATCTGTCCAAACTGCGCTGGCGCTCCACACGATGTGGGTCACTTATTGTTTCAATGCCCAGCTGCGCCCACTGACTTAACCCCTATCTCTATCACGGACGAAAACATCGACGAACCATAACTCGAATCCACATACATGCACAGCGGTTCACACCTTTCTGCACCGCTAAAAGAAGAAGAAGGTCACGAAGTACTCTATCAAATGCCTTTTCCAAATCATAAAATACAAAGTGCAATTCCTTTCGTGCTGCTCTATATTTTTCCATCGCAATACGAATGCACTGAATCGGATCGGCTGTAGATCGACCTTCGGCAAAGCCGCATTGATTGTCATTCAAGCGCACAATCTTTCCCAATCGCTGCAGACCATTCGCTCTTCAGTGTATAGATGTTAACTTTACAGTCCAATAGTTGTTGAGTTTGCGTGAGTACCCCTTGTTTTTATAGAAAGAAAGAAGAAAACTTTTGTTGAAAGCGTCATAGTTGAAATAGATTACGCGCATCAGGAGCAGAATCGGCAGAATTTCATAGCTGACAAATATGCTGAATGCCAAGTCTTCTGCTCAACATTTTTGTCAGCAATGTAAAATGCATTGCGCTTGACTTTTCGCGATGCCGATGCTGATGCGCGTAATATATTTCAAGCATCAGGAATCGGTTGCGCATCTTTGGTTTTGTACGCTTTTTTGAAGAGAACTGTACGGTCCTCAGTTGTTGTTGTTGGTCCTCATTTGTGTCAGAGTCAGTAGCCGAGTTTAATTGATCCTTAATTTTCTTCTGTGCAGTTATTAGAGACATGCAGCGTCGCTAATAACCTTCGGGCGGGCGCAATGCATCTGACAGATTAAGTGTCCAGTTTTCGTTGCGCCAATCAGCGATATGAAAAGGGAGAGATCTGAAACTCACAGTAGCTTAATCTTTATGGATGAACTACCCAAAGCAGTTTGCAGTTTCTATCTACCATGTGTCTGAGGGGCGGGAGAGATGAAATAATCTCTCAGATGTATTGCGCCCGATTGTGTTATTTTCTCCTTTTCTATGCAAATTTCAACTTGTTATACTCTTCACATTGCGTAATAACGTTGTGTTGACTTTTAAGCTCACCAAATCGTTTAATAATGTGTTTTTAGTAAAATATGCTCGCATTTTTGAAGCGGTTGAGTTGTTGGAGGTTTTTTTAAATATTGAAGTGATTGAAAACGGCATATTCTTAGAAAATTGAAAATGTGAAGGGTATCAAACTTTGTGAGCCAGTATTTGTTTCTAAAATTTCGTAGAACTGTTTCAAAAAGACAATGCAAGAATAAATAAGAGTCTAAAATATACAGGAACTTAGTTATATCCTTTTTCCTGCACTTAATCTGTCAGATGCATTGCGCCCGATCGTGTTAGGTTTAGTATTGCGCCCGCCGGAAGGATAAATGGTCTCCTACCTTGCTGGAGTCTGGCCGGAAATGCTTCGCCATAAGATATAAAAGCGTCCTTCACGATGTTCCATCTATCATTGAAAGAGGATCTGTTTTTTGTGCATACGTTGAATCGTGGTTGTTGTTGTTGTAGTAGCGGTGCAGAAAGGCGTGAACCCCTGTGCATGTCTGTGGAAGTACTCTATGTTTCGTCGTCGTTCTCGCCTATTGTCTCAAGCGACAAGAACGTAGCAGCTGCAATAGGGTTGTCCCATAACGCCCTCGGAGTGAGGTTAGTGGGTGCAGCGGGGCATCGGAGGTCCACATCATGGGGCGCACCACCGCAGCTCGGACAAATGTTCTGAATGTCCGGTTCTATTCGAGATAAGTATGAATTGAGGCGCGAGCAAAAACCCGACCTAAGCTGGGCTAGTGTCGCTCTTGTGGCAGTGGGAGCCTAGTCTCCTCAGGTGATATAGGTGGTGGGGGCGCCGAGAGGACTCTATTCATACTTAATCTCCCTATTGACCGATTCACAACGGATGTGTGAATATCTGCGATGGCCGCATGGTATGCTGTGTCATCAAATATATCGCGGGTACCTCTCGATGCGTATGTATCCCTGGACGTCTCTCGAGATCTCTGATTCCACTCCTGACATGTCGTGGAGGGGGAGTATTGTCCATGAGATGATGCTTTGGGTGATTCTCTCGATAGCAACCGACCAGATATTGTAAAGACAGGAGAAGATTATGATCACATATTGGCAACGTGCTGGTTTCTTGATGAAGATGATCCTGGGACGACATTAGGTGACAACCTGTAGCGATACGTAGACCAGCGTTTTAGCATGTCTTGACGGTGAGATGACGAGGTTGCGGATACAGAAAAACTCCACCAGTTTCTCAATATAGTCATTTAATCGAGCACACCTGCCATTTAAATCATTCCCTGTGGTGAGTACGGTGCAATCGTCCGCATAGGAAATTAGTTCGATACCTTCCGGGGGTGTTGGAATGCTCGACAGGTAGATGTAGTAGATGAGTGGACCAATATCGAACTTATAGCCAGATCCACAGCTGGATGCTGGTGGAACATAAATATTTATAAGTTCGATATTGGTATTGGTTCTGTGTATTAGGAATGCAAGCCCTCCTCCTGGGTTAGGACCCTACCTGCCGACTCCAACGCGCCTCAAAAGTATGTAATCGCCGCGGATATTAAATTCGGGAGTTGAAGGTTGGAGCTTTGTCTCCTGAAATGCCGCTATCAGAATTCTGCGTGTACTCATGAAACGGACGATCTCGCTGATCTTCTTGCGAGTATGCCTTGTTGTATTGTTGACTACGGGTGGCGGTGGTGGAGAATTGGTTCGGGAGCTAGGGCCAGGAATGGCCGGAGATGGTGGTAAACCATTAGCTTGTGAACTAGGGCCTGGGGTGGCTGGGGGCCGACCCGTATTCAGACACCCAGGAGCAACAAAAGACAACTTGTTATACTCACTCATTTTTTTTAAGCCAGAGCAATAAAAGTGACACCATTCTCTACAGCAGATATGTACATCTCAAAGACCTGGCATTGCCGAAGATACGTCGGTTGCATACACAACAGATGTAAATTTCAGGACCTGGATTAGTTTCGATGCCGGCGCGGATTAATAGAATTGAGAGCAACCGCGCTGAGATGAAATGCTCCCAATTTGACGCACCACTTCGGAGATGTTGAGCTTGAGGTCGTGCAAGAAATTTTTTTTCAAAAATCTTCAAATGCTTGTGGCAGCTAAAGGGTTAAGAATAGGGGGTATGTTCCGTACAACTTTTTCGCTGGAAATCAACTGAGGAATGTTTCCGGATACCCTGTATAAATTTTGTAAGAAGAAGAAGATAAAGCTGAGTTGATGAGTACCCGAACCATGAGTATGGGTTTCTTGTCCCATTCTGGAGCCAAAGCAATGCACCTAATACAATGAATCTTCAAGACTTCTGGGGATATGAAATTTACTCTGTTTGGCATTTTATTTCCTTCCTTTTTCTCATCAACGTTTAATATACCATTGCGACCCACAAATGTAATTTTTCCCCAGAAACTGCCTTGAAAGAAACAAGAAAAACTTAAAAGCACACAAACCACGACTGAATTATTCGAGCGTTGGCGACGATAAAAATAAGATTGTTAAAAGCCGAATTAGCATCAATTCAGAAGAATAGTGACCTGTTTCAGTATATGAAAAATAAAATCACTCATAAATTTTTAAACATCTCCTTCTTTCGCCTTCGCCGAAAACGGATCTGGTACTGGCAAGTGAAAGTGTCCGTTTTAAATTTTAAAATCCCTTTTACATTTTTTTTTCTGCTTTTTCGTCTTATTACGTGAGAATCCACTTGCATGGCGTGCGCTGAATTGGTTGAAGGTTTCGATATACACCAGAATACAAGGCATCAAGCTCTTCGTCTGTTATACCTATACATGAAACGAATACAACACAACCAACTTGAAATTGTTGTAAATTTCAAAATAGTTTCCTCTCAAAGTATAGTGAACCTGCTTCTGCTGTAACTGTAATACACCCGACCTTAGCCACTGTACGCTTCAGATGAAAACTATTCCGTAGATTTTCCAGAAATCTCCCAACTGCCAATCGCTTACTTTTGTTGTAAGGTATACAACGCCATCGTTTTGGATATTCTGTGAAGGTAATAGAGGAATGGATTGAAATTGAGTGAGAGTTTTTGTTCACCTCTGTATGTCCGTATGTACGACGACGCTCTGTCCTAGCATTTAGATCCTGAAGAGGAAAAATCTGTTTTTCTCAACAGTCGAGATTTTCTAAATAGTAGTATACAACTTTCAAGGAAAAATTTCAAGTGGAACTCTCGTCTAACTTGCCCAAGTCCTTTTTCCGTTTGCGTCTATTTTTCTATGTTTCGTATAGATAGGTATACAAAAGTGCCCGGATTCGGAATGGAATGAGCTTGTGCTTTGGTCGGTTCAAATGTTTTGCTCCTGTCGCTTTTTTGTGTGTGTTGCTTGTCGTTCGGGGAGTTTTAAAGGTGTTCAGTTGACCGTAGAAGTTCCACGGTAAGTGCTTTCGGCCATTAACTATACTTAGATATATGTATTTTCTGAGAGGGAAATTCAATAAATAGTTTTGTTTCGCGCTGCGCTATTGTATAGTTTAAATGTTTTGTCTAGTTTTCAGCAGAAATGGAGCTTCGTGGCACGAGTTTCACTGTCAGTGTCAATTTGTTCAGTTTAGCTGAATTTATCGAATTTCGTTGTCTGTTGGGCGATGCACTTTAGTAATCAGGTTAATTTGCTGTTATTTATCGTTTGAGGATGTTTTTTTTTCTTGCTGATATACAAGAAATACTTGTTGAGCTTGCCATTAAAAATGGCATAAATAAGGAATTATTTTATTGCACAAATCCATGCTTTTAGGAACGTATCGTAAAGACCTTATATTTTTCGATATTCTATTTCTTTTTCCATTTTCTCAAATCGTGTGCCAAATTTCGTTATCCCAGCAATTTTCGGAGATACCTAACAGCTAACAGAAAATGCTATTCCTGGAAGGACCAATATTAGTTATCTTGTTGGAAGCAGATGTTGTTCTCCATCTATTTTAGTAAAATCGGCAATTTTTCGGATTATGAAAATCCTCATCCTATTCGCACCTAATCCAACTCAATTCCAATCCACTGATTGTATAAATGCACAAACGGTCTCAACGACATACGGCTACTATACAGCTTGAATTTAATTAAATCGAAACAACTTTGAGAGTATCCAAATTTATCACACTCAAGGGTTGCTATCTTCTTGGTATTGTCCGTTTTCACTTTTGAACAAGAACAATAAGAGACAGAAATGATGTTAAATATTATTACCACGTGTGTAACCTTGCCAATAAAAATGACTCTAATATCTAATATCACGTCAATTTTCATTTTTGTTGAAAACAAATTTCAATTTGGTCACTCAACGAAACACTCGACAAAAACTCGTATATAGAAACAAATTCGACATGACAGCATCTCGTGGTTTGGGGAGTATGGATGGATAAAATAAAAGGACGCGATCACGATAGTATCAAGTGGAGAATGTCTTCATCGTTGTCATATACATTATTCGCTTTTATCAAAGTTCTTTGGGAATATCTAAAAGTCACAGAAAGAAAATAATCTTGAATTAGTGGAGAAAGAGAGAGTGTTGTGCTGGTTTCGTCCTGGTGCGTTCGCTGAATTCGATTGCGGCGGCTGCGGGACGAGGAAATTTTATGGTGTTCTTTGCGAATCACTTGATGGTGATTTTTTGTCATACAGTTCAGAGAACATATCTTACGGATTTTTCCGATTTTTATCACTGTGGGTGTCCTCTGAAGACGTTCGTTTCTCGCATCGCTACAGACAGCACTATATAACACTATAATATTTCATAGAGATTTCATTTTTTCGCTTCAGTTAAGCTTACGCCTCCATTATCAATGCTAACGCTATCATCCTTGCTGTACGAGTATTGTAGCGTGATGGCTCTGCTCCGTGCGAAATAACATGAAAAAAAAAAATGGAAGATGGAATCTTTTCCTTTTGATCGAATCGGGCGAGGAAGTTCATATTGGGTGAGGTTATAAAACACAACGTTGCGCAACGTTTCGCGCAACGTTTCAAATCAACCGGCCGTTACGGATCAGAAACTTCTCCCTACAAACAGATCCCCTAAGCGCAGGCACGTAGCCAGGGGAGGGGTCCATGGGGTCCGGACCCCTCCCGAAATGTTTTCAATTATAACGGAATTTTTAGAGATTACAGTATAAAATATCAAAATATTCAGGTGGTAACATATTTTTCTCTAAATTCAGTGGGACTCAATATCATAAAAAATATCCCATATGGAAAATTGGTTTAAGGGAGGTTTTCTTTTCAAAACTAGATAAATCCGAATATCAATTCCCACTTCTCTGAACACAACCCATCAAAATAAATTGCGCGGAATCTATGCAACAAATGTCTGTTGTCGAAAATTATTATTCAGTCTGATTTTATTTATTGGACGTATGGACGTGTTTTCAAGCGAGCTTGGAACTTTAAACTTTCCGCTGTCCAGGTTCTGAGCATTGCTACAAAAATAGAGAATGCGATAAAATAGTCTTTAAAGAGAGCTTTTTTTCAAGGAAACAATTTCTTTGAAAATTTTGACTAATATCAATTTTGAAGGTACGTGATGACTTGTGTTTTTTTTATAAAAACAAAAATAATTACGTGCGATTATCGGCCCTTTGGGTCAAGTGAAGGATAAGCTCCCAAATATTTTGCGCATGGCGATTGTTGGACTAAACGGAAACTTAGCTCTCGGCTCTCGCCTAAGCCAATCACGGAGATATAAAGGTACATGAAGCCCGTAGATAAAGAATGAAAGCAAAACAATTTTAAAGATACAAATGGTAAAAATTAGTTTTTCTAATTAGTCTCCCATACACCACTGTATGCATTTTCGCCACCTCCCGGTAAGCTTTTGGATATCTTTTTCGTAAAAATCTCGCGGCTTTTCACGGATCCATTCTCACACAATTTTACTTCTTCATAGCTTTTGAAACTTTCAATGGAACTTTCTCAATTCGTTCAATGCTGTAGAAGATGTGTACAAACTTCCGAGCGCCTGAATTTATATTTAATATTCAGAAGTTTTAGCACTCATCTGCCTGAGATTTTCGGTAGCCTAGCCGCTCATGAATATTTTCCCAATACTACTTACGTTTATGCCCAACTCCCCAGTCATGTAGCGTACACTACTTCGTCGGTCTTCCACAATGAGTTTTTCAACGGTGGCGGTGCTTACGTTTTCATCCGTGACACTAGGTGGCGCGCATGTGGCAACTTTCCCTCAACTTTTCGGCCTTTTCAAAACATTCATACACATGGGAATGGATTTTATATTTGCTTTGACTAAAAAACAATTAATGATGCTTTCTGCACTGGTACATCGTTTTCACTCATGATTACACTAAAAAGTCAGGTTACGCGGTTCCAGCTATTCTCAACGTTTCATAACATACCAGTCTAATATTTAGTGTATCCACTTTTTCAACAATAAATTTGTCGCGGGACTGAAAATTCCGTTGGACCCCTCCCGAAACGAAATCCTGGCTACGTCCCTGCCTAAGCGCCCCCTTGCGAGGCATAGCTTGATTGATTGACAGAAATTTACAATCTGCCGTCGAACCGTGCATTTCCGCCCTCACTTATTTATTAAACTATTTATAATCAAAATAAAATGTATCTGCATCTCGTTTAAAACTGGAAATTTTAATTTTCGAGCAAAACCTATCAGCTGTGATGTGTCAATTGTCACATTTGTCACTTTCCGAGAGATGGCGATGGTAACACCAAGTCTGATCCGGATCTATGCGTTTACAGAACACAACAGGAAACGTTTCGGAAAACGCGACACGTTACGCGAACGTTGTGTTTTATAACCTCACCCATTATCCTAAATCATTAGAACAAATGGCTGACGACACTCGGGACCGAGAGTTGAGAGTATATAGATGATATACGCTGATAGGAAACTAATTGCATCGATTTTTGTAAAGGCATTATTTGATTTGTATTTAAATGGGACACTTAAAGATGCTACTCTGGTGGTGCAGAAGATACGTATACCATAGAACTTGCTCACGGCTCATCTGAAATAAGGAAGCAGATCGAAACATTTCAGTTAATAAGATGAACCTACGGGGGTGTAGGGGAAGAAGGTATGAGCAAAATCAGAACCAAACCAAGCATGCAAAAATGTATTACAATTATTAGAGCCTTGAGCTGTACTCAGACTCGCTTCTAGTTGGAGGCTCGTCAAAAAACTGTAACGGCGAGCAACCATTTGGCAGGTACTTAACATCCAAACAGGCTACCGAATGGGTGGCTGCCAAGCAAGAAAATGGCATAACCAAATTTTAATTTTGGAGGTTATCTTAAATTTAATTATCGGAAACGGGCTCTTCTTCTTCTTTATGGCACGATAGCCCGACGTCGGGCCTTGGCCGCCTGGATTGAAGACCTCCAATTGTCGCGGTTACGCGACCTTGTCCTCCAGTTCCGAAAGCCTAGCATCTGGTGGGCGTCCTCACATACAGAATGCTCCCATCGGGCTCTCGGTCGTCCACGCAATCTGGCTCCGTCCACTCGTTGCGCGTTCAGCACTTTTTTGGGCATGCGATCGTCGTTCATCCTTTGTACATGTCCCGCCCATTGCAGTCGCTGCAATTTCACGATCTTCGACACCTGTAGCTCATCATAAAGCTGATACAACTCAAGGTTGTACCGGATGCGCCATTCACCTCGTTCACGAATGGCCCCGAAGATTCTTCGAAGAACCTTTCGCTCGAATGTGTCCAACAGGTGTTCAGAGTTTTGGGTTAGGGTCCATGCCTCGCAGCCATAGCATAGCACAGGTCGGATTATGGTTTTATACACGTGGAGCTTCGTCTTCCTGTGCACCAGCTTCGAATTCATAATTTGGAGGACCGCAAAATAACACTTATTAGCTAGTTGTATCCGTCGCTCTATCTCATCTGTTTCGTTGGCGTCCTTTGACAAATTGCAACCCAGGTAAGTGAAGTTGTCTACATACCCTATATTGAGGTCCCCCACTGTGATGCTTGAATTTACTGGCGTTCTAGTTTTTGATTGCATCATGACCTTGGTTTTAGATTCGTTGATATGTAGTCCAACTTCTTTGGCGGCGTTATTGAGATTATGTAGGAGGATTTCTGCATCACCCAATCTTCGAGACATGATGTTGATGTCGTCGGCGTAAGCTACTAGCTGAGTCGACTTAATGAGTAGCGTTCCGCTGCTGTCCAAATTCATGGCTCGAATTACATACTCCAGAGCCAGATTGAAGAGCGTCGGCGCCAGCCCGTCGCCTTGCTTGAGTCCAGTACGAGTTTCAAATAGGTCAGTGAGTCTGTTCTGAACTCTGACCTGCGAGACGGTATTATTCATCGTCATCCTTATGAGTCACACTAGCTTAGCCGGTATACCAAAATGCAGCAGAATGTTGTACAGTACACTTCGATCGATACTGTCGTATGCCTGCTTGAAGTCGACAAATATTTGGAATACGTCGATGTTATATTCCCAGCACTTCTGGAGTAAAAGCTTCGCTGTAAAAAGCTGATCTGTCGTCGAACGACCAGGTCTAAAGCCGCCTTGGTACTCGCCAATGATTTCTTCTGCGTACGGATTAATTCTATTTTCCAGAATCTTAGATAAAATCTTATAAGTCGTACAAACTAATGAGATGCCTCTGTAGTTCTCACATTTCAACTTATCCCCTTTTTTGTGGATTGGGCAAATGATACTTTTACGCCAATCTTCCGGGATTATTTCGTCGTTCCATACTTTAATGATAAGTGTGTGTGTATAGCCTTAACAAGGCTCTCCCCACCATGCTTCAGCAGTTCAGCTGAAATCTCGTCAGCGCCCGAGGCTTTATTATGTTTCAGTGATTGCATGACGAGATCAACTTCTTCTATTGTTGGGGGTTGAACGGGAGGGCCTGTTTCAGCCGTCAGCTCCAGCGCTTCTTGTGTGGGGTTGTTCGGTTGAACATTAAGGAGCTCTTTAAAATGTGAGGCCCAGCGTTTATCAACGCTATCGGAGTCGCTAATTATATTGCCATCCTTATCCTTACAGAGGCTGGTCCTGGGTTGGTATCCACTTTTAATTGAATTAATTAGCTTGTACGCTTGTCTACTGTTCCTACTAGCTAGTCTTTGGTTTATTTGCATCAACTGCTCGTCAAGATGCTTACGTTTCTTACGTCTAATTAACCTATTCGAAAATCGTCGAAGCTCGTCATACTTTGTTTTTTTTTTTTTTTGGCTCTAGTTGCGCGTTCGGTCCATTGGCGATATGCCTTGTTTTTCGCATCTACCGCATTTTGACATTCCTCGTCAAACCAATCATTTCGGGCTCGCCGGGCTTTGTATCCCACAACCTCCTCTGCGACCCCTTTGATGGTGTCTTTGAGTGTATCCCAAATCTCAAGGGCGCCTTTGTTGCTGATGTTATTTAGCAAGGGCGTCAGCTTCCCCTCAAGGGCAGTCGTATAAGTGACCACCGTGGCATCATCCAACAATTTGTCAACCGCAAAAATTTTTGCCGGGTTGAACCTCGAATGATGCACCGAAGAAATTATGCACCTATAAGTCGCCTTCACCATATAGTAGTCAGAGTCAATATTTGCTCCACGATAGGACCGAACATCCATCATGCTCGATGCCCATTTCTTGCAGACAAGGACGTGGTCAATTTGGTTGACGGTACGTTGATCTGGAGATCTCCAGGTCTGTCTGTGAATAGAACGATGCGGAAAACACGTTGAGCTAATGACCATGTTTCTGCTGGTCGCGAATTCTATTAGTCGTTGGCCGTTGTCGTTACATTCTTCATGGAGGCTGTCACCTCCAGTAATCCCCCTATGCCAACTTTCGTTTCCGACTTTGGCGTTGAAGTCCCCCAGCAGCAATTTGACATCGTTTGATTGAAGTGAGTCGAAGAGATTTTCTATGCGGTGGTAGAACTCGTCTTTGGCCGCTCACTGACTTCGGTGGGGGCATGCGCGTTTATGAGCCAGAGATTGAAGAACCGAGTTTTAATGCGAATCGCACACAGCCGCTCGTTAATGAGTTTGAAGCCAATAACATGCGGCTTAAGTTGATTGTTTACAATGAACGCCACTCCAAACTCCCTGTGGCCCGAAGGTTTCCCACTTGTGAAAATTGTGTACGAATTTCGGTCGTCTATCTCGCTACTAAGCCATTTTGTTTCCTGAATTGCAACAATGCTCAGCTTATATTTTTCGACCTGATCCATTCCAAGGGCTCTTAAGGCCCCTGGCCTATTCAGGGAGCGTACATTCCAGGTTCCTAAAGAGTAATCAGTTGTTCGTTGCGATGTCGTCGTTGGGTTGAATCCGTCCAATCCGAGGCTTTCATTCCAGGTTACTTGACGTAAAATTTTTTCCAAGGATGGGTTGTCGGCTCATCGCTTAACCATGATAGTATTCGTAAAACGAAAGAGGTCCATCATAGAGGCCTCGGAGGTGCTGTTTCGGTGATTGACTGTTCGGTTTTTGTCACCCTATTACATTTAGTAACCTGAGACGCTGAAGTTGTTAATACAGCACTCAGGCGCAGCGGTTACTCGGATAATGCGGGGAAGTAACGCCCCGTAGAGACACATAGGAATTGGCCGGAGCCGTTCACCCTATGAAACTCCTTCTGCATAGCTAAGGGTCCGCAGTTATGCCACAACTGAAAAGGATATAGGAATCGGCCGGAGCCTTTCAACCTTTATCCTCCCCCTTACGGGTAGAAAACGGGCTCTGAGCGCTTAAATTTAAATTATTTAAATTTAAAATAATAAGGGACATAAGTCTGTCTGTCTGTATTTTTTTCCAATCATATTCTGTTTTGCAAAACTATATCTACATTAGAGATGCCACGGATATCCGGTTACTATCCGGTATCCGGCCTATCCGGCCATTTTGTTTAGTATCCGGTATAGGCCGGATGGAAGCTACTATCCCACCGGATACCGAATATTTAAAGTCTTACGCATTTTAATTAAAATTCTGTAATCCATTTTATTTATATCTTATTAAGACTCCTGAGTCCTGACATTTAATAATTAAAGTCCATTAGTCGCAAAATAATAGTGAATGAAGAGAAGTTTTTCGGCCTTTGTGGGTAGTAAACGATTCCGTTTATCCTCGTAGACAAGACCTGCTTTAGAAAATAACCGCCCAATGAATACGCTGCTGGTGATGACAGATAAATCCGAACAAACTTTATAAAAAACGGATACAGTATTGCGTTCGCTGACCACCACTTGAACGGGTCACCCTCCGATCTAGGCAAGCAGTTTTTATATAATTTTCAAGCTCAATTGCAGCATCGATTTTTTGCATATCCTCACTCGGCATGCTTTCTGCACCGATTTCATCAAAGCAGGTCCAGTAACTGTCGTGTATATCATCAGTGGACTCATCGTTTCCATTTTTTGTCCGTTTATTAGGTGGTGAGGAAGAGGAAGAAGCAACCTCAGCATCGGGCTCATCACAGCTCATTTAAAAGCTTCTAAGAGGATTTTTTGTTTCGCTCTCACCATTTGAACCGTTCCTTAGAACCTAGTTTTAAACCTCGGGTCGAGAAGTTGAAGTTGCAATCGAGTATTTATCATTTTCATCTAACTCAAAAGGCTTTTCTATCTCAGCTTTTAATGAAGATCTCATTCGTAGTAAGTCAGGTGGTCTAATGGCGGTCTCCTCCTTTCCCATATATTTGGTCAAAGTTATAACATGAAATTACCTCAGAAATGCACGAAAGACCAGAGCTTGTTATCCTGGTTATTTCTTCGAAGAGCTTGAACAGTTTTATGGATTGTTCCATGAGATCCCACTGAGACGGATGCATTATCTGTTGTATGCAAGGATTTAGCTCGTTTTTGCTCCAATAACCTTTCCATTAAATAAAAGGTGGAGTTCCAGCGAGTGCTAACATCTTGCATCAGATTGTGATCTGGTAAATTAAGTTCCTGACGAATGGCTTTAAGTTTTTCTTGTGCTACACCCGAGTGATTAAAATGGTGACAATCCGTCTCGCAGCTGCTACCATCTCCAATACCTCCTGTTGGGACTTCAACAACTCATGGAAAACTCGTTGTAAGGAATGGATAAAACATTTTGCAGAATCGTACTCTGCAAGTCGTACGCCTTTTATCATATTCGCTCCACTGTCGTGAACAAGCAAATTAATTCTGCTTTGAGGAATAGTCCATCTTTCTGCAATGGCAGTGTTTAGTGCTTTGTGGTCTGAATAGGCGCTGGAAATTCAGAAGCAATGTTTCTACACTCCGGCGTAGAATGCGGCAGGATATTCGGTATCCGGTATCCGGCCAAAGAACTATCCGCGGCATCTCTAATCTACATACACACATGCATATACATTTTATATTACCGCTCAATTCGACAAAGAAATTGCTGAAAATAAGTTGAGGCGCAAAAATTGAAGAGGACGCAGGTATCACGGGGTGAATGAAAAACGGCGTATAAGGACTTCAGAATACTAATGCTACGTGACACAAATAGCGTAACTAGTAACGTTGAGTATCGGCACTCGATTATTTTAAAACCGACGAATATTTATTGATGCTACATATCTTCTTTCTACTGTTTTCCAACCAACCAAACACATTTAATTATTTAATTAAATATTGGTCCATTAATTGAAATTACTGTTTGGAAGTAGACATTTTTGTAATTACCATAGGCTGTGTCAACATTGCTCTGAGAACCATAATCAAAATAAATAATTAAACTCCTTTAGTCCCAATGCTTCGGCAACTGGCAACCAACATACAGTAATATCTATAGAACGTCGACTTCATCCCACTAGACAAGGACTCTTCGCGGCTCGTACAACATTATATTATGTAAGTATATGTAATTCGCAATTCAAACCAAACTTCAGAAAATTTTAACTTTTGAATTTCAGATTAGAATGACAAATTAGATAAGTCCTCTACATCTCTGACAAACAAAAACAGAATTAATTCCCGAATGAAAGAAAGAAAGAAAAAGAAAATCGATAAGTTAAATCTTGCAATCCATTTCCGCGCGACCTTTTCGCGACAAGCAAAAAATAAAACTCAGACAGAATTAACTTTTCCTTCCATTTATTATATTCTGAACCCCAACTAACAAAGCTCGTTCGCTACAATAAATGGATCAAAACAGCAAACAATAAACAAAAGTTTACGATACAAAAGTATATCTTTTTTTAGATTGTTGTAATGTAAAGAAAGGAATTCTGTTTTTTTTTGAACGACCAAAATTCAGCTCATTACAAACTCAATTCATATCGTTGTCCATCTTGAGATATGGATATAACTAAAAAAGTGAAATATATAATGTAGTCAAAACAAAACAAAAGCCTAAAGTTATGACATCCGAAGTCAGTCAGATGGATTGTCGCATCAAGTTACTCTAATTTTACCAGTTTTAAGGAGATTGAATGAAATTGAGTAAACACAAAATTGTACGAAAATTTGAAGAAATTTGAGATTCATATTATAAAACATGTATACCTATGATTATGATTGATGAAGTAGTTGGTACTGGCATCTGCTGGAATGGGATGGGCATTAACTAAAAATTCCCTATCCCAAGTTACTGTAGTGCCCTTCAAGTGGAAGTTTGGACGATTGGAAAGATTAAGTTGGTTTGGGTAAACTTTATCATAGCTGAATGAAGAAAATCACCCTATACACTGATATTCTACGTTTTATCACCCGAGTTACTCTTGCTTGGTCACACCGAGAACTATTCTAGTAAAACAACCACCTCTGTTACTATTCCACTACTTAATTTTGGTTTTGCTGCTTTTTGACTGGCCATGAAAGATTGTGGTGCCCAGTGTGAACATTTCTTGGTCTATCAACTGTATTCACATTATTCACTATTTTATAGCATTTTTCTTTTTGAGAATAGAAATGGGGTATGTTCTCATAATAGCCAGTTTGATCTACCGGCTAGTATGACCCCCGAAATATTCACCATTTCAGGCGATTTGCATTGTCAGGTGGTTCCGTCCGTTAGCACGCCGACTCATCAGGAGCTACCTTTTGAACGTGCTAACTAGTAGCTCGACCACTATAATGTGTGTGGTGCATTCCAACACGTCAGATGGAACGCACGACGATAGTGGATGCGCTTACACTTTTAAGGTTTGTGTTCGTAGAGACGGCTCATGGGATCATCGCTCAGCGATCGAAGTTAAGCCACCGGTTTTGAGCACTATATGGCTATATTTTCTATATAGACATGTTCTTTTAGTCCATAGTCGATACTAGGAAAGTAGAACCATTCAAAAAATGTGTAAATACGGCTCGAAATTGGATGCAAAATTACGATCGCTGAGCGATCATCACATAAATTGTGTCTACAAACACGTACCTTTATAGTGTCTAGCGGGCTATGTCAATGCGAATCATATTTTTGACATTAATTGTATTCACATTATTCACTATTTTATAGCATTTTTCTTTTTGAGAATAGAAATGGGATATGTAACGGACGATACCACCTGCTATGCAAATTCACCTTAATGTCAAAACTAAGCCTAATCCTTGCGACCTAGTCATGAGGGCTGGATGCTTCTCTCAAAATTACTCTCTCATGGGGATTGACAAATACTCAATTTTTATCGCCTCTGTTATTTTCTCCTTAACGCTACTTATTACATACGAATTCGGATTCAACTTATCGACTTTTATTAATTTTTTTTTGATCGCCTTGACTCCTTGTAAGTAAGCCTTAAATTTTGATCCCTTTTCCGCAGATAATGATTTTCCCTTATTCATATTAAAGTTATTATCTTATTCAAACAGCCACAAAAAATTAGGGGTCTTACGTCTTTAATTGCGGAAGGTAGACCAAAAAGAAATTGCATGTGCTATCCTGATGACAAATTTTAAATGGCTATTTTATATGTTCTTTTTCGAAAAACAATTATAAACTAATATTAAAAAATGTAAACACAATCTTTTTTGTGTTAATTAACTCAGAATTGAATAGACTATTAACAGTTATAATTTTGAAATTTTAGCTCTTTTAGTTTGGTTGGAAATCAGCCAAAACTATTCATGCGACTATTCTGATGACAAGCAGTGTATGTCTTTGTAGGTAGTGTAATCCTACAATGAGTAAAGAATACTCATTAAAACTTTCGCAAAGCCAACTACAGGGCTATCATTCATGCGATTAGTCATACTGATTGGCCAGGTGTCCTACATGGTCTTGACTGTAATCTGGCACTGACAACTTTTTACACCATCTTGCAGTAGGTATATCATCGGTGAATATGTCCCTATATTCACCCCTAAGCCACGCAATGGACCGATGTGGTTCACCCTTAAAATAATAAGGATAATTCAGAGAAAGAACCGAATTCGTTCCTTATATAAACGCTATAGACGCCACACGAACTTCATACTCTGTCGCCGTCTACTACGAACCGAATCAAAGCACCTCATTCGAACTGTTAGAGCGGCGTACTTAGCATCTATTGAAGATAGCATTCGAAACAACGAGAGCCAGTTATTGTGGTCATATATAAAAAATACCGGCGTACAGAGGGCTGCGCCCGCAATACGAGGGTTTTTTAGAATTTTGATGCATAGTGAATATTTTTTGTACATATATTTTATGAGCAATAGATAAGAATTGTGCACAACATTAATGAAATGCTTCCTGTAAATCTATTTTTGGATTGGTCTAATTAAAGGTGGAACAGAATGAAAGGCGCTAGCCTTTCATTCTGGAACGCGTTTACTATTTACCCAGTCTGTATAAAAGTACTCCAAGGCAAATCTACAGGATTTTTTCGATTTCAGATTTCTGATGGCCTTCGAGCAAAAACAAACTCGGGCAAACGTAAGGAAGGCTTGGCATTATATATGAACTGAATTATTAGCTGTAAATCTACTGTTACTGTTTTTTAAATCAAGAAAAAACAACTTATATGAAATGATTCCATTGTGTCCCCTGACATTAGAGCCCACGCAAGCTTTCCTATGAGTATTGAACAAGTATACTTTTGCAGCTTTTCCGGGACATCCTGTTAACTTGGTCCTACTAACTTCAAAAATATTTGTGGCAAACACTATTACCGTTCTATGCATTTCCACCAAATTTCATGTACATTGTTTCATCAAGTTAAAAGATATATATTGAAGAAATGCTTAAGAGGCTTCCCTTGTATTGTAAAAGGCCCTTACTAAATACTTACTTGGCTATATTTTCGGTTTGGATACAGTTATTCGAATGAAAATTCGTAGACATATTTCCTGTGTAATTTTCTAAAAACCCTTAGCAGAATTTTCATATTTGGAAACCTAAGATGGGCTACACACGAACAAATTTGAATTTTACAAATTTACTGTTATTTACTTTTCCTTAGCAAAAGTCAACAGTCTTAATATTTAACGTATATAAGGCCATACTGACCAATCTTTGTGCAAAGTTTCATATCGATCCCTATAACGGTTTAGAAAAACGGAGCTCGAAAAGGAAGTTTAACTTTAAACGCCAATAACTTTTTTACCGTTACTTGAAACTGGAAAATTGTAACTGATATGAAATGTACTCGTCTAGATCTTTGATTTAAATACCCATACGTTAATCTCCGATAAAAACTAAAAAAGTCGACTTTTTTCAAACGTTCGGGACACCCTGTTATCTTCTTCCTACCAACTTCTAATGTCTTTGTGCCAAAGACTGTAACCATTCTACACATTCATACCGAATTTCATGACAATCGGTTCAGCCGTTCGCGAGTTATTTAGTGAACAGACGGACGGACGGACGGACGGACGGACAAAATCGATTTTATAAGGGTTTTTTGAAAAAATTCTAAAAAACCCTAAAAATATGCGTTCATCTCGCTCTGACTCCTCTACTATTTACTACGGTAACGTAACGGCCAGTTCTCCAGATGAAATAGCTAAACTATTTGCGTCGTTTTTTTCTAGTACGTTCCGCCAATCTAGCGCCTCGAGGCTTGTCACTTCCGCGTCACCGGATTACACTTCAAGACTTTCGCCGATAGATCCTTCCTATGTCAAGTCTCTCATCGCGTCTCTTAAACGAAGCTCATCCTCGGGTCCTGATGGACTTTCCAACGACTTTCTTAAGAACACTGGCCATCTCCGTTCCCCTTGCAATAATTTTTAATAAAAACTTGCAAGAAGGAATTTTTCCGAATGAATGGAAACAGTCCTTTATTGTCCCTTTACCTAAAAAAGGCGATAGTAAGGACGCTTGTAATTATAGGCGCATTTCATTACTATTAAGCTGCTCCAAGCTACTCGAACGCGTTATATACGAATTCATTTACGATAATGTTTCGAATACTTGATTTGTTCCAATCAACATGGTTTCTGCAAGCAGAAGAGTCTACAGTCACCAACCTGGCAGAAATTACTGACTTCATCGCAAGATCGTTTTACAAGCATCTAGATGTTCATGTAATTTATACTGATTTTCCCAAAGCCTTCGACTCTGTTGATCATGGCATATTGCTTGATAAACTGTTATCACTGAATTTCCCAGATAATCTTGTGTCGTGGCTTTCTATCTCCTTGGTCGTTCTTCCCGTGTAGTATTCCATAACACACTCTCTCCGCCATTCTGCCCAACGTCTGGCGTTCCGCAAGGTTCAATTCTGGGACCCCTTCTGTTCAGCTTCTTTATAAATCCGTATCTTATTAGCAATCACTGCTTGCTTTATGCGGATAATTGCAAGCTCTTCGCCCCAATTTCTTGTCATGATTAGCAGTCTATCCCTTTAATCGGACATAAATAAATTATCGGATTGGTGTGCCTCCAAACATCTGGAGCTTAATGTCTCTAAATGCAAAGCCATGACATACTCACTCAAACCCGCTCCTGTGTCATTTCCATACACAATTAACTCTATTAGTTTTTGTCTCACTTTTCAGCGATCTTGGAGTTACTTTTGAGAGTTTAACGAACATTGTTTTACAACTATTAAGAAAGCATCCAGACTTACAGGGTTTGTTTTACGTTGTTCTAGTGACTTTACCTCTATTTCCTTCCCTACTTTTTGTTTCTCTTGTACGTAGCTTCCTTCGTATGGTCTCCTACAGCATACACACATTCCACCGAATTAGAATCAGCTCAACGCAAATTTACGAGGGCGCTTCTCTACAAATTTAATCAATCTTACTGTCCCTATCTCGTCTTTTTAATTTGTTATCCCTGGAAAGGAGAAGAGTATTCCTAGATACCCACTAGGAAAAAGAGTGTGAAGTAAGCCCTTCCAAAGGTCTTCTTGGAATGAAACAATTCATTCTTTTTACCTATCTTTATATCTATACCATTTCCATAGCCATGTCCGCGGAAAGAAGTAATTTCAAGAAGGAATCTTTTGGGAGTACTATGTAATGATTCCATAATGACTTCTAGGAAGGTTTTATTTCCAGTACTTCGGAATGAAATAAAAAGGCCTTCATGGAAGGCTTTTTTTGCTGTACTTTAGAATGAATCAGTAAGGTCTTCTAGGAAGGTTTCTTTTGCAGTACTTCAGAATGAATCAGTAAGAACTTCTAAGAAGGATTCTTTTTCAGTACTTCGGAAGTAAATAGTAAGGATTTCTTGAAAGGCCTTATTGGTAGTACTTTAGAATGAAAATTGGAAGGACTTTTAGAAAGATGTTTTCACTAAAAATAAGCCGTTTTTTGTGCAATCGGTGTGGATTAGTTTCGGGTAACAACATAGTGTACCTTATAAGCAATTAAACTATTTATTTAAGATCTATTATATATTATATTTTATGTTGGAAATACCACCTACCCGCACTCAATGTCCAAAAATGTATTCATCATCAATGTGGCACGATAGCCCGACGTCGGGCTTTGGCCACATGAATCGTTGACCTCCAATTGTCGCGGTTACGTGACCTTGTTTTCCAGTTTCGGAAGCCCAGCAGCTGGTGGGCGTCTTCACCTACGGAGTTCTCCCAGCGTATTAAAATGATGCAAATTAAGTTGATACTAAAGTCTTCACTTTTGAATTGAGATCGCCGTTCAGAAAGGAAAGAATTTCATTTATTGATAATAACAAACTTATCGCATTGGTCTCGGCGATGACACGGTCTAGTACAGATAGCTCAAAACCCAAACATAAAAAAAAAGGAATTTTTGATGCCAAATTGTTGAATACACTGCTCAATATACGCAGTAAAAAGTTACACTAATTTGCGCCATGGGTTAAGGGGGGAGGGGGTGGCAAAGGGGTGAAAATTCAGTTTTTTTGCAAATATCTGGAAAACTATGAGTCTGAGCTTGATATGTCCTGAGGACGAAACAAACTACATAAAAATACCTTTGTAATGATATGTAACACTCTAGACAATTTCTCAGAAAATTATACCCTAGACCCAAAAGTATTATAGTGAATTTACATTTTTTTAGTTTTACATTTCGCACTGTAACTCTTGATAGAATAGACCTTCGGTCATAAAATCTTGTCCATATATTGCTAACAAAATTTATTTAATTTCTACCAAAAATTGTAATGCTCCCACCACAGATTACATATACATACGTATAATTATTCTCTGCTCCCACCATTGACGCCCCCCTCACTCCTCCTAACATTTTTCAAAAAGGCATGCCAGTAGCTTCTTTTTAAATTAAGCCAGGCAGATCAAATTTGGTGGGGTGCCTAGTCTAAGCTCCATTATGCTCCCCACCAAAAATGATTACCATACGATCAAAACTAAGGGCACCCCCCATACAAAGTGAACGAAAATTCTAACAAATTTCACATTTTTTCACTTCTAAATTCTATGTAAAATAGAAAAAAAATTATCTCTTAGAACGTCATTATAACAGTTAATTGTAGTCTTGTGAATGTATATTCAAAAGTTTGTACCAATGCGTGCGCTGGAAGTACCAAACACCTACCCGGAAATTATTTTATATTGACTTCTGAACTCATTCTAAAGGCCTCCATATTTACTTCCTCGGAATGACTATTACCTTCTACACACCTTCTAAATACCTTCCCGAGAAGGATTTCATTTAATTTTTAAAGTCATCCTAAATACTTCCATATTTGCTCCCTTGGAATGAAAACATCTTCTTCGAGAAGGACTTCTAATTTTTCCTAGTGGGTAAGTGCATTCTCTTTAAACTATGTCGTGGTTTATTAAATTCACTGACTGAGCATATGTTCCATATTACGTCCTACAACACGCGATCCACTCAGGTGTTCGATCCACCAACAGCTGAACTCTCGGTCTTTATGAATTCGCCTCTTATACGTATGCGTAATTACGATAAATTGAAACTTGGTCCTTTGGCTACTTCTCTTTTTGCTTTTAAAAATCTACTACACAGTAAGCTTTTAGATTCAGATATTTTTCATGATTTTATTGTTCTATAAAAAATTCTTATTTCTTATGTCTTATTTTTTCCTGAATTTTTTTTTACTTTCGAATGTTGCTCTTAAATATGCGGAATTAAACTTAGATTGCTAAACACACTTTGTTATTAATGAATATTTCGCATAATTTTAGCTTTGGATATCTATAATATTTTGTATTTATTAAGTATCGTTTTTGGATAATATTGTCCTGTTTGATATCTTATCTGAATAAATAAATAAATAAATAAATCCTTATCCTATAGATGCATAGACTTATTCTCCATATAATGCCAAACCTTACCAAAATAGAATCAAATTTATGTATATCCAATATTTATAAATCACTTATTTCCAGGTAAATTAATGTCCCATCAAATTAATAGCATCCGATATTATCTTATGGACTTACTAGCCCTAAGCCCATTTCCAGAAATTACATATCTGTTAATAACATAAGTGCTTCCATATCTCGATATCACTTACCTTGAATTCGATTGAATAGGATTAGAAGACAAATGGCTTGTTGTCTAGACGCCCGAATCGGGATAATATTTGGAAGAAATCTTTTGTCTGTCAAATTCATGGCATTTCTTTTATACTCCGCCCGGGCTTGTTTTGTCTCTGAAATGTATTATACTTCGGAACGATGTGAATGAACCCTTCCCGTCTCAGAATCTAAATTAAATCCATCACGTTTCATCAAGCTGTATACACTCATTTGGCAGCTATTATTACGCCGTCTCCATTCAAATCGATAAATTCAAATTCGAGCGAGAGAAGATATCCCTTATTGAATTTTATGATCCATCGAACTGCAACTTATCCAATTATCACTTGCTGCTCACTCGTTCAATGCACAGGCAACAGGTCTCACTCTCAATCCTAAATCCTGTCATGAAGTCGATTTGCTTCTCGCACACCGTTTCGTTATTCCTCTATCCCGTTTCCCGGGTCTCAAGTCTAAGTCAACATTATTTCGAATCTGAAAAGCAAACAAAAAGGTACAATGATTTCGTCGCCACCCTTAATTAATCGCAACGATATTCCTTGTGAAGATTATCCTGTCGGTCCTTCTTTAAGTTTCTTATTGCATTGGAGAGGAGGATTCAAGCAAAGTTTGTGTCGTTGTATTCACGTACATACATATTCGCACATTTTCGAGAATATAACGAGGGCGGATTTTCCAAAAAAAAGGAGGATATGCTTCTCGCCACTTTGTTCAGGGTACATGGAGAAAACCAAATGATTGTTGGCAAGTGCCCGGATAAAAGGACACATAAAGCTGTTGGGTGTTGAACAAAGTCAAGGAGCATCTTTCATAATAACAATAGCACGGGAGAAATTCGCACAGATAAAATTGCTTCATGCTAATGGAAGTTATGGTCTTTCGTCATTCTATGCCAGGCGTTCTTATAATATTTTCATTTTTTTCCTCTCTTCTCAGCGCTCACCAGACTCTGTGTCTGTCTCTCATACCTCGATCGCCGACAATTGCTAGACAGTATTTCAGAAAATCTTAATCTCTCGCTTGAAAAAGGGAGGAAACCATTTAAGCGAGTGCTAAGTGAGTTTATTGAGCGGCATGATTTTTTTCTGTGTTCACTCGGCCGGGTTCCAAGAAAAGAGTAGCTCGGGTTGAAATGAAGTGTCTTCATGATAAATTATCCTTATTATATTATATTGACGTTCATAATTTTCCAGATGAAATTTTATTTGAATACAATCAGTTGCTAATGAGACCCGGTGTGATTGAAACAATAGCGTTTCGGTAAAAGGGGATGAATAAAGGATTTCGTTGTGCTGAAAATTAGGCAAGTAAGGGAGGACGAGCTGCTTATAATGAAGAAAGGCCTGAAATGGGTAATTGTATTAATCCGATGATGTTTTGGGGGATTGAAAGGATTTTCAAATAGCCTCGGGCTTGTTAAAGTTAGCGAAGAAACATTTTAGTTTGATTTAAGTGCTTGACTGTTCATAATTGAAGCCAGAATATTCTTCTCGTCTTCGTGTTCAGAAAGTTGCGTGAGTGTTATGCATAAAAATTACATTCAAAATTTAAAATTTGATAAGCACAACTTTCCTTCTCATTATGCATCTTATATAAATATTCAGCGCTTTTATTTTTCGCTCTTTTATTTTTCGTTTGAAACGGAAACACCATTACTCCAAAGATAATTTCCTTAGTACGATCCCCACCGAACAAGAGAAAAACAGCAGAACTTCCGATAATAAAAAGCCATTTCTCTTAACATCCTCGTTCCATTATTCATTTCACACTTTCGAAAACAATCCTTCACTATACACTTTATCATCATCAAAACTACATAGCCACGTGCCCCTGCTCTGGTCAACTTTCCGGTCACTTTGTGAAAGTTCCACTACGTCAAATAAATAGGGATATCGAAAAGTTTGCAACGATTTGCCTACAGGCTCAACTAAACTTTTGATCCCTTGAATGAGAACTTTCATTTTCAATAATCGCTATATAAATGTACATTTACAGACTATCTCTGTAAAACTTTCTTCTCTAATCCTTTCGCTTAGAACGGAAGAATTCCATCAGAACGAGCTGACAATAAAAAGAAATATGGTTGTAGTAGATTCGTTTTAAAATAAAAACAGGAGGATCAAATAAGGAGCACAGACGAGGAAGACGTAACGTATAGAGATAATCTATATATAGTCTAAGAAAATTGGGCCAAAATATGGCCATCGAACGGTAAAAATCCTATATCGGAAATTTTTTTTTTGATTATGGTTGGGGATGGTCACCAGATGATGGCATCAAAAGTCCCAACCGATTGGGGGTCCGCAACCTTAAAAAAGGGGGAAAGGGGGACATTTTTACGTTTTTTTGCGATTATTTCAAAAACGGCAAGTGATACAGAAAAATGGTCTGAGGACGAAAAAACCTTGATAGAATTATCTTTGCAATGACATTACAGTTTAATTGAATATTTCGGCGTTAGACTAGAAAATAAATTAGAATATTTTCATTTTAGACCTCCATAACTTTTGAAAGAATGCTAGTTCTGCCGTTAAATTCTGTACAAGTATTCACAATAAGTTCAAGATCATTTTAAGGTAAAAATTGAGTCGCTCTGGGCAACGACCCCCATTATCCCCCATTTAAATTTGTCAAAACGGCATGTCCATAACTCCCCCAAAAGTGGAGCAGAGTGCTAAATTTTGGTTTGTTGCAATTGCAGTTCATAGTCACCCCACCCACCAAAAATCAGCTCATTCGGGTAAAAGCTAAGGGTACCTCCCATACAAAGTGACCCAAGACAACTTTGTTCTGCAGTTTATAAAATGAATAGTACGTAGAACAAACTCCTGATGGGAGATACCCTTAGTTCTTTTCCGAATGAGCTGATTTTTGGTGGGTGGGGTGTCTATGACCTCCAATCGCAACAAACCAAAATTTAGCACTCTGCTCCAATTTGGGGAGGAGTTATGGAGATGCCGTTTTCACAAATTTAAATGGGGGGATAATGGGGGTCCTTGACCGGAGCGACTCAATGTTCACCTTAAAATAATCTTGAACTTATTGTGAGTACTTATACAAAATTTTACGGCTGAACTAGCACTCTTCCAAAGCTATGGAGCTTTTAAAAAAGGTCTAAAATTAAAATATTCCAATTTATTTTCTAGTCTAACGCCGAAATATTCAATTAAACTCTAATGTGTTATATATCATTGCAAAGATAATTTTATGTAGTTTTTTTCATCCTTAGACAATTTTTTGTATCTCTTACCCTTTTTTTAAATAATCGCAAAAAAACGAAAAAATGCCCCATTTCCCCCCTTTTTTAAAGGTTGCGGACCACAATCAGTTGGCACTTTTAAAACCATAATCTGGGGACCATCCCCAAGCATAATCAAAAAAAAAATTCCGATGTAGGATTTTTCCCGACGAAATATGCAATTTTTCTTAGAATAATAGGATGGCGATGGTAGATATTTATGGCTATTATGAGAACAAACAATGGATGAAGAAAGATATTTGTTTTTACAGTAGAGAAGATTTGTTTTCTCACCTCACCTTTTGTTGAAGTTGTGTCTTTTTTTCGCCATTTTGTTGTGTAACGGAAGAATGCCGGAAAGGATATACAACACCGGTTCCCGAAATTTATTAAGATTGTGTCGAAAGTATGGAAGTGCTAGTCATCATCATTGAATTTAGGTACATACTTATCTGTTTAAAAGTTTCAGGAGATTTATTGAAATTTTTCGGATAAATTGGAATAAGATGAGTTTAATTTCTTCGCGTTTCGTGTGGATTCGATGGAGTTTTTAAAGTTTTCTAATATATTGTTCTCATGATCCAGAGTCATCGATGATTCATTAAAAAAATGCTTCTTAATAAGTCTTGCATTATTCAAATTGCAAAAGACTATGGTACAATTGTTTAAAAAATCCTGTCGGAAGTGGGAATTTTTCTTAATTCATAATAGTTGCTTTTTTTTTCGCTATCGTGGTTAATTCTGACTCAAAAAAACGATCACGTGTAACTTCACGGTGCTGAATATTGTCAATTGAAAGATAAGTTTAATGTTTTACTTTTGTCATTTATTATCCAACTCCTTTCTTTCATACAAAATAACCTACATCGTCACCTCGCACCCTACTCGCTTTCGAAATTCATTCACGGGTCGTCAGCTATTTTACTAACGCCCGCTTGCAATTTAATTGATGGCTAGCAGTATTAATATGCAATTAATAAGCGTGTTTTTTTTTGTAAAAAAGGTGCAGGTTGGGGTATGTAAGCACAAAAAAACTATTTGGGTTAAAAGCTGTGTAAAAGGCTGAAGTTTCAAAGTTGTGATAAATAAATAGCCACTAAATTAACATGTCCTACAAAAACAACAATGAACATTGCGGTCGGTTTATCGCAACACTTAACCTCCCACAGTAAACTTTAACCAATGGTTTTGGTATTAGCTCAAGCTTTTTCGTGTTAGAGCGCCTCTGGTTGTCACATCTGTAACAATTCTTCCGGGTTAACTTTGGTCAGAGTACGTACCTCCGATACATTACTGGGTTTATCTGGGTTATGTTGTTATTGTAACCCCATGTAGTTACCCTAAACTAACCTACACCCGAGCACAATAAAACACGCCTAATATTATCTAGATCACCAATGAAAAGGTGAATACACGAATGGGAGTAAAGTGCATGGCGCCGGGTAAGTCCATTGCACTTAACATGCTTAGTGCATACACCGCGCATTGTACACAACACCGGTTAAGATAAGCTGCTCGGCCAAACAGGTGACACATGACAGTTGTTTTGCATCTTTATCTCACTCTCGTCGGCTTATTTTTTAGATTTGGTGGATTTCATCACAAAAGATCATTATTTCTTTGCAAATTCTAAAACCACAATGAGAAAGATTTTCGTATTTGGTTTGAAAAAAAAAAAATTCCCGTATTTTTTCCCATTGGCATTAGCCATCTACATAGGACTTCTCTAAACTCTATCCCGTGCAGGTTAGTGGCACGCGTGAAACTTACCCGGGTAAGTGTCATTTTTTTATATGGAGTTCGTTACCCAAACCTACACGCGATGTAATA
Source organism: Microchrysa polita (assembly GCA_949715475.1). Lineage (NCBI taxonomy): Eukaryota > Metazoa > Arthropoda > Insecta > Diptera > Stratiomyidae > Microchrysa > Microchrysa polita. The sequence goes on along the minus strand of OX454418.1, from coordinate 12,328,175 downwards.
AAAAACGGTGGCGCATTTGAGAATGGTGTGAAGTTTTAAATTTTTAATTTCCATTTGATATTTGTACATATGATGTCGATGGTATATTATCATAACGACGAATTCAACTTAAATGTTCCTTCTAGATTTATAGGGCAGCAACGTAGCTAAAATTTGGTGACTAATAGCCGATGCAGATTATAAAAATTAGATTATAAAAACCCTGGATTTGATATAAATTATTCCAGTCTAAATGCACCTACTAGATTGAGTCGTCTGTCACTTAATTCAAAATGTATCGTAGAATGTACTCGAAATGCGGTATAATATAAGAGCATTTGACTTAGTTCGCCTTATATTATAATAACATCCCCCGGGGGCATGTACCGCACTGGAGGAATAAATCATTACTCCTATGCGGCACATGCCCCCGGAGGCGTGTATTTTTTGTTAATGGAGTGCCAGAGAAAGCACCGTTAGAATTAATTTCTGGTTGTATTGTGTTTATTTAGTAGTCTATTGCTGAATTGCAGTGCGAAAATACATTTTTTAGTGTTAACATATCGGAACGCTCGCGTCGCATGGTCCAATTGGCCAAAGCAAAGGTGAAAAAAAAAAACAAAAAAATACAAATATTATTAAAATGATTTGGAATCGGCTCCTGGCTGAAATGAAGATAGGTTTGTACCTAACGAAGTATTTTATCTACACCCTAAAAAAATTTCATGTAAATTTACCCCAGTGGCGTAGATAAGGGGGGGGTCAAGAGGATCAATCCTGGTGGATTCACTCACCGTAGTAAAAAAAACCAAAATTATCGATGCAATATTTTCAAGACTCAAAAAACTGCTAATTTGAAGTGTAATAATAACAGAAATTGTTTTTTTGAAATTCAACATTTTTGATAACCGTAAAAGTATAAGTAATCTTGCAAAATGATCCCCCTCCTCTCCGAAAAGCTATCTACGCCACTGATTTACCCTGATTATAAATGGCACATGAAAACCATCTATCTAAAGGGTAAAATTACAACGAAGTGTATTTTAAAAGTTTACATAGCTAATGTTGTAATATACTACTAAATTGTTGTAATAATGTTGTAATAATTTCAAATCTGACTCAAAATCGCGCTGTTTTGTGTAATTATTACAAACAAGAAGTATAAAATCACACTTTTTGGGGGGCTCTTTCTTACATCATTATGTTGTTGTTCCACACTTAAAGAAGAATTTTACTCTCAATTCTGATAAGAAAAAGTGTTTTGTTTTGTGTATTTTTTTGCACAGAAGAAAGAGAAATTACAATATTTTCGGCACCCCTTTTAGTTGATCGATTGCACACAATCGAACCCACGCCCGTACAGCAAACACACTATGCAATTCGCGCAATTTGAAATGAGTCTCACGTTCCACGCAACACAACACGACACAGCGAAAATTATATATTTTGTGGCCATGGAACATGGACATCCATTGCTACTTTCGATATAGATAGACCGCCACAACCACAGCATGAAGAATGACCACCGGATTATGTAAAAAAAAAGCTGCAACTGAAAACACTCATGATTGTCATGACAATTTGCACGAAAAAATGCATGGCATTACGTTCCACATGTCGGATCAAAAAAATGAATTGGATGGTCACATACACCTTTCAGTGGCGCCCATAAAATTTGTCTGCACCACTAGACAGCGAAACACCAAATGTGATATGAAAACTATACGGAACACTTAGTTATTCATGTTTTCCAATTATTGCGATTTTAAATAAAATCTCTTGAAGAATACGTCGTTACACAGGATTTTCCGTAATTCGAAAATCATCATAATCTGTGTATTTTCCAGCAAAATGTTTTGTAAAAATACGATCTTCATATTTGTATGTAAAATTACATATTATTTAATTTTTACACAAAAGATATGTAATTTTAGTCCAGCGGTTGAATTTACATATTTCGTCGTAAATTTTACACAGAATCTGAAGGAAAAGACCAGTCCAGATAAATTAACTAAATCTGTCAGCCTCAATCTGAGGCTAGTCGCAAAATTATAAAACTTAAAACAATTTTCCCATTTCCAGTTTCAGCTGCCCTACCTCTGATTGAAACTATACACGGATCATAGTTTCCTAGATTTTTTTGTAGTCCCTTCCTGGCACTAGGCCTTCTCAACCTTCAGAAGAACAGCAACATATTACCTGCAACTTTCCGAGTACTGAGTCCCTCGCTCTGTCGATAAAATTTCTTCATAAATTACTTCGATGACGGGTTTGGAGTATATGAGTATCTTCATTTTCCGCCATCTTCATATAAAGAAGTACTCATTTAGCATTTCAGTGAAATCATAGTCCGTCACATGATGAATTCTAAAACTATCATAAACTGAATCTGTCTACAGTGGTTTTTTAAACCACTGCCCTGTGCCTTGAAGGCGATAACCCTAGCCACTATTCCAACCAACCTACTGCCTAAAAAATAACATTAACACATCTGAAAATTTCGGAGGGGGTTTGAACCCCCAAAACCCCTACGTAGGATCGCCACTGGTGCTAGGTATGGAACCCCCTTCCCTTCTTAGAAAAATGGACTTTATGCAACAATCACATATATACAAAACACTCATAAATGTGACCCTATCAAGCTCACAGAAATTATAACCACCCGTTTATAGTAATTCGTGTAGGGACAAAAAGCCCTAGGAGCGGCCAAAAAGGGGATTCAGACTATCGACTAGATTTACTAAATCCTAGATTTATTTAACAGATGTACCATATTGTACTGCAGTTTGAATAATACAAGTACATTCTGCGATGGATTTTGAATTTCATGAGACATACGATTTAGTCTAGCAGGCGGGTTTCAACTCGATTAATTTAGTGGTTTTAGTAAATCCTGTCAGTAGTGTGAATGTCTTGATGTCTAAGCTTGAAAGAAAGTGAAGGGTATCCAATATCAAGCCCGAAAGTGCTATTTTTCTCATTTAACCCTAGTTTACCGCAACAATTTTCTTACTAGTTTCATGTTATGGGGTGCAAATGCACCCCACAGTATGTATGCCCATATTTCTGCATTAACTGACTTCCAATCTTTTTTAATTTGATTCATTCTGATCGTCTGTTATGTTAATTAAATAGGGAAAACAAAAGTGAGATAGTGAGTGCGAATTCAGAAATGCGGGAGGCATACATGTTCAGTTTGGTTAGACGGCAGGCACTGATATTCATACTATAAATGACATGATAAACTCAAATAAGAGTGATGTTCATGAAATTTCCGTATGGTAAGCATTCGATTCACTGATTTTGCGAGTGTTATGCATCTCTTCGGGTTCCTCATCATTTGACGGTTTCAGCAGAACTTATTACTTCAGTTACAAAAGTGAAATCGCTTCGCATAGATAAGAATAGCAGGCCGAGACTAGTGGGCTCGAAGTGGAGTTTTGTTCACAAATTCCGAAATGCAGCTCTTTTTCGAAATCTTAGTTAGCAAACTCTTCTCCAATTAGTATCTCTGATCATTGACTAAGTTTCTGTTGTTTATTTATGAAATTTAGAGAAATATGGAACAGTTTCAAATTGAAATCGTGTCTGAAACACAGCCACATTTGGTGTCCCAAAGGTCATTCCCAAGAAACTATATTTAGTACTATTATTAACATTTTTCAAGTTTATTTTTCATCCCAGATGAAAGTTTAGATATTATTATCTTTATTTTAAAATAAATATTAGTTTAACATCAAAATAAATAGTTCTAAACTCAAATAAATTATTTGGGGTGCAACTGCACCCCACGACAGAACCAATGCCTTATTTCCACAAAAAATTCGTAAAAAATAAATTTATGTAGCTAAAATTGTACAAACATTAAAAACTAAAACAAAACTAAATTTTGTTAAGCTATTGAACAATTTATAATGAAAACTTGAAAAATCTCGAAGTTATATTAAGTGAAACATGCGATGGGGTGCATTGTACCCCAAACAGTAAACTAGGGTTAAATTTATTTCAAAATAGTAGCTGCAACTTCGCTAGAAATGAATCAAATAGGTCATATAGATCAGTGCTGTCAATCCAATTTGATTTATTGAAACGGCCACCGGTTTCTGGTCAATGATAGTTCATTCATTCATTCATAGTTTGGCCACTGTGCTAAAGTCGGAAATTTGTAGTTATCATGACATAATTTCGTTATTAACTTCGGAGCTTCAAGACTATTGAAGTGCATAATTTAATTGATTTATAAAATATGTAATTAAACTGATTAAATTATAAATTCTATTCCGTGGTATATTATCCTCCTACCAAAAGCTCTAATACCTTACATTCTTCTTTTTACCTATAACCTAACCTCGGAAAATCACACTTAACAGTATGTATTCCCAACAACCTAACTCTAAACAGATAATAAACTATCAAACTAATGGGCCAATTCACACATTTTCCACCCTTACATCCATTAATATTGCTTGTAAGCGAAGTTTAAAAGGTGCCAGAATTACGATGCCATCTACGCAAATTGCATTGAACCGGCCCCCGTGGACTTGAAAAATGTCTGCACAATGTATAGTAAGTTGGTTCCCAGTAAATAACTTCCAAACCATAAGCAATTTACAACGTCCGATAGTTTCCAGGCCATATAAGAGAAGCGATGCTTCGCATCTTTCCTTTTTGTGGTCCGGTAACAAGGACAAAATCTACACCCATACATACACATACACGTGAACGGTTTTCCTTACCACACGCTTTAAATCTACAATACAGAACACAAAATGCCTGGAGCTTCGAGATGCCGACAAACCAAGTTCAAACTTGAAGTTAAACACAACCTTTTGGCCTCATTCCACCCGGAGAGCCTCTCGATTACACACCAGACCAAATCACATGCAACAAGGTCCGCATACACTTGGCCATTTGTGAAAATGAATATGCCCTACCGCCAACGGACTCTCGGAAAACTATTTCCCAGCTTCCTGAATATTGCAAACGTCGGGAAATCCTGGAATTGTTCCAATTCGTATATATAGTACTCTGCTTAGCAAAAATATTTCTCGTAATAATGCGCTCTAATGCGATTTATCGCATTTGCTGAAAATCATAAAATACTACACGCGAGGAGCGGGGGCAAGGATTAAACGATTGAGGCGTATACAGCATATAGAGACGAGAGCGACTCCTTCACGACAAAATTAGAATATAAGGATATCATACAGATGTGGGTGAATGTGGTTAGGAATTGGTAAAACACGGTCCTTAGCCCAGAGGCAGAAGATATTTTCCGCTGTATGATTTTCCGTTCGGCTTCAAGTGTAACGTATGGCATAGATAAAGCAAAGTGCTCGGTAGCATTCAAAAAGGATATAATGGTTTTTGGACTACTTCTGCGAGTCGATTGCTGGTTTCGTTTCGTCTTCTCGGCAAGCTCACAGCGACATGAACGCGACGGTAGAATGAACAACACACACACACGATGCTGACAGGCTCAAGCCAAAATAAGTGGTTTTCTTCGTGTGGGCTGTGGGGTATGCGAAGGATTTCTTTTGCCATGTAGCCTGGAACGAGAATGCTTAATGATAGTTACACGTGATGGATCATGTAATTTTCAAATTTTCTCCAGATTGGACATAGGGTTTAGGCTGTCATTCGCTCGTGTGCTGCGAAAGATGTTCCGGAGCCTGGGGTCACTTGTGCCGGGTTGTTATTTACAGTAAAAGGAAGCCAAAGCAATTGCGTTAGTAAACAGGTTTCGAAAAAGAAAAACAAACAAGATGAGTGTTCTAAAGAGAATCCACTTCCGGAGGCGGTTCGCTGGACTGGAAGTACAAATTACAAATACGAAATGTAGCTCGAATCTCGTATCTGCCACCTACAGCATTGACTTGATCCTTTCAAAAGCTACCTTTACTTATGGTCTTATCACCCTATTAAATTCTCTTCATGGTTCACTAAATCACTCCTGCGTTTATTATCCCATGGCAGATGTGTTAAACCACACGAAAATATAATTACCAGAAAGCGTAACATCACCTTGGAAGAATCAGCTGCGGCTTCGGCAAAAACAATATATTCGGGAATATTGTATACAACTTTATCGTGTTCGGCTGATGTAGTTCTTGTTCTTGTTCGAGTTATTCTTTTCCTCCCCGCAACCGGAGTAGAAAATAATTTCGATTCGATGTATCAACAACAGTCAGCCCATACCGGAGCCTGCTGGGTGTTGGGTGATAACATGGCATGTTCGCTTGTGTCATTCTCAACTTTGTATGATTGCCTTCCGAAAGTTCTCTAACACTTGGTGTTTTTATTACAAAACGTCCTGGCTTTACCGCAAGGATGTGTACTGTATCTCGTATATGTCGCATATAATATGGGGGACATACAACATTGGCTCCAATGCGCTGTTCTACGACTGCGAGTATGGAACTCCGGTCGGAAACAGGATGAACTTGGAGGAGCACGTTGACGGTTACAGATATAATCAGGCGTACTAATCCTATGCATATCACAACATGTATGAATTGAATACTATGACAGTGTCCTGTACGTGGGTGAGAAATATGGAAAGATTGCGTTGCTGTGAAAGTACATACATATTCTGATTTCCAAGGACGGCACTTGTTACAGCCGTGATCCTTCACGGAGTAAATAGCTATGGGGGTTGATAGAGCGAAGTGCAGCGGTGCGGCACAGCGACGTGGCGTATTGTATGTGTATTCCGTGGCAGATGTAATAAATCTGTCATTGTGTCTGCTATGATATGAGAAATCTTCTTGCAAGATACTCATTAAGGAGTTTAGCAGATAACATTTGTATTCTCACTGATTGTGATGTAATTCGAATCATGTATTTGAATGGTGTGCGTAGGCTTCTGCAATAATCTCGATGATATTATATACGGTATGTCGAGCTGTTAAGGATTCAGCGAATAATTTAAGCGAGAGATGAAAACGAACAGATGAACAGATGTACATCTACAAGGACATGACAGGTGGATTTGACAAGTATGCGTGTGTTTGTTTTTTACTTGATGAACAAAAGTAACAAGTTGTGTGTTTTATATGCAGGATGAAAAGGAGTTTTCTTGTTAATGTGTGCTGAATTATTTGTAATTTATCAAATTGAATTTGATTAGGTAATAGAAAAGTTAACGAAAAGCTTGACAACGTGAACGAATATAGGTATGTACTCGTATTTTAGATTTTTAGGGCCTTTTAGATTAAAAAAAAAACCTTATGAAATCGATTTTGTCCGTCCGTCTGTCCGTATGTTCACTAAATAACTCGCGAACGGCTTAACCGATCGTCATGAAATTCGGTAGGAAGGTGTAGAATGGTAACAATCTTTGGCACGAAATAGTTAAAAGTTGGTAGGGAAAAAACAAGAGGGTGTCCCGGACATTTGAAAATTTGTTCACTAAATAACTCGCGAACGGCTTAACCGATCGTAATGAAATTTAGTAGGAATGTGTAGAATCTTAACAGTCTTTAGCATGAAATACTTAGACGTTGGTAGGACAAAACTAACAGGCAGTCCCGGATATTTGAAAAAATCGACTTTTTTAGTTTTTATCGGACATGGACGTATGGGTACTCAAATCAAAGAACTCGATGGGTACATTTCATATCAGATGCTTTTTTCCAGTGTGGAGTAATGTAACGGAGTTACAGCTAATAAATTCAGTTAATATGTGTAGCCATGATACATAGTAGATCTGTTTTTGGATTGGTCTAATTAAATGTGTTACATTCTGGAACGCGTTTATTTATACCAATCCAAAAATAGAACAAGAAGCATTTCTTAAATATATTCTTATTAACCCTCGTATTGCGGGCGCAGCCCTCTGTACGCCGGTATTTTTTATGTACACAGCGCCCGCTCTAAGGGGGGGAAGCAAGCCGGGCGGTCGCCCGGGGCGCCAAATTTTTGGGGCAGCTTTTCAGCTAGCTAGAAAATATGTGAAAAACCGGAAGGAAAGATTTAATATCAATTTTCATTCGGTAGTAAACCGTAGACAGGCGAAAAAAATGCCGCAAGTCAGGAAACAAATTGACACCCACAAAAAGAATTTCACAACCGTTGAGGCCAATTTTTTTTAGAGAGTCTTTTATTTGGGTAATGAAAACGCGTAAAAGCTTACTTAATTTATGAACTGGATCATTTATTCGCTTCTGTAAATTGTGTTTTAAAGAGGCAAATTCCTTGCTTAGCTTTGAAGAACCCACGATTGATACAAGGCGCTGAATTTTGGAATTGTTTAATGCTAAAAAAAAAGTAGAAGTAATTTTGCTACCACACAGTCTTCTTCCAAAAAGAAAACTGGGACAATTCGCTCAGTTATCCAATAATAAACTACTAAAATTGTTGTTTATTCTGTTGAATACCAGAGAAATTAATGAATCGCACTAACTGAATCGCACATAAAAAAGTATTTAAAAAAGTTCTACTGTGAGAAATACCATGGCCAAAGGCACCATTTTAACTACTTTTTTTCGGTAACTTTCATCCACCTTGCACAGCAGTTAATCTTCAATTCGCCCGATATCTTCGCAAATTCATAGAATTCAGAGGACAAATTTTGAGCTACATAAGTGGTGGGCTTCAACAAGATGAAGGCCACCGGACACAGTAACAGAGCCGCAATACAAGAACAGTTCTTCCTAATTTGTTGGCGGACATATTATTATCGGGATTTGGGTAGATTGCTCGATTTAGCTCTGACTTTATTCTCCGAGAATTCTCGAGTTGACGCATTTATGAAAAACACACACAAATCCGTCCGTGAAAAGATTCGGCTAATTAAAGTTTATCTATACCAAAAATTGCCGAGCACTACTCCAAACCACACGCATTTTTCCACACCAGAGTTTTCCAAAATTTATTTATGTATTTTACTGGAAACAAATCTACTCGCTGTTACAACAACCAAGCAGTGGCGTAGATAGGAGGGGAGGGGATCTGGGGTTGGGTATTATTTTCCCCGGTAGATGAAAAATCAAGCGCTTTCTAAAAATGTTTTTTTTTTAATCCTTTTTTCGTAATAATAGCAAATGATACAGTTTAAAGCACACTGTTTTCCAACAGGTGGTCAGTGAAAGACCCGTAAATGGTCCGCGAGATACTATGGGGACTACTTCTGAAAAAGAAGTATTTTTGGGACTAATTAAAATAATAGGCATGTACTTTGAAAAATATTGTAGTATAGATAAAGGACTGAATGGTTTCATTGCTAGGTCGATCTGAAAATGTGAAGTTGCAGACCTTATGTTAAGTTGCATAAAGCTCGGTGGCCTCAGTCTACATTGTTCCGATGTTTTCCGTCAAGCCGTGCATGTTTCTCACATAATGTGACACTATTGTCTGTACCTAATTGTTTTTACTTCTTGCGTTAATTGGCACAGTGTCCAAATATTGCGACGGTATCATATGAAGGCAAACCATATTAGTAATCAACCATCTCAATTCTTCGTTAAAACAATTAAAATTAATCCGGTGAAACCGCATCCATTGAATTATTATCTGACAAAGTTTGGCACCTTTAACTCTCTCGTTGATCTTTTGAGCGTGGTGCTTGGTTACGCCACGCCATTGTATTCCGTAATGATTTTTTCAATTTCAGATGATGGCGTAACCAAGCAAAATATAAAAAAAAATATATAATTTAAAAGCTTTTAGAAAATAGTGTGCGTCTTGTCTATACGGTAAGACATAAGACTAACCGCTAGATAAGATGTACTAGAAACCGGCCTTTAGTGGTTGAAAAGACAGACAAAAACAAGAGTTGGAGATACATTTGCGTGAAATTAAATCGCAATTGGTTCAACAAGATTTTTTTTTTATAAATACATTTAGAGGTGGGGATTCTACATACCCACTATCTACAAATTCTTATGTCATTTGCATTTTCAAAAAACAGTTCTTAGCTTCTTGGACGCACCTATTTTTAGGAGATGATGGATAAGCCACTGAACTGACTTTTTTCAACTGAAACTAAACAGAAAGAATACTAATTTTGGAGGGCGATAACATTTTTACTCATCTGAACTAGCTTTTTATGAAAATATGTAATTTCAGAGAAATATTTGCATAACAAAAACGATTCTTACCTATTTTAACCCTTTATTTCTTAGAAAATAATCCAAATATTAAAAAAAATAGTTTACAAGATTTTTCAGTAATAAATCAAGTAGAATCCACCAATTTGAACAAAATATTATAGCGAAAATTCAAACCGAACAGCCCAAAAGAAGAAATATTACACCAAGAAAACTTTAATAAAACGATTATGACTAAAATGTGCATGGCCAGAAATTTTAGGTATGAAAAACGTATAGTCGCACTATAAATTTTTCCAATATCTTCTTCTTATATATAAAAATGGAATGTGATTTCTTTGTACCGCAAAAACTCGAAAACCGCTGGACCGATTTATATGATTCTTTTTTTGTTAAATCCGTCTTTCCCTGGATAAGGTTTAAACGCCGAGAAAATTTTGAAAATCTCAAAGGATGTGGCGGTAAATCGAAATTCCTTTTTGTATGAGAGTCACCTGTTGCAATCAAGTTTTCATCGATCACATTTGCATTAAATAAAAATATTGAGAGCTATAAAAAAATTGTCACTGTATAAATAAAAAAAAAAAAAAATACACGGTGCTGTACAAAAGGAGTTAATACGAGTGCTGAAGAAGTCCAAGGTAAATTTAATGGTAATGGTTTAATGTTAACAAGTTCTTACTACATATTAACATGTTTGGGTATTACTTCACCTAAGCGCACATTGCGCGATACATCTAATCACGAAGTTCAAAGAGAGTTACAATACGACACTGAGGCATTAACTGAAACTATACGTACGTGTCTTCCGAAGTTAAGGTCTGGATAGACATCGGGCGGAATGAAAATGAAACTTTTGTCCGCTGCGATTTTCTCAATGAAAATGCATGCTTACTGTCGTGGAACATGTCGGAAATGATGGGGAAGTCCATAAGCTACAATCCGAATATGGTTCCAAAATTTTTCTCGGCCATTTTATGTATTTTTCCAATTCCCCGGTCATTTCACCGTGGAAAATATCTAATGACCGGGGAATCGAAAAATAATCCATAAAATGGCCGAGAAAAATGTTGGAACCATATTCGGATTGTAGCTTATGGACTTCCCCATCATTTCCGACATGTTCCACGACAGTAAGCATGCATTTTCATTGAGAAAATCGCAGCGGACAAAAATTTCATTTTCATTCCGCCCGATGTCTATCCAGACCTTTAAATGATCAACAAAAGGCTGTGTTCTCTTCCATGACACACAAGCTGAATAATGGAATTGGTGGCATTTACTTTTTAGATGCACCTGGAGGAACAGGAAAAACGTTCCTAATTTCCATACTTTTAGCGTGGATTCGATCGCGTAATGAAGTAGCTCTGGCGTTGTCCTCATCGGGAATCGCAGCGACTTTGTTAGAAGGTGGTCGAACGGCACATTCTGCCTTGAAATTGCCACTAAATATGCAATTTAATGAGGCGCCTACATGCAATATCGCCAAAAACAGTGCAATGGCCAAGCTCTTGCAAACTTGCAAATTGATAGTTTGGGATGAATGCACGATGGCCCTTACTGGACTTCCCCATCATTTCCGACATGTTCCACGACAGTAAGCATGCATTTTCATTGAGAAAATCGCAGCGGACAAAAGTTTCATTTTCATTCCGCCCGATGTCTATCCAGACCTTAACTTCGGAAGACACGTACGTATAGTTTCAGTTAATGCCAAACAGTGCAATGGCCAAGCTCTTGCAAACTTGCAAATTGATAGTTTGGGATGAATGCACGATGGCCCATAAGAAGTCACTTGAGGCGCTCGATAGAACTTTAAAGGACATTCGTAATAGTGATGAAAATTTTGGTGGAGCGACTATACAATTGATTGCATATAAAACGTGGTATGGTAATACGAAGTTCACTGGGAGCCTCCAATAAAACATTGAAGTTGACCGCTTCCTCCAGTTCTCCCAATTCGACAAGAAGTATGTCCACAGAATCGATTCTGTCTGATAAGTCTGGGCAAGCAACTAAAAAGAAAATACAGTCGTGTTCTAGCATTCGTGGTTATAACACATAGACTATAAAACCGTCCTCGAGTCATTTCAATATCTACTCGCCTTCATTTATTTCTACGATAATTTTGCCAAAGGCTTACAGTTGTGTTACGTAGTGAATTCCGTGCAACAATTTCCCCAAAACGTGGGAGACCGCCATCGCCAAATTACGGCGATGCGGTAAACTCTCATAATCCAAAAATGGCCAAGTTAAAGAAAAAATCCTCATTGCCGGGAACAAGTTCTAGTGCCAACAGGTTTGCTCCTCTGAGCCAGCTAACACCGAACGATGACGTCGTCGATATAGATGCCGTTGACCAGCCCACTATAGTTCGTCGCAATATGCCGCCTATCATCATCATCGATGTGTCAAGAAGCCGTATTGAATCCGAATTAGCATCACTGGGTATCTGTGACTATCTGCTAAAATTCACTAGTATAGGAACTCGAGTATTTTCCCTTACTAACGATGAATATGTGAAGTTCATAGAACGACTCAACAGTTTGCAACTCAACTACTTTACTCACGACCCAATGTCCGGAAAAATATTCAAAGTAGTCCTTTCGGGATTAGACTCTTTTCCAATAGAAGATATCGACAGCGAGTTAAAAAGTAAAAATGTGAATTGCTTAGCAATTAAAAAAATGAATATTAAAAACGCGAGATATGACCAGCAAGCGTCGTACATCTTATCTTTTCCCCGCGGTCATCTTAAATTGTCCGAACTCCAAACGCGCGTGAAACACTTATTTCGCACTGCAGTGAAATTCGTACACTTTCGGAAAACTCGAAGCAGTGGCCCCATCCGCTGTTTTAATTGCCAGACGATGGGACACGCAATTAGTGGCTGCCATTTAAAAACAATATGCAATCTATGTGCCGAATCCCATAAGACTATCGACTGTCCACTAAAGGAGAAACCCAACTCGACTCGTAAATGTGCCAATTGTTCAGGCGATCATGCGGCAAGCTATACCAAGTGTCCAGCAAGAATAAACTATGTCGCGCTACAGGAACGGCTAAGAACAAAACGCTCAAAACACGTAAAAGTGAATCAGTCGAACCATAATTTTCTTAAAAATGAATCATTTCCTATGCTCTCTACTACGCCGAATGTCATTATTTCATCGTCATCTGCGCGAAGTTTCGCCGATGTAGCAAAAAACAACACAGTGTCTTCCGACTTGTTTAGTCCAGCGGAACTTATCAACCTAACTAATGAAATGCTAATGAATCTCAAAAATTGTAAATCAAAATATGAACAATTCAAAGTCATTACCGATCTGGCTGTAAAGTATTTGTGCAATGATAAATAGTTACCAGACAGATGTTAAAATTATGTTGTGGAATGCTCAAAGTTTGGGCCCTATAGCAAAGCGTCTTGAATTTTTTAATTTCTTGCATGAAAACAAAATTGACATAGCAGTGGTAACCGAGACGTGGTTAAATGAATCAAGTGTATTCCATAACCTCCCTTACTCTGTTTACAGACTGGATCGCTATAACACCAGGGGTGGCGGTGTATTAATCATGATACGTAGTAATATTTTGCACCATACAAAGCCAGCACTCAACACAAATATTATTGAAACGGTTTGTATATATATCCATTTACACAGCAATACTTTTACTATTGTGGGAGCATATTTCCCTGGTGGTAATTCGAATTCGGAGAAGGACCGGCGTTTTATAAATGATATTAATTTACTTAACAGATTGCAGGGCAACCTAATAGTTGCAGGGGATTTAAACTCACGACACACCAATTGGAACTGTGCAAAAAACAATCATTGGGGTAAACTTCTAGAACAAAAACTCACAATCAGTTTTTTCGATATTCTTTTTCCTCCTACCCCAACTTTCTTCCCCAGATCGGGCCGAGGCCATCCGTCTACTCTTGATGTGCTACTATCCAACTGTACACATTATATATCTCCCCCTTTTACGATTACTGACCTGTCCTCAGACCACTTACCTGTTATTTTTAGTGTAAATGACAAGGCTATCGAAGTTCCAAATTTGAAGTATTTATTTGGAAAGGCCAATTGGCCACGTTTCACACAAAAAACTTGTGAATTGACGGACCTTAGAAGCTCAAATTTAATTATTTCATCCATAAGTGATATTGATAATCACATCGCGAAATTTAACGAAATCCTCTGGAAAGCCGCTGAAGCTTCGATTCCTAAAACAAACGCAGTTAAAACAAATCAGCAAGCCAAAATTACTCCTTATGTCAAAAACCTAATAGCCGAACGTAACTGTCTGAGAAGGCGATGGCAACGCACTCGGCTATTAACATATAAATATCAACTCAACCAACTTCAAACAAAAATTAAATCTGAAATCCAAAAAATTAGGAACAGGTATTGGAATAACAAACTGAGTTCCCTACAAAAAGGGAACAAAGCCTTCTGGAATGTATCTAAGGCACTGAGAAAGCGTCGTTGCACTATTCCGCCTATTAAGGTTGGAAACCAAATTCTCATGTCTAACTCTGAAAAATGTGAAGCGTTTGCTGAGCACTATTACAATCTCCATGTAAACAACAATAACTTAGGCGATGTAATGACACAGACTAGAGTTAACGAGTCCATTCAGCAGCTAAGGAACTCCACCTACGACACCTTGCCCTTCTTTACTGTAACCTCCATAAGGAATATTATACGTCAATCCAAATCCAATAAAGCACCGGGGCCAGATTCCATTCCAATGCATTTCATGAAACACATGCATAAAAAAACCACTATTTACCTCTGCAAAATAATCAACGCTTGCGTAAAACTGTCTTATTTCCCCAAAGCATGGAAAACAGCGTCAATAATATGCATTCCCAAGCCCGATAAATCAAAATCGTTGGTAGAAAGTTACAGGCCAATCAGCTTGATTAGTAATGCTGGAAAAATATTCGAACGCGCTCTTAAAGCCGAAATTATGAGAATTCTTGACGATAGAAATATTCTTCTAAATGAACAATTTGGTTTTCGGAATAAGCATAGTACGGTGCACCAGATTTCTAGAATCAAGAAAATTATAAAACATAATTTTGAACTTAAAAATTCTACTGGAATGATCACATTAGGAAAAGGCTTTCGACTGCGTTTGGCATGATGGCCTTATTCATAAATTGTACACTTATGGCTTTCCTGTCTATCTTGTCAAACTTATAGAAATTTTTTTGAAAGATCGTCTTTTTTACGTCAATATTAATGAGGTTAAATCTTCACAGTTCAAGATCTTGGCCGGGGTTCCTCAAGGATCTGCACTTAGCCCCATTCTATTTAATATCTTCACGTCCGATATGCCGATACCAGAAAATTGCAACGTTGGATTATTTGCAGATGATACGGCTCTCCTTTGTAGCTCCGAATGTCCTTCATACATTACAAATAATCTTCAAATTGGGTTTACAACACTGCAGAATTATTTCCACAAGTGGAAAATTAAAATTAACGGCAATAAAACGAAAGCTATGTTTTTTACTAGAAAGCGTAAGCCCGAATTTCTACCCAGTGGACCTTTATGTTTGGACAATACCGATATTAACTGGAATAGAGAGCACATAAAATACTTGGGTATCTTACTAGACAAAAAGCTGACCTTCAAAGCAAACATAGATGCCGCAGTCAAGAAGGCTGACTCTAACATAAAAGCGCTTTATCCGCTAATACACAGGAAGTCTACTTTATCGATTGAAAATAAGATACTTCTATACAAAACCATATTTCAACCTATTCTTCTATATGGAGCCGCTGCTTGGGAATCATGCGCTACGACTCATAAAAACAGACTCCAAGTTAAGCAAAACAAGATTCTCAAATTGCTACTCGACCTGCCTTTCTTTTATTCGACATCAAGGCTCCACGCAATATCAAAAGTAGCGTTTCTTCATGCCAAAATAACCAACATTAGGACAAATTTTAATCTTTCTTGCATCAGCTCACTAAACCCCCTCCTTAATACATTGATTTAACTCAAATCTATCTCGGTCACCTATGTCTATGGTCATCTTATTAGTATTTTAATCTTCATGGCTATTGTTTCTCACTGCACTATACATTTACAAGCTCTATCCGAATTTATTTTTAAATTTTGCACCTTTTGCTTTTTCTTATTGCTAATTTTACTTTAAGTATTCATGTGTCTTCATTGTGCCTAGTTTCGACGTTATGGCGTATGTCATAACTGTGTCGAGATTAGGAACAATGTCAACACATTCTAGTTTTAAGTTTTATTCTAATTAATGTGAATAGAAGGTTTTAACCCATTTTCCTTCTAAGTTTTCCCAAATTTGAAATTATCAATTCTTCATATTCTGTTGTTTCTTTTTTTCACAAAATTAGTTCTTTTATTTATAGCTGTAAGAGAAAATTTCTCCATCACTTACATATGTACATAATCGATTATAACTCACCCTATAATAAGTTTTTGGTTGAATAAATTGAAATTGAATTAAAAAGAAAATACTCTGCACTGCGTTCATAGCCCTGCAGTTTCTGCAGAGATCATTATACGCAAGGTGAAACCATCTGGCTTAATTGATTGGAGCTATGTCTTTTGTTTGCCGGTATTGTTATATATTCTCTCTGAATTAAAGCTACTCTACTGCGTTCACATCCCTGCAATTTTTGCAGAGTTCGTTATACGGAAGCCTTCTGTATAACGAAAGGAAGTGCTAAAGCGAGCGCAGCGAGCACAAGAATAAAAACTTATATCATATTTCTTGTTATGAATTTTTTTTTCTTATAAAGTGTAGTCAACTCACCAACTATAAAAATTATTTTAATATTTTTCGCTAATTAATTCAATTTCATAATCATCAAAATTTCGACAGTTTTTGCATAGATTCCGCGTGAAAGGACGATGCTAGTACCTACTCTTACATGAAAATATACTAATGCTATACATATTAACAGGGCCGGCCTTAGCATTCTGGTGGCCCTGGGCCAAATTGATGATGATGACCCCTACCAATACCCAAACATTTTAGCTTTTGTTTTTTCTGTGTTGATGTAGCACGCCACTCCAATGTCTGACCTTGTTGGCCTGAATGTTTTTTGTAGACGTTAGACCAGTGATTCACAATCTCTTTGATGTCGCGGAAGTCTTAGCATTGCCAATGTTGTTCAAAATAGTCATTTGATAGTTAATCACCGTTATATATATTTGATTAAGGCGAAACTGCAAGCACAAGAGCTGGGAGTGGCAAATAAAAATTAGCCCCTTACTTATAAAAATTTTACAAAGATAGACCACAAAACAAGATTCTTAAACATTTTTATTGGCTCGTTTTATTTTGTCAAATTGCTTGGCGAGCAAATAAAAAAATAAAGACGTACTTTGGAGGTATAGGCCAAAATAGCAATGCTTTAAAATTCAGCGACTTAAAGCAAGAATTGGGAGCTGCTGCCACTGTCAGTTAGCTCTTTCTAAGAAATACGTATTCATTAAGCGTTTTTGCAACCTCATTTTTATTTGTCAACATCGCCCAGCTATTCCATTCATTTTGTTTAAATTATTGCGTGAAGGCCCCTAGAGAGTGATGCACTTTCCGAGTCGTGGCCCTCCGAAAGGTAAAGGTTCTATGGCGTGGTAGCCCTTGGTGACCGCTCAGTTAGCCCACCCTGGCCGGCCCTGTATATTGGTACTGATGAGAGAAATTGGTTGATAAGGCCATCTTCCCTGAACCTATGGAGACATTGACTCACATACTCCGAAAGAAATATTCTCAAACACATGAACTCAAATTCTTATAGCAAATAAATTAGTGTAACAAATATTGTTATGGGAAGACGGAAGACACTGCCTAAGTAAACCACTTACATGTTTAAATCATACTGGTGTAAGATATTCAAAACAATTCTCAGTAATCACGTCTCAAATTTATACCACTGCATGATCCGAACCACCAACTGAAATATGTAAATCTATATCGAAAAGAAAAATCCCCGAAACTACTGAAAAAAAAGAAACGTATGTTCAAGGCAGTATTGCACCAAAAACCCACATTCAGTGTCGCTAACCACATCATCGAAATGTTGCAGGCAATAAATTTTGTTTATCTTGTAAATGTATACCGATGACGGCTCACCAAAGACCAAAGTTGCACTTAAAATTCGCAAATCCGTGCCAATTGCCCACCAAATTTCACCATCAGGATGTTTCCTTTTTTTTGCTTGTTCGGCTAAGGGAAAACATAAATAAGGACACACAGAACATTCGTTGTGCGGTAAGGATTTTATGTTGTTGCTCTTAGCGCCGAAAATAGGGACACTTTCTACTGCAACTTTGGTTTGAACAGAGAGACAATGTTTTGTATATACATCATGTACGTTGTAAAAGGACTTACCTTCTACGTATACATATGCTAAGTGAAACATGTATTTCTCATACTTTATGGAGATCAGGATCCGAAATAGGCTTGTGGTTGGGTAAGAAGCTGATCTATTTAAGGACTTTTAAAGATTTTCCGAGTTATATGTCAGTAGGTAGAATCTCAAATAAATAAAAATCCCTTTCAATCTTATTCTGTAATCTTATTTCGTTTGCTTCGTGCACACCACAGCGTATACGTGCGTTCACCTACTAGTCAAAACGTTTTAGAATTTTGCTCCCTATATTGCCGTTTCCACGCACGTAATATCCTTGTGTTTCGGGACAGAACGAAGAAATCGTATAGAGTGGATGAGTCTTTTCTTTTTGCGAAAAGATAAAAAAATATATCTCTGTTACGCAAGTATGTATGTATATTGTGATGTGCAATGGAGTGCGTCAATCCTCGTATTCATCTCTGTCAGACCTAAATTGAGTTACAACCAATGAACCGTGGCAGAAAACATTATTGAAAGTATCATCATCGTCGACGTCGTCATCATCATCATCTCCATCATATTTCAGTATTCCACTCCATTTTTCGAAGAACTATAGGTACCACCATCTATGTGTATCTGTACCAACATAGGAGTAACCATAGGCTCCACCAAAACATCACTCCCATCCCCCCATCAACAATCATGTCACAACTGAGTTCCTTCCAACTGAATTTCATCATTCCACTCGCGATCGTATTCTGACATTTCTATCTCTGGAAAAATGCTCTATAAGAAATATTCAACCTATACTATTCCTTTAAATAAACTGCACGTATTCGCCCCAATAGCGGAACGTACTCGTGTATATACAACTATGTAGATCTTACGAAGGAACGAACGAAAAAACCTCTGACATATGCATTTCTGATAAAAAGGATATTCTACAGAAATATGGTTGCACATTGTGGAATCTGGAATGCATGAATACGTGGGAGGTAGCTCGTACATATACTTTCTTGATAATACTCGTATAATCGCCTACTTTCAAGAGGAAAAATAAATCCATAATGCATTCAGTATGATGCTCGCTCAATCTTGACATTGCTTCCTGTGTAGAGAGTTATGAGAGCTGCCATGAGTTATTTTGTGTAATATATCAAAAAGTGTTTGGTGAAATTCAGGAAAATTGAAATTCTTAGAAGATTTTTCGAAGAAGTTGTATGTTAGACGAAGAAACATCACTTACACAAGTAGGATAGGTACATGTCGGATGAGTGATGACGCCAGGACATTAATGAACGGGTATCGTCGTAAAATTTAAGTAAAACAAATAATAAACGTTGTTTCCTGTCTGAATGATATAATACCGAAATTCAGGCTGAAAAATGACCTTTATTCGGCCGCGTATAATAAAAGTACTTAAAAATAAGGAAATAGAGATAAAAAATTAATGATAAGACATAATTAAAATTTTCCAATAGGAAATGGGTTGCAGCCAAGCTTATGCAAAACCTTTCGTAGAACATCTATTTTATGTCCTTCTAGTCCTGTCATTTGATCGTCGATCACATTCAACAGGATTAAAAACGGTTGAAGTTTTCAAGCTATAAAATTTTGCGTCTTATCAAAGTCATACTTGTCAAACAACCCTTCAAAAATGTGAAGGTTCTGGATGTTGGATGTGTTATGTTGGACCCGTAGTTGATTAATCAATACAGGCATACCTCGACGCTAATTGGTTCCAGGAAAATGGGTCCTAAGTCGAAAACGTTGTAAGTCGAATAACCATATTGCATGTAGGCAAGAACACGGTCACAACTCAAAACTCGGCAGTTTTTAGTTAATGATACAGTTTTATAAGAAAAAGGAGCATTTAAAATAAATATGCATGTACACATCAACATTAACTAATTTGCGTAATATTTTTCATATCCCTTCTTGGGCTCTCTTATTGCGAACTGGCGAAGTCATCGGGACAATTTCTGTTGTGAAATAAGTATTTAGGCAGGATTCACTTTTGCTATCTAACAATTTAATTTAGAAAACTTCTTATTATTTGTTGAGGTGGTCGTTCTATATTTAAAAAAAAAATTCTCATTTCTCATCACCATGGCTTAAAATATGGACGCAAAATTGTGCAATTAGCAGTTTAGTTCGAGCTCAATGTAAAAATCAACACCATTGTAAAAGATTAAGCTAATGAAAAAAAGTTGAAAATAAGTTACCGTATCGCAAATGGAGGTTTTCCTGTCCGTTCTCGGCCTATCTTGCTATGAAGAAGAGAACAGATGGGTGCGTAATTCTGGCGCGGCATAAGTATTTTGACAACATTTAAATCTTTGATTGTACACCAATTTCTCGGAAAAAATGAACAAAACATGATTTTATTAATGTTTTGTTATTATATTATGAATTCCAAGTGGAAAAATGTGTCCAGTGGCTTGAAACATTGGAGAAAAATCAGAGAATCGAAGTTTGGTTTGAGCCTCCGTAGAGTCAAACTTCACGCCTGGTTTAAAGGTCGGATACGCTGCAATTGAATTTAATTTCATACGGCAGATTGTTCATTTATTAAACAGCAAAAGTGAAAATGAGAAACGAAATAGAAAACTATTGCATGCATCACAGAAAGGGGATGTGAATATCGAAGAACTATCGAAAAATCTCCCAAATATTTATGGAAAATGTCCTAATTGAACCAAAGGATATTATGGATATGGAGACATATCTAGGGACAGAGAATAACGACCACCTTCGGCCTAGAACTAAAAAAGGCAAGTTGCATGCATACACAGATAAAGTGAAACCAAAGAAATTAATTAAAATTAAAAAACCATCAAACGCAAACCTCTTTTATTAAGGAAAAAGTTCAAGCCACTCCAACTTTCGGAAAAGTTTTTTTCAGCTAGTATTCAATCTTTATTTAATTTTACAAAAAAAAATCAATATATGTAGAAAAACGGATACCTGGCTATAAAAACGAAAACCGCAGTGGGGGCTCTGTCATGATGCAGGGATATATTGCTTACAATGGTCTAGGCTGCCTAAGTTCAAATCACTGTTTCCATGGCCAAACCTTCTTTTGGTCCTCAATGAATCATTAAAGTCATATTTGATTTTTTTTACGGCACAATTTGGTTTAAATTTCACTTCTTTCTTAGAGTTCTCCATAGAGGGTCACTCATCACTCGGGGTCGACATTCGCTTTCTTTTAGACAGCTCCAACATTTGTCTTTGTTTTATTTTATAACATTGTTGGGTTTAATAATAAACAGTTTACCGTATGAAATAAAATTCCATACTAGCGTATTTAATGTTTAAAACAGGACTAAGGTTTGCCTCTATTGATGCTCAAACCAATCTTATAAGCTCTTATTTGGTATTTATGTTTGGAGCCACTGGTGATAATTTTTACTTGAAGTTCAAATTGAGGCACTCAAAAATTAACGAGACCGAGTTCTAATCGTGCGAATAGCACGATGAGTATATACCCTATACCCATGTACAGACCTAGAAGGCGCGCAAAACCCAAAATATTCAATTTCATATTTTTTGTAGGGGAGGGAGGGGTAGATGGACCGGACATGGCACATCTTTATTATCTTATCAAGGCATCCAAGGGCTACCATTTGATACTAGTTTGAAGTTTTCCGCGGCATTCTATCAAAAGATATGGCGGAATATTGCTTTGTAGGGGATGTAGGGGTAGGGGTAGTCAGACCTTCCCCACTTTTCACCAACTTCAAGTATATGTCACAGTTAGGCATTGATGAAAATTTCAGGTCGTAAGCGATATTCTGTCGAAAAATATGACCGAATTAAACTATCACGGAGGGGTCATTTGTATGGGAGGTAGGGGAACCCTTGGTCCGATTTGGCCCATTTTCAATACCATCCAAGCTTTTATCAAAACAATCATCCGACCAAAATTTTAAGACGCTAGCTTCATTATTTCGGGAGTGTGCGAACTGACAGACACACGGACGGACAGACAGACAGACAGACAGACGGACATGGCTTATTCGAATCAGGGACTGACCCTGATCATTTATATATATACTTTGCC
The DNA here is from genome assembly GCA_949715475.1 of Microchrysa polita. NCBI lineage: Eukaryota > Metazoa > Arthropoda > Insecta > Diptera > Stratiomyidae > Microchrysa > Microchrysa polita. The sequence continues at coordinate 12,305,727 of OX454418.1, read as the reverse complement.
ATACCTCCGGTGGCTCCTTTGAGGTGTTACATAAATCGTCGTAACAAAAACAATATACCCTATACCATCTTGTGGGTATAGGGTATAATAAGAATGTGTTTTGTCCATCAATTCTTGCGAAAAAAGGCATGCAATCAAAGAGTTAAATATTGTCAAAATGCTTATGTCGCACCAGAATTACGCCTCCATCTTTTCTCTTTTCTATAGCATGAGAGTCCGAAAGAAGACAGGGAAAGTATTAAGTATATTTATTGCTGTTGATATGTACTTTAATTTTAATCAACAAAATTTACCGTTATCCACTCCAGTTAGACAAAACCAGTGTCGAGGCTCGAGAGTATAAGATGTCAAAGTACATATGCCGACTAGTGCAAATTATCAGGATAGGTTCCTGAATCGAATAAGCCATGTCTGTGTGTCCGTGTGGCTGTCTGTTCGCACTTTAACTCCCGAAATAATGAAGCTAGCGGTTTGAAATTTTCGTGAATTGTTTGTTTTGCTAAAATCTTGGACCGTATTGAAAATTGGCCAAATCGGACCACGGGTTCCCCTACCTCCCATACAAACTACCCCTCCTTGATATTTTAATTCGGCCATAACTTTCGGTAGAAAATCGCTATCGACTTGAAATTTTGATCAATGTCTCATTCTGACATATACTTTAAGTTGATGGAAAGTGGAGTAGGTCCGACTACCCCTACCTCTCCTACAAAGATATATTCAACCATATCTGTTGATAGAATGTCGCGAAAAACTTCAAATTAATATCAAATGGTAGCCGTTAGATGCCTTGATAAGATAATAAAGATGTGCCCGGTCCGACCCATCTGCCCCTCCCTCCCCTACAAAAAAAATTAAAATTGAATATTTTGGGTTTTGCGTGCCTTCTAGGTCTGTACATGGGTATAGGGTATACACTCATCGTGCTATTCGTACGATTAGAACTCGGTCTCGTTTTTTTTTCAAATCGCGTTGTAAGTCGAAACAATTCTTGCAATTCGAGTCGTGGTCTAAATTGTTCATGCGTTGTAAGTCGAAATGTCCTAACCGAAGCGTCCTAAGTCGAGGGATACCTGTATTCAAAAACCGTTTTTGACATACACCACCTTGTTTTGCGATTGAAACAAGTTAAAAATTGTTTCGGTCTAGTATCCGAAGCATGCAAAACATAAATCACACCCTCTATCTAATAACCAATGCCATGCCCGATTTAAATCCATTTTCCAAACTGTCCCTTATGAAATATGCTTCCCTATATAAAATTTCTATAAAAATCTTTAACCATTCAAATCCATGCTGTCAAACAAAGCCCGGATCTCAAAAACTCTAAAATCCCAATTTCATTAATCATTAATTCATGCGGATTTACCTTCGATTCGACCTTTCCGGTTGCTCACTTCCGTTCACCATTATCGTCGCGGATAAACAAAACTTTTTTCCATTTATTCTCGTTCCCGTTTATTCTCGAATCCAATAAAAGGACACACGCCGTCCAATCATCTATCCATCCTTTTGTTTCCAATTTCGATGAAAACTTTTACAATTTTTCATAATTTTCCAATAGCGAAATTTTCCATTATACCACTCGCTCTCGTTCGATAATCTTTAATGACAACATTCTCTTCACGCGTCTCTCGCGTTTATTCTGAGAAAATTGCTACCTTTCGTAAATGCCAACACAATAAGTACTCAATCTTTTTGGATAGTATCTGAGTACACGTTCAAGAGGAAAGGAAGAGGAAAGGAACAAGAAATAGGGCATCACAGATTGTATAGTACCGCCTCGCGACGAGTTGTAGACAAGACAAGGAGGATCAACGAAGAGAATATTGCGAAGAAACCGATATAAGTATGCTGCGGAGCGTTACGGAAAATATGAGAAGAGATGATCTAAAGTTTTTCGATTGATCCCTAATGGAAGCTTAATGTTAAGTCTCGCACTCTTATGATGGTTCTGAAATGTAGGCGACGAAACTTTCTTTAGGTTCTGGTGGTTAGAGAGCAAGAAGCTGGATACATCATCCATTATTTGGGAATTACTGCTAACACGATAATTGATTTGCCATCAATCATCTCTTCTTCTTTTTTATTAGATGGGAAGAAAATTTATTTATTGATGTGATGCGACCGAAAACTGTGGTGTAGTGATATCGTAAGGATTTGAATAAAATAACGTAAAATTTTGTGGTGATTGTATTGTTTTGGGAAATTGATTTATAAGAATGTATTTTAAAATTAGAATATTTTATTTCACTTGTCCATTTCGGAGTGTTTATTACTTCAAATCTAATCTCCGATGAATTACATTGACAAATACTCTGTTTCGCTAGAGAATAATATCAAATATTGCATTATTTGACTTAATTCTCATGTTTTATTATATTAACTAAGCCCGAGCCCAACGTATCCCATGGCATTTCTACCAAATCCCATCTAAATAAATGATGTTTCATCAAAAATGTTGTTAGAATATTTTATCCACTGTGATATTCATATTGTAGTCACCTTAAATGATGACAGTTGCTGTTTCAAACGGATGAATTTCGTGATTACCTTGGAGACAATGGGAGTCATAAACATTTATTGCCATGCTATGTCCTTTCTTATAAACACTGAACGATGTAGATTTGAACTGAAAGTATACTCGGTTCTATTTCTCTTTCGCTTCTCTCTCTTTCCTACCTTTCCACTTCAGCTCGAATTTATTCACGTATTTTGTCCGGTTTGTTGCCAATACTTAAGTAACATGTTCGCCATTACATCCTTATTATGTTCACGTTCCGTCCGGAACGTCGTCCTGGAACACGAACGTATAACAAATCATTACTTTGCACAATTGATTCGTCGTCTCACATTCCTTTGAAATTTCACTTCAAATTTCCACCGCGTCGGAAACGTAGTGATGGCATGTAACCAACTTTCAAAAAAAAAACCTCCAAGGAAAGATTTCCTCGTGTTTTTTTTTTGCAGATTTCTCTTTTTTTCGTGCTTTTAAAGTTAAACACAATGTGATGATGTTCCTTCATCTGGAACATATCTTCCGAAATCTCCCAAAAGAAAAATAGCCAATTCAGTGAAATGGCACAAGAAAACCAAGTGGCGAACACTACTACTCCATCAGCAGAAAAGGCGAGCGAATAGTCGGGATCCTTTTGTTTTGAGTGTGGATGTGGCCGCTTTTTATTTTGGGTAAGCGTTCGGGGCCAACAAGAGAATATGAATGGCAAAGTCAAAATGTAAAATGCATGCTTGCACGTTTTATGCTATCTCCTCCTGGACCAAGAGAGAACGTATGTGTCTGCCTTGGCTTTTGTGTGTAGGGAAAAATCTTATTTCTTTCTTCGGCGAGGATTTTTTTTTCCTGTTGGCCGTTTTTACGTTTTTACGTTGGATAACAGATGACGTCTTCTGGTAAATGGACGTCTCTCAGACTTTTCAAGTTATATAGCGAAATCACTAGCTTGTTGCTATATGAAATGGTTTTCGTGTGGTCATTGTTTTGCTGAAGTGGGACATGGTTTTTCTTTCTCGGGAATTTGTTTAGGATGAGATGATTTGGCAGAGATGCCAAGTGAGGGAAATCTAATAAAATGTCTTGGCTTTGGGAAATAATGGATATCAAGATCGAGCTCTTCGGAGAATATAGTGGAAAAATAAAAGTCCGGAAATGAGGTGCATGCAGAAATTGATATTTGTATATAACTTATATGGGAAACTGGAATCATTGTTGGTTTCATTATATCGATTTAAAAACTCCTAAAGAAAATGATTTATCTCCTTTCATATCCATATCCTTGGTTTGCATCAAATTGCCACTCAAACATTTCGAATTAATGATAAATCAAAAATTTCCAAAAGTTGCTCGATTCGGGATACCAGTCAACAGATAAAACTGTAAAATTTCCAGCAAAATGTGTCCATAATCTTATTTTGAAAAATTCACGCCGCTTGTGATGTTTTGTGTGTACATCGGTCGAATTTTTGAACTACCGTAACAAAGAGCTAGCGACATTTTAGCAAAATCTGTGTGCCTGTGTGTGTCCATTTCATCAAAATTTTTTAAAAATTTTACCCCTTTTGAGCTTAGTCCCCTTCTAAGATTTCATTTGTTCATGGGTTGCAAAAACAAATGAGCCTGTATGCCCTTGGTCGCCCGTATGCGAATTTTTTTTCTAGGTCGTATCTTTGAAAGTCCTTAACTTCTGAACGCAGGCAGCGTGGACTCTGTGCCCCAATATAAAAAAAAACAACCTTTTTACGGGCCGAATATTCTAGTTGCTGTCCAGCGTATTGATGCGGCGATAAACCTGAGATTTTACAAAAAATCGGAAAGAGGGGAATCAAGTTACAGCCGGACAGTCAAACTCCAAAGGGGGTGAAGCGCAACTAAGGTCGATTTTTCATGCGACCTAAGGACAAGAAAACAATCGTAATGAGGACCAAGCGCAACTGGGATCGATTAAAAAAAATGAATATTAGGGGATCAGGCAGTTTTGCTGAAAATTTCAGAGTCCTATAACAGCCTTCGTTTCACAAGTTGCAACAGGTCAAAGATGCCATCAAAGGACAAAAAAAATGCAATCGCAAACCGAATCTATTATTCAATAACGCGGGACACTTCGATGAATTGTCTCCGGAACTATTTCGGGATTATTTTCAATGTGGAACAGACTTGGGAAATGCGGGGCTGAACTCTTGGGAAACGAAAAAATCCAAGTACCCCATAATCAAAATGAGCAATCTCTCCTTGCTAAGGTTACAAGAGGATGCCTACAAGGGAGGGGGCGGGGGAGGGTACTCTCGCCACTCCTGTGGCGTGTGGTTGCCGACGATCTTTTGTGTAAGCTCTCATCCAATGTCTTCTTAGTACACGGATACGCCAACGATGTGGTTATAGTGGTCAACGGTTTGTTTGAGGAAATACTACCAGATTTACTCCTAGCAGCACTAAAAATAGTACAAGAATGGTGTGATGAACACGGGCTCCGAGTGAGCCCATCCAAAGCGATTATCAAACCCTTCTCCTGAAACAGAAATCCGGCGCTGAGCTCAGAAGCCGACATTTTGTACCAATTGGGAGTCAAGTCAAATATCTTGGAGTAATCCTCGACAGTAAACTCTACTGGAAAAAGCATGTCGAAGCGGTAGCCGAAAAGCCACCAGAGGCCTTTGGATATGCAAAAATAATTGTAGGAAAAAACTGAGGTTTGAAACCATCCATTATTATCTGGATGTACAAAGCAATAGTTAGACTAACTCTAAACTATGGCGCTGTGGTCGGGTAGAAGAGAGCCCTGACTACGGAGGGTAAGTCCGCGCTAGGTAAGGTACAAATACTAGCATGTCTCATTAAAATTGGTGCAGTCCCATCTTGCCCTAGCCTAGCAGTGCTCTAGAGGTTCTAATAGGTCTGTATCCAATTGACATCCATCTCGAAACCGAGGCAAAACTAGCAATGGTACGACTCATTGCAAATGATGCCAGTCTGGAGCCTACTAAAGGGCAGCTAACATGCCTCAGCAACATTACTATCGCGAACATGCCCACCGACCACCTTGCGAAGCAGCTCTCATTCGACCGCCGTTTTTGCAGTAAAAACTCTCCCCAGCCATCCTCTACGTCGTCGCCCCATTCAAGCATTTTCATTTCCGCCAAAAATAAAAATTTCAAATTTTCAACCCCCATCGTCAATATTCCCCTCTTTGGATCGACAGCCGTCTTGGGTCGCGTCATTCAACGGCTGTAACTTTCGAACGGAGACAGCTAGGACTCTGAAATTTGCAGTAAAAACTCTCCCCAGCCATCCTCTACGTCGCCCCATTCAAACATTTTCATTTTTGCAAAAATAAAAATTTCGCATTTTCGACGCCCATCGACAGCCGTCTTGGGTCGCGTCTTTCGCAAAAATAAAAATTTCACATTTTCGACGCCCATCGTCAATACTCCCCTCTATGGATCGACATCCGTCTTGGTTCGCGCCTTTCAACGGCTGTAACTTTCGAACGGAGACAGCTAGGACTTTGAAATTTGCAGTAAAAACTCTCCCGAGCCATCCTCCACGTCGCCCCATTCAAACATTTTAATTTTCGCAAAAATAAAAATTTCCAATTTTCGACACCCACCGTCAATACTACACTCTATGGATCGACAGCCGTCTTGGGTCGCGTCTTTGAACGGCTGTAACTTTCGAACGGAGACAGCTAGGACTTTGAAATTTGCCGTAAAAACTCTCCCCAGCCATCCTCTACGTGTCGCCCCATTCAAACATTTTAATTTTCGCCACAAATAAAAATTTCGAATTTTCGACCCCCATCGTCAATACTCCCCTCTATGGGATCGACAGCCGTCTTGGGTCGCGTCTTTGAACGGCTGTAACTTTCGAACGGAGACAGCTAGGACTCTGAAATTTGCAGTAAAAACTCTCCCGAGCCATCCTCCACGTCGCGCTATTCAAACATTTTCATTTTCGCAACAATAAAAATTTCGAATTTTCGAAACCCATCGTCAATACTTTCCTCTATGGATCGACAGCCGTCTTCGGTCGTGTCTTTGAACGGCTGTAACTTTCGAACGGAGACAGCTAGGACTCTGAAATTTGCAGTAAAAACTCTCCCCAGCCGTCCTCTACGTCACCCCATTCAAACATTCTCATTTTCGCCAAAAATAAAGAATTTCGAATTTTCTACCCTCATCGTCAATACTCCCCTCTATGGATCGACAGCCGTCTTGGGTTGCGTCTTTGAACGGCTGTAACTTTCGAACAGAGACAGCAAGGACTCTGCAGTAAAAACGCTCCCCATCCATCCTGTACGTCACCCCATTTCATTATGTTCAACAAGTTTGATAGGATTTGTTGAAGTTGAATATCGTACGTGCGAACAGCCTTCCAAATTGGGAAAAGTTGGATCAATCAAGTTGGATGCCGCCCGAACGCGCCTTAACACTCTCACTGGCCACTCCTGCCAGAGATCACATTTACATACAATTAGGCTTGTGCAAGACGCGAGCTGTCGATTCTGCAAAGAAGACGACGAGACGTCTTTCCACGTCCTGTGCGAGTGCGATGCTCTGGCCCAGCGCCGCTGGTCACAATTCGGAGTGGCCTATCCAGACGGACGACATAGCTTCGACGTCTATAAATGATCTCACTTCTTTCTCAGCACGATCAACCTTGATCGTCAGGCGCAATCCTGCCCATCCGTGACTAGGGCGATAGCACAATAGGTCCACTGGCTTTAGTGCTGCGAATTCCTTCGGGTTCATGCCCCTCTACAATCGAATCTAACCCGATATAGGTCACGTACTCGTACCTATTATAAAATTAATAAACTTAAGTAGTCCTCTCCGCACAGAAGATTTAGTATTAACTATTCAAATTGTCCCGAAATGATCATCAACATAATTTTTCTAAATTGAATTGGCACTCAAAAACCTCCAGATAGTCGGTTGATATCAAAACGTTATTTTAACACGAAATTGCCATAATTTCATTTTTAGGGAATACGTTGGGTTATTTTGTTGAAAATCATTCTATTTTAGATCATAGCCCGCCGGAAAATGCCGATATATCTTTCCATATTTCTTCCTACGTTGAACTTTTTTGTAATATATACATACTTAAACCTGCGAGAACATATAAATAAAATTAGACTATGGAAATTAGGATACGCACAGTCATAAAATTTAATATAATATGACAAATCCTGTTATTTAAAACCAACAATATTTTTGTTGTACTCTGCACAAGTCATAGGCAATTTTGTGATTTATACTATCTTATAAGTATCTCGAATAATTTACATAATAAAGTGCAGATCCTAAAGTTTGGAAAAACAAGTATGTACTCCTACATACACACATATGACAAGTATGGTTATCAGGAACAGTGCGGGGATATGTGAAACGTACATTGTCATGTTTAGGATATAACCGTTTTCCGCTTTGCTTAACTAATCTTCAAGTAAAATAACATGTTCTAGTCAGACCAACCCGGTTTTGGGATATATCCCGAGGACATTACCAACTTAATGTGTGCCTGAGTGAATTGAATCCTTTTCACATTTATGAGTATCCTCGGATTCCATTTTACATCTTTGTCTTTTAAATGCGTATTATTTGAGTACACATTATACAAACATAACAGTGCTAGGTTTGTTTTTACAGTTTATCGTCCTTTTGGTTTTTAGTGTGTAACTATTTAGGTATTTGAAAGTTTTTGTCGAGATTTTATGGCGCGAGGTTCCATTATATTCTTCAAATTGAAATCTATTGCGAAAATCGTTAAATCTCTTGAAATCTGGACGATTGAATCAGCATGAGTAGGTACTATAACTGGTTCAGCAGTGTGATATCAGAATTCCTTCAGGACAAATAATAAAGTCTTTGTTTGGCTAATTTTCCAGCGAAACGAACCAGATAATATACAGCTTGTTTGCCATCATCTGTTCATCTATGTTAACAATTGAATGCATGTTAATATAATGCCACCTAACAGGTAAAGCATATCTCTCTCAAATTTTATGCAAATTTACGGAGGACCCACTTGATTTAGCATTTATACGAATACACACCGTTCCCAAAACAGGTGTGTTTGTATATATTTCCCATATAAAATATCTTAAATCTAAAGAAGGATATTCCTATATGTAAATATATACTTGTCTTTCCTTCAATATTGTGTAGTGGAGTGACGGTGCGGTTTACATGTGGCATACCATCTCCCATATTCTGTCAAAATTCCTTGAAGAAACCACATCATTGAATTGAATCCACTCCTGCAACCTGAGCTTTGCAACCCCATACCCGGGGGGACTATCCTCAAATATGACCGCGAAGATTCTTGACTATATAGTTCAACTTTTCGCTGAAGGAATATATTCCCGTGCGATGACAAGAAGAACACCTTCTTCTTGCACATCGTACAATACCTCATCCTGACAGGTAACCATAAAGATCCAAAGACTCTTCTTCTTAGCGTAAAGACTTGGTTTTTTGAGGATGAGACGAACGAAGGACATGCCAGGAAGAAAACGCGCGACAGAGATGAAATTTGTAAATTGAAATTAATTATTTTTGGAAATTATGCTTAAAGAAGTTTTAAGCTTCGATGCTTAAGAAATGTTAGCGTAGACGAGTGACGTAAATATAGTCTCTCTATGTATAGATTTTGGTACACCGGTTTTATGCGGGAACGCGGCGAGTTAAAGAAAGAGCGGTACAGCGGTGGGTATAGTGGAAGAACAAGAACAAGATGACGGGGGATTCAAAGTGATTAAATTCTTCGAATGAAATATTTGCAAGGATCAGGCGCTTAATTTTGATTTAAACAGCAGGAGAACATACGGATAAGAAACCGTCTTAAAAGTTGTTGTTATTGCGTAGAGTCATGTTCTATGTATATATACGCGATTTGTTAATTTTGAGTTTCTCGTGTTAATTAATACACGAAATTGTACGAGAGGATGAGATATCTCTGCGTCTCGGAGTCGATGATTTTTTTGTTGTGTGCTAAGACAGAGTTTTCATTATACATAAATAACATCGTGTTATTCATTAGGCATTTCCGTGGTGACAAAGTAGGTACATGTTGTACTTCTTATTATTCACGTAGGCTATTTGGTATTCATTTTCACGTAGGTAACCGAAACTCTGGTAGCGCAATTAATTTTTATGGTTTTTTATGACATGGCATGCGGAATAATTAAGTAAGTAATTCAAGATGTTGGTATACTCGTACATACATTCATAATTCAAATTTGATTAGCAATAAATTTGAGAACATTATTATTCACCGTGTCTTTCATGTTAAATCTGACTCGCAATTAGTTTAGTGCAGTCAAAATATCCCAATTCAGGCCTCCAAATAGAAAAAAATAGAGTAAGGCTATTTTTTGTTGTTTTTGAATCAGTATGGGCCCCGAGGAATCTACAACTGATTTTGCTAAAAAAATTTTGATCGGAAAGGTCCCAAAAAGGACAAAAAAGATACTCTTTAATCCTTGACCGGAGGTCGGCATGTGGGGTATCATATCAAAGGGGACGTCGAGTACATATATATACATATCCGTTGTTTGTTTCCTGTTTCAAGGACCTTCAAAGGAATAAATCGAGCTTAAACGGAAAATTTTTGAGTTTCCCGTGTATTTTTCCAAAGCCATAACTACGAGAATAATTCAAGTTGTCCCCACATTTATCACTTTTCAGAAACTATAATAGCTGGAGATACCATTCAATTTGCTAAGAAAAAAGTTTATCGGAAAACTCTGAAAAAGGGCATAAAAGGACATTAATTTCACACCTTGATCGAATGTGGGCATGTGGGGTGTCATATCAAAGAGGACGTCGAGTGCATTGCATATCCGGTGCTTGTTTCCTGTTTCAAGAACACTGAATGGAATAAGTCGAACTTAAATGGAAAATTACGGCTTTAGAAAGATGCAGATACGGGAAACACAAAAATTTGTAAGGTTAGCCCAATTTTCTCCTTTGGGGGTCCTTGGAACAAGTAACAAATGCCAGATATGGAATGTACTTGACATCCTCTTTGATATGACACCCCACATGCCCACGTTCGACTAAGGTGTGCAATTAGTGCCCTTTTATGTCCTTTTTCAGAGCTTTCCCACCAACTTTTTACTTAGCAAATTTAATGGTAAAATCTTCAGATATTATAGATTCTGGAAAGTGATAAAAGTAGTGACAACTTGAATTATTCTCGTAGTTATGGCTTGGAGAAGATACACGGGAAACGCGAAAATTTGCAATTGAAGCTCGATTTATTCCGTTGAGGGTCCTTGAAACAGGAAACAAACACCGGATATGTAATGTACTCGACGTCCCCTTTGATATGAGTCCCCGCATGCCGACCTTCGGTCAAGGATTAAAGAGTATCCTTTTTTGTCCTTTTTGGGACCTTTCCGATCAAAATTTTTTTTTAGCAAAATCAGTTGTAGATTCCTGGGAGCCCACTGATTCAAAAACAACAAAAAATGGCCTTACTCTATTTTTTTCTATTTGAAATGCTAATATGACTGCACTAGTTAAGCTAAATTAATTCAGGTGTCTTTTGACGAAATAAGTTGGATACTACTTTAGTTTCCATCATGAGTGTTTCTCTCAAATGTAATGCTAACCCACCACCCATTACTGTCATCAGAGAGTGGGATGTTTGGCCTTAAATGTCGCTTACATTAATCAACTTGTTGTCAAAGTTTTGAGCATTCAAACAAGTCGGAAGACTTATCTTAAGATACACCTTGCGATCGGTCGTACGATTTTTTGATCGTCAGTAAATTGGATGCTGTATTTATATTACGCTCTGTAGCTCACTTGGTTGAGTCGCACTCTACGATGCTAGTAATCTAGAGGTCCGCAGACCGAATCTTGGCGTGGTCCAGGAAATATCTAGTGCTTGCAACATTATATACACTCCGAAACTCTATATACAATGTAACGCCGACTCGCAGTAGCTGAGTGAACGCCCCATGTCCCACAAAGGGTTACGGTACAGAGAAAAAGAGACTTATATTACTGCTTATGCTTCGCAGTCACCATTCGTCTTGACAATAAAATGTCTTTGTATTTTGTCTATGATTTTATGGGTCCATGCATTCATATACGTTCACAGTGCACTCACGAGTTTTATGGTCATGACTCAGGTGATCCAGCTCTGTTTCAAAAACTTAAAAGTGTCAAGCCTTGCTTGAATATTGACTCTAACTCCCGCTTACGTTTCAATCAAAGCAATATTAAATTGCTGGTAACAACCAGGGTACAAAAATAATATAACTCTACAAAAGCGGCATTAAATTTTCTGATAATAAAGATAATCTTACCAGCATAACCAAAGGCCTTGACAGAAAGTTTTGCTCCAATAAAACTTCGGGAACGAACGCTTTCGAAATGCAAGCTTATACGACCATGTTTCTCTAGCATTAAATTGCTTCAGAAAAGTTATATATTTTTTCTTAAAGCAAGCATATATTGCCTTATCTGTCTTGAGGATTTACCGAATCCATTTCTTCATAAATATTATATTTCAGCCGGCTTCCATCCATTAATTTTCCATTCCCAAGAGCGAGACAAATAATACAATTCTTATGCATGGCACATCGCATTTCTCTTTAAAGTTTCCCAGCTTCTTTGATGTCAAATCATAAGACAATAGGTACATACTTTATATGTATGTACGAAAGTATTGTCCATCAGGACATATTATGAGATAGGTGACCTAAATCCCCAAGTTCTGTCTCATGAAATCCATCTTTTTCTGTGAGCGAGCGTGTTGTGTTCATCCTTAGGTGAGCAAGTTGTGTGTGTTTTTTCTTTGCAAATAGACAAACCAGTTATGGTGTAGAAGTTGGAAACAGAATATCCTGCAAAAGGATCAAATGAGAAGATACACAGTGAACTGAAAAATGAGGTTTTGAAGATGCAATTACCGGTTTTTGCCCGACGGTGGTCATATAGAAGAAAAAGAGCAGCTTCATCGGTAACACGATTTCCCACTGAACTAACAAAACATCACCTTGGCAAACAAATCTTTTCTGTATGCTTGAATCTTTTAGCAAAGGGCACGTCCGTCTCACTGCCATCAGGCCAAAGATTTCTGGTTCTTATCGGATTTACTTTTGGCTTTCAGATTAGTTACGTCGGTTGATTTCGAAAGTATGTTGGTCAAGTATAGAGCAATAGAGCAGCAGCCGTACAAGTCCAGTCTTGGCTGTAATCCCAACATCGGATGCTGTCATCCCACTATCCCAACCGCACCGCACCGCACATGGTCCGGAAGAAGATGAAGCAAAAGCAGAAGAAGAAGACGACAAAGTGCACTATGGCAAGAGGTGTAAAACTTTGTCGGATTCCTCTTTTCCCACTTTCACCTCGTTTCATTAGATTCCATAGAATTCATACAACTGAAATAAATCCTTGCAGACATACATATTATGTTAAGCCACACTCTGACCCAATAAAATCGTTTTCTGACGTTCTTTTTCTATTACGACGAGCTCTCGGGCAATGTGTGTTGGTAATAATAATAATCATTTTCAGCTTCTTTTGGGGGTCGAAAATTGCCCGGCACAAGGGCGGATGCTGGCTTTCATTACTGCCAGCAGATCTGCGGTAGGCTTATAGTCGTACATTATCGTTACGGTGAAGGTTTCATCAGTCGATAGCAGGAATTCATTCATTTTCCGCCACCCATCTATGTGCTTACATACACATAGGCTGATGATGGTCCGTGATCCTTTGCCCAACTATTGGCCTTTATATCTGCGGGCGGTAGAGGCTCTTCTTATATAGGAAAGCCTTTCGTTTCTTATGCTTTTCCAAGTAGTCGACTACAATTTCTTCGTATATATTCTGGTCTGAATGTCTATAGTAGCGGTATGCGGTTGAGCTGGTGATGAGTGTATGCGGCGGAAAAGGAATAGCGTCTGACCTTCTTAAATAAATTGAGTACAATTATAGGGCGGATAAGGCTGGCCACAATATCCGACCAATATAGCGTCGGTAAGTGTAACCGGGACTTGGATAATTAGGCAACAATTAGTCCCTGAAATGGTTGAGGAGTGCGTATATACATACATATATGGAGGTGCTGACGTCGAACTGTATTGGATTTTGGCACGTTTAAAGCCATCGACACACATCAACAACCCGAGGTTCTCTCCGGTCTGGATCTGAACCATCTGAGACAGCTCGTCCTCCACCGCACCCAAAACAGCGGACCGGACCGAGTTAATTGGGAACGATTGATTGAATTTCCGAGGCTGGACTATATTGGCCATTACGTGGATAATGATGAAATTTATACCGTTGGGAATTATCCCAAAGTGTGATGAGAAATGATCTGCTTGGTCAGGATATGACACACACAAATCTGAAATTGTGAGGTCAGTAACGTTTTTGGTCATGGTCTGTTTGTGGTTTTTGGTTTGGACCAAGTGTTACGGGGACGAGCGGCGAGGAATAGATATAGTTGGACAAAATTGATTCTACAAATTTCCGACAGTCACAAGGGATCATATAAATGTCTGCTGTGTTTATTATTGAGTAATAGAAAATGTTCATATATTTAAGTAACTTGCGTCGAGATTTTTGGGATTTTTGGTGTATGATGGGAGGATTTTATATGGATGAGATGTTATCGTTATGGAAGATATCATCGCAGGGAAATGTTAGGTTTTAGGAACTGTGTTTTAGTCACATATTCATGTAAGGATGTAGTATTCGATTGACATTTGAATTTCTTTTTCTGCAATCTACCCGCTGTTTTTTTGGTTACATAAAGGCTCTGATGTCTAAACCTATGTTTTGAAACTCCTCTTCTTCTTTGTCTATTTTTCAAACAATTACCTCTACATCTTCTCTGTACCATACCGGACATGGTGCGTTCACTCAGCCGTTTATAGGCTACTTCGAGTCAACGTTACAATGCATATAGAGGAGTGTATATCCGTATAATGTTGCAAGCACTATATATTTCCTGGACCACGCCGAGATTCGACCTCCGGACCTCTAGATTACTAGCATCGTAGAGTGCGACTCAACCAAGTGAGCCACAGAGCGTGGTGACCTCTACCTAATTCACTCTTAATAATTTGATGCGTGTCATTATGGCTTGGCTACGGTATCCCGCCCATCATAATCCCGTTTTCTAAAATCCCGACATTCATTATCCCGTCTTTCCAATATCCCCCCAGTTAAAAATCCCGATTAATTGAAATTATCTTTGAGCGAAGAAATAAATAAAAATTTCGACGGATTTGTGCTAAGAGAAACTATTGCATTAACTGCTAGGAATCACAAAATATAACTGTGAATTGATTTGATTTGATTTTTTTTTGTTAACAAGGAAATTTTTCTTTCTGTATTTTGACTGGATTATTGCAATATCCAGTGGTGGGGTTTTTAGTTGGTGGGATTTTGAGGTGGCGGAATTTTGTAATGGCGAGATTTTTTAATGATAGTAATGTTAGGATAATGTAATGTAAGAGAATATATCACTCATGTCGTATTTCTCTCTCTCTCTGGTTCCTTTTAACCCCTAGTGGGGCATAGGGCATTGACTACACCTCTTTTTCACCTCTGTCTTTTAGCAGCCATCGCCTTCAGCTGGTCCCACGATTTGCCTCTAGATTTTCCTTCTGTCTCAACAGATCTTCTTCATGTATTTTTGGGTCTTCCTACACGACGCCTTGCATCGGTTCCCTGAGGATTTCAATCTAGAGCCTGTCTTGCAATGTTTTTTGGCTCTTTTCGAAGTATGTGATCTATCCACTGCCACTTCCGCCGTTTGATGTCGATGCCTATCCTATTTTGGCCGGTAATTTGGAGGAGGTCGTCGTTAGGGATTACTTCAGGCCAGCGAATTTGTAGGATGCGTCGAAGGCACTGACTGATGCACGAAAGTTTGTACACTGTGCAAAATATTCGGATAATTTTTTATACGAATAATTCTATTAAATGCTTGTATACAATTTCTTCTATAAAAGCTAACTAATCTCAATGAATAGAATTATTTAAAACCTGGACTAATATAAAATTTATACCTAAGCAGAATTAATTTATAATTTACAACGCAGGTCTGCATTAAATTTATAAGAATAAAGTATAAAAAATGAATTCTAAATCTTAACTCTATTCCTTTCATTAGACATATTTTATAAAGATGAATTTTATTTGTCTTTTGTATTAATTTAAATACACCTTGAGAATTAAAATATGCGTCTATGCCAAATGAACACATTATGCAGTCGAATTGCAAATAACCCAGGTGCCATTTAAACAGTCATAGTATAATATATATACGGCTAGTGTATTGATTTTAGATTCAGACCAAATTCTTCTCATAATATTCCGTTACTCCGTGCAAGCTGAGATTCCAATGGCAATAATGTGGTCATTCTTCGTTTTACAATCGGGAAGACGTTTGCGTGGCAATAGTAACTAACGTTCTTACTTAGTTGAAAAGAGGCCGAACCTAATGTCATTGTAACGAGGCTGATATTAATTCTGGTAAGTTTATAATTAATTTAGACATGGCCTTCATCATTTACAAAAAGTAACTATTTATTCATTGTTGTAGACTGGGGCGTAGCCACAATATTGGTCATTTGTCTTCTTCGACTTCTCCCTCCATCGCCAACAGGACGATCAAAACGATCGAGGCTAAGTGACGAGCAAGCTATCGATCGACTTCCAAGTACCTAATACATACCAACATGATCCCACTCAGATGTTAAACGAGTACTAAAAAATATAAAACTATCTATAAGATCCTTTGTAGACATATATGTAATAAATAAAATAATTCCAAAATGAATAAAAAAATTAAAAAATGCATTTTTAGTCAAGTATTTCAGGTTTGTATTAAATCGCCGACTCAATTTACCATCGCTAGGTATGCGATTAATATCCAAAAACGTATTAAATTTAATACGTCGTAGTGTATAAACTATATATAATTCGATAGTACATTACACTTATATACGAATAGAATTTATACATCTTAAATGATAGATTTTTATATGGACACAGTATAAACTTTATATGTAAAAGAATTAAATATTTCTATTTACGCACATATAGCTCCTATACAGTCAGAAAATAAAATGTTTCTATATATCACTGGTTACTGGTATAAGATTGATATGAGGTGGAATAGAATTTAATATCCACGAGACTTATTATTTTTATACGAACAATTTATGGACTTATATGTATACGAAAATTAAGTCGGTTTCACTCCAAAATTTTACACAGTGTAGTTTGGTTGTAATACCACTGGTCACCTTTCAAGTGGAACACCCATATAAAAGCACGGATTTTACATTGCTTTCGAAGATCCGGAGTTTGGTACTTCTGGAGATGTTTTTTTTTTGTTTTGCCAGAGAGGAGTCAAACTGAAAAATACTGCTCGGGCTTTATTTATGCGTGACTCTACATCAGCATCAGCCCCACCATCCGTTGCTACTACGCTCCCAAGCCAAGTAAAGTTCTCGACTTTTTTTATCGGCTGTCCGAGAATGAAATGTTTCTTTGCCTTTCTGATGTCAAGCTCAGGTATTTACTCTTAGCGGCATTAATTTTTAAAGCAGCACTTCGACTTTCATCATGCAAAGCATCCGTCATTTGAGACAGATGATTTGGCGTGTTTGAGAGAAGGCAAATATCGTCGGCATAGTCCAGGTGCTGAAGGTAATCAAATAATTTCCACCTGATACCCTTACTTGTATGGTCGCCTTGAGCGTCGCAGATTACGTCGTTGATGGTAATAAGGAACAGTATTGGTGATAAAATACAACCTTGTCTAACTCCATTGTTCACCTCAAAAGGATTAGACAATTCGCCCTTGTGCAAGACGTGACATTGGGCTCCGTTATAGGACTCCTTTATGATGGCAATAAGTTTCTCCGGTATGCCTCTCCTACGTAGGGCTGTCCAGATATAAGCCCGGTCAATGCTGTCAAACGCCTTCTCGAAGTCAATGAACAATAGTTGCAACGGGGATCTCCATTCAGCGGATTGTTCAATTATGATTCGGAGGGTGTTGACAGTGGCGCAACCACGGGAGGGGCTAAGGGGGCTAAATCCCCTCCCAGACCCAAGAATTGAGAAAGGAAAAATTGTAAAATGAAATGCACCACATTGCAGAGTTTATAAAAATATGAATCGTGTTCATGGCTATCAGTAGTTTACAAGTTTCGATAGTGTGTGAAAGTTGGTAGAAATACCAGAATTTTTGAAAAATCTATACAAAAAAGAAAAAGGCAACCCAATAGATAAAATTGGAAGCGCTTCCACCAGATGCAGTCTTTGAGCGCTTGCTCCTCATTCGCAAATGCGCTTCTTTGGAGGCGCATCTACTATAGCAGGTTTGGAGCCCTGCCTCTCATTCGCAATTGCGCGTCTTGGGAAGCGGTTCAGTGGAAAAAAAATTTCAAGTACGGGGTAGCTCCACAAGGCCTTCTAGAGCATTTAGGCTTTTTACAGCATATGGACTAAAATTTAAATTTTTCACTGCAACTGAAGTTGTGTAAAATTTAAGGCCTTGAAAATAGAGTGTTACATATCTCTGGGGATTTAATTTCTTTTTACTTGTATTTATGTGCCTTTTTAAAATATGTATATTAAAATAAGATACCCCATAAAACATACTTCATTTCCTCAATAAAGCATGTATGTATGTAGTATGTTCGCGAAAATATTTTAAGCCAAAATGTACAATTTTTTTTTCTATTGAGGAGAATTTGACAATGTTGTATCGACATTGAATTTTTCAATGTTATACCGTAACATAACGAGCCGCCATCGCAGAAATTCGCATCCAGGATATGGGCATTCGGTGACTCAGTGGTAGAGATGTCGCTCAATCTCTGAGTTGCCGGAGCGTGGGTTCCAATCCCACTGTCACCTTGGATGTTTGAGTTGTACCTAAAAATGCTTATATGGCAACCGGTTCTTCGATGTAAATCGTCCCGGAGCTACCCATTGTTAAAAACCGGCCAAGAGCTGCCAAAACCTGACTAGCTAAGATATCCTGGGGCCATTAGAAGCATATTAGGCCAAATGCTGATCTGAATGTGGTGAGTCATTTGTTTCAATATCCCGTAGTACTCTTGACTTTACTCTTAAAACGTTGTGAGATAACCTTCCTTATATTTCGACTATTGAACACGAGTATGACAACAACAATCCTTAGACAAATTCCCATAATACATAGTAGACCCACGGAGGTGTAACTCTTCATCCTCGGGCAATAGGAATAACATAAAAAAAAATCAATGAAACTTATGAAGTCGCAATTTTAGGAACCAATTCAGCCTAACGGTATTCGAAGGAACAACAATTACAGAATCACCACCGTATAGCGTCATTATTGGATATCCTAATATCCAGTAGTAAAGATGCTCTTAGCCCACTCCAGGGCAAAATCCTGGTTGCGCCACTGGGTGTTGATATGATCGCTACATGAAAAACCCTCACGAAAACCAGCTTGTTCATTGTTCAACGTGCGGTCGATCGTTTTCTTTATCCGGTCCAAGATTATCTTGGCCATCAGTTTAGAGACTGCAGGGAGGAAACAGATTACACACCAATTATTGCAATCCCTGGGACTTCCTTTTTTGGGGATTTTAATAATGACGCCCTTCTTCCATTCTTTAGGGAAAGTCTCGGTTGTCCAACACTCTTGGATCAGGGGAAGAAGGATATCCGCTGTAGCGTTGATGTCCGCTCTCAAAAATTCCATCGGGATACCGTTTGCCCCCGGGGCCTTACCCGCTTCCAATGATTGAAGGGCCTTAGTTATTTCCAGCTTGGATGGTACGCCGATGTTAATTGTGGCTATTTGCGGAAGACTTACTGCCTCCGGTGGAGATGGGCTTGTGCATTAGCTACCTCGCGCAATGCGCTAGAATCTGCGCGTATTGTTGAAGGTTCTTGAAGCTTTTGCACATTGATTCGTGGCAATACGAGTACACGCTCGTTTTGTGTGCGACGAATAACAGCCGTCCGCAAGCGAATTTTTGCGATGACAAGTTGGTGATCGCTGCCTACATCAGCATCACGCTTAGCCCTAACGTCAATAAGACAATTCCTACATGTTTTGGAGATGGCTATATGGTCAATCTGGTTCTCTGTTCGGCCATCTAGAGATATCTAGGTTGCTAAATGGCAAGGTTTGTATTTGAACAGGGTGCCGCCAATGACAAGCTGACGAGAGTTACAGAACTCTACGAACAACTCACCATTGTCGTTCCTGACACCCAGACCGTGATTGCCCATTAGATGTTCCAACTCAACATTGTCAAACCCAATTTTAGCATTGAGATTCCCCCTAATAATGTTTATGTCACCTCTGGGAGCCTTGGCAAAGGTGTCGCCAAGCAGGTGGTAAAAGGCGTCCATAGCATGCTGGTCGGCTGACTCAGTCGGGGCGTAGCACTGAATTATAGTAATGTTTCTTATTCTGGACTTGAATCTGGCAGTTATTATTCGGTCGGAAATAGGCCTCCAAAATCTATAAGAGATCGGAGAGCTTCCTTGTTCAAAAGGATGCCGACTCCAGCCATTCTGGGTGAGGCTTCATGTTCACTACCAGAGTAAAGCAGCACAGTTTGGGAACTAGGTGATAAGGTCGTTCCCGATCCGGTCCATCTTGTTTCGATCAGTCCTAATATCGAGATTCTATATGCGGTCGTTTCCCGTTTGACTTCCGTGAGTCTTGTACCACTGTACTCGCCCCACATCGTTCGAACGTTCCAAAAACCAATCGTAGTCCGTTGTTTGTAGCCAAAGGTCGTTGCCGGTAAATCAGTCCGTGGTATCCGAGGCTCGTTCAATGTTTTGAGTGTAGTTTAGCTACAGGTATGCATGTTACAAGCCTACACACCCTATCGCTCGAGTCGCCTTCTACGACAAGCCGGGAACGCTGTGGCATAATTTTAACCCCAACAGCACAGGGGTCAATTTATATTAAGCTTCGTACATATCCACACAATTTAGCACAAACAACGTCGCGCGCAATTGTGGTGATTTGTACGAAACACAGGAGAGTTTTAAGGTACGTGTTCGTAGAAACGACTCATGAGATGATCGCTCAGCGATCGGAGTTTTGCAAAAAAAAAAAAAAATCCGAGCCATATTTGCATATTTTTGTAATGGTGCTACTTTCCTTATGTCAACTATGACCTAAAAGAACATGTCTGCATAGAACATATACCCACCCATATAGTGCTCAGAAACGGTGTTTTAACTGCAATCGCTAAGGAATCATCACATAAGCCGTCTTTACGAACATACAAACCTTTATTCTTCCCTGCCCCATTAGTCGCCTTCTACGACACGCCGGAGAAAGCGGAGGCATTATTCTTGACCCATGCCACAGGGCACATATCGTATCTACAAACTTCTATTTGTCGAGGCTCCGGTCAAGTATAATTATTGCATCGGCCTCCTCGATAATACTATGGAACATTGTGTTTGTGTACTAAATATTGAAAACACTCACGAACTTTCCACTACAGGCTAAAAAGGGGCAAATTGGAAATTATTTGCCCCGAGGTATGATATTCGCGTTTCGCTAATTTACTCGGGGTTTGTGGCATGGGCGTAGCCAGGATTTCGGTCAGGGGGGGGGGGGGGCAAGCCCGAAATTTTTTCAACATAATGATTTTCTTAGAAGTTGAAATTGTCGGTCACGAAAATATTGTTAGGCAAATTTTTGAGTAGTGGGTGCACAGGGTCACGACCATGTGACAGACTATGATGGGGATAAATAACATTGCTGAGCGTGCTGCTGATCTCAACCCATCAACAAAAAGCAGTTAAGATCTTGGAAATTGGATGTCACTTACACATCTGTGACGTTGGTCATGCCTGTTTTTTTTTTTTAATTTGAAAGCCAAATTTTAAGAAAGGACAGTCGACATTGACTTTCTTCCAGGGATTTGGAGCCGAGCAAATTTGAATTTCGGAGCGAAAGAGCGGAGCGTGGAGTGGTTGTTGGCAGGCTGGAGCGGAGCGCTTTTGGTTTTGAAAGTCGCTCCGCTCCGAAGTAAAAAATCATAAAAACTCAAATAAAAAATTTAATTTTTTCGACGAAATTTTGCATTTTATGGCCCATTTCGATGATTTTAAACGATTTAAAAGCGAAGAATTCCTTGAGAGACTTGCAAATTTCGGATTATTGTGAAATTCATTGTGATAAAGGAGGTTTTGCGTTTAGTCATAATCATCACTCTTCATTATTAAGAAATTCAATATCATCCATGACAGAAAAGTCCTGTCCTGTACTCGATAAATAAAACGCCCTTTTTAATTTAAATTGGTGATTAGGTGCGTTTTATTGAATGGAGTTCTCCTGTACTCCATTCAATAAAACGCACTCCATTCAATAAAACGCACTCCATTCAATAAAACGCACTCCATTCAATAAAACGAAGCTTTCATAACAATTTTAAAGATCTCTTTCTATACGGGATGTCCGGAAACTATTGGATAAGGGCACCCAAATATTCCTGGTGATATTTCCAGCAAAAAACCGGATAAGCAGTTTAAGCTGTGTAAAAAAGCTTCAAAGACAAAATTTTGTCATCTCACTTCATATACATTTTTTTCCGACGGAGGTTTTAGTGGTAGCATTTTTGTAAAATCTCTAAATGCTTTTGGTAGCTAAGGAGTCAAGAATTCGGGATATTCCCGGTACACCTTCTTCTTCTTCCTTGCCTCGTTCTTTATACCGCTCCATGGTTTCGCGTTGCTCGACCTGCGGTGTAGGCGATGTGCCCGTTTTGGCGGTAATATCTCAGCATATTTCTACAGGCAGCTCTATCTTGGATCGTGTCATCGCCGAGACCAATGCGTTGTTGTTGCTTTGTCATTTGACAAATCCATTCCCGGTACACCTATTTTGCTGGAAATTACATTAATAAGAGCGGTTTCAAATTGGTCGGAGCAGGAGCGCAGCGAAAAAAGGTGTCGCTCGAAATCCCTGCTTTCTACACCATTTAACGAAAAATGACCCGGCACGTGTTTAGACATTCACTGGTGATTCTGATTACATTCAAATGGCTTGCGTTTTAGACTGTAGTTCGTCTATATTCCGTCCTATTTTTGTCTCTCGGACTGCATATTCAATTTGCGAGATCTAAATTTCATTGCTGGTATGATTTACCTACAAAATTAATCTTGATTAAATAACTTGAAAGCCAAGGATTCGTTCTTTACAAGGTCCCTAACTGGGCAAAGCTGTATACAATTTCTCACTAAAATCGCCCTTTCAGATGGAATGTTGATAAAGTGTACTACCTTCCCGGAGGGACTTAAAATTGTATTCTGCAGCTCAGAAGCCATGCAATGAAACGTATGAAAATATGGGATCCTCGCAAGAGTCTCCCTAAAGGGATACATTTCTGATCTACTTAAGTTATGGGTTCATGATATTCATACGTATGGATGGATATCAAGGGCCTCAAAGCTACAAATATTTTAGTTTTCCACGACTGCACGAGTGAAACGTATGTATTGGGACGCAGCCTCTGCAACTCCGTCAGTTACGACTACGAGTGGCCACTTGCTGCCGTCCATTTGTCCGTGCCACCTGGCTGGAAACTATCACGGGCATCCATTCCGTGGCAGTATATGGAGCGGCAAAGAAGGCATCTAGTTAGTTTTCCAGACTACAGTCTTAGCAGCAGAACATTTTACGAAGTGCCTGGATTCAAACTCGCTTTTTTATGCCCTCAAGCATTGTAAAGTGCAGTGATTTTTTTTAACACATTGGTAATGATTTTTTTTTACCATATAAATCGGCCAGGGGGGGGGGCGACCGCCCCTCCCTGCCCCCTCTGGCTACGCCCTTGGTTTGTGGTGCTACTTCACGACCGCTGACTGTGCCAGTCCAAATTTAAAAAAAAAGCAATCATGCGGAAATGGGAAACAACTTATTTAGCTGTCATTTCTTACATGAAGTTTCGTTTCCCAATGCTCACTGGATGCATAAAAAACAGGTATTAAATCAACCACCGTTAAAATTGGTGTCGACCCACAAATTGGGAGCATTACAGATCGAAATAGAAGTAAACGCGATTAACTTAATCATCTTACCTAATTCTTCTTTCATACATTGGCAGTACAAGGTATTTCTTTGATAAAATACAATCGTTATATAGAAAATGTCAACCCGCCGAACTTTCTTAGATGTGTCCTTGTTGGCCTATTCTAGCCGGATCAATCATCCTAATAGCATCCAGTGCCTTTCTCAATAAAAATATTATTCGCTTCCCGAACCGCGCCCGGCCTTGCATCCGCAATCATTATTATACATGTCACAGAAATTCCATTTCTTGCCAAACTAAATTCAATTTTCTAGTCTTTAAGAAGTCGACCGTCCAATCGTTCTTCATGCCGTTCACGCACGAGTACTTGCGCCACTTTCAGGTGAAGTGTCAAATAATTTTTGGCTTCTGACATCCCCTCAATATCCTTGCTATACATAAGTATTACATTTTCAACAACCGTTCCGCCCAATAATTAAATTCAGATGTGAAAATCACTCGCACGCCATATGCCGATCGGTCACAATAATGTGCTACCTAAAGGTCAAGTGGACTTCGCATTAATCATCATCCTTTCTAGTCGATTTCGACTACCATTACATATATCCTTTCATTTACGTCAGCAACATCAATTCGGGGCAACATTTATAGCACACCTCCGACTCCCCTCTCCAGTGCTTCTCCTTGAATGGGCGTAGGTTCTCCTGCAAATTCGCCGTCAATGCAGGGGGGATTTTCGAAAGCCACCCACTAAAAACACCCACCACCCACTAAGGCCCACTGGGGACATATAACAGCCACCTCGCAAATGTGTTTTGTTGCTGGTGAATGAGCCCGTCGGAAATGCCATCTTGTCTGTTGCTGCTGGTGCGATGGGAAGCTGGCGACGAGCTATATAACGATAGTAACAGGAACGGTCGAAAGATGTGCGGTTGGAGATGAGACGATGAAGGGTAGTTTGGAGACCGACGAACCCTTCTCGAGAGAGAACGACAACCTGTTCGGTATTGGGCCATTTAGTTGTCGTTTCGTCCTTTTTTTGCGTTTTTTTTCGGGGCGGATGGCGAAAGGATGCCAGCACAGCATACACATACGAATTGTAGTGACAGTTGTGCGGCCTTGCTTTTGAGTTCATTTCAATGCGATCCCGTACCATACTTAGCGTGTATACTATGGGCGAAAGGGAAAGTCATTTTTGCGCTATAGTGGCTGGGCAAAAGGTTCCAGGCTGCCAGAAACAGTCACACATTTCTACTTTGCATCTTTGCCGTGTTGTTGGAATTTGGGTCCTTTCGCGATACAATTTAGGACGATTGTAGCTTTGAGGCTGAATTTAAGAATTGATTAGCAGACGAGGCTCGAGTTGGACGAGGAGAGGCTTGTTCGGTGCTACAGCACAAGCAATCGCTAATTGTTTCTGGGGTGAGAGCTTTTCAGTATGTCTGGATCAGGTGTGAGTATGAATTTACTCAGGTGTAGCCCATTACGCAAATATGTTGTTCGAGTGGTGTTATAAGGTACTCAACCCGCTGAAATGCTTTGCATTATTTGTTTGCTTGAATCGACTAACCAGCTGAATATGAAACAGGCGCCCCGGGCCGCGAATGAATAGCTCGCTATATAACGTACTACGCACTATCCAGATTTCGATAAAAACTTGTCGCGTACGGAAATAAAAAGGAACATTCAACATCGGCGACCTTGTCATTGCGGGTCGTTTCTTATCGGAAATTCATCACACCGTAGCAAAAAATAGGCCAGATTTTCAGCAAAAGATATTTGCGTCGACGTCATCACCACCGTTGATGAAAGCCCGCAAATGTCGAGACCAGCAGCCGTGGAAGTGGGTACGGGCAAAGGTTTGGGTTAGGTGGTTGCTCAGCCGTTGGATTCCTGTGATGGCAAGCTGCTGTTCAGTTTGTTGTTTCAGTCGGTCGTTTTATTGTTCTATGAGGCCGTTTAATGACCGACCGTTTCTTTCCTTGGCTCGAAGTTTTCCGGGATTTTAATTATCCGCCTCCGTATCGCCTGCCGAGTCGAAGTATGGCGCGAAACTCGCGGGAAACCTATGTATAGAAGAAACCCGACTCGTCTTCATTGGGAGGAAACGATGTCTATCAATAGACTATAGGGCATAGGATTGGAATCCGAAGAAAAATCGATTGTTTCCCTATGTCACTAGACCAATATAATTTTAGGAAGCCGGGCTATACATATATACGTTCACTGGGGAATAACATGGGCCGCATCTTCTTTCTTGTCGATATGGAATCAAATCAATTTAACGCTCCATGAGTCCTTTTTTCTACACATTGGCAAAGAGCATTAGATGTTATTTTGTCCAGGTTCATTAACATTCTCGCATCGGGGAGCACTTCATCTATGTGTTGTTGTTTTTTTTTTCTTCGCTGTTCCGGCTTTTGTTTTCATCATGACGTCTAATATGTCGTCCCAAACGATATTCTTATAGGGTCCTTTTTGGTCAAATCGACTTCTTTAGAATTTATCGGACGATTGTTGGCCTTTTGTTGCCGGACAATAGTTTGGGTTACGGTCGAAAAAGATTATGGAGTTGGAAGGATTCTATTGCCAATACATAAATCGACAAGAGAGGGAGATTTTTAGGGGATAATAACTGCAGTCATTTGTTTTGTCGTCGTTTTTTTCTATTCTGTGCTGTTGGACCACTCCTTGAAGCTTACATAGCAAACAACTGAACGCGCGAGCATTGTTGTCCTGGCGCAGACCGTCCTGTTACACGTTCTGTCCTAAAATTGATCGAATCCGATTTTTTAAATCTGTATTGCGGAGCTTTTGAATTCTGACTATAAATTTCAAGTGGAAAGGATACGTGGAGAAATTCAAATGGAATCCTTTTTTTCGACGGTCGTGCTCGTGTTTTTTTTTTCGTATTGGACGGGTTTGTTCCTGTTACGGTTGAATTGGTTCGCTGTTGCGTTTTGAATTTGGTTATTGCGAATGGTTTTTGAAATGCGGACGATTGGACATTGAGCTAGTCCTTATGGATAGCTGAACAATGTTCAGTGTAGTATACACTGACTTTAGCAGAAAAAAAGATAACGAAGGCAAAAATGTCGAATTAATTAGCCAGGGAATGAGTTTGCGGAGGTACCGTCAAGGATCCGTTGTGGTTCTCCATCTTCATTCGTGGTTGGTTTACGTGTTCGTCCTTTGTCAAAAAAAATGAGGTCACCGAGCGAAAACTATTGAAAAAAAACATTAATAAAACGTAACA
This sequence comes from Microchrysa polita, assembly GCA_949715475.1. Taxonomy (NCBI): domain Eukaryota; kingdom Metazoa; phylum Arthropoda; class Insecta; order Diptera; family Stratiomyidae; genus Microchrysa; species Microchrysa polita. The sequence continues at coordinate 12,278,907 of OX454418.1, read as the reverse complement.
GCAAGCATAACTGAATGGAAATTGCGATGAAAGGTGACTCAATATCTGTTCAGTTCAAAAAAAAAAAATCCATTCAGCATTGCAGTACCTATCAAAAAGAAATCACTTTAAACACTCACGCTACCTGACATCTACTTCCGACTCCGAGTCATTTATTCAAAAGAAAAATGTCTGTAGAGCGTCGTCTTCAGAAAATTTACCAATGAATAGGAAAACATCCATTAGTCCTTATGCCATTCTGTCGTTTCTCTTGAATTATCCTTAATAATTACGCGCGGCATATTCTTCAACTGCTACTTTTCAAAAGTCTCTAAATGCTGCATTATGGTAAAATATTTCTTTGAATTTGAATTCTTCTGCACCATCGCCACTGAATGACGCCGAAGGCAAAACGAAAACTTTTCCCAAATGCTTGAACGATGTGGCGACACGACCGCGACATAGACATAAGAAATATGAAAGTATGTTAAATATCAAATTTTACTAATACTCAGCGAATCTTAACACGAAACGGCGGCGCGGCGCGTCGCGGGACGGCTCGGCAGCGAACATAAAAAGCACGTCCTTTTGCATTCAAGTGCTCAGATGTTTAAGTTAGTGCTGAAATATTTAACTTGCAGTTCCACTCCTCCACATAGTCAGTTTTGCCATCTCGGTAGTCTACAGCTTCGTGTACATATAGAAAAACTTCTTCTGTGTTTTCTCGCAATTTCTTGGATTGCTATACACACCCTACCTCTATACACTGCCAGCACAAAAAGTGAAAAAAAACAGAAACGGAAAGAAGGATACTTCCATGCCGTCACTCCTTCGCGTGGTAAATGGATTGGTGGTCACCAAGGCATAAGCTAATTGTCCTAATGAGATTTCTCATAAAACCAGAGAAACGGATGGAATTGGTTAGACTTGATGGTCATAAGTTTCTACAAAGTCGACGATGGTGCTGCGGTGGGCAAGATCTCGATGCAGATGGTTTTCGGGAGGAAAGCGAGCTACTACTGCTATACACACAGCGGAGGATATTAAAAGAATAAGGCACTTGAAGTTGTTCACGCCAACAAAGAGACACAAAAAAGGGAAAAACGACAAATTGCAGAAATTTCAAGTAGTCAAGTAGTTTTCGCCCAGGATGTTATATATGTAAACAATGCAAATGCTTTCAAGGAGGAATGTTTTCAGTTGTTTGATTACGGTTCAAGGAAAAAACTTTTACGGCATTTTATTTGTGCAATTTTGTTGGATGAAAATAGTTGAGTTTTATATTTGGACGTAAGTAAATTCTTCTAGACTTTTTGGGATTATTGGATGGTTATATGAAAGCATGTGGGTGGTTTAAATGTTTGTATTCTTGTAGACAGTGGCGGAACAACTTCACTCAGGGCCCTCCCGCCAACTTCTTGAGTGGGCCCCTATACACTGAGAAAAAAAGCAGAGTGAAATCAATCGAAAACACTCTTTAAGGTCGATCCACACTTTCTAGTCATCAGTTACAGTAATTTTCCATACAAGTAGACATATTGTCGGTTAATTGATTGAATGACAATCTGTCAATTTGAATAGGAAATGACTGTGACTGTTACTGATGACTAAAATGTGTGGATCGACCTTAAACCAATTCTATTGAAACATGATTTTGACGTTACAGTGTTTCTATTAAAATTAAGAACGTCGTACTTAAAACAACTTTGCTAAAGTAAGAGCGACTATGACTTTTTGCATGCTTATATTGAGACACGTTATTAATTCAACACGTGACATTATTAATTCAACTCCTTGTTTCAGCTTTAAATTTAAGTGTGCTCTAATTTAAATCCTTCAACTTTTGTACTTAATATTAAATTTAATACAGCAATCTTGGCAAGACTCCTTTCAAAACAATTCAGCATCTGCACCACAGCCCTAATGACCGTGGACATACCGCAAGCAAGATAAAATATGTTAGTCTTCAACGACATATGCAGGCCGTACTAACTAGTTTGAACTAAGTTTAGTACCACTCTCAAACTATTTTGCTTTTGCTTTGTTTGACAGTTCGTGACAGTTCGTGGATTGGAATTTAGCCCGAAAGTTTAGAAAAGGTACTATCACCAAAAATGTTTCAAGATAGTTTATTTGCACAGGGACCTAAAGAATCTTTTTGCCCATATGGTACTTGGCAAGGAAAAGGGTAGGTCGGATTACAAGCCGCGGTTACAGTAACAGCAAATATCGCAGCCTTGCCATTTGAATATCCGCATTGTCTCATGAACTTTCAAAGATTTCAGGACAATATTAAATTTGTTTATCTAAGAGGTACCACAGACCCTCTGATCGATCGGCCAGATTTTTTGATTGCGAGATAAATCGGAAGGTGTATGTGACCATCGGATTCAATTTTTTGATTTTGCATTGGCAACAATTTTCCGTACAAGCTGTAATGACAATCATATGTTTAAAACATGTTTCTGATTTTTTGACTTAAACCTGTGTCATTCTCCATCAAAGTAAATTCTATTACTTGTCCCCTATAAAAACTTGCGTTTTCAAATTTCAGCCCTTAAACATATTTTCGAGCTATAGGGGGCGCCAGAGAAACTTACTTATTTGAAGGGTCAATAAAAAAAAAAGTAGGTACTTTATAGTTATTGTTTTAATGTTTAATGAAAATGACATCGGTTAAATGGCGACCCCCTTTGTGCATACACTGATTAAATCGATTTTTGAAGTTCGTCTCCACTCTGTGCAGCATATCAATTGTTATGTTAGCAATGGCGTCGCGAATGAAAGGTTTTTAGATGAGCTATGGTCCATGGTCGATCGACATAGGCCAGGGATTTCAAATAACCACATAAAACAACCCATGGAGCAAATCTCGAGAGCGTGCCGGTCATGGGAAATCGCCTCTCTGAGAGATGAGGTGGTCGAGGAAGAGTTGTCGCAACAAATTTAATCAGCCTCGTGCAGTGTTTGCTATGGCTTCATTTGTGACTGAAACCACACGCCCCTAACGTTCGTTTAAAAAATCCGCGATCATGTCCCTAGTGAGCGACCGTTAGAAAAGAAGCTCTCGACGGCGGATGCCCGCTGCTCTCTACACCAGAGCATGATGGCGACTGACTAGAATGGGAAACAAACTTGGGAACTTCCCCCTCCAGATGCGCCCCCTCTCACCCATCTACCCGCCCAACTCACCGCTCGGAATTTTTTTTTTTTCAAATAAGTAAGTTTCTCTGGGCAACCTGTGCATGCATTTTGATTTGATTTTGCATACAATACGAACACCACCATTAAATAAATAACAGGCGCGACAATCCAGCATTGGACTAAGGCCGCAGGATGTGTTAGTGACATCCTATTTCCAAGATCTTATCTGCTTTTTGTTGAGGTAATGAGATCAGCATCACGCTCAGCAGTGTTATTTATCCCCATAAATGGGTACTCGTTTAACATCTGAGTGAGATCATAGTCCGTCACAAGCTCGTGAGTTCGAAAAACACCATGATCCACGGTGAGATTCAAACTCATAACCCTGTGCACCGAAGGTGCGCGCACTAACCGCTAGACCAGCCAGACTACGAGTGTGTTTTTACTACCGAGTGTGTTTTACTACAATTCTAAGCAAATCAATGAAAAGACTCGGTTAACCGAAAAACCGGTACTTTCAGCCCGGTTAAAACCGGACGGTCTGACCGGCTTTGCAAAAAAAAAACGAAAACCGGGTTATGGCCCGGATTTTGACATCCTTATTCTATGGGGATGTTTAAATGAATTGGTAATAAAATGGAGAACTAAAAAAACTCTTAAAAAATGAAGAAGTTGTTATCTTTTTGGATTTCGAGGAGGGGTTTACAACCAGGTAGGTTACCTGGTGAAAAGGCACTTTCAGGAATTTCGACTGACTGACTTGACTTTTTACGAAAATTCTTTCCATTTTGGAAAATATAACTATGTAATGAGTAGAACCTCCCTTTTGTGACATGAGCTCAAAAAGTATATCTGGGATTGAATTGTGCAGACTTTGTCAAAGGACAGAAAAAATGTTCAAGTTAACGTATAGTTAAAGTTGGCGGAGATTCAAGTTAGCGCGAGTGCACTGTATTTAGTATTTTATATTTTATACATACTTTATATTTGTAGTTTAGATTAATCTTTTTCTTATATCCTTCTATTATTATGAATATCCAAATGATGTGCAGGCGACAATATTGATTCAGATCCACCTATTTCCTACTACTTACTCAAAAAGTCGAAAATACTGAAAGGCACCTATTTTGTATCTCCAGGAAACTTTCAATCAACAATTAAACGATGTATAGAACCAACTAGTAGTAATTGCTCGTATCTTTTCTTTTGAATTGTCATGCTTTTCCGGCCGACCTAAGGGCCAAAAGGCCTGTCAGAACCAGAACCTTATAGATATTACACACATATCCCATATACAATACATTATATGAATACATATATATATATTTTGCTATATCTACTCCCTGCAACCGAAAAATTCCCAAGAACTTCATTATACGTTTTTGGGTGATTTCAATCTCCACAGGGATCATGTTGTCAAATCAAATTAATTTTTTTCTGATTACATTTGACATTTCTTTAGAGATTCGTCGTCCGTTCACTACTATACTGTATGTGCGTATACGTACAATATGTTGATTGTGTCGTGAATATCTGGCACGCGTTTCACATACGCGCGTATCCATACATACAACGTGTGCAGACAACGTGAATGATAGCTTTTGAAAAATCTTAAAAATAAAATAAAAAAAAAAACGAAAAAAACTTACTCAGCAGAAAATAAAAGATACGACGAAAATGGAATTTCAGGAGGACCCAGATACAGTAAAACGTAACATAGCAGTATAATATTGCCAAAGGGGTGAACAACTCCCGGCGTAGAAGGAGCAGAGTATGTGTATGCCACCGCCGCAGCAGCACGTATTAACGTATACTCATATGTGCACGGATGCCAACGACGACGTTATTATATTAAGAAATAATTTCATTGAGCCAGCAATGAAAATAAGGATACGCGAAATGAATATAATTTTTATGTCATCTCTAATCAGAGTTTCAATAGATTGTGTTGAAAATTTTTGGAGCTCCAGGCATGCTTTGAGGTTCTTTTGAAATCCAGAGAATAAAGAATGCAATTACTTGTGTGTTATGGCGGATTTATTTAAAAATTAAAATTTATTTTAGAACTGATTCCAAAGAATACTTATGAGGGTTTTCAAATTACCGACTAATGTATACGTATTTCTTATAATAATATGTCCAGAGGTTATAAGATTCTAAATATTTTTCTTATAATATAGCCTTTAAAACATACAGATTATAAAAGGCATCATACATTATGTAAGTACTCCTTTTTCGAATAATTTCGGGTTTCAGAGCATGCCATGGTCAACAATTGTATAGTATACTTTCAAATCGTATAACAACGCCCCCACAAGAAGCATATTCTTATATCGTTCCACCTAATAAATCTTCATCCTTCAAAATTTCAGACACGATTCATGTTATCATTCGAATAAATTACAAGGCGTTCAGAATACGTCAACGAAACACACAATCAATGAGCCGTAACACCTCATATATATATGTCCACCCGCAAGGCTAGGCGTGCCTGGCGCCTGACCTAATGGCTATAACAAAATCATAATATGTTGAAGATCCTTTCACATCCCGCGGGCAACAATGTTCACTCCACCATAAGAACATTTCCTGACGGGGAAAGCGAAGTAAATCCTTCGAAAGTATCCTAATGAAAACCGAAAATATGAACATACGCACACACATGAAGCAGCATTTCATTCGATTCCTATAAACGAAATCATATGTGCGGGTCCGGAAAAATTGGAAGAACAATATTTTGAAATGAAATAAGCAATGTAAATGATGTACAGGAAAATATTATGTCAGACGAGAAAACATGTTCGCGTCTCATCATTTTCATCATCTTGGTCGAATTACAACGGGTGCCGTATACTAATATGAACGAAGAGTGTGCGGACAAGGTGGGCGTGATAATGGCTATTTATTGCTACTTAAACGCTTCCACTTGTTAACAGTTTTTCACCTCATATTTTATGAAAATGTGTATTTGAAAAAAAAAAGAAAATTTAGGAAGTGGACTGTTTTGATTTGAATTTGGTAGTTTTGTAAAGGCTATGTTCTGAGTTCTGAAGGGATAATTGGGGAATCCGAATACGCATGTATCTCAAATTTAGAAAGGTTAATTTTTGAATTATGATGATGTTAACTCAGGAATACCATAACAAACTTCTGGAAAGTATTAAAGTTTCTAAGTGATACCATATAAAAACAGAAAATGCTTCCACATTTCTCGTAATTACGAGTATAACACGTCTATTTCCTGGGAAACTGGTGGCATATTTAGAATGAATGTCTACTTTACTTCACACTCATAGGATACTGGATGATTGTTAAAGAAATGTACACACCAGCGGCCTAGATAGCTTTTCGGAGAGGAGGGGGATCATTTTGCTAAATTACTTGTACTTTTGTGGTTATCAAATGTTCAATTTCAGAATAACAGTTTCTGTATTTATTACACTTACACAAATTAACAGTTTTTTTTAGCAAATTTTGCTGCAAATAAATACCAATTTGCCATACAAAAAAAAAATTGTCCTTTAAATATTGCATCAATAATTTTTGCTTTTTTACTACGGTGAGTGAATCCACAGTATTTCAATTTTCGTACAAATTTTCGCTACTGTTATTGGAGTATCAGAGGTTTATATTGGATTAGATCAGTGCTTCCCTAACTTGTCGGAGTCATGGAACACCTACACACTAAAAAATCAGGCAGTGCAAGTCAACATTCATTCAAATGGGTTTTTTTATGCATACATATGGGGTTAACTAAAATTATTTAACTCTGTCCACAAGTATAAAATTTTTCTTTTATCCGTTAGGATAAAACACTCAAAATAAAATTCATTTGGATAAATCATACAATTTATTCGTAATTATATCAGTCCCGGGGTGGAGTCACACTGTAGATAGGTAATTTATTATGCATCTTAGATCGTAAAGAGGTAAATGAAAAGTCGCCAAAACCTATAGAGAGAGGTCAATACAAGTTATACAAAACTCATTTGTGAGTTATATATTCTTTCCCTGTGAAAATTGTGTTTTTTTATCCCAAAAATATCGAGAATTACTTCTTTTTGGTGTAATTGGAAGTACACTTTTGTGTTCATCCATTTGGAAAAAAAAATATTTTATCCAAACGGAGGGATCTTGTTCGACCCATTTTGGAGATAAAAAAACACCTTTTTTGTGCAGTATCGCCGCTTTTCTGGCGGAAACACCTCAAAACAGGGATTAAAATAAATCATATATAGGTCGCCATAGACAGTGCTATTAATTGGACAATCAAAGCTCACTTCTGTGGAGAAAGAACATTTTCTGTGGAGATAGCTCATTTTCTATAGCGAATTCGGTAGTGGAACCTAAAAAATGAGCCTTCTCCATAGAAATGCTTTGATTGTTCAATCGATTGAATAATGCTCTTATTAATGGATTATTTGCTTCTTGTTGTCAAAAGCTCTTTCTACATTTTTCCTATTTTGCGATTTGTTCGCGAAACCCCTGAAAAATCTTCACGGAACCCTAGGGTACCGCTTAACTCCGTTTGTTCTTTATTTTGTTTTTGAATTACTGCCTGCATATGATGTCTTACCTTACAATTTTGGAAATTTCTTCATTTTTTTATAGAAAATTTTGTTAAAAAAAAACTATCATGATTTGAGAGTTTTTCGTATTAAATTCAATCAAATTGCAAACAAAAGAATGTTGATAAGCTCAAACAATAAAGGATACTCAAAAATTGGAAGCCGATCGTTTTCTCTTCATTCAAATTAGTTTTCCACTCTGTTTAAAAAAATGTATAATTTTATGTACTGTATATGTATTTCCCCATTGGAAATTGAGCTTCAGTGGAAGTGCTCCCCGTGTTCCACATTATCTTAAATTTTGAACCGAACATTAAGATTTTCCGGCAACAAATTTTCAATCAGTGCTCACATTGAATTTTTCTAGCTGCACTTCTAGATTACTTCAGTAGGGCTTGCCTGTGCGAAGCTCCAGATCCGATGTGTGATTTCTATTGTAGTTCTGCAAATGGTTTCACGTTTTTATGAAACACTACACATGCTGAATAATTCCAGCAAAACGTTTACTTTTTCTTTGTTTTACGTACCTACAGTAATAATAAAAAAATGTTTGACCAAGGGGGGTGGATCCCCTTGACCCCCCCCTTATCTACGCTACTGCTACACACAGCTTAAACTGATCCAAAATAGGTTTGATAAAGCCTATGATAAGGATCCTAATGCCTATCTTTAGTTGATGACGATAATTTATTATGTAGTGATAATAACAATAAAAGTAAAATGAAAAATAACATAGAATATAAAAACAAAATATTTTTTCCCTCTGAGGTAATTCTAAGAAAGAAGCAAGTCCAAGTCCATTTAAATAAATGACGACACTTCATTAACCCATTTCCTGCCGCACCTCGATGTAGATTGTATTCATATAATTTTCTTGTTATATTCTTGATCTTTGACCTTAGATTTGGGGAAAAAATGTGTTTTGAATTCTTTGGGTCTCGCAAATTACCTGAAAAAAATTGTTCGCTGACAAACCAATGGCGGAAAACGATATAAAGTATTTTTCGTCAATTTACTTTGCCTGGTCATGCTGTACTGTGATAGAAACACTAGAGATTGGGTTCTCCCAGATCTGATCTGTCAGCTTGTGTCACTACTAACTAATTGAGAAAGAAAATAAAGAAGAAAATTTACTTTCCTCTAAATATATATTTTCAAGAACAATGAGCCGTATGGGCCGAATTCTATCACCAGAAATTAGTAGCCACACAAACCGACAGTCCATATGTGGGAGAATCAAAAAACCCAACCCAGTGGATTGAGTGCAGTAACATCTAGCATATCAATTAATAACTTGGTGTCTACTCCTTAGAGACAAGGGTTCTCACGTTTTCCCTGATGAGCTCCAAACTAGTAAAGCTATCAGTATAGTAACTATACATATTCCGATATTCCGAAATGGTTGGGAGCGGACCCAATTCGGATTATCGAGTTATTTGAATTTTCGAAACATTTACAATTTTAATTTCTAATAATATTGTATTCGAAATATACCTGTACATTCCATCAAGTTTATAGAGCATTATACAATAATAAACTATAGAAAAGCTCAAAATTAAATCAAAATTGGACATAAGTCCATATCAGGAATATCGGCATTCCGGATTTTGGAAGTGCAGAAAATCGGGGTTTTACTGTACATGAATTTTGAATAGAATAAACGCCTTTCGTATCCTTAAGTAAGCATTTATGCAAGTTTGGAATGCAATTTTCTTCAACAGTGGAGAGGCCTGCTTAGAAAATGTCAGTGGACACAAGATATCGTTTTCCGCCACTGGTTCGTCAACGAACCATTAAGTTTAGAGTCGAATTTATTAACATTTTTAACAAAAATGATAACTTTGTAAGTCATATTCATCATTCACAATGAGTCAGCTTCATTTATTCAAAATATTGGTTTAAACAATTTTTCGGATAAAGGTGAAATCGGAGAACATCCCAACAAGGGTCACAGGGACAAAAATCGGTCATATTTACCGTTATTTTTGACGCATACTACCGAATTTTAAAATTTAAAAAAATTATATGAACACTTTCAATTTCATTCTTGAAAAGAATTCTACTTTTGCAGGTAAAAAAATTAAATTTTAATTGTTCGGTAACGAATCAATGGCAGAAAATGGGTCAAGGTACATGAATACAAACGCAAGAGCATAATGAAACAGTTTCAACATCCACAAAGAAATTGATAAGGATTACCTTTGACATTAGATTTGTTTCATGAAAATGTTGAAGAAAATACACTGATAAAAACAATTTCCTAAAAACAAAAAAAAAATACAATAAAAAACAGCCAAGGAAGAATTTTTCCTGAATTAAGATGTATTTTCTTGTTCCACGAAAAGTGTTTGCTTAAAATAAATAAATAAGCAATATTTTAAGCAAAAACTTTTCATGGAACAAGGAAATAAATCTTAAATCAGAAAAACTTTTCTTGGAACCAGAAAATACATCTTAAATCAGGAAAAATTATTCCTTGGCTGCTTTTTATTGTATTATTTCTTGTTTTCAGAAAATGATTTCTTTCAGTGTAGTGGTCTCCTTTTTTTTTTTAAATTTACTTACCGCTTTTTTTTTCTGCGCACATTTGTCTCTTTTCTTTAGAAGTAGCATTAAGTGTGGGCTGAGTTTTCAGGGCTTATACACAAAGATGGGTTACATGTACCACGGATGACATGATATTTTATAAGATGACTCCTGATACCACGTTGAAATTCAAAGGCGAACAGTGTAAGGGTGGCAAATTAGCCAAAGATAGAGTCACACATGGGCGTAGCCAGGGGGGCAGGGAGGGGCGATGGCCCCCCCTGGTCGATGAAGATGGTAAAAAATCCTTATCGATGTAGTAAAAAAAATTGCTGCACTATACAACATTTTAAAAAAATTTCTGCTGCTGGCCCAGCAGATGTCTTTCTTACATCTCCAAATGCTGCCGGAGAAACCATGATTGGGACAGTTTGCAGTCAGGAGGCGAATTCAAATAGATGACAGCGAGTGGCCTCTCGTAACTGACGCAGGCTGCGTACCAGCCAACATATTTCACTTGTGAGTGTGCTACTGTGGTTGCGTGGATCCCATATTTTCTGTTCATTTCATGGCTTCTGAGCTCGAGTACACAATTTCAACCTGTAGGTCCCTTCGGCAAGTTAGTGGAATTCAACTTATTTTCATCTGAAAGGGTGACAAATGGTATACAGCTTTTGCTTTGTTAGCCCTGGAAGGTAATGCTTTGTCGAATCGACACATCATCAAATTTATCCCGTTTTTCGTGACAATTCTCATTATTTGGAGCTGAGTTTTCGTACAGCACCTACACGGTAACAAATTTTGGGATAAAAGATAAAATTATTTATACCATTTTTAATATAAAGTTATATATGCCAATTTTAGAATATATTTTTATAACGTTGAAAGTATAAAGTCAGTGTATACCAAAAATGGTATAAATTTTATCAAAGTTCTTATGAACTTTTCTTTTCGTTGCGTTTTATACCAAAACTCAGATAAATTTTATACAAAATGGTTTAGAAAGGCTCATCTATACTAAGTTCATATTTATTTTATTCTTTTCTAGGATAAAATTTTGTGCGTGCTTTCGTTCAATGTATGGTATAAATTACAAACTTCATCACTCATAGAGTCTGGTTGGTCTAGTAGGTAGGGCGTTGGTCTCCAAATCATAGGGTCTCGGGATCGAATCCCGCTGTAGGTAGGTAATTTATTATGTAATTTAGAGCGTAAAGAGGTTAATAAAATATAGAAGAGGTCAATGAGATATAAGATTTATGAGTTACTAGGGGGCTTCGCCCCCTGCTCGCTACGCTCACCAATCCAGCGTTCGCGCTCTGCGCGCTCGCGAATTTTTTTTTAATTTTTTATTTTGCAATCAAGTGAAAAATCAACTAGGTTTCATACTTGTACTGACTATGACATGATAGGCTGAGAATCATGAGGTAAAATAGTTAGTATTCTTCGATTTATACCTGTTCTCTTATAATTTGTATAATCTGTCCTATAACCAGGATCTATCGATTCTTTATAATTTTTATACCAAATTCATATAAAACACTTCTAAATGATTTCCTATAAAAAATAAACCATTGGTATTGTTGGATTTACACTATAACTCCTATTAATTTTATCGTTTATAGAATAAATATAATTTATAAGATTGAAACTTATAAATTTAATACAAATTTTCCTATGGACCTATATAGATAAGAAAATTTATAAAATTTATGCCAAAATTTGTTAGTGTGTACCGTGCCGATGTACTTGCCGGGTACATTGCAGCTAGACGAAGTAAGCAGGGTAAGTTGGATTTTTGGAAATTGGCGTCGTGGAAACGACGAAGGATGAACTTTGTGTAGCTTTTAGAACTCCAGTATTTCTTATGGCTGGTTGTCGATTCGACGATAAGTCTGTGTCCATACAACTAGCTCGTGGCAAATGTGCTTATTTTTGAAATGCGGGACCTATTTTTTCAAAAATTATGGAAAAAAATATTTACTAGGACAAATCAGGAAAACGGCTAAAAATTCTTAGTCATTATAGGAAGATTGAATTTCGAACTCATAAAAATCGGCTCCAAAATCCATGTTTTTCCATTCTAAATAAACTTACGATTGAAAATCTTTCAGATTTTGTAAATATTTTGAGAAAGATGATTTGTATGAAGTGTCAAAGTAGAGCGTCGTCGAATCGACGAAGCATGACCTTTCCGTACTAAAAATAAGCATGACGTTCCAGGGTTAAGGACCATGTAAAAAACGAGTCTCATATTTCAGTGTCTTTCAAGTTCTTCATTTTCTTCTCAGTACCATATAGGTGTATATAATGTTGCAGGCACTATATATTTCCTATCCGCACATGTACGGAAATTCGGGACCACGCCGAGATTCGATCTTCGGACCTCTAGATTACTAGCATCGTAGCAACCAAATGAGCTGCACAATCCAGCCACAACCCAGGCGACTCTAAAATTTGCTAACAATATTTCTGCGACCGAAAATTTCAACTCCTAAGAAAATCATGATGTTGAAAAAATTTTGGGCTTGCCCCCCCCCTGACCGAAATCGTGGCTGCGCCCATGGAGTCACAGTCTTAGTTTGCCAACATGTCGGCCAAGGAGAAGCGGAAGTTACTGGTTATTGGCAAATCGCAAAAACCAAGGTGCTTCAAATCTATAATGGTTGAATTAGATATCCCGCGTCAGCATCAGCATCGGCAGAGGCATCGGCATCAGCAGAAAAATTTCAATTTAGAACACAGGCATTTGCCTTTGATGACCCACAATGACAGCAGCGGCAGAAGCAGAAAAATGCTTTTGCCGATGCTTCTGCCGCTGCTGTCAATGTGGGTCATCAAAGGCAAATGCGTGTGTTCTAAATTGAAATTTTTCTGCTGATGCCGATGCCTCTGCCGATGCTGACGCGGGATATCTAATTCAACCATTAAAATATTGCCAGTGGACTATTGAGCCAACAAACGAGCATAGATGACCTCCAAAATATTTACGCATTATGTACGGGACTAACTTACAAAGAACAATAGAAAAATCGCGTTGTTAATTGCCCAGCTCACCCGAAAATTGATAACTTGAAATCCATTAAGATAGTGTTTATGCCCCCTAACACAAGCTCAAAATTACAGCCCATGGATCAAGGAGTCATCCGTTCCAAAGTCACTATCGCGCATTGTTGGAGGCATCGACGCTGGTGAACAGCTAAAAATCACATTACTTGATGCAATAAATCTTTTGTGTAAATCTTGGCTGAAACCATAAGGAATGCATATAGGCATGCAGGTTTGTCGGTGATCGATAATGCCTTCGACACTGATGACTCCTTACCATTGAACGAATGGGTAAGACAAAACAACCCAATTGGTTTTGATCAGCCGCAACAACAAATGCAACTGGATATCCCACTCGATTATCTCACAGTAGATGACGGCCTTTTAAACTCAGCATTTTTGACCGATAATGAAATCGTGACTGAAGTTGTAGCAAGGGAAACGAACGAAAGCAGCGAAAGTGAGAATGAGGACGAGCTCAGTGAATGCCCTGTGGATCATCATCAATGTGGCACGATAGCCCGACGTCGGGCCTTGGCCGCCTGAATCGTTGACCTCCAATTGTCGCGGTTACGTGACCTCGTCCTCCAGTTTCGGAAGCCCAGCAGCTGTTGGGCGTCTTCACCTACGGAGTTCTCCCAGCGAGCTCTCGGTCATCCACGCAACCTCGCTCCGTCAATTCGTTGTGCGTTCATCACTTTCTTTGGCATGCGATTATCGTCCATCCGTTGTACATGCCCCGCCCATTGCAAACGTTGAAGCTTCACGATTTTCGATACTTCCAGCTCATCGTACAATTGATACAACTCATGGTTGTACCGGATACGCCATTGGTCTCGCTCGCGAACGGCCCCGAAAATTCGCCGAAGGACCTTTCGTTCGAATCGGTCTAGCAAAATTTCGGAGGCTTGGGTGAGGGTCCATGTTTCGCAGCCATAACATAGCACGGGTCGGATGATCGTTTTGTACACGCGGAGCTTCGTGTTCCTGTGCGCAAGTTTCGAATTAATTATAGGGAGGACCGAGAAATATGTCTTATTGGCTAGTTGTATCCGTCGCTTAATTTCGTCGGTTTCGTTGGCGTCCTTTGATAAGTTACAACCCAGATAGTTGAAGTTGTCTACATACTCGATATTAAGGTCCCCCACTCTGATGCTTGAATTTGCTGGCGTGCTTGTTTTCGATTGCATCATGGCCTTTGTTTTGCTTTCGTTGATATGTAGTCCAACTTCCTTTGCGGCGTTATTGAGGTTATGCAGAAGGCTTTCTACATCACCCAACCTTCGAGACATGATGTTGATATCGTCGGCGTACGCTACTAGTTGAGTCGACTTGATGAGTAGCGTTCCGCTGCTGTCCATATTCATGGCTCGAATTACATACTCCAAAGCAAGGTTGAAGAGCGTCGGCGCCAGCCCGTCGCCCTGCTTGAGTCCAGTACGAGTTTCAAATAGGTCAGTGAGTCGATGGATACTACAATAAAAATAACTCAAAAACTCGGTGATATTCGGCGGTTCTTGCAGTCTCATGGCGCAGAACAAATTTTATTAAACCATACTTGGCAGAAGTCGAATCCTTTACCGATACGCTGTGTAGACAGGAATTCCAAACGAAAATTACAGACTATTTTAAACAATAAGTCAGCCTCAAAATTTGAAATTGCGTAATAAATGGAGTTAAAATTTTAGTTAACATTTTGTTTTTTTTTTTTTTTGATATTAATACGTGTACATACTAATTTGTTGCATTGTTATTTTTTTATTTAAAACTTTTGCTTACATTTTACTATGAAATTGAGACGGTGCGCGGCAAAACTCGCTCCTTCCATTTTTCGTAGTGATATTTAATAATAATTTTGGCGTCAATTTCGAATTATAAATTGGAACAAACGAGTTTTGATATGAGTCCTGGTGGAACAACATGGTTTTTTACCAAGTTGGTGGTGTATTTAGTCCATTTTGGTCCAAGAAAGTGTCTAAGGACGAAAGCAATAAGCCCTAACCTAATAATATTAATGATAATGCAATAATTTCCATTTTTGGTAATACACATTTTTACTGGAAGGAGACAGTTTTGATGAGTCCGCCATGGCAAGAAAAGAGTTTTGATCAAAATGGATGAAAGCAAAGAGTTTTGATGGGTACTATTACCTGGAAGAAGTAAGTTTTGTAACGAACTGCAAATTTCAAAGCCTCGAAAAATACGAAAGAAATGTGTTTTGGTAAAAACTGAGCTCACTACTGTGTAGAGCAGGAACAATACTTTCGAATGCAATTCATAACTCAATTTCGTAAAAAAGTGGAATAAGCGAGTTTTGCCGCGCACCGCCTCAATTAATTTCTTGTATAATTCGTTAAAAAAAACGAAATTTGCTTCCTAATAAACTTCATGAAAAAACTTCTGGTATTTCAATTCAATATTTATGGATATAGCGAACTTCGGTTATAACGAACCAATTCGCACGGTCCTTTGAGGTTCGTTATAACCGAGGTTGACTGTAATTAGAAGTTGGTAGGGCAAAGATAACAGGGTGCCCCGGAGATTTGAAAAAGTCGACTTTTTTAGTTTTTATCGGACATGGACGTACGGGTAGGTACTCAAATCAAAGAACTCGATGGGTACATTTTATACCAGTTGTTTTTTCCAGTTTGGAGCAATGGTAACGGAGTTACAGCTAATAAATTCAGTTAATATGTGGAGCCATGATACATAGTATATCTATTTTTGGATTGGTCTAATTAAAAGTGTAACAGAATGAAAGGCGTTATTTAGGTCAATCAAAAAATAGATTTACAAGAAGCATTTCATTAATATTGTGCATAATTCTTATTTATTACCTATAAAATATATGTGCAAAATTATTCACTATGTATGAACCCAAAATCTAAAAAACCCTCGTATTGCGGGCGCAGCCCTCTGTACGCCGGTATTTTTTATTTTCGAAATCGATATATATGAGTGGACCTGGGTTTCACACGGTGGTTAGCATTGGTTCCCTCTCCCTGTAGGTTCAAATATGAAGGTGTTTATTAGATCGTTGCGAAGACTGTTGCCTCCAAGCTATACTACCTATTCCGTCTTATTAAGTTGGTGACCATCCTTTTTCATTTTGTAGAGCTAACTTGATTTTTTTATAAACGAAATTTTATGAGCGAACGGCTTTCGTGATAAATTATATTTAAAAAGTAGCCGGGCGAGTTATGCTAATAAACAGTTTTGTAATTAACCTTGAACATCCTATTTAAATTTTATGTATCCTTTGCTATTATCCTAATTACTAAAATTGAATTTTAATACAAATTTACTGGAAACTAGCATTATCTAAAAGTTCTCAAAACCAAAAGGATTAACTGAACCGCGACCTTACTATTCAATTCTAATTACCCCCTTTTGTATACTTTGTGTTTAACCCTAAAACCATAAAGCCATTCTCTTCATATGAACCGCTCTAGCTTTCAAGACGACTCGGCATAACTTAAAATTACAAAAGGGAATTATAACTAAAACCACTTCGTATATCACAATCCATCTTGTATCAACTTTAGCGAAACACGTAATATTATTCTACATTTTCCCTATGCACAGAAACCATATCCTGTTATACAAATTCTGAAATAACACCGAAAACCAAAGTTACTATAATTCAGATGCATACAGAATATACTACTCGTAATACTTGTAATATCAATGTTCCATAACAAGTAGGTATGCGCACTGTCGTCATCTTTCCTCTATATGCAGCAAGTGTAAAAACTTATTCGTGGGTGCATGGTCTATACGTATAGAACTCCGACCGAACAGGAAGCAAGCGTAAAAAGAAAAGAAGCGAAAAAGAAACACTACAAAAAAGATTTGCTGTCGGGAAGCTTCCGTTTGCTCCTGCTGGGCTTGCATATACGGTAACAAATAGTGTTGCTCGAATATGGTCTAGTTTTAATGTTTCAAAAATTTATTATACAATTCACCTGTGTGCGCGCCCTTCTCAAGCATACACCTTGAAGGTACTGCGGGCAAGGATACCTGTATCATGACTCAATGTGCGGAAGTACGTATAAACACATCTAAGTATTATGGATATACATAGTTAGTGAACTCGTCTCCTATGCGTATATCATTTCTGAGCTCGACTCAAAGCCTTAAAGGATACCAAGGATAATACTTGTTTTAGAGTTTTTTTTCTATTTTCGCTTCGAAGTAAAGTTTAAATAGAATCACAGGAATTGTGGTGCAAACATGGTTTTACACCGAGCTTCGTTGAACAAAAGTACTAGTGCAGAAGTTTTCTCGGTAAAAGGATAAGAGACATAGAGACTATACTATTTTACACATAATGTGTGTGTGGCCCCATTTAAAAAAGCGAGTCCAATAGAATATTGTTTGTGTGGAAGCGTGCATGTGTATGAGTGTCTACGTGCGAATGTGGCGTGAATTTACTATCCTTTTAAAGTTTTTGCGAGTTTTATTTTAGTTACAAGTACTTAACGGCATAGCCCGAGTTGGAAGTCTAGATGAAAAGTTCTTCTGGTAGGTACATATATGTATGTTGTATACAGTGCTCGGTTCGTATGATTATTTTCCCGTTTTTTGTTTTTATTTCTCTGTGTAAATGTAGGCGAGTATTTTACCAGACTATACACAGTTTTCAATGGAACTTTGAAAATTAACGAGGCTTTTAAAACATTTAAGAGTGTTAAGTGTCTAAAACGATTTGCTGCTTCTGTGATTATGCAGCCGCGTCGTAACGTTGAATAAACAGTGATTTCGATTCGACTCTCTTTCCCTATGCGGCGAAAACTAGGACACCTACTGCAAAAGACTGAATGAAAGTGAATACATCAAGCTGAAAAAAAAAGTTTGCAATAAATTAAATTGCAATTACGTTAAATCGTGCTGCAAAATGCCGGATAAATAATTAAAAAGGAAGATACACAATTTCTTTTTCTCTTTAAATACGTATTTACAGTCTGGATAAATAATAAAATCAAATTATATACATATGTACATTAATTCGAGTACAGATTGTGGAGAATTATATTTAAGTATGCAGGTTGGATTGCATTGTGTATGTAACCAATTGCTTACATACGACCAAAATTTGTGAGATCAATAAGTCTTTTATAAAAATAGAAATCAAAACCCATTTCTACATACTTCTAAATAAAATTAAATTGGATTTTTGTTTTATTAAATTTTAATCAAACACGACAGTCAACACTTGAAATGACAAAATTAGCAACAAACTTGTTCATTTGAATATGAAATTCGATAATAAAAGAAAAGGGTATGAACATAACATTTGGCATAAAATACGCAAATATTTCATCAAATTTAATTCGTTTGAATTTGTTTTGATAGTCACCAATAAAAATTATATTTAGCTTGTCATAATAAAATTTTTGTATTCTGTATGGAAAATGGTAGCGTAAATGGGAGCGTAAAAAATTACTTTTTGTCTTTTTTTCTCCCGAAGGATAAAAAACTGTGTACTTTTCATTTTCAATCTCATTGAAATTATGTTAATATGATTTTAAAATTCGGCTGCTATTTGTCGAAAAATATTATGCTTTATGGCTCATTGCGTCAGAATTTATGAATAATTTCAGTGACCCATTTAATTCTTTGATTCAAATGTGATGGCGAAATCACTGTACCATGCCTGTATCGCCGCATGTCATATCATTTCATTTTGAAATGAATTTCTGAATGAATGGTTGACTTTAGGTGTGTATACACATAAAGTAGATGGTGTAGTTTGTTTGCGATTGTGCCAATTGTACGAAATTATTCAAACGAAATATGTACTGTACATACTAGTGGGAGTTGCATCTGAATATCATTTTAATGCATTTCAATTTAATTTCCTTTGCAATTTACCGTTCAAAGTTTATACCCTAAAAAAATGTAACAAAGTCTTATTAATAGCTGTGGACTTGAAGAACTAACTTTAGTATTGGGGTTTCTATTGCAGCCCCATGACCTCATGCAGGCCCGTGCGCAGGGGGGGGGGATTTGGGGGTTGAACCCCCCCCCCATTGGCAAATGTTGCCAGAATTTCTTATTAAATACTATTCTCATAAGCCAAAAATTTAACTTCATAAAAATGTAAACTGGCGTTGTTAATTTATACCTTGCCAAAAGAATTTTCTCTCGCCGCTAGACACCATCCAGTTCCGGAAAGTTCAAGAACATTCGTGGTAGAAACTCATAAGTGTTGGTATGCAATCCGAAAAGCGGTATTTTCCCTATACCGAACGAATTGTAATTCAAAGATAAATGTAACCGCGCGGCATGTGTAGATTGTAGTGGGTAAACTATTGTAGGGCATTGCAGGGGATTTAAATGGATAAAATGGTAATCCAGCCTATCGCCGCTTATGGGTCTCCTGTATGGGGTTTATATTCAAAAACCAGAAGAAGCAAACTGCAAATAACCCAAAACAAACTGTTGAAACAAATTACCAACAAACCTTTCTTTTACTCAACCAACAAATTACATAGAGAAACCAAAGTTTTGAATTTGAATGAGATTGTAGTGAAGAGTACTGGTAAATTTATGGCAAGTTGCTCAACTAACAATAATTCGGCCATTAGAGCCTTAGTAAATAATTAAGTTATAATTACGTACTAGTATCTAAGTCTGGACTTAAATTAAGGTACATTGACATATGTAGTTTATACCTTTTTTTTATTATATATTTTTTTTTATAAACATAAGGTTTTAGATATATATTTTTTTTCCTTAATCATGTATTACAGAGTTCTAAACTCATCTCATTGTTGAAGCATTCAAAACACAATACCTTAGAATTAAGGCCATTAAGGCCGGCATCTAAATGTATGAATTTGTTAATCAAATTATTATTATACCTGAAATAAAGTTTGTTTGAAGTTGAAGTTGCAGGGGATTTGTTGTTGATTGCGACATTTCAAGGCTCTAGCTGCCAAAGTTTAGAGGTTACATCCGTCAAAAGATGAGATTTTAAGATGAAAAAATCAGCCATTGTACTCTATTCCGATTCCTTTATCAACCTCTATAGGAAAATGCATACTAAAGAAATTACTCAGCATGGGTTTTAGGTAGTTTTTTTCCCAAATTTCATTAAAATCCATTTAAAACGGCGTTACAAGCCGTGCTCTGTGGCCATGATTGTTCGGTCACTACTCTGTGATAGAGAGATTCATAGAGAGAGAGAGTTTCTATACTCGTCATGACTCGCCGCAAATTTATTATTCAGAAGAAGATGATAAGAAACATTCTTATTGTAGAATAATAAACTTACAATGCGAATAATAAGTGGTATGGCTGACAACAGTATCACACTCCGAATTTTGTTGTCTTTGTAACGTTGATGATTACACATGCCACACGGTAGTCGTCAACGCACCATCCTCCACTAGGAGTTAGGGTAAATCAAGGTAGGTAAAAGCCTAGGGGAACGACATGGCATCCCTATCGTAACTATGAAGAAATCCTTATTCTCCTCGTGAAATATTGCCACCAGGTTTAGATAAGATTTATACCTCAGGCTCGTCCTTTGGTATTTAGTTTACTATAATTCGTTGACTCACCCCTCGCTCCGCTCAGATCTCACACTGTCAGTCTCGCATTAAGGTACGTGTTCGTAGAGACGACTCTTGGGATGATCGCTCAGCGATCGTAGTTTTGCATCCAATTCCGAGCCATATTTGCATATTTTTGTAATGGTGTTACTTTCCACGTGTCGACCATAACATGTCTGTATAGAAAATATGCGCGTATAGTGGTCAGAACCGATGGTTTAACTGCGATCGCTGAGCGATCATCACATGAGTCGTCTCTACGTACGTACGTTTAGAGAATTCGCCAATATTTTTGCGAAGCAGTGCTGTTGCGAAATAGGATAAGACGAGCGCAGCGAGCAGTGAGCTAATGGAATGAAATTTGTTGGATTTAGATCTCTGGCTCGTCCATACATTTACTCAAATCCTATAGCTCGTCTGTTAACTAAGATCTCGCTGTCTGTCGCCCTTTTCACAATTCGCCAAAAAGTTGATACGTAGCGCTGCTTGGAAATAGGATGAAGCGAGCGCAACAAGCGGTGAGTTAATGTCAGGCAATTCGTAAGCTTTATATTTCTGACTCGTCCATACATATACTCAGACCCTGCACCTCGCCCTTTACTCCGCTCAGACCTCGCTTTATCTGTCTCGCTATTTAGTATTCGCGACGTAGTGCTGTTGCGGAATAAGGTAAGTCCAGCGAGCGGTAAGCCAATGGATGACAATTCGCAAAATTTAGACCTCTGGCTCGTCCTTAAGTTTACCTAACTCCTGTGCCTTGCCCTTCGCTTCATCCAGACCTCGCCATGCCTTTTGCGCTTTTCAGAATTCGCCTAAATTTGCGACGCAGTGATAGTGCTAAGAATGATAAGGCGAGGTGCAAGCGCGGCGATCGGTAAACCAATGGACGCCATTTCGTGAAATTTAAACCTATGACTCGTCCGTATAGCCTGTAGCTCAGAATACTCTGCGCGCTCAGACTCTGTGTGTCGTGCATTAGAAAAACAGCCAACAAGTTTGCGACGTAGACCTCGGACCTGGAACCTGGATTTATGACTCTGGATTTGCTTGACAACCGAATTCCGCTAGTTTGTGTACAGCATTGGGCTTTTGGGAGTCTGGTCACCTTATAGCCTGTATATTTAAAACTTTAAATATAACTTTTAATGAAAAATTTGAATATATAAGTTAAACCCCCCCCCCCTTGGATGATTCCTGCGCACGGGCCTGACCTCATGGCTTAGGGCCACCGAACACCGTACTTTTAATTTAATTATTTATTATATTAAAAAAAATAGAAAAGTTGACAAACGTATTTGTAAAATTATTAACTTAATGAACGTTTAAATGTTCATGGTGGTTCAAAAACGGACCGGTGTTACCTAAATAGTGTAACGTGTAGTAATGCAAACTAGCCAGGTTTCCCGTACTAACTACGATCGAAATTACAGAATGAAATGAATTGATGTTTTGAGAAGTATTGACTTAACCTAAAATCGATACTGAAATCGGTAGCATCAAATGCAACCGTATTTAGAAAAATTGGCAAATGCGTTTTTGCGGGGACGCAGTCATTGGAACTGTCCAACATTTCTCAATTTTCGTCTTCTTCGTCAATTCAACAATTGAAGATAGCAGTGCACCAGGGACGTACCGAGCAAAAATTTGTTAGGGGGGTGAAAAGTAAAATTTTCCGACTACATTTGAAAATTCACCAATTATAATTAGATGTACGGAAATTTCGTTTTTACGAAATAGATGCGAATTTCGGCGAAAATTGCTCATTTATGCCAATAAATGCGAAATGTTCTAATTTGGACTTTTCGGGATACCTACATAATCCCGAAAAACAAAATCCCGCCCATTCGTAATCCCGCTTTTTCCAAAAAATCCCGCTTTACGTTGTCCCGACATTACAAAATCCCGCCATATCAAAATACCGCCATTTCAAAATCCCGCCATTTCAAAATCCCGCCACCTCAAAATCCCGCCACCTCAAAATCCCGCCATTCCAAAACCCCGCCAATTGAATCTCACCGCCTTACTGATAAGAGAATACTAACTAGCTTTCACTTCCCAATATCCCGTCACAAAATGTAAGTATTCTTTCAAAAATCGCGCGCGCGATTTATGAAAGAATACTTACCTTTTGTGACGGGATATTGAAAAGCGGGATATTAAAAAGCGGGATTTTCAATAAGCGGGTTATTGAAATGGCGGGATTTTGGATTGGCGGGATTTTGATTAGACGGGATTCTAACTGAACGGGATTTTTAATTGGCGGGATTTTGAAATGGCGGGACTTTGAATGTCGGGATTTAAAAAAACGATGGGCGGGGTATCGTACCCAACCCGGACTTTTCCACAAAAAAGTTTATTTTTGTCCAAAAATGTCAATTATTGGAGAACATTTTTTATCTCAGATTTTTTTCAGACGTTTTCCGTTAATAAGAATAGAGAAATTTTTAAATGCAGAGAGTTCACTGAATCACGAGCACGATGGTTTGTCGGACACCGAGAAAGCACTTTAGTTGTAGGTTTGATGAATGAACTTTGTTTTCTGCAATTCGATTTTTTTAGACAGGGTTTTTTTCGTGGTTCGCCGGGTCCCAAAATTGGAATGAACTATACATAAAGATAAACGCGTAACGTTATTAGCGGCATATGCCTCAGCAGTTTCTCGTTTTGCCGGTACCGTAACTCCTCGAGGTGTGATCTTGTCGACTAGTATCTATTCTATGCGTGTTGTCTGAATTCGGAGTATGATGCAGTTGGCAGACACACTTCTTACTGAATAATAAACACGCGAGGTTTTTTTTGCAACGCGAGTTTTGAACAGTCGTTTTACTGTGAATCTACAAAATTTCGAGAGTTATAAAAAATTAAAATAACAAGAAAATTTACAAAACTAGGTTTTATGCAAAATTTCAGCGAAATTTCTAATATCCAAAATTAGTTTATGTGAAATTCCATAATTTGATTTTGAAATCTTAATTTACTAAATGATGGCTCGCTCGAAGTTGATGTCACTCGACATGTCAAAATAAGCTGAATAATCTTGTAAGTTTTCGGGCCTTAGTTTGAAAGGCTCTCTCGCTATCTCCCCAAAATTTTAACACTCGGAGCAATTATCAAGAAGAATTTTAATTGTAGCATGAAGGAATTCCTATCGGCCGAAATTTGAAATATGTCCTGAAATGGTTGGAGAAGTTCTGTGATCTTTGAGATAAAAACGTCAAGAGGGATTTTGGACTCTTTTCTGTAAAATGTTGCAAAGTCTATTTCGACTGTAGTTTGAGATAATTCGTCCAATTTTTTTCGGAGCACGACGAGTTCGGTGTTGGAGCTTTGCACTAACGCATTGATTTCGCTGTCTCTAAAATACTTTATTTTACTGCGAATGAGTTTCACGGCGTCAGTAATGTTAAGGTCCTAAGCTTCCAAATTTTCAGTAAAATTTTTCAATTTAAATATTAGTTTTATGTTTTTCTGCCGAATAGCTCTGTATGTACATTCAATTAAATACATACTTTTAATATTGCAACTTTAAAATGTTTATATCCTTAAACATCGACAGGTATACTTTTGTAAATTTATTAATGCCGAAAATCGCAATCCTACATATTCCCATTGAGGTCAAATTTGCCGACTGCAGATGAAAATTGAAAATGTTAGGGGGTGAGACACCCCCATATACCCCCCCCTTGGGTACATCCCTGCAGTGTACTCTTCGAAATGATTACTAATATGAAATTTTTTATAAAAATGTGACCTAAAATGTATGGTTTCTTATGTTTCTGCGACTTGAGAAGGCCTGTTTTAATTTTTGAACGATTATAAAACTGCCAAAGTATTTTGTGGTTTGATTTCAAAATTGAAAACTTAACACTAGTATTGCAGGATTTACTTCTGCTCACATAAAAAACCTCGCTTTTTAATAATATTAACGAAATAATTATTTTCTAATCTCTCGCTTGGATCTAAGCCGTGGCCTACCTTAGGACCAATTATGAACGAAGTGAATAGAAAGGGGCATTCTTTTCTGTTCGGTTTATGCAATCAATGCCAGGGGGAAATGAACGTGAGGTGAAGATAATAGGGAAGGCGAAAGTTAAAGAAATGTGGACATGGCCTGGCCTTTGATTTAAACTTGCTTATTCATAAAAAAATACTCCTTTAGCAGAATGTAAATACGAGTAAAAGCTATGGACAAGAATGTGACGACCAAGCTTTCAGCAGCGGCAAAGAAAAGCTGCGATTGAGTCCGATTTAAAAAAAAAACAGTCGCGAAGTATGGAGAAATTCCTTTCAATTAAAAAAAAAATATACTAATACTTGAGCTTAGAAAGGGGATAGTTTCAAGGGCGGGGCATGAAGAAATATATTTCCGAAGAACGTTCAAGTTGCGTCAATGAGACCAGGAGGCGATGAAATTAGTAGGATTTCAGCCTCCCTACTACGTGTCGCCTCGTGTCACATTGACGCTACTTGAACGTTCTTCACATACCGAAATTGAATCGTTGTCTGGTAAGATTCTGAAACCAGGTTGTCTTTAAACAAAGGAATAGATGCAGAGCAGCAGAAGATAATGAAAAACGAAATTCATCACTGGAAAAGTATTCTGGAACGCTAAATGATGATCACAATGTATCTCGCTCAACACAATTTGGCTTTTCGCGGTTCATCGGATCGGCTTTTTACAAAGGATAATGGTAATTTTCTTGGTTTGCTGGAGTTGTTGGAAATTTCGACGACGTTATGCGGGAGCATTTAAGTAGAGTATCAACAAAGGAAATTAGTGGGAAGATGATCCAAGATGAAAGACCTCTTAGCAAACAACGTTTCAATTGAAATAATTAGAAGAATACAAAAAGCAAAATATTATTCAGTTATTGTTGATTGCACTCCGGACGTAAGTCATACAGAGCAAGTGTCATTTACTTTTAGACTCGATCAAATTGAAGATGACCATGTCATCATCAGGGAACATTTTTTTTTTTGATTTCGAGCGGCATTAACATCTACAGGAGAATTTCTTCCTGATCTTTTGCTCAAAACTCTAGCCGAAAACAATATTAACGTCGCCGTCTTACGAGGACAAGGATACGATAATAGCGTCAACATGAAAGGGAAAAATGGGGGAGTTTAGGCCAGAGTTCTGGAAGTGAATCTCAGAGCAGCGTTTGTGCCATGTGGGTGCTATAGTTTAAATCTATAGTCATCGCTGAAGCTGCTTCGTCATCCAGAACATGCGAAACTACGTTCTGTTCTCTGCGTCAAAGATGGGACATACTGAAGAAGCATATAAAAAGTTAAATTTGGGAGACCCTGCTGTTCAACATGAAACCAAATGTTTAGCCGATCAGATAATGTTTCCTTGTTTCATTAGTCGTTTGGTATGACATTCTTTTTCAAATCAATATTATGGGCGTCACAGACCTTACGATCGGTTAAAGAGATTTTTTTTTATTGCGAGATGAATTGGAAGGTGTATGGGACCATCGAATTCAATTTTTTGATTTGACGTGTGGAATATATTGCCATGCAATTTTTCGGACATTCTGTCATGGCAATCATGTGTTTTCATTAGCTGATGTTTTTAATTAAAGCGGTGGTCATTCTCCATGCTGTGGTTGTTGCGATCATTTTCTATCGAAAGTAGAAATGTATGTCGCATCTTCCATCGCCACAAAATAGATAATTTTCCCTATGTCGTGTTGTGTTTTGTGGACCGTGAGACTGTCATTTCAGATTGCACGATAAATTGCATAGCGGGTGTGATGTACGGGCGTGAGATAAATTATGTGCAATCGATTGCTCAATCGACTTATAAATTAATCGCTAGGTCTGTGTTGCTCTTTATAAGTAAAAACGATGCAAAGTCAAACCATTGCTTTGGACATTAATGGTTTGAAGCTTTATGAAGAAATCAATTAAATAAGGCACATAAGACCTGACCATTAAAACTCCGATATAAATTCTTCAATTTATTGTGAAAAGGAACTTATGAAACTATAAGGGGGCGCTTCCTTCAAGTTCGCCCCGGGCGCCGTTTCATCTAAAGCCGGCCCTGGTCTGATCTCGTCAATTCCTAAATTTGTTGTGTGAATTATTTTCGGCAGAGAAACGCCGAAAAGTCAACTGACCCACCCCATTCCATGCGATTTTAAGTATGGTTTGCGTCTTCGATAGAGACACATTTGTGTAAAGGTCCATCTAGATTAGTCGCCAAATGGCTGCGCGTCCAAAAACTGGCATCGCGTACAGCCATTTGGCTGCTACTTAGCATCTACACTAGCAGCCAAATGGAGACAGAAAATGACATAACCAAAATTTCATTTTAGTGATTTTTTTAAATTTAATTATCAAAATCGGACTCTGCGCGTTTGAATTATTACACGGTCATTCAAGAATTAGTCAATTTCACACAGAAGAACGAACAAAAGATGCAAAATTGTCACTTTGAATTTGACAAGCGGTTGTCAAAGCGGTTGGTTGAGTTGCCATATTGAATATCAAAACTGGACGCACGCCCAATTGGCGATCGGTTTGGATGGAATGACAACACCCATTTGGCTGCACGTGACGCCATTTGGCGACTAATCTAGATGGACCTTCAGTTTTTTTCTAAAAAAAAACATAATTTTGGGAGAACAGTTTCTATGGCACCCTAATGACTCCATGGTACGATTTCTTACATAATGTTTTATGCTTTCGATAGGAGATGAGATGAGATGTGAGGTTTGGTCAAAATTTATCCACAAATAATTTTTTTTTTTTCTAAGAAGAAGAATTTTATTGTAACAAAGACCAAGAATAAATGATGTAAAAACAAGTAAAGCGGTAAATTACATTTCATTTCCCGCCGGCAACACAAAATTCCTGATTAAATCTTTCATGCCGAAATATGATGGCTATTTTTTCTGTAATCCGAATATCCTGAATTCTCTTTTTCTCATTTCTTTTGAGGCGCCATCACCGCATTTTGTCTTGCCTGCACAAAAAAAAGCTACTCGTCCTCCATACTTCACATAATCATAATTCACTCAACAAATATCTTCATCTGTATCTTCACTTCTTCACCATGCAAACAGCAAAAAAAATCTTTTTATTCTTATCCTTTTTCCATCCGTGAAACTCACAAGAATAAAGAATATATAAATGTGCATCAAAACGAAAGAGACATGGTCCTTTCACAACCTCCATTTCAACAAGAACTTCTCTCTCAAAAAGGAGCACTCATTTATATTAGAACTTTCATATTTGTTCAAGAAGTTTTCTTAAAATGCACAACGTAAACAAGCGTAATACCTTTCCATACGTATACGTATAGAAAAAGAGCAAACCATACAGAATAAAAGAGTGAAATCTGAAGGCATGATCTTTTGTCTATATTGCCACCCCTCCGGCCACCGCCCCATTACAAGAAAGTGTGTTCAACGTTCTATACTTCTATGCATCTATCTTAACATTTGTTCGTAATTGTCTAAGAAGGACTCGAAATGGTATTTGGGTCAAACCTATTCTACATCTTGTATTTGTTACAAACAAAATTAATTGGTTGTACCATGTCAGAGCATGGAGCATGGGCTTAACAAGCATTTACCAATAATTGTACATACTTTTCAAAAGTACACAACTCTCAATTACTATATTCATTCCACTATGGCGAATCTGCCTGCGAGTCTAAAGCAAGAAGCAATTGTGTCCTCTTGAAAATATTCCCCTGAAATTAAATATCCAATTAAATTTTTCGAATGAAACGTATCGTCCTGGTTCCTGGCAGGCAGTGATGTAACCAAAAAACACGTCACAATGTCTCCACACCAGCAGCCAGAAGCCCAACAGCAACTATGCTCAACTATATATCCATATGTAGGTATATAGGCCCGCAGTGACAGTTTGATGAGCTCAAATATTAATGTTTCCTTCCAATTTTCTCCCGTTTAATTGTTGAAACTTTGATACTGTCTTCGTGTACTTCGACAAGGATCTGAAAGAGGCAAAATATTATCGAGTAGATGACTTTCAAAGGAGCAATCGACAATTTGATTGCGCTCTGTGCTTATCATAAGTTGAGTAGTGGAAGCCTAAACCTGCCTTGGTATAGATGCGATGTAGGCTTTGAGTGTATGGGCGAGCATATCCTGGAAAACATATTGAAGTTAAAGTCAAAGAAGAAGAATTTATTTCGAGCAAAAGGAATTTAATGGTGAAGTGTCATTTGAATTGAGCAGGGAGTTCCGAAGTGTCGGGTTTCACATCATTGATTCACTTTGTGATTAAGGACTAAACGTTTCCTGTCGTATTGATTGATTAAAACGAAGGATTGGGATTTAATTATTGAGTTGATATGTGGAGACGACGGCAAGGTTTTCGATATATGAAGTGGTGCCTTAAGTTCTTATGCAAGTCACGTCCATGATCTGAAAACCGGTGCAACACAAATTACTTTTAACTAGAGACATCTTAAATGAATTGTGTGCTTTTGTCATGGGCTACGTACCTATTGTCATGGGCGTAGAGGCAGGACTTGGGTCAGGGGAAAAAGGGAGCAAGCCCAACATCATGTGCGTAGCTAGAAATTTAGGGGATGGTAATATTAGAAAAGTCGGGTTGGTGTGCGGTTAGTGCGTGTACCTTCGGTACACAGGGTCGTGAGTTCGAGTATCGATGTGTGCGAATTCAGTTTATGGTGAAATCTCGACCCATGACGAACTATTATCTCGCTCAGATGTTAACCGAGTACATCTTATTAACCCATTCACTGCTAGTGTGCCATATGGCATCGTTTTCAAGTATCCTGTTAAATGGCCTCTAAATATTGAGTACGAATGCATTCTGTTGAAAATTCCACTTATATCTACAGTAGACAAGTTTAACTTTAATGTCTAACATAAATTCTGCCAGTATTCCTATAGGAGCCAGAGCTAGCGGATCGTAAAAGTGAACAAGTTTTTGAATTTCGTAAAAAAGTGAAAAAATGTCGAACAGCTGATAGTATAGTGACTTTAGCTCTAGACCCAAACATCCAAAAAAAGAGCTGACTTTTGATGCCAAATTGTTCTATGGCCTGACCGCATTACGCAGTAAAAAGGTAGACTTTTTTGCGCGTCACATTTGGGGGAGAGGGGGTGGCAAAGGGGTGAAATTATGATTTTTCGCCAATATCTTGTTAACTGTTATATTTACAGCAAAATGTTCTGAGGACGATTTAAACTACACAAAATTTCCTTTCGAGTGATATATTATATCATATACCTTCTCTTGGCAGATTATATACTAGACCTTAAAACATTTGGTGTAATTTAGATTTTTTGATAGTTGCATTTGGCGCTCTAGCTCCTGAAGTAATTTAATTGGAGCCATGGTAATTGGGATAACTATTCCTAACAATATATAGCTGTCCCACACGGAGACTCAGGCTGCCCCGACAAAGCATTCCCCTATACCCCCTATTAACATTTAAGAAAAAGACATGCCTGTAACTTTTCGCCGAATCACAGCAGGCGGGAAAAATTTTGGTAAACGTTAAGGCTAAGTCCCATTAGACCCTCCACCAAATATTACTTCGATCGGATTAAAACAAAGGGTATCTCCCATACAAATTATTCAAATTCAATGCCACTAGTTTATTAAGAAATAAGGGAACAAGTCAACCAAAATTAAAGTTTTGCTCGTAGGCAATTTTCCGTTCATTTTGTATGGAAGGTACCCTTTGTTTTAATCAGATCGAAGTAATATTTGGTGGAGGGTCTAATGGGACTTAGCTTTAACGTTTACCAAAATTGTTCCCGCCTGCTGTGATTCGGCGAAAAGTTACAGGCATGTCTTTTTCTTAAATATTAATAGGGGGTATAGGGGAATGCTTTGTCGGGGCAGCCTGAGTCTCCGTGTGGGACAGCTATATATTGTTAGGAATAGTTATCCCAATTACCATGGCTCCAATTAAATTACTTCAGGAGCTAGAGCGCCAAATGCAACTATCAAAAAATCTAAATTACACCAAATGTTTTAAGGTCTAGTATATAATCTGCCAAGAGAAGGTATATGATATAATATATCATTAGAAAGGAAATTTTGTGTAGTTTAAATCGTCCTCAGAACATTTTGCTGTAAATATTACAGTTAACAAGATATTGGCGAAATATGATAATTTCTCCCCTTTGCCACCCCCTCCCCCCCAAATGTGACGCGCAAAAAAGTCTAACTTTTTACTGCGTAATGCGGTCAAGCCATAGAACAATTTGGCATCAAAAGTCAGCTCTTTTTTTGGATGTTTGGGTTTCATCATTTTTTCAGCTAAAATCACTATACTATGAATGTAAACTGATTTTTTAAGGTTTCAAACTAGTTTTTTTTTCCTTGAACTATATCTAATACAAAAAATGCATTGAAAAGTGATTCCATTCATGTTAAATTAGAAAAAAAAATTAATTTTAGTATCTGAAATTTTGATTCGAAATTGGTTGATGCCATATGGCATCAACGTTGGTACAGACTACAAAGGAAATTTTAATGGCAATTGAAATTTAATAGCTATTTTTTCGTATTTGTATTTGTTTGAGGGGTTTTTCGACTAGAAAACATTTAATTTGATTACCAGGATAGCAATAACTATAGCGTATCTATTAGATTAGATTATGGGGGGGGGGGGGGCGTGAACCCGAAGGAGGATTCGCACCACTGAAGCCAGTGGGCTTTATCTTGCTTATTACGGGATATATATGGAATTTTTTATAAACAGAAATATTGATCACGAGATAATGATTTGCAATCCTTCTAATCGAGCGATGTATTCACTTTGCTCTCTAAATCCTCAGGCTACAAAGTTTGGTGTTTAAATACACCTGAGGGTTATTTAGTGTAATTTGATGTCTATCAAAGAACTAATCCAACAATTCATCCTGATCTGCAAAGGAATTTCGAAAAATGCATTGCCCCCCTACTTCAGATGATACACGAGTTTCCTGATAATATTATTATTGTAATTATATCGACAATTGCAATTATTTTGACAATATTTAAGTCGATCGCGGATCAAGAATTTAGGTAAATGCACTACAAAGTGGATGGACAATATGTGTGACAGTAGCATCTTCGCTTTATCGAACCGAGCTTATTACTTACTTGCCAGTCGTTTTTGTCGAACTAAAAAGGAACGTATTCCAGTCAATCATCCAAATGTTGTTAAAAACTACAACTTTGCATTAATAGCGATTTATTTTAAAATAACACACAAAATTATAAAGAAACAATAATAAATATCGGCAAATATTATAATCAAAACATGGAAAATATTTTCGTTAACTTTTCAAAACATCATGTAATAATATCATGTATCATGTAATAATATACT
Organism: Microchrysa polita; assembly: GCA_949715475.1. Taxonomy (NCBI): domain Eukaryota; kingdom Metazoa; phylum Arthropoda; class Insecta; order Diptera; family Stratiomyidae; genus Microchrysa; species Microchrysa polita. The sequence continues at coordinate 12,246,745 of OX454418.1, read as the reverse complement.
TCAGCCAATTTATCTTTGTTAAAGCAAAAAAAAAACTTTGTCTTCCTATAATATTTCCAAATGATGACCTCACAAGTTTCTATAACTTGAACCTGCGCTGATGCCATATGGCATCACTTAAATACAGCTAAACTAAAAAGCAGATTAAAAAACCGACAGCAGATTCGTTCTCAGGAGGCCTTATTTACTGTATCTATGAAGTTTCAAACGAAAATTCGAAAAAAAAGTCTCCCGCAGGTAATGGGTTAAGGATGAACAACATGGTTTCTCCAAAAACAAATCCGTTGTCACCAACTTAGTTGAACTTGTTAATTTTGTGTCAAAATCCTTCAATAAGCACTTTGACGTACATGTAATCTATACTGACTTTGCAAAAGCATTTGATACCGTCAACCACCAAATTCTTCTTAATAAATTAATTGCATTAGGATTCCCCTCTTACCTTATTGTATGGCTCTTCTCTTATCTAAATGATCGCTCATCTAGAGTTATTTTCCAAAATTTTACATCTTCCGAATTTTGTCCATCATCTGGTGTGCCACAAGGATCCATTTTAGGTCCCCTTCTTTTCTTATTTTTCTTAAACGATCTTTCATCATGTCTTAACTGTCACTCTCTCTTTTACGCCGATGATAGCAAACTATTTTCAGCTGTCTCATCTATTTCTGATTGTATTGCTTTGCAATCGGATTTGGATAGCTTTACGTCCTGGTGTAACTCAAACGAGCTGGATCTTAATATTTCTAAGTGCTCTGTTATGGTATATTCATTGAAATCTACTCCTTTAATTTTTCAATACCAAATCAATTCTATTCCCCTCCAATGTGTTTCTACGATTACAGATCTAGGGGTTGTTTTTGATTGTAAATTACGTTTTACTGATCACTACACATCGATTATTAGCAAATCGTCGAAACTAGCTGGGTTCGTTTTACGGTGCTCTTCTAGCTTTCAATCTATTAACACTTGCGTGAACTTATTTGTGACGCTTGTACGCAGCATATTAGAATTCGCCTCGCTAGTTTGGTCTCCTTATTCTTCTGTTTCTCGTGATGCATTAGAAAAAGTTCAGAGAAAGTTTTCTAGAACCTTAATGTTTAAATATAACTTTGATTATAGGCCTTATCATGATCGGCCTAATTTCCTAAATTTACCATCAAAAGAAGAGACTGTCTTGACCAGTGTTTCCTCTACAGGATATGTAAGGGTCTTACTACTTCATCTCTCATAGAAGATATAAAATATCGGTTTCCATCTTACAACACTCGATCGGTTGCAATCTTCACTTTCTATTTATAAAAACTCTCCGTTACTTAGAGCTATGAGAAACTACGACCGATTGGAGATTGGACCGTTACCTTCTTCTTTTTACACTTTTAAAAAATCTATACAACAAAAACTTTAATTGTTCTCATTTTACTATCTTTTTGAATTTTAATTGTTTTTAATTTAACCTTTTGAATCTTAACTTTTTTTATTTATATAATTTTTTTTCCTTTCCTTTGAGTTTTTTTTTATCATTATCTTTATAAGTTTGTTATTCCTTTATACTTATTTTCCTTACTTTGAATTCTGTACATTGCATGTTGTGGGAAATTATTCCTGTTTTGTAATATTTACGGATTAAATAAATAAATAAATACATATCTATGGGGATTAATAACTGTGCTGAGCGTGCTTTTGATCTGAACACCTTTACAATAAGGAAGTTAGTTAAGATCTTGGAAATTTGATGTCACAACACATCTGTGGCCTTTGTATAATGTTAGATTGTCGGTTCAGTTATTATCATATTAGATGGTTGGTAAAAGTGGTGGCTAAAGACGAGACATACCAAGAGCCCAATTAGCACGATAAGCGCCGTTTTGAGACCACAGAACTCCGTTAAGCTTCTTAAAGAATGGAGTTTACAAGAAATATAATTTTGAGTGTGGAGACGCAGCTAGAACCATTCAGAGAGATTTATTTTTGCTTCGGACGCATCCTCTAGGGCAGTGAATCCCAAACTGTGGGGCGCGCCCCCCTAGGGAGGCGTGACGGCTTGGGAAGGGGGGCGTGAGTACGACTTATATATTGCTGTAACAATAAATTTATTTTCATACTAGCTAAGAGCCTCTGGCCAAAAGATCGCTGAAAATATTTTAGGTCGAAATCGCTTTACATTGACGTCTAAGCTCGTGATGAAAAAAAATTCTTTTGATTTATTAGAACACCTTCGGACTCTAATAGCTTCAGTAATAGCACTGCTTTACTTATCTCATCATTAAGCCAAAAATATTTTTATTTTTTGGGTTATTATGACTTTTTTTTGTCAAAAAACGATTTTAAGTAAACATTTTCCACTTGCTTTTGGCTGTACAAATCCCCACCATAAATAAAACTGCTTCCTACTGCCAAACTTCCGAAGAAACTCACGTTGAGTGCTTTTCAAAAATGACCAAAAGGTTCCAAAACTTGGGCTCCACCAACAGGCCAAATACATCTGCAACTTCGTTGCCAACCTAGGTTGCAGGTACCATACTACACACTTGCAACATTCCGGCAACCACGTTCTTACAACGTGGTACTGCAACCTGCAACATGCCTACAAATCACTTAATTTCCGGTTTTCTTGCGTGTTGCCAACTTTGGTTGGCAACCAAGTTGCAGGTGTATAAGGGCTGTTAGAAACAATTGTGCTTTTTCTACGCAAGAGTGGGTAACGTGTTTGCATACGAGTATTTGCATTGTTAACAGGCTATTCTCTGCATTGGACTATGACAATTCGGTGGCTCAGTGGCAGAGATGTCTATCTCTGAGTTGCCAGTGCGTATGGGTTCGAATCCCACTGTGACCCATGGATGTTTGTGTTGTCCATAAAAATGCTCCTATGGCAGCCGGTTCTTCGATGTAAATCGTCCCGGAGCTACCCGTTGTTAAAAAAAAAGGCCAAAGCTGTCAAAACCCCCTTCGATTCAAGAGAGAAAAAGAAAATCTCTTGAATCGATACAACAACAACCAAGTCCAATATAAAAAAAGTCTAGACTTCTGTCCAAAATTAGTGTGTGATTGCTTAAATGTTTGCAAATCATGTCTTGGTATTTTACAGCTTTGAGAAATTATAAGGAAGTTTTAAATAAAATAAAGCAATTAACCGAATAACGCAAATTATAATTAAAGTCCCCACGAAGTGAACAATGGCGGAAATAAAAATTTTATTATGCCTACTTTCGGTTTTTGGCCAAAATTTTCTCTGGTGTCGCCAGCCTCAGCGGACTTCGCAAAGGGGGGGCGCGGACTGAAAAAGATTGGGAACCACTGCTCTAGGCGGTCAAACAGCGCACATCCCAACGTTTGGTAACGAGATCTGGCGAGACCTGGGCATTCGCACAGGAAGTGAAACAGAGTTTCTCTTTCATTTGCAACTGCGACAGTGCGAGTTGTGAGAAATACGCAGCCTGACTGCATAGTCCCCTAATGACCAATGTCCAGTAATTACCGCTGTAAGCCTAGCAATATCTGTACGCGGTCTGGTCAGAATCTCAGACGTTCTTTTCCGGTCAAAGGATGACCATAGCATCCTTGATATTACACAAGTTCTTAGATTCCGCCAATAACGATTAGCACTCGCGAGATAATGAGAGGAAATTTTTCTTCTGACAGCTGCCACCGGAATGTCCACGCGCTCGGCATGAGAGCTGCCCAGAGTTGCCCCCAGTTTGGCCAACTCATCTGCAATCTCATTTCCCTGTGTCCCGGCACCCAAAGTAGGGTGACTGTGTGCCTTAATTCAAGGTTGTTCAGTGTTTCTCTACAGGTTTTTACAAGCTTGGAGGATATTTCTACGGATTTCTGTGCCATGATAGCAGCCTGACTATCTGAACAGATGGCTATGTTTTTGTTGTCTTGAATGTTCCCGAGTCCGTGACATGCTTTCATGATTGCAAACAATTCAGCTTGGAAAATGCTGACATGACTTGGGAGACGGTAAGATTCAGAGATATTTAGTGTGCCACAGAAGATTCCTGCACCCACACAACAGTCCATTTCATTTTGGATCCATCTGTGAAAAGGGAGAGATCGTACTCACTCCCCATCCATTGGGTTCTGGTGGGAAATCTGACACCGAAGTTATTCCCGAAACTTAGTATAGTCACGGCATAGTCCGTTGTAGCTTCGATCGTATCATGTGGCAGTTGGTTGAGAATATCAGAGTGGTCATATGGCTTGGCAATCCAGTGACCCGACTCTTTGAGTCTGATCGCACTACATGCCGCTAGTTCTTTGACAAAAAGGTTGATCGGTAGAAGATGTAGGATTACATTCAACGCATCCCTCGGGCATGTTCACACACCTCCTCTAATGCCAAGACATGCCGATCTTTGCACCTGCCTAATTTCGTTAAATTGTAAGCTCTACTGAGGGCTGGCCACCAGACCAGTGCCCCAAATGTTAAAATGGGGCGTACAATTGCGGTGTAGAACCAGAGTATCACATTTGGCTTCATATTAGAAAAAGTATTAAACATTTTATGAAAGGAAGAATTACTTTGGTCACCTTTAAGAAGCATGTTTACCAAGCAATTCATTTTATCTACTGAGCTGGCTGCCTCTCGTGGGTTCGAGATGCGACTGGAGTAAGTAATGAGGTAGAACTAACATACGGGGCAACGAAAGTTTCAAGGGCCAGCGGCAGGCGACTGTTTTGTCAGATTGAGTCGCGCGCCGGGCCCTTGTTTCGCCAACGAACCATCTACAGTGTAGACGGTTCAAATTTGTTTACTCAAGGGAGAAAGTATAGGTTGTTGAAAGACTATATGTTTTTCAGTTGTGGTAAAACGGTGGACTCAGTTGCGGTAAAACGGTGGACCCTTGTTATGTCTCTTTATATATAAACATAAAAATTCCTTTTCTTTATTTGAGTTCATTTATTTTTTATAATTTCGACAAACAAATAAATAAAATTTCATTGCAACAGTGACCCCTTGACCTCCGCCTTATGGATCGACAGAACCGACTTTGGTAACAAAGAATTGCTGGGACACAATTGGTTTACCGGAATCACAATTACAGCTTCTTTAACGGGCTTCTCACGACTCGATTTCTCTTAATTTCGACTTCTTTAACAACTTTCATTCCGCCAAAACTTTTCCGAAGCCTTGACGGACGAATATCGATAGAATTAGCTGACTTTGTAATCTTTTCCAAGTCTTTCGGCTTTTGCTAGAATTTCTTCACGGTTTTTTCGGCAGATTCGCGCCGTACTAACCATTCCACACAGAAAAGATTCTTCTGACACCTTTGATCCGGACACTGTTAACTTAATTTTCGGCAAAAAAGTTTCACGGCACTAAACGCGTAGTTTCTAAAATCAAAAATATTGGTTCCTAATCGATAATTACAAAAGTCACAAGGAAAAATAGAACTGTCAAATAATAATTAATTAATTGAATTTGTTGCTGAGCAGTTTATAAACAGTATTCGAACATGTTGCGCAACTGTTCGCGAACAATATAAATACTCGCTCCGTAACTGTTCAGAAAAAGTTCAATAAAATGTTGCGCAACTCTTCGCAGACAATATTTTGAACTTTTTTGCAACTGTTCATCAACAAATGTTTACAATGGAGACGAGGCTTAAGGCGAGTTTGTAGCTCTTGTGGTTCCCGAATAAAATGTCAAAACTTGACTTTGATTCGAGCATTTCTAAGGGTGCCAGCAGGTATTTTTAAAATGGTTTCACGAAAAAATCTATAACGGTAAGTCTGGCTATAAGATGTATGGCTAATTCCGAGCAAATATGGTTCTGAAGAAAGTGGCCAAATTTCTCATCAATACGTACACCCTTAAGGGTGCTACCGGGGGTTCAAACCTTAGAAAAACGAGAATTTTTGGGTTTTTTCGTTAATATCTCTGTAACGGGGATGTATGATGTAAAGTCGTCTATGACGAATTTGTAGCTGCAAACATTTTTAAAAGGAGACGATTATGACTTAAAATTTAATTCAATATATATTAAGCTAGATACAGTTTACATGACCGAAATATTCGGTAAATTTAATGAAATCAATTTAAAACTGCAGGGTGATAAGTTAAATTTAATTCAAACTAAAAGTGTATGGTTCAAGCAGAACATAGGGCGAGGCGAATGCTCTCAGTTTCCAAGTCTTGCAAACAGTGGCGATCCTAGGTAGGGGTTTTGGGGGTTCAAACCCCCTCCGAAATGAATTGATGATACAATAATGAATATTTTATTAAAATAAGAGTATCACTACTACATGAAATAACGGTGATTTGACACATTGAGGACACATCCCAGCCAGCATTGGCGTCATATATCGTCATATAAGTCAAAAATAAACTTCACTTCATGCATCACAAGTCGACGTGCTGTATCTATAGGACGCATTGAAAGTGAAACACATGATGGTCAGGTGAGGGAAATGCAATTAATGCTTGCATATGGAAAACACAATGTTTATTTTTTCCTCAAAAATTATTCTTACGCTTGTCGCATTATTGTCATTATATAAGACAAACGCAAGTTTGATTCTTTACGTATTTATGTTGCAGGCGTGAGTGTGCCAACACAAGAGCGTTACGTGCTATGTCAAGTTGGCCACCACACAACACTTTTACGAAAAAAAGTGTACAAGCATAGCCTGAAATTCTTATTGTTGGCAGTCAACATTATTCCCGCCAAATCAGAAATTGGCCCGTTTTGAAGCCATTCCTAATTGTACAAAATTTAATTAACATTTACCGTGAAATTCATATGGATTTATTTCGCGGTATACATTTTTCATTTTTCACGAATAATGCATCATTCATTTATTTCGCGTAAGTAATGAATACTTCGTACGAACGTCACAAATTAAAAAGGTTTGTCAGCTGACGTGTGGTGCATGAATCAGGTCACACATGTGTTTTTTGTTGGCTGAGATAGGGCCGCAATAGTGGCTGAAAATGTTCTCCTTACGAATTGGGTTGATGGGTTTTGGAAGCTGTGGTCATATCATATCCAAACTCACCTACAACTGGTTGTTTGAGGCAGTTGACATCGTTGTGCATGACTTTTACCGTTTCGTTACTTGTCATACAGCCAGAGCTCTCGGTAGATCATGTAATAAAAAAATAGAGACATCATTGAATGACTAAGTTTTTTTTGCGGGTGTAAAGTGAAGGTATTTGTTGGTTCTTTGCGCTGAAGTTGTCTAATCGGCAACAGACACGATCTTGACCTTGCCTCGACCTTGGATTATAATTCGACCTGTGCCATATTTTGCAAACTGTTATTCATTGTGTTCTGTGAAAGCCGTATCAGAACTGTTGTGTTCTATAACGTCATATCTTTGCAATCGTTTCTATTTGTCTGGGGTATTCTATTTTTTTCTCTGTAAAATTTGAATACCATTTGTAGGTTTTTTGTAGGATATAAGCACATGCTGCCAGTTCAACCACTCTCAAAAACCCCTCCCGAAATTTATTTCTGCGCACGCCCCTGCTTGCAAATAAAGACCTTTTGATTAACTGCGAGCTCCTTGATGAACTTCATTCAGATTTTAAAAGAAGGTTCGAAGATAATCTTAAACTCAATATTCCTCATTGAGTGTTGAATCCGTTTTCATATAGTCATGAAGGAGACATTCTCTAGCAGGAGCCACTTATTGAGTTGTCAACGAATGAAGAGTTGAAACCTAAATTCGAGGAAGGATATCAGCAATTTTGACTTCAAAAACCATACCAAGTCTATATCCTGAATTGGGGTCCATGGTTGAGTTACTTTTAACCGTTTTTCCCTCATCGTATTTAGTTGAACACGGTTTTAGCGCCGTTATAAGGCTTGTAACTAAAAACAGAAACCGATAAGATATAAGTGCTCGTGGGGACTTTAGGCTTTTATTAACAAACATGGAACCCGACATCAACAATCACATATCGTCCCATCAAGTGCACCCATCCCACTGAACATTTTTTGTTTTATTTTTGGATATGATATGTGTAGTAATGTATGTGCTACTAATTATATTATGCACATTAAAAAATATGTTAAAAGATCAAAACTATTGTTATATTTTTCTCGTCTTGTTTAGACATTCCAGTGGGTTCGATAGATTTTCGCGTACACGATAATGAATAACACTTGCTTACTGTAACACTATTTATTACAACACACACGGATATATACACGATTTACAATTTCACTAATTGCTGACTATTTATTGATCCGAAATAATCTACGAGTAAAACTATACTGACTCGTCGACACTAGTCGACTCGTTTCCACGTTCCGGAAACTTCGATGACGCACTTTCTGGAAACTTCCAGAAAGTCGTTTTCTAATCGGTCAACCCTATTTCTCGCTGCGACACTAGGACCATCTGGTGCCAAGTACGGAAACACAATTGGGGTTGACGTATAGTCCAGACACATCACACTGTTTTTATTGTGTACCTATTTTTAAATATTTAAATCAATTTAACCTTCCGGCGGGCGCAATACTAGTCCTAACACGATCGGGCACAATGCATCTGACAGATTAAGTGCAGAAAAAGGGATGAAACTAAGTTTCTGTATATTTTAGACTCTTATTTATTGTTGCATTGTCTTTTTGAAACAGTTCTACGTAATTTTAGAAACAAAAACTGGCTCACAAAGTTTGATACCCTTCACATTTTAAATTTTCTAAGAATATTCCGCTTTCAATAGCTTCAATATTTAAAAAACCTGCAACAACTCGACCGCTTAAAAACTGTGAGCTTATTTTACTAAAAACACACTATTGAACGATTTGGTGAACCTAAAAGTCAACCACAACGTTATTACGCAATGTGAAGAGTATAACATGTGGACATTTTCATAGAAAAGGAGAAAATAGCACAATCGGGCGCAATACACCTGAGAGATTATTTCACCCCTTCCCGCCCCTCAGACATTTGGTAGATGGAAACTGAAAACTGCTTTGGATAGTTGATCGATAAAGATTAAGCTACTGTCAGATGCATTGCGCCCCCCGAAGGTTAAACATTCAAGGCTTGGAATTCAGTCGGAGTCCCTAAACAGGCTTCTCATGTGTGAAGGGGTCTGCGGTGAAAATAAGTTTGAGAATGAAAGATCTACACGAACCATCTGACCCGCATGTCACTCTGTATGAGAAAAATTCAAAAAAAAAACTGAACCAACGAATTTACAAATCATATTTCTTTTTATCCAAAAACTACTGCAATCTATTGGCAACAAGTGTACATTACCTAAGCGTACATTTACATTTGGTTCAACACATTTCGTATAATGTCGATACTTGTTGGCCATGGGGGCGCTTTTTCAGCGAAATCATCTAACACTGATTTTCAAAAGGAAATAGTGCCCATAGCAATGAATTGAATGGCTATTCCCAAGCTCGGGTGTTCATCGACGAACCGATAAGAGCCTTTTCACTTCTATCGAGTGTTTGTTTTATCGACAGCCAGATACATACATACTCCTATACTCATGTATACGTGCCCGGGACTGACCGTATAGAAGCCCACACCTGGCCCACACTTTGTTCATGCACACATGAACATTGCTGGTGGCCAAGTGAATATTGTAATCCTGGCCAAAGAGGATCGGTTCTCCGTTATCCAATTACCAGTACCGAAATTCACTTCAATTGGCTCCCTAATAGGATGTATCGACAAGCACTCTGACAGCTTTCGCATTTATAACCTTCGCATCCATTTATGATGCTCAATGGGTATACGGCTATATGATCCTTTACACAGCTATCGACAAATAAAGCTAACAAAAAGGGGGAATATCATAAAATCTCGACCAGCATATTGGATTTAATGGAAGAAAGTGCTTTTTTTCCGTTTTATTTTATTTTTTTATAGGAGAACGAGTGCAGGTACGTGACAGGATCCAGTACCCGCGCACCATCCCAACTCAGATAATAATACCAGAGCTGCGTTGATGGCCGAGCACCCCACATACTTATATACGACGAGACCTGGCATAACAGCATAGGACACGACCGTGAAATTTCTCCTTGTTCAACTCTTTCGAAGCGAACATAATGCTCGACTAAAAAAAACATGAGAGCTCTGCAAAAGCGCCCAGGACTTTGAGTGGTGGTAAACCACAATTAAACGTGACTTGACTACCAATCGCTTAATTATTATAAGCGAAACGTAGAACCAAGTTCTGTTGACAAAGATTACAATGACCTTAACGTGAACCGTGCAAATGGTATATAGGAAGTGTTCTGGTTTTTTTAAATGACCATCGAAAATACTATCTCAATCTCTACACTGTGGCCACGACGAGTTAGCCTAGCACTTATACTACACGTATGTATAAGTATTGAAAATCTGAACTCACAAAAATTGCCGTTCTGGCTTTTTCATGCCGAACATACACTTGCACATATACCTAAAGGATACGATTTTAATGGTTGGCGAACAAAAAAAAAATAGAAAAGGAGACTGTCGTTTGAAAAATCTGCGCTGTGCGGTGATTTTTTGACGCTTTTCTATTCATTTTTTGTCGTTGAGTGCACCGCTGCAGTATAGAACTATGGAACCGTCAATTTAAACTAGCTCTCTCTGCTAAGTCCTTTGAAATCAATTTCGGATATGGTCGCTCCTAAAATGATGATTGTTCTGTGGAAACGATGCGTGAAGGATGATTGAGTTCACTTCATGGAATAGTCGGAGCCAGCGGTGATATTAGAGCTGTATACATAGATGAGTTGCTTGTTAACTGGCTCAATTGCGAAATTATCATGAAATGGCTGTTCTATTATTGTTCTGTTTTTTCCAAATAATAAAGGATATACAATTTATGATATCTGTTTATTTTATTGCTTGTTTGATATCAAAGAAATGTTAAGGACTGAGAAAGAAAAAAATAATTTCTCCATTGAAAATAAAATAATACTAAATCACGATGTCTCTGACATTTAACCCTTTTTTCATTCTATTTTTAGATTAGATTGGGATCAAATTTCCAATCGAATTGGATATACTTTTTTATTACTTCACCCAAACGCTCAAATCAATTTTAAAAGCAAACAATTTCCAACAATAAAACACTAATTCCCAGGTAGCCTATTGTTTTCTATCCTACGGAAGGACGACGCGTGTATCCTTACAACACCGCACTATACACAAACGTGGGAAGACTACTCGAGAATCCTTTCACAAAAGCGGCTTTTGATTTGCTCTCTATATATGACTTTACTGTCGACGGAATGGGCATATATGTATTCGTGGAAAAGTTGAAATTTTAAGGATCTGTCAAGGTGCAAGAAAGGTCTACAATGGGACGTTTTTCTGTATGCTTATTGTCAAGCTGTCTCCTTCAAAATGTTTTCCACGTACGCACTCGCAAATACTTATGTGGGTAGATTTCGGGAAACTTGTTGAGTATGCGTCTCTATGGAGATAAAAAAAAGAATAGAGATGGGAGCAATATGATGATATTTTTGGAATATGAGAAAGTGATAACCCACAATGGGATCAATGGACAATGGATGAGAAACTTTTCTAAAATATTCGACAAGAAGAATAATTTTAACATGTGGCATTTGGCAATTTGTATCCTTGTAATGAGACACATCTCTTGTCCAAGTAAATTTCTTTGAAAGTGACGCAGGCGAAAAAAAGTATATTTGTGGCTGTTCTTGGCTACGTTTACCTGAACACTTTAATGCAGAAGTCCCGAAATTTATTTTAACACTTTTCCAAGAATTTTTCAGCGTTTGAATATGAACGCAGAAAACCATCCATTGGTAGGCCATGATGTCTCTTGCAAGAAACATTACGAAGCAAATTTTATGTTATGTTCGTATGCCTGTATCAAAGAATAAATCTCTCTAATTAGTAATGTCTCTTGAGAAACATATATGTAATTTAATTAGGATAAATTACACCGTTATCTACTTAAACCTTACACGCAGTTTTGTTTGCAAGTATGTATGTATGTATATGTATAAACGACAGCTATTCTAACTCACTCTATCAATTGTCAGGTTACCACATGTATTGGTTAAGTTAAACATTTTTATACCAGTCACTACGTGAAAGGGTATATTAACTTTGTCATGAAGTTTGCAACGCACAGAGGAAGCACCTCCGACGATATAAAGTATACACTCCCAATCAATGGGATAGTTCCACTTGTAAAATGGCTGTATTTCGGTAAGTGATAACGGTATTTTCTTCAAACTTGGTGACAATATTTACAGTAGCCTGCCTGTTCTTTGAATAACAGGATGTCTCAAATCCGGAGTCCCGTTAGGATTTTCTTACGAGAATTCTTGAAAACAGTACAAATGGTGAAGTCAATAGGATAGTTCCAGTAGAAATAAAACATTAAATAACGGTAAGGAAGGATAATTTTACTTTGGAAAATGAAGCTGGTAATAAGAAGAACTTTATTTAAGTAATTAGAGCTCAAAAAATTAATCTGGGATAGAATTGTATATGCTTTAACGGTAAATTAAATTAATTTCGCCCAAAACGCTTCTAAACGTTCGCAGAAGAGCTTCAGTGTTCTTAAACTATTGTCTAACGGTATAGATCTTCGTTGTCATTCATCCCCACATATTTTTGATGGTATTTAGATCTAGGAAGTATGGAGGTCTTTCCCAAACCTTGATTAGTTGGTCTTGAAACAAATCTTTTATCAGTCTTGCTCCTTGACTGACGCCATTATCTTATTAAAATCTCAAAGAAGTTGAATGGAAAATGTCGGTAATTTTAAGAACTATATTGCCCAGAATTTTTTTGTAAGCCTGGACGCTAATTTCCACAATCTCAATAATTCCACATTCTAGACATTCTACCCCATACTTCGACATTTCTTACTCTGAGTAATGCGTCTACAAAATTAATTCCTTCTTACTCAAATCGTGGAAATAATACCTAAATCCATCTGAACCGACGAGATTTAATCTTTTCCATGAGTAAAAATAACGGGTTTGTCCAATCCATACAGTTTCTCCATTGGGGTTGAATATCTTGATATGGAACTACTGAGCTTTCTTAAATTAGGGGTACTCAGAGTACCCAGGCTTTTAAAGATATTCTTCCTAATGTATTGCCTAAGACTTCCGACATTTTCCATGCCATTCATATAAGATTTTAGCAAGATAATGACTCCAATTATGAAGCAAGGCTGATGAAAATTGATTTGAAGACCAACTCATCAAGGTTATGGAAAGACCTTCATACTTCCTAGATCTAAATATCATCAATAAAAGTGTGGAAATGAATGACGAGGAAGATCTATACCGTTAGACGATAGTTTAAGAACACTGAAGCTCTTTGGCGTACGTTTAGAGGAGCTCGGGACGAAATCAACTTAATTTACCGTTAAAACCTATACAATTCTATCCCAGATTAAGTTTTTGAGCTCAAATTATTAAAATAAAGTTCTTCTTATTACCAGCTTCATTTTCCAAAGTAAAATTATCCTTTCTTACCGTTATTTGATGTTTTATTCCCACTGGAACTATCCTATTGACTTCACCATTTGTACTGTTTTTAAGAATTCTCGTAAGAAAATCCTAACGGGACTCCGGATTTGAGACATCCTGTTATTCAAAGAACAGGCAGGCTACTGTAAATATTGTCACCAAGTTTGAAGAAAATACCGTTATCACTTACCGAGATACAGCCATTTTTCAAGTAGAACTATCCTATTGATTGGGAGTGTATATATTATTGATCGGCGTGACGAGAGAAATCGATTGAGCCATGTCCGTCTGTCTGTCTGTCTGTCCGTCTGTTGCAACGCAAACTAGTCCCTCAGTTTTGAAGCTATCGAGCTGAAAATTTGTATGCAATATGGAATCGGACCATGGGGTCATGGGCCTGCCCCTGAAAATTAGGTTTTTCTAAGAAAAACTTTTTTCTTTATGCACCAATTTTAACCAAATTTCACCCAAGTGTGTTCCTAGTATAGCCTCAAAACATATCTAGAAACGGATGGAATTGGAAAATTACGTCATAGGGCTGCCATACAAACGAACCATTGAAAATTAAGTTCTTCTAAGAAAAACTTTTTCCTTTTTAATCCGACCGTAACCAAACTTCATCCAAATGTGTTCCTAGTAAAGCCTCACAAAATAGCTAGGAGCAGATCAAATCGGAACACAACATCATAGGACTGTCATACAAACCAACCACCGGAAATTAGATTCTTCTAAGAAAAACTTTTTTCTTAATGAACCAATCTTAACCAAACTTTGCGCAAATGTGTGGCCAGACGTACACCATTTTGCTGTACAATACCTAAAGCATTTTGACCTGTCGTACAGCATTAGTAAATGTACAGCATTCCCAACGCCACACCAAAGAAGCCTAAATGACTTCATAAAAACCTACTCGGTGAGGCCTGTAGTCAGTCTGTTAGGTGTTATTAGCAGGATAATCGCACTTTCATGTGGCAAACATTCATTTTCGATAATTTCGAAACTCTTTGGTCAATCGTTCTGAAATTTAATGCACCTAAATGTAAGCGCCAGGTAGCTCCACAAGCTGGGGATTACATTTACTTACATTTCTCCATATTTTAGGGTCGCCTATCTGCGTTCCCAAATCGCACTTTCGACTTTTCTAATCGAAAACTCTATAAAATGTGTCCAATAAATTTGAAAATTGGCAGACTTGTGAACATTTCAAGGCTCTAGCTCACACTTGTAGCTGTAGAGCTATACTTGGCGCTCACCGCTCACATTGTCTCCAAATTTCAAGGTCCTACTTATCTGCGTTCTGGAGTTCAATCGATTTAATCGAAAATTGTCCCTAATACGGAAATTTTGGAGCGTAAAATTTTGAAATTTAACAGCCATGTATAGAGGACCGCACTGCCCGTATTAGGTGAAAATCCCATAAGCATCTATAGCTGCCAATACTCAGAAGGAGCAGCCATGTAAAGAAGCGAGTTAAATTTTTCACAAAACGATTGAAAAATGACTGTACTCCATCCGATTCCCCTATCAACCTCTTTAGTAAAAAGAAAATTCAAACTAAAGGACTATGCCAGGATTTCCCCTATATGTTGACCAAATCCAATAAAGTAGCGATAAGTCGCCATCCGCTTAAGAATTCTCTACGCAATGAGGTATTAATTTATCTATTGTAATAAACAAAACGAAACTTTTAAATAGGTAGGTACAAGGAGGTGTAATTTTCGTACTTCAAATAAACAGCTTCATGATTTTTGTCTCAGGGTCACGGATAGTCAGAGATAGGAAAAGGCCATCATCATCCCAACAATGCTGCTGAGACTGCAGTTTCGAACACTGAAATTCAAAAGTTGAAAAATAACTATTCCTAACCCTAAAAAGATTCGGGTTCATTGTGTTAAACAAATGTTGGGTTTGCCCCTCTTAAACGAGATCCTACCAGCAGAATTACAATTATAGAAGGGCTCGTGGGCCATGGTATATGCACGAAGCAGCAACTATGGAACTATGGAAAGTACGATCGCGTATTCGGTGCCCGCGTCTTGCTGCTTTTGCCTTCCCTTCGCACGGCTCAAAAAAAAAAATTCTTCATTCACAATATTTTATTTCAAATTGTGTAGCCTGTATGAGTTCATACGAAATTTCTTGAAGTTTCCATTATGAAAGACGATACCAATTTTGGGTCACCAGACTTTTTGTGTGTTCCAAATTGTTTATTATTCGCACATCCAAAAGAAGAACGACGCAACTGCAAATTTGTTGATTCGCCAGAAATTGCATTTTAAAATTTCTTTCACGTGTTGTTTACAATTCCAAGAGTATTTTTGTGGTGTTCTGCATTATAGGTAGCTGAAAATATTGCTGAATTTATTGACATTCAATATTAGAATGATATATTTAAAAAAAAAATATCGTGCGTTCATAATGATGATTAGTGAGAAGATGTTTCAGTCGCGTAATAGTTGATTTAATATTAATCGTGACATGAATCGTGCTAATCAGCCAGGATAAAGAATACAAAAGAGAATTCATTTGTTTTTTCTTTTATTTTGTTATAATTTATTATGAAAAAATAAACATTTATTCAAAAAGTTTACGGAAAAATGGTTCGTAATACGAGTAATACCATGGTTTAAGATTGAAGTTTAATAAACTTTTTAAGTCATTTTGTTGTGCTCTGATATTGAAATTGTTGATGCATAGACTTGTTTCAAGGGAACAGTATCAACTGAGCGGTCGTATAAGCGGGTACCCTTCAATATAGGGAGGGGTGGCAAAGGGGTGAAAATTCAGTTTTTTGCAAATATGTATCTGGAAAACTATAAGTCTAGCCGAAAAATGTCATGAAAACGAAATGAACTACACAAAATTACCTTTGTAAGTATATGTAACACTCTAGACATTTTCTTGAAAAATTATATCCTAGACCCAAAAGTATTATAGTGAATTTGCATTTTCTGAGTTTTACATTTCGCGCTGTAACTCTTGACAGAATAGACTTAGGGTCATAAGATCTTCTCCATGTATTGCTAAGAAATTTTTTTCATTTGTACCAAAAATTGAAGTCTTCCTACCATTGACACCCCCCTGACTCCTCCTAACATTTTTAAAAAAGGTATGCCTGAAGCTTCTTTTCAAATTGAGACAGGCAGATCGAATTTGGTAGGGTGCCTAACCTAAGCCCCCTCCACCAAAAATTATTACCGAAACTAAAGGTGCCCCCCATACAAAGTGAAGCAAAATTCTAACAAATTTCAATTCTATCAAAAATCTAAAATAGAAAATGGCTAGAGTGTTATATTTCATTACAAAGGTAATTTTGTGTAGTTTGTTTCGTTCTCGGGACAGACTCATAATTTTCCAGATATTTGAAAAAAAAGACTGAATTTTAACACCTTTGCCCCCCCCTCCTTCTTCCTCCTTAACCCATTGCTCAAATCAGTGTAACTTTTTACTGGGTATATTGGGCAGTGTATTCAGCAATTTGGCATCAAAAATTTTTATACCCTTCACTCGTAGAGTAAAGGGTATATTAACTTTGTCATGAAGTTTGTAACGCATTGAAGGAAGCATCTCCGACCATATAAAATATGTATATATATATGATCAGCATGACGAGCTGAGTCGATTGGGCGATGTCCGTCTGTCTGTCTGTCCGTCTGTCCGTCTGTCCGTCTGTTGCTACGCGTTTTACTCGGCCAGTTTAAAAGCTATCGAGCTGAAATTTTGCACACATGTTTCTTTTTATTGCAGGCAGTTTGTATGTTTGAATCGCTAAAATCGGACCGTGGGGTCATGGGGCTGCCATACAAACCTAACCCCCCCAATTAGGTTTTTCTAAAAAAAACTTTTTCATGTGTTTACTAATTTCAACGAAATTTCACACAAATGTGTTTCTATTGATAATACAAAACATATGTAAGAATGGATCAAATCGGACCATGGGGTCATGAGGCTGCCATACAAACCTAACCCCCCAAATTAGGTTCTTCTAAGAAAAACTTTTTCATTTGTGCACCAATTTGAACCAAATTTCACACAAATGTGTTTCTATTGATGCCACAAAATATATGTAAGAATAAATGGAATCAGACTGTGGAGTCATGGGGCTGTCATACAAACCCAGCCCCCAAATTGAGTTTTTCTAAGAAAAACTTTTTTATTTGTCCACCAATTTCAATCAAACCTCATAAAAGTGCATTTCATTTGATGCCACAAAACATGTGTAAAAATGAATGGAATCGGACGATGGGGTCATGGGGCTATCATATATCAAGCCAACCCCCTAAATTGAGTTCTTCTACGAACAACTTTTTTATTTGTGCACCACTTTCAACCAAAACTCGTAAAAGTGCACTTCAATTGATGCCATAAATAATCGGACTATGGAGTCATGGGGCTACCATACAAGCCCAACCTCCCCATTTTTGATCTTCTAAGAAACATTTTTTCTACACCAATTTAAAAAAACCTCAATGCGTCTTTATCAAAACAAAAAAAAAGTAAAACAAATGGAATCGTATTATGGGGCCATGCTCCCGCATCCCCCCAATAAAGTTTTCTGAGGTATTTTTTTTATTTTACCACTTATTCCAACCAAACCTCACACAAATATTGTTTTATCGACGCCACAGAATTTGTCAATATCAAATATTATGCGAAAACAGAAGGAAAATAATGGGGAAGGATTAAATACAAGTCATAGGTTTGCCCCAAAAAAACTTTTAGCCCGAGGAGAGTGAAGGGTATTCAAATTTCGGCCGCGCCCGAAATTAGCCTCGGTCTCGTTTTAAGTTTGGGTTTGGGTTTGGGTAAAAAACCCTGATGAATACTATAACCTTCATTTTGGGTGTGCCCTCTAATGAGAAATTTGTGCTCGATAGAACTTAAATCAAATTCACAGCATACAAATACATGCTTAACATAAATCTGCCAAGAAATAACCCAGCAAAATCGGAAAGTTTTATATAAGTCTTATATTCGAACAGAATAAGTCTTTCTCAATAAGAGATTATTCAAAAAATTCTTAGTCTTTTACAAGAGGAAATCCTTACTAAAAGGCTTACCTTAACATGGGGCATGTCATTGGCGGTAAGGTTTAAAGCTTTGAAGCTTCCAAATCATGTATATACACCTGATTATAAGACTTATTTCAGAATTACAATAATTCTTATTTAAGGATTACAATAATTCTTAATTAAGAATTACTATAATTTTTATTTAAGGATTACAATAATTCTTATTTAAATATTATCTCAAGCATTATCTAAGGCATTTCGAAACTAAAATATATCCATTAATAAAAGGTTGAAATAAGTATTTTTCTTTCTGTAACTTCTTGCTGGGCGATGGTGCATTCACTCAGTCATTTGTTTAATTTATATTTGTTTATATTTCCCATCCGCACATGTACTTTGACCACGCCGAGATTCGATCTCCGGACCCCAAGATTACTAGCATCGTATACTGCGACTCAACCAAGTGAGCCACAGAGCATGTTATAAATAAATATTTGAAAACTGTCTTAAGCCACCTGTCCGAAATTGCATTTATATACTTACTAATAAGGCTTTTATAAGAATATAACAAATGCCTTATCGTAAAGTATATTATAAACCTTATAAATAACTTTTCTTTCATTGATATATAAGCTATAGGGCAACTAGGAGCTTTCAAGTAGTGAGTGCAAATTGAGTTTGAAATTTTGTCTTACATTTTGCTAAGAAGTAAGTCTTATATAATGATATGAATAAGACCTAATCACGCAAAGCTATTTCAGCTTACTGAATGCTTACAGTTCAGTACTAAGTAAGCCTTTTCTAAGTCTTACTTTTTCATAGACCTTACGGAAATTTTGCTGGGAATAATTAAAGCATAGTCAACAGACACAGACAAACATCAATTGAATATTTTAACCTGTTCTTTGTTCGCCACGGCAATTATCTAAGTAAAAAATCAGATTATCGCCAGGATGTTTTGCCGAAACTTCTTCCAAATATTGCAAAACACAACTTCCTAATCTCATTAACCCCTCTGTTTCCCACCATGCCAAATGTAGCATATATTTTTCTCTCGTTAATTCTGCAATTTAATATTCTTAGTTAAACATTTAAGTCTTATTGTTACGCCAATTAAAAACTGAAACTAAATCATTTTGCAATTATTTTTGCATATTAACTTCCTCTTCAATGTGGTTTCGAATATTAACATCAAGATAAAAGATACAAACATCTAACTTGCCAATCTCAAACATTGATTTGAATTCTATCAAATATATTTTTTACCAGGAAGCATAACCAAAATGAGAGAGTGTTCACAGGCTATTTCAAAAATCAGAACTCATACCGGACCAGTATATTTTGTTAATAAGTTTCGCAAAACTTTAAATTCAATCAAATTCCGCCTCCTTAAATTTTATATTTTTTGATACAATGAAGTAGGTTGAACATGCCAATGTGATAATAGAGACATACACCGCATTTGCTTTATGGAGTGGAACGATAGATTAAGACTTTCGCAATTAAGTTTTGGTAATAGTCATTAATCGGGTTATGATATTATTTCAAAATTATTTTATGAAGATGTAGTTCAGTAAATCGAATTAATTAAAAGGCGAATAGTTATCAGGACATTTTAACACTAAAAAAAAACCGTGGTAAATAAAAGAAAATAATACGAATAATTAATTTTCAAATATGATTTGGCTCCATATACGTTTATGTGTTTTCAATTCACTATTGAAAAATCCACTTTTTTAAATTTTTACATGAAAATCATTTAACTTTAAAAGTGGGTTAGTCTAGATTAGACTGAATTCGTTCTGTTTTAAATATTTCTCCATTGGTCTCCATGTTTTAAGTAACTTTAAAACAACGTTGCAAATTTATAAACGATCTTCCCTATGAATCATTATGATTTTTCAAAATCTTCAACGTTATGATTTTATAATTTTTAAGTTAAATTTTAGGCCAGTCAAAATCGACATTAACCTCGGAATAAATGGAATACTACCGTTCTTGCGTTTATCTGTTTTAGAGTATTACTGGCTACATAAATCCAGATTTGCAACCCTGGGGATCCTGTGCTAATTTTTTGCCGAGCGAAAAAGAACCATTTTTTTTGCTCTTTTTTAACATTTCCAACAATATTTAAAAAAAAAATATATTGAAAAAAAAAACGATGATCGGCATTTTCAAAGTAGACAAAATTTCCAATCCAACGGTATGCTAACCACTCTTGTAGGTCAAATATTGACGGAAATACCTATAGGTTTTCAAAAATAGGGTATTTTCCACAAAAAAAAGGCGAATTCTAAGCTTATGTTGTTTGCCGAAACGACATTTTCTTGAAATTCGCAATTTTTGGTAAAAAATACCCCATTTTTAAAAACCTGTAATACCTTCAATATTTGACCTATAAAATTTGTTAGGATATCATTGGATTGGAAATTCTGTCTACTTTCAAAATGCCAAACACAGTTTTTATCCAAGACGATTATTTTAAAAAATATTGTTGAAAATTTAAAAAAGGGCAAAAAATGGCTCTTTTTCGCTTGCTAAAAAATTAGCCCAGGGTTGCAAATCTGGATTTATATAGCAAGTAATACTCTAAAACAGATAAGCGAAAGAACGGTAGTACTCCATTTATTCCGAGGTTAGGCCTTGCTTTTGTAAAGTTTTACTGGCGAAATTTTCTGAGTGAATGAATGTTGCGACTTTAATTTTTTTTTTAATTAAAACTTACAGTGAAATTAAAGATTTAATCAAAAAAAGGCGAAGTTTGTCCCACTGGAATCGGTAACCGAGCTTGTATAAATTCTGGGAAATTATGTTTCACATAAAACGTTAAACAGACTTGCTTCAATATACAAATAGTACAGATATTAAAATTATTATAAGGGACTGCAAAACTTCACAAATAAAGGCATTACCGCATTCAATAAAATAATTTAATTCAGGAGCCCAATTATAGATAGATAGATAGATAGATAGATAGTTTATTGAATTCAAAAATTAAAAATCCATTTAACAATATATGTTTTAAACTAGTTAAGGCGTGGCATATAATAGCCGTCTGCCTGAGTTGATTGACTAGTGTTATTATGTATATTTATTAATATGTATTTACATTCAATTATAAATATTGAGATATAAATGTTATGAGTTTGGTTCATTGCTTTAATTCACGTTTTATTTATTTTTCTTTTTTTTAATTATTTTTTTTTTTTATTATGTTTTAATTATACCTTTCTTTTAAATTATCATTCCAATTGCATTTGTTATTCATGATATTATGCGTGGCTAATTAGAGGTTGATGGTGAAGTTCACGCAAGTCCGTATTATGCAGGTTCACCTAACTCCCTTCAATCGCCACGATATATATTATATTGAGTTATTATAAGTCGCCATTCACAATTCTATTTCGATATTTCAATGCAGTTATGCAGTATTCGTAAAGACCGTCCCAATCGGATCCATTTAAAAGACATATTACTTCGTCGTCGCTCAGCTGGTCCCCGCCTAGGCATGTCCGTCGAATCTCTTTGAAGATGGGGCACTTCCCTATGAAATGCACGGAGTCTTCCCTTTTCCTCAAATTGCACAAGTCGCACAGCACTGGAAGGTTATCTCGATGAGGAATATAGTTTAGTGGAAGTAGTTCACCCCTAGCTTTGAATATGACTGATATTTTACGAGCGCTGAATTCGTTAAGCCAGTATGTACTTGATTGAAGTTCGTGGTCGAGCCTGGTATAAATTTCCCTGTGTAGTGAACTGCATGCTTCTTCTGCTGTCGATCTGACTATCATCTGCTTGACGGCATCTATGAGCTCGTGAAGTACGAATGCCCTTTCGGGCGATCCGTCCCAGTTGAAAGTGGTTCCGGCCTCGCAAGCAAGTAGTCGTAGGTCTTCGCAAAAGAGTGATTCCGCTTGTGTGGCATACATTAACACTTTCTTCGGAAGCCTGTCTTCGTTCATTTTAGAGACTTTCATCAGGTAGTTCACGTGCATTTTTAATGTCTCTACAAATAGCGAGTTTAGACCAGTTTCCTGCAGTAGCATGTAATTTGGTGAGGTAGAAGGCAGCTGGAAGATACGTTTAAGATAGAAACGCTGTAGTTTTTCCACTTGTTCGTATTTCTTTCCTCCCCACACTTGCGCACCATACATCAATATAGACTTAGAGACTGCCTCAAATATTTTATATTTTGCTGTGTGGTGTATACTAGAGTTTCCAAAGCAGTTTTTCCACGTTGCATTTATGGCCCATTTCGCCTCCTTAAGTTTTCCTTCCAAATGCTCCTCCATATTCAGATTACTCCTTATGGTCACACCAAGATACTTGTACTGCTTAACTACTTCGATTTCGTTCCCCTTAAAGCTCCATTTTTCGTCTCTCGCCAGACAGTGCCTTTTCTTGAAAATCATTATTTTCGATTTCTCAAGGTTAACGGTCAAATTCCACTGATCGCAATACGCAGCTAAGTAATTTACAGTCTCTTGTAAGGCTTGCGGTGACTTTGCCAGAAACACAATATCGTCGGCATACATTAGACCCTTCAGGACTATAGTTATATAAAGTTTGGAAACTCACCATCTCGAATGTGGATTTTTTTTATTTAGATCGATAGGAAATCGTTTGTCGGTGATTGTCGGTCAATTAAAAAGATTTGTCGGTCCTTAATTAATTAATTAGGGCCTAACAAAGTTTGACATATGAAATGTAATTAACTGTTAAAAAGGTATTAAAACGGGATGTATCTTGTTTTTTTTTACTTTTATCGATTCCTCGTCGTTTGTCGGTGTTTGTCGGTCACTTCCGCACGATTGACGGTCCTTAATTACTTAAATAAACGCAAATGAAAATTGCATGAAAAGTGTAAAGTTTGGAAACTCACCATCTCGAATGTGGATTTTTTTATATAGATCGATAGGAAATCGTTTGTCGGTGATTGTCGGTCAATTAAAAAGGTTTGTCGGTCCTTAATTATTTAAATAAAAGCATTTTAAAGTGTATGAAAACGACATCATGTAGAAAATTAGCGGATCATTTTATCCGACTTGTTTTTACATTCATTTCGTAGATGGCGCTCTTTTAACGGATTTAAACGGCTGTTTATATATTTAAAAAAAATCAAATTTGCGATGTACACACATAGCTGTGTACACGACAGACGACATGCTCCTATGAAACATCCTGATATATAAAACAAAACAATCTTTGACATCTAAGCAGTAGTTTATATCCGTTAAAAGAGCGCCATCTATGAAATGAATGTAAAAACAAGTCGGATAAAATGATCCGCTAATTTTCTACATGATGTCGTTTTCATACACTTTAAAATGCTTTTATTTAAATAATTAAGGACCGACAAACCTTTTTAATTGACCGACAATCACCGACAAACGATTTCCTATCGATCTAAATAAAAAAAATCCACATTCGAGATGGTGAGTTTCCAAACTTTACACTTTTCATGCAATTTTCATTTGCGTTTATTTAAGTAATTAAGGACCGTCAATCGTGCGGAAGTGACCGACAAACACCGACAAACGACGAGGAATCGATAAAAGTAAAAAAAAAACAAGATACATCCCGTTTTAATACCTTTTTAACAGTTAATTACATTTCATATGTCAAACTTTGTTAGGCCCTAATTAATTAATTAAGGACCGACAAATCTTTTTAATTGACCGACAATCACCGACAAACGATTTCCTATCGATCTAAATAAAAAAAATCCACATTCGAGATGGTGAGTTTCCAAACTTTATATAACTCAGGACTATGCCGCATGCTTCTGCTCCGCTAGGACAATCTTTCAAGATATCGTCTATGTACATCGCAAAGGCATCTGGACTAAGTTTACAGCCTTGTCGGAGGCCGGTATTAGTTCAAAATGATGATGACAACTGTTTCCCGCTCCATACCATCGCCGTTGTGTCTTCGTATAGTCTTTCGAATACGTTGCCGTATTTCGCTGACATACCATGGTTGTAAAGCTTGTAGAAAAGTGCACGTCGATCGATAGTGTCAAAAGCTGCCCTGAAATCCACAAAGAACGCGTACAGTTTTCGTCCCTCTTCCATATGCGCCCGCGCCACGTTAAGTAGTACGAAGATATGGTCATGCGTTGCATAACCCTTTCTGAATCCAGCTTGGTTCTCCGATATTGCATTTTGTTGACTAATCCATTTGCTTATTCGTTCTTGTAGAATGGTAGTAAGTATCTTCCCAGTTGTATTCAAAAATGATATACCGCGGTAGCACGTAGGATCGTTTATATCTCCTTTCTTGAATATTGGAAACACCACCGCATCACGAAAATCCGCAGGAATATTGCCGCTTTCGAAGATTTTGTTGAACTCCTTGCAGAGTATTTTTAAGATCATGTCATTGCCATATTTGTAAAATTCAACGGGGATACCGTTACTTCCGGGAGCTTTACCATCCTTGCACTGTTTTATTGCATTTCGTACTTCTTCTATTGTTATTATTGCATCGAGCATGGGCTGACTCCAATTTGGTTTTGCAAATTGAACGGTGGAATTAACATCGTCTTTTTGTAACAGTCCCTCAAAATGGACTTTAAGTCGGTCAACATTTAGCTCATTTCCTATCCTGAATGAGTCTACATTATTTATCTGGTTCGCTATTCGCCAGAAATCTTTGGAGTTGTTGCATTGACTTAGCGCTCCGGCTTGACGTTGATAGAATATCAGCTTTTTCTGTCTGCATAGGGATTTATGCTCGCGATTCATTTGCATATACGATTTTCTAGCTGAATCGGTGTTATGTTTTCTAAAAATTCTTAGCCATGCAAATGAACGCCGTCTGCTTTTCTCACATTCATCATCGTACCAGGGATGTTTAGATACCTTTTTTGGTCTGTTTCCATTATTCGTACTCTTTATAATCGTTGCGTTCAATTGGTCGATACTCACATCTTCCTTTTCGGCTAAATGGATACTCATGTTGGCATTGTACTTTGCACTATATTCATTTCTCCACACGATCTTCGGGATTAAATTCATCGACGTCGTCTGTGTTTCAGTACTGCCGAATCTATCTAGCCCAATCGTGGCGCATATTGGGAGATGATCGGAGTACTGTTTACATTCCACCGTGAAGTCCGTGATGAGAGGAACCCAGTCCCCTCCGGCCAGGCATAGATCTATCACAGATTGACCTTGTTGTCCAATATAAGTTATCTCACCGTCATTATCGCTATTCGAGCACCCATTAAAAAGGTTCAAGCCAAAGGAATCCATTAGATCAAGCAGTTTCTTACCACATGCATTAAAAATTTTGTCTTTCGTCTGCCTGTTTACGTTTCTGGTGTGATTTGCTATGGGTTGTTCGCTACCGATCCTCGCATTCATATCACCCATTATAAGAATGTCGATACTTCGTATTTGTATGAGCAGATCAGTTAATTTGTTGTAATCGTTTGTCCAATGATTGCAATTCAAGTATACTGGGATTATGAAAAGGTTCTTATTATTTAAGTTAAACTTGATATAGCTCCATCCATCGTACTCTTCAAATGACAGTTTATGTTTTAAATTTCTTTTAAATCCGATCACGATTCCTCCACTGGGTCTTCCTTTTGCATTTCTCTTCACAGCTGGTGTCCAGCATAACTCAAAGTTAGTAAAATTCTTTTCAAAATTTTGGAATTCGTTCATAACAAAAGTTTCCAAAAGCAAAATAATGTGAAAACTATCAATATATTCATAAAAATTATTAAATAAATTCTTATTTTTCAAGCCGGCAATGTTAAACGATAATATTTTGAGTTCTGCTCGTTGATAAACTTCGCAGACGGCTGCAAATCCCTATGCGTTAATTCGCGAATTGCCCCCCACAGCATTATCATCATCACCAGTGGCATTCATTGCAACATATCTCTCGGCGGTGCTAGTGCTCGGTTCCGATCTTATTATTTCATTCAGTTCAGCTTGCCCGTCTCTGTCTTCGCATTCCAGTTTGTTGTTATTAGTATTCCAGGTGAACTGTCTGCCACTTATCAGCATTATTTCGTCTTTGACGTACACCTTCAAATTCGGTCGACGTTCGCTGATTTGTTTTTTAATTTTCAACAGCTGGTTTCGCTTTTGCCGTATCTCGTAAGGCAAATCCTTTTGTACGAAGATATTAGTGTCTTTTAATCTTTTCGCGTTTTGCAGCGCTCGGATAACTTGTTGCCGATCGCGAAGTGTGATACGGAAGGTGCTCCGCCCCCCAGCCGCGCCGTGCAGTTTGTGTATCTGGTCATTTGACAGCGTTTCGCTACAGTGCAAGGTGTTGATGCAAATATCTTTGATTGTTTCGTTTTCATTTTGTGTAAAGTTAAATGGCAACTTCACAATTAAGTTACTTGCTGTTGCATTTTTTTGAAGTTTTGCTATCAGTGATGCTTGTTTTTGGGTGGTTGCTTGAACATTTTGTAGTTCGCTTGCAAGTTGTCTATTGCATTTCTCCAGGTCGTCAATCTTGGTGAATAGCTCCTTCATGTCGCCCCTAACTACATCCCTAAATTCTTTCAGCTTCTCGTCTAGAGTTTCCGAGAGCATACGAATCAACTCTTTTTTGTCTTCTGGTGTCATTTTGGTGTTATACTTTTTCGTAGCAGAGAAATTTTCGGGTGACGTTTCAGCGAGGGATCTTTTGGACATTTACCTGATTTTGAAATCACAAATTTCGTCTGTATTAATTCGAGTAGATTGCTGATAGTGTTAGCACTGGATTTAAGAAGCACTCGGATCTATCGCAAAAACAAATTTTCAACAGTTTGGGTGGTTTTACTTGCAAAAATACTCAAAAATATAAAGCGCGATATGTAAACACAGCTAGTGGCTTTGACAATCAATCAATCCAATTATAGTAACTGACAAATAAAATACAAAAAATTATCTAGTAGTATGAATCGTAAAATTAATAAGGAATCCCTTAAGGTTTCCGTTAAGTATAAGTGGGGTGTGGGGACTATGAATTCCGCCCTCAAAACTGAATTGATTTATTATTTTTATTCTTATTAGAAAGAATAATTCGTTGTTATTGATACCAACAACACGCACTTTCACCCGGTGATGCTTTGACAAGCAGTTGCAGTTGCGTCGTTATTGATCTGAGTGAATGCTTCCAAACGAGCGAATGGAATAACGACCTAACTGAATTTTAACAGTTTTTTTTTACAGAATTTTAAAATCAAAATTATTTTTATTGAAAATATAGCCAATTTCAAACTTAGTGGTATATTTAACTCAAAAACGATAATTTTTGCACTTACGTCATTATTCTTCTGGATGTGCGATATAGTCACTAGTTTCGTCCAGATGACACAATTTATCTGACTGCAAGTTTAATTTCGGCAGAGTTTTAGGAATGAATAAATTAGAAATACTGTAGGAAGTTAGGGACTCCTGGATCCCTCCTCTGGCTACGTCCCTGGAACCTTGCTTTCCCAAGGTTCATTACACAATTCCCAGAATAAAGGCTACTATTCTTGCTGTATTCCGTTTAGGAAGATATCACTTATGAAAGGATGGAGAATATGTGTGGTCGTTTTATGGCATCCGTCATGGTGGTAGCCTCGTGACATACAATCGACGCCGCTTAATGCGATCACATCGGGATCTTGCTGTTTTGATAACATTAAGCGAATGATAACAAATAATAAAATAGTACGATTGAGGGTTTGCCTGAAAACCGAATATCGGAATGTGTACTGCATTGGGCCTTCGACAATCAGGTCACCTTAGGCTAGTAAAGCTTCAAAAGATATTTAGGAATGGATGGAATCAGAACATTACGTCATAGGGCTGTCATACAAACCAACCCCTAAATATTGGATTCTTGTAAGAACAACTTTTTTTCTTTTTGAATATTAACCAAAATACATCCAAGTGTGTTCCTGGATTAACCCCAACGTATCCAGGAACAGATGGAATCGAAACACGTTATTGGGCTGCGGTAGAAATTTTTAGCACAAAAGGAGCTTCAGTTTCATTCAAATGTGACGGGTATTCAAATTTCGGCCGCGCCCGGAATTAGCCTCGGTCTCGTTTTTATATACATTACTGATATTTATAGGAATTATTAGGATCGGAAGTTATGGTGACCTCGTATTGTTGAACATTATTTGCATTCAATACCAAGAGAAATCGTCATATTTCCACTGAACTTCCATATTGCAAGATCAAAATTTTGTTCATTCTTAAGTTTTTACTAATTTACTAATGAGATCAAATCAGGCTCATCAACCTATACATCTCTATTCTTCTGAATTCAATCATCCGAAACTGCTAATAAACCTTCTCAAACCCCCTGTCACACTATATTCTATACTATAAAAACTTCAGCAGTCGGTCATATTTCACAGATCCGTCCAATTCAATCCGTCTGAACTGAACTTTAGCCTTTACCGGGGACGAGACGACGACGAGTACGACTGGACGTTATTGAAATCGATTACCAATTTCGATGCATTTTCCCATCAATATACAGCAAAATGCAACATTTCTCTTTCACGTTCGTTTCCACAATGTCTATAAACTTGGCAGCATCAATAAACCCATAAATAAGTAGAAACCTTGCCTATAGTATAGTCTGATGACTTTGCGTTCCGGCAGGCGGAAAGGTGTCCAAGTTCACGTATTGTACTACACACAGAACACACAGGCAGCATGCACAGAATAGAATAATAAAACATTATACCTGCTGCAACTGCAACTTCCTATAGGTAATGAAATGGTCGATATCACATAGAGAATATAAGCTCAATATACTAAAGGCGATTCACAAGTTGATTCCCTCCTGGACATACACCATGCACGAGGACCTCTGCAATTGCAAATGAAATAGTATTGTTGCATTTTCAATAAGGAGTATGGAGACCACGTACAAGTACACAAAGGCACGGATCTATGTAGGTATACTATTGAAATGATTTGGTGGCATGCTCGGCTCTTTCATCCTTAGAGACGCGATTGAATCGAAGCACCAGGGCATTCGTGCAAATAGTGGTTTAGAAAAGAAATCATATATATTGACGAAGAGACAAGGAAAATTGAATGGAAGTTACGAGTTAAACCGGATCGTTCTTGGTGATTGAGATTTTATCAATAACCTAATCAGGATTTTTATAAGGATTTGTGAAGACGTATAAGGTGAAAAGATGTGAAACGATCTACACAACATAAAAAATTTAAAAAAAATAACCGAACGCCAATTTGGGTTTTTTTTTTGGGAACCGATATGATCCTAGGATTCTAAAACTCATTTTGCTGTGATGAATATTGGCCCATGAACGCAGTGGGGTAGATAGCTTTTCGGGGAGGGAGTGGATCATTTTGCAAGATCGCGAATACTTTTTCGGTTATAAAATTTGGAATATCACAAAGAAATTTTCTATATCTATTACACTTCAAAATAGCAACACTCAGGTGATTTTGGTGCACAAAAAAAAAAAACAATTTTTCAAAATAAATTCCTGGAAATATTGAACGCTCCGCAAAAATGGTGAAACTACATCGATATAATCTTTGACTCTTTATTGGAGACAAATCCACAGCATTCCAGTTTTTGTAAAATTTTTTGCTAATGTGAGGGGCCAATTGGAGCTTCATATTGGGTTAGATAATACGCATAAATACGCATTTGATTTCCGTTCAAGTTACTTGTTACTACTAGTTTACCCTGATTAGCTTTGTCGTAGTTCTCTGTAATAAATTTAATAATATTCATTTATCTAATTTTAACTTCTAAGAAAAGAATGATAACAAACTCAAACAATTGAAGATGCTCAAAATTGTGAGTTTAGCTGCAATTTCTGTTCATTCGAATAAACGCTTCTTGGGAAAAGCTTTCCCAAAACGACCTTTTAAAACTGAACAGAACTGAACTGAACATAAAGTCAGAAAATAACTCTTCAACTAGTGTTCACGCATATTTTAGAAAGGCTTGCATTTGCTCCAATACACAGGGCCGGATTTAGCTTGTACGGCAATCCTGGGCAGTATGCTTGGAAGTAATAGTAATTTCTGAGGTTGCCTTTCATTGTCGATGGTTTTGGAAATCATGAACGAATTATATTACTGCAACAAATAAAATTTGATATTTTACTCGATGTCATACCGGAAAAAAAAGGGCTTCCAAATAATCAAATAACATTTAACCCGATTTCGAGAGATTTTTTTTTCGTACCCTTTAAAAAATTCTTGGCCCCACGCGTATTTTTTGTTTGGCTATTTTGTTATTTTTGAAAAATCTTCATAACTTACTCGTTTAAACTTAAATAAAACAAAAATTAGGTGGCTGAGAGGTGAAGTGTTTAGTGCATCATGATGTGTACCGTTGCACGGCATTATGAAAGTCAAAATTACTAACATGTAACCCGTAACTTTTTTTTATTGATCTTCAAATATTTTCCAACATGTAAAAATTTAGTCTAAGATCAACTTTGAATTGCAATAAAAAAAAACTAAAAAGGACGACATTCTTGAAATTGTATTTAAAAAACCTGTGTTCTATCCTCTTTCTAATGATGTTAAACAATCCGAAAAAAAACCCTTCATAGACTTAATTTTTTTCCGATTGTTTGTAGCGGACGCAATAGGCCAATTAACGATGTCCAAACATTGACGCTGTATTTCCTTTGAAATACCCTTTATTTGTTCACATGTTCTTGAAAACACAACGCGCAAAGCAGTTAAAGACTCCTATCTCCCTCTTACACAGCAATAAGTGCAGTTGTCTCTCTCTTTCATGGGTTATTGAGCGGTGGACCGATCGATGAATCAGATTCGACTTTAGAGCTTAGTCGTGAATTGACTGTCTGGTGGCTATTACGCATTTGTAATTCTGATACTGTCTTTGGTTAAGTTTGTTTAGTGTTTATGTTATTTGTTGAGTTTCGATCATTTGGAAATGGCTACATTTTCGAATGAAGAGTATGCGGACATTTTGATAGCGTACGCTGCAAGTCATGGAGATCAGGAGGTTAACCGTCAGGGACGGTTGAGGACGACTACAGTAGAGATAAGAAACAGATGCTACGCATGCATTCGCAACGCAGGTCGTCAATTTGAACAAGATCTGTAATAAGAAAAGATTGATTAAACAAAAAATTTAAAAAAGAAATGTGTTCTTTTAACCTGCATGTCGATAGTTTTATGTTGCATCTGTTACAAAAATCGGGAAAAAATATGTTTAATAAAGGTATTATGGGATTATTGTACATCATTAGAAAGAGGATAGAACACAGATTTTTTAAATTCAATTTCAAGAATGTGGTCCTTTTTAGTTTTTTTTTTATTACAATTCAAAGTTGATCTTAGACTAAATGTTTACATGTTGCAAAACATTTGAGGATCAATAAAAATAAAATAACGGGTTACATGTTAGTAATTTTGACTTTCATAATGCCGTGCTACGTTACACATCATTATGAACTAAACACTGCGCCTCTCTACCACTTAATTTTTATTTTATTTAAGTTTAAACGAGTGAGTCATAAAGACTTTAAAAATAACAAAAAAGGCAAAAAACAAAATACGCGTGGGCTCAAGAATTTTTTAAAAGGTGTGAGGAGATATAAAATGACCCCACCTAACCGCAATTTTAATTTGGCTAACGATGTAACAAACACCCTGTATAACCGATTCTTTTGACGTTTGAATCTTAAATTTTTCTCTGAACAAAATCTTACAAATTCGAAAATTTAAACTTAACAAATTAAATTTTTTTTTTGTTTAACCTTTACACACGATGCACACATGTTGCTGAACAATTTGTTAGTCAACGCAGCATTTCTAATATTGAATGTAAGACCCCTTCTCAAACCAAGTCCTGGCTATGTGCAATTTGCTTCACAGCCAATTTAAATTCGGGGAAAACTCAATCATTAATTAACACGCGTTAAAAAAAAATGTTCACTTTTACGAGCACTAGGGTTGCCAATTACTCGATCCACCTAGTCTAGTCTTCCAAAAAATAAAATTGCCTATTCAAGTTAAAACAGAAAATGGATCATTAGGTATGTCAAGTGAATTACGGCAAATCCCGTTATGAAAGAAAAGGCCTTTGTCTGAAATTGTTAAACTAGTGCTTTGTCCTGACTGGATCCTAATGGATTGAGACGAGTACACTTAGCCAGAGTAAATTGAAGGGAAGAAATTAAATTTTATCATGTCCATTACTCCTAAGTGTTCCAAATGCATCTTCCTCAGAGTTCAAAAACAAAGGGATGGTTCAAAAATTTGCCCCTCCAGGCAGTTGCCTTGTCTTGTGCTGTATATGCTCGACATGCTTGGAATTTGGAATTTGTGAAAATAGATTCACGTAGTTTTATAAACTATATATTATACACGTTAAAAAATTTCGACTTCTGACTTTTCATCTAAATTGTTTTTTTATTTCTATTTGTGAACCACTAACGTCAAACTAAAACCAAAAATAAAAATACGTGAAGGGCGAAAAAAGGATACTAGGCCTGAAGGCGGCGTTTGGGGTTCAATATTTTGAAATAGCGGTCAAACTACTCGCCCGATCACGAAATAATTCCGCAGACCATTGCATTGAGTGCATAATTCATAACGAATTAAAATAAATCAGCCGGAAGTACGATAAGCTCCATACAAGGTCGCAAAGGTAACTGACAATAACATTACACTACTATTACAAAAAAAAAGTTTCCTTGGCATTATCGACGCTTATAGCGTGAAAAACCCCTAAAAACGCAATACGGTTGGCGGTGAATATGCTCTCGAGGTGACTCATTTAAATGTTGAAAATGCATTCGGATAAAGAGAAAATAAATTTTGTAGTTATTTTTAAGATTATATAGAACGGAAAATGTCTTTCTAGTAATTTTTTGAGCGGAAATTATAAACCTGCCGCGGTACTTTGCCGGTTCATTACCGTTTTTACCACTCATTAATGTCGGCCCAGGTTTAAAAACCTCTTAAGGGGGAAAACCATCGTTTTAGAGAAGTCCGGGGTTGATTTATGATTGCATAATTATTACTACATGTAGTTAACCCTTTCATGCCCAAATTATGGATTTTAAGCGGAGAATTTTTCTAGCAACATTATGTCGTTCAGTAGGCTGATGATAAAAATTTTTCTTGAAAACAAAAATTTTAAGCGCTATAGTTAACAATTAGGGCATGATGCCATATGGCATCATTGGGACTGAAAGGGCACTTAGCAAGTTCCGTGTGAAAAATGAGATATTTGGTCGGCAAAAATGCTACAACGGAAATTTAGAAATTTTTTTAGAGAATGGTTGGTGACGATCCCCCGATTATGGGAAAGAAAGTCCCAACCGATTGGGGGTCCGCAATATTTTCCTGGAACAAGAAAATACATCTTAAATCAGGAAATATTCTCCCTTGGCTGTTTTTTATTTTCTTTTTAGCAAACAATTTTTTCAGTGCATGCCCTAGGAATGCTGTAACGACACTTAAAAGTTAAAGTTACAAAATAAATGTTTTTTTTTTTCTTTATTAAAACAAAGATATACGAATCCTAACACCTTTTTGCAATAAATACATTAAGCACAACTTCAGCAATATGCGTTAAAATGCCCGCCGAGTTGGAGTAATAATAACCGAGTCTCAAGTTAATAAACGTTTTGGCCTGATAAAAATATCGTATTGGAAACATATTTCGTATAGTATTCAGATTATACTCAGCATAGAATGTTCCTTTGGTGAAGGGACATGAAGTGTAATTCGCTTCGCTCGCCGATTCTGTTAACGCTCTGAACAAAGGATTTCCCCTTGTAAACCGATCTAAATCACAAAGATAATGTGATATATTCCCAAGTAGGTATGGTTTAGCACCAAATTTATATCTCGTAGCCTTGAAAGTTCGCATAATATCTGGGAATTCCTGCACATATGTTATGCCGACACTTGTAAATGTGCGGTTGAAATATTGGGGGTCAATTATAAGTAGGCTGTTGTTATAACTAGCACGCATACTTCCAAATTCAAGAAAGAAACATTTCTGTAAATTGGGGAAATTATTATGTATTAATTTAATTTAAAATTACAATTTTTTCACCTTTTGCGCTGTAATTGTAAATACTAAAGTGCATATCACTAGGTAATATAACGAGAATCCGCGCATCTTGAAAACACTCTGAGCTCACGATGTATTTCGTTATATGTATGTACATACATATGTGTAAAAAATATTACTAAACTAGACACATAATTGATGTTGTTTTTGAAAGCCAGGGCCGGATTTCCCATATCGGCAACCTGGGCAAGTGGCCGGGGGCGACAGATTTTGAAGGGCGGCAAAATTTTGAAACTTTCCATTAGCTAGAAATTCATTGAACAATTCAAAAAAAATGTATTGTCTTTTGTTTTTTAATTTATTGGAGTTAGAGGGGATTCACACTATGGACAGGATTTATTAAAACCACCAAATTTATCGAGTCGAAACCCGCCTACTAGATGAAATCGTATGGCATTAAAATCAAATTAAAATAGAATGTACTTGCATTATTCAAATTGTAGTACAATAAGGTACAACTGTCAACTAAATCTTGGATTTAGTAAATCTTGTCGATAGTCTGAATTGCCCCTTAGGTCTAGTAGACAATTCGCACCCTCACCTCAAATTGTAGTGTGACTACGCCTTCAAAATTTGGCACTTATTCTTTACACACAAATTTTCTAGGAGCATTTACTCTGATTGGCTTATTGGTGGCGGGTAGATCGGTTACACTGGATGTAGAAAGCACTCTCTCTTTTGATATCCGTTTTCTTGATGGCTTGACTATTATAAATGTATTTGATCGGATCCAGTCATGCTTCTGTCCTACTTCAAAGATTTCAGACAAAGCCCGAAACAGCATTTGACAGACCCAATTGATCATTGCCATAATATACAAAAGACTCCTTTTTTGGAAGAATACATTGTTAAAAGCATGCTTTCGTACTAGACTAATCTCCGGTTCAGATTGATGAACTGACAACTCTAGTTAATAGAAGCAAGCAAAACAAGCACACATTTTTCGTCTTTTTTATGACTACTTTTTTTTTTGCATTTTAAATAATTGGTCTAGAAGCAACAGGAACGTAGTCAGGATTCGGTTTCGTGAAGGGTCCAACTATATCGATAGAAATTGACTGCTGTATTGCATCAAATTTCAAAATCAGGGTCAAAATCGCGAAAACCCCTAAAATTCTTGCTGTTTTTCCGTTATTTGGCCCCTAACTAAGAAACTATTTATTTCTGCGAAAGTTATAAACAAAAACACGGCACAACTCCGAAAATGTTTAGTTGGTTTAGGCCCTGTTCCGCAACGAAATTTTGGTGGGAAGCTCCGGATTCGAGCTCAGCACCTCAAAAAACATAAGAAACAAAAAAATGCTTCTCCACCACACTTTGCAATCTGAAATCACCTAGTAACTGCACTAATGGTCGAGTTTGTCATTTTGCATTCAGATAAATCCGGGGAATTTCACTGTTGAACGGATCATATTAAATACTTAAAATCAGCAAAACGTAGCACTTTTTAGAAAGCGAATGACTTTTTTTAGAGAGCATCATGCTTGCATTTTCGGATTTTCTTTTGTTATTCTTTTTACCGCGAGAACAAAAAAAAAAATATTTCAAAATTGGGCTCAATACACACTAAGCAACGTAAGCCGAAAAAATGGGACTAGATTATTCGAAAGCCTCAGATGTGGTCAAAGTGTACCCTTCAAAATCCACCATAAGCTTTTCTAAACTTGGAGTTCCTGACGAAAAACAAAACAAGAAACCCCTACCTTTTTTCAGTATGAATATGACGATAATAGCAAATTTTATTTCTTAGTGTCATTTCTGATCATATTTTGAACAATTTCGGGTAGGGCTCGGACTTCCTGGTTATGGCTCTAGGAAGCAATATATTTTCGAGCAAAGAATACACAGCGGTTAATTTTCAAATCACACATACATATGCTTTTCAATTTCAAGCCTATCCAATGGCGGAGGGGGGCAATTTAGCTACTGCCCAGGGGCGCCATAGTTACTAAATCCGGCCCTGTTGAAAGCAGTCGAATTTTATCACGACATAATAAGGCTGGTTATTAGCAGATTTTTTTTTAATGGAAATTTAACGAGTTAATGGATAAACATGTTAAAAGGCCGTACTCCCTTATCCTAAGGTGACCACAACATTGAGTGTCCAATGCTGTACTGACCAAGCTAAATTGAATAGATATAGAGCCTGGTGTTTTTTCTTTTAAATTATTTCGAGAAAAATCGTTGCTACCGAGTCTGATTCCGTAATCCACTCAGACAAATGTCTTGAATTTTTTGCATTGTTTGCTATAATCAGACACTGACATTTCCACAGCTTATATTGTGCTCAGATAAAATAATGCTACTCCCCAAGGAGACAACTACTAAGGCAAGCATGCTTGAGTCTCTTAAGTACGGCCATGGCGTGGACTTTAACCAGCGTTTTTCCGATTGACATTTTCAGTAACGGGTTGGCATTGAGACAAATTTGAAAAACTCATCACCGATCATTATTATCGCAAAAAAACAAGTTAAGTCCTATTTCTAAAATGAAACTACTCAAGCATTCAATATTTATGTTTACATTTCTTACACAGAGAAAAAAATCGTTATAAAATCAAAAATAATAGCTATGATTCAAACATTTTCAAATATGATTTGGTTCCATATACGTTTACGTGTAATTCAAAAATGTTTCATTTTGAATCAATAGTGGAAATATTAAAGTGATTCTTGTACTTTTAAAATTGCTGCATGTCAAATCAAAATTGAATATCACTTTATTTTCAAAGTGATTTCACTTTATTTTAAAAGTGTTTCACTCTAAATTTAAAATGTTTTGATTGTAAGATTAAAAAAGTGAAAAAATATTTTTTCCCTTTTTACAATGTTTTTATTTATTTTTTTTCAGTTTTTTTTTATTTTTTTTTTTATTTTTTTTTTTTTATTTTATTTTTTTTTTACAATACATATTTTAAAAACTTTATTTTCTCACTTTGCTTCTATCGTTTCGTAGTCCTACTTCCTACACCTAAGCTATCTGAGATTACTAGCACTGAACAAAATAGCGACGGAGGGGCTTATGTACATGTGACGGACACAGCCTTCAAAATGAAACAACTTAAAAACATAGTTGAATATAAACTATTTGTTTTTAAAATGATTTATTGATGTGATCCAATTTTGTTTTTAATATGTTTCACTTCAAATTTAAGTCATGATTTTTTTCTCTGTGTAGTAACTTTTCAATGCTTTCCGGCAGTTCAAAATTCTGTACAGTACATCGAAATGATGTACGTCTGGTCATCTTACCTAAACGCCAATCTCGTTCCTACCATATCTGTAAAAAAAAGATAATAACAGGTGTGCCTGCTATTACATGTGCTAAAACTTAAAAAGAATTCAAGCAACATAATTCATGTTGGTTGAACGACAAGTCAACCATATCAATAATTGCTAATTGTTTTGATTTTTCCTTGGGCAAAAATGGGACAATTAGAGGGTTGTAATTACTCTAAAGCCGGTCCCACACCGACCGGAGTGTGGTAAACACCGCGGAAAAAACCGGTCCAAGATTGATACCTTGGACTCGTCCAACCACATAGCTGCACTGCTGCTGTACGATTTTGGTATCAATCTTTTGCGTGGTGTTTGCCACACTCCGGTCGGTGTGGGGCTGGCTTAAAACTCACTCACCCCACCCACCTCAAAGGGTTATTTGTTAGAAGTGCCTGAAATTACATTGAATACGTTCGATAGGGACATAAGGCACAACCAGCTGATTAAACAAAAAAAATAATGAAAACTTTTCACTTCACTTTCTTTCGAGATTTCCGCAAAGGTAAAGGTCATGAGATGATCGCTCAGCGATCGTAGTTTTGCATCCAATTCCGAGTCCTATTTGCATATTTTTTAAATATTTTTGTATCGACTATAACCTAAAGGAACATGTATGTATAGAAAATATACGCATAGTGCTCAAAACCGGTGTTTTTATTGCGATCGCTGAGCGATCATCACATGAGTCGTCTATACGAACACAAACCTTAAGAATGCCGCTAGCGGTGCTACAAAGGTGTTAAGCACATTAAAAAAATTATAAAGATTCGCTAGGAAACTTCAACTCTTGACTCTAACTATCCATCTATATCTATTGATTTGTACCCCAGAAAATTTAACACTTCACTTCAGAAAATTAGGGGAAAGCTAGATTTTGTTACACGAGACCGAGGCTAATTTAGGGCTCGGCCGAAATTTGAATACCCTCCGCTCTTCTCAGGCTAAACGTTCATTCGGGAGTACCTACGACTTGTATTTAATACCATTCTTTTACTTCCTTCACAAAAGTTCCGTTGCGTCGACAAAACAATATTTGTGCGGGGTTTGGTTGGAATAAGTTGACAAAAAAACATATTTACTCTGAAAACTTTATTGGGGTTGCGGGAGCGTATACGATTCCATTTGTTTTGACTTTTTTTGTTGCTTTGCTAAAGACACATTAATTCAAGGTTTTGGGAAATTGCAAGTAAAAAATGGTTCTTATAGAAGAACCAAAATGGGGGGGGGGGGGGTTGTATGCCAACCCAATGACCCCATGGTCCTATTTTACCGATTCAAACATACAAACTGCCTGCAGCAAAAAGACGCATTTGTGCAAAATTTCTGTTTCATAGCTTTGAAATTAGCCGAGTAAAACGCGTCGCAACAGACGGACAGAGAGACAGACGAACATCGTCCAATCGACTCCCCATGATCATGCTGATCAGATCATATATGTATATATGTATACTTTTTATATGGTCGGAGAAGCTTCCTTCAATGCGTAGCAAACTTCATGACAAAGTTAATATTCCCTTTCACTCTATGAGCGAAAAGTATAAATATTACTTTCAATGCATCAAGATTTCCAATTTTTCTTGATTTCCTTTCTCCTCAGTCGCAAACTTTTATAATTCAAACTGTCCATTTGTATACCCTTCGCACATAGATTGAAAGGGTATACATATTAACTTTGTCATGAAGCAAACCTCATGACAAAGCATTGAAGGAAGCATCTCCGACCATGTAAAAAGTATACATATATGATCAACATGACTTGGGGAGTCGATTGGGCGACGTCCGTCTGTCTGTCCGTTTGTCCGCCTGTTGCGACGCGTTTTACTCGGCCAATTTAGAAGCTATGAAGCTGAAATTTTGCAGAAATGCTTCTTTGTGTTGCAGGCAGTTTGTATGTTTGAAACGGTAAAATCGGGCAATGGCGTCATGGGGCTGCCATACAAATCTAACCCCACAAATTAGGTTCTTCTAAGAAAAACTATTTTATTTGTGCACCAATTTCGACCAAATTTCACACAAATGTGTTTCTATTGATGACACACAACATATGCTAGAACGCATCAAATTCGATCATGGGGTCATGGGGCTGCCATACAAACCCGACCCCCATTTTAGCTCTTCTAAGAAAATTTGTTCACACCATTTTCACAAAACCTTGAATTAAGTAAAAGAATGGGGGGGGGGGAATACAAGTCGTAGGTACGCCCGTAAAAACTTTTAGCCCGGAGGAGAGCGAAGGGTATCCAAATTTCGGCCGCGCCCGAAATTAGCCTCGGTCTCGTTTTTTATCTTTTGGAGCTAAAACAAATTAAATTTAAATAAAAATTAAAATAAAAAACATTCGAACGAAATCATCAAAAGGAAATGCTAATAATACATTTCGGGTTATATGCGAACAATATTCAACTCTTTTCTTGTACATCAAGACGAGGTTAGCGTTGGGTAATAACATGGATTTATAACAACAAATTCATCCAACTAATGTGATTTCAGAAAAGGTACGACTGCAAAGTGTGAAATTTGAAGATTTACATTCGGAAGCCAAAACTTTTCTCACAAAACCATGTTCCCACTTACGCCAGGCGAATGGTCGTGACTAGTGGCTCAAGAGACCTTTGATGTCTGATATTATATACGAAATCGATGGAGGGATTATCAGAAAGCTTAATTTTTCACCCCCTAAACACTTTTTAATTCTACTTATGGGATGTGTGTCTTACTTTAGGTTTTGGCTTCCACCTCGGCCCTCGTTCGCTGCATAATAAAAAATGACAACTCTAATGATTCGCTACAAAATTATCTACAACTTTTGGATACAAACACTTTACTTAAAAAAATGAAATTTCATAATGATCTTCAGGACGAATTTGAAAACGAAATAATTTATCTCCATAAGCATCTAAAATTGGAATTACAGGGCGAAATTTGGAGTGAAATGTTCAACTGTTTAAAGGAAATGTTATTAGAAAACTGCTTTCCTAATGTTGCGATAGCCTTAAGTATATATTTAACGTTCTGTAATGAAGCCAAGTCCACTAAACAGCATAACTTTAATTCATATTGAAAGTGATATTGCCAAAACATTAAATTTCAGCGATTTAATTCACAAGTTTGCAACTGAAAAAAAAAAACTAGAAAAGCCAATATTTAATTTAATAAGTTTTTGTATCACAGTACATATACAAGTATACTTCAAAACTTTTGCGAAATAAAATATATTTTTCTTATTCCGTAAACTACATATTTTATTAACGAAAGTATTTCTTACACAATATTTAAGAGTTTTATTTAAAGACAGTTTACAATAAAAGAGGCTCTCATTTTTTTTAGGCCTAGGGGCCCCAAAGGGTCATATTCCGGTTCTGATCGAAGTACACATAAATTTTTGTTTTGAAGTTCTGTCTGTATTTTATTAGTAGGTATAATATACAGAGTGAACAAAATGTATATTACCAATTTGAAAAGCTAATAACTACAGTGAAACACGGTTATAACATTCACGCACATAACGATTTCGCGCTTATAGTACTCTTTTTCTCAGTTCCCGTAAAATAGCAAAACATTAAGTTGAAATATTTGACGCTTATAGCGCGTTTCTTATAACGTTTTCAATGTTATAACGCTCTCAGTCGTCAGTCCTCAAACATGGTTATGCACTTT
The DNA here is from genome assembly GCA_949715475.1 of Microchrysa polita. Lineage (NCBI taxonomy): Eukaryota > Metazoa > Arthropoda > Insecta > Diptera > Stratiomyidae > Microchrysa > Microchrysa polita. The sequence continues at coordinate 12,205,284 of OX454418.1, read as the reverse complement.
TATAACGCTTTAATGAGGGTCTATACGTAGAAGAAAATTTTTTTGGTTCTCAAATATTTTTGCGGAACTGTGGATTTGAATTTTTTATGAAGGAGAACGAGAAACTGTTGCAGGATTGTCAAATGTTGCCAGGAAAATTCACATCTCTTTCCTTGATAGAGATAGGAAATGTCCTTTCACATAAATACCGGTATTTCTCGTCTATTCAAAGAGTTCATCGGAAACGAACTTCAGACGTGTTTTTTTTTTTATAAAGTCAAAAGATGGCCTACTTCCCTGATTCCGGTTAAGGATGTCCATCTGCTGCAAGTGTAAGTCCACATTTTTAATCACACTCATTTTTGTGGGAAAGTATTTTACGGTTCAATTTTTTTCTTTTTAAATAAATTGTTCTAACAACAATCTCTCTTCATTACCGTAACTCCTAGTGGAGCATGGTGCGTTGATGACAACCGTGTGTAGTCATCAACGTTACAAAGACAACTGAATTCGGAGTGTGATACGGTCGTCAGCCATACCACTTCCTAGTCGCATTGTTAGTTTATTATTCTACGATAAGAATATTTCTTATCATCTTCTTCTGAATAATAAACTTGCGACGAGTCGTGCCGAGTTTGGAAACTCGTTTCTCTATGAGTGTCTAATTCACAGAGTGGCGACCGAACGATTACGGCCACAGAGCTTTTTCACACATTATGTCTGAAAAAGCTAGTTCTAGGTTGATATTGTTGTTAGAAATGTCTGTCTGTATGCATATGTGCATATTAGTGAATAATTTTGATAGCGCTTTTACGCATAAGACCCTTATTTTGTCTGGACCCTTAAAAGTCGTTATAACCGTGTTTTACTGTATTTTGTTTGTGAGGTTTTTTTTAATTTGTATTTTTTTTTCAGGCAATAAACTTTGGAGTCTATGAAACAGTACGGCATTGTAAAACGAAGAAAATTATATTGATTTTTTGTTACAAAAAGCCGACCATAATTGGCAATTTTATAGAGCTCGTCGTTTTGACTATGCGTGCAATGGTGACCAAATTTAGGCAGTAGATAGATAGACAATTTGGGCAGTATTGAAAGGCTTAGATCTACAGCGATTGATATCAATAATTCTTTTAATTTCAATTTTGATCTTGATTGCACGTGTAATTGAAGCTACTAGAGCATTGCGAACTGCATAAAAATGTCTCCATCACAACTCCGCCGTGTTCACATAAAAATTACTCTATGTTGGCTGGCTGTACAATGGCGTACTGTTGTACTGTTGATATTAAAAACTTCCAAGTTTAACGTCTGAAAAAAATTATGCCGAAAGAATCCCTGTTTCGTATTTGAAATTATAATAATAAATAAAAATAAAAATTAATTAATAACAAAATACAAATTCATTAAACACTATTGCCGGGTTTCTGATAGCTCTTATTCAGTACAGTACCTGTCGGCTGGTTAGTCTTATCGCATAGAGAAGACATACACATACACAATATTCAGAAAGCTTTTCCATTGTATTGAATGGAATTTTTGTTTATTTTGCATAGTTACGCCATATTTTGCTTGGTTACGCCATCATCTTAGATTGAAAAAATCATTTCGCACTTTCATCCAACAGCGTAAATAAGCAAAGATAATATAACTATGCAAAATCAACAAAAATTCCATTCAATATAATGGAAAAGCTTTCTGAAAATTGTGTGTGTCTTCTCTATGCGATAAGTAGCCCTATGATATTTATTTGAAAAATATGTTTTTCTGACGGATTTTATCTATGACCCATGACTTCTTTCTCTGGAACACACGCACCGCCACCACTACAGTTTTGAAATGGAAAATCATTAATTTGAATTATAAAAATGTCAATGTGCCCTATAAAAATGCTGTACCGACACTTAAAAGTTAAAGTGGTATTTATTTTTGTTTTCTTTATTAAACCAAAGATGCACGAATCCTAACACCTTTTTGGTGCGATAATTATGTTAAAGAAAAAATCGGCAATATATGTTAAAATGCCCGCCGAATTGGAGTAATAATAACCGAGTCTCAGGGTATGAAACGTTTTGGCCAGATAAAAGAATCGTAGTGGAACTGAATTTCGTATGGTATTCAGATCATACTGAGCATAGGACGTTCCTTTGGTGAAGGGACATGAACTGTAATTCGCTACGGTCGGCGATTGTGTTAGCATTCTGACCAAAGCATTTCCCCTTGCTAACCGATCTGGATTTACATCGCAAAGATAATGTGATGTATTGCAAATTATGACTGGTTTCGCATCAAATTTATTTTGTGTAGCCTCGAAAGTTCGCATAATATCTGTAAATTCCTGCACATATGTTATTCGGAGAGAAGCAAATGTGAGGTTGATATATTGCACATCAAGTGTAAATAGGCTGCTGTTATAGCCAACACGAAAACTTCCAAATTCAAGAAAGAAACATTTCTGTGAATTGGGGAAATTATTATGTATTAATTTAATTTAAAATTACAATTCAATCACCTTTTGAGCTGTAGTCGATAAAAATAAGGTCGAGATCAGTATGTAATATAGCGAAATTCCGGGCATACTGAAAGCTCTCTGTATTAGCATTTCAAATAGAAAAAAAATAGAGTAAGGCTAATTTTTGTTGTTTTTGAATCAATGGGCTGCCAGGAATCTACATCTGATTTTGCTAAAAAAAAATTTTGATTGGAAAGGTCCCAAAAAGGACAAAAAACTATACTCTTTAATCCTTGATCGGAGGTCGGCATGCGTGGCATCATATCAAAAGGGACGTCGAGTACATTACATATCCGGTGTTTGTAAGATGTTTTTTCAAAGACCCTCAAAGGAATAAATCGGGCTTAAATGGAAAATTTTCGAGTTTGCCGTGTATCTTTCCAAACCCATAACTACGAGAATAATTCAAGTTGACACTACTTTTATCACTTTCCAGATTCTATAACAGCTCAAGATTCTACCATTAAATTTCCTTAGAAAAAAGTTGATCGGAAAGCTCTGAAAAAGAACATAGAAAGACACTAATTGCACACCTTATCCGAACGTGGGCATGTGGGGTGTCATATCAAAGAGGATGTCAAGTACATTCCATATGCGGCATTTGTTACTTGTTCCAAGAACCGTAAAAGGAGGAAAATGGGATCAACTTAAAAAAAATTGTGTTTCCCCTAATCTTTATCTTTCTAAAGCCGTAATTTTCCATTTAAGCCCGACTTATTCCATTTAGTGTCCTTGAGACAGGAAACAAGCACCGGATATGCAATGCACTCGACGTCCTCTTTGATATGATACCCCACATGCCCACGTTCGATCAAGGTGTGAAATTATGTCCTTTTTCAGAGCTTTCCGATCAACTTTTTTCTTAGCAAATTTAATGGTAGAATCTCTAGCTATTATAGATTCTGAAAAGTGATAAAAGTAGGGACAACTTGAACTATTCTCGTAGTTATAGCTTTGGAAAGATACACGGGAAACTCGAAAAATTTCCATTTAAGCTCGATTTATTCCTTTGAGGGTCTTTGAAAAAACATCTTACAAACACCGGATATGTAATGTACTCGACGTCCCCGTTGATATGATACCCCGCATGCCGACCTCCGGTCAAGGATTAAAGAGTATCCCTTTTTGTCCTTTTTGGGACCTTTCCGATAAAATTTTTTTTTAGCAAAACCAGTTGTAGATTCCTGGGAGCCCACTGATTCAAAAACAACAAAAATTTGCCTTACTTTATTTTTTTCTTATTTGGAGGCCTGAATTGGGATATTTTGACTGCACTACTGAGCAAAAAAAGTGAAAAGGCTCACTATGTATTTCGTTTTATACGTACATATATGTGTAAACAATCTTACTAAACTAGACACATAATTGATGTTGTTATTGAAAGCAGTCGAATTTTATCACGAAATAATTAGGCTGGCTATTAGTAGATTTTTTTTAATGGGAATTTAACGAGGTCAGTGGCGTAGATAGGCGTAGATAAGGGGGAGATCAAGGGGATAAGTAAACTTTTTGCTGGAATTAATCAACATGAGCAGTGTTTCTTAAAAACGTGAAACCATTTTCAGTACTGCAATAGAAAATTAGGCACTGCCTCAAATTGCAATTGTATAATATGTAAGAAGAAGTGTACCGATATAATAGAAACGCTACAGCACAGGGCCTTATAAAAATCGCCTCCAATGCACTCAATGCCAAAACCAGACATCAGACATAGAATTAGAATTAATCATGGGATCTCGGGGAGAAGAAATTCCTAATATTGGAAAATTAACTCTAAAAACTGGAATAGGCGAAATGGAAGAAAATCAGTCTTGGGATCGCAAAATGGATCGCTGTGCCTCTTGTACATAAAAGAGCTTCTCAATTAGTAAAGCCAATTTTCTATTAAGTTTAGAATATATATTTTATGATTCGAGCACTATTTTGTAATTATGTCAACGTTAAGTTTTTATTTATCTCAGTTTTAAATTTAATGTTTTATATTTCCGGCCAAATAACATTGAATTGGGAAAATTGGATTTATAAATCAATTTCCTTACAAACTTACTCAAAAACGTTGTTTTTCCATTCTAAATAAACGAAGAATTGAAAATCTATCAAATTTTATAAATATTTTGCGAAAGGGTTATTTGCATGAGGCGTCAAAGTTGAACGTCGTCGATTTGACGAATCATGCGACCTTTCCGTACTAAAAAATAAGCATGACCTTTCACAGAGTTAAAAAAAAGTTCAAACATTGAACATAATTCATGTTAATCGAACAATTCAAACCAAACATGTCAATAACCTATTCTGCTAATTGTTTTGTTTACTTAAAAAAATGGTACGTAAAAATCGTTGTAGTGTACGACTTCATTTACGTTTTTCAACAAATTTTGTACAACATTTTGCTAATGTGCGGCAGCTATGAGGGATCTATAAGCTAGTGATTTTGTATGTATGTAGAAAGTAAGTTTTATTTTTGTAAAATGTTACCAATCTAATTGCACCAAATTTACACCAAAAGGAAATACTCCAAAATATATACATAATGTGTAATATTCGATACACTGTAATATAATAAGCCCATATAAACCTTTTCACCTTTTGAATCACGGATTTTCAGATTAAATTCATATTTTGTTAGAACAAAAAAAAATTGTGTGCTTTTAATCCAAAATTTTCCACTACAAATCTGAAATGGAATATATTTGATTTGAACATAAAAATAATTATAGTTCAGTGTTTTTTTTTTGCCAGCACAAAGATGACCAAATTCTAACACTTCCTCTGTGTGTTATTAATTATTATGTTAATAAATTGGCCATATATTTTAAAATGGCCGCAGAGTCGGGATAATAATAACCGATTCTGAAGCTAACAAATGTTCTGGGCTGAAAAACATATCGTACTGGTAAGGATTATTTTATAGTATTCAGATTATAACGACCATAGTATGTTCTATTGGTAAAGGGACATGACGACTAATTAGATACGGTCGCCGATTGTGTTAACGCTTTGAATAAAACATTTCCCCTTAACCGTTCTATATTACAAAGATAATGTGATATATTGAAAAGTAGACCCAAAAAAAAAATACTTTTATTAAAGAAAAATTGCATAGGACGTATGAAATTTTGGCTATGATTTGGAGCCGATGAAATAGCCTTTTTGGGACAATGATAGAAATATCATTGAAAATATTAAGTGAAAATTCGATTATATCAATGAGATTGTTCATCGATTCCATGTAAAAACTTCATTGAATTTTATTTAAAAAAAAAATGAAAAGAATATGTTTTTTATTTTTTTCTATTTTTTTTATATTTATTTTTTTTTATTTTTTATTGTGATTTAATTTTATATCAATTTCTTATATTTTTTATTCATAAAAAACCTTATGCCGAAACTTGGATTCGAACCCGGTCCGCCCAGTGCCGGATTAATCCAGCGCGGGGCCCGTGGCAAATTTTAAGTGTGGGGCCCCTTTGACATGTATTAAGTATTAATGTTTGAAACATTGGAACCTAGATTACCCCAATTAATAGTTCTCGTAACTCATCCAAATGTTCTGAAATCAAATCTATCTTTACCAGAAAGAGGTGGTTAATAGGAGTTTATTGCAAGTAACAAAAACAATTTCAATTTATTAAACTCAAAAAATACATTACAATAATACATTTTGGTGTTTTTGAAAAATTATAAACTAACTAACTAACATTTGCGCAGCCATTGTTAGATAATTAAGAACGCTGCAGTTGATTACCATCAGGCACAGGTAAATCCGTAAAGCACATTCGAAAAACATGACTCTGGCGAAACTTCTCCAGTTTATTTCCGAGGCTACCTGGAATTTTCGCCAGTTCTTATCTGGACGATATGTAGAGTCCAGATATGAACTGGCGAAAATTCCACCTTTTTCTAAGATATTTTCTGCCGATGAAATCATCAATTTCAAATTAAACTATTTAGTACATCCCTTCAGTGGGCCTAACTCAGTGTTGACTGTTGAGGTGATGAATCATAATAATATAATATTATTACAACGACCATGAGCTGGTAAAATTCTTCAAATCATGAACAACATTTCTAAATCGCTCCAACCACAAAATATTAGCGAGGAGCCTCTGTCCATAAAGTCTGTTTGATGATCGCTGAAATTGTTTTAGGAATAGACACCGAGGGAAAAACCAGGAGTGCAATACCTTCTAAACTTGAATGAAATTGAAACGATGTTTCATAAAATACATATAGTGACTCCCATGATTTCAATTTTGCATGTTGGCGCACCGCTGAGCCAAACAAAATATACCTCGCCAGGGAAAATCAAGTTTTGGTCTAAAAACGGATCTTCAGACAACATTTTCAGTAACCGTCTTATGATCATGCGGCTTCAATTCTTCACCCAATGTAGGACGTAGGAGGGATGTAGGGCCAAATGTAGCTCTGGGGCAATATCCAATTCAGCTGTACGCTACGGCTGCTACGTTTTCTTCACTTCGTATCAGTCAAATTCAAACGTTGCCATTGTGTGACGAATCGCCCGCTCGCTGAAGCGATTTTTTATAGTTTAAGTGTGGAATCAATTCAATGATCAAATAAGCTAAATGAAAGCTTTAGAACTGCTTAAAAATTTAAATTGGAAAAATCTGATGTGATTAGTCCCAAATCTATGAGAGATTTTTCCAATGATAGCAAATTTTCTCTCTGTCAACGTGGCGAATTCTTAACAAAAGAAAAAAATGAGCTGAAAAATGTTTCTTCCGTTCTGGAGCGAAATGTTCGTTGAAAAAGGTAGGAACCCCTGATTTAGTTGATGATAAGCTTCCATGTGTTTAGTTAGTGCAGAAAGTATATTTATCAGTTGGGACAATAAACACATCACTGTCCCTATTACGAACACCCTAATTTCTGCCTTTCATTCTAAAAAGTCCCACTTATTTCCATAAATATACTCTATTTGAATTGAACCCGACTACTATTGTAAGATTTAACCATTTTCCAATTAATGTACATCACTTGAAAATTTCTTAAAATGCAAAAAAGTGGTTTGAAAAAAAGGCATAGGTACATAAATGGTTGGGTGGGGTTTCCAGAGCAGATTCAAACTGCTTTAACTTTTTAACTAAATCACAAATTCAAACAAATGCATGCTTAAAAGTTCCTATGTGACACATACTCAAATTGCATATGCATGAAAATATAATGCAAAAAGTTTTTCTGTAAAAATGTTGAGATTTAATTTTCTTTGGGGTCTGTCAGACCTAACCCAACCATCCGAGGAAAATTTTCCCAAAAAACCCTAAAAATTAAAACTTTCTCTTTCTTTATTTATTATTTTTTCTGGCAAGCGCGGGGCCCCCATAAGCGCGGGGCCTGTGGCATTTGCCACCTTCTGCCACGTGGTTAATCCGGCACTGGGTCCGCCTGCGTGAAAGTCCGTGCACATTGCCATGAGACCAGAAGTGGAATGTTGTCAACGATTCTAAAATCTTAACTACTTGATACGCGGTGCGATACAAACTTAAAATGTTTATACATAGAGGCTATGGAAAATTATCATAGTTCCCATGAATTTGATTTACTTAATTCTATGTAATTTGTTGCATTAGTTGTATGTGGGCGTATGTGGGCAGGTTATAATTCTATTACTACTGAAATCATAAATTCTATGAAAGTGTATTTGACCCAATGGCATTTTTAATTAATTATATTCAAACTTCATACGCTTAAAGAAATTTTCTGTTTACTAGAAGTAAAGTAAAAACTTCATTGGTTTTAATACACGTTTTTTGCTGGGTGTATGTATGATCTAGAACCAAAAGGAGATTGTGCAGTGATAAAAGCTCGGATAATATCTGGAAACTATTGTACATATGTTACACTGACACTAGAAAATGTGAGGTTGATACGCCAATTCTTAAACTAGATAATAAATGTTTGTCATTGTTATTAGACGGATTTTATCATAATATAATTTAGACTGATTATTATTAGAATTTTTTTTTTGTAATCGAAATTTAACGAGTTAATGGACAAAATTGTAAAAGGGGTTATATTACCCTAGCCTAAGGTGACCAGATCCTTGAGTGCCTATTTTTTAGAGTGTTTGTTTGAGTGCCTAATCCTCTATAAAAACCAAGGTAAATATAATGGCATGCAACCTTGTATTTTTTAAGCGGTGTGGGGGTGTAGTATGTTCTTCCTTTGCTTTGCTTTCTATTGATCGTCAAGCATACGTGAACGGCTCAAGTAAAATGTCTTTTTTCGTATACTTACGTCCTAGCTAGTGTTACGAGATTGGGGGGGGAATCCTCTAAATTTAGGGTTTTTTTCAAGAGAATTTTTTTCTCTTATGTGGTACGCGTTTTTTGATTACTAGTAAATATGTAAATTGAATATTCAAAACGCTATGAACCTAGTGCTTGTGCACCTTGTGTGATAGCTGTAGCTCTAGGAATTATAGACAAAACACCCTGGCATACCAGTTGATGGGTAAAAATTATGAAGTTCTGGCTCCATCTCCCCCGAATCAGCTCTTTCCCCTATTTTAAGAGCAATAAAAGGATGAGCTAACAACAACCTGAGCCGATAGCTGCATTATTAATTTTTGTAACATTAGTCTTCGTTCCTTCGGCCAGACATCACTTGGTGGCCAGCGTGGAGACTTTCAGTCAATTTCTGTGCTTTTTCAAATTTAAGGCCTGGATGGACAAAATACATTTTTTTCCGTTACGATTTGCTCAACAAAAAATCATGCAGTCGTGGAATATGTCGCAAACCATCGGGAATTCCATAAACTAAACTTTGAAAATGGTTTCGCACTTTGTCTCTGCCATTTTATGAGTGATTTTTCGATTCCCCGGTCATAAGATAATCTCGTGGACAGTGAATCGGTTTGAAGTTTGAAAAAATACCGGCGTACATAGGGCTGCGCCCGCAATACGAGGGTTTTTTAGATTTTGGATACTTACATAGTGAATAATTTTGCACGTATTTTTAATAGGTAATAAATAAGAATTATGCACAATATTCGCGAAATGCTGCTTGTTAATCTATTTTTGGATTAATCTAAATAAACGCCTTTCATTCTGTAACACTTTTAATTGGACGAAACCAAAAATACATTTACTATGTATCATGGCTACACATATTAACTGAATTTATTAGCTGTAACTCCGTTACCATTACTCCAAACTGGAAAAAAGCAACTGATATGAAATGCACCCGTCGAGTTCTTTGATTTGAGTATCCATACGTCCATGTCCGATAAAAACAAAAAAAAGTCGATTTTTTTCAAATCTCCGGGACACCCTGTTAGCTTTGTCCTACCAACTTCTAAGTATTTCGTGACAAAGACTGCTACTATTTTACACATTCCTACCAAAATACAGGACGAGCGGTTAAGCCATTCGTGAGTTATTCAGTGAACAAATTTTCAAATGCCCGGGACACCCTGTTATCTTTGCCATGCCAACTTTTAAGTATTTCGTGCAAAAGACTGTTACCCTTCTACACATTCCTACTAAATTTCAGGACAATCGGTTAAGCTGTTCGCGAGTTATTTAATGAACATATTTTCAAATGTCCCGACCCTGTTATTTTTGCCCTACCAACTTTTAAGTATTTCGTGCCAAAGACTGTTACCATTCTACACATTGCTACCAAATTTCATGACGATCGGTTAAGCCGTTCACGAATGCGAGAGTGAAAAGACGGACGGACAGACGGACAAAATCGATTTCATAAGAGTTTTTTGAAAAATCTGAAAACCCTAAAAACCCAGTACGGTTGGCGGTGAATTTGCTCTCGAGGTGACTCATTTAAGTGTTGAAAATGCATTCGGATAAGGAGAAAATTAATTTTGTAGTTATTTTTAAGATTATATAGAACGGCAAATGTCTTTCTTGTAATTTTTGGAGCGGAAATTATAAACCTGCCACGGTACTTTGCCGGTTCATTACCGTTTTTACTACCCAATAATGTCGGTCCAGGTTTAAAAACCTCTTAAGGGGGAACACCCTCATTTTGGAGAAGTCCGGGGTTGATTTATGATTGCATAATTATTACTACGTTTAGTTAACCGTTTCATGCCCAAATTATGGATTTTAAGCGGAGAATTTTTCTAACAACATTATGTCGTTCAGTAGGCTGATGATGATATTTTCATGAAAACAAAAATTTTAAGCGCTATAGTTAACAAATTAGAGGATAATGCCATATGGCATCATTGGGATTGAAAGGGCACTTAGCAAATTCTGTGTGAAAAATGAGATATTTGGTCGGCAAAATTGCTACAACGGATTTTTTTTTGCAGAATGGTTGGTGACGACCCCCAGATTATGGGAAAAAAAGTCCCAACCGATTGGGGGTCCGCAACCTTAAAAAAGGGGAAAGGGGGAAATGGGGGTCATTTTTCGGTTTTTGCGAGTATTTCAAAAACGACAAAAGATATAGAAAAATAGTCTGAAAACGAAAAAAACTACATGAAATTGTCTATGGAATGATATATAAAACATTAGAGATCTATTAAATGATTCGGCACTAGCTTAAAAATAAATTAGAACTTTTTCATTTTATACCTTTTTTAAAAGCCTCATAACTCTTAAAAGAATGTTAGTTCAGCCGTAAAATTTCGTACAAGTATTCACAATAACGTCAATATTATTTTGGGAGAAACATTAAGTCGCTCCGATCGACGACCCCCATTATCCCCCATTTGAAATTGGCGAAAGGACATGTCCATAACTCCCCCCAAAATTAGAGTAGAGTGCTAAATTTGAGGTGCGCACCGCTACACCCCCCCCCACTTTGGAAAATTACTAAAAAAAATCGTTGCACCGTTACGTGCTCATTATGTACCACATTGAAACACTTTGTGCTAGTCAAATTTAAAGAGATATTAGCAATTCAAATGGGGGGGGGGTGTAGCGGAACGTGCTTCTACCCCCCCCCACACACACACAAACACCAAAAAAAATCAGCTTACGGACTTTGAACCTATATTTTCGTAATTGTTGAGTTATGTCCTAATTATGTACCGAAATTAAACATTTTGTGCTAGTCAACTTTAGAAGATATTAGCAATTGAAATGGGGGGGGGGGGGGTGAAGAAGAACGTTCACATTCCTAGGGCATACACTGAAAAATCCTTTGCTACAAACAAGAAAAACTACAATAAAAACAGCCAAGGAATAATTTTTCCTGATTTGAGATGTATTTTCATGTTCCAAGAAAAGTTTTTGTTATTTAAGATGTATTTTCTTGTTCCGAGAATTGTTTTTGCTTAAAATAATGCTTATTTATTTATTTTAAGCAACGACTTTTCCTGGATCAAGAAAATACATCTTAAATCAGGAAATATTCTTCCTTGGCTGTTTTTTATTGTTTTGTTTTTAACAAATAATTTTTTCAGCGCATGCCCTAGGAATGCTGTAACGACACTTAAAAGTTAAAGTAACAAAATAAATATTTTTTTTTTCTTTATTAAAACAAAGAAATACGAATCCTAACACCTTTTTGCAATAAATACATTAATCACAACTTCAGCAATATGCGTTAAAATGCCCGCCGAGTTGGAGTAATAATAACCGAGTCTCAAGTTAATAAACGTTTTGGCCTGATAAAAATATCGTATTGGAAACAGATTTCGTATAGTATTCAGATCAAACTGAGCATAGTACGTTCCTTTGGTGAAGGGACATGACGAATAATTCGCTTCGCTCGCCGATTCTGTTAACACTCTGAACAAAGGATTTCCCCTTCTGAAACGTTCTACATCACAAAGATAATGTGATATATTCCCAATTAGGTATGGTTTAGCACCAAATTTATATCTCGCACCCTTGAAAGTTCGCATAATATCTGGGAATTCCTGCACATATGTTATGCCGACACTAGTAAATGTACGGTTGAAATATTGGGGGTCAATTATAAGTAGGCTGTTGTTATAACTAGCACGCATACTTCCAAGTTCAAGAAAGAAACATTTCTGTAAATTGGGGAAATTATTATGTATTAATTTAATTTAAAATTACAATTTTTTCACCTTTTGCGCTGTAATTGTAAATACTAAAGTGCATATCACTAGGTAATATAACGACAAACCGCGCATCTTGAAAGCACTCTGAGCTCACGATGTATTTCATGTACATTAGCTGTAACTCCGTTACCATTACTCAAAAAACTGATATAAAATGTAATGCATGTGTAAAAAATATTACTAAACTAGACACATATAATTGATGTTGTTATTGAAAGCCAAGGCCGGATTTCCCATATGCGCATCCTGGGCAAGTGCCCGGGGCGACAGATTTTGAAGGGCGGCAAAATTTTGAAACTTTCCATTAGCTAGAAATTCATTGAACAATTCAAAAAAAATGTATTGTCTTTTGTTTTTGAATTTATTGGAGTTAGAGGGGATTCACACTATGGACAGGATTTATTAAAACCACCAAATTTGTCGAGTCGAAACCCGCCTACTAGATGAAATCGTATGACATTAACCCTCAGATGACCGACAACTTTTCCAACGGTTAAAGCCCAACTAGGTCCCCAGGGTCCTACACTATGCAATGATGCATATACATAAATAGTTTCATCGGTGAACATTAATTAAATTATAATAAAGTTTTTGGAACGTGAGAGCACAGCAACACATCGCTTTAGTAAAACCCAAAGAGCGTGCTAAACACTTCCCAAGACCAGTCCTTCAAGAAATCACGTGGCACAAACGTTTTGTTGGTTCGAAGTGTCCCTACAAAGATCTGCTCTTTGGATTCAAGCTGCAATGCCAACTCTAATGTCGTGAAAAATTATCGCCGTCCACTTCTTCCATAGCGGTGAACCAACTCTAAGACCATTTTTCTCCCTGGTTGGTTTACCGTTCTCCGCTTTTTTCCACTGTAAATAACCCATTTTAAGGGGTAATACAATTGTGCATCGCAAGACTACCATATTTTCATACCGTATTTTGTTGCTTTCGACCATATGTACTGCGGAAAGCGAGTTCGGCCTCGAAAGGGGAACAATTGCACGTCTACTCATGTGGTGTAGCCAAATTGGCTATTCCCATGGTACAGATGTTGTCTATTGCAGCAGTATTGCTTTCCTTTGCTTTGAAGAGATTTTTGACCATGGCTGCTTATGCTTTATACATATAGAGGCAAATGTGTTTCGCTGCATAATTTTTTAGAGGCTCCGAATTCGACTGATGGCTACTCGAATACACCAAAGTCCCACCATCTAAGCGTGAAATTCATTGAGGGTCAAGGGATTCCATTGCCTTGGTTATGCATTTGGGTTTTTAGAATTCCACTTTGCTGCGCTTTCATTCCTCTTCCGGTTTGTCTCGCGGATAATGATATAAGCGATCTTATCAGTAATTATTGACTTGAATATTCCCAAAGGATCTGCAAGATTTCCAGGAGCACAACGGCCACAAACGGGTGGATCAGCGTACCATTAGTGGCCCTAGGAAATAAAATGAGACCTTTCATAGGGAATTTCACAGGCTGTAGGGTTTTCGAACAGGTCACCATCGTCCGATGAATCTAAAATTTACTTATCATTGGATCATCTTCATCATCCTGCTCCAAATATCCGGCCAAATTCTCCAAGGCTGCATCCTGGTCACTCGCCCATGCATTGAAAAGCAGTTCGCCCGTTATCAGCAGGTCTATTTTATCCCAAGCACTAATTTTTCCGGTACTTATTACTTTCTTCCAACGGCTTTGATATTGAAGGAGTTTTAGCACTATGATGCGTTGAACTAGTAGCAAGACGAAGTCATCTTTATATCTAAATCACAAGAACTTCCCAGAATCGATTCTTAGGAACAAAGTTGAATTGGTCAAATCCCAAGTATACCGATTCCGAACATACTAATAACAAAAGTTACCACTGATTACAAGAAAGTGTAGCGAATGATTTTTGTTTTTATTACCCTTTTCAATTGAGTTTGGCAGAACCTACCTAAAGGCCTTTACCAACAAATGAAATTAAAAACTTATTATCGTTATCGTTTCCATTGAACTCGCAAATAACGTGTATACAATTGCTCTTAATACATGAAGGTCCCAGTGGACCTAGTTGGGCTTCACCGCCATATATCACTTTAGCCGGTTAGTTATGATAGAAAATTTCAAGGAAACAATTCGAAACACATTGCATTTGCTTCTAAATATATTGATTGGAGAAGTCAAGGGAGCTGAGCCGGTTCGATTGAACCATATTCAAATGGCTCAAAGTTGAAAACGCTATAGGTCCCCAGGGACCTTGTTGGTCATCTAAGGGTTAAAATCAAATTAAAATAGAATGTACTTGCATTATTCAAATTGTAGTACAATATGGTACAACTGTCAACTAAATCTAGGATTTAGTAAATCTTGTCGATAGTCTGAATTGCCCCTTAGGTGTAGTAGACAATTCGCACCCTCACCTCAAATTGTAGTGTGACTATGCCTTCAAAATTTGGCACTTATTCTTTACACAAAAATTTTCTAGTAGCATTTACTCTGATTGGCTTATTGGTGGCGGGTAGATCGGTTACACTAGAAGTAGAAAGCACTCTCTCTTTTGTTATCCGTTTCCTTGAAGGCTTGACTATTATAAATGTATTTGATCGGATCCATTCATGCTTCTGTCCTACTTCAAAGATTTTAGACAAAGGCCGAAACAGCATTTGACAAACCCAATTGATCATTGCCATAATATACAAAAGACTCCTTTTTTGGAAGAATACATTGTTAAAAGCATGCTTTCGTACTAGACTAATGTCCGGTTCAGATTGATGAACTGACAGCCCTAGTTAATAGAAGCAAGCAAAACGAGCACACATTTTTCGTCTTTTTTATGACTACTTTTTTTCGCATTTTAAATAATTGGTTTCGAAGGGTCCAACTATATCGATAGAAATTGACTGCTGTATTGCATCAAATTTCAACAAACATTTCTTTGTGGAACAGGGTCAAAATCGCGAAAAACCCTAAAATTCTTGCTGTTTTTCCGTTATTTGGCCCCTAACTCTGAAACTATTTATTTCTGCGAAAGTTATAAACAAAAACACGGAAAAACTCCGAAAAATTTTGGTCAGTTTAGGCCCTGTTCCGCAACGAAATTTTGGTGGGAAGCTCCGGATTCGAGCTCAGCACCTCAAAAAACATAAGAAACAAAAAAATGGTTCTCCACCTGTATGAAATTATTCAAACACTTTTAATATTAACAAATAACGAAGTTTATTCAAGACTTCCAACGAATATACAGGGTGTCCCGTTCATGGTGGAGAATCTTTTAATGGTAGATAGTGTGGCTCATTTGGGGAAAATTAATGTTTTACGAGACACCTCTATTTTGAACCGTTACAATGTAAAAGCACTTTTTGTAAATTGTGTCAAAATACCTGACTTGCCGAACTAAATCAAAATTTGCCAAACCACCAAACATGTCATCCGAGATATGACTTCACTTTCCGAAACTAGATAAAATTTCCTATAAAACGACACCTCGTCCGTTACGAAGTTGCTCGTATCTTCCGAGATACACTAGTTCAAACTTTGAAGAAATTTTAAAATCGGTTTTTCATGCAAAATTCAAATGATAAAATCGTAACGGTACTTTGAACTGACAAATCTGCTAAGTTGAAAAAAGTTGCCTCATTATGTTAGCTCTCGAACGACATATAAAAATTAAGGGCTCACGATTTGAAAATTTGCGAATTTAACGTTTCAAAGGTAAAAAAATGTGGTTTTCGTGTAATGCAAATCATCTGATATGATGAAGATAAATTTGTACGATCAACACAGTTCATTTTGTTGGGCGAAAAACTTTACATTGAAAATGTTTCGGGCCAAAAATGTAACAGTTATATTAACCGTAGATCTGATTTATATTAATTCTTAATAATAATTGCACTTATTCGCAAGTTCTTTCCCTCGTCAGTCAGTTTGTGAGCTATTATTACTACATAAATTAATTAGTGTTTGTACTAATATTTTACCAGGTAATATTATTCAAATTGTTATTAGTGTTATAATATTATAACTTCGAACTTTTAAAAGTATAGTGTTGTTCCCGAATAATAAATATGGGATATACTGATGATGGATACATCGATATGGTGTTCGTATATGGCGTATCTAACGGGAACGCATGTTCCCCTGTAGACAACTTCCGGACAGCAGGACGATTGCAAGGACATACCGAATCTTAAAGGTGACCGGAAAAACGGCAAACCACCAGGCCAGGGATCAAACTGAACGGTCTTCAAGTAATCAAGACGAAATCCTTAGACACTTTGATACGCACCCCGGTACGAGCACGCGAAGGGCGTCGCTTCGCCTGAATGTTCCGCGTATGGCGATTCACCGGGTACTCCACGCCGACGGTCGGTATCCGTATCATTTATCACGGGTCCAGGATTTATTACCTGCCGACTTCGAAAGGAGGACAACTTTTTGTAGATGGCTTTTGGATCAAACTTCAACAGATCGAAATTTTCCGAGAAAAGTGCTGTGGACAGATGAAGCAACGTTCACACGTAGTGGCGTGTTTAATTCGCGAAACACGCACGTTTGGGCCCATCGGAACCCGAATGCAACTAAAACTTCTTGTTATCAACATGAAATTAGGGTGAATGTGTGGATAGGTGTTCTCGGAGATCGCCTTTCCGAGCCCATAATTCTTCCTGAACGGCTCAATTCAGTGGCGTTCCATAGCGTGCTGGAAACTAAAGTCGGACCAAGTTTACTTGATGCTGTTCCAGTTGCGGAACGATCAGAAATTTGGTGGCAGATGGACGGATGTCCTGCCCATAATGGAAGAGTTGTCACAGAGTTTTTAAATGGCAAATACCAGCAGAAATGGATTGGACGATATGGGCCTATTCCATGGCCTGCAAGAAGTCCTGATTTAACTCCTCTTGATTTTTATGTTTGGGGAAATTTGAAAAATCGGGTTTATAACGAACCCATTACGTCGCGGGAACAACTGATTCAAAAAATTAAAACAGAGTGCAACGATTTGAGAAGAAATAGGGAAGAAGTTCTCCGCGCTGTCGCATCAGTTGCCAGAAGATGTTCACTTTGTATCCAACACGAAGGAGGACATTTCGAACAATATCTCTAATTTTCACTTCGAAATTATTTTAAAAATAAAATAGATTTCGGTTTCGCTTCTTTCTCCTATTTGGTAAGCATAAAACAAAAATACATATGAATAAAATTCATTTGAAAATAGCCTAAACGTCTTTTATATGAAAACCACATTTTTTTACCTTTGAAACGTTAAATTCGCAAATTTTCAAATCGTGAGCCCTTAATTTTTATATGTCGTTCGAGAGCTAACATAATGAGGCAACTTTTTTCAACTTTGCAGATTTGTCAGTTCAAAGTACCGTTACGATTTTATCATTTGAATTTTGCATGAAAAACCGATTTTAAAATTTCTTCAAAGATTGAACTGGTGTATCTCGGAAGATACGAGCAACTTCGTAACGGACGAGGTGTCGTTTTATAGGAAATTTTATGTAGTTTCGGAAAGTGAAGTCGTATCTCGGATGACATGTTTGGTGGTTTGGCAAATTTTTATTTAGTTCGGCAAGTCAGGTATTTTGACACAATTTGCAAAAAGTGCTTTTACATTGTAACGGTTCAAAATAGAGGTGTCTCGTGGAACATTAATTTTCACCAAATGAGCCACACTATCTACCATTAAAAGATTCTCCACCATGAACGGGACACCCTGTATATTACAAAGAGTTCCAATTAATAATCAAATCGTAGTCCAAAGAAATCGCGGTCTAAATCATACAAATAAAAAATTCGAAATCGTAAATCAAAATCGCTGGTCAGGGGAAATCGCGGTCTTTATCTAATATCAATCGTATTCAAATCTATGTTAACTGAACGGCTTTCAAAATCGAAGTAAACGTTACTTCAATATTACATTCCTTGAAAACTACGGGTGGGTGAACTACCCGATACGTTACTCGTAGTTCAAGGCCAATTTCAGATGTACTTATGTATATAAAGTTATTTGTAACATACCAAATACATACCAAACAAATTTCTAATATTTTTCAAATGGTTCGGATATCTGGTAATTCTATAACCAATAAATAAAATAATATTGTGCTAGCTATTATGTTCTATGTTTTCTTCAAATGTAGGTCAATGTAGGATAACAGCTGATCGTGCTGTCATCGTGTTGTGTCGTTCCGTGACTGTTGATATTCGGTGATGGTGGGTATTTCTTAGATATTCCAAATAGAAGCTCATTGACGGTCTTCATTCTCATTGCAGATAATATTGGATGGCAGGACGGCGCGATGACTCCCGATTGACGACAGGACGGCGACGCAACGTTTGAACGCAGTGGGACGCTGGAGTTATATTAGATAAGAAGTATACGTGGATGATCGATTCATAGACACTTTGTGTTTTATTTTTTCTCCTTTTAGGTCTGAACACCACCACACTTTGCAATCTGAAATCACCTAGTAACTGCACTAATGGTCGAGTTTGTTATTTTTCATTCAGAGAAATCCGGGGAATTCCACTGTTGAACGGATCATATTAAATACTTAAAATCAGCAAAACGTAGCACTTTTTAGGCAGCGAATGACTTTTTTAGAGAGCATCATATAGCTTGCATTTTCGGTTTTTTATTTGTTATTCTTTTTACCGCGAGAACAAAAAAAAAATTTGAAAATTGGGCTCAATACACAATAAGCAACGTAAGCCGCAAAAATGGGACTAGATTATTCGAAAGCCTCAGATGTGGTCAAAGTGTACCCTTCAAAATCCACCATAACCTTTTCTAAACTTGGAGTTCCTGACGAAAAACAAAACAAGAAACCCCTATCTTTTTTCAGTATGAATATGACTATAATAGCAATTTCGGGTAGGGCTCGGACTTCCTGGTTATGGCTCTAGGAAGCAATATATTTGCGAGCAAAGAATACACAGCGGTTAATTTTCAAATCACACATACATATGCTTTTCAATTGCAAGCCTATCCAATGGCGGACGGCGGCGATTTAGCTACTTCCCAGGGGCACCATAGTTACTAAATCCGGCCCTGTTGAAAGCACGCGAATTTTATCACGACATAATTAGGCTGGTTATTAGCAGATTTTTTTTAATGGAAATTTAACGAGTTAATGGACAAACATGCTAAAAGGGCGTACTCTCTTATCCTAAGGTGACCAGAACATTGAGTGTCCAATGCTGTACTGACCAAGCTAAATTGAATAGAAATAGAGCCTGGTGTTTTTTCTTTTAAATTATTTCGAGAAAAATCGTTGCTACCGAGTCTGATTCTGTAATCCACTCAGACAAATGTCTTGAATTTTTGCATTTTTTGCTATAATCAGACACTGTCATTTCAACAGCTTATATTGTGCTCAGATAAAATAATGCTACTCCCCAAGGAGACAACTACTAAGGCAAGCATGCTTGAGTCTTTCGAGCAGGGCCATGGCGTGAACTTTAACCAGCGTTTTTCCGATTGAAATTATCAGTAACGGGTTGGCATTGAGACCAATTTGAAAAACTCATCACCGATCATTATTATCGCAAAAAAACAAGTTAAGTCCCATTTCTAAAATGAAGCTACTCAAGCATTCAATATTTATGTTTACATTTCTTACACAGAGAAAAAAAATCGTTATAAAATCAAAAATATTCAAACATTTTCAAATATGATTTGGCTCCATATACGTTTACGTTTAATTCAAAAATGTTTCATTTTGTACTTTTAAAATTGCTGCATGTCAAATCAAAATTGAATATAACTTTATTTTCAAAGTGATTTCACTTTATTTTAAAAGTGTTTCACTTTAAATTTAAAATGTTTTGATTTTAAGATTAAAAAAGTGAAAAAATATTTTTTCCCTTTTTTCAATGTTTTTATTTATTTATTTTTTACATTTTTTTATTTTTTATTTATTTTTTATTATTTTTATTTTATTTATTTTTATTTTTTATTTATTTTTATTATTTTTATTTTTACAATATTTTAAAAACTTTATTTTCTCACTTTGCTTCTATCGTTTCGTAGTCCTACTTCCAACACCTAAGCTATCTGAGATTACTAGCACTGAACAAAATAGCGACGGACGGGCTTATGTACATGTGACGGACACAGCCTTCAAAATGAAACAACTTTAAAACAGAGTTGAATATAAACTATTTGTTTTTAAAATGATTTTTTGATGTGATCCAATTTCGTTTTTAATACGTTTCACTTCAAATTTAAGTGATGATTTTTCCCTCTGTCTAGTAACTTTTCAATGCTTTCCGGCAGTTCAAAATTCTGTACAGTACATCGAAATGATGTATACGTCTGGTCATCTTACCTAAACACCAATCTCGTTCCTACCGTCTGTAAAAAAAAAGATAATAACAGGTGTGCCTGTTATTACATGTGCTAACACTTAAAAAGAATTCAAGCATTGAACAAAAATTCATGTTGGTTGAACGACAAGTCAACCATATCAATAATTGCTAATTGTTTTTTTTTTCTTTGGGCAAAAATGGGACAATTAGAGGGTTGTAATTACTCTAAAACTCACTCACTCACCCACCTCAGAGGGTTATTTGTTTGAAGTGCCTGAAATTACATTGAATCCGTTCGATAGGGACATAAGGCACAACCAGCTGATTAAACAAACAAATAATGAAAACTTTTCACTTCACTTCCTTTCGAGATTTCCGCAAAGGTAAAGGTACGTGTTCGTAGAGACGACTCATGAGATGATCGCTCAGCGATCGTAGTTTTGCATCCAATTCCGAGTCCTATTTGCATATTTTTTTAATGGTGATACTTTCCTTGTATCGACTATAACCTAAAGGAACATGTATGTATAGAAAATATACGCATAGTGCTCAAAACCGTTGTTTTTCTTGCGATCGCTGAGCGATCATCACATGAGTCGTCTATACGAACACAAACCTTAAGAATGCCGCTAGCGGTGCTACAAAGGTGTTAAGCACATTAAAAAAATTATAAAGATTCGCTAGGAAACTTCAACTCTAGACTCTAACTATCCATCTATATCTATTGATTTGTACCCCAGAAAATTTAACACTTCACTTCAGAAAATTAGGGGAAAGCTAGATTTTGTTACACGAGACCGAGGCTAATTTAGGGCTCGGCCGAAATTTGAATACCCTCCGCTCTTCTCAGGCTAAACGTTTATTCGGGAGTACCTATGGCTTGTATTTAATACCATTCATTTACTTCCTTCACAAAAGTTCCGTTGCGTCGACAAAACAATATTTGTGCGGGGTTTGGTTGGAATAAGTTGACAAATAAACATATTTACTCAGAAAATTTTATTGGGGTTGCGGGAGCGTACGATTCCATTTGTTTTTGACTTTTTTTGTTGCTTTGCTAAAGACACATTAATTCAAGGTTTTGTGAAATTGCAAGTAAAAAATGGTTCTTATAGAAGAACCAAAATGGGGGGGGGGGGGGGGGTTGTATGGCAACCCAATGACCCTATGGTCCTATTTTACCGATTCAAACATACAAACTGCCTGCAGCAAAAAGACGCATTTGTGCAAAATTTCTGTTTCATAGCTTTGAAATTAGCCGAGTAAAACGCGTCGCAACAGACGGACAGAGAGACAGACGAACATCGCCCAATCGACTCCCCATGATCATGCTGATCATATATGTATATATGTATACTTTTTATATGGTCGGAGAAGCTTCCTTCAATGCGTAGCAAACTTCATGACAAAGTTAATATACCCTTTCACTGTATGAGCGAAGGGTATAAATATTACTTTCAAATTTCAATGCATCAAGATTTCCAATTTTTCTTGATTTCCTTTCTCCTCAGTCGCAAACTTTTATAATTCAAACTGTCCATTTGTATACCCTTCGCACATAGATTGAAAGTGTATACATATTAACTTTGTCATGAAGCAAACCTCATGACAAAGCATTGAAGGAAGCATCTCCGACCATGTAAAAAGTATACATATATGATCAACATGACTTGGGGAGTCGATTGGGCGATGTCCGTCTGTCTGTCCGTTTGTCCGCCTGTTGCGACGCGTATTACTCGGCGAATTTAGAAGCTATGAAGCTGAAATTTTGCAGAAATGCTTCTTTGTGTTGCAGGCAGTTTGTGTGTTTGAAACGGTAAAATCGGGCAATGGGGTCATGGGGCTGCCATACAAATCTAAAATCTAACGCCCCAAATTAGGTTCTTCTAAGAAAAACTATTTTGTTTGTGCAGCAATTTCGACCAAATTTCACACAAATGTGTTTCTATTGATGACACACAACATATGCTAGAACGGATCAAATTCGATCATGGGGTCATGGGGCTGCCATACAAACCCGACCCCCATTTTAGCTCTTCTAAGAAAATTTGTTTACACCATTTTCACAAAACCTTGAATTAAGTAAAAGAATGGGGGGGGGAATACAAGTCGTAGGTACGCCCGTAAAAACTTTTAGCCCGGAGGAGAGCGAAGGGTATCCAAATTTCGTCCGTGCCCGAAATTAGCCTCGGTCTCGTTTTTTAACTTTTCGTGCTAAAACAAATTAAATTTAAATAAAAATTAAAATAAAAAATATTCGAACGAAATCATCAAAAGGAAATGCTAATAATACATTTTGGGTTATATGCGAACAATATTCAGCTCTTTTCTTGTACATCAAGACGAGGTTAGCGTTGGGTAATAACATGCATTTATAACAACAAATTCATCCAACTAATGTGGCTTCAGAAAAGGTACGACTGCAAACTGTAAAATTTGAAGATTTACATTCAGAACCCAAAACTTTTCTCACAAAACCATGTTCCCACTTACGCCAGGCGAATGGTCGTGACTAGTGGCTCAAGAGACCTTTCATGTCTGATATTATATACGAAATCGATGGAGGGATTATCAGAAAGCTTAATTTTCCACCCCCTAAACACTTTTTAATTCTACTTATGGGATGTGTGTCTTACTTTAGGTTTTGGCTTCCACCTCGGCCCTCGTTCGCTGTTCGCTGCAAAATAAAACATGACAACTCTAATGATTCGCTACAAAATTATCTACAACTTTTGGATACAAACTCTTTACTTAAAAAATGAAATATCATAATGATCTTCAGGACGAATTTGAAAACGAAATAATTTATCTCCATAAGCATCTAAAATTGGAATTACAGGGCAAAATTTGGAGTGAAATGTTCAACTGTTTAAAGGAAATATTATTAGAAAACTGCTTTCCTAATGTTGCGATAGCCTTAAGTATATATTTAACGTTCTGCAATGAAGCCAAGTCCACTAAACAGCATAACTTTAATTCATATTGAAAGTGATATTGCCAAAACATTAAATTTCAGCGATTTAATTCACAAGTTTGCAACCGAAAAAAAAACAAGAAAAGTCAATATTTAATTTAATAAGTTTTCGTATCACAGTACATATACGAGTATACTTCAAAACTTTTGCGAAATAAAATATATTTTTCTTATTCCGTAAACTACATATTTTATTAACGAAAGTATTTCTTACACAAAATTTAAGAGTTTTATTTAAAGACAGTTTACAATAAAAGAGGCTCTCATTTTTTTTAGGCCTAGGGGCCCCAAAGGGTCATATTCCAGCTCTGATCGAAATACACATAAATTTTTGTTTTGAAGTTCTGTCTGTATTTTATTAGTAGGTATAATATACAGAGTGAACAAAATGTATATTACCAATTTGAAAAGCTAATAACTACAGTGAAACACGGTTATAACATTCACGCACATAACGATTTCGCGCTTATAGTACTCTTTTTCTCAGTTCCCGTAAAATAGCAAAACATTAAGTTGAAATATTTGACGCTTATAGCGCGTTTCTTATAACGTTTTCACTGTTATAACGCTCTCAGTCGTCAGTCCTCAAACATGGTTATGCACTTTTATAACGCTTTAATGAGGGTCTATACGTAGAAGAACATTTTTGGTTCTCGAATATTTTTGCGGAACTGTGGATTTGAATTATTTATGAAGGAGAACGAGAAACTGTTGCAGGATTGTCAAATGTTGCCAGGAAAATTTACATCTCTTCCCTTGATAGAAATAGGAAATTTCCTTTCACATAAATACCGGTATTTCTCGTCTATTCAAAGAGTTCATGGGAAACGAACTTCAGATGTGTTTTTTTTATAAAGTCAATAGATGGCCTACTTCCCTGATTCCGGTTAAGGATGTACATCTGCTGCAAGTGAAATTCCACATTTTTAATCACACTCATTTTTGTGGGAAAGTATTTTACGGTTAAATTTTTTACTTTTTAAATAAATGGCGATAATGTCTGAAAAAGCTAGTTCTAGGTTGATATTGTTGTTAGAAATGTCTGTCTGTACGCATATGTGCATATTAGTGAATAATTTTGATAGCGCTTTTACGCATAAGACCCTTATTTTGTCTGGACCCTTAAAAGTCGTTATAACCGTGTTTTACTGTATTTTGTTTGTGAGATTTTTTTTTATTTTTGCTTTTTTTTAGGCAATAAACTTTGGAGTCTATGAAACAGTACGCCATTGGGCAGTATTGAAAGGCTTAGATCTTCAGCGATTGATATCAATAATTCTTTTAATTTCAATTTTGATCTTGATTGCACGTGTAGGTAATTGAAGCTACTGGAGCATTGCGAACTGCATAAAAATGTCTTCATCACAACTCCGCCGTGTTCACATAAAAATGACTCTATGTTGGCTGGCTGTACAATGGCGTACTTTTGTACTGTTGCTATTAAAAACTTCCAAGTTTAACGTCTGAAAAAAATTATGCCGAAAGAATCCCTGTTTCGTATTTGAAATTATAATAATAAATAAAAATAAAAATTAATTAATAACAAAATACAAATTCATTAAACACTATTGCCGGGTTTCTGATAGCTCTTATTCAGTACAGTACCTGTCGGCTAGTTAGTCTTATCGCATAGAGAAGACATACACATACACAATATTCAGAAAGCTTTTCCATTGTATTGAATGGAATTTTTGTTTATTTTGCATAGTTACGCCATATTTTGCTTGGTTACGCCATCATCTTAGATTGAAAAAATCATTTCGCACTTTCATCCAACAGCGTAAATAAGCAAAGATAATATAACTATGCAAAATCAACAAAAATTCCATTCAATATAATGGAAAAGCTTTCTGAAAATTGTGTGTGTCTTCTCTATGCGATAAGTAGCCCTATGATATTTATTTGAAAAATATGTTTTTCTGACGGATTTTATCTATGACCCATGACTTCTTTCTCTGGAACACACGCACCGCCACCACTACAGTTTTGAAATGGAAAATCATTAATTTGAATTATAAAAATGTCAATGTGCCCTATAAAAATGCTGTACCGACACTTAAAAGTTAAAGTGGTATTTATTTTTGTTTTCTTTATTAAACCAAAGATGCACGAATCCTAACACCTTTTTGGTGCGATAATTATGTTAAAGAAAAAATCGGCAATATATGTTAAAATGCCCGCCGAATTGGAGTAATAATAACCGAGTCTCAGGGTAGGAACGTTTTGGCCAGATAAAAGAATCGTAGTGGAACTGAATTTCGTATGGTATTCAGATCATACTGAGCATAGGACGTTCCTTTGGTGAAGGGACATGAACTGTAATTCGCTACGGTCGGCGATTGTGTTAGCATTCTGACCAAAGCATTTCCCCTTGCTAACCGATCTGGATTTACATCGCAAAGATAATGTGATGTATTGCAAATTATGACTGGTTTCGCATCAAATTTATTTTGTGTAGCCTCGAAAGTTCGCATAATATCTGTAAATTCCTGCACATATGTTATTCGGATAGAAGCAAATGTGAGGTTGATATATTGCACATCAAGTGTAAATAGGCTGCTGTTATAGCCAACACGAAAACTTCCAAATTCAAGAAAGAAACATTTCTGTGAATTGGGGAAATTATTATGTATTAATTTAATTTAAAATTACAATTCAATCACCTTTTGAGCTGTAGTCGATAAAAATAAGGTCGAGATCAGTATGTAATATAGCGAAATTCCGGGCATACTGAAATCTCTCTGTAGTGCAGTCATATTAGCATTTCAAATAGAGAAAAATAGAGTAAGGCTAATTTTTGTTGTTTTTGAATCAATGGGCTGCCAGGAATCTACATCTGATTTTGCTAAAAAAAAATTTTGATCGGAAAGGTCCCAAAAAGGACAAAAAACTATACTCTTTAATCCTTGATCGGAGGTCGGCATGCGTGGCATCATATCCAAGGGGACGTCGAGTACATTACATATCCGGTGTTTGTTTCCTGTTTCAAGGACCCTCAACGGAATAAATCGAGCTTAAATGGAAAATTTTCGAGTTTCCCGTGTATCTTTCCAAACCCATAACTACGAGAATAATTCAAGTTGACACTACTTTTATCACTTTCCAGAATCTATAATAGCTCAAGATTCTACCATTAAATTTTCTAAGAAAAAGTTGATCGGAAAGCTCTGAAAAAGGACATAAAAGGACACTAATTCCACACCTTATCCGAACGTGGGCATGTGGGGTGTCATATCAAAGAGGATCTCAAGTACATTCCATATGCGGCATTTGTTACTTGTTCCAAGAACCGTAAAAGGAGGAAAATGGGATCAACTTAAAAAAAAATGTGTTTCCCCTAATCTTTATCTTTCTAAAGCCGTAATTTTCCATTTAAGCCCGACTTATTCCATTTAGTGTCCTTGAGACAGGAAACAAGCACCGGATATGCAATGCACTCGACGTCCTCTTTGATATGATACCCCACATGCCCACGTTCGATCAAGGTGTGAAATTATGTCCTTTTTCAGAGCTTTCCGATCAACTTTTTTCTTAGCAAATTTAATGGTAGAATCTCTAGCTATTATAGATTCTGAAAAGTGATAAAAGTAGGGACAACTTGAACTATTCTCGTAGTTATAGCTTTGGAAAGATACACGGGAAACTCGAAAAATTTCCATTTAAGCTCGATTTATTCCTTTGAGGGTCTTTGAAAAAACATCTTACAAACACCGGATATGTAATGTACTCGACGTCTCCTTTGATATGATACCCCGCAGGCCGACCTCCGGTCAAGGATTAAAGAGTATCCCTTTTTGTCCTTTTTGGGATCTTTCCGATCAAATTTTTTTTAGCAAAACCAGTTGTAGATTCCTGGGAGCCGACTGATTCAAAAACAACAAAAATTTGCCTTACTTTATTTTTTTCTTATTTGGAGGCCTGAATTGGGATATTTTGACAGCACTACTGAGCAAAAAAAGGGAAAAGGCTCACTATGTATTTCGTTTTATATGTGTAAACAATATTACTAAACTAGACACATAATTGATGTTGTTATTGAAAGCAGTCGAATTTTATCACGAAATAATTAGGCTGGCTATTAGTAGATTTTTTAATGGGAATTTAACGAGTTCAGTGGCGTAGATAGGCGTAGATAAGGGGGAGATCAAGGGGATTAGGCTGGTTATTAGCAGATTTTTTAATGGGAATTAAACGAGTTCAGTGGCGTAGATAAGGCGGAGATCAAGGGGATAAGTAAACTTTTTGCTGGAATTAATCAACATGAGCAGTATTTCTTAAAAACGTGAAACCATTTTCAGTACTGCAATAGAAAATTAGGCACTCCCTCAAATTGCAATTGTATAATATGTATGTATAGAAGTGTACCGATATAATAGAAACACTACAGCACAGGGCCTTATAAAAATCGCCTCCAATGCAAGTCATGTATCGTCTTTCAGAATTCCTAAAACAAATTCAACAGGTAAATGAAAACAGTACATAGCATGGTGTCAGGTAATACAAGCCAGACACTACGTTGCATTTTCATTTACCTGTTCAGATATGCATTTTCCCACAAAGTAAATTTTGCTTAACAAACTAATTTTGTATATAAAAATGAAAACGATACATGGCAGAGCCCCCAGTCGATCTTTATTAGTACGTACAAATACAGGTGTCATAAGAATTAACAAAAAGAAAAATAAAGTGTTTTTTATTAAAAGTGAATGATATGCGTTATTAATTAAAACAGTGAGAAGAATTAAATTATTTTTTTTCCGCTCCCGAGAAAACGACTACAAAACTGGTGCAGTCGGACACGGGTACTGAGAAAGTACAATACCGAGTGAAGTGATAAAAAAAAAATTGAACAAATTTAAAATCGCGACCGGTAGTTAAGCCGAATAGGCGTATAAAATAAAAAACCGAGTGTAGTGATTAAAAATTGAATAAATTAAAAATCGCGAACGGTTATTAAGCCGAATAGGCATATAAAAAACAAAAAACCAGAGTGACCAATAAAGCCACCTTAGGTCTTTGTCTTTAGTTGAGGCTGACTAGAGAATCTGGTTGTTAAAAAAAAAAGAAAAAGAATTGTGCAGAGTATTGTGAAAAACAAAAATTTGTTGGTTACATTGTGGATCGAAAAACGGAGAGAGAAAAGTGCTTCAATTCCAGGAGGAATCTGAAGGACGAGACAATGGACATGGAGCAAGCTATTCTTCAGCTACAAGCCAAGTTGCTGGAAAGGGAACAACAGTTGGAGCATATCTCATCCGCCCTACAACAACTAAACGTACAAAGAATATCGAGCGAGCAGCGCGACAAAGTTTTAAGCGAAATAAAACATATGAGCTCTTTTAGTGGAAAGGGCGAGGTAACTTTAAACAGCTTCATCTGTAATATTGAATTTTATTTAAACAGAATTACGAACGAGGATACGAAGAAGGCTGCTGTCCTAGCCATATATCATGAAAAGATCCAGGGGGAGGCCAAGAACTGTATTATCAACATTCCTGATAAAGACGATTGGCAGCAAATAAAGAAGCAACTCAAATTGCGATTCAGACCAGATATCGAACCATCGGAGATATACAGGCGCATAGCGAATTTCCGAGTGAGTACCGTTGAAGAATTAGCAGAAGAAGTACAAAATATCAAATTTAAAACTAATGAATTAATAATTTACCATGACAAAAACCCAATGTTAGACCTTTCAAATGTAAATTCACTTTTGATTAATACTATTAAGGAGATGACTCAAGGAGTCTTATTAGATAAAATTTATCATGAAACTGAGATTGACAATATAATAGAAATTTTAAGAAGTAGAAGATTCGAAAATGAGTGCATTAGGGTAAAATATAGGAAACAAAAATTCGATAATAAACAACAAAATATAAATTATAATCGACAAACAAGACAGTACAGACCAAATGACTATAACCCAAACAGACAAAATAACTATGACCGAAACAGACTAAATAGCTACGACCAGAACAGGCAAAGGCATTACAACGACAACAATCCTAATCAAACCCAAAGTCAACAGTTTAGATCCCAAAATTCAAATCAATTTAGACAAAATAACTCAGGAAGATTTAACAACAATACTAACTTCAATTTCAGAACACAAAATAACACAAATTCAAATCAAGTTAGAAATAATAGAACAGTTCAAACAAATAGAAGTCGACAAGTTGAGCCGATGGAAGTCGAAAATATACAATCATCCCAAAATGAAATCAATTCCAATTTTTTTTGAAACTAGCATCGGAAAACACACTACCAATTATAGAGATAACTCTAAACCAACAAAAATATTTGGCGCTCATAGATACTGGTTCCTCTTTTAGCTTAATAGATGACAAAATTAGGGACTTCCCACATACAAAAATTGATCCTCTTTACTTTACAACAATAACGGGGCAGGACGTTATTGAATTTGAAGTACATACACCGGCACCGGCAGAATTCAATTCACCGCCTGGAGCCAAAATCAGGTGGAAATTAAAATCATTCAATAAAAGAAAATACGACTTTTTAATAGGTTACGATGTACTAAATGCTGTTGACGCAGTAATCGATTTTGAAACGCAATCCGTAACAATAAACGGAAACCAAATTAAATTTCTAAATAGCCCGTTTTCTAATAATCAAATATTCCAGCTAGAAACCATTTCAAAAAATTATATCCAACATCTAAACTTAAATCATCTAAATCCAGAAGAGCACAAAGAAATAGTCAAACTCGTAAAAACATTTGAACATTTATTCTTTAAGGAGGGGGACTCACTGAGTAGCACTCATGCTATTCAACACGAAATCAAAACAATAACAGAACAGCAGGTAAATTCAAAACTCTACAGATATCCACCTAAACACGAATCCGAAGTTCGCCGACAAATAAGTGAGATGGAAGCGCAAGGAATAATCCAAAAAAGTCGTTCCAAATACGCAAGTCCACTTATAGTCGTTCCGAAGAAAACGGACAATTCGGGAACACCGAAATTTAGACTGGTTGTAGATTATCGTCGTCTCAACGAAATAACCATCGACGACAAATTCCCATTGCCCAATATGGATTCCCTGTTGGATAAACTCGGAAGGGCACAGTATTTCACAACGATAGACCTGGCAAAGGGCTATCACCAAGTGCTGGTAAAAAGGGAAGACCGTCACAAAACCGCATTCATCACTCCTCATGGCCTTAACGAATTCGTAAGGATGCCATTCGGATTGAAGAACGCACCTGCGACGTTCCAACGTCTCATGAATGATGTTCTGCGCGATTACATAAATAAAACATGTGTAATCTATTTAGATGACGTACTTATTTTCAGCACATCCCTGCAAGAACATATTAAAGCCCTGACTGATATTTTCCGTGCATTAGAAGCTAATAAGCTCAAAATTCAGGTCGACAAATGCAATTTTCTGAAGAAGGAAACTCCATTTCTCGGCCACATTATAACTAAAGAAGGATTAAAACCGAATCCAGACAAAGTGAAAGTTATCGAAGAGTTAGAACTTCCGAATACCGAGAAGCAAATTAAAAGCTTCCTTGGCTTAACTGGATTCTATAGAAAGTTTATACGCGACTATGCGAAGGTAGCCCAACCCATCACAAAGTACCTGAAAAAGGGAAATAAAGTAAATAGTAGGGATCCCACATATGTTGAGGCTTTTGAAAAATTGAAAGCACTTGTAACATCTCATCCGATTTTACGATTTCCGGATTTTGAGAAACCATTCCAGCTGACAACCGACGCATCTGCATATGCCATCGGAGCAGTGTTAGCACAGGAAGGACATCCGATCTGCTACGCTTCAAGAACATTGAATGCACATGAACAAAGGTATGCGGCAACAGACAAAGAGTTCCTAGCCATAATGTGGTCAGTGAATTACTTCCGACCATATCTTTACGGTAACAAATTTACCATATTCACGGATCATCAACCGATAAAATATTTGCATGCCAAATACAGGGGAAGAGACATATCTCCAAGGCATCAACGCTGGCTTCTCAAACTTGGAGAATACCAATTTACCATTGAATATATCAAAGGCAAACAAAATCACGTGGCAGACTTTTTAAGCCGCATAAAACAAGGTGAAAAACCTGCAACTTCAAATCAGGAATCCGAATCTACAATAGCCGGATTATTCAATATAGAAGATGATGATGCCACCATGGCTACCATTCACTCTGCTAATGAGGAATTGCTAGACCATATACCGATAAAAGAAGAAATAGTCAACAAATACTACACCCAAATTATTCTTACAAATAACAAAACTCAAGAGCTTGATATCATTCACAAGAAGCGAATAATATACATAGCTGAATACGACTTTCCCAATCTTAACGATATATTCCGGAGATATATAAACAGGGGAATAACTGGAATTTATTCTGAAATTTCAGATCACCAATACAATGTAGTCCAACAAAAACTTCGCGAATTGTACTCTAATGATCCTAATATTAAATTCATCCGTTGCTCAATCCGAGCTCAAGATATAAAAACCGAAGTTGAAGCCGTAAAGCAAATTTCCTACTATCATGTAAATGAAAGCTTACACTCTGGAATCCAAGAAACATATAACAATTTAAAGAATAAAATATATTTTCCTAAACTACACTCTAAAAAGTGAATTTAAATTTCCGCTGAAAATGCGGTAATTTTACACTTTTTCCCGCTTATAATCACATACAGAGTGCATTTTTCAACAATTTCTGTGTAAAATAAGAAAAGTACACCAAAATCGGTGTGAAATGTATTTTTACGCTACACTTCTGTATAATTCAGATTTTCTGGTGCATTTTTACAACGTTTATTGTGTTTAATTCGGATTTGTGGTGTATTTTTACAACGTGCATTTGAAGTTTTACTAATTTTTTGTAGCGTGCTCTCCAGTTGTCATACTTCAATCGGCTGTACTTAGCACGGTGTAACACATTTTTCCGAAAATTCTCCGTATTTAGAACTCATGTGTACACGCTCTGTGGCTCACTTGTTTGAGTCGCACTCTACGATGCTATAGTAATCTAGAGGTCCCGAGATATAATCTCGGCGTGGTCCAAAATTTCCGTACATGTGCGGATAGGAAATATTTAGTGCTTGCAACATTACACTCCGAAATGATATGAAATGTAACGTTGACTCGAAATTGCCTATAAACGGCTCAGTTACGGTACTGAGAAGAAGAACGAGTGTACAGATCGCACAAAAAAAGACCATATTGCAACCTCCCATGCAGAAAAACTGATCTCTCTCTCTGAACTGAAATCTTAACAACGAAAAAAGAGTGAAACCGCATTATATTCCTATTATTACGGAGTGTTTTTACACATAGCACGGTGTAAATTTGCTAATATATTGGAGTACTTTTTTAAACATTTTTTATGTAAAATTACACTTGATTTGCAAATTTAGATTGCAGAGTAATTTCACTATTATAATAGAAGGAAACAAAGT
Source organism: Microchrysa polita (assembly GCA_949715475.1). Classification (NCBI taxonomy): domain Eukaryota; kingdom Metazoa; phylum Arthropoda; class Insecta; order Diptera; family Stratiomyidae; genus Microchrysa; species Microchrysa polita. The sequence continues at coordinate 12,172,041 of OX454418.1, read as the reverse complement.
TTCCTTCTATTATAAGAGTAAAAATTTCATAGAGTGTACTTGAGTTAATAAATATTGTAATAAACCAATGTGATGTGTGTCAACAAGTTAAATACGATAGGAAACCAATTAAACCAAAGTTTAAATTTTCAGAAACAGCTAAAGATATTAACCAAATCATACATATTGACCTCTATTTTATAATGAAACACGTTTTTATGACAGTCATAGATAAATTTTCGAAATTCGCAGCAGCATATTACATCCAGGATAGAAATCATATAACGTTAATTGAATGTCTCGAAGATCACTTTGCAAAAATAGGGAAACCAAAACAAATAGTAGCAGGAAACGAATTTAATGCTGTTCAACTTAAAGAATTTCTACAAAATGAAGGAGTTAGGTTGCATATTACAAAAGCACATAGTCACACAGGTCTTGCAGATATAGAACGACTTCATAATACTATTGCAGAAAAATTTAGAGTACTCATAATAGGAAAAAGAAAAGTATCCGCAAGAAGAATGCTTCAACAAGCAATTAGAAATTACAATGATCGCTATCACTCAACGATCAGATATACACCAAATCAAGTCCAACGACATGAAGTAGATATAGAAAAGGTTAGGGTTAATACAGACAAAGCGAAAGAAACCATTATTAACAAGCTTAACGAAAAAAGGGAAGACTATCAAGAAACTAGAACCACAGGATTTATCAAAAACTACAAGGCTGTTAGACACAAGCAACATCCGAAATACAGAAAAGCCAAATTAAATAATGTTCACATCTCTAATATTAAAAGGAAACCTAAATTCTTAGACATATATGAAAACATGGAGACCGAGTCAATTAAACCCAAAATCGAATTAACTGAAAATCAAAAATCCACTATTCATTCAGCACTTAACGGTACAGATCGAGATCAAGTTTTAGCTTCCAAATTTCATTTAGATATAACCAGGAGAGATATCATTACGCTTTCTGATGAGAAATGGTTAAACGATAATATAATCAATTTTTATTTGAACTTAATTATAGAAAAAAGTAAGGAACAAAATCAAGAAAAAGCCTTAAAAATATTTACAATGAATACATTCTTTTACTCTCGACTTACGAAATGTGGTTACAAATCAATTCGTAGATGGACAAGGAAGATTGACATTTTCTCTCAGGATATTATTCTGATACCTGTACATGTCAATGAAGTACATTGGAGTTTAGCCGTAATAGACTTTAGAACAAATAAGATTAAATATTTAGACTCTAGGAGCGAATCTAATACACCAGTATTGAACGTATTAGAACAATATTTAAAAGACGAATCAATGGATAAACGTCAAGTTCCACTCAACATGACATTAACTAAGGAAAACATTCGAAGTGTTCCACAACAAGAAAATAGCAATGACTGTGGCGTATTTACTTGCTTATTTGCAAAATTCATATCTAATGATGAAAGTTTAAATTTCTCACAAACAGATATTCCTTATTACAGAAAAAGAATTATATTAGAAATATTAGAGGGAAAGATATTAGACTAGATACTACTAATTAGATATATACATCCTATTTCAGGTTAATACAGTAATAATTGTAATATTCTTGGCACTTTTAACACGTACAACAACAGCTACCTTGACTTTACAACCTATAACAACCAACAATGGATATACGACACTTAATATTGGACAAACAGAAATCATAACAGACTCTAAGACTATATTACATGTGATCAACACCAACGAAATCAGAGAGACACTAAATAATATTCAAAATAACATTTTAACCTTAGGCATTAAAGACTCTAAAATCCAAAACGAAATTCACAACATCCGATCAAAATTATCAGCTTTAGAAACAAACAATCGAAGAAAAAGGGGCTTACTTAACATTGTAGGAACAGCAAACAAATGGCTTTTTGGAACTATGGATGATAACGATAGGCAGGAAATTTTAAGTCACATGGATGTTATTGAGAAAAATCAAGATATAGAAACAAACGCCCTTAATAAACAAATTCAAATTAATTCTTACTTCAACGAAACCATGACTAACTTTAAACATATTGTAGAATCCGATAGAAATCGCATAATAAAACCTTTCAAGAGTTAACCGAAAATGAAAAATACTTACAATCACAACAAATTCGGCTAGATCAGATGCTAAAATTAGAAATGTTCAAAGAAAAACTAAATCAAATTATTGACAACGTTGCTATGGTAAGATTAGGAATTGTTCACCCAAGTATGCTTTCTACTGACGAAATAACAACGACAAAACTGGACTATTACAAAATAAAGAACATAAGGACAGGACTACTTAAATACGACACGGACACTATTATAATTGCAATAAAAATTCCTGATTCATACAAAATTGTTGACTATAAATTAATTACCCCAATGCCGAATAAACAAAATTTAGAAATTATGCTCGAAGATTATTATTCAATTGAAATAAATAATACAGTATATGAATACAATGGAATAGTTCAATATGAAAACGAGTTGAAAATTATAAATAACTGTATTACAAATAATAATTGTAAACTAGTTCTAAGCCAAAACCCAATAGTAAGAAAAATCGACGAAAGTACTGTAATATGTAAAAACATGCTAAATGAAGAAATTGAAAATAATTGTGATGATAGAAAGATTACACTTTTTGGAAGTTATATTATAAATATTTTTTTTTTATTTTATTTTTATTTATTCACGGACAGAGTCCATTTACAAATATTATACATTATAGATTCAAAGAAAGCATTCAAACAAAGCAAAATAACAAATGACTAAAGGGCTAAACTATAAATTAATTCAATAATAATGTGCAAAGTGAAAGATTAATACTATTTGAAATTCATTTACAAAGTTTACAAAAAAAAGAAAAGAAAAGAAAAGAATACCATATAACGACCATATTTACAAGTTTTTAACTTCAATCTTTATAGCAACATTGGTTGTATTAAAGAAATCTATTCTATGGCATAATTGATTCCCGATTTTTTTTAATCTTTCCAGAGGGGAGTTTTGACAGTACGCAGTTTTGTACTTTTTTCGAAAGAATAGATCGTTACATCTAGTCGATCTAAAAGGCACTCTAAATGATATTTCGCATAATATGTTGGGTGCATCAAGATTAGCGTTAATTAAATTGTATAAAAACACCGCGTCAGAACATTTCCTTCTGGTCTCAAGTGATGTTATATTTAGCGTGGATGCTATTTCAGCATAGGGAATGTTTTCAGAATGAAAACCTAGCTTGTAACCAACAACTCTTATAAATTTATTTTGGACCTTTTCTAAATTGTCAATATGGACATTATAGTAAGGATTCCAGAGAATAGAACAATAATCTAGCTTGCTCCTGACCAGTGAAAAATATAGCATTTATATTAAGGAATTCACGTGTGTTTCGAATAACAAACCCAAGGCTTCTCAATGCTTCACTTATTGTTTTATTAATGTGACTCACAAAGTTCAAAGATGAATCGAATAATACACCCAGATCTTTCACTGTTTCAGATTGCTTCAATACAACTCCATTAAGAAGGTAATTGCAATCGATAGAGGATTTACAGCGATTAAAGACCATAAGTTGGCATTTGTCAACATTGACATCTAAACTATTCGACGCACAGTAGTTACTAAACTTGTCTAAATTTGACTGTAGTAACAAGGTATCTTCTATTGACTCAATGGACTTGTATATCTTGCAGTCATCCGCAAAGAGCAAAAACTCAACATCATTAAAAATGAAACTTATGTCATTGATGAAAATTAAGAATAAGATGGGCCCAAGGTGAGATCCCTGGGGGACACCAGATGTTGGAACAAATTCCTGAGAATGTTGATCATAAGCTTTGACTATTAATGAACGATTACGGATGTAGTCACATACCCACTTTAAAATTGCTCCACTGAATCCAATTATACGAAGTTTTCTCTCAAGTAAGCTATGATTAATACGATCGAATGCTTTACTGAAGTCAGTATAAATGGAATGAACTTGATTGGAACGAGCAAACGATTTGATAATGTAATTATGGTATTCCACTAAATTAGTGGTAGTAGATCTATTTTTGCAAAAGCCATGCTGGCGTGGTGTGATAATCGGTCTTAATAATGGCGTAATGAAGTCAGTTAGCAGACTCTCTAAAATTTTTGGAATCACAGAGAGTATACAGATGAGGCGATAATTTCTAATATCTGATTTACAACCAGATTTGAATATTGGAACTACAAAGCTTGATTTCCATATTGTAGGGAAACAACCACTATACAAAGATTTGTTGAAAATGTGTAGAAGTGGGGATGCCAGGGTCATCGCACAATTTTTTACTAGGATCGGAGGGATACCGTCCGGGCCAGCGCTCTTACTTGAGTCAATAGTGTTGAGTTTATGGATAAGAGAGTCGTATGATATCGAAAATTGAGATAAGTTTAAATTACTAGAAGATTCTGGAGACTCATAATCGTTTTTAGAGGAATCATAAACGTTAGAAAAAAAACGAGGCGAACATATTTGCAATTGAAAGTTTGTCTGAAGTATATAAGCCATCTAGATGCATCGTGGAAGGAAGTGAATTATCAGCTTTAAAAGACTTAATGTAATTCCAAAAATTTTTGCAATTTTGAGGTATTGAAGCTTCTATTCGTAACAAATAATTTTTGTAGTCGACCTTTAACTGAGCCTTGCATTCAGATCTAAGTTTAGAGAATATGTTGTAATCCCAAGCGGATCCAGATATCTTGTAGTATTTATGAGCACACTTCTTTTCTTGTATAAGCTGTTTTAATTCACTTGAGTACCAGGTTGGATAATGTTTGTTATTAACCCTCATCCAGCGGGATAGGTACAGGTGTACCTTTTTCGTTTTTAAAACACCGTAACTTTTTTGCTATGGGTCCGATCGGTCTGAAATTTTCTGACATCTCTACGATTTTAGTTTAAAATATGTATTCCAAATTTCAGAAATGTGTGACCACCCATCCCCAAGTTAGGGAGCAAAATTAATCTTACACCCTTTAACGGCGGCAAAGGTACATTTGTACCTTCATATATTTTGTATGAAAGAAAATTTACAAAAGACGAAAATAAAATATTTTTGGTGACTGCTCATGCTTAGAGAGACTTATTATAGCATCAATAAGTTGAGAATCGAGTGATGTTCAGAAGTATTTGATTTACGATTTTTATTTGTAATGATCAAGGTCCTTGGAGATATCGACCTATAAGGACTAGGCTAACTCATACAGCGTTTTTTGGTTATTTGACATCAATCTGAAGACTTTTACTGGCATACCAAACTTTTTGAAGTATGTAATGGCTTGGGGCAACCAATACAATGTATTACGCCTTCTTTCCCCCCATAACATCTAGTGAAAATTAGGTTTGTAACAAATGCTAAAATTTGGGATGCCAAAATTTTGTATTTTAGCGGTTGATTTTCTATACCACAAATTCCCATAATTTGTATTCCATCACCTAATATTTATGATTTGTGTAATTCGGAACGTCCACCCGAGTTGCTTTTGAAGTTTCAGCTGAAAACCAGCAGAAGCCTCCAACTGAATTTCTAAATGGATGTTTTGGTGGTACATAAACTTGGTTGAATTGTACGTCGGTACCATATATAGATACCGATAACTGCTATAGAACATGCCACATGTCTTCGGTTTATTGTTTTAATTTTTCAATCGATCCTTGGATTTAATTATATATACGAGAAAATATATTACAATTAACCAACAACAATCACAATTAAAATTTTAGATATTTTTCTACTACAGGAATTGGCCTGAGTTTAGATTTACAAAGATTAGAGACTGAAAATTATACTAGCCGATTCTACTTGCTTGTTGCTTGACAGGACCTTTCTTTCCTATAATAACACATTTACTCATTTCTCCAATATATTTATTGCTTCAAATATTGTTGTTTTATGGAAATAAACGAGAATGTGATAATTATTGACGTTTTTTTCGTTAGCGATAACGGGTTCTAGTAACAGAATAATATATTAGGGGCAGGGGGGTAAATTTTCGCCAAAGACTCCACAATTCGCAAATCAAACATACCAAATTCTTCTAAAATCATTAATGACTTAATTTGAACCGTTTTCTACTTTTCATTTGTAAATCAATTTTAGATTTCGTCAAATTAAAATTCCAAGCAACCCATTTTTTCAATTTTCTTTTTAAAATTTTGCCTATTTTCTAAATTTACCCACTCCAAAAATTAAATCCACATAAACCCAACTTCTTAAAACATTCACTTCGGCAAAAACAGTTACTAATTTGCGACTAGTCAACATAATATAACGGTTTTACGGTCAAAATTCATACAAATAGTGAAGATTTTCATACAAAATGTACTAAGGTACAGGTGTACCTTTCCCGCCGGCAAGCGTTGTAAAAATCTGCCGCTGGATGAGGGTTAATGTAAGATTTAGGTACATGGTGATCAATTATACTATTTAATATTACATAGAACCGATTGACTGCATCCTCCGTGGAGAGATCATTCAGTTCATTATACCAGTTAATAGCATCTAATTCAAAATTTAGTAGATTGTAGTTAGCTTTACGGAAGTTAAGTACTTGTATTGATATGGTATTATCGTGTACAAGTTCATTTGATTTGATGATGACGTTCAATGGAGGATGAAAAGCATCAACGGAAACTAATGGAGAGTTATCTTTTGTTATTTGAATATTATTATCGCTGTTTGAAAATATTAAATCTAATTTTTTATCGTAAGTATTAACGACAGAATTGTGTTGAAAAAAGTTCAAAAAGGAGAATGATTCTACTATACTATGAGTTTTTTGACAATTTGAATTACTTATCCATTCTTGCTTATCCCACTTCACGGCAGGCAAATTGTAGTCACCAGTCACAATAAAAGTTGCATTAGGAAATGCATTATAACAGTTGGTAACATCACAGGCATGATGATCGTAAATGTCTGGAGACACATCGGGAGGCAAGTAGACAGTTGAGATAATGAACTGGCTTTTCGATGTTCTGACTGATACGAACAACTGTTCAACGTCAGTGTGTGTGGAGACTTTCTTCACGATATTTGATTGTAGTCTGTTGTTGACAGCTATAAGAACCCCACCGCCTTTCGTTTTATTTGACGTCTTACTGTTGCGGTCGTGACGGTAGACAATATAATTCTTAAATCCAAGCTCTGAAGATGTGTGATTACAAGTAAGCCATGTTTCTGTGAAAATTACAACGTCGAAGTGGTTGAGTAGTAAATTTTGCCGTAAACTATTGATTTTTCCCGATAAGCCTCGCGTATTTTGATAGTAAATGTGTAAATTATTATTGATCAGTTTTTTGTGGATTGACGAATGATTTTTGGTGTTCCATATACGTATTTAATCGTTGCATGTGGCTCGGTTTTCTTAATCTCATCCAATTCTTCGCGTAGCTTTTGCATGTAATTACGTTGATAAACAGTTTGATCATCCATTATTCCGATTCCTTTGGTTTTTAGATATTCTGAGCAGTTCTTTTTGTTCCTCAAGAGTCGTAGCACTAATTCTGGATTCGGCAACATAATCTTCATATGACGAATAAAGTTAAATAATTGTTCAATAAAAATTTCAAACATTACAATGAAAAATAACAACATTAAATTTATAGATAGATTCTTTTATAACGATGAAATAGTTCACAATTTTACACAAGAATTAAAATTTGATAACATAAACATACAAAGTTTTGACAATTTAGAAGAAATAAAAATAACAAAATTTCATAAAAACCTAAATTATATTTCATTAACAAGCATTTTAATATTAATAATTGTAATTTTAATTTTATTCATAATGTCAAAAAGAAACAAAAATATGTCAAAACGATTAAAACAGCAAACTAAGCAAATTTTTAGAATTCAGGAGAATTCTTCTCCAAAGGGGGGAGAAGTCATGTATCGTCTTTCAGAATTCCTAAAACAAATTCAACAGGTAAATGAAAACAGTACATAGCATGGTGTCAGGTAATACAAGCCAGACACTACGTTGCATTTTCATTTACCTGTTCAGATATGCATTTTCCCACAAAGTAAATTTTGCTTAACAAACTAATTTTGTATATAAAAATGAAAACGATACATGGCAGAGCCCCCAGTCGATCTTTATTAGTACGTACAAATACAGGTGTCATAAGAATTAACAAAAAGAAAAATAAAGTGTTTTTTATTAATAGTGAATGATATGCGTTATTAATTAAAACAGTGAGAAGAATTAAATTATTTTTTTTCCGCTCCCGAGAAAACGACTACAAAACTTGCACTCAATGCCAAAACCAGACATCAGACATAGAATTAGAATTAATCATGGGATCTCGGAGAGAAGAAATTCCTAATATTGTAAAATTAACTCTAAAAACTGGAATAGGCGAAATGGAAGAAAATCAGTCTTGGGATCGCAAAATGGATCGCTGTGCCTCTTGTACATAAAAGAGCTTCTCAATTATTAAACCCAATTTTCGATTAAGTTTAGAATATATATTTTATGATTCGAGCACTATTTTGTAATTATGTCAACGTTAAGTTTTTATTTATCTCACTTTAAATTTAATGTTTTATATTTCCGGCCAAATAACATTGGATTGGGAAAATTGGATTTATAAATCAATTTCCTTACAAACTTACTCAAAAACGTTGTTTTTCCATTCTAAATAAACGAAGAATTGAAAATTTATCAAATTTTTTAAATATTTTGCGAAAGGGTTATTTGCATGAGGCGTCAAAGTTTAACGTCGTCCGTACCAAGAATAAGCATGACCTTTCACAGAGTTAAAAAGAGTTCAAACATTGAACATAATTCATGTTAATCGAACAATTCAAGCCAAACATGTCAATAACCTATTTTGCTAATTGTTTTGTTTACTTAAAAAAATGGTACGTAAAAATCGTTGTAGTGTACGACTTCATTTACGTTTTTCAACAACTTTTTGTACAACATTTTGCTAATGTGCGGCAGCTATGAGGGATCTATAAGCTAGTGATTTTGTATGTATGTAGAAAGTAAGTTTTATTTGTAAAATGTTACCAATCTAATTGCACCAAATTAACACCAAAAGGAAATACTCCAAAATATATACATAATGTATAAACTGTAATATAATAAGCCCATATAAACCTTTGCACCTTTTGAATCACGGATTTTCAGATTAAATTCATATTTTGTTAGAACAAAAAAAAATTGTGTGCTTTTAATCCATGAATATAAAAATAATTATAGTTCAGTGTTTTTTTTTTTGCCAGCACAAAGATGACCAAATTCTAACACTTTCTCTGTGTGTTAGGTATTAATTATGTTAATAAATTGGCCATATATTTTAAAATGGCCGCAGAGTCGGGATAATAATAACCGATTCTGAAGCTAACAAATGTTCTGGGCTGAAAAACATATCGTACTGGTAAGGATTTTTTTATAGTATTCAGATTATAGCGACCATAGTATGTTCTATTGGTAAAGGGACATGACGAATAATTAGATATGGTCGCCGATTCTGTTTAACCGTTCTATATTACAAAGATAATGTGATATATTGAAAAGTACACCCAGAAAAAAAAAATACTTTTATTAAAGAAAAATTGCATAGGACGTATGAAATTTTGGCTGATTTGGAGCCGATGAAATAGCCTTTTTGGGACAATGATAGAAATATCATTGAAAATATTAAGTGAAAATTCGATTATATCAATGAGATTGTTCATCGATTCCATGTAAAAACTTCATTGAATTTTATTTAAAAAAAAATGAAAAGAATATGTTTTTTATTTTTTTCTATTTTTTTTTATTTATTTTTTTATTTTTTATTGTGATTTAATTTTATTTCAATTTCTTATATTTTTTATTCATAAAAAACCTTTTGCCGAAACTTGGATTCGAACCCGGTCCGTCTGCGTGCCAGTCCGTGCACATTGCCATGAGACCAGGATGTGGAATGTTGTCAACGTTTCTAAAATCTCAACTACTTGATACGCGGTGCGATACAAACTTAAAATGTTTATACATAGAGGCTATGGAAAATTATCATAGTTCCCATGAATTTGATTTACTTCATTCTATGTAATTTGTTGCATTAGTTGTATGTGGGCAGGTTATAATTCTATTACTACTGAAATCATAAATTCTATGAAAGTGTATTTGACCCAATGGCATTTTTAATTAATTATATTCAAACTTCATACGTTTAAAGAAATTTTCTGTTTACTAGAAGTAAAATAAAAACTTCATTGGTTTTAATACACGTTTTTTGCTGGGTGTATGTATGATCTAGAACCAAAAGGAGATTGTGCAGTGATAAAAGCTCGCATAATATCTGGAAACTATTGTACATATGTTACACTGACACTAGAAAATGTGAGGTTGATACGCCAATTCTTAAACTAGATAATAAATGTTTGTCATTGGTATTAGACGGATTTTATAATAATATAATTTAGACTGATTACACTGCGTGACACCAAAAAACCGTCAAAAAAACTGAATGCTATTTTGGTTAGCTATTGGTTCCCATATGACAAAAGTGCAATTAATTTTTTTCCTGACCCTCAGGTTTTCGAGTTACACGCCGAAATCTTTTTTAATGGTCCTCAAATAGTATCTGCTACGCAATTACTGCAAATTGCAATAAAATAAGTAAATTTCTTATCAGTATCCTTAAGAGGACTCTTGGCAATAAAAATCACCGAAAATAAATATAATTTGCTCGGTTATTTTATTTTTTTCCCCTTTTATTGTGACTTAAAACCGTGAAAAACCATATTTTTTTATCTTTTCGCGGCTACATATCCTTACGTAACTTTTATATTTATTATATTTTTACCTTATATACTCGTTTTTTATTATGCTTATATTATCCCTTTTGTTTTTACCTGTCATATTCTTTTTTTATAATCCTTATAATACCTCTTTAAGGAGTAAAGCGCGAAAACCGTCAGGTACAAAAATAAAAAAAAAACTTAAAAAAGATATTGTTATGGTATAAATAGCACGTGTTGTAATAGTTTTACTTTAATTGGTTTACAATATGGATTCTGAAAGAAGTATTCGCAACCTGTGCAAAAATTTCCCAAATAAATTTTGCTACGTGTGCGGCAAATATATTTTTAAATCGCTAGAGAGAAAAGTAACACAAAAATTAAGGGATGCTTATTTCGAATGTTTTGGCCGCGTTGTGTGTCAGGATAAGCCTTGGATATCCGATTTTTTTTGCATATCGTGTTGTATGTCACTGCACTCTCAAAAAACTGGAAAACGAGAAATGCCTTTCGTGGTTCCAGCACTTTGGAGCGAGCCTAGCAATCATCACGACGATTGCTATTTTTGTGTGTTCGATTTGCGGGCTGCTACGAAAAAGCATAAGTATAAAGTGGAGTACCCTATAGTGAGTTCTGTCACGAAACCTGTGCCTCATAGTGTAAACAGCACTATTCGCCCTCCTCACAGTGATAAAAGTAACGACCCTCAGGATACACAGTTTTTCCCCTCTCCTTCATCAAGCGATCAACGAAAACCACACCTAATTTGCCAAGAGGAATTGAATGATTTGGTACATGGACTTCATTAAAAGCTGGTATAAAAGGATTCTTAGGAAATCACAAAGCCGAAAACGCAGAACTTTTAGTAACAAATATGTTTAGACGCATATAAAGAGATGGGGTGCAGAATGTCTTTGAAAATTCATTTTCTTCACTCCTATTTCTCTTTCTTTCCTGAGAACCTTGGAGCCGTAAGTGATGAACAAGGTGAGCGGTTTCATCAGGACATAAAAAGGTTTGAGGAACGTTTTCAAGGTCATTGGGATGCAGCTATGTTACGAGATTATTTTTGGCGCTTACAGCGAGAAGACAATTCTAAACATAAGAGAAAAAATTGATTTTTTTTTATTTTTCCCTTAAAATATATGTGTTTAACAATTAAGTTTATAATTTTAAGTATTTAAATATGTTTATTATATTGTTTTATTTCCGTTTTACCAAAAAAAATTAATAAATAATAACCGATTTGTTACTGGAACTTTATTTTGTATTATTTTCTGGGAATATCAATATCTGTCCATATCTCTGAAACTGGGGGGTCAAGGGAAAAAGTAAATATGAGGTTTTAGTAAGAATTAAATAAGAATAAAAAAGAAAAAAAAATTGGAGATGACGGTTATTTTTTTTTGAAATTTGTCACACAGTGTTATTATTAGATTTTTTTTTTGTAATCGAAATTTAACGAGTTAATGGACAAAATTGTAAAAGGGGTTATATTACCCTAGCCTAAGGTGACCAGATCCTTGAGTGCCTATTTTTTCGAGTGTTTGTTTGAGTGCCTAATCCTCTATAAAACCAAGGTAAATATAATGGCATGCAACCTTGTATTTTTTAAGCGGGGTGGGGGTGTAGTATGTTCTTCCTTTGCTTTGCTTTTTATTGATCGTCAAGCATACGTGAACGGCTCAAGTAAAATGTCTTTTTTGGTATACTTACGTCCTAGCTAGTGTTACGAGATTGGGAGGAAATCCTCTAAATTTATGGTTTTTTTTTTCAAGAGAATTTTTTTTCTCTTATGTGGTACGCGTTTTTTGATTACTAGTAAATATGTAAATTGAATATTCAAAACGCTATGAACCTAGTGCTTGTGCACCTTGTGTGATAGCTGTAGCTCTAGGAATTATAAACAAAACACCCTGGCATACCAGTTGATGGGTAAAAATTATGAAGTTCTGGCTCCATCTCCCCCGAATCAGCTCTTTCCCCTAATTTAACCTTCGGGCGGGCGCAATGCCTGACAGATTAAGTGGCCAGTTTTTGTTGCGCCAATCAGCGATACGAAGAGGGAGAGATCTGAAACTCACAGTAGCTTAATCTTTATCGATCAACTATCCAAAGCAGTTTTCAGTTTCTATCTACCATATGTCTGAGGGGCGGGAGGGGATGAAATAATCTCTCAGATGTATTGCGCCCGATTGTGTTATTTTCTCCTTTTGTATGAAAATTTCCACATGTTATACTCTTCACATTGCGTAATAACGTTGTGTTGACTTTTAGGTTCACCAAATCGTTCAATAGTGTGTTTTTAGTAAAATAAGCTCACATTTTTTAAGCGGTCGAGTTGTTGGAGGTTTTTTAAATATTGAAGCTATTGAAAGCGGAATATTCTTAGAAAATTTAAAATGTGAAAGGTATCAAACTTTGTGAGCCAGTTTTTGTTTCTGAAATTACGTAGAACTGTTTCAAAAAGACAATGCAACAATAAATAAGAGTCTATAATATATAGAAACTTAGTTTCATCCCTTTTTCTGCACTTAATCTGTCAGATGCATTGCGCCCGATCGTGTGAGGATTAGTATTGCGCCCGCCGGAAGGTTAATCAGCTTGTACGCTTGTCTACTGTTCCTACTAGCTAGTCTTTGGTTTATTTGCATCAACTGCTCGTCAAGATGCTTACGTTTCTTACGCCTAATTAAGCTATTCGAAAATCGTCGAAGCTCGTCATATTTTGTTTTTTTGGCTCTAGTTGCGCGTTCAGTCCATTGGCGATATGCCTCGTTTCTAGCATCTACCGCATTTTGACATTCTTCATCAAACCAATAATTTCGGGCTCGCCGGGCTTTGTATCCCACAACCTCCTCTGCGACCCCTTTGATGGTGTCTTTGAGTGTATCCCAGATCTCAAGGGCGCCTTTGTTGCTGTTGTTATTTAGCAAGGGCGTAAGAGGTCCATCATGGAGAGGCCTCGGAGGTGCTGCTTCGGTGATTGACTATTTGTTTTTTATCACATTTAGTAACCTGAGACGCTGAAGTTGTTAATACAGCACTCAGGCGCAGCGGTTACTCGGATAATGCGGGAAAGTAACGCCCCGTAGAGAAACATAGGAATTGGCCGGAGCCGCTCACCCGATGAAGCTCATCCTGCATAGCTAAGGGTCCGCAGTTATGCCACAACTGAAGAGGATATAGGAATCGACCGGAGCCTTTCAACCTTTATCACTTATATTCGACGTGTGTGATTTCTTAATTTTGTGGTGTGAATTTTTTGGAGCCTGGAAAAATCGAAAACGAGTATGCTTTTTGAAAAATTGAAACAAAACATTTTTAGTACACCATGCAATAATTATTATTATGTTACTATCCATACAAATATCATGCAATGATTTTTGTCATTACATTGCAATCATTTTTACAATAGGCCAGCACCAGGTAAAACAACTGAATTGCAATCAATTTCACTACATTTTAATAACTTTCACTACAAATTTAGTGAAATTGCATTTTGTGAATTTCATTGTACGATTTTGTTGAATCCATTGCACATTTTTCTCTCCGTGGATATTTAATTGAAAAAATTGTTTTTCTGACGGATTTTACCTATGACCCATGACCCCTTTCTCTGGAACACACGCACCGCCACCACTACAGTTTTGAAATGGAAAATCATTAATTTGAATTATAAAAATGTCAATGTGCCCTAAAAAGATGCTGTAGCGACACTTAAAAGTTAAAGTGGTATTTATTTTTGTTTTCTTTATTAAACCAAAGATTCACGAATCCTAACACCTTTTTGGTGAGATAATTATGTTAAACAAAAGATCGGCAATATATGTTAAAATGCCCGCCGAATTGGAGTAATAGTAACCGAGTCTCATGGTAATAAACGTTTTGGCCTGATAGAAATATCGTAGTGGAAATAACTTTCGTATAGTTTTCAGATCAAACTGAGCATAGTACGTTCCTTTGGTGAAGGGACATGAAGTGTAATTCGCTATGGTCGACGATTGTGTTAACGCTCTGAACAAAACATTTCCCCTTGCTAACCGCTCTACATCGCAAAGATAATGTGATATATTGCCAAGTATGACTGGTTTAGCATCAAATTTATTTTGTGTAACCTTGAAAGTTCGCATAATATCTGTGAATTCCTGCACATATGTTATTCCCATAGAAATAAATGTGAGGTTGAAATATTGCATATCAACTGTTAATAGGCTGCTGTTATAGCCAACACGAAAACTTCCCATTTCAAGAAAGAAACATTTCTGTGAATTGGGGAAATTATTATAATAATACTTAATTTAAAATTACAATTTAATCACCTTTTGAGCTGTAGTCGATAAAAATAAGGTCGAGATCAGTATGTAATATAGCGAACATCCGGGCATACTGAAAGCTCTATGTAGTGGAGTCATATTAGCACTTCAAATAGAAAAAAATAGAGTAAGGAAATTTTTTTTTTGGAATCAATGGGCTGCCAGGAATCTACAACTGATTTTTCTAAAAAAAAAAATTTGATCGGACAGGTCCCAAAAAGGACAAAAAACGATACTCTTTAATCCTTGACCGGAGGTCGGCATGCGGGGCATCATATCAAAGGGGACGTCGAGTACATTACATATCCGGTGTTTATTTCCTGTTTCAAGGACCCTCAACGGAATAAATCGAGCTTAAATGGAAAATTTTCGCGTTTCCCGTGTATCTATCCAAAGCCATAGCTACGAGAATAATTCAAGTGATTACTACTTTTATCACTTTCCAGAATCTATAATAGCTGAAGATTCTACAAATTAGATTTGCTAAGAAAAAATTTGATCAGAAAGCTCTGAAAAAGGACCTAAAAGGACACTAATTGCACACCTTATCCGAACGTGGGCATGTGGGTTGTCATATCTTTTTTTTATTTATTTATTTAAAAGGAGGAAAATGGGATCAACTTAAAAAAAAAATGTGTTTCCCGTATCTTTATCTTTCTAAAGCCGTAATTTTCCATTTAAGCCCGACTTATTCCATTTAGTGTCCTTGAGACAGTAAACAAGCACCGGATATGCAATGCATTCGACGTCCTCTTTGATATGACACCCCACATGCCCACGTTCGATCAAGGTGTGAAATTATGTCCTTTTTCAGAGCTTTCCGATCAACTTTTTTCTTAGCAAATTTAATGAATCTCTAGCTATTATAGATTCTGAAAAGTGATAAAAGTAGGGACAACTTGAACTATTCTCGTAGTTATAGCTTTGGAAAGATACACGGGAAACTCGAAAAATTTCCATTTAAGCTCGATTTATTCCTTTGAGGGTCCTTGAAAGTACATCTTACAAACACCGGATATGTAATGTACTCGACGTCTCTGTTGATATGATACCCCGCATACCGACCTCCGGTCAAGGATTAAAGAGTATCCCTTTTTGTCCTTTTTGGGACCATTCCGATCAATTTTTTTTAGCAAAACCAGTTGTAGATTCCTGGGAGCCCACTGATTCAAAAACAACAAAAATTTGCCTTACTCTATTTTTTTTCTATTTGGAGGCCTGAATTGGGATATTTTGACTGCACTACTGAGCAAAAATGGGAAAAGGCCCACTATGTATTTCGTTTTATATGTGTAAACAATATTACTAAACTAGGCACATAATTGATGTTGTTATTGAAAGCAGTCGAATTTTATCACGAAATAATTAGGCTGGCTATTAGTAGATTTTTTTAATGGGAATTTAACGAGTTCAGTGGCGTAGATAGGCGTAGATAAGGGGGAGATCAAGGGGATTAGGCTGGTTATTAGTAGATTTTTTAATGGGAATTAAACGAGTCCAGTGGCGTAGATAAGGCGGAGATCAAGGGGTAAGTAAACTTTTTGCTGGAATTAATCAACATGAGCAGTGTTTCTTAAAAACGTGAAACCATTTTCAGTACTGCAATAGAAAATTAGGCACTCCCTCAAATTTCAATTGTATAATATGTATGTAGAAGTGTACCGATATAATAGAAACACTACTTCTATAATTTTTTAAAATTCCGAAGCTTAGTCTGCTACACTGTAGCCAGCATCAGAAACTCGACCGATTTTCTTTTACAACTTTCTACTATATGAAACGCAATAGGAAGTAGTGTGTCCACCAGAAAATAAAGCATTTCTACAGTGTTTGTGACGAGGTTTTTGGGATTTAAATTAAGTCGCAAATAAATTTTCTAATCAAAACTTTTCTACGATTTTTTTTAACGTACAGTGCTGGAAGAAAGTTGCTCAAGCCTTTTAATGGCCATTTTTCCCAATATTATTAAATGTTATTGGAATTACAACTTTTCAGTGGGCCATATAAAAACAAAGGACATATAAACGGTCTATTAATAGTTTGAATTTTATGAATGAGGTTGATTCACTTGGTGAAATTAGGAGGTTTTCACAAAGAGGCTGAATTAATTGGAAAAATGAAACACTTTAGTGCAGAACTATAGAGTAATATTTTGGTTTTGGTAAAAGAAAATCTAATCACTCGTTAAATAGGTCAAAGGATGGATATTTCTCAACGCATTGTGGCATGGCGTTTAACAAAATTGGGGGAAGGGGGGCACCTCTAAACCGAAAAGAGGCTCCGGACGACCTAAGAAAACTGCGCCTTTGGAAAATCGCTTCACCATTTTACTAAGCTGCCGAAATCGATTTAACGCATCGTCGGACATTAGGAATAATCTGGTTTGAGCAACTAGGAATCGAATTACGGCGAGGATGGTAAGTAATAGGCTCGTAAAAGCTAGATTACTTGCGCTTAAACCTGTGCATAAACCAGAACTTCAATAATTAAAAGTCAAGCGAAAACGTACCATTTTGGCAATTTTCGGGTAATTTTGTATGGAAGGTACCCTTTGTTTTAATCAGATCGAAGTATTGGTGGAAGGTGTAACGGGATTTAGCCTTAACGTTTGCGAATTTTTTTCCAGCCTGCTATGATTTGGAGATAAGATACAGGCATGCCTTTTTGAAAAATGTAAATAGGGGAAATATGGGTATGCTTTGTCGGAGCAGCCTGAGTCTCCGTGTGGGCCAGCTATATATTGATAGGAATAGTTATCACAATGACCATGGCTCAAATTAAATTACTTCAGGAGCTAAAGAGACAAATGTAACTATCAAAAAATCGGAATTACATTGGATGTTTTTAGGTCTAGTATATAATTTGCCAAGAGAAGGTATACGGTACTATGTATATATCATTAGAAAGGGAATTTTGTGTAGTTTAAATTATAAACCAAAGATTAGCTAGTAAGAACACTAGACAAGCGTACAAACTTATAAATAATATCAAGAACGGATATCAACCCAGGACAAGCCTATGTAAGGACAAGGATGGTAACATCATCAGCGACATCGAAAGCGTCAACAAACGATGGGCCTCGCATTTTGAAGAGCTCCTCAATGCACCATCAACATCCCCCGCGGAGCCAGCTCTTGAGCAGTTAGCCGAACCAGGCCCTCCCGTTCTACCCCCAACAGTAGAGGAGGTGAGTCTTGCCATACAGTCGCTCCAAAATAATAAAGCGCCCGGCGCTGACGAGATCCCAGCAGAACTGCTGAAGCATGGTGGAACGTGCCTGACCAACGCTGTACATGTGCTACTGCTGAAAATATGGAACGACGAGGTAATCCCCGAAGATTGGCCCAAAAGCATAATCTGCCCAATCCACAAAAATGGTGACAAGCTGAAGTGTGAGAATTACAGGGGCATATCATTAGTTTGTACGACGTATACCAAATCTTTGTCGACTTCAAGCAGGCATACGAGAGTATCGACCGAAGTGTACTGTACAACATTATGCTGAATTTTGGTATACCGGCAAAGTTAGTGCGACTCACAAGGATGACGATGACTAATACCGTCTCGCAGGTCAAAGTGCAGAACCGACTCACTGACCTATTTGTAACTCGTACTGGGCTCAAGCAGGGCGACGGGCTGGCACCGACGCTCTTCAACCTTGCTTTGGAGCATGTAATTCGAGCCATGAATATGGACAGCAGCGGAACGCTACTCATCAAGTCGACTCAATTAGTAGCGTACGCCGACGATATCAACATCATGTCTCGAAGGTTGGGTGATGCAGAAAGCCTCCTGCATAACCTCAATAACGCCGCAAAGGAAGTTGGACTACATATCAACGAAAGCAAAATAAAGGCCATGATGCAATCGAAAACAAGGACGCCAGCAAATTCAAGCATCACAGTGGGGGACCTTAATATCGAGTATGTAGACAACTTCAACTATCTGGGTTGTAACTTATCGAAGGACGTCAACGAGACCGACGAAATTAAGCGCCGGATACAACTAGCCAATAAGACATATTTCTCGGTCCTCCCTATAATTAATTCGAAACTTGCGCACAGGAACACGAAGCTCCGCGTGTGCAAAACGATCATCCGACCCGTGCTATCTTATGGCTGCGAAACATGGACCCTTACCCAAGCCTCCGAAATTTTGCTAGACCGATTCGAACGAAAGGTCCTTCGGCGAATTTTCGGGGCCGTTCGCGAGCGAGACCAATGGCGTATCCGCTACAACCATGAGTTGTATCAATTGTACGATGAGCTGGAAGTATCGAAAATCGTGAAGCTTCAACGTCTGCAATGGGCGGGGCATGTACAACGGATGGACGACAATCGCATGCCGAAGAAAGTTATGAACGCACAACGAATTTACGGAGCGAGGTTGCGTGGACGACCGAGAGCTCGCTGGGAGAACTCCGTAGGTGAAGACGCCCACCAGCTGCTGGGCTTCCGAAACTGGAGGACAAGGTCATGTAACCGCGACAATTGGAGGTCAACGATTCAGGCGGCCAAGGCCCGACGTCGGGCTATCGTACCACATTGATGAATAATAATAATAATAAAAAGCTTTATTGAATTATGAAGATTAACATAGTAATTACAGGAAGAGGATAGTGCAGTGATTAGGCGAAGCCTTTACATCTGTGTTAGAATTGAATTGAGTTACCAAAAATTTGAAATAGATTCATTATAGAGTGTTAAGAGTTATCTTAGGAAAAACCTAGTGTGTTGAGACTAAAACTAACTTACCTAAACTAACTAAAATATTAAGTACAAGCCTTAGCTATATAAGGAATTTATTAGAGGATTGGATGAGGTGGAGCATTTTTGAGCAAAGTTTTGTTGTAAACGTTGCGATCTTTTTTCAACGTAAGATATCTTAGTAATGCTATGTAGAGTGCGGGTACGAAAGTAGAAAGGTTTATTAAGAATGATTTTTAAACATTTGCTTTGTATAATTTGAAGCTTTTGTTTGTGGGTTTTTGCGCAACCGTTCCAAATAGGACATCCATAGAAGATAATAGGCGCCATGACCGCTTTGTAAATGAGAAACTTATTGGGCAACGACAGCTTCGATTTTCTGTTGATGAAAGGATAAGTTGACCGTATGCTGTTGATCACCTTGGAACAAGTTTTCTTAATGTGCGCTTTAAACGTGAGTTTAGAGTCAAGAGAGAGTCCTAGGTATTTAAGTTCTGTTGACCAAGAGATATTTGTGCCTAAGATGTTGATTTCGCGGCTAGGTAGATTTCTGACTGCTCGCCGTTTTGTAAAGAAAACGGTTTGAGTCTTTTCGGCATTTATTTGGATTTTCCACTTATGGCAAAAATTGCTAATTAGCCGAAGTTGATGTTGCAATATGTCCACGATGTTATCGGGATTAAGATCTGTACAGAATAAAGCAGTGTCATCCGCATAGGTATCTAGGTTACAACTAGGGTACATGGGCATATCAGAAGTGAAAATATTGTACAAAGTCGGGCTAAGTACAGAGCCTTGGGGGACGCCGGCTAGGACATATCGGCTTGTGGATTTGGATTGTGCCTTGACACAGAATGTTCGATCAGATAAAAAGGATTGGATCAGTTTGCATACATAAATGGGAAAAGAGAAGCCTAAAAGCTTGTATATGAGGGCTTGGTGCCATACTGAATCGAACACCTTTACGATATCAAGTGCTATGAGTCCTGTCGATTCTTTAGCAGCGAGACCTTGAGAGATATGATTCACGACTCTTAACAACTGGTGATTGGTGGAGAATCCCGGATGGAAGCCAAATTGGAAGTTAGGAATTGTGTGATTAGAGTCGAACGTACCCTTAATTTGTTGTAACACAACTCTCTCAAAATTTTACCTAGAGACGGTAGCAAACTGATTGGACGATAGTTGAGGGGGATGGCAGGATTTTTTCCAGGTTTTGCTATAAGAATTACGACTGCATTCTTCCACGCCCTAGGAAAATAACCGATTTTTAAGCAGCAATTCAAAATGTAAGTAATTTGTACAATTGCTTGTCTGGGCAAGTTCTTTAGAAGTACGTTTGGGATATTATCATCGCCAGCTGCTTTTTTTGTCTTTAAATTTTCTAAAATTCGTTTTATTTGGGTTGGTGTGCAGAGATTTTCGGAGCTAAAATCAGAACGTAGGTTTGCGAGATAGGTGTTTGCGCTGAGGACTTCGTCCGTGGTTTCGGCATCACTTAGATTGCGGGTAAGTGAGTGCGACTGGTGGAAAGCTTCTGCCAGTAATTCAACTTTTTCAGAGTTGGTGTATACAGTCGATCCGTCTGTTTTTAGGAGTGGTGGGATGAAACGAGATTTATTTTTCAGGCACTTCCGTAGCCTTCAGAGTTTCTGCGAACCAGTTTCAAGTGAAGATAGCATTCTGTTCCATTGGGAATTGCGCAAGGTCTAAAGCGATAGTCGAATTTGCAGGTTGAGCTCGTTAACTGTTTTTCTAAGGAACGGGATGCGGGTACGTTGCCACTGACGTCTTACTGTGTTACGTAATTTGATAAGAGCCAAAGTCGTCGGGTCGATTGTTTGCTTTTGTTGCCTATGTGGTTCACGTGGAGTGCATGCATCTCTTGCGAGGTAGATTTTATTAGTAAAATCTGATATGAGTGCGGCGACTTGTTCGGAGTGGATATCGTAGAGAGGTCATTATCCCTAAGATTCAAGGTAGCTGCAAGAGACGTTCGGAAATTCGACCAAGATGTTTTATTGTAACAAAAAAATGATTGATATGAGATAACGGTATTTTCTTCAACCGCGAATGAAACCGGAAGATGAGTGGAGGATAAATCGTTAATGACGATGGGCTGAGAAATAGGTGTTAGGCCATTGCTAATAATCAGATCTAGAGTGGACAGGTGTCCTCTAGGGGGAAGGCAAGTAGGGGAGTCTGGTGGATGAATGAATATATTATAACTAATGGCAAGTTCGAAAAGTATCTTTCCCGCCTTGTTTGCCCTTACACAGTTCTAATTGCGATAGCGAGCGTTGAAATCTCCGCATATGACGAACTTTTCTTTCAATGCAAACAACCGATTCAAATCGTCCTTAAAATGGCGAAGCTTGGCTGCGTTGAGCTTTGTGCCGCTAAAATAAATAGCAATAAAAATGATATTAGGTTGGTGAATCGATACAGCAACCGTTTCTATTATTTTAGTTTGGAAGTTTTTTAAATGTGTAAAACCTATCCCCTTTCGCAAACATACACTCCCAATCAATAGGATAGTTCCACTTGTAAAATGGCTGAATCTCGGTAAGTGATAACGGCAATTTCTTAAAACTTGGTGACAATATTTTCAGTATCCTGCTTGTTCTTTGCATAACATAAGGTCTCAAATCCGGAGTCCCGTTAGGATTTTCTTACGATAATTCTTTAAAACAGTACAAATAGTGAAGTCAATAGGATAGTTCCAGTAGAAATAAAATATCAAATAACGGTACAAAAGGATAATTTTACTTTAAAAAAAGTAGCTGGTAACAAGCAGGACCTTATTTAAGTAGTTTAAGCTCAAAAAGATAAGCTGGGATAGAATTGTATAATGTTTTAACGGTAAATTAAATTAGTTTCGCCCCAAGCTCCTCTAAACATTATCAGAAGATCTTCAGTGTATTTAAACTATCGTCTAACGGTATAGATCTTCCTTGTCATTCATCCCCACACATTTTTGATGGTATTTAAATCTAGGAAGTATGGGAGGTCTTTCCAAAACCTTGATTAGTTGGTCTTGAAACCAATCTTTTATCAGTCTTGCTCCATGATTGATGCCATTATCTTGTTAAAATCTCAAAGATGTTGCATGGAAAATGTCGGTAATTTTAAGAATTATATCACCCAGAATATTTTTGTAAGATTGGACGTTGTGAATATCCCTAATTTCCACAAGCTCAATAGTTCCACACCGAGATAGTCAACCCCATATATCGACATTTCTTACTCTGAGTGATGTCTGATGTGTCAACAAAATTAATTTCTTTTTGCTCAAATCGTGGAAATAATACCTAAATCCATCTGAACCGACGAGATTTAATCTTTCCCGTCAGTAAAAATATCGCGTTTGACAAATCCATACAGTTTCTATATTGGGGTTGAATATCTTGGTATGGAACTATTGAGCTTTTTTAAATTAGAGGTATTCAGAGTACCCAGGCTCTTAAAGATATTCTTCCTAATGTGTTGCCTAAAACTTCCGACATTTTCCATGCCATTCCTATAAGATTTTAACAAGATAATGATAGCAATTATGATGCAGGGCTGATAAAAGATTGATTTCAAGACAAACTAATCAAGGTTATGGAAACACCTTCATACTTCCTAGATCTAAATATCTTCAAAAATGTGTGGGAATGAATGACAAGGAAGATCTATACCGTTAGACAATAGTTTAAGAACACTGAAGCTCTATGGCGAACGTTGAGAGGAGCTTTGGACGAAATCAGCTTAATTTGCCGTTAAAACCTATACAATTCTATCCCCGATTAACTTTTTGAGCTCAAATTACTTAAATAAAGTTCTACTTATTACCAGCTACATTTTTCAGAGTAAAATTATCCTTTCTTACCGTTATTTGGTGTTTTATTCCTAATGGAACTATCCTATTGACTTCACCATTTGTACGGTTTTTAAGAATTCTCGTAAGAAAATCCTAACGGGACTCCGGATTTGAGACCTTCTATTATTGAAAGAACCAGCAGGCTACTGAAAATATTGTCACCAAGTTTGAAGAAAATACCGTAATCACTTACCGAGATACAGCCATTTTTCAATTGGAACTATCCTATTGATTGGGAGTGTATAGCTACTCCACCTCCAATCGTCTCTTTTCTGTCGCTACGAACAATATTGTAATTTGGGTGAGTTAATTTGTCGCTCTCCTTTAGCCACGTTTCACTCAAAAGAAAAATATCTACATTGTTTGTGTCACAAAGGTTGAATGATTCTATTTGTTTGTTCCTGATGCTCTGTGAGTTCCACAATATGCAATTAAGATGGTTTTTATTTATAGACAAACTTGATTGCTAGTTCTGTTAATACGCAAAATTGATCATCGCGAGTTTTGCAAGCTGACAATTTTGCAATCAATTCTTTAGCGAGGTTGATTATTTCGCTTGGAGAAAAAAGGTTATTGTTAGTAGAGGTTAAGAATAGCGGCAAATTACTACCCGACCGATTAGAGCTAATTGTGTTAAGATATGCATTACGAGCTACTGAACTATAGGAAGGTCGATTGGTATTATTTCCAAGAGGCAACGATGATGTTCGTATTCCCAGAGGAAGGGGAAAACTTGAATGGGCTAAGTCAGGCGCCATAGTATGAACGGGGACTGATCGTGTCGGTCGACGGCGGGAGGCCGTGTTTCTAGCATGCACATACTCATTACGTTTCGGACAATTGACATTATTGGCTGGATGGTTGTCCAAACAGTTGGCACATTTAACTTCAGTTGTTTCTTTCGATAGACACTCCGACTTATTATGATGACCGGCACAGAGCATGCACTTGGCGGGCATATGGCAATGTGAAGTGCCATGGCCGAAGGCCTGACAGTTGCGGCATTGAGTGATACCGGATCGATTTTTCCGGTGGTAGCTCCATTTTACTATGGTGTTCATGACGGCTTTGATTTTCATCAAGTTGGCGAACTTAGCTGTGCCGTGGGCAAAATATATCAAGTATGTTGTTTGCTCTTCGTATCTGCGGGTTGCAGAGGGGAGATCAATTTTCTTAACGTCTACACAATCCAAATTATGTATTATATAATTATATTATTCGGTACATTCCATATTGTGAAGTCCAGTTAGCACAATTCTCATACACTTTTGGTCGGCTCGCGCGTATGTAATTCAGTTTTTTCTCCAGGAGATACTTCACTAGCATTTCGTATGATTCGATGCAGTCTAATAACACTAAACCTAGCCACAAACCATTTTCATACTTTCCCATTTTCCCTACGATTTCGTTCAAAGAGCATTAATTTTAAAAGTACTCACCAAATATTGGTTAAAATGGTACCATAATAAAGCTGAGGTCTCAAGCTTTTGAATGACATACGCTTTTTAACGATAACTTTTCAAAAATCACGTACAAATACACGCGATTATAGGCTGAGTCGATACTTTTGTCCGTAAGTATAGATAGATGACAGAAAAGCTAGATATCTGAAAGCTGATATAAGTTCGAATTCGGGATGACCAACTGAAGACAAGGCGTAGGTATGCAACAGCTGAAAAAACATATTCCATACCATTTTTTTGTACATCCATCATCTCAGAATGTTTACAAAATTTACAAAAATTTAGAGCCGAATTTTACAATTTTTTGTAATGATTTTTTATTTTTATTTGTGCAAACAATTGATACATATTTCAACATTTCTACAACTGTTTGTACAAAATTTTGCATGTAGAAAGTAAGTTTTATTTGTAAAATGTTTCCAAATTAATTGCACCAAATTAACACCAACAGGAAATACTGCAAAATATATAATGTGCAATATTCGATACACTGTAATGTAATAATCCCATATAAACCCTTTTCATCTTTTGACATTACTGATTTTCAGATCAAATTCAGATTTCGTTAGAACAAAAACAAAAAAGTCTGCTTTTAATCCAAAAATTTACACTACAAATCTGAAATGGAAAATTTTTAATTTGATTATAAAACTAATGATAGTGCTCTGTGTTTTTTTAGCCGACACAATGATGATCAAATTCTAACACTTTCTTTGTGTGATAATTATGTTAAAAAATATATCGGCCATATATTTTAAAATGCCCTCAGAGTTGCGATAATAATAACCGACTCTGCAGCTAACAAATGTTTTGGGCTTGAAAACATATCGTACTGGTACGTATCTTTTTATAATATTCACATCATATTGACCATTGTATGTTCCTTTGGTAAAGGGACATGACGAATAATTCGATACGCTCGCCGATTCTGTTAACGCTTTGAATAAAACATTTTCCCTCACCCGTTCTATATCACAAATATAATGGGATATATTGAAAATGATGTATGATCTTACACCAAAAGTAGATTGTGTAGTGATAAAATTTCGCATAATATCTGGAAAGTCCTGTACATATGTTACATTGACACTAGCAAATGTGAGGTTGATATATTGCATGTCAATTATAAATAGGCTGCTGTTAAAGCCAACACGCCAACTTCCAATCCCAAGAGAGTAACATTTCTGTAATTTGGATAAATTATTGTTAATTAATTCAATTTAAAATTACAATTTGTTCACCCTTTGCGATGTAATGGTAACTACTAAAGTCAACACCACTAGGTAAAATAAGGAAAATCCGCGCATCTTGAAAACACTCTAATCATCAAAAGGAAATGCTAATAATACATTTCGGCTTATATACAAACAATAATCAGCTCGTTTTTTTTTGTACATCAAGACGAGGTTAGCGTTGGGTAATAACATGAATTTACAACAACAAATTAATCAAACTAAACCAGGTCATATCTCGCGGGTAGTAACCCTGACCAATGTTAATCCAGACAAGTTTACCATTTACGAGGTTTACCGTTAGATTAGGGGAGCACCTAGACTTTCGGCCTTTATCTCCCGGTCCTTCGGGCGGTTTGAACCTTCGGCGTTTTACTGACATGGTCTTATTGTCAGACGGGGATTTCTCTATCCGGTGAATGCACTCACCTTCAGAAACCCAACCTCAGGGTTGCATCACCAGCTCGATGACTCGGGTAACAACCTACAGCCACCTCGAGGCCAACACCTTGATGGGCAAGGACCATGGTGCCCTGGGCACACCCATCCCCGAGGTACACTATTCGCTAAAGACTTCTCTATAGCAGGTGTGATCCTCCTTCGGCCCCCTATTGGTTAAGCCTCACGTTCAAATTCAGATGTGCACATTCCAGGATCGTTGGACCTGTGACTACTCGTCTGCTTAAAGCAGACTTGTAGCGCTGCTTTTCACATACGGGCGGCCCCTTCAGTCTACTAGTCAGCAATGCGATTCGGGCCGTGTGGTCAATCAACAAACTAGTTAGATATAGGCGCAAAGGCATCTTCCACCAAGGCCGTTCTCCCTAACTAGCCCCTTCGACGCTCGGGTTATGCGAAGCCGCCAGCTCCGAAGCTCACACGATTAACCGTACTAATTATTGGTTTATCTCATAGCTTTGAAACTTCATCCCTATAGTAAATGGATGGTGTTTAAAAAATAAAAAGCTTTTAATTCGGATCAGTTTTTTGTCCTTATTGAACCTAACCTGCACGTCCTTCGTAAAAAAAAAACTATTATTAAACTAGATAATGTATGTTTATCATTGTTATTAGACGGATTTTATCATAATATAATTTAGGCTGATTATTATTAGATTTTTTTTTAAATTGAAATTTAATGAGTTAATGGACAAAATTGTAAAAGGGGTTATATTACCCTAGCCTAAGGTGACCAGATCCTTGAGTGCCTATTTTTTAGAGTATTTGTTTGAGTGCCTAGTCCTCTATAAAAACCAAGGTAAATATAATGGCATGCAACCTTGTTTTTTTTAAGCGGGGTGGGGGTGTAGTATGTTCTTCCTTTGCTTTGCTTTTTATTGATCGTCAAGCATACGTGAACGGCTCAAGTAAAGACTCATAGAAAATTGTCTTTTTGATTGGGAGGAAATCCTCTAAATTTAGGGTTTTTTTTTTCAAGAGAATTTTTTTCTCTTATGTGCTACGCGTTTTTTGATTACTAGTAAATATGTAAATTGAATATTCAAACCGCCATGAACCCAGTGCTTGTGCAGTGCACCTTGTGTGATAGCTGTAGCTCTAGGAATTATAAACAAAACACCATGGCATACCAGTTGATAGGTAAAAATGATAATGAAGTTCTGGCTCCATCTCCACCGAATCTGCTCTTTCCCCTATTTTAAGAGCAATAAAAGGATGAGCTAACATCAAGCTGAGCCGATAGCTGCATTATTAATTTTTGTAACATTAGTCTTCGTTCCTTCGTCCAGACATCACTTGGTGGCCAGCGTGGAGACTTTTGGTCAATTTCTGTGCTTTTTCCAATTTAAGGCCTGGATGGACAAAATGCATTGCGATTTGATCAACAAAAAATCATGCAGTCGTGGAATATGTCGCAAACCGTCGGGAATTCCATAAACTAAAATTTGAAAATGGTTTCGCACTTTGTCTCTGCCATTTTATGAGTGATTTTTCGATTCCCCGGTCATAAGATAATCTCGTGGACAGTGAATCGGTTTGAAAGTTTGAAAATCGCAGTACGGTTGGCGGTGAATATGCTCTCGAGATGATTCATTTAAATGTCGAAAATGCATTCGGATAAGGAGAAAAATAATTTTGTAGTTAGTTTTAAGATTATATAGAACGGAAAATGTTTTTCTAGTAATTTTTGGAGGGGAAATTATAAACCTGCCACGGTACTTTGCCGGTTCATTACCGTTTCATTTTTACTACCCATTAATGTCGGTCCAGGTTTAAGAATCTCTTAAAGGGGAAGACCATCATTTTAGAGAAGTCCGGGGTTTATTTATGATTGCATCAGTGGCGGTTCTTCAGGTGAAGTAGGTACAAAATATAATATGAAAATTTCCTCTAATACTATTATTATAAATTAAAAAAAAACTTAAAACATTAAAAACTAGCTTCTAACAATAAACAACTCCTGAATAAATCATCAATGAAAAACCATAATCAAAATGTACATAAAATACATATTTTGTATATCAAAAACTGAAATTTTTCTACTTCAAATTCTGTGCCCTTGCACAGCAAAATTTTTCCTATCCATAGAATGATTAACAAGTGAAGAGGTAATCGTGTCACATCTCCACTTCTGCACTTCAGATACATGATTCTACTGCAACAATGTATTCAGCCACTGCCATCTAGATAGACAGGCCGAACTGCAGAAATTTGTTCGTCTACAAGTGGACAAAGTGCGTTCGTGACCAGTGACAGTTGACATTTGTAAAGCCCACAACCTCCAGTGCTTCTGAACCCAAAAGTTTAAATATGCCGAGCGTTTATTACGAAACAAAGGTTATGGTTTGCTTTAATGTGTTTTTGATGTGCAAGTGGTAAAATAGTATACATCAACATTGTACTTACCATATTTATCTCAAAAATCAACGCACTGGCATGTCTATATCATAGCAAGTCACACGAAATGACAGGCTGACAGCCACTGATATTTGGATTGTGGACAATTTGTGGATTGTACTGAGCGGTACTTTGGCAGTACTAAGCGCGGACCATGACCAACCATGGCACTACTAGTGTTGCATGACCACTGACAGATCAGCTGATAATCCGGCCTGTCTATCTAGATGGCAGTGACACGATGCATTAATAACAAAAAGAAATTCTTGTTCATTTCTGATGACAATACTCGGTAGTCGGTACACTGTAATATGTATAATAGTCCCTGTTTCGCCTAAAATTACGGATTCCCAAATCAAAGTAATATTTTGCTGGGTCAAAACATTCTTTTGCTTTTAATTGAAAAACAACCCACTACCACTACAGTTTTAAAATGGAAAATCTTTAATTTGAATTCTAAAAATGTCAATCCTTTGCTAAAAACAAGAAAAAGTACAATAAAAAACAGCCAAGGAAGAATTTTTCCTGATTTAAGATGTATTTTCTTGTCCCAAGAAAAGTTTTTCTTATTTAAGATGTATTTTCTTGTTCCGAGAGTTTTTTTTTTAATAATGCTTATTTATTTATTGTAAGCATAGATTTTTCTTGGAACAAGAAAATACATCTTGAATCAGGAAAAATTCTTCCTTGGCTGTTTTTTATTGTATTTTTTTTTTTTTTTTTTTTTTTAAAGGAGGAAAAAGTTTTTATATAAACTTTTATAATACCTTTTTTTTATTAAAACAAA
Organism: Microchrysa polita; assembly: GCA_949715475.1. Classification (NCBI taxonomy): domain Eukaryota; kingdom Metazoa; phylum Arthropoda; class Insecta; order Diptera; family Stratiomyidae; genus Microchrysa; species Microchrysa polita. The sequence goes on along the minus strand of OX454418.1, from coordinate 12,142,045 downwards.
GATACGAATCCTAACACCTTTTTGCGATAAATACGTTAAACACAACTTCAGCAATATCCATTAAAATGCCCGCCGAGTTGTAATAATAACCGAGTCTCAAGTTAATAAACGTTTTGGCCTGATAAAAATATCGTATTGGAAACATATTTCGTATAGTATTCAGATTAAACTCAGCATAGAACGCTCCTTTGGCGAAGGGACATGAAGTGAAATTCGCTACGGTCGGCGATTCTGTTAACGCTCTGAACAAAGGATTTTCCCCTTCTAAACCGTTCTACATCACAAAGATAATGTGATATATTCCAAATTATGTATGGTTTAGCATCAAATTTATTTTTCGTACCCTTGAAAGTTCGCATAATATCTGGGAATTCCTGCACATATGTTATGCCGACACTAAAAAATGTGCGGTTGAAATATTGGGGGTCAATCATAAGTAGGCTGTTGTTATAACTAGCACGCAAACTTCCAAATTCAAGAAAGAAACATTTCTGTACATTGGGGAAATTATTATGTAATCATTTAATTTAAAATTAAAATTTTTTCACCATTTGCGCTGTAATTGTAAATACTAAAGTGCAGATCACTAGGTAATATAACGAGAATCCGCGCATCTTAAAAACACTCTGACCGAAAAAGGGAATAGGCTCACGATGTATTTCGTTTTATACATCATATATGTACATATGTATGTATGTACATATGTATGTGTAAACAATACTACTAAACTAAACACATACATACATACATAATTGATGTTGTTATTGAAAGCAGTCGAATTTTATCACGACATAATTAGGCTGGTTATTAGAATTTTTTTTAATGGAAATTTAACGAGTTAATGGACAAACATGTTAAAAGGCCGTACTCCCTTATCCTAAGGTGACCAGAACATTGAGTGTACAATACTGTACTGACCAAGCTAAATTGAATAGAAATAGAGCCTGGTGTTTTTTCTATTAAATTATATCGAGAAAAATCGTTGCTACCGAGTCTGATTCCGTAATCCGCTCAGACAAATGTCTTGAGTTTTTGCATTGTCTGCTTATAGCAGATATTATAATCAGACAGTACATCGAAATGATGTACGTCTGGTCATCTTACCTAAACACCAATCTCGTTCCTACCATCTGTAAAAAAAAAGATAATAACAGGTGAGCCTGCTATTACATGTGCTAAAACTTAAAAAGAATTCAAGCATTGAACCTAATTCATGTTGGTTGAACGACAAGTCAACCATATCAATAATTGCTAATTGTTTTTTTTTTTTACTTGGGCAAAAATGGGACAATAAGAGGGTTGTAATTACTCTAAAACTCACTCACTCACCCACCTCAAAGAGTTATTTGTTTGAAGTGCCTGAAATTACATTGAATCCGTTCGATAGGGACATAAGGCACAACCAGCTGATTAAACAAAAAAATAATGAAAACTTTTCACTTCACTTCCTTTCGAGATTTCCACAAAGGTAAAGGTACGTGTTCGTAGAGACGATTCATGAGATGATCGCTCAGCGATCGTAGTTTTGCATCCAATTCCGAGTCCTATTTGCATATTTTTTTAATGGTGATACTTTCCTTGTATCGACTATAACCTAAAGGAACATGTACAAATATACGCATACTGCTAAAAACCGGTGTTTTTATTGCATGAGTCGTCTATACGAACAAAAACCTTAAGAATGCCGCTAGCGGTGCTACAAAGGTGTTAAGCACATTAAAAAAATTATAAAGATTCGCTAGGAAACTTCAACTCTAGACTCTAACTATCCATCTATATCTATTGCTTTGTACCCCAGACAATTTAACACTTCACTTCAGAAAATTGGGGGAAAGCTAGATTTTGTTAAACGAGACCGAGGCTAATTTAGGGCTCGGCCGAAATTTGGATACCCTCCGCTCTCCTCAGGCTAAACGTTCTTTCGGTATTACCTACTGTATTTAATCCCCCCTTCTTTTACTTCCTTCACAAAAGTTCCGTTGCGTCGACAAAACAATATTTGTGCGGGGTTTAGTTGGAATAAGTTGACAAATAAAAATATTTACTCAGAAAATTTTATTGGGGTTGCGGGAGCGTACGATTCCATTTGTTTTGACTTTTTTTGTTGCTTTGCTAAAGACACTTTAATTCAAGGTTTAGTGAAATTGCATGTAAAAAATGAACCAAAATGGAGGGGGGGGGGGTTGTATGGCAACCCCATGACCCCATGGTCCGATTTTACCGATTCAAACATACAAAAAAAAACTGCCTGCAGCAAAAAGACGCATTTGTGCAAAATTTCTGTTTCATAGCTTTGAAATTAGCCGAGTAAAACGCGTCGCAACAGACGGACAGAGAGACAGACGAACATCACCCAATCGACTCCCCATGATCATGCTGATCATATATATATGTATACTTTTTATATGGTCGGAGAAGCTTCCTTCAATGCGTAGCGAACTTCATGACAAAGTTAATATACCCTTTCACTCTATGAGCGAAGGGTATAAATATTACTTTCAATGCATCAAGATTTCCAATTTTTCTTGATTTCCTTTCTACTCAGTCGCAAACTTTTATAATTCAAACTGTCCATTTTTATACCCTTCGCTCATAGATTGAAAGGGTATACATATTAACTTTGTCATGAAGCAAACTTCATGACCAAATTTCACATAAATGTGTTTCTCCGGATAGCACAAAACATATATACGAATGGATCAAATTGGATCATGGGGGCATGGGGCTGCCATACAAACCCGACCCCAATTTTAGCTCTTCTAAGAAAATTTGTTTACACCATTTTCACAAAACCTTGAATTAATGTGTCTTAATCAAAGCAACAAATAAGGTAAAAACAAATAGGATCGTACTATATGGCCATGCTCCCGCATCCCCCAAAAAAAGTTTCTAAGTAAACATTTTAATTTGCCCACTTATTCGAACCAAACCTCACACAAAAACTGATTTGTCGACGCAACGGAACTTTTGTGAAGACGGAAGGAAAAGAATGGGGGTGGGGGATTAAATACAAGTCGTAGGTACGCCCGTAAAAACTTTTAGCCCGGAGGAGAGCGAAGGGTATCCAAATTTCGGCCGCGCCCGAAATTAGCCTCCGTTTCGTTTTTTATCTTTTCGTGCTAAAACAAATTAAATTTAAATGAAAAATTTTAATAAAGTTATATCTATCTATCTATCTAAATAAAAATTTAAATAAAAAACATTCGAACGAAATCATCAAAAGGAAATGCTAATAATACATTTCGGGTTATATGCGAACAATATTCAGCTCTTTTCTTGTACATCAAGACGAGGTTAGCACTGGGTAATAACATGGATTTATAACAACAAATTCATCCAACTAATGTGATTTCAGAAAAGGTACGACTGCAAAGTGTGAAATTTGAAGATTTACATTCGGAAGCCAAAACTTTTCTCACAAAACCATGTTCCCACTTACGCCAGGCGAATGGTCGTGACTAGTGGCTCAAGAAAGTATGCCCTTTGATGTCTGATATTATATACGAAATCGATAGAGGGATTATCAGAAAGCTTAATTTTCCACCCCCTAAACACCTTTTAATTCTACTTATGGGATATCTGTCTTACTTTAGGTTTTGGCTTCCACCCTCGTTCGATGCATAATAAAAAATGACAACTCTAATGATTCGCTACAAAATTATCTACAACTTTTGGATACAAAAACTTTACTTAAAAAAATGAAATTTCATAATGATCTTCAGGACGAATTTGAAAACGAAATAATTTATCTCCATAAGCATCTAAAATTGGAATTACAGGGAAACATTTGGAGTGAAATGTTCAACTGTTTAAAGGAAATATTATTAGAAAACTGCTTTCCTAATGTTGCGATAGTCTTAAGTATATATTTAACGATGCCTTTTTCTGTGAGTGAGGTAGAACGATGTTTCTCAAAGTTGGCAATAATTAAAAACGAAATCGTTCTGTAATGAAGCCAAGTCCAGATTTAATCGTGATTAAGTACTAATGAATGGCTATTGTCATTTTAAGGAAAGTTACGTTACGTTAAGTTAGATATGCATGTAGGTACCGAAGTGAATCAATTATGTTCAAAGAAATAATTTTTATTTTATTTTTACTTTTAGCTAGCGTTTTGAAGGGTGGGCAGTGCCCTACCTGCCCACATTTTTAAGCACACTCATTTTTGTGGGAAAGTATTTTACGGTTCAATTTTTTTCTTTTTAAATAAATGGCGATAATGTCTGAAAAAGCTAGTTCTAGGTTGATATTGTTGTTAGAAATGTCTGTCTGTACGCATATGTGGATATTAGTGAATAATTTTGATAGCGCTTTTACGCATAAAACCCTTATTTTGTCTGGACCCTTAAAAGTCGTTATAACCGTGTTTTACTGTATTTTGTTTGTGAGATTTTTTTATGTTTACTTTTTTTCAGGCAATAAACTTTGGAGTCTATGAAACAATACGCCATTGTAAAACGAAGAAAATTATAGTAATTTTTTGTTACAAAAAGCCGACCATAATTGGCAATTTTATAGAGCTCGTCGTTTTGACCATGCGTGCAATGGTTACCAAGTTTAGGCAGTAGATAGATAGACAATTTGGGCAGTATTGAAAGGCTTAGATCTTCAGCGATTGATATCAGTAATTCTTTTAATTTCAATTTTGATCTTGATTGCACGTGTAATTGAAGCTACTGGAGCATTGCGAACTGCATAAAAATGTCTCCATCACAACTCCGCCGTGTTCACATAAAAATGACTCTATGTTGGCTGGCTGTACAATGGCGTACTGTTGTACTGTTGATACTAAAAACTTCCAAGTTTAACGTCTGAAAAAAATTATGCCGAAAGAATCCCTGTTTCGTATTTGAAATTATAATAATAAATAAAAATAAAAATTAATTAATAACAAAATACAAATTCATTAAACACTATTGCCGGGTTTCTGATAGCTCTTATTCAGTACAGTACCTGTCGGCTGGTTAGTCTTATCGCATAGAGAAGACATACACAATACTCAGAAAACTTTTCCATTGTATTTGAATGGAATTTTTGTTTATTTTGAAAAAAAAAACGCCATATTTTTCTTAGTTACGCCATCATCTTAGATTGAAAAAATTATTTCGCACTTTCATCCAACATCGTAAATAAGCAAAGATAATATAATCTGACCAAAAACAACAAAGTTGTAAAAGTTACCCCGCCAAAGAAAAATTCATCTGCCGCAAAAAGAATACATATCACTCCAATCCGCTGCTCATATCTAATTTTGTTTGCTGGATGTACTTTTGTTTTAGGTGTAAATGCTGGAGAAGTTTAAATGTACAGGACTACTTCTTAAAGTAATTTGGTGGGAGCTTTAACATTTTATTCAGTGCCACATAGACGGCTCCCTCCAAATTACTTTAAGAAGTAGTCCCGTACATTTAAACTTCTCCAGCATTTACCCCTAAAACAAAAGTACATCCAGCAAACAAAATTAGATATGAGCAGCGGATTGGAGTGATATGTATTCTTTTTGCGGCAGATGAATTTTTCTTTGGCGGGGTAACTTTTACAACTTTGTTGTTTTTGGTCAGATATCATATATTTTTGCATACTTAAATAGCCAACTAATATTTTTGTTTTGGGAAAAGTTTCAATCGGTTTTTGTTCAGCGTATTCCATAAATTTAATACCATAAGTTATATTCACAGGGTCTTCTTTGAAATAAATAGATACTGCAAACGCAATTGCAAACACGCCACAAATGGCTGTTGCTGAGCTTTTTTTAAAATAATTTTGGGATGAAATGGGTATAGTTTATTAATATGTATTTTGTGCAAAATAGATTTGTGTTATCTTTGTGTTATGGCTCTGCTAACATTCTGTTAGTAATCTGTTAATTTTTTGTTAACTCTGTTAATGCTCTATTAACGTTCTCTTAACACTCTATTATCTTTTCGTTAATGTTCTGTTAACGTTCTGTTAATGTTCTCTTAATTCTCTTTAATCATTCGGCTAACGCTCTGTAAACGGTCTGTTACCTTTCTTTTATTACTCGATTTTATGTTCTGTTAACGTTCTGTTAATTTTCTGTTAACACTCTGTTAACACTCTGTTAACACTCTGTTAACACTCTGTTAACACTCTGTTAACGATCTGCTAACGCTCTGTTGTTGCCTTGCCAACGCTTTGTTAACGTTCTGTTACTGATCTGTCTTAATGCCCCCTGACCCAGTGTCCCAATGTCACAGTGTCCCAATGTTCCAATGTCCTAATGCCCAAATGCCCTAAGGTCCATGGTCACAGTGTCCTCATGTCCCAATGTTCTAATATCCCAGTGTCCCAATGTCCTAATATCCTAATGTGCAAATGTCCCAATATCCTGATGTCCCAGTGTCCCAATTTACGTCCTATTGTCCCAATGTGCAAATATCACAGTGCCCCAATGGTTTAATGCCCGAATGTCCCACTACCCTAATGTCCCAATGTCCCAGTATCGGAATATCCCAATGTCCCAGTCTCCCACCTAATGTCCTAATATTCCAATGTCTAACTGTCCTAATGTCCCAAGGTCCTAATGCCCCAATTTCCTAATATCCCAGTACCCCAATGTCCCAGTATCCTAATGTGATAATATCCCAATGGCCCAATGTCCTAATGTACCAGTGGTCAGTGTCCCAATGTCGCAGTATACCAAGTGTCCCAAGGACCCAATAGCCTAATGTCCTAATATCCCAGTGCCCCAATGTCCCTGTATCTCAGTGCCCTAATGTCCCAGTATCCCAATGTTCCAATATCCCAATGTGCCAATATCCCAATGTTACAATGTCCCAATGTTCTAATATCCCGATGTCCCAGTGCCCCAATGTTCCCACGTCCCAGTTTCCCCAGTGTACCTAATGTCCCAATGTCCTAATGTGTTGATGTCCTAATATCCCAATGTCCTAATGACCCAAGACCCTAATGTTCACATGTTCTTATATCCCAGTGCCCCTATGTGCGAATTTCCCGATGTCCCAATGTCACAAAATTCCGATGTCTCAGTGGTCCAATGCCCCTATGTACCAGTGTTCCAATGTCCCAATGTCCGATTGTCACAAGGTCATAATGTCCCAATGTCCTAATATCCCAGTGTCCTAATGTCCCAGTCTCCCAGTGTCCTAATGTCCCAATATCCCAATGTCCCATTGTCCCAATATCCCAATATCCTGATGTCCCAATGCCCCAATATCCCGATGTCCCAATGCCCCAATATGACGATGTCCCCACGTCCCTGTTTCCCCATTGTGCCTAATGCCCCAATGTCCTAATGTCCCAAGACCCTAATGTCCCAATTTCCTAAAATCCCACTACCCCAAGATCCTAGTCTCCCAGTCTCCCGGTGTCCCAATATCCAAATGTCCCAATGCCGCAGTGTGTTTTAAAAAATGGTCAATGCGATGAGCCGATAGACGCAATTGTTGGAAATCTTTTGTTAACTTTACCTATTAATTTACCGTTATTCCATCCACTTATCTAAATGGAAGACATTGATTCTTTAGAAAGACCACCAGAGGATCATTCGTTCCAAATTTCATAAAAATCCCATCACGAAGAGAGACAGTAGAAGCAAGTCTTTCTGCAACTGTAGTCTTCATTCTGAAATTGGGTTACTCGCTTAAGTCTGTGAGGGTGAAAATTTCACCGTTTATTGCATATATCTCACCCGTTATTGTGCCGATCGAAGATTTTATTTGGAAAGGCACTAGAACAGGATATGTGGAATATTTTGGTAAACAAAATTTTTTGGGGGCTGTTGCCTGGAAGGCTGTAGCCTGATCAAACAAAAAAGCAAGTTGTCTCCGGTAATCATAGACTTGTTCGCTTTCGTTTTTCTTTTTCCTTTGGCGGGCGAGACGCTCTCGCGTCTCTTGATAATCCAGCATTGGACTAAGGCCGCAGAATGTGTTAGTGACATCCTATTTCCAAGATCTTATCTGCTTTTTGTTGAGGTAATGAGATCAGCATCACGCTCAGCAGTGTTATTTATCCCCATAAATGGGTACTCGTTTAACATAGAGAGATCATAGTCCGTCACAAGCTCATGAGTTCGCAAAACACCATGATCCACGGTGAGATTCGAACTCATGACCCTGTGCACCGAAGGTGCGCGCTCTAACCGCTAGACCAGCCAGACTACAAAGATAATATAACTATGCAAAATTAACAAAAATTCAATTCTATATAATGGAAAAACTTTCTGAAAATTGTGTGTGTCTTCTCTATGCGATAAGACTAACCATTCGCTAAGAGTTTTGAGAGAATGGCCCTATGATATTTTTTTGAAAAATATGTTTTTCTAACGGATTTTATCTATGACCCATGATACCTTTCTCTGGAACACACGCACCGCCACCACTACAGTTTTGAAATGGAAAAACATTAATTTGAATTATAACGACACTTAAAAGTTAAAGTGGTATTTATTTGTGTTTTCTTTATTAAACCAAAGATGCACGAATCCTAACACGTTTTTGGTGCGATAATTATGTTACACACAAATTCGGCAATATATGTTAAAATGCCCGCCGAATTGGAGTAATAATAACCGACTCTCAGGTTAATAAACGTTTTGGCCTGATAAAAATATCGTAGTGGAAATGACTTTCGTATAGTATTCAGATTAAACTGAGCATAGGACGTTCCTTTGGTGAAGGGACATGAAGTGAAATTCGCTACGGTCGGCGATTGTGTTAACGCTCTGAACAAAGCATTTCCCCTTGCTAACCGATCTACATCGCAAAGATAATGTGATATATTCCCAAGTAGGTATGGTTTAGCACCAAATTTATATCTCGCAGCCTTGAAAGTTCGCATGATATCTGCGAATTCCTGCACGTATGTTGCGCCAACACTAGCAAATGTGAGGTTGATATATTGCATGTCAATTATCAATAGGCTGCTGTTATAGCCAAGACGAAAACTTCCAAATTCAAGAAAGAAACATTTCTGTAAATTGGAGAAATTTTTATGTATTAACTTAATTTAAAATTACAATTTAAGTACCTTTTGCGCTGTAGTCGAAAAAAATAAGGTCAAGATCAGTATGTAATATAGCGAACATCTGGGCATACTGAAAACACTCTTAGCAAAAAATAGGAAAAGGCTCACGATGTATTTCGTTTTATAGTGTAAAGAAAATTACTAAACTAGACACATAATTGATGTTGTTATTGAAAGTAGTCGAATTTTATCACGACATAATTAGGCTGGTTATTAGTACATTTTTTTTTAATGAAAATTTAACGAGTTAATGGACTAAAATGTAAAAAGGCCGTACTCCCCTAGCCTAAGGTGACCAGAACATTGAGTGTCCAATGCTCTACTGACAAAGCTAAATTGAATAGAAATAGAGCCTGGTGTTTTTTCTTTGAAATTATATCGAGAAAAATCATTGCTACCGTATCTGGTTCCGTAATCCACTCAGTCAGATGTGTTGAGTTTTTACATTGTTTGCTATAATCAGACACTGACATTTCAACAGCTTATATTGTGCTCAGATAAAATAATGCTACTCCCCAAGGAGGCAACTACTAAGGCAAGCATGTTTGATTGAGTCTTTTGAGTACGGCCGGCCATGGCGTGAACTCTACCAGCGTTTTTCCGATTGAAATTTTCAGTAACGGGTTGGCATTGAAACCAATTTGAAAAACTCATCACCGATCATTACTATCGCAAAAAAACAAGAAAAGTGCCATTTCTAAAATGAAGCTACTCAATCATTCAATATTCATATTTACATTTCTTAGTAACTTTTCAATGCTTTCCGGCAGCTCAAAATTCTGTACAGTACATCGAAATGATGTACGTCTGGTCATCTTACCTAAACACTAATCTCGTTTCTACCATCTGTAAAAAATAGATAATAACAGGTGAGCCTGCTATTACATGTGATAAAACTTAAAAGAATTCAAGTATTGAACATAATTCATGTTGGTTGAACAACAAGTCAACCATGTCAATAATTGCTAATTGTTTTTTTTTTACTTGGACAAAAAATGGGACAATTAGAGGGTGGTAATTACTCTAAAACTCACTCACTCACCCACCTCAAACAGTTATTTGTTTGAAGTGCCTGAAATTACATTGAATCCGTTCAATAGCATAAGGCACAACCAGCTCATTAAACAAATAACAATTGATAACTTTCCACTTCACTTCCTTTCGAGATTCCCCCATAGGTACGGGTGCCGCTAAAGGTGCTGCAAAGGTGCAAACACTTTAAACAAATTATAAAGATTCGCTAGGAAACTTCAAATCTAGACTCTAACTATCTATATCTATTGCTTTATACTTGACCTTTCACTTCAGAAAATTAGGGGGAAGCTAGTTTTTGTTCAAAAATGGGCAGTTTGAATTATAAAATCCCCGACACACCACCGAGTAGAAAGGAAATCAAGAAAAATTGGAAATCATGGCGTTTTGAAAGTAATATTTTTTATCTTTTCGTGCTAAAACAAATTAAATTTAAATATAAATATATTGAAATAAAAAACATTCGACAAGTCGACAACGAGCAATAACTTTTGCAAGTGAACTCTTCTCTTGCACCAAAATCTACGAATAATACTTCGGGCAACATAGGTTAAGGGTACGATCATAATGCCTACCGCTACTTTATCCCATACGGCGTTGATTCATACCATAGACTTTTGTAAAAAAAAAAATTGAATATCCATAATAAACGTAGTCAAAAATCAATAAAATTGTTGATATCGTACCTGTAAAATTCTGAAATTCATTTGTTTTTCAATTAAAATTCTACAAATTACTACCGGAAATATTATTTTAAAAATTTATTGATATTTAAATATTTTTTAATCGCCTTATTGGCATTTAAAATAAAATACAACCATCAATTATTATTTATAGGTACCACGCAAACTTTACATCTATCTTTAATCCTGATTTCAATAAATTAATTAATATTCAATTGCACGACAATGGCTCATATAGTTGCAATAATGACCCGCCATCATCATCCTGTATATGCATATTGCCCATCAACATACATAATGTACCTATATTCCTAGAATCCTTGGCCTTTATATCGCAATGCTGTCGTCGCGGCCGCCGCATTGAAATTATGCTGGAAACTTGTTGAACAATAACCGGAACCATTAAAATATGATGATGTGCTCATATCGCTGCCGAAACTATTATAGGAATTTGCATAACAACTGTAATTTGTTGATTTTGTAGGGAAAACGCCTAGTGGGAATCCTAATGGCGGCGGTGGAGCTCCTGCCGCGGCTGCATAAGCATGCGAATGACTATGATGCGAAAGCGGATGGGGATGATGGTGAGAAAAATCCAATTGTTGATGATGAAACGTTGTCGTTGGTGGCACGGCTTGTGATGATGATGATGATGACGACGGTGTTCCTATTGTTGTTGCCGAAAGTTTATCCACAATTGTTCCGCCATAAGTCTTGGCATGAAGTAGACTTGGAGCAAGTGCCGGAATCGTTTGTACGGATAGATGCGATTTCGAGCTATGTGACGACAAGGACGATGACGACGTGGAGCTACGTTCGTTACGACGGAATTTGGCACGACGATTTTGAAACCAAACCTGGAAGTTGTTATAGTCATGTTAAGTACATCCGGTACAATGTGCGAGAAAGGATTTTCTTACTTGTACACGAGCTTCACTTAGTCCCACCTTAGTGGCGAGCTCTTCCCGAACAAATGCATCCGGATAGTGAGTACGTTCGAAAATCTTCTCTAATGCTGTTAGTTGTCCACTGGAAAATGTTGTTCGATTACGTCTAGGCTTTTTCGATGAGGAATGGACACGGTCGTCGCAGATGTCGAGATGATTGTTGTTTGGTTTTTGTTGGGAATCTGTGCAAATGGAAGAGCACTAAAATTTAACAATTTAAGCAATGGAGTTGAAACTACATAAATGATACAATTTTCCTAAACAAATATTTAATTTTATTTTCATAAATCCCTTGGAAACTTCCATACAAATTCAAACATATGGAGTTGAAGTACAAGTTGTCCTAATTTGTATGGAAGTTGTGTTGTTTTTTCCTGTACTGGATAGTTAAAAACGCACTTACTCTTGGGCTATTTAGTATTTAGGATCTACACCCTTTAAGTCTAAAAATAACAGAAACCTTCTGAAATGTGAAATTCCAATATTAAAATTTCCTATAATTATACCAAGGATAAACATAACCGACAACCAGCAGTAAATTGAAAAGATCACCTTCTCAGGTTCGCCCCATGGCTCGCAAATTCAGTTTTAAACTTTCTCAGCTTCAATTATACAAATTTATATTTCAAAGAAAAACTGAAAACTCTTTCCGGTATCGTCATCAACACCATTTCGCTTTTGTCAACTATACATCACTCACTCGGCGGGCCACACGAAATCTCCTCATCAAATGTGTCCTTAAAAAACAGCAGTCATCCGAAAACTGCATATGTTTGGCTTACTAATATCCCTTTACTAAATTTGAGTTTCTCTTTTTAGAACCGTGTTACCTCGCTCATTCGCTTATAGTGTATATGTATGTCTTACGTAAAATCAAAAGACACCAAAGGAAAAATCAATCTTTTTCAACCCCATTACATACGATGTGAAACCACAATATTCCGAAAACGTTCTCGCCTTGCTGTGCGGCCCAACAGCATCTTCTCGATGTCATCTTCAATTAAGATCACTTTACACATTTTCACTCAAAAAAGTAACAAAAAAGAAGAAAATTAGATATATCCGCGCGTGCACTGAATGTAGGTCTTGGTAAATAAGATAAGTCAATCAAATCTTCGATTCCTTTGAGAATTCCTTGGAAAGTCGTGGAAAGGCAGCCGAATATTACGAGCTATGTATGTATGTACAAGAATCAGGCTCATGAAACAGACCCCTAAAATCTTGAAGTTGAGAAGAAAAAAAAGAATACAGTGGCTAAAAGCAAAGTAGCGGCGGTATATCAGAAGCGTTTGCCGTTTTACGATGTTGATGATGTGCCTGATGTGTGTTTGTGTGCAAATTGCATTTTATTTTTGTTATCGTGTACAATTCGAATCTTAAAGGAAAGCAAATACGACAAGATGATGAAGAGTGCAAAACGGGGCGTAAATTAAGACAAATTGCACATAAAACGGTGAAAGATATTTGAAAAATTTCGTTATTTTAATTGAACCTGACAGGAATCTTTGGTGATTTTATAAGGCCGTTTTATTGCGGGAGATGGTAGCCGCACGGAATTATTTCATTGGTAATTTAAGGATTTTGAGAATATATGAATAGCCTAGTTTACGAGATGATAGAAATACTTTCCCAGCTTTCCCAGCTTTCCAAACGTCGCATTTATTACCAAAAATTGGTCTGGCTTGAAATTCACCTCAATCAAAATTTGGCCACTCAAAACTTTTTTCGTAATAACTGCAACGGAAATGTAGTTGGAAAGCAGGTTTTTGTTGATCTGGAATTTGTTCGGATGGTTTTTGACTGAGTGGACTTAGAACGGATTGATATTGACCAAAGAAGTCAAAATCCATAATCTTTCAGATAAAAAGAATCCAAACGACCTGAAGTTTGAAATTAAAATGGTCAAATTTGAACAGGATTGATTTTGCCAGGTGGGTTTTGCCTAGCTGAATTTGGACCTTATCGATTTTTTACTATAGGTATAGGTAAGGTAAATTTCAGACCAGAGACGTAAAGGGCTATAAAAAAATTGTAATAGTAACTATCGAGAATCACAAATTTCCTTCTTAATCTGGCAATGTTAACTTCCATGTTCATTTCCTAATGGCCATTAAATCACACCATGCCTCTAACAAATGGCTTTGATTCGAAAGGACATGCAACCATGTTGCACTTCATATTGGACATCTACATCCAGCACCAGCATCACAATCAGAATCTCTAAAGTCATTTTTCAATGCAATCCATCTGTAATGTGATATCATCAATTAGAAAACACGATTCCGGCAATTACCATAGTCTTGTTGCTAACTCCCTTCGACCTGCCCACATGTGCTACCCGCCTTCAACCGAATCGCTTTTCCTGATCGCAAATTTCATATGAGGAAAAATAAGGAACACAAGCAGATACTGGCACGGTTGCTACTTGTCTGCATATGTGAATCCCAAACCACTGACTATGCGGCAAGATCAGTGTCGGTACATTTGCAACATAAGTGAAGCGCATCACATGCATGTCACCGTTCAGAAAATTTATGATGGATATGTTTTGACGTCGTCACTTTTCCCTTTTCCTTATGTCATTATGTCGTGTATCCGGGCGTGTTGCGCATACAGGATACTTCAAAACATTTTCGTCTTCAACATACATAATGTGTATACTACAAACGGATCCTTTCTCTTTGACAGTCTGTTTCAATTGCCCTTTCTATATGGATTGTGTGCGGCATCCTCTCATCTCGTTAAGATTATTCCTTCACGGACATTCATATAAATGGATATTACACACAGAACGTGCGGACTGCGTGAGTATGTTGTACTCGCGTAGTTGCAATAATGAGGTGATAATTCGACAGAATGATTCCAGGGATTTTAGTTGGGGCGGCGCGACCAGTGTATGCACGATGATCATCTTAATTAGGTGATTAAGCTGAAATGGCTGTGTCAAGGATGAGTTTTTTGCGAAATAATCGATTCTGTAATACAGAAATGCGATTAGAATCTTAATAGGAAAGGAAAAATCATGCAAATTCCTATAAACGCGCACAACATCCTGATAGAGTCTCCAGCGAATTTTTTCATGCATTTTCATCAACTCCCATTTTCCCGGGAATTTCCAATTTGGGGAGAAAAACACATAATAGAGATACTTGTGCACGTTTATTAGCCATTAAATAGGATTTTATTACGTTTCACGACTGTGCTTCATCATTTTACATCTTTCCACTAGCACGCCGAGTTTTCGGGAAAATGTCCCGAGGGAGCGAGTGTGTTAAGTAGATTAACACTAAAATTTCGACTAATTTTAATGTGTTTTCCAACGAAACACTTTCACTTTTATAAGTTTTTTTTTTCGCCACTCTTTGATTGCTAAGTAGGAGCAATTAGAGCGAGCACCTAAACCAAACCAAAACCAAAGCACGGCCGGCGGCGTATCTCAATTGACCGTCCCATAAGAGAGTCGTTCTCTCTACCATTTGTCCTGGGTTTGTTCGGTGAAAAGGTTGTGACCAACCTTGTACGTGTTGTCCATTAATCACTTCGTCAGGGCCAACTTTGATGCATTAGTGTGGCCACTTGATAGCTACCACGGGGATAAGGTATACGTTTATAGTATCTGACATCTTAATTTCCACAAAATATTCACAACATCAATCGATTTGTCGATTTTTAGGAGTGTATGATAATTTTTCATATCTCTGGGGAGGTGTTTTTTTCGGGTTTGTCTGCAATGTTTATTTTTGAATTTATCGTTATGTGTTTCGGAAGCAGCGGAAATACGTATGTGTAGGTGAAGTGTGCCTTGGGAGACACGATCTCTATTAATTCCCTCATTTCAATAGGGTATTTGTCGTAATACATCTGGGTAGAGGGTATACCCTTTAAGCATCTATAGTTTTTTATTTCTTTCTTCTTTTTTAGTTTAACGAATTTGCCTTGAAATTGCTCTCAAGGGAGTGAAGGAATATCCCTTTTTATGGCAAAGGAGTGTGATGGAACTAGTAAAAACACTTATCGACCGGAATCTCATAAATCTTGCACTTGTGTCATGCGTCAGAGTGTTGACACTGTGATTTTCCGTAACAAAAATAAGACAACGAACAACCAACAAACGCACTTCGGTATGCATACATCTGCATCTTAGCCTAATATTGGAGGAGTTTTTTTTTTCCTTAATTTTTACAAGTGTATTATAAAAAAAGGAGACTTATGTATGATGATTGCAGGCTCGTTTTGGTTCTATTCTATACTAAAGGGCGCCGATCGATTGGCCACAATCGATCTGCCGTCCGTACAGCACATACATACATTAGGCAATTTATCGGGCAATCTGAAATTGACAGTGTCACGGTCCACAAGACACAACACAAAATAGCGAAAATTATACCATTTTTGCCGATGGAAGATGGACATCCATTGCTAATTTTGATGGAGAATGACCGCCACAACCACAACATGAAGACGACCAGAGGTTTATGTAAAACATAAGCAACTGAGAAGACGCATGATTGTCATGACAACTTGTACGGAAAATTCTATTGGCAATACGTTCCACACGTCAAATCAAAAAATTCAATCCGATCGATGGTCCGATTTATCTCGCAACCAAAAAATCTGGCCGATCGATCAGAGGGTCTGTGGCGCTTCTAAGAAATTGGTTTTATTCGTGACTAGAACTTTTTGAAAACGATATACACTGCGCGACAAATGCTTAGGTTCATGAATATTTTCCTTTAAAATTATATAATTTCTATGTACTCTGATCGGAAATAATTTTTAAATAATGCTCTCTCAACTTGTGCCTACACCGCAGGTCGAGCAACGCGGAACCATGGAGCGGTATAAAGAACGAGGCAAGGAAGAAGAAGAAGCTCTCTCAACTAACGGTTATTTTAATAAATATTACATTTCTATTAAGCAACTCGCATAGCTAACGGAATTTTATTAAATGAAAATCGCAATTTCCACTGCGACAATTGTATAGGTTCACTTACTTTAAAGAGTTATCTCGTCCTGGTGAGAAGTGTTTGTGGAAACATTTTTTTTTCGCGTTATACTCTGTGAGTCGTATAGTGGATAATGTCAAAAGGAAAGCAACTTTCTGTCGAGGAAAAGGCGACAATTTCCATACTAAAGCAAGAAGGATATTCAAACGGACAAATGGCAATATGGATTCAGCGGAGCTCGAACATTGCAAGTAATTTTATACGAGATAGTGGAAATTATGGCCGACGATACGCAGGAGGCAGAAAAAAAGCGATTTCCGGTGCATCAAGGCGAAGTCTCTTAAGAGAAGCCTCGAACTCGCCCTTTACTGCGGGTAAGCTTGGGGAGATTTTGGTGTTATCAGCAAGTGTAAGGACCATCCAACGAGTTCCTAGATCTTCATCTTGCTAAAAACGTTTACGATTAAAGAACAAAATAGCCTTAACCCCGCAACATCGCCTACAGCGCCTGAAATTCGACTCAAGATTCATGAACTGAACATCACAATGGAGGCAGGTAATATTTACGGATGGAAAACGGCTTTGAGTGGACGGTCCAGATGGGTTCTCCTATTATCATGATTATATAGGAAGGACCCTATGTACCTGTCACGCCATCAATTCCGAATAGGTTCCGTTATTGTATGGGGAGCCATATCATATTATGGAACTATCGACTTGGTCATTCTACGAGGTTACCAAACCAGTTCATCTTATAAACAGCTCTTAGAAGAGGAAATGCCTATGATAAATGTCATGTACGGAGGCGATCCTTGGATATTGCAACATGATCTTGCCCCAATTCATACAGCGAGGGTGGTTAAATCGGTTATTGAGGAGAAAAATGTGGCTTTGTTAGACTGGGTGCCCATCTCCCCTGGCATTAAACATTTGGGGGTGGCTTGTTCGGCGGGAGGTTTACAGTAGTGGTAAACACTACGACTCTAAAGAAGAGTTAATTCATGGAATTAAGACAGCTTGGTCTAAAATACCGATATCTGTGCTGCATTCTTTATACGATTACCCGCCTCGAAGGCTTTATGAAATTATAAATAAAAATGGCGAAAATACACACTATTAAATTACAAAAAAATGCTCCTGTTTTTTCGTATTTATCCGCTTTCATACTTTTCTGAAATATTTTTCAGCGAAAACATTACGTAAAACGGTAAGATCGTCCCTGAACCTAAGCAATTGTCGCACTGGAAATTGACTCTTTGAATTAAATCAATTACTGTAATTTAAGGAAAATGTCCTGTGGGGATTCAGTCCATTCATTTTGTTTGTGATATTTAATACTTCCAAAAATAACATTTCTTGAACTGGTAAGGTTTTATTTTACCGCTTCATGGAAGGAAATATGAGTGAACCTAAGCATTTGTCGCGCAGTGTATGTATGTATGTAAATATAACGACGAGGTAATCCCGAAGATTGGCGCAAAAGCATAATCTGCCCAATCCACAAAAAGGGTGATAAACTGAAATGTGAGAATTACAGGGGAATATCATTAGTTTGTACGGCCTATAAGATTTTATCAAAAATTCTTGAAAAGAGAATTAATCCGTATGCAGAACGAATCATTGGCGAGTATTAAGGCCGCTTCAGACCTGGTCGTTCAACGACCGATCAGCTTTTCACAGTGAAGCTACTACTCCAAAAGTGCTGGGAATATAACATCGACGCATACGACAGTATCGATCGAAGTGTACTGTACAACATTATGCTGAATTTTGGTATACCGGCAAAGTTAGTGCGACTCACAAGGATGACGATGACTAATACCGTCTCGCAGGTCAGAGTGCAGAGCCACTGACCTATTTGAAACTCGTACTGGACTCAAGCAGGGCGACTGACTGGCGCCGACGCTCTTTAACCTCGCTTTGGAGTATGTAACTCGAGCCATGAATATGGACAGCAGCGGAACGAATATCGAGACGTTAATATCGAGTATGTAGACAACTTCAAATCTGGGTGTAACTTATCCAAGGACGCCAACGAAACCGACGAAATTAAGCGACGGATACAACTAGCCAATAAGACATATTTCTCGGTCCTCCCTATAATTAATTCGAAACTTGTGCACAGGAACACGAAGCTCCGCGTGTACAAAACGATCATCCGACCCGTGCTATGTTATGGCTGCGAAACATGGACCCTCACCCAAACCTCCGAAATTTTGCTAGAACGATTCGAACGAAAGGTCCTTCGGCGAATTTTCGAGGCCGTTCGCGAGCGAGATCAATGGCGTATCCGGTACAGCCATGAGTTGTATCAATTGTACGATGAGCTGGAAGTAACGAAAATCGTGAAGCTTCAACGTCTGCAATGGGCGGGGCATGTACAACGGATGGACGATAATCGCATGCCAAAGAAAGTGATGAACGCACAACGAATTGACGGAGCGAGGTTGCGTGGACGACCGAGAGCTCGCTGGGAGAACTCCGTAACCATGTCTACGTCTGCCTTCCTTTGTTTCATTGTTTTCATTGTTTTATGAGTCACATATTTTAAGAATTTGTATACAGTTGCACTGTAAGATATGGAGAACATAATGTTGCCTCGGCTGCCCAAAAATGCTTATAACTTAACTTTTTAAAAAATTACAGCTTCGTTACAAAAATAAATTTTACCAAAATTTCAAATTGTTAATATTCTTCCACTTGTTATGCATCAATCTGTGTACCTGATTGTTGAAATTTCTCCATGAAAGTAATTCAAATATTTTTTTCTTTTTACACAAATTACCTACAACTTTCTCATTTACTTGACCTGATCGTGAAGGTCCTTACTTGGCCTAAGCAAGCAACCTGCCAGGTATTTTGAGGTTTCGTCCTTCTACAGACTTCAACTAATCTGATCTATTTCAATTTTCATAAAAAAACGCGTTTATGTTTTTATAATCGACGCCAATAATGGAAGTTGCTTATAAGCAACATTGGGGGCGAAAGAGTTTTTGAGAATATTGCGCATAGTCAAATTTAGATGTAGCTTTATTGAAACCACAGAAAGTGATTAATCAATCAGTACTACTTTTTAAAGCACTAAGATCAGGGATTTGGAGCGGAGCGATGGAGCGGAGCGGAGCGACCCTAAATTTCGGAGCGAAAGAGCGGAGCGTGGAGCGGTATTCGGCAGGCTGGAGCGGAGCGATTTTTGCTTTGAAAGTCGCTCCACTCCGCTCCGCTCCGAAGAAAAAAAACCAAGAAAATTTCGAGATAAAAAATTGAATTTTTTCGACGAAATTTTTCATTTTATGGCACTATTTAATGATTTTGGACGATTTAAAGGCGGAGAATTCGTTGAGAGACTTGCAAAATTTCGGATTATTGTGAAATTCATTGTGATAAAAGAGGTTTTGCGTTTAGTCATCATAATCATCATTCTTCATTATTAAAAAATTCAAGATCATCCATGACAGAAAAGTCCTGTCCTGTACTCGCTGAATGAAACGCCCGTTTTAATTAGTTATTAGGTGCATTTTATTGAATGGAGTACAGGACAGCTTCCATAACAATTTTACAGATCTCGTTCTATACGGGATGTCAGAAAACTATCGCATAAAGGCACCCAAATATGATTCCTGGTGATATTTCCAGCAAAAAGGAGTATAAAAAAGCCCGAATTATTAGTTCTTCAGCTACCACAGACATTTAAAGATTTTTCAAAAATTTAATACTCATATTACCTACATATTTTCTTTCGGCCGTGGCCAACAATTTTTCCTAAGAATAAACCCAATAAAATTGGATATGCAGTTTAAGCTGTGTAAAAAAGCTTCAAAGACAAAATTTGTGATCTTACTTCATATAAATTTTTTTTCCGACGGAGGTTTTAGTGGTAGCATTTTTGTAAAATCTTTAAATGCTTTTGGTAGCTAAGGAATTAAGAATTCGGGATATTCCCGGTACACCTATTTTGCTGGAAATGAAATTAATAATCATATTTCGGTGCGCTTATGCGATAGTTTAGTTTCCGGACACCCTATCTAGAACAACTCAATTTTATGTTCAAATTTGTACGAAATTGGTGCTATCCTGTTCTGTACTTGATCGAATAAAACGCACCTTTTAAGCCATATTCTATAATACGTAAGAAGATATAAGTTGAATTGATGAATTCGCGGAAATTTATTAATATTTACTAAAAACAATGAAGTTTTGTTGTATGTTTGTAATGGAGCGGAGCGGAGCGTGGAGCGGAGCGGAGCGAAAAAATTTTAGTCGGAGCGGAGCGCTGGAGCGGAGCGGTTTCAAATTGGTCGGAGCGGGAGCGGAGCGGAGCGAAAAAAAGTGTCGCTCCAAGTCCCTGACTAAGATTTAGATTTAGAAAATAAATCGGACAGACTTCATCGAATCTTTTATAATCTAAAATTTAAGAAAAAAATACTCTTTTGAACAGGAACAGGAAGAGAGCAAAAATATGAAAAATCGACA
Organism: Microchrysa polita; assembly: GCA_949715475.1. Taxonomy (NCBI): domain Eukaryota; kingdom Metazoa; phylum Arthropoda; class Insecta; order Diptera; family Stratiomyidae; genus Microchrysa; species Microchrysa polita. Next base: position 12,120,955 of record OX454418.1, on the reverse strand, counting down.
GGTGAAAAAATACATAATTGCAAAAATTGTAAACATAAAAAAAACAGCTGTCGGCTATTTAAATACAGATCTGTGAAAAATCTCTGAAAAAAAAACGCTCCCAGCGTATAATGCACAACTATTTTCAAAACTTACTAATTCTTTGCTCATCCAATCGACTGCTTACATCTGTCATAGCATAGCCTGCAGCCAATTGCAACAAATTATTCACCGAAAACTTTTTCACATTTTCTGATCCTTTCAGCATCGTATAGGTATTTTCCGTGCCGCCATAATCTTTCACTAAACCGCTGGGTAACAAATTCGAACTCATGTCACTTAGAAAACTATTTCCACCTGATGACGACGTGTTAAAATCCGCCAAACTACCAGGACTATTATTATTATTTGATTCGACAATCGTCTGATCATTCGACGATTGAACAGGATTGTGGCGTTGCATACACTGATTAAGTGCCTCAATACTGTGCAGGAAAGGGTTACTGCTGTCTATATTCTGATAATTCAGCATTTTAAAGTTTTCACTAATTTTATTATGTTCTTCGCCGTTTAATTTATAAATCATCAAATAAATAGAAAATTTAACAAAAATCAACATTTATTCAAAATGAGATTTACCCAATTGAATTATACACGATCACTTAATCAAATCAACCCCAAAAGATCAATGGATCTTTCACCAACTTCAAATTAGAGTCGTTCTTCAGTCATCGTTCTCAAAGTAGGGATAATTCAATTTTGTCGAAAAGTTAAATGTTCCCGAGTAATTGAATTAGCAAAATGCAAAAGACTCAACACGCACTAATTAAATTAAAAATCAGGAAATCGGATAATTTTTAAACGACGTCTAACAAGTCGGGGGCGCACAATTCACCAACCGCAAATGACTACTGAAATTACGCAAAGTGATCTTGACAAGATTCTAAAATTTGTTTTGGTTTTCTTACATCCTTCAGTGGGTTGGATTTGTCGCGTTGCCTGTATACATAAGGATGCATCAGATTTCAGTGCATAGAGATTGAGTCAATTGGTTTTTTGAAAAATTTATTTTTAAATGAAACTCCTCCCTCTTGGTGTTGGCTTAGTGAGACTAGTGGTTGAACATTGTGGAAAGTCAGAGGAAATATTTTCTGATGTCGATAAAGCAGTTGTTTTAATGGGAGGGAGCTGTATTCTTAGAATTTCTGTGGTTGGATAGTGTTTCGATTGGACAGACGTGTTGAACTATTGAAAGATTTGTGTTCAGTTTTCGATGAACAAATACGTACTCAGATTAAAATTCTTCAGTTTCAGGGCATGCATGATGATCAATAGAGAACATGGACTAAAACTGAACGTAGAATTCTGAATCTAAACAGTCTTTATTTGTTTTTTTAAGTTTTTGGAAACAAAAAACTTAGCATAACATTTTTGCTGAATTAATATAAAATACGTTTCAAATGAAGAGCTGATCTAAATTTTGCGTTTTTTTAGATATTCGCTCGCAAATATATATTTTAAATTATGAGTGGTTAGGGATGTGCTTCTTTTGATATAATCCATGACATCGCTATGGTTTGGAAAAGGGTACACGTGCTGAAATTTACGAAAAACTTTTATTGGTGAAGGCTTCTTTCCTATTGCAAGCATACTCTACGGTAGGTATACCGAAAGTGACAATGTGGTTTTATAGTCCTAGCGACCTTACCTTGGGACGTTATGCAAACATAACATTAATTTTCCTGACCCAAAATAACCCTTTTTCCGCGTTCCACCTGATCCCTCATTATTCGCCCAAAGAGAATATTTAAAAATAAAAGCCAAGCAACCCTCTATGGGGGAAAAGTGTGTGTAAGAGAGAGAGGTTATAATGACATACATACTTCACTTAGACTTTGATAATTACTTCTGCCTATTAGCATGCTGAACATTTGGAGCAAATACAAGTTCGCAATTAACTCTTGTTCTTTTACAAAATCAACCCATATTCAGAATTTCCACTGTACCAGCACCTGCTATCTATATCAATCCATTGCCAACAAAAATGTATACATAGTTATCCGTTCGCTCCGTCAATTCAAATGAATCCATCAATTAACCGCAACACTGATTTCTCCAAGCCGACGTAATTGAATCGTATCGTTGAAAATACTTCATTTACAGTCGAAAACCACTAAAATGCAGAAAATTTAATTACAAATTCGGGGATTATCTAAAAGTTTGTTTCTAACAACAGAACTTTTCCATAACCTACCCCCACACTAAACATGGTTATGGTATGGTATAGGTATATGATGGTTTATGTACAATACAAAATGCGTATGCATGACTCTTTGGTCCTTTCGAATCGAATATAAGGCAAAATGGTTGAAAAGGGACGTCGACCGGGTAAAACCCGCAAGCATGAATTGTATACACACGCTTTCGGAGCTGTGGAGGATCGCATGACATAGGCTCTGTGTGTGTACGTACTATGTACTACATTCGCTTCAAATAGCAGATAGGATGTGAAATATTACAAGTTCCATTAGGACCCTCTTTGAACGTCGACGGCTATTCGTCCTGTCTAAAGGAGAGGCAACTCATTGCCAATATATACCACACATTTGAGGTCTATTGATTTTTCCGTCACGGACATGCTATACTGTTGCTGATGCTTTGCCTGCTGTCCCAATGCGTTATGTGTACGTCGAGTAGATTTTTTCTTTTTACTTTGTGCCCAGTACTTCCCATCCTTTCCGCAATGCTTCAACACTCCCTTTTTTTATAGTTCCGCATATAGAATTGGTCACCATCCACTATACACGTTTATATATAGCCTTGACAATATCCTTTTGGTCCACTCGAATCTATATGGTTTGCTTGTGGATAGCAGCGTTGAAATTCATAGTGCAACCAGTCAGAAAATGGTGTTCTGGCAAAAGTGAACTGACTCTCTTCGTACGACAGCAGCCTTTAGTGACGCTGTCTGGAATTCTATAGAGAGTAAAGTCCTTTGTCCTTTCGCTTCCAGTATTCTGGCAAATGGGTTCCGGCTACTGACAAACATATACATACATATGCCCAGTTATATGCATGGATATGTGCATATAGATCGTCTCTGTCACCAAATGAAATTGTTAGCAGAATAATAAAGTAAACGATGTCCAATTTGAACTTAATAAAAGTTCTCGAAATGAAAGTTCACGCTGGCTAGCGAACGAGCTGGACGTACTAGAACCATACAGCCTGGTATGGATACTAGGGTGTCGCGCGTGGTGCTGTTGTTGGAAGATAACATTGGTTCGTTGTGAACACTATGGTTGGACGCGAGTAAATGAAAGTGGAAAAATCTATTGTTGAGATCTTTATTTTTTATCATAAATGCGTTTTTTTCTGCGAAACTAGGGGGTGACGTTTAATGGAATAGAAAAAAATTGATTTCTTTTCAAAATTTGTGTTTGTAATCCTTCAGAATTCTTCCAGTGCATTAGGTTGTTGCCGCCCTATATAACACAATAACAAAATGTGTATGTATACGAAAAGATGGGACTTTTTTTATAATTTGATATAAAAATCCCAATAACTTTAATATTTGAGTGTTACAAAAAAATTAACCCTTTTTGGTCGAGTCGCATTTTCGAACGGCTGTATTTGCTGAACGGAGACAGCTTGGACTGTGAAATTTTCAATTAAGTGTGGGCAGCGGCTGTCCTAGGTATTATAGCGCCCTGTTCATATACAAAAAAGTCGCCCTTCTACATATATATTATTCAGGAATGGAATGAAGTAATATGCCATAGTCATTTTCCATACGAATTCTGTGGCTGTATGACTGATACCAGTGGCGTAACGTTTTCCAATTTTCTTGTGTTGAAGATCGAAATGGGGGCCCCTCACGCTCAATTTTTTTCCACCAGAAAAAATTGACTCATTATAAGCAAAAGCAACGAACATAATTTAAAAAAAAATTTTTTTTCATTTTTTTTGAGACAAAATTGAATTTAGAATAATTAAATAGGATCATCTATTTATCACAAAATTCAAGAGCCGCGGGGAAAGACAACCTTTAGGAGTGCTCTTCTACCTCGTAAGAGTCGTTGATCCTAGAATAAAACTGATTACATACTATAGATCTGTGGATCACATCCATAACCAACGAAAACTAAATCGACTGAAATAAAGTTCATGGTAGAGATGCTCCAAAGGCAAATAATTTACGTATCTTCACTCACTAGTTTGTCGACAGACATCTGTTTCTTGAGTCCCAGTTAAAAAAGGAAAGGTTTTCTCACTTAAACCTTTTTGAATGTTCTTAGTAACTGGTTAGCCATTCCGATCAATAGGTCATCCTATATCCTTTTTTCAACATTGTGAACATATTTTCCTTAGCTGAGCAATCAATTCGATATTTAAATACTCTCCAATAACTGGATTATGGGCAGCGCCCGCTCTAGCACTTACGCCGCCCCGGCCAAAACGACAAACAGCCGCACCTAAGATTTTTTTGAAAATGTTCATGGGATGTGTTGACTTCATTTTACCTGGAAGAATACTTTTCTGACACATTTTGAGTTATTTGAATCCCACCTAGAAATAAGTTTTCCATTCCTAAGATGCCATACGAAAACAGAAGAGAAATCGAAAAAGAAGAGTCGTTCCTATACAACTCAACCTTTATGCTCATCGAGTGCTGAATGTAGCCTTTTATATCATTATGAACTTGAGAACGTCAATCTAGACTGCAATTTCCAGAGGAAGACGTATTGGTGATGTAGTTCTGTCGTTTTTGTCACATATTACTTTACTAGAAGAAACACGTTATTTAAATTTTAAATCAGATCATATAGGACTCCACAACCCAGACTTTTGTGGTACTAAATCGTTAGTGGAAATATACTGACAAAACCAAAAGGTAATCTAAGGACAGCATACGTCCCTAAGGTTTCAGTAATGCCAATTTGATCTCCCTATAGTGCCTCAATATCGGCAACCTCACGGAATACTACTAAGTGAAATGAACTGAGACGAGAAACCAGGGTATGTCAAGAAGCAGACTCTCACTTCAGACTCTAGCTTCTTGAAATGTTGTCTGTTTCCTGAGGTTTTTAACGACTAGTGGAGGTTACGATACAATAACACAGTTACTTCCTCCGTGTGCTTTGTTTGCTTTACTAAAAACGTTTGGTGCTTATTTTTGATGTTGGTAAATTTTTCGAAGGCCATTAAACACAACTTTAAAAAAACTGTGCACATAACAATTTTGTTGCGAAAGCAAAAAACACCGACTAAAGAGCAATTTTGTTATCATGAAATCTAAAATTAAGTAACGGTTTTATTCCTGCAATTTATAAAGTTGCAGTCCTTTGTCAGTAACGCCCTCGAGCTAATTACCATTAATTTACTAGTGTTTTAGTCTTTTTTACCGGAAATAAGTTTCAGCTTTCATGTAGTTCCGTCTATGAAGTGCTACCCAAAATACCGCCCTTCCCTAGAGCGGGCGCTGATTATTGGCCCAATTTCACGCAAGAACCTTCAAAGAGAGGCACTCCGCCTGAAGTTGAACCTTTATTAATTTTCAATATTATTATCAGCAAAAACCTTTATAATTTATGGATTGCTCCGATGATTGTTGAGTTGCGCCTCTCTGGTGGAAGCAGAGTATAAAATACTTAAGGTACATTTTCCTCGACACGACTGCACGACAGCGACTCGCTCATTCCATATAAAAACTCGTTTTTAAAATGAGAGAGAAACGAGTTTTTATATGGAATGAGCGAGTCGCTGTCGTGCGGCCGCGTCGAGGTCAACGTACCTTTAGAGATCCAAGCTTCACCATACCCAAAATTGAATGTTTTGCTACTGTCCTAGATTCTATAGCTCACTTACGCATTTTTCAGGCATATTAGTAAAAATGCATGTCTTTTGAAAAAAACAGTTACCCAAGGATCAAACAAAATTTCGTTATGATTTCGGATTGTGGGCCCCTTTGGCTTGGGGACCCGTGTTCCACTGCACACATGGAACACCGTACCTTACGCCACTGACTGAAACTTTGAATTTCAATGGAAGATGCGACCGATCACCAGATTATGTGATAAAATAGTAATTCATAGAGCCGGAATTCAACCGATCGTCAAATTATGAAACGATACTATGGCCGGCAGATGAATTAAACGGTGTATGATATCACATTTCGATAGAAAAGTCATTTTTAAGAAAATATACGAGGCCTAAATATGTTTTGCAAAATAATTGTTCATATTATCCACTCCTGACAACTTTCTTTTTAAATTCCTACCTAATATGGTTCACTTTCACTTTAAAACGCAGAATACGATAAAAACCGTTGGCACCGAAAATGAACTGACCACACCGCAGGGGAAACGTAATTTAAATCTAAAGCGCAGAATAGGACTCGAGAGTGAAATTTTTGCCCGCTGTGATTTTCTCAATAAAAATGTATGCTTACTTACTGGAATATGTGGGAAATGCTGGGGAATTCCATAAGCTACATCCGAAAATGGTCCTATAATTTTTCTCGGCCATTTTAAGTATTTTTCGATTTCCCGGTCACTAGATGAAATTAACGGGAAACGAAAAAAAAATACATAAAATGTCCGAGAAAAATGTATACCATTAATTAAAAATTATAACCATTTTCGGATTGTAGCGTATGGAATTCCACTGCATTTGCCACATATTCCACGACCGTAATTTTTCATTTAGAAAATTTGTAGCGGACAAACATTTCACTCTCGAGGTCTATCCCGCGCTTATTATGGATTGCATAGAAAATTTTACGCGGTAAAATATCTTCCTACAAACTATTATACATCCTATAAAACTCCTCTATCGCCACTCTCATACAATTGAATCATGTACTACGAGTGATACTACGAGAATCAGAATGAGCCATCAAGTGAATACGCACATCTCACCTACAACGAGCCTGCAAAGCAGCTATTTCCTCCTTTTGCAGAATATAGGGGCGTACGCTACAACAATTTCTTATGTGCACAATTGCTGCAATGCACAACTCTTCACTTCTGCCAAGCATACAATCTATGAAATCAAGCCCATAGGGCGCCCATCCCGCATATAAAGTGTATGGATTAATCGGAGCATGTTTGCAGTGATGCACAAGTACGAGATATGCGAAGCATTTTTGAACGCGGACGGATGGAAACACGTCTCTCGCTCTTCTCGCGTAGATACAATGCAGAAAAGTTTGAAGATGTGTCTTTCAAGGTTTCACGAGTCGCGACTGCGTCAGTCAAATGGAATGGAGTACGATTAGGATGCGAATTGAGTTTGGTTGTTAGTGGAGTTTCTATGTAATTTCTCGAGTCGCGATAGCAGCGGATCTTTGGGAAAACACACCCTTAGATAATAATTGAATCAGTTCTAGTTCGTTTAATATGTATAATACGTGGACGACGTGTATCAATCAATATAAATATGTATAAATAAATGCTATACAACAGAGAAGAGAATTGATGTGATCATCATGAAGTTGTCATTAAAGGAAGTCTTGATCTTAAAGGCATAATGAATTGGTGAATTTGGCGCCCCTTTCGGTTGGCGCCTTGTTCAAGTGCACACTCTGCACATACAGTAGAGCCGGCCCTGAAGTGTGGGCCTGCTCTACTTCGGCCCAATCCTCAAACTATTAACATTTTTTGAAAAATTCCGAAAAATTTACCCTGTAATATTTCCAAATATATTTTGAATGAAAATTAAATTTGTTTTCGATTTTATCTTTTTTTAGTATCCTTTTTCAAAAAATAATATTGTCTTGATCTGCGGACAATCACAGCTCAGTATTAAAATACAGGATTACTGGTAATCCTGGTAAAATAGATATTAAAATTTATTTTTCTCTTACAGCCTACACTACAGTAAGTTGGTACTCATTAAAAATTAAAAAAAGTCTTCGAAAGTATTAATTAAAAAAAATCTAATTAATATGATTTTTTTTTTCATTTTTTTTAGTATTAAGTTAATTTAATTAAATTTTATTTATTTATTTATTAAATTAGAATATTTTTTAAATCTTGAATGACTGGGAAATGTCTGCCAGAGTATCAACTGAAAAGATCCACACTTATTCTTTTATATCAACGTCGCGAACACATTTATCTTGATGCAGCAGTCACTTTCTTTTCTAGAGTCAAATACTCAAAGAACTAATGACTCAATTTTACGCAAAAATCTTCAAGAAGGGCAGAGCCGTGCCAAGGAATTTTGGAATTTGACCAGGAGCACAACGTCGCGGAAGCGCCCTCCTATTTTTCAGTATTTACGGACGCGTAATTTTGGGGCTTAACAATTCTTACTTAACTTAATTAATTTATCAAGAGAAAACCGAAGAAATTTTAGGCCTAAACCTGACTAAACAATTGGCGGATGCTTAGAGAATTCGTTATATTCTTTGGATGAGTAAAAGTTTCAAGAAGAACTTGAAGAACTGGGGTTTCCACTTCCAACAGAGGAGCTGGCATGAGCCAAATAACCAAAATTTGTATGTTCAAGCGAGCCGGAAAATTAAAAATTTCGAAATGCTGCGGAGGAGTCCCTCCGCTGAAAAATGAGATGTACCGTTAGTCTTTTGTAAATTTTACTCAAAAATGTAAATCCTTGAAAATAAAACTTTCAAAAAATTCAGTGTGAAGCTTGGAAACTTTGAGCGTAAAACCATGCCCATTGGAAATCACGATGATTAAATTTGCAACAAAAAATGACTTGAAGCCTATCTTAATTAAAGTACATAAAATTTCCACTAAAACGACACCTCGCCCGTTACGAAGTTGCTCTTATCTTACGAGATACACCCGTTAAAATCTTAAATTTAATTTTAAAATCGGGTTTTCATCAAAAAATCAATTGATAAAAATTGATGAATAACCGATTTTAAAATTTGTTTTTTTTTTTTTTTCGGGTGTATCTGGGAAGATACGATACGTTTGGTGGTGTGGCAAATTTTGATTTAGTTCGGCAAGTCGGGCATTTGTACAAAAAGTGTTATTACATTGTATCGGTTAAAATAGAGGAGTCCCGTTGTACATTAAATTTCCCCAAATGAGACACACTACATACCATTAAGATATCCTCTACCATGAATGGGACACCCTGTATATAGACTATAGACAATATGCATTTACTTAGGTGCGGATTTAAGTCTACGGTAGACACCCGTTTTGCAAGAAACCTGATACAATGTGTCCTCATGGCAGAAACTGCTTACTGTGCCTGCAACGATCAAAGCTTAACTGCTCCCACCACACCACCGTGGTCCATCGACATAAACCAGGGATTTCAAATAACCCTATAAAAAAGAAACCCTGGAGCCAACTCTGGAGAGCGTGCCGGCCTCTGAGATATGAGGCGGTTGCGGGAATGTTGTCGCAACAAATTCATTGAGCCTCGTGATGTGTGTGCTGTTGCTCCATCTTGCAGGGAAGAAAAAAATCCTCGTAGCAACAAGTGACCGACCGTGAGAAAAGAATCTCTCGACGGTGAAGGCCCGCTGCTCTGTAGACCACAGCATGATGGTAACTGACTAGAATGGGAAACTAATTTGGGGACTTCCCCCTCCAGATGCGCCCCTACCACCCCTCTACTCGCCTAACTCACTGCGCTCGGGAGCAAGTTTCTCTGGCGCATTCTTTATGTATGTATTTGGTAAGGGCGTTTCAAAATGTCAGGCTAGTCTCTATTCGCACCTGCTCAGTGAATCTGTCGTGATCGAAAATGGAACACTTTTTAAGTTTGTAGGGCCAAGTGAACAGTGTGTCTGAATGAGACGTGCGAAAGATGGCTTTTTCGTTCTTCAATAGTGAGATGTGTCCAATACTCATATCAAGGGGAATGAAAGGCGTTATCTGTTCATTCTGGAATGCTTATATTTACACCAACCAAAAAATAGATTAACTGCAGCATTTACTGTATATTATATGTTTATTTTTTATTTATTACCCAAATAGGATAATATACATCGAGTATTACATATACGCATTACAATTCTTAAAAACCCTCCTAATGCGGGCGCAGCCATCTGTACGCTCGGCTTGTTTATATTAGGTGTACTACTATTAACTATTAACTGTACTACTTCCATACAAATTTGTACCTGATCCTGAAGTTTTGTCAAATTTGTATGGAAGTTGTACTGTTCTGTCCTGTACCCGAGTTTGTGCTGTTCTGTCGTGTCCTGTCCTCCATAGAAAAAAAACCAGCTAAATTTTTGTCACTTTCAGTTGCATTTATAGCATATGAAATTGCGAATGGTTTTTTTTTGTAGGTGCAATACATCCGCTACTTTCGGTTGATTGAACCTTTGGCTGTATTGTTTGTAATGCAGGAATGATGGATTAGCTGAGGTCAGTCGAAAAATAGCGAGCGGATCGGGACCTTGTCCCCGTAAGGAGCCACGGCCCACAGTGCGTCGTTCCATAGGCAAAAATAAAAAAAATACTATTTTTCCCCAGATCAAAGTTAGTCAATATCAAAGAGAACATGTTGGAGTATCCGAATATGTAAAAAAAAAATTACTGTTTCGTTTTTTTAGTAATTTTATGGACTAAAGTTGAAAAATATAAAAAATTCAAAAAATAGGTTGTACTTTACTTTACTTCAATTTCCGATATTTTCGCAAGTTTTTGGCAACCATAATGATACTTCGTAGAATAAGCATGTTCCACTAAAACTCTTCAGATAATTTGTTTTTCTAAAAATGTTTTAATTGAAATATAAATGTAAAAAAATCATTAAAATATGAAAAAGAAACTTTAAATTGAGATTAAAAAAAACGTCACAAAATGTTTTGGGTGGTTGATATTTTCTGAAAGATACAAGTGTCTACTTTAATTTGAACTAGTATTGGTTTGCCTTTTTTGCTTTTTTTTACGCAATTGGCATTTTTACTGAACTAGTTCTTTGGAAAATGGCAACTGGGCTATTTCTAAAGTCATTAAAAGTGATAATTTTAACATAATTGTAAGCTTTTACACCCTTTTCCGATAGAGGAGATAATTATTTTCAAGCACGAACAAAAAAAAATATTATAAATAGTTTTAATTACTTTTTATTATTAAAAAATCGATTAATTTAAAAATACATAAAAATATAAATACATAATGCATATGTTTTTTATGGAATTTGATTTCTAGAGTCCAGTGTAAACCATATCATGAAAAAAATATTTATAATAATATAATAATAAATTGTTATTAATTGAATAAATCGTTAAAAATCTATAAAATACGAAAAAACTTTCAAAATGAGATTTAAAAAATTCGCATCGAAAGATTTAGAGTAGCTACAATTATTTTTGCCTTTTTAATGTAATTTGAATTTTTATTCAGCCAAATTTATTCAAATTTGTCGATAATTTTATGGGTGCTGGCGAGTGGTCAAAGCATCAATAAAGAAAAAATTGGGGACCTTCTAAATCACACCAAAGGGTTATATTTAGAATTATACCCGTGGTACTACATGCCGAATACTTTGCACAAGCTTCTAGTGCACGGAGTTGAGGTAATTGATTCCTTCCGTTTGCCAATTGGAAATTTATCTGAGGATGCTTGGAGGCACTGCATAAGGAAGTTAGAAGGAATCGATTGTCTCACACTTGTAAGTTTTCCAGAACCTGTTCCAATAAGGATTTAATGCGAATGCTCCTCTTAAACTCGTACCCTTTCCTAGCGTTTCTACGGACTCCAAAAATTAAGAAACAGCATCATATAGACGTAGACGCAGAAGTCAATTAATATATAAACTAATTAGATTCTACTGAAACATTTCCCATTGCCAATTTTGATGTTGTTTGCTGGATTTCAGAATAAATATTATAAGCATGATTTTGTTAATACTATTTTTATTCTATAACATAAAAAAAAAAAACAAAAAAAATGTTTTTTCGAAACACGACTTCGGAGGATGTATATCATTGAATTATTTAATTTTTTGAACCACTATATCTCCAAATTGCAAAACTCCGTTTCTTTGAAATTTATATATTTTAAATACTGACACTTGAGCAATGTCAGAGTGAAAAAATATTAAGCTTAAATTTGGGTTCTTGAAAGATATTAAGCATTTGATAAAGCCCCCAAAAATGGGTAAAATTCATAGATTTCTCTCTTAAATATCCCAGAACTCAGTTGTTCCCGGATAATAATTTTTCCGCCAAATAATGTTTATTCTTTGGCATAGATAATAGCCAAGTTTCAAAAAAATTGGTTATCCGGTTATCAAGTTACGATTTTTTATATTACAGCCTATCTTTAAACCATTTATCTTCCCCACATTTTTATCAATATCTCTATAATCCATCATTTATTCATCTTGAATTTTTGACAGAATTGAGAACCTAACTAGCTAAACACATCCATCAAATCATATAAATCGGTAAACGCGTTCTTAAGATATTGATTTTTGACCACCCTCTCCATACATTCGACGCACTGTTCGGCCCCGCGTCGTGACTGGCGAATCGCGGTTTGCCGTTGCGTCCTATTAGCGGATGGATACTTCTTAATTTTTCGTTGGCGTGTGATGAAATTCAGGTGGTGATTGTCGTCGGTTTATTTTGTGCAAGACATTGTGTTTTTTTTTTAACAAAAACAAAAATCCACGAACAATTATAGTGGTGAATTATTTTTTTTACGGATTGTGTATGGTTGATTTTTCAACGCCAAGCCACATAAGTGTTGCTAATTATTTATGCACAGTTGTTCCCTGACAATTCACCCGAATAACCTGTGAATGGCCAAATTAATAATCCTCCGCAAAGGAACATAGATTGACGCCGCTACTCCATTTTATCCGAACTTAAGGTGCGAGTTCCATGTTTGCAAGAAATATTGCGATTGTGAAAGCGACTGGTTGGAGATTTGAGATGACGCTACCATATGTTGAATGTTTTTCAACGATGCTGCTGCAGTTTAAAAAAAAAACACTTTGTAGTGCAACAAAATTATATTCTTTAAACGGGGTTATTTTTTTTTTCGCAATTTCCTTGGTTTTTATAATATTGTTAGAGATAAAATTAGTTATTTTTGAACAGATGGCACTACATTCGATCGATCGACGGGAGACTCATCCATGTAAGTTCTTAGTCATTAAATTTCTTGTAATATTTTTCGTTTATGGCGTAATTTTTTTAATTTTTTTTTTTCAACTCCCCGTAATTTTAATTCATACTTAACATTTTTTTTAATAATACAGAGTTTTATAATGAATTATAATTAATAATATTTTAATTTTTTTTTTTTTTTGATACTCTTCCGTGTCCCGAAGAATGGGCACTTCCTATTCCCCATACCCATCCTTTTAGTCTACCTTGTATATAACAAATGGTGGCTTAGCAAGGACTGTTGAACTCTGGCCCAAAACCCCACGACAATCGCTGGCCTCGCCGGGTCATATGCCACCGGATCAGGAGTGCTCCAGTTATTTTTTTTCTTGTTGCAGTGACGGCAGCTCGACACTGAGCAGTGGTCCGCGACAGCATGTACATGGAAACAATTTCATTAATTATATTTTACATATTTCACTATAGTTTTCACTAGAATAAGTAGTAAGTAGTCTCATTCTGACATATACTTTGAGTTGATGGAAAGTGGAGTAGGTCCGACTACCCCTACTTCCCCTGCAAAGTTATATTCAGCCATATCTTTTGATAGAATGTCACGAAAAACTACAAATTAGTATCAAATGGTAGCCGTTGGATGCCTTGACAAGATAATAAACATGTTTCAGCATAGAATATATCTGATCTGTGGTGTCAGGTCCGACCCATCTACCCCTACCTTCCCCACAAAAATATGAAATTGAATATTTTGGGTTTTGCGTCCCTTCTAGGTCTGTACATGGGTATAGGGTATACACTCATCGTGCTATTCGCACAATTAGAACTCACTTGGTTCTGGTGTCAAAAACTAGGTTATAGATAGTTTTGGTTACTTAATTTGGAAGTTACTAGTATGTACTATGCTATATCATTGAACACTGTACACACATAAGATCATATCATATCGCCAAACTAAATTAAATACTAGACATTTATTTCCACATAAATTGTATATAATTTCAAACAAAAGTTATTGGCTGACATTTCAATACGGGTCAGCTAGCTTTCGAACTCGCCATATAATCAAAATCGGATCGATATTCTATCTGCAGTCACCTGTACTCGTCCAATTATGATGACCATGTGCGGAGTATGTATCAAAATGTTGTGACTCGTCCTATACATTCTATCATCCTCATCATCATCGCCATCATCAACCGCTCAGCATCATCAACTGTTGGTCGCTTCATTTATGGTAATTTGCAATAATAAGTGGTTTTGTAAGCATAATTGCATAGGACAATATTTATCTATAATATTGTCTATCTTCTATCGCTTTATAAACTAAGCACAAAACGATGCTAATTTCAAGCCACTTGTGTGTGGTGGCGGCTCGTGCTGCGGGTATGGTGCGATTGTGATATGAATGATACACTGTGTGACAAATTTAAAAAAAAAATAACCGTCATCTCCAATTTGTTTTTCTTTTTAATTCTTATCTAATCCTTACTAAAACCTCATATTTACTTTTTCCCTTGACCCCCAGTTTCAGAGATATGGACAGATATTGATATTCCCAGAAAATAATACAAAATAAAGTTCCAGTAACAAATCGGTTATTATTTATTAATTTTTTTTTGGTAAAACGGAAATAAAACAATATAATAAACATATTTAAATACTTAAAATTATAAACTTAATTGTTAAACACATATATTTTAAGGGAAAAATAAAAAAAAATCAATTTTTTCTCTTATGTTTAGAATTGTCTTCTCGCTGTAAGCGCCAAAAATAATCTCGTAACATAGCTGCATCCCAATGACCTTGAAAACGTTCCTCAAACCTTTTTATGTCCTGATGAAACCGCTCACCTTGTTCATCACTTACGGCTCCAAGGTTCTCAGGAAAGAAAGAGAAATAGGAGTGAAGAAAATGAATTTTCAAAGACATTCTGCACCCCATCTCTTTATATGCGTCTAAACATATTTGTTACTAAAAGTTCTGCGTTTTCGGCTTTGTGATTTCCTAAGAATCCTTTTATACCAGCTTTTAATGAAGTCCGTGTACCAAATCATTCAATTCCTCTTGGCGAATTAGGTGTGGTTTTCGTTGATCGCTTTATGAAGGAGAGGGGAAAAACTGTGTATCCTGAGGGTCGTTACTTTTATCACTGTGAGGAGGGCGAATAGTGCTGTTTACACTATGAGGCACAGGTTTCGTGACAGAACTCACTATAGGGTACTCCACTTTATACTTATGCTTTTTCGTAGCAGCCCGCAAATCGAACACACAAAAATAGCAATCGTCGTGATGATTGCTAGGCTCGCTCCAAAGTGCTGGAACCACGAAAGGCATTTCTCGTTTTCCAGTTTTTTGAGAGTGCAGTGACATACAACACGATATGCAAAAAAAATCGGATATCCAAGGCTTATCCTGACACACAACGCGGCCAAAACATTCGAAATAAGCATCCCTTAATTTTTGTGTTACTTTTCTCTCTAGCGATTTAAAAATATATTTGCCGCACACGTAGCAAAATTTATTTGGGAAATTTTTGCACAGGTTGCGAATACTTCTTTCAGAATCCATATTGTAAACCAATTAAAGTAAAACTATTACAACACGTGCTATTTATACCATAACAATATCTTTTTTAAGTTTTATTTTTATTTTTGTACCTGACGGTTTTCGCGCTTTACTCCTTAAAGGGGTATTATAAGGATAATAAAAAAAGAATATGACAGGTAAAAACAAAAGGGATAATATAAGGATAATAAAAAACGAGTATATCAGGTAAAAATATAATAAATATAAAAGTTACGTAAGGATATGTAGCCGCGAAAAGATAAAAAAATATGGTTTTTCACGGTTTTAAGTCACAATAAAAGGGGAAAAAAATAAAATAACCGAGCAAATTATATTTATTTTCGGTGATTTTTATTGCCAAGAGTCCTCTTAAGGATACTGATAAGAAATTTACTTATTTTATTGCAATTTGCAGTAATTGCGTAGCAGATACTATATGAGGACCATTAAAAAAGATTTAGGCGTGTAACTCGAAAACCTGAGGGTCAGGAAAAAAATTAATTGCACTTTTGTCATATGGGAACCAATAGCTAACCAAAATAGCATTCAGTTTTTTTGACGGTTTTTTGGTGTCACGCAGTGTAATAATTTAAAGTGTAAATATGCGTACTCGTAGAGCAAAGTTAAAATGCGACCACATCAAATGCATTAATTACATCATTAATTTCAATTCATGCATGCATGCATGATTCTACCTCGTCCAGATGCAAGGATATGAATATAATACTATGTAGGCTCCCAAGTTGTGCCGACTAAACTGCAGCAGGCGAAGCTTATGCATTCTCAATTAGAGCAAAAGGCAATAATAATGGCATTAGTGTGTGCAAAATATTCACAACTTATCTGTAATTAATATCTGATAGTTTCAAGTATGTAGTACATACATATATGCGATTGGACGTCTTTGTATAATTAGGTTAAATATTTGATGATTGCTTTGGCAATTATTATAATTTATTATTAAAAGCTGATTTTGCTAAAAGCATCTGTTTAAAATTAGTTACATCAAACTTAATGTAAGCACTTGCAAAAAGGACCGCTTATGTAACAGCACAACTTTAAGAGTTGACAATCGTCATTAGACAGTGACGAAACCAGGATCAGGTCCTGGCGGGGGCAAAGACCATCAATGTTACTGGACACTTGGGGCTGCTGCAGCAAGTTTGGCGATGGCTCTATTATTCAGTAACGACATACACTAGAAAAAATCATTTGCTAAAAACAAGTCTTTGCTTAAAATAAATAAATTAGCATTGTTTTAACCCATTAACGACCAAGAAAATTCAAAAGCATAATTATTTATTATTATTTAAGAACAACATAGTTTCTTAGAGTAATTGGGGCCCGCTGAATCCAAATCCGTTGTCCGTTTTCGTCTACCTAGCGTGTGAGTCCTGGAAAGGACTGTTCGCAAGCGCGAACACTGGTCGATATTCAGCATATTTTTTTTGTATATGGACAAGACGTGTATGCATAAGTCGAATGCAATATCAAAGCCATAGATTGTGGTGATCTCAATTAATTTTAATTAGTTTTTTGTCTATGATGCAGTTGCGTCTCAAAGCGTTCCTCCTGTTCACGTCCATGAGTCACATGTGCCTCATATATTTATTGGTGTGACACTACGTGGGCCATGACGATTTCTTCTGTTGCAGATAATGATGGTGTTAATTTAATTACTTTGAATGTGTAAGCGATTAGGTGCTCCCTGGCGATATTTATCTATGGGTCGAACGATTGGACGGTTGGAATTGGGACACCTGTTAACTGGCACGGACTCAGAGTTTGCATTCTCTTTATAACCCTCTCTTTCAGGCCTCCGACATGGCTTTTATTTTACCTTATTACTTTCGGCTTCCTCGATTGCAACCCAAAAATAACCCTGCCCCTCTGGGTCACGTGTTTGGAAGTGCATGCCACACATATGTCTGATCAAACAGACGGGTAATTACGCCCGCCGGTAGCATTTTTTCCAACTCGTGTCACTCCACTCTAGATAGGTACTATTTAGCAATATGTATTACTAAGGTCGTGCGGGTTTCAAAGTACAAGCTAGCTAGGAATCGGTATCACTAAGCCAGTCTAATACCAATATTCTCGGATATATGGAATCCTTACCTGGATGCTTGATATCCTCGATTACCGCAGCTTCCCCACACGGCTGAAGAAGAACTTGGCCATTTTGCATGCCACAGTCATCCTATATGACTTGAATCCGCAACATCTTAATTCTTAGTAAAGCGTATTTTTGCACCTCATTTTATTGACTTGTTACATCTCTTAAGTGAGGACTTAATAAATGAATAATAGAAGTACATAACTTGATAAAAAGTGACAATTTTATCCTTTACTGAGTGGAGGTGGATTCTTATGCTGATGTATATACAGGGTGTCCCATTCATGGTGGAGAATATTTTAATGGTAGGTAGTATGGTTTATTTGGGGAAAATTAATGTACAACGGGACCCCTCTATTTTTAACCGTTACAATGTAATAGCATTTTTTGTCAAAATGCCCGACTTTCTGAACTAAATCAAAATTTGCCGCATCACCAAACGTTTCGTCCAAGATATGACTTCATTTTCTGAAACTACTTAAAATTTCCAATAAAACGACACCTCGCCCGTTACGAAGTTGCTCGTATCTTCCGAGATACACCTGTTCAAACTATGAAGAAAATCTTAAAATTGGTTTTTCATCAAAAATTCAAATGATAAAATCGTATAAAATTTTCAAATTTCTTTAAAGTTTGAACAGGTGTATCTCGGATGATACAAGCAACTTCGTAACGGACGAGGTGTCGTTTTATTGGAAATTTTATGTAGTTTCAGAAAATGAAGTCATATCTTGGATGAAACGTTTGGTGGTGCGGCAAATTTTGATTTAGTTCAGAAAGTCGGGTATTTTGACAAAAAATGCTATTACATTGTAACGGTTAAAAATAGAGGGGTCCCGTTGCACATTAACTTTCCCCAAATGAACCATACTACCTACCATTAAAATATTCTCCACCATGAATGGGACACCCTGTATAATAAACTGCTATGTATAGACTAAGCCGTTACGTATAGCGCTGTGATTTGCTGACGGCTTGTGACCCCTTTAAACTTCTATTGACTAAATAAATACATAATTAGATAATTAGATTCGTCTGACTTTTTTCGGCACCATTATTATTACGTCCGCACTCCGAAAATCCCTTGTTTTTTTTTTTTTGCTTCATGAGACACATGTGACTCATACACGTGACGGAGGGACTAGTGATAATGATTCCTGTTACACGCCAAATTTGCACAGAAAGGAAAAAATCTAATTTTGTTATAGAATAAGTAATATTTTACTTCATAAATAAATTAATTCAAAGATAAGCTGCCTATATAAATCTTATGCTGCATATAGGCCAGTGTTCGCACTTGCGAACAGTAGTGTTTTTTCCTGTCTTCATAGCATACGATGCGAAATTTTTTGGAATTAAGTCATCCATCACAAAGTAGGACATCTTAACAATAAATCCTTATCATTACATTTTCTAATTTAACTCATTAAACTAAATAAAAAAACGTTTCCAAAAAGGTTCCAAAAAATAAGGTTCTACTGTAGTGCATTTCATCATATCGGTCATTCTTTATGTTTTTCACAAAAATAACAAACAAATCATGATTACTAAATACCTTCTTCAGAATATTTACAATTTATTTTATAAAAAATATACAATTGAATTATGACATAAGTTACTGTTCGCAGGTGCAAACACCGGCTCAAAATGGGTAAGCAAAGACTTTTCTTGTAACAAGAAAATACATCTAAAATCAGGTAAAATTATTCCTTGGCTGTTTTTTTGTTGTATTTTTTTCTTGTTTTTAGCAAATATTTTTTTCAGTGTACTTTGTAATTACACTTTGTCGTCCTTCTCTCTTGGTGGACCTCATAAATGTCATAGCGAAAGTGTGTGTATCGAAGTCGGAGGTACCAGGGGCGAACCCAGGAATTTATTTCGGGGGGTGATTTGTCTTTGCAAAGTTGCTCATGAAATCCAACGCTTTAAATGTTCTTAGACCTTAGGCTTAAGAGTGCCCATATACTGTCCGATCGATTGACCAATCGATCTGACGACCGTACAGCACAGACACTATGCAATTTATCGCGCAATCTGAAATGACGAGACAACACACCATAGAGAAAATTATACATATATTTTGTGGCGATGGAAGATCCAGAGAATGGACCTGTCTAGACACTAAATTTTCGTTCGTCTTCGTTCGGAGCTTGAAGACCATAGGGAAGACAAAAGCGCGCATGTGTGGATGGATATAGCCAATGACCGCCACAACCACAACATGAAGAATGACCACTGGCTTATGTCAATAAATCAGCAACTGAAAACACATGATTATCATGACAATATGTTCCACACGTCCGATAAAAAAAACATTCAATAGATGGTTACATACATCTTCCAATTTATCGGGCAATCAAAAAATTGCTTCAATCGGTTGGAAGGTCTATGGGCACTCTAAAACGATAGTCTGACGTCGGGCATATAGTGAAAATCATCCTTTAGGTATTTGATTTATCAATTAAGATATTTTGTGTGAAATTTATTCATACCAATAATTTTCATTTTAAAATTTCGGGGGGTGTTTCATCCCCCAAATCCCCCCCTTGGGTTCACCCCTGGGAGGTACTCACTATGCGCAACAACCAACTATCTATGTATGTGTTCGTCGCTCCGTAAATAACCATTAGGCCGGATTGGTTTCTATAGTTTCGGCTTAAACTTTGTCTTGGCCTGATATCGTTCTAATAGTTTCAGGAAAGATAAGGTTCTCTTCAGATGAAATAGACAGTAAGATCACTGACAGGACTGTAACTCGCACAGAACCAACTGGTTTCTCGGATTTAAATTGCTGCGATAGTATAGTTCGTTATGTTACGATAAAGGACCGATCAATACTATGTTTGCGTTCAATTAAATTATTTTTATAAAAGATTTAAACAACAATTTGACATAACATATTTTTTTTAAATTTAAGACTTTTGTAACAACATTTTCGAAGCGTAAATTTTTTTCACAATTTCAATTGCAATTAAAAATTCCAATTTTATTGGAAGTATTTCGAGCTCGGTAAAAATTATTATCGAAGCGTATTTGCATTTTTTTTGCTATAATGACTTCAAACTTGAGATTTAGGGCGAAAGGAATTCCTTAAGGAATAAGGGTTTTCCCTATATAAGTGAGAGTGAGCCCTTAACGTAGCTTTGTATTCATAGACATCACTTATTAGGGCATTGCCTCATTTAATAAAACGATTTACTTATTGGGCATATCGATTGAAAGTGACAAATAAAATATAAAAAAGTATCAAGTAGTTAAAAACTCAATTTTTTTTTTAAATTTCCAAGTGTTTAAATAAGGATATGTCAACAAATATATGAATTCATAGAAGGTTACTAGATATGTACCTTAACGAATAAGGGAACCCTTTAGGAAGTCCTTAAAGGTTTGCTTATTGAGTGACAATGATTGGCGTTAGTCCCTTAAGGGTTCCCTTAATTATAAGTGGGGACTATGAATTCCGCCCTTAGTCTTCTTGTTTTTACAGAAAGATATTTCTCAAATTCTGTCGAGAGTGTCAGAGAGTGAACAGATCGACGAAAAAGGCTGCATATTCGCCCACGAACGAATTTTTATATTTTTATACAATTTGCAACGAAATTCATTACTTGATATGTATCTCATTTTTCGATCTTTCTTTTTCTCATTTCTGGGCCTGGGAGGTGCTTTATCTCCCTTAGCCCCTCCCGTTGTTGCGCCACTGGCATCAAGTGCCATCTGAAGATCTGCCTAAGTCAATTTTATGAAATTTGGAACGAATTTGAAGGATGATGATCCGAACAAAGAATCCGAGTACACTATTTCCATCACCTACTGGGGTAGCGGTAAATAAATGTGTAAAGTGAACGAAACGAATTCTTCCAATTGCGATTGCAAATCTAGACCCTCCGCGTGGACGATTTTGTTTTTAATATTACGGGTAGTAGTTCCTTATGCTAATGGTAAAGTCAGTTGAATCCTGTCGCATATGATAGTGAGGACAAAACTATAGCATAGGTTTTGCTTCTAGGAGTTCTACAACTAGTGGGTATAAATGAATTGCCTGTTTTGAGCCTTTGAACAAAACCTTAACAATTGAGCATTGGACAATGAAACTCGAAAAGTGAACATTGAAAGTTCAACATTGAAAATATGTGACCGCGATATCTCGTAATATACTCATAAGTCAGTATATACAAAAAATACGTTGTCAAATATTGATTAAAATTTGCATTCTTCTACTAAAGAACATTCTCCAAGTTAATAATTTTGAATAACCTACTTCCTAATTTCTCTTTAATTAGACAAGGAGGATTTATTTGAGAAAGTAAATGCGATTTTAAAACTAACGATGAACACGAACTTACTTTGAGCATCGTTATATACCTAGTCCCTCATGTGTAACTTACAGTTAGAATCTGCTAGGAGCAACATTAATGAAATCCTTTCCATTTTCATTAACCATGCATACGCCAAATAAGATTGGTATAAAATTCTCTCACATGTACGAATATATTAAATAAATCCCATCACATGCCAGCAACTAGTTGAAAGTGAATGAATCCCATGAAAAGTTTCTCTGCTTGATTTTACTTTCAAATTAACATCTTTTAAACCAAAACTATGTGCTTCTGACGTGAATGCTTCTTCCACATTACACTCTATCTATGCTCTCCTTCCAAAAAAAAATTATTTAAATAATTTCCAGTTACTTTATCAAAGTCCCAGTACATCTCATGTCTACATATGCATGTTCATTCTCTCGGCAATAAATGTATGTTCTTCATACCGAAAAAGGGAAAACTACACATATTTGATACCCCCCAGAGCATCATATCCAAAATATACTCGCCCACAATCGAATTAAGCAAATCGTTTGCCCATCCGAGTACATATCCTTATCCATTAGTCCACTTTAAACATGTTCCCATTTTTAGACATAGTTGGAATATCTATCCTTTATCCCGTGACCATCCCTCGCCGCCTCCACCTGTTTTGCATATTTGTTTTTAAAACAACCCTATTCGTGTCTTCATAGTCCACTCATATATGCGAGAAGGCGCTCACTTACAATATAGCCGGCTCCATTCGTCCTTTACGGCGGCACCGGTGGCTATCATTCTCAAGTTTGGTCCTTAGAATAAAAGTTTTCAAACCAAGAACCATATATACACATCCTGGAATATTCTCTGGATACTCAATGTGTTTATACGGGGCTTTGCTTCTATAACACGCCATGCCATGGTCCTGTCTATGGCATACTCACAGTCACTCTCCTTTATGGGCTCGCTATTAAATTTTACAAAACTCAGGAGTATTCAGAAGCGAATATCCGCATGAAGTAAGTAAACATGAAAAGAAGAGGCAAGGCAAAGGAACGACAAAAAAAAATAAATTGCATCACTTTTACGACTTTGAGCGCTTCTGAGGGAGATGAGATGGTTATAAAAATGTAAAAATAGGGAAACCACATGACATAAGGGGATGAGGGCCCATTTTAGAATTTAGCCCTAAGGAAGATATCAAGGGCACAAGCATAGCACGCGGTTAATCCCTGAAATCATTTTTATCGATCAATTACATGGTTGAAAATTAAAATATTGTCCTTTTAAACCTGGAAGGTTCGTTTACCTTTATAGATCAGGTGTTATTTCAAAAGTTTTAGAAATGCGGAATAAAATCACACCGTTACATAGAGCAATTTAAGTTGAGAGTGGAAATTTGCATAGAAATGTTATATGCAATCAGGACTTTCGTTTTGAACATAAAATCCTTGAAGTATGATTATATTTTATGCTGGATTAGTTCTTCCATTTGTTCTGTCTCTAAAATAATGTTGTGCTGATCTTCATTCTGTATTCTACTCGCCAGATACTTTTCTAATTTAATTTTTTTCTGTTCTCTAAAGGCCCATATATATATATATATATAGTCCAAGGCTGCTTTTAGTATTTCGACGAAATTTTTTCGACCAAAAATCGATAATTTTCTACTACATCCGCCGCCCTTTCCATCAATCATTCGGCAATTTGTTCCGCCATCATCTAAATCCCCAATTCAGCAAACAGTCTCATCTGGCCAATTCTACGAATTATATGGCGTGATTAAGTCCCCATCGGAATGTAAATAGCCAAAACGAACGATGGGATCCATGGGAACATGAAATTCGATTCTTCACCTCTGCGTATGCCAACTTTGAAATTGAAGCCAGTTATTGTTGTTGTCGTCGTCTTCGTCATCTTCAAGGACACAATCATACATAGGATATCCTAGAAGGAAAAGTTTTAAGTCGGCACTAAGCTTAGAAAGGATTATCACTTGCTAAGCACACTGCCTGGAATAGCATGTACGCACACATACTGCGACGAGGAGTGTGGATATGCTTAGTCTAACGTATTATTTTTCTTTCGCCTCATAAGTCCTCCTACGCCAATCACTTCCACACACCATAGGATCTCGTGTATAACACCAACAATGCCGGGGCTCACCAGACCCGATGAAATAGGGCTCTCTCTTTGACTTTTCGCTTAACTCCCCTAAGTTTCTAGCCGACTAACAAAAGGAATCAAGCCCGTGTTATGTAGTCAACTCCTTAACTTGAATCCTAGTATGTCGACGATGGAAACGTGTATACGTATGTATGTGTGGATAAAATATAAGGACACTCAACTTGATTCAGCTCGACAGCTTGTAGAGATTTCTACACATACTTGAGGATTAATAATGGAGTGGATATACAATCCACTTCGCTAAGTACGTGATATCAAAGAAGTGACGATACTACGGGTATACATATATAACATTGCGGCTTTAATAGAAAGACCAAGAACAGATGAGTGTCACGTTAAGACGACACTGATATAAAGCTAGTTTACGCTTGACAAAAATTCACACTTAAAGTAAAACCATGTTATGCCGTGGGGAAATCGAACGAAACAAACTATTGCGGAGAGGATGGCTTGGCTGTGACCTATTTGGATAGGAGACCATGAAATATCAAAGGAGACAGGAAATTACTTTGTCACGAATTGTGGGCCCCAGCGACATGCCATGTACATATTTAAGTTAGTGTTCTCTCTTTTCTCTAGCTATATCTTATCTGACTAGACATTTTGACCCATTTTATTATCCTTGGTACTTTATGACCATTTTAATGTTTGATGAATAAGTTTAGGCAAATGATTTCGAGACAGTTTTATTGAAAAGTGTCCTTTTGTCGTTTGTGAAAAGTTGACTGACGACGGTTTGGTAGGGTCACGCGGGAATCACTGGAAATATTAACCTACATGCATAATTTAAGAGGTGTGGTTACTGACGGTTTGTAGTTTACACAAGCGTAATGAATAGCTAAATGTGTTGAAGTGGTAAGTGTTGTGTTTTGTCTAGTTGAATGTCAATTTGTGGTAGCGGTATTTTTTTGGTTTGATGCAGTTTGAAATATGTATGTATAGGAATGGTCGCAGCAAAAGAAAGGGATATGTGCTGAAAACGAATAGGACTCCGTACTCCGATACGATCTTCAGGCAGACCTCTTCCATGTGAGTAGGGATCTCAATTTCGACTATTGTTTTCAAAATGTTCTAGACTTTCTTCCAATAGCGATGGAAATCTCTTCCGGAAAAATCAACCTCGGATGCCTATACTGTGCGGTATGGGTATCAATAAATTAAGGCTCTTGTGAAACCCCAAAGCTCATTTGTTATCCTTTTTCCTAGCCTAATTGTATAGTATATACAGGGTGTCCCATTCATGGTGGAGGATATTTTAATGGTAGGGAATGTGGCTCATTTGGGAAAAATTAATATACAACGGAACCCTCTACTTTTAACCGTTACAATTTAATACCATTTTTTTGTAAAAAAAAAAATGCCCGTTTGTTGTTTGGCAAATTTTGATTTAGTTGTGCAAGTCGGGCATTTTTACAAAAAGTTCTATTACATTGTAACCGTTAAAAATAGGTGGGTACCGTTGTACATACATTTCCCCAAATGAGCCACACTACCTACCATTAAGATATCCTCCACCATGAATGGGACACCCTGTATAAAAGTATAGTTTATAAATACCTCAATAATGTAATACCTGCATACTTCAATTCAGAATCGTAATACGGGTGAAATTTCAATGTATTGCGGTACTATCCAAAATGTTTACACAACCATAGTACATTTGCGGCAATATGATTGTGGCCGAATCCATTATGTGGTTTTGTCTTTTCAACGGCTGAATCTAAAAAAAAACGAAATCCAACCAAAATGTTAAAAGCTGTACTGAATATGAACGCATAGCCTGTTTGCTATTTTCATAGAAATCGACTCCGATATGTAGCCGCAGCATACGATTGAAAATCCCAAATAAATTTTTCCGCCATGGGTATAGGCATGTATAGTATTATGTCCATTCAATGCATTTACCATGTTCTTGGAAAATGCCTGCTATATTTCAACAAAATTCACTTTAACCACTTTTCAATAAATTATAATGCTAAATAAAGGGCATATAGATATGTTTGCACCTGATATTATATTTTCATAGAAGATCCTGTAGCATGTCCATGCAGTCAAAATATCCCATCCAGGCCTCCAAATAGAAAAAAATTGAGTAAGGCTAATTTTTGTGGTTTTTGAATCAGTATGGGCTCCCATCCCAGGAATCTACAACCCATTTCGCTAAAAAGAAAATTCGATCGGAAAGGTTCCAAAAAGGACAAAAAAGGATACTCTTCAATCCTTGGCCGGAGGTCGGCATGCGGGGTATCATATCAAAGGGGACGTCGAGTACAATAATACATATCCGGTGTTTGTTTCCTGTTTCAAGGATCATCAACGGAATAAATTGAGCTTCAATGGAAAATTATCGAAAAAAATGTCAGAAAGCCTTTTTTTTAACTAAGACTCAAGAAATCAAGCAACAGCCCAGCGAACATTCTGAATTCGTACTGAAGTCAAAGTGAATTCATTTCATGATCGTGAAATATCACATCGGATTCACCTAGGTACGTATGAACATTTTTACGCCGAAATGAAATCATTTGGTGGATTCAGAATGAATTCAGGAGATGAATCCCAACTGAAACCATAGGGTGGTTTCGAAACGAATTCAGAATATGAGTCCTAAATGAAATCATTAGGTGGCTTCAGAGTGAGTTCAGTAGATGAAAGGCAAGTGAAATCATTAGCTGGTTTCAGTAAGAATTCAGTATATGAGTTCAAAGTGAAATCACTGGGTGTTTTCAGAACGGATTAAGTAGATGGTTTTAAATTCAAATTAATTGTAATCTATGAAAAGGCTAGTTTTTAGTGCATCATTGGGTTTGGAAAATTCACAGTTAAAACATTACATCCTACAAATTTTAATAAAAGGTCGTAGCTTTTTGTTTAACTGTTAAATTTATTTTTTTTTTAATAAAAAACTAGGAATATAAACCAACTTATTTTAATAATAAGATTACATAATAATTTAATTATAAATGATGATGATAATTGAAAAAAAAAAAACAGAAAAATAAAAAAAATAATATAAAAGGTGAATTTCAATTTCTGTCTCTTTGTTCATTCTGAAATATATAAATTTATTATTACGCCTAAAAATAAATATGATTACAATATTTTACCAGTAGCTCATTGGCAAAAAAGCGTTAAGAGCTGTATTATTAATTCCATATTCCGTAGCCACTAGAAATTTTAACTTCTATTCTGTTCTGGCTAATGTGTTTCTTCATTATTTTTGAAGGCAGGTACGTCTTCTATTTCGCTCCATTGCCTTTCTGCTTCATCAGAGTCCCTTTCAAATATAATGTTTATTTTACCCATAACATTGGTCTTAGCATGGTGTTGCAATAATTGCCTCGACATGTTTTCAAATTTATGTATTTCTAAAAAAAAGAATTTGTTATAAACTTAGTTTTTCTTTGGTCCATAACAGAATATTATAGGCTTATCAATTATGCCTCGAAATTTAACAGCGAAAGCTTATGTCATGCTAAAGGTTTTTGTATTTTTTGTATTTACCAGACATAATTTTTCCAATCATAAACATTTTTAAAATTAAGCGTTCATGTATACCTTTTTCGTAAGTTCATTACTTTAAAACATCAAGATTATAGTAATTATATAACTTGAAATTCTTTACCATGGTCAACCGAATTTATTTCTTACCATTAAGGTCAATCCACACTTTGCAGTTATCAGTCGCAGTCATGTTCCATACAAGTTGAAAGATTTATCAGGTTATTAATTGAGTAATAAATCTGTCATCTCGTATGAAAATGTAATGATGTAATGACAACTACCAGTTGGTAGCACGTGCCTCCACTTGGCAGTCAATCCGGATGGACCTTAAGATCTTTTTTAGAACACACCGATGCGCTACGTTGTGGCAAACACCTAGATTTACGCCAGTAAAATTTTACAAAAAAAAAAAGGCCTGACCTCGGAATAAATAAAACATTACCGTTCTTTGACTTATATGTTTTAGAGTATTATTGGCTATATAAATCCAGATTTGCAAAAAAAAGGCATCTTTTAGCTCTTTTTTTTTACATTTCCAACAATATTTTTAAAAATAATTGTCCTAGAAAAAACGATGTTCGGCATTTGTTAAGTGGACAAATGAAATGAGGTCCTAACCACTTTTGTAAGTTAAATATTGACTGAGTTTCAGGGTGTCAAGAATTAGGTATTTTCCACAAAAATAGCGTAGTGTAGTCCAAAACACTTGAGAAAAAGATGGTAGTATTCCATTTATTCAGAGGTAAATGTCGAATTTGACTGGCCTAGATTAGACACTTACCTTTTTTAAAGTTGCTTTTAGTAAAATTCTTCAAAACTACTTTAAGTTTAACTTCACTTCACTGCACAGCTAATTATACTCAATTGACACTTTTATAAAAATTATTAAAAGTTTTCAATATAGCATTCCAACGATTGCTCGTATTATTATGTAGGTTTAAGTTGCATTTTTTTTTTTCATTAACCCTAATTGAAATCATTTCCTGAAAGAAATCTGAATACATTCAGTAACTATTCAGCTGCTGAAAATTAAGTGAATACATTTACCTAGCTTTCATTTCCCAAAAGAAAAGTGAATACGTTCATTAATTATTCACTAGGTGAAGCTCAAGTGAAGTGTACATTCAGTATGTGATTTCAGATCGGTTTCACCTAGTGAATGTTCACTAAAATGTTGGCTGGGAGATGCCTGCCGATTTACTAGTGTGTGCACATAATACCTCAGTAATTTTCTCTACGTAGAAAATGTTTGTAGGAGCTCTACTATGAATTTGATTTCAGTGGATTTAGTTTGCCTTGGACAGGACATGCTGGTGGTCGTTTATATTGGCCAGAATCGTCTAAACTCTTTATGAGAGATAGTTGATGTGATCCTAAGATCCACTTTTAGTCTATAGGATCAACGAATGTTACGATAGATTGGCATCTAGGGGCACTCCTCAAGGGTGCCTCTTTACACCTCTTAGATTTTGTGATAAATAGATTAATTGTTCAAATTTCAATTTTTTCTAAAAAAAAAAATAAAAAAAAAATCTTTGAAACATGTTGGTAAAGCAGAAAATGTTCGGTGCTCTTGCTTATTTTTTGACTACTTCAAATGTAGTTATGTTCTGTCAATTGATCGTGAGGGGCCCCATTTCGATTTCGAACACAAACGGGAAACGTTACGCCACTGGAAGGTACCCTTACACTTTGATTTTGATCCGATTGAGCTGATTTTTGCTGGGTAGTATAATGAGGCTCTAACTTCGCCATACATGGAAATTAAGCAATATACAATATACAATTATTGGGGAGAGGAGTTATGGGTATGTGTTTTTTTTTTTTCAAAATGTAAATGGGGGATAATGGGGATCCTTAATCGGAGCAACTCAATTCTCGGGAAAAGTGGTTTAAAACTTTATATCAATACTGCATACATTTAGGAGTTATAAGGTAATATGTAAATGTTGAAAAATGAAAAAAAACTATTTTATTTTCCGGTCTAGTGTATAATTTTTCTATGAAAACTCTGGAGTATTATATCAATAGACATAAAAAATTTTGGGCAGTTCGTTTCGTTCTTAGAACATATTATTTTGTTGTTGACCCCTTATCGGTCAGGACATTTTTTCCCCCATAATCAGGGGATCATCCCTAACGATCCCGCAAAAAAATTAAAAGACACGATTTTTTCCGACAAAATATCTCAATTTTCCTGGCCTAAAACTTATCTATAGTTTTAAGTTGAAAGACTTGTATTTCCTTATTGTCGATGGAGTGGATTAATCCACTGAAGATGGCAGCAAATAGCTGCCGAAATACGTATTTGGAAAATAAATCATCTTCATCGACAATAAGGAAATACAAGTCTTTCAACTTAAAACTGAACTTGGTCGATGCAAAGGAGCCGATAACACAAGGAAACATTATCTATAGTGTTGTGAATGCTAGTACATACTGGTATCGTTCGTAGTGCAATTAGTTTGAATAAAACTCCAATGAATAGAATTGCAATAACTTCTTCCATTTTGCTACTATAGCATTGTTTGTGTTCAATTAATGCTTGAATTTATAATTTTCCAACTGCCTCAATTCAAATTTTTAACTTCATTAAATTTGACATGAACAGTTTTTATCTTCGGTTTCAATTTCAAATATCAACGAAGTTTCGACTTAAGGAAAATCTTCGAATTAAATTTTCGTTAAAAACACACTGAAATAATTTAATAACGATATACATATATTTTAACTGTTAAATCTGCAAGCGAAGTTTATAATTTGTCTGGCTTCGGCGAGGAGCGCAAAAGCAAAATAACTCTCGGAAATAAAAGTTTTCCGTATGCATACTGATATCCTGTGTTTCATGAGGTTATACATACATATACATGGTGGGCCAAATGATACCAATGAAAAATGCAAATAACATTTTTAATACATATTTTTTTCTTGTTGCTGCTTATAATTAAGTTATTAGAAATTTACAATGATTAGTATATTTGTGTAGTCATTACGAGACTTGAGATTGAAAAATGTTTTGTAGAATTTTTTTCTTATGTTTTCTTTGCGGAACAGGGCCCAAACAGCAAAAAAAAACTAAAATTTTCGGAGTTTAAGCTTAAACTCCGAAACTGTGCATTTATGCGGAACATGAACATTTTAGAGAAAACATTATTACAGGTTAACCGCGACACTAATACCTTGCAAAAAATTGGGGACTTCTCAAATTTTTGATATGTTATAAAGACAGGTTGGGTAAGTTAAAATCCAAGTTTGCGTCACTTTCCCCCCTGTGCTCCCACCGTTATCTTCAAAAAACCATCTAAAATCGGCTCTTTTATCAGTTTGCGGTCTATAACTCCTTCCCAGTCCATTTGAGCACGAAATGTGCCGAGACAATCTTATAAAGCACAGAATTTCCTATAAATTTCATCTGACAAGTTTTACTCTTACAATCAAAATTGGCAGAGTTATAGCGCAAAGAATATGCTGAAAATTCCAAAAATCATTACTAACAAATTTCAAAACATACTTCGAGAACTCTATACTAAAATGCAGAGGAAGCTATGAGTTACTGGTATACAACGGGTTTTTGTGAATTTGAAATTGGCATGATTTTTTATATTTTCTCCATTTTCTTGGCGCTATAACTCTGTTAATTGTGATTGTAGAGTACAACATCTAAGATTAAATTTGTAGGAAATTTTGTCCTCTACAAAATTGTCTTGGCAGATTTTGTGCTCAAATGGACTGTAAAGAAGTTACAGGCCAAAAACTGATGAAAGGGCCGATTTTAGATGGTTTTTTGAAGATAGCGGCGGGAGCACAGGGGGGAAAGTGACGCAAACTTAGATTTTGACTTACCCTAACTGCCTTTATAACATATCACAAATTTGAGAAGTCCCCAATTTTTGCACGCTAACCCCTATTATTTCGTCTCTTGGAGTATATATTCTTTCACTTTACGAGCGAAGGGTATATAACAAGAAAAAAACAACTTTTGCGACGAATTTATTTCATAATACGGAACTATGTAAGCTATAAATAGCAAATTTGAATTACCAATTGAAGTAATACCGCTCAACGGATTTCTACTATTTATGTCTCTTTAGGCGCGCAATCATATGCTTTCTGAGATATTCATGAAGACTTTTTCGCAGAAATTAATAGTAGAGTTAGAAAGAAAACAGCTAAAATTATGGGGATTTTAGCCTTTTTAGCCCTGTTTCCGATATTTTGGTGGAAAGCTCCAGAATCATGCTCAGCTGCGATTTTTTCAATGAAAACGTATTCTTACTGTCGTGGAATATGTGGGGAATGCTGGGAAATTCCATAAGCTACAATCCGAAATCAGTTCCAAAATTCTTCTCTGCCATTTTATGTATTTTTTCCGATTCCCCGGTTATTTCATCGTGAAATGTCAAATGACCGGGAAATCGAAAAATAATACATAAAATTGCCGAGGAGAATTATGGAATCCTGTGGATTCCAGTTCAGGGCCTTTTTTGCGACGTTATTGGCCCTCTTCGGAAGGTGTGACCTATCCATTGCCACTTAAGTCTTTTGATCGAAGTGCCTATCCTTTCTTGACCAGTTATAGTGAGGAGATCCTCGTTCGAAATGATCTCCGGCCAACGAATATGTAGGATGCGCCATAGACACTGATTGACAAAAGTTTGCAGCTTACCAGTAATCTCTTTAGTCACCTTTCAGGTTGAACAGTCATATAGCTGCACGGATTTCACATTGGAAAGTTTGATGCGTCTGGAAATATTGTTGTTTAGCCAGAAAGGAGTCAAATTGAAGAAAGCCGCTCTAGCCTTGTTTATCCGTGATTTTACATCAGCATCCGCTCCACCATCTGCTGTAACTACGCTCCCGAAATAGCAACAAAATTCATCAACTTTTTCGACTGCCTGTCCCCAAATACAAATTCCGCTTTGCCCCCCTGGATATGTGCTCAAGAACTTAGTCTTGGCAGCATTGATTTTCAGCCCCGCATTACGACTTGCGCAATTTAGAGCTTCTGTCATTTAAGCGATATCATCCGTATTAGTTAATAGAAGGCAAATGTCGTCAGCGTAGTCAAGACGTTGAAGGTGATCAAACAATTTCCATCTGATACCTTTGTAACGATGTAATTGAAGTGCGGAGCTGAGTACATCACTAATGACAATAAGGAAGAGAATAGGTGACAAAAGGCAGCCTTGTCTCACTCCACTGTGCACCTCAATAGGATCTGAAAGCTTGCCCTTATGCAGGACGTGACATTGGGCTCCATTGTAGGATTCCTTAATGATTTTAAAGTATTTACTCAGAAAATGTTATTGGGGGATGCGGGAGCATGGCCCCACAGTACGATTCCATTTGTTTTTAACTTTTTTGTTGCTTTGATAAAGACATATTAATTCAAGGTTTTGTGAAATTGGTTTAAGCAATGTTTCTTAGAAGAACCAAAATGGGGGAGTTGGGTTTGAATGGCAGTCATGATGACCCCATGGTCCGATTTGATCTATTCTTATGTATATTTTGTGCCATCAAGAGAAACACATTTGTGTGAAATTTGGTTGAAATCGTTGCACAAACAAAAAAGTTTTCCCTATAAGAACTTAAATTGGGGGGCTAGGTTTGTATGGCAGCCCCAGTGATCCAATTTCGGTGATTCAAACA
This sequence comes from Microchrysa polita, assembly GCA_949715475.1. Lineage (NCBI taxonomy): Eukaryota > Metazoa > Arthropoda > Insecta > Diptera > Stratiomyidae > Microchrysa > Microchrysa polita. The sequence continues at coordinate 12,087,582 of OX454418.1, read as the reverse complement.
TACAAACAGCCTGCAACAATAATAAGCACGTGTGCAAGATTTCAGCTCCGTAGGTTTTATAGGGGCTGAGAAAAACACGCTGTAATAGACGGACATCGTCCAATCGACTCATCTCGTCATGCTGATCATATATGTATACTTTTTATATGGTCAGAGATGCTGCCTTCAATGGGTTACAAACTTCATGACAAAGGTAATATACCCTATATGAAACAAACGCAGTATAAAATATAATAATATATAAGAGTTACAAGCATTTAACATTGGTATGTCTCATTTGACCCACGCTGTATTTATGCGAATAATAGATTAAGATTATTAAGATAATTAAATTTCCATATTCTCTATAACGAATTTTCCCTCTACGAAGTAATGCTTTCGCCGCCGTCTGTAATTCGTTTTAGGAAAGCTAGCTAGACTGACACATTATATTTAACCAACCATCGAGTTTTCGTGGTGTAGTGGTTATCACATCCGCCTAACACGCGGAAGGTCCCCGGTTCAATCCCGGGCGAAAACAATTACTTTTTAAGATAGCAGCAATAGCAATGTCTAAATAAATCTGGTTATATCAAGTTATATCAAGGACGGAATTAGTATGCATTTAGTATAAACTGCACAGTTAGAGAGCTGCATTATACTTCAACTCAAAATATTTGCTATAAAAGAAACATGTACATACATATGTACATATGTAGTATGTATGTTGCCTACATAACAATAAGCAAAAACAATTCTTGAAATTTAAAAATAAAATGTCAAATATAGAACGCAGAATGGTATAGATTTAGGACTCAACTTTTGAAAAGATAAATCTGTCTGTAATTCGTTGTTTTCGCCCGGGATTGAACCCGGAACCTTCCGCGTGTTAGGCGGATGCGATAACCACTACACCACGAAGCCCGTTGCTAGTAGCCAATAATAATATTTGAATAACAATTTCAGATTTATTTATCCATATCTCATGAAACTAGCTTCAATTCGTATTCAATAATAATAATTTACTCTCAAATAAGCAGGAAAGTGGATATATGGCATCATGTATCTGAATTGAATACAACTTGTCGGTTCCACTCAACCAAATTAAGTAGGTCAGTATGAATGTAATTTAATTACCAATGCAGATTTATTTCTTTCGCGATTCGCTTCAAGTAAGATATATGTACTTTGATACATTTCTATAGAAGCACATACATATTTTATGAAGTTAATTATTTACAGAGATCAGATGCAGGATATGCAACAAATGGACTTAAGTTGATGTTGCTGTTGTGAATACACTTTAGAATGAATTTTTGATCAGCAATTTGTAGGTACTTTATGTATCTAGATATAATTTACAATCAATCAATGATTCTTCTTTGATTTATATTTACAACTTTACCAATGATGAATACAAAGTTGGAGATTATATACATTATGTAAGGATGTACGCCATAAATAAAATACATCATAAATGTCCGTAAAATAAACACAGGATCTTTAATTCCGTTATGCAGGGTGACCGATATGATTTGAGTGTCAATCGAAACTTTGTAAGAATAAGCTAAGATTTGTTAGCATTAGGTAGCTGGGTGATTGCAATTAAGATTAGATTAAATCTTAAAAAAAAGAATTATAATTTCACATCAGCTCCAACCTAAACTAAGCATAACTTTTCTGTTTGTCAGTGTTTTTTTTTTTACAATAAACTAGACGCATGGGTGATTTGTTACCAATAGGTAGCGGAAACTTAAAATACAGCACATGCACATATAGCCAAAAGCACTCATATGATTGGTGACGGTGCGCAGCGAAAATAATCAAAGAAATCATGGCGTATAAAGATCTTAAATATGTTAATATACATATTAACGTGGACCTGTATGCACATAATGCTGCTCATTCCAATTCCACCTTGATATGTAATATGAATTTATAAATAAATTAATCAACATCATCGTCGTCATTATACGCAGAGTTGATTCGCATGTATAGCAAAAACTGTGCAGAGCTTATAATTAAAAGAAATGGGATCCCAAGCTGCAGTATAATGTCATGCATAAAATAGAAAAGGATAATTAAAAGGAATGAACAACTCGACGTTCGTTTGTATACTCTCTCGTACAATGCGTATATCATTTATTACATAATTCTCGTATACTTTACTTACTTAGGGTCAATAAGCATTTTTACATTAGTTTCTGTGTGGAATTAACTTTCAAGTTTTGTTAACAAACAGGTTTCGAAGTAAAGTCGAATACAATTTAATGAAATCAAAGCAGTTTTATCAATAATTGAAATGAATAGTAATTTAAATTGATACATTCAGCAAGTTTTCGTGGTGTAGTGGTTATCACATCCGCCTAACACGCGGAAGGTTCAATCCCGGGCGAAAACAGTTCTTTTGGCGAAAAAACATTTTATGAGGTGGAAGGCATACTTAATGTCGTACAAGTGGAAATGGAAACATAATTTATTTAAGTTTCAAAAATATGTATTTTTATGGGAACATTACATATCTATTAAATTTTTAATGTACATGGCCATTCATTCATACACGAGAACTTTAGATTGTGTGGAGGAAGTCAATATTACTGTTACTAAAAACATATGTTTTCGCCCGGGATTGAACCGGGGACCTTCCGCGTGTTAGGCGGATGTGATAACCACTACACCACGAAAACTTAATGGTCAGGGTCACAAAAAGATGATGCAGCCATCCAATTTGCGTAACGCTAACCGTGACATCATCCCACTTTTCTGTAAGTTATAGTACACTTAGTCCTTTTAAGGTGTTGTGAATGTAGTTATACATTGTGAATATAGTTATACATTGTGAATTGTGTTGTTACAACTTTTTGTTAATGTTATGAAGCATTACCATTACTATGCCATGGGCTGAGTGGAAGGATAAACTTAGGCTACCCTACACTAAAGATCTGGGGTATTGCCCTGTACCAACTATGTATATAGGTATAACCCAACCATAAATCCGTTTCAGGATTCCTTTCTTCTCCTTCTCCAATTTGCACATTCTTCTGACGACGATTCAAATTCAATGTCCTCCTCTTACGAAATTCAGCTGCACGCGACATACTAAATTCAGAGTCTCTTATCTCTTTTACCACTTTGCAGAAAATTATGTCCTTGGATATTTGCCAAAATGAAAAGTGTCGTCTACACTCTACAGTCCGTTATATCAAAATGAACAAAAAGTTAATTTACCAAATAATTACTATGTAATTACATAGACATTTATCATAATAATAAACGCGAAACGATAGCCTTGGACTTTTTGCTTTGGCAAGCCGTTGAAAGATGATGATTAGCCGGAAAGGGTATGTTTATATATGGACGGCGCGCGTAGACTGCGAAGACGTAAAAAAAGGATTTTATACCAAAACTTTCTACTGCCAATTTTCGAGAATTCAGGGTAATTTTCTTTGGTATTTTCGAAAATTTCCTTCAAGCAGAAACGTGAGTAGGTGTGACCCGCCCATGCTGTGGAAATTCATAGAATTTTATGGGCCAATTTCTCATGCATATTATCTAGTGGTTAGTCTTATCGTATAGACAAGACGCACAGAAAGCTTTTATATTATATTAAATCGAATATTTTGCTAGGTTACGCCATCATTTGAAATTGAAAAAATCATTGTGCAATTTCATACAATAGCGTAAACAAGCAAAATTTGTCATAGCTATGCAAAATAAAAAAAAATTCAACTCAATATAATGGCTGATTTCAGATTGTAAGACGAAACCGGACGGGTAAACTTGCAAGACAAGAGAGCTTTTGTAGTGGCCAGCAGACAAGCATTGTCCATTTCACATTGTAAGAACGCGTCTTACGAAAGAAAAAAATCGTGACACGATTGTTTTTCTTTCGTAAGATCTTTCGTATGATCGATAAGACGATTGCACCTACCAATAGTTCAGGCGTTCTGCAAAGACAATTAGCGCGTGTTTTACTTGCATTTTAATCTTGTCGACTCGTCACTTCATTGTACACTAACTTTGGAGCGTGCATGGCAACATTTATACATACTTGCTGTGTGATTATTGTTCGCCGGTCCGTGTTTTGATCGGATAGTGTGAAATGATCATACGATGGTTCTTATCGTCCAAGTTTACCCGTCCGGTCGTTTTCTCTCGCCGTCCGTTTATTAGCACAAACAAACGGACGGCGAGAGCTTTTGTAGTGACCAGCAGACTAGCATTATGCATTTCAGATTGTAAGAACGATGGTTCTTGTCTTGCAAGTTTACCTGTCCGGTTTCGTCTTACAATTTGAATTCACCCAATGTAGAAGCTTTCTAATATTAGTGTGCGACTTGTCTATACGATAAGACTAACCAGCCGACAGGTACTAGATAAGAGTTATGAGAAATCGGCCCTGTGTAATATTCAGGCATACTTCGACTTAGGACGCCAATTGGTACCAGGAAAATGCATCCTAAGTCGAAAGCGTTGTAAGTCGAATAACCATATTGCACGTAGGCAAGAACACGGTCACAACTCAAAACTCGACACTTTTTACTTAATAATACAGGAGCATTCAAAATAAATTTGCATGTAACACATATTGACTAATTTGCGAATTTGCGTAATATTTTGCATATGCCACATCTTGGGCTCCCTTATTGTGAACTGGCGAAGATGTCGGGACAATTTTTGTTGTGACATAAGTACATATTTAGATATAGAATTCTTTTTTCCTATCTAAGAATTTAATTTAGAAAACACTGGTATAGAAAACTTCTTACTATTTGCTAAGATGATCGTTTCATATTTCAGGAAAAAAGTCTCATTCTCATCACAATGGCTTAAAATTGTGCAATTAGCAGTTTAGTTCGAGCTCAAGGTAAAAAGCAATACCATATTGTAAAAGATTAAGCCCCAGCTAGTGAAAAAAAATCAGGCAGCAAACAGCCACTTATCAATCTCGAAAATATAAAAGGATCTCAAAATAAATTACCGCTTGGCAAATGGAGGTCGATTCCAAAGTGACGACTCTATTGCAGAAGGTCAGTACAAAAGTTCACTTAAATCTAAAGGTGATACGGAGCAAAATATAACTTCATACTCTTCGACAGATATTTAATTTATGAAAAATAATTCAAATTTCTACAGATATTGTAGAAAATTTGCATAGGGTATTATCAAGAGACGCGAGAGCGTATCGCCCGCCAAAGGAAAAAAACGAAAGCGAACAAGTCTATGATTACCAGAGACAACTTGCTTTTTTCTTTGACAGGGCTACAGCCTTCCAGGCAACATCCCCCAATTTTTTTTTTTACCAAAATATTCCACATGTCCTGTTCTAGTGCCTTTCCAAAAAAAATCTTCGATTCGCACAATAACGGGTAAGATATATGCAATAAACGGTGAAATTTTCACCCTCATAGACTTAAGCCAGTAACCCAATTTCAGACTGGAGTCTACAGTTGCAGAAAGACTTGCTTCTACTGTCTCTCTCCGTGATGGGATTCTTATGAAATTTGGAATGAATATTCCTCTGGTGGTCCTTTTAAAGAATCAATGTCTTCCATTTAGATAAGTGGATAGAATAACGGTAAATTAATAGGTAAAGTTAACAAAAGATTTCCAACAATTGCGTCTTTCGGCTCATCGCATTGACAATTTTTTAAAACACACTGCGACATTGGGACACTGGCACATTGGGACATTAGGATATTGGGACACTGGGAGACTAGGATCTTGGGGCAGTGGGATATTAGGAAATTGGGACAATAGGCTCTTGGGACATTAGGACATTAAGACATTGGGGCATTAGGCACACTTGGGAAACTGGGACGTGGGGACATCGGGATATTGGGGCATTGGTACATCGGGATATTGGGATAATGGGACATTGGAACATTGGGATATTGGGACATTGGGATATTGGGACATTAGGACACTGGGAGACTGGGACATTGGGATATTGTGACATTGGGACATCATGATATTGGGACATTGGGGCACTGGGATATTAGGAAATTGGGACATTAGGGTCTTGGGTCATTAGGACATTGGGACATTAGCACATTAGGACTTTCGGATATTGGGACATTAGGCACACTGGGAAAACTGCGACGTGGGGACATTGGGCCACTGGAACACGGGATATTGGGACATCGGGATATTAGAACATTGGAAAATTGTGACATTAGAACATTGGGATATTGGGTCATTAGGACACTGGGAGACTGGGACACGGGGGCACTGGGATATTAGGACATTGGAACATTATGACTTTGGGACAATGGAACATCGGACATTGGTACATTGGGACACTGGTACAGAGGGGCATTGGGCCACTGAGACATCGGGATGATGTGACATTAGGACATTGGTGCACTGGGATATAAGGACATGTGGACAATTGGGTCTTGGGTCATTAGGACATTAGGATATTAGGACATTAACACATTAGGAAATTGGGACATTAGGTTCACTGGGAAAACTGGAACGTGGGAACATTGGGCCACTGGGACATCGGGATATTGGGACATTGGGACATCGGGATATTAGAACATTGGAACATAGGGATGTTGGCACATTGGGATACTGGGACATTAGGGGACTGAGATACAGGGACATGGGGGCACTGGGACATTAGGACATTGGGACATTATGACCTTGGGATAATAGGACAATCGGACATTGAGACACTGGCACATAGGGGCATTGGGCTACTGAGACATCGGGATATTTAGACATTGAGATACTGGGATATTGAAACATTGGGGCACTGCGATATTAGAGAGAGATATCGGGATATCGGGATATTGGAACATTGGGTCATCGGGATATTGGGTCATTTGGACATTGGGGCACTGCCATATTAGGACAATAAAACATTGGAATATTGGGATATTGGAATATTGGGACATTGGGAAATTGGGACATTAGGATATTGGGGAACTGGGATATTAGGAAATTTGGACATTGGGACCTTGGGACAGTAGGACAATTGGACATTGGGATATTAGGACATTAGGTGGGAGACTGGGAGAGTGGGGCACAGGGAGACAGGGACATTAGAATATTGCGATACTGGGACATTGGGACACTAGGGTAGTGAGCAGTGTTGCCAATTTAGCCGTTTTCCGGTCAAATTTAGCCGGAAACCGTGCTGTTTAGCCGGAAGAAATTTATAATTCTGGCCGGCCGAATTTTTAACCGGAATTGATTTTCTTCGGCCGTTTTTCCGGCTAAAATTATTTTATGAATTTTATGAAAACACCAGCACCTTAATTTTTTTTTACTTTGAAACTAGAATCAATTTTTCAATATTCAAAAACAAAATAGTTAATCGCCGTGAAATTATTTCTACATACACTTATTATCGTGTATTAGGGTAAGCACCTAATATGTCCACCTAGAGGAAAACTTGCATTTATGTCATGTCCCCTGGGAAAAATTTGCCGCGGAGACTTGCCTTTCTTCCAATAAATTTAGGGCAATGGTTCTCAAGTAAACTGGCGATATTAGTACCTAGTCTTAGCATGTAATTTACTAACCACCAATATGCTGAATAATTTGCAAAATGAAAGACAGTTTCTTAGATATAATTCTTTGCTGAGCAATTTTTGCAGCATGGGGGTACCTGAACATTTTTCCATTTTTCGAAGTGTCAATTCTTTACCACAGATAACGTAATCATGCCAGATTAAGTACAAGGGAGAAAACCTTTTAGCGCGATTCATAGATACTGATAATATCGCCGGAACTTTGTAGTGTTCAACAGTCAACACTAACGTTGTGTAAGTAGCTCGCCCAGTAAACTACAAAAATTAAATTTCATCATCATCACCCCCGAAATATATACTCACTTAAATCTAATTTTTGTAGTTTACTTGGCAAGCTACTTGCACAACGTCTGACAATTCATAGAAACTACAAATTTTCGTAGATGCAATACATTTAGTTGTTGGGTTTGTTGCAACAAATTTATAAAAAATCTATACCATTTCCCGGCCAAGCTCATAATTTTGGAACAACCATTTCGTATCTTTGGAGCATCAGATTCGTAATTGGGGAACATCGACAATGGAACATCAATTTCGTAACTATGGAAAAGAAAATCAAATTTGGAGGGCTCAAATACGAAAATGAATAACAAGCTTGACACACATATTTTCGAATGACGCAAATTTATCATCATTAGTACGAGTTCCAAATTACGCATTTGGACCATCATTTGCTCAATAATGACTGTCGTAAAATTTAAGAACAAGAATGTTTACAAAAATATTAAATTTGATATCAATCTTTCCATATGTCTATTCAAATTCTTTAAGAAAAAACTGGGTCCTCAAATTATTGAATTGAATATTCATCAAAATATCGCAATTGTGAGGTACATTTTCACCATTTACACAAACGCCAAAAGTAAATGACGAGTTCTAGTGACGAAAGCATATGTGTCACTCCATTTTCGAACTTTCATCATCATGATGATTTGGATATGTGTCTTGGGCCTAAAATGGTTAAATTTTAATCAAAATATAAGATTGTTCAGGTGCGATGATGGTAAGATATCCATACATAAATGCGGTTGCCCTTGCCCATAGTTACGCATTGGACGTTCCTTTTAAGAATGTCGAACCTAATGTGGTCATGGACTTGACCGAGAAATTGTACCTGTTTAGAACAATTTTGAGTAGTTGAGCTATCTAACTCCGAACAAAGTAAATTTTGACTGTAATGCCAGCGATTGGACCATATATGTAATAAATCTAAGAAATCTACCTAAAGCCTAGTTTACGGGTAGTACTCCAGAAAAGAAATAACATTTTTAAAATCAGCTTTTTACTATATTTTTTCGTAATGTGACTGTTTTGTAGAATTTAGCCGGTTTTTTGGCCGTTTTTCCCGCTGAAATTTATTTAGCCGGATTTTTAGCCGTTTTTGAAAAAAATATAGCCGGTTTTCCGGCTAAATTTAGCCGTTTTCTAAATTTCCAGTTGGCAACACTGGTAGTGAGACATTCGGACATTAGGCCATTGGGACACTGTGATATTTGCACATTGGGACATAAGCACATTAGGAAATTGGGACACTGAGAGATCAGGATCCCAAAACAAAAATATTAGTTGGCTATTTTAGTATGCAAAAATATATGATATCTGACCAAAAACAACAAAGTTGTAAAAGCTACCCCGCCAAAGAAAAATGCATATGCCGCAAAAAGAATACATATCAGTCCAATCCGCCCCTCATATGTAATTTTGTTTAAGGTCTAAATGCTGGATGTAATTTTGTTTAGGTGTAAATGCTGGAGAAGTTTAAATGTACAGGACTACTTCTTTAAGTAATTTGGTGGGAGCATTAACATTTTATTCAGTGCCACTTTGACGGCTCCCACCAAATTACTTTAGGAAGTAATCCTGTACATTTAAACTTCTAGAGCATTTACAACTAAACAAAATTACATCCAGCATTTACACCTTAAACAAAATTACATATGAGCGGCGGATTGGACTGATATGTATTCTTTTTGCGGCATATGAATTTTTCTTTGGTGGGGTAGCTTTTACAACTTTGTTGTTTTTGGTCAGATATTTCTTACAATTAAAGAAACTGTTCCTCATTTTTTCCATAAGTTGGGAAATTCTGTGTTGTGTACAGATTATATTTTTTTTATAAACATAATTCAATGGAGTCTAATAAGTAAAAAAGGTTATTTCGGAGTTACTACATCAGCTTCACTTTTAGCAAGTCGTGCAAACGTTCGTATCCTTAAGCCGTGAATAGTGTGTTCGGCTTAATTTAAGACAGAAAAATTAAATTCAATAACAATTCATAATTTAAGGAAGTACTCTGCCAAGTCGTACCACCACGGTTTTCACGACTTGCTAAAAGTCTCTATTGTGTTTTGCTGATTTTATGTATTTTCGGTACTAATCAAGTTTTAGGTCACATTCGAAACGCTGAAGCACCTTATACATGCTTACGAGGCTATGCTTTGACTAGCTAAGGGATATTGTTTATTTGTACCGCGCGGTTTGACAAACCTCGGACAGTGTGGGACCGGCATTAGATGTATGCTTCCTTTTCCGGCATACGGCGCTGTGCGTTTCAAAAATGTTTAATTCTTAAGTTTTAATGATTGATCAGGAACTGTTTGCCGCCACCGCAGCATTCTTTGATATACTTATGCTGGGTAATCCTTTACACTAGCGTTGAAATTTACTTCTTTAAAAGGTCCTAAACGAACCAGCTAATTTTCTTTACCAAAACAAAATTCCTTCTTCAAATATCATCTCAATAAATAAATTAGACGTTGTATGCCCCCAGGGAAGAAACTGAGTAAAAACCGAAAAAAATTCTGATATTTGCACGTGTGCTTTTAAACGATTCTTTTTTTTTTTCAAATCGCGTTGTAAGTCGAAACAAAAATTGTTGTATCTCGAGTCGTGGTCTAAATTGTTCACGCGTTGTAAGTCGAAATGTCCTAAGTCGAAGCGTCCTAAGTCGAGGGATAACTCGAATTACGCCACGAACTTAAAGCATGTCTGCCAAAAATCCATGAGTAATCTTCTCCTAGCAATATAGTCTATTTTTGGTGTAATATTGTTCAAGTCGACGATAGAATTTTGCTAATTTTTCACAATCCGATTTAATTTACTCGAAAGTCAACCGGAAGATGTAGGTGTTTTACTAATTTACACAATATAAAGTATTGTTATTACTTTAGCATTTAGCAGCTCTATTTCAGAATTCTTCCGGCATTACGGCCTAAATTGTTTTCACAGTGCAAACAGTCAGGACGAACCGCCTATTTGTAATTCTTTCAAGAAAATTATCTCTTATACAAGCACCAAGTATATCGTTAAGGAACGTTAAGTCCTTATTGTAACATTTGTCTTCGGCTCCTAATTAATTTTCTATTATGTAAGTAAAATGCTTCATTGAACACTAAGTCGCTCGTTAGAAATTCAATTCAAAAGCATGTTGGCGAATGTACACACGCACACATACACAGCGACATTATCGACGCGTTCATCAAGGGAAGAAGCCAGGGCCTTCTGAGGCTTGAGACAATAGGAAAGCATCCGAAACGTCAGGGTTGCTATACATAGCCAAAGTGTCTATCGGACAGCTATGTGGAGTGGGTAGGCAAATACTACAGATCACCACATATACCTATATATATATATATATATATATATGTACATTATGCTCTCTAGGTTTCAAACGTAGCAACCTTAATCTTATTAGTTCGACAAAAGCTATTCCAGAAAGGTTATCACCACTGTTGTAAGTGATGAGAAATTGCCTTTTGTCGTGTTGGTGTATTCGTTCAACTGATGGTGTAGTAGTTCGCTTCCTGCTTCTACTTCCCAACAGTGGTGGGCATTTACTCCATTCGGAGTGTAGATCTACTCCCTTTTTTGGTTTTGCTCCGCTACTCCGGAGTAAATCGTTTCTACTCCTTTTTTACAAAATCCAAGCAGTTAACTCCAATCCATTTTTTTCTTTTTGTTGGAACAATAGAAATTGAAATTCAATAGCGGAACATTTCTGTTATAATATTTTCTCTTTTGTCTTTTCCACCAGTAGGAAATGTAATGTTTAGTACACTCTCTAAACATTACAATTCATACTGGTGGAAATGAGATAGACCTGCATGCTGCATTTTTGCTGGAACAATGAACATTCTTTTCTTCTGGGTGGCTTTCTAGTGCGTTCTTATTGCATGTCGGTTTTTATGTCGCTTGTATTGCATCTGGCTGCATTGCGTTTGTTGGTGAATCCTGGAGCATTCTTCTCGGTGGCTGGAGTGTCTATCTAGTCAAACCTGTCTAATCTAGTCAAATTCGGTTCAATTAGCAGAAAAGCATAAAAAAATTAAGAAAATCATTTTTAAACGTTGCTATATATTGCAAATATAGACAACTTATTCGTGAGCATTGGACTTGTACAAAGGTCACCTATGCACTATGCAATTAATGTTTTGAAACCGTAACTGCTTTATGATTTTTTTTATTTATGTTCCTTATTACAAATTCCTCCCGCACAGTTCCACCTAAATTTTGAATATTCTTGAATAGTCTACAAAGCGTTTCTATAATGAAAGTCAAGTGGATTCCCCATTTCCCATTATGGGGGTCAGGGTTCAATCAATCCCCGATTCATTTGGTTCTCATGCGTTTTGTATAGCTTGCTCTTTAACTTCTGGCATCTGCTTATCGCAGAAACTGTAGAACTGTCTCGCCACTTCATCCACCCTGATGCAATAGTTGGTGCCGTCTACGAAATTTCCAGAGGCCATCCATGGCGAATAATATAGCTCATTTTAATCGGAACTTAAGTGAATGTTGTAACGAACTTTCTACGAATTTTTAACAACAAAATATCTTGCCATGTTGCCTCTATGGGAACTAGGAAGTACTCTGTAAAGTAAACTGTCTGTAATTTAAAATTTATCAATATGTAGTTTTGGACCGATTTTGGAGATTTTAGGAGTTGGTCCGATTGTGGAGGTAGGTCTAGTACTGATCCATCCAATTGGAGTCACCGATTGTGGTCCATGGTCCGATTAAGAGGTGGCCCGTTTAAAAAGGTTATTTATTATGAAAAACCGAATAAAATTACCTGAAAGTGCTCCAATTAGAAGGGGGTCCGATTATAGAGTGGTCCGATTAACAAGTTTAACTGTAGTGTGTTTTTTGGAGAGATTTGAATCAAAAAATCAAAGGGATAAGTTAAGAAAATACTGAGAAATAAGCTCGTAATTACGTATAACTAAATTTTTCCACATTCGTTTGTGGCAGGGACGTAGCCAGGGGATGGGTCCAGGGGGTCCGGACCCTTCCCGAAATTATTTCAATAGACTTTGAAACTTCCCAAAGTGCATTCAATATATTCATTCTTAGAATGCTGTTGAAATTAGAGTGAAGGTGTATAAGCAGTATGTATGCCGTCAGAGATTGTGCCATCTGGACGACTAAACCATGAATTCATAATAAACTATATAAAAAATTTGAAAAACGTAAAAATCAGGTGATTGGGATAGTAAGGGCTGGATTTGGATTTTTTTGGTTTTAAATTCTGAATAAAATGCATTTTGAAAACTTAAGGAGCAACTGACATAATAAAATGTAATTTCTTCCATTCGATTTACTCTAAGTGTACTCGTCTCAATCCAGGGTGCCCAATTGCATCTTCACCTCAAATTGTGATGTGACTCGGCCTTCGAAATTTGAATGAAGCTAGAACCACTCACTGTATAATACACAAATACTTGGCCGCGAGCTCTCGATTTAACGACTACTTGCCTCTTAATACCCCCCGATTGGAAGAAAATGTATGGTCATGTCGATACTTCGGAAAGTCAAGTCAAGTACACATACATACACACATTGTATGAGCAAAAGTAGATTCGTCAATACTAGTGTTCATTTTTCTATTTTGAATTAAATTTTTACTTATCCAATAGCTCAAGAATTAAAACACGCTTTTCTCAATTGGTAGACATCTTAACACTGATAAATTTTACTACACAATCCTAACACACAGCAATTTATAGAAATGTTGAGGTAAAGACGATAGGAAACCCGACTTAAGTGGGTTGCAACTTTCCATCCATTCCTCCTTGATTTTGACATATTCAAGACTGGTAATCCACTGTCAAGATTGAATTCCTCTTTTCAATATCGCAGACATGCCAAGTTTCAATTGTGAAATAGATGAAGCATACGAAAATTTAAACAATCTGGACAGACCCAATAAAAGCGAAATAAATTATGTGCTAGCATTTTCGATTTTTTTTAATATATGTTTTTCACCAAAAACAAAAAAGCGGGTTAATTGCATTATATAACGAAAAACGCAAAAAAAAAGTCAGAGTGTGGCCATCTTCAAAAATCCGCCTAAGATCTCGTAAAATTGAAGTTTCTTACGAAGATAGAATGGAGGAAATTGTAAATTAGGAAATTTTAACCAGGAGCGGAGGGCAGCTACAGCCCAGGAGCGCCATACAGGCTAAATCCGGCCCTGGCGATAGTCTTTCATTATGGAGACTTTGGCAAATTTCGTAAGTCTTCAAAATTTGAAATAAAATATTTTCCCTGTAAGGCCTAGTACTGACATTGACAGTGAAATTTTTGTCCGCTGCGATTTTTCAATAAAAATGTTTTCTTACTGTCGTGGAATAAGGGGGGAATGCTGGGGAATTCCATGAGCTGCAATCCCAAAACTGTTTCATAATTTTTCTCGGCCATTTTATGTATTTTTTCCGATTTCCCGGTTATTTCATCGTGAAATGTCAAATGACCGGGGAATCGAAAAATAATACATAAAATGGCCGAGGAGAATTATGGAATCGATCTCGGCTTGTGGCTTATGGAATTCCCCACCGTTTGTGACATATTCCGCGACAGTAAGTATGTATTTTATTGATAAAACCGCAGCGGGAAAAATTTCGCTCTCGATCTTAATTCAGCCCTTAAGAATGAAGTCGCTACGCGAGCCCAAGCATACATACTTTCCATAGATCTTGATTGCTGTTTGTAATGCTTTAATTTTTAGGTAAGTAAATTTATGCATATACGCAATAGAGTTTCGTTAAACCTTATATATAAAGTGAAAAATGTCGTATATCACGAATTTGTTAAGCAACCTTAGGGTTGCTGCTTCGTACTGTTACCAGAGAAGCCTATGGTTGTAGACGTGGCACTGTCTGCTTCTGATGATAGCGGGGCTATGAAGTACCAACGCATGCTTGCCATCGTGCTCTTCAACGATCGTCAAGCGATAAAGCGATGGATTCGACACAGGAACAGCCGGACAGGAGGCATGTGCGCAACGGGGCAACGCCGAAACTAGTTTCCACAGTTTAGAAAAATGTATTTCTAATAATGTCAGAATTTCTGACACCGAGTGTCGGACCCCTCCCGAAACAAAATCCTGGCTACGTCCCTGGTTGGTGGCAAAAAATATTGGTCACTTTGGCAAACTTTTGCTGAAAATTTTTTTATTATTAAAAGAGGGAAATAATTTGAGAAATTTGGGAAATAAACTCAGGAATGTCCACTTTCCATAAATTGTGAAATGGAGTAAGTTGATTATTCATTTCTGTGTAGAAATGGGTTTAAAGAGGAAAAGATCGAATAATATAATAATAATAGAAAAAATAACTTTAATCCAAGAAAAAAATATGGGGGAGCCTCGAGGAATTAAGCTTTATGAAGGTTTTGTTGTAGCGAACAATTTTCCTTCCCAAATCCCAAAACACAATGTCACACTTTAACAATTGAAAGTTTTGAGTTCACTTAAGTCCAAACATTGATCGCCACTGTTATAACACCGACACTGATGACACAATTGCAAAAACGTCTATCAATCGTAGGGCTCAGTCTGATAATATGCAAGGATGTATTAAAAAATTTACTCCTTTTTCTCTCAATCTACTCCCTTTTTCGTCCAAAATCTACTCCCCTTTTTTTTCCTCAATGCCCATCTCTGCTTCCCAACCGTATATATATGTACACTACACAGTCTTCCGTTTGTGCTTGTGTTAGATTCGGGGAGTGCGAAAAAGAAAGCGCGGCTTCCACAAGGAATGCATTATGAAAACGGACAAAGAATTTTTCTTGCTTGCTGCTCACTCTTGTTGCTGGTACTGGCCTGGTACTATGGCAATCGAACAAAGATAAATTATTGTTTACTTTGTAAAATGGCTAAGTAAAGATTATGAAAAGATTTTATGCCCAGCGGGAGATGTTTGCTAAGAATCCAGCGCGTTGATAAATTTGAGAATTTTTATATTTGATGGATATTGTATTTTATTTGAGTTTTTTATTAAATATTTGCCAATTGATGGCACAAGTCAACAGGCAGGAACAAATACACGAGTATTTCTTTGAGGCATTACATCGTTATCAGGTAGGTACATTTATTATATTGTTGTAAGGCTTTGATAATGTGAAGACTTAACGAATGATTTTTAAATTCGCTTATGAGATGCAATTTTAAATATGTAATTAATTTTCATTCTTTTGACTGTAAAAGCCATTAGTCAAGCTATATTGATTTTGTAAATCTAGGGACGCGGGAGCGTCCCGCACGCCAAAGAAAAACGAAGAAATTTGAACAAATCAAAAGTGAGAAGCGACTAAGACTATGTTTACACGACGGAACAAGTACGGGTTTTCGGACCTCTGTAGCTCGGACTCTGGTTGGTCCTGAGTGTTCAAATTCGGTAAAGGTTGTCGTTCGCGCCGTCTTACGAAGTGTAGAAAATTCCAAGAAGATACGATGAAAAACACTGGAGATATAAGAGTTTGAAAATCGCATTTTTTCGAAAATCTTGTTCTCGTTGTTCTTGTTATTCATTGACAGGGCTACAGCCTTGCAGAGGGCTTCTCGGGATTTGGTCTCTTTTCCCATTGATAGAGTCTGTCGTGAAGGTGTGCATAGGCTATCGTTTGCTCCGATCCGTGGAGTAGAAAAAAAGATACAGCGGAAAATGTGAAAAAATACATAGAGTTTCTCGCTTAAATCTTTTTATATGTTTCAAAGGAAGCATTTTGCAAAAGTCGGGGATTGGCCCGAAAAATGCCTAGAAAAGAATCGTATAGTTTTGTTATTTGGCAGGACTGTTTCGAACAATCCCTTGTATATGTTCTCTAAAGTTTTAAGTTGTAAAGCGTCTGCAAGAGCGGCGGCAAGGGCTTAAAGTTCCAGATTTGGTTCGTCTCTTATACGAGTACGTACATATTACTATAATATTGAATGAACAAATAACATCCCGATGATCCTAAAGCTTCCAGCAAACGGTAGAGGTTCGCAAAACACACACACACCTCAGGTTACGAAGGACGCTAAGATTACAAAGGTTACCAAGAGGGTTATTATTTTTATTATGTTCTCAAACATGTTCGTGATAAAAGGGCAGTGAATATCGTCTTCATTTCAAGAAAATAAACGCATTCATTTATTGTTATGTTAAGTTAATTTTGTCAATTGAAAACTGCAAAAAAATATGATATCTCACAAAAACAACTCTGTTGGAAAAAGTTTCCGCCAAAGAAAAAGTTGTCAGCCGCAAAAAGGATTGATATAATACAATCCCGACAAAATGCTCGCAAGGATATGCATTCAAAAGTGATTGAATAAGTTAATAGTTTCCACCAAAACAGCGTGGTGCGGTATGCGTCAGAATTTGTGAAATAATTTCGCCGCGATAGACCACGCTGAATTTGCCAATTCGTGTGGAGTCTGTGTTGTGTGTACCGCGTAACGCACCCGCGCTGGTTTGGTGGAAGCTAATTTCTTGCAATGCTGTTTGGCAGGATAAAACCAATCTTATGAAAATTACGAAAGAACTTTATTGTATAAAAAAGGGAAAAGTCGTCTAAACGAAGGAAAGCAAAAAAGTTTGTAAAACACATTTTATTTACAAGGCTGGTAGATTTAAAATGAAATCTGATCAAGAAAATAACATAGCAGCAAATAACACCTTCGTCAAGCTCCCCGCCAATAAGCGTTGAAAGAAATTAGTTTCCGCCAAACCAGCGCGGGAGCGGTTCGCGTTACACACAACACGCACACATATCCTTGAGACAAGATGCGAGTATTTTGGCGGGATTGTATTTATATCAATCCTTTTTGCGGCTGACGACATTTTCTTTGGTGGAAACCTTTTACAACAGAGTTGTTTTTGTGAGATAAAATATTACGCGACCGAGACTAATTTCGGGCACGTTTGAAATTTGAATAGCCTTCACATCGAAATGAAAATTAAATTGAATGAAAATTAAGTTTTTTTCTGCTAATAATTTCTATCGCAGCCCTATGACGTAGTGTTTCCATTTTCAATTGTTCCTGGGTCTGGATAGATATTGGGGGCTTTACAAGGAACACAATTGGGTGAAGTTTAGTTAAGATGGGTTCATAAAGAAAAAAGTTTTTTTAAAGGCGGCCCCAGACCGACTGGAGTGTGGCAAACACCGCACAAAAGATTGATACGAAAAATCGTGCAGCAGCAGTGCAGCAGTGTTGTTGTTCTTGGAACCGGTCTTTTGTGCGGTGTGTGCCACACTCCGGTCGGTCTGGGGCCGCCTTCAGACGAACCTAATTTTGGAGGGTTGGTTTATATGACAGTTCCATGATGCCATGGTCCGACTCCATTTTTTCCGACATACATATATATATATATATATGTACTGCGTTGGAAAAACAACTTGTATACCTACAAAATGTCAGTATGATAGCTTGAAAGCTGAGGGGAGGGACTAGTTTGCATATAGGCAAAGGCCGAGGGACTTCGTTCCAGGGGCAGCGCATAAGGACCTGTGTGGCGTTGGCTTTTTTATTTTAAAATAAAAAAAAACCATTGAAAATATTTTAAGTACGACTTTCTTAATTTTAGTAGTAGAAACACTGTTACGTCAAAATCATGTTTAAAAACAGTTGATTTAAGCGTGTTTTCAGTTGATTGCACTATGCTTTTCTTTCAGTGTAAGTGGGCCCATTCAAGATGTTGGCGGGAGGGTCCCGTGTGAAAATGTTCCGGCAATGCATCGTTCAATCGGTTTATCTCATCGAGCTGATTAATAATACTTTATACATATAGTCGGAGGTGTGTCCTTCTGTGCCTTGCAAACTTCATGGCAAAGTTAATATATTCCTTCACATAATGTGAAGGGTATAATCTAGGGATGTCAAAAACCGGACGGTTAGTCCGGAAACCGGTACTTTCAAAACGGTTAACAGGTTTATTTTCGGTTTTTTCCTCCTACGGTTTTAACCCGGACGGTTGTTTGTTCATCCGGTTAAAACCGAAAAAAAAATTCTTCCAAATTCATACAATTTTTTGTTGGAAAATCTTATTTCAATCAAACACTGTATTTTATACTTTCATAATTTTCTTTTTATTGATATATGTTTCTTTCTTAAGCTCAGCTCAAGAACTAAACTATAGCTCTTTCATACACTTATAACCATGCACGCAAATATCTAAGTATGCATATAGTATGCATCTCAAACTATGCAATACAGTTTACGACTAGTATTGTAAACAAAAATTTCAATCCATACGTTGCATTGTATCTTAATACGTACAATCATACAAAGAACGATTTAATTTTTTGTTTATAATCTTAAGTGGCTGTGGATGCATTATTTTTACGATCATAAATATCGTAAATATCCAACACGCCCTCTCAAAAATTGAATCGTTCTAATTAAGTTCAAAATAACTATAAACAAATTAAATTTAAATTTATTTGTTCTTGAGCCTTACTTTTTTTTTTACTTTCTTAATTTTTTTTTTTTCAACTTCTGGGGAACATTCACAAGGTCCAACATTTGTTGCGAGGATTAGGAAAACCCAGAAAAACCTAAACAGACCAGCTATAAATGACATATTACTAAATTCATTCTTATACATCTTTATTTGTTATCCGCTGATCTTTACTCGTGTACTAGCTTCTGTTGAATCCTCGAAATTGTGGCTTTGATAAGCGGCTTACACATCTGATTTTTATTTGCCTGTAGGGAATATACTCAATATTCATTATGGATTGTGTATTTACTTTGGTCTCTTCAAATTAATTTTGGATAATATTAATGCGATCTCTGAAAATCTAAAAATAAAATTTCTTTTTAATAAAAATAAATTGATTTCTATTTTCAGCATTAATAATCCATACAACGTACTTCTCATACTTCAACGAAAGTAATGTCTTTATACTTCAATTAAAAATCTGACTGTGTAACAGATGACTATTTCTTAGTTCCATCTTAAAATACAAATTTTGCCAAAAATTCCAAATAACCAATAGTACTTCTAAGATGAATATCCCCAAAACGAATTTCTGCAAACTTTTACTACAATTTGGAATTTTCTAGTCTGCATTTCAAATTACCATTCAAGAATGTGAACCATATAAATAATAAATCTCAAAACTCTTTTATGACAATACAAAGTTCTTCCGTTTATAAGAGTTCAATTTGCTAAAACCATTTTCAATGCAGAACATTACAGTCATTAAACAACCACCAGTATTCATCATAATTCAAGTTTGAAATAGCTTGTTTTCAAGTACTAAATTTTACCAGAATTACCTGAAACGATGAAACCCTTCATTACTCTCATTTGTATGTGTTCTGTTAATGTTGGTCAATTCAGTCAATGTATATAAGTATATCCAACCACAACATTATCTACATTTATCTATATTATGTTTATTGTGTTATTTCAAAAACATTAATGCACACTGATGCATTTGGTAAATTTCTGAAATGTTTTACTTTCATTGCTTTTATTTTTCAAATCACCAATTCGCTACATGTTTAAATCATTTGCTTTAAATTTACACATACAGATTTATTTTTAATTACTTCACTCGGATTTGGTCTACTTTTCTTAATATTTCCATAAAGGATTATAAGAGCAGGCACCATTCTGAAACTTGCCCTTCTTTGTATAGGGATAATATACTGATCCTGTACTGACTGTAATTTTACAAACATATCTGATTCTGTTTTGATTGCAATAGCAAACAATTTATTACATTTATTACTTAATTGATCACTTTGAATAGTGAATATCAAATTACAATACTTATTAAACATTGTTTTACTTTAGCTTTACATAAAGATGAATTTATTTCATCTTTGAGAGCTTTCCATCTATTTTCGCAATGTTTATTTTTTTTAAGAATTGAGCATTTCCACAATTAATTTACTTTTTCATTATTGTTAAACTATATCCCCATTATAGGAAATAGGACCTTCTTATATCCATTTAATAAATTCTTCTTAGACACTTTCTAATACCTGAGCTTTTCCATCAGTATCAGATTTTACACATTTTTATTACATTACATTACATACATATTACTATGTATGTATTTCCTTTAGCAATTTCACCTATTGCTTTTCACAAGCTTCCTGCGTGTCATTTTATCTGATTCATCAATGTTATCAAATCAGTACTTTCAGATTTTATTTATCTGATTTAAGAATGTCATACTACATCTACTGATTTTAACTCTTGTTCAGAAAGATCAGTTTGTATTATTATTTCGAACAAAGATATTTTCAATAACACTTTTGGTGAAATTAATACATTCATACATTTAGCTCTCGAAACTGAATATATTCATTAATTGTTCACTTGGTGAATATAAAATGAAAAAGAAGTTCAGAAGGGAATTTCAGACTGAGTACACCTAGTGAAAGTTCACTAAAATATTGGGTGAGATATTTATATACATATTTGCTGACTTGAGTTGATAATGAGCAAAATGCATACTAAGTATGTACTAGCTAATCATACAAGTAAGCTCTTAGTAATGCTTTGTTATCTAGGCAATAAAAAAATTTGAGTTTGCACTAACTTTCAATATCTCACCATGAAGATTTAAAAGGTGTATCTAATTCTATTGATTCTTCACTCTATCAACTGAAGGGTAAGAATATGGCAAGGATGCGAATGCTAACAGAGTTACGTCACCGCTACGACAACCCCATCAGCCATCCCAACTTGACTCACCAGCTGCATAAGTATGGTTGCGTCAAACCCATCTTCACATAAACACATTCGCTCAACACAATCAGGATGCATCAACCTCATCGTAACATAAACACATCTGATTCGCATCACAACATAAACATCACATCGAAGTCGAACGTATAAGCACATGTGCATCATCATTGCAGATGCAGGATCAACATTAATTTAGTATAAGAAGACGAACATGTTTTAGTTTAAGGCAGTCCTCATTTGTATTCGAATTACTTCGTATCAGTCCTCAATAAAGAAAAGTTCCTCTTTCAACAAATCGGTTATTTTATTAACAACCCGCTAGGACACACACGTAATTGGCGCAGTCGGTTCTTCGAACAAAATCTATGTTCCAGAAAGTGGAAATAGAGTTTCGATTAGTGTAACTAGTGGAAAATTTGTGCTAGTAAAATTAAAAAAAAAACATTAAAAAAAATAAAATCTTTCAAGGACCCCACCAGTGGTAATCCTTTTAGATACATTAATACAAATCAACTCTGTTGGACCCCACCAGTGGTAATCCAATAAGAGAGTAATAATACAAACTCCAAAGGACCCCACCAGCGGTAATCCTAAAAGAGTTAATAAAATCATAACATCATAAATTAAGTGATTGTGATTTAAACAAATAAAAAGCCAAAATGTTGGAAGGAGACTTACCAGAACTACCAAGAGAGGACGAAAATCTCGCATTAAACGTGGATCCCCTGAAATATGTTGCAAGCATCCCCGAATTTGATGGAAGAGAAGACATCAACAGTTTCATAACCAAAGTGGATCGCATTATACCACATGTAAGGAGGTACAATAACGATAGCCAACTAATAATCATGGAGGCCATTTATTCAAGGCTAAAAGGTAAAGCAAGACAACTAATAGAAATTCACAATAATGTAACTAATTGGTCCCAGACTAAACTCCTATTAATGAATAATTTTTGTTCACATAAAAATAGTATGAAATTATATGATGATTTAAGAGCACTTAAATGTACAGGCACAATTGCGGAATTTTATGAAAAAATACAATACAATTTAAAAACATTAAATACAAAAACCAAAGTTGAATTAGAAACTAGAAATTTACCGTTTACCGATCATATCGAACATAATTTGAGTGCCGCGTTGGAAATTTTTAAGGGCAAAACCCCCGAACCGGTCAGATCTATGTTATACTCTCGAAATCCTGGTTCTCTTGAAGAAGCTTTCAGATTGGTTCAGGAAGGCAATTATACAAATTATACCAGTAATCCTCATAAGAGAAACTATTTAGGAAAAAATAACAATTTCAGACAAGACAGACATGACGGACATGAACATCAAAAACAATATTATAACGTTCAACCCCCTCGTCCAGTTCAGCATAACTTCGTACCCAGAAATAATTATTACCGAAAACCCGAATCCATGCATAACCATGTTAGAAGTACTCAACAACGTTTTAACCAAGACAACAGGTTTAATCAATACAACAATTTTGGAACTTCACAACAAACTAGAAGAACCTTCCAAATGCCCCATTATTCCCACACAAATCAGGAACCCATGGAGGTCGATAATTCTGATCAGTATCGGAATAATAACTTACAAGAGGACTTAGCCGAAAATTTTCAGCTAGAAGCCTCGGAAACTCATTACAATTGCCATATGTAAAAATTCGTACAAGACTTGGTTTCATCCGCTTACTCGTGGATACTGGAGCCACTCATTCTATATTAAATCCTGGAATTTGTAGTCCTGACAAAATTTTTGACTTAAATCAACCAATTTTATTAAAATCAATTAGTGGCATAGTCCCTATTGCTCAACAAGCAATTATTCCCCCTCTAAGTGAATTTAATTCACCAAATAAAATGAAGTTTCTAGTTACAAAGTTTCATGATAATTTTGATGGACTTATCGGGAATGACAATTTGATCCCTAACGAAGCCATCATAAATTATAATAAATCTACTATTACACTTAATAAAAAAGTGAATAAACTATATAAAAATAAAACTGACGAAGAATCAGAAAACTATAATACAGTAATGGAACAATCTCTAGAAAAACTAGAAATGGAAAAATCTCAGGGAAAAATGATTACTAGAAGAGATAATCATTTAAATATGGAAGAAAAGGAGATGCTAGATAAACTCATTAAGGAACATAATGATGTCTTTTATCAACCTGATTCCAATTTAAGTTTTACAAGTGAAGTGAAACATAAAATTAAAATGACAACTGATAAACCTATTTATACTCGCACATACCGTTATCCTCAATGTCATGAAAAAGAAGTTGAAAAACAAATTAAAGAATTACTATTACAGGGTATAATACGAAATTCAAGTTCACCATACTCAAGTCCCATTTGGATAGTACCAAAGAAAGCAGATGCTTCTGGTAATAAAAAATGGCGCATTGTTATTGATTATAGGAAAGTCAATGAAAATACAATTGACGACAAATACCCAATTCCATGTATTGATGATATTTTAGGGAAACTTGGTCAGAGTCAATATTTCACAACTATTGATCTTGCTAGAGGTTTCCATCAAATTGAAATGGACCCTGCTGATATTGAAAAAACAGCATTCTCAACAAACAATGGACATTACGAATTTCTTCGAATGCCATTTGGTCTTAAAAATGCACCTTCCACATTCCAGAGAATGATTAATGGAGTATTGAAGGATCACATTGGTAAAATTTGTCTCGTGTATTTAGATGACATAGTAATTTTTTCTACATCCCTAGTTGAACACATAAAATCAATTAAAACTATTTTCGAATGTCTCAGAAAAGCAAATTTGAAAATACAACAAGATAAATGTGAATTTTTGCGTAAAGAAACTGAATTTTTAGGTCATATTGTGACAACAAAAGGTATTAAACCAAACCCAGAGAAAATTTCAGCAATAACTAAATTTCCATTACCCCGAACAAGTAAAGAAATAAAATCATTTTTAGGCCTTGCCGGATATTATAGGAAATTCATTAAGGATTTCGCTGCAATCGCAAAACCACTTACATTAAGACTCAAAAAGGGCTCAAAAATAAACCCAAATGATGCAGACTTTGTAGAATCTTTTGAAAAATTAAAATTACTTATTTCAACTGAACCAGTATTAAAATATCCCGATTATAATAAACATTTTACGTTGACAACCGATGCATCCAATTTCGCTATTGGAGCCGTCCTTTCACAAGAGGGACACCCAATTAGTTTCGCATCCAGAACTCTCAACGAACATGAAATCCAATATTCAACGATCGAGAAAGAACTTCTTGCAATCGTTTGGTCAACTAAGTATTTTAGACCATACCTTTACGGTAGACGTTTTACGATTAAAACAGACCACAGACCATTACAATGGTTAAGTTCAGTCAAAGAACCCAATTCTAAGCTTCAAAGATGGAAAGTTAAACTTGAAGAATTCAATTTCGATGTACAGTACATTAAAGGTAAAGAAAACGTAGTCGCAGATGCATTATCACGTGTTGAAATATACGTAAACAACCCAGTTAATCAATCCAATTTAGCTACAATTCATAGTGCACAAGAAGATGATACTCATTACATGCAAATTTCCGAAGGACCACTCAATTTGTTCAGACACCAAATTATAGTTAAAAAAGGTAAAATTGATAAAGTCACAACAGAAACATATAAAAAAGCTAAAACAATTATCTGTCAATTAAAGAACCCTTGTGAAGAAGAATACAGGAAAATACTTATGAAACATTCACCTAAATTTGGTAAAGTAGGAATAATGTTTACAGATGATACAATTTTCAGAAATTTCCAACAGGAATACATTAAATGGAAAAGAGATAACAAAAATATAATTTATATAAAAACAAACTACAGGCTTATGAATGCTTCAGATGAAGAAATAAAAGAAATAATTTTGAAAGTACATGTTAAAATGAATCATGCAGGAATTAATAAAATATACTCTGAAATAAAAACAAAATACTTCTATCCTCATATCAAAGACGAAATAGCTAAACTTATTAATAATTGTCATTTATGTCTATGCTCCAAATACGATAGGAAACCTATAAAAGAACCATTCAAACTTACTGAAACACCTCGAAAACAACAGGAAATATATCATATGGATGTTTGGTATAAAACAAAAACTGATCTTTATTTAACTTGTATCGATAAATTCTCCAAATATGCAGCATTAGATAAAATTAAATCGAGAAATTGGGTAGATATACTAAATGGAATCAAAAACATATTGAACATAATGGGAAAACCAAAGAAAATAATACTCGATAACGAAACAGCATTTAAAACAGAAATAATTAAAAACTATTTTCTACAAGAAGAAATCCAAATACACTTTACTACTGCTAACTACCACACTGGAAACGCAGATGTGGAACGTTTTCATAATACTTTAGCCGAAAATCTTAGAATATTTAACGCAAGACAAAAGCAGAAAGAAACCTTATTTCATGAAAACCCTTTGACAGAAATTTTACATTTATACAATAGAACTATCCATTCAAGCACGAATGAAAGACCAATTGACGTACATCATGGTTTAGGTAACAATCCAAAAATATATGAAACACTTATTAAAAACAAGGAAAACAGTATTAAAAATTTAAATAAAAATAGACTAGAAAGAGATATAAATAAAAATTTCGTTAATGCTAACCCTAAAACCAAATTAGATCCAAGGAATAAATTCATTAGAAGTAATGATACAAGAAAATTTCACAAAAATCAACATTTAGCCAAAAGAAAATTTCAAAATTCAGAGTTAATAACTCCCTTTCGTTCCAGCAATCATAATTCTTCTACTGATACTGATACCAGTCTCGTCAACTCAGGTAATAGAGATGACCAACATTGCGGACGGAAACGGTTACATATTGGTACAAAAAGAAAAGGTACAATTAATAGATCACTACACCCACATAATTCACACAATAAACTTGACGCTTTACGAAGAAAGTTTCAAAAAGATAGAAGGAAACGTTGAAATTTTGCATTCCCTTAATTATGACTTAACTGATATTGCCCATGAACTAACTCATTTAGAACATGAAATTCATTCATTATGGTTACCTGGAATAAGCAAAACTAAACCAAACTTGTATGGCAAATTAGCAAAACTGAGCAGAACCCAAAATAACCCATATACACCTGTAAACTCTCCAGAACTATGTGAAACACTAGGACTAAAGACTGACTGTAAGAAAACGAAAAACATTAGACAAAAACGTGGTTTAATTAATGGTTATGGACGATTGTTGAGTTGGATAGGTGGAGTTATGGACGATCAGGCTGCCTCACGTATTGAAGCACATTTTGCCAACCTTGATAAAAATCAGAAAGTTTTGAGAGAAAACCAGGATAAACTTTTGAAATTCAACACTAATTTTGACAATCAAATGAAAATTTTAACACAAAAATTTAATAAAAACCAAAATGAATTGAAAATAAAAGTAAATGAAATACGTAAAGACAACAATGAAATTAAACGTAATTATTCTGCATTTGAACAAAAAGTAAAAATTCTTTCAGATATAAATCACTTTAACGAGCAAATTGAAAAAATCAAAGAAATAATATTAAATTCAAAAATTGGAACATTAAATCGTTATTTAATCGAAGATGAAGAAAGCGATATATTTAAAATAACTATAGATAAGTACCCAAAAATAACAACCGCAGTTGCATTTAAAGAAAACTATATACTAATTGTAATTGGAATACCTCAATATGTTAAAAATAAATACCAAAAATATACTATGGAACCAATTCCAAATAAAGACAAAAATTTACAAATTGTAACAAATGTAAACGAAATATTAGAATATAATAAAACATTGTATTATCCATCAGATACTTTAAATGATTTAATTGAAATAAAAGAAGAATGTATAAAAAATTTACTTCAAACAGAAATACAAAATTGTAAATATGAAATGAACTCAAATTTTACTGTTAAAAAAATAACTGAAGCCATAATTGTAATAAAAAACGCTAAAAATACTAGAATTCAACATAATTGTAATGAAGAAAAAAATAATGTAACAAATATTGTAAGTCATAATGTACTTATTAAATTTGATAATTGTCAAATAACTATCCAAGAAAAAACATACAGAAATTTGAAAATTCCATATTTTGCCCATATAGTATTACCAAATATTAATAAAATAAAAAACTATACCGTAATAAAAAAGTTAACTTTGGAAGATATAGAATGGAAACAACAAAATTTTACAACACTTCAGGATTTAGAAACATTTGAAGATAAATATGAAAAACAATCATGGATAAATTACTCATTTCTCACCATTGTAATACTAATTGTAATAATTTTAATTTTCAAGCATATGTATTATAGAATAAGAAATAATAAGATTAACATTAACATAACGAAACGAGAAGCCGAATTATATGCAATTGAATCACCTGAAATTATACCACCTCAAGAGGACGTGTTACCCATAAACCTACCATTAGCAGAGTTTCGCCAGGAGTCGAAACCTAAGGAGGGGCGAGTTACGTCACCGCTACGACAACCCCATCAGCCATCCCAACTTGACTCACCAGCTGCATAAGTATGGTTGCGTCAAACCCATCTTCACATAAACACATTCGCTCAACACAATCAGGATGCATCAACCTCATCGTAACATAAACACATCTGATTCGCATCACAACATAAACATCACATCGAAGTCGAACGTATAAGCACATGTGCATCATCATTGCAGATGCAGGATCAACATTAATTTAGTATAAGAAGACGAACATGTTTTAGTTTAAGGCAGTCCTCATTTGTATTCGAATTACTTCGTATCAGTCCTCAATAAAGAAAAGTTCCTCTTTCAACAAATCGGTTATTTTATTAACAACCCGCTAGGACACACACGTAATTACAGCTTAGACATCGACTGTCGCTTATCTAATGATAAAATTGATATATGTTTCTTTCTTAAGCTCAGCTCAAGAACTAAACTATAGCTCTTTCATAAACTTATAACCATGCAGGCAAATATCTAAGTATGCATATAGTATGCATCTCAAACTATGCAATACAGTTTACGACTAGTATTGTAAACAAAAATTTCAATCCATACGTTGCATTGTATCTTAATACGTACAATCATACAAAGAACGATTTAATTTTTTGTTTATAATCTTAAGTGGCTGTGGATGCATTATTTTTACGATCATAAATATCGTAAATATCCAACATTTCTCATATTTTCTTGGTTTTTCAGTCAGCAATTCTATTGTCCCCTATAAAAAAAACTGCTTTTTCAAATTTTAGCCTTTAAACATTTTTTCGAACACTCTCCTATATATGACTAGACTATAGGGGGCGCCAGAGAAACTTACTACTTATTGAAGGGTCAGTTAAAACAAAAGTAGGTACTTCATAGTTATTGTTTTAATTCTTTCTATTTGAGAATACAATATTCCAAGTTTTTTTTCATACAGTCATGAAAATGACCTCGGTTAAATGGCGACCCCTTTGTGCATACACTGATTAAGTCGATTTTTGAAGTTCGTCTCCACTCTTTGCAGCATATCAATCGGTATGTTAGCAATGGCGTCGCGAATGAAAGGGTTTTAGGTGAGCTATGGTCCGTGGTCGATCGACATAAGCGATTTCAAATAACCACGTAAAAAATATCGCATGGAGCAAATCTCGAGAGCGTGCCGGTCATGGGAAATCTGCTCTCTGAGAGATGAGGAAGAGTTGTCGCAACAAATTTATTCAGCCTCGTTCAGTGTTTGCTATGGCTCCATCTGTGACTGAAACCACACGTTCCTAACGTTCGTTCAAAAAAATCCGCGATCATGTCACTAGTGAGCGACCGTTAGAAAAGAAGCTCTCGACAGCGAAGGCCCGCTGCTCTCTACACCAGAGCATGGTGGCGACTGACTAAAATGGGAAACAAATTTGGGAACTTCCCCCTCCAGATGTGCCCCCTCTTACCCATCTACCCGCCCAACTCACCGCTCAGAAGTTTTTTTTTTCAAATAAGTAAGTTTCTCTGGCGGAGCCTGTGCGTGCATTTTGATTTGATTTTGCAACACCACCATTACGAGTGTGTTTTTACTACAATTCTTAGCAAATCAATGAAAAGACTCGGTTAACCAAAAAACCGGTACTTTGAGCCCGGTTATAACCGGACGGTCTAACCCGCTTTGCAAAAAAAACCGAGAAAAACCGAAAACCGGGTTATGGCCCGGTTTTTGACATCCCTAGTATAATCACTGTCTAATGTCTAGCGATTTTGTATCAAAAGCAATGTCTGCAGTTTATTCCACAGCAAAATATATGTAAATTTGGCGTATCTCTTAAAAAATAAAAAATAAAATTCCAAATCAGCTCTGATTGAACGTTTGCATATTGAAAACATTTTTAGTTATCAATTTGAGCATTTACAAACAATTTACATGAAGCTTACTTTTCAGATTTCCTGCAAAAGAAATGTGTTTTCGCCCGGGATCGAACCGGGGACCTTCCGCGTGTTAGGCGGATGTGATAACCACTACACCACGAAAACCCATATGAATACCATACCAAATCAGAGATGATAAAATCAAAGCCAAAATTCAAATTGACCCACATTGGTGTACATCGATCTGCATAATGCCATGAATTTATATTACTACTACTTTTGCTCTAAATCAGACATCGTTGATCTAGTCTATATACGCTAAATTGCCATAGTGACGCCCATAATGGCTTGTCACAATTTGTTTTTGATTCCACTTCCAATTTATTATCAGTATAAGTAAATCAGAATAATGTATATTGGCCACTCTCAGATACGCCACTAGAGCGCAGTACACTTTGTCGGATAGATAATAAAAAATCGATAAATATGAAAATGCTCATAGCAACGAAGTATGGTAAAAGATACGCGGGCGTGTAGCTTCGCTGGGGGAAAAAATACAATTATCGTATAATATTTTGGAGTATCTCTGTATAGTTATACTCGTATCTGTTGCATAATAATTTGTGGTGTTATGCGTATACGAACGGAGCCAAAGGAATACCTGACCTGAACGTTTTTAATTCAATTATCTGTTGCCTGGTGGATAGTAATTACATGTAAAATTACATGGCGAACGTGTGAATTACATTTTGACATGATAATAATTCATCCACTTTCCACTCTCTCCCTGTTTTTATACCCTTCGCTCATAGAGTGAAAGGGTATATTAACTTTGTCATGAAGTTTACACGCATTGAAGGAAGCATCTCCGACCATATAAAAAGTATATGATCATCAGCATGACTTGGAGAGTCGATTGGGCGATGTCCGTTTGTCCGTATGTCCGACTGTTGTGACGCGTTTTACTTGACCAATTTCAAAGCAATGAAGCTGAAATTTTGCACAAATGCTTCTTTTTGCTGCAAGCAGTTTGTATGTTTGAATCGGTAAAATCGGACAATGGATTAATGTGGCGTTCATGCAAACCCAACCCCCCATTTTGGTTCTCCTAAGAAAAATTGTTTGCACCAATTTCACAAAACCTTGAATTAATGTGTCTTAATCTAAGCAACAAAAAAGGTCAAAACAAATGAAATCGTACTATGAGGCCATGCTCCCGCATCCTCCAATAAAATTTTCTGAGTAAATATTTTTATTTGCCCACTTATTCAAACACAACCCTACACAAATATTGTTTTGTCGACGCAACGGAACTTTTGTAAAGACGGAAGGAAAAGACGGGGGGGATTAAAAACAAGTCGTAAGTACGCCCGAAAAAACTTTTAGTCCGAGGAGAGCGAACGGTATCAGAATTTCGGCCGCGCGCGAAATTAGCCTGGGTCTCGTGCTCTTTGAGAACTGGCCAACAATTATTTGGATATGATATTAAGCGAGTTTAATTATGATAAAAATGACATGACACGAATAATGTGGATTTTATGAGCTATTATGTGTCATGTTTCGGTATTGAAAGTTTGATATACAGTGTGTCCTGATATTGCAAGTAGCAAGCGACGCGACCAAAAATTGTGTGGGGGGTGGTAAAATCAGTGACATTTTCAATCTACTCTGTTATTATTATCAGTCAGTTCAGTTTACGCAGCAGGACACGGAATAGGCGACAAATTACGACCATTTAAGTAATTTTGTTAAGAATTGTGGTCAATGTGTTTCAGATAAAGCAACAAACATTAATAATATATCTAAATACATACGAGTACATTAAATACATATGCTAGGCCGTCGCTATGGACGGCGAGTCGGGCAGCCGCCCCTAGCCCCGCGCTTTCTAAGGGCCATGCCAGTCTTTCTAAGGGCCATGCCAGTCTTAGCAATTTATATAACCGCTGTTTTTTTTAAACCATTTTTTTCGGTGAAGTAAATAGTATTTACTTATTATTTACATTTTCTGAAAATACCGGCACATTTTACTTTCTTTTTTTTTATATTTGGCTCTATGCTTCTAAATTCGATGATTACAACATTAACAAATGCTCTTTCGGATAACGAGCAAGCAAATTTCGCAAATAAGCTGACGCTCTTTTCCTTAACGAGCAAGATATTTTGCAAGTTATTTGCTTGCAAATTAGCTGAAGAAAAAACCTCTTTTTTACCTTTTTCATTAAACAGTAAACCAGATTTAACAAAAATTAAGTGCAAACAAAAAATTAAAAGTGAAGTGAAATGTTCGCCGCTAGATGACTATTTTGATTTTTCTTAGACAACAAACAAATCGTAATGAATTAAAATTAAAATTAAAGAATCTGAAAATTAGAAAGCAATTTTCGATGGTCCAGGTTTTTCTATCATAGTATAGTACAATTATGTAGTTGAAAAAAAGCATCTAACCCAAACATAAAAAAAAAAGTGTTGATGCCAAATTGTTAAATACACTGCCCAACATACATTCAAAAGACTACAATTAACTATTATAATGACGTTCTAAGATATAATTTTAGAATAGAATTTAGAAGTGAAAAAATGTGAAATTTTGGGTTCACTTAGTTTTGAACGGATGGTAATAATTTTTGGTGAGGTGAGACTAGGCCTGGCCTGGCTTAATTTGAAAAAAAAAAATACGGGCATGCCTTCTTGAAAAATGTTAGAAGGAATGAGGGGGGTGTCAATAGTCGGGACACTCCAATTTTTAATACACATCAAATAAATTCTGCTAGCAATATATGGACAAGATCTTATGACTCTAGGTCTATTCTGTCAAGAGTTACAGTGCGAAATGTAATTCTCAAAAAAATTCAATTCACTATAATACTTTTGGGTCTATATCATTACAACGGTGATTGTGTATAGTTTGTTTTGTCCTCATGACATTTTGCGGTTAGACTCATAGTTTTCCAGATAGAACTGAATTTTCACCCCTTTGCCATCCCCTCCCTCCTTAACCCATGGCGCAAATTAGTGCTACTTTTGACTGCGTATATATGTATTCAACAATTTAACATCAAAAAAAATTTTTTTTATGTTTGGGTCTGTACAATAATAGTATAGTACAGACCCGAACATATAACAACTGATAACATAATATTCTATGTGAAAGCCCTTTTAAGTTTTAGACATCTAAATATACCAAATCTGTCGAATAGGATAAATGGCCATCCAAGTAGATCCTTAATGCAATTGACCAATTAGACCAAAATGTACATTGGCAAAAAGTTGATTTTAAACCACCTTGTGCTGCCAAATTAATTCAGTTTAATGTCTGACGTTGCCACAGCACGATCCGATATTTTTTCAACAGTCATGGGTATTTGAATTTAAGGTTTTTCTGTTAAGTGGAAAAGAATATCCATCAAGTGTGATGCCGACAGTGTTGATAAATATAGAGTTGCCCGTTTTTTGGCATTTTCCTTAGCTTTCCGTAATATTTCCCGTGGTAATTGTTGGCAGTTTTGGTGATTCAAAACTACAAACATAGTATTTTAGTGGTCCTGAAGGAAACAGACAGACAGGTATAAGTGATTTGATATAAACATAAACATTTTTATGGAATTCCTTTTGTCCAGTGTATGAAAACGTTCGTCCAGGAAAACTTTGCCCTACATAAAAGCTATTTGTAAAAAAAAAAAAATTCTGATTACTAGCATCGTAGAGTGCGACTCAACCAAGTGAGCCACGGGGCGTTACATGGCCCAAAAAAAGGAAAAATTACATTTTCAAAATTTGTCGGGTGGCAGTCCTCAGAGCATGGTGGATTCAGGTGACCATCCAATTCGCCCAATCATAAGGACGGTCATGTTTTGACTTATGAGGTGAAGGTTGAAGGATATTATAAACATATGTAATCTGGTTTTCTGATTTTTGAAAGGAAGTCATTTTTCTCTTAACATAAGCTGACCAGACGTACAGCATTTTGCAGTACAGTACAGCATTTGGATCTGCCGTACAGCATTGGGAAATGTACAGCATGTACAGCAAAATGTACAGCATTGGCCATGCCACACCATGAAACCTAAAGCCGGCCCACACCGACCGGAGTGTGGCACATACCGTACAAAAGATCAGTGTAAAGCCGGCCCCACACCGACCGGAGTGTGGCACACACCGCACAAAAGACCGGTTCCAAGAATGATACCTTGGAGTCGCCCAACCACACTGCTGCTGCACGATTTTTCGTATCAAACTTTTGTGCGGTGTTTGCCACACTCCGCTCGGTGTTCAACCTAATTCACTATATACGATAAGCTCTTTGGTGAAGCCTGCAATCACGCTTGTCTGCTTTTAAGGCGTACAGTTCGACCACTGTACCCTGTATGATTGACATTTAGAGAGATAATCGCACTTTTATGATTGGTATTCGGTAATTTTCGATAACTGAAATTCGTGAGCGAAATATTTTGAAATTTAGAACCCTTTTAAAGCATATTTGGTGAAAATTAGCAACATTGTACTACTCGACTTGACTCCAAGTTTAAAGGTCCTACCTATCCACGTTCGGAAGTTACAGCTGCCCAAATCAAACTCTTGTGTTTTGTAATCGAAAATTGTGCATAGCTTGAGCGATTTTTTTTAAATTCGACAGACTTGAAAGCACCACACTGTCCATATTTGGTGAACATTCCAAGGCTCTAGATACCAATGTTCAAAAGTTACAGCAATTTTCATTTATTTTTCCCTCTCACAAAATGATGTAAAAACCACCGTACTCCATCCGATTCCCCTACCAACCTCTATTCTATAGTAAACTGCACACTTTTTAGCAGGATTCTGCAAGGGTTTTTAGATTAATTTTTTCCACAATATATCCTTCGAACCCGCTAAAATGGCGTTAAGGCATAGCATCACTAATGTAACCATGAAGGCATGCATACTCTCCTCCAGAAATATCACAATCAGGATATGCCACCATTCCACCGCTCTGGAGGTTCTATCCACTCCATAGCTATATACATTGAAACGGTGCCTGGAACGAAACCAGCTTATGAATTCTCGGCCCAATGAGGTCATCATGATAAGATAGATGCCAGATTCTGTCCTTTCAGAAATCTGAAATGTCTGAAATCTATCTTCTATTTTAAGTGAATTCCTTGCTGTTGCTATAGCTTTTTGTGTTAAGACATACGTTTGTGCTTTGTAGCATATATAGCTTTTCGGAAGGTAACCATCATCTTGTTTCTATGCTTTTCTACCGATTAAAAAATTCTTTTGGTCGCTTGAGATCTGCTGACAAGATCGAAAAAGGGACTGTCGCTGTAAGGATTATGAAATAGTTTCAATTCTGGTGGTTTAATTGAGATTCCGGAGTAATATAGGTTTAGCATAGCGCATGAGATATTGGACGTCCAACAACTTGGCACTAGACAGCAGACGTATATTTTTTATAATCCCCTCCTTAATGCAGGTATATCTACTCAATCGAAGTTGGACTAGAGTCTCGTGAATGATACGCGAGAGCTTAATCCGGGTAGGCGACAACGCATCTTACGAAGAACTGAGAAGTTTATAGAATCGGCTAAAGATTTTAAGTCCGCAGAATACACTTTACACCTTGAACGTTCGATACTGAAAAGTTGTGGGGTGAACTTATAACTGAGAGTTCCTCTGCAATACCGAACGTAAATATTAGGAATTATTCCCGCACTGGAGATGTATGCGGTAAAAATAGGCCTCAGTGAGTGGCTTGTCTGCAGCATACAATAATGTTCTGCAAAGCGAGGAAGCAGCAAGACGTTGCGGGTGCCTGTGCAGTAATACCGAAAAATAGTCCGGCGGATGATGGAACGAGATGGTTGTATTTTGATTCGATAAAATCCTACATAACTACCTACCTGTTCATGTGGCAGTCACACTATCTAAAAACAATGCTTGAATAAATCTCAGGTACAAACAATTACGAAATACTGTAGAACGAGTTAATTCCGAAATTCTCATGTGGATGGTATTTCCTTAGATATTGTTACGAAATGTACCTAATTAAGGGCAAAGAACTAAATTGAAAACTTTAGGACTCTCTATTTAGTATCAACAGAACCTTCAAGGTTCACCACATATTGCCGATAATATTGGCTTGGCTACTATTCTTTCTCAATTCTGTTTACGAGAATATCAGTAATGAAAGCAAGAAAAATATCATTGTATGGCATGCATAATGGTGATAACCTCGTGTTTCTCCAAATCGACGTGATACAGGATTCCCTAAGTATGTGTACAGCATGGGGTCTTCGAGAGTCTGGTCACCTTATCTTAACAGACTCAGAAGAGTAATTTGATTAGGCATGGCGTTACTTTTCTAGGCTTCTCCATGATCGAGTATTAATTTAAATTGAAGAGACTTGTTTTTTTTTAAGGTTATTAGCAAAACTGGTTAGTTTAACTGAAATTGACAACGCTGCATCACCGGCTTACAATTCTACAAAATGCATGGAGCTTCTATATGATCTGAAATCTTATTTCCTCTGTCAAAAAGAGCGTTAACAAAAGTTGTAGAAAATTAAACACATAGATACGATATAAAATTGTATATCTGTCTCACAAATATCACAGAGCACGACAACAAATCACATTCACCGGGGAGAAACCCCGGTAACTACAAATATTCGCTAACGAAGTCGTAAATTGTTCAAATGCATATCCCTAATCCCATTCGGTTTCGTGACAGCAAAGAACCTCGTTTCTCGTGGAACTAACATACGAACTCATTCCCATAAATCAAGTTTCTCTAATTGGTCTAATCCCGGGGAAAACATTTGATCTAATTTATAGGCAAAGAAATAATATAACAATGTCCTCATTTGCCACAATAACGATTCCGTACAGGTGTTACAGTCATTCCTTTAGCCGGTCATATCGCATATGTTATTTGGATAACAATATGGGGAAAGGATACAAGACCGGGGACCACATCCGCACATCCCCATAGAGAACAATGTCGCTCTCATTCCGGACGATCGTCATCATTGTCGCTGAGACAGACAGTCGCTTGACTTCTTATCGCCCGTAGTCACGTATGACGCATTTTCCAACTATTACATAAAGGTCACGTTTTACGCGACACATATAAATCGCACGTTGCTGTTTTGCTTCACACGCAACGCACCCGGCTTCTTGTGAAAATTTCCAATTTCAACCACTTTTCCGGCCTTTTTAGATTCTCTCATCTGTTTCTCGCAGTATGTGCGTCCCATTCATACGACCCGAGGACGATCAAAATGCTTTTTTTAACGGAATTCAGGAATGACTCCGAAACTCCGAAAGCAATATGTATGGGAGCCGGGCCAAGTAATTCAACAATATTAGATTGTCGCTTGCGATGGGGGTAAAGGAGGAGGGCTCAAGAAAAGCATGAAATTGGAGAAGTTGTCCTTTCATCTTTTGTCATTTTTGGAGACTGCCAAGTGGCGGAACGATGGGTGTATGAATGAAATTAGAAAAAATTGAGAAGGGCGCGAATTTTTTAGCGACTCGAGGTATAGAGAAGACATCGACGACGATGACGACGCGACCGACGTGACGAAGGTTGAAGTGGTGAAACAGTGAGTAAGGTTAGTTGGCAACGACGGTTTTTCACCCCCGCAGGGTGTTAAGCAAAAATATCTCTGATAAATTGAGAGAAGTCTACGGATAACCTCAGCATGAATCGATTAGGCTTCCCATTATGCTTTGATATTCACGAGTTGTTCTCGGGAAGTTTTGTCCTTCAGCTAACGGTTTATTCCATCCCAATGACTTTTCGACAACCAACTGATGGAATATTTTACTATATGGCTATATTCGTATGACAAACATATGTGATTTTCGGGATTGTTAGATTTTATGATTTTCAATTTCTCTCCCTGTGAGCCGTGACGATACACCTGCTACAGAACACGTTTTTCGAACGTTACCATGTTGTTAGGCCCGGCCAGAGTATATGACATGGCAAAGGACACATTCATTTTTAGCTGCCCAGTAAATAGGCAATTCGAAACGTGAGTGTCCCTGTTTGAATAGTAATGGGATGCAATTTATAATTTGATTGAAGTTGATATGGAAAAATTGTTGACGATTTCAGTAGTTGAATACACAGGTGCTTTCATGGTATTTTGGGTGGCTGGGTTTTATTTGGATTTTATATAAATCCCTTAGCTGATTGGATTGGTCTAATTGAGACGAAAGCTTGATATGGAATCGTTTTATTTAAATTTTTAGGTTTCGAATTTTGACAAGTGAGTTTAAACCTGATGTTAAGGGTTTAGTGGTGAAAAAGGATCATTTAATGCATATTCCATAGAAACAAAAGAAACATCATAAATGCATATTATGTCGACATATTTTTTTTATTAATTTAATTTCCATTGGATTGTGAAGTGCATTTCAGAGTATGGCAAACATAACAGACATAACTAGTCATTTGGGACGAGTAGACAAGTGCGAGACTAATTAATGACTAACAAGAAGCTAGAAATAAAATTATGTATAGGTATACAGGGCGTCCCATTCATAGTGGAGGATATTTTAATGGTAGGTAGTGTGGCTCATTTGGGGAAAATTAATGTACAACGGGACAAATACAAATCGTAAATGTAACCGATTTTAAAATTTCTTTACAGTTTGAACGGGTGTATCTCGGAAGATACGAGCAACTTCGTAACAGGCGAGGTGTCGTTTTATTGGACATTTTATGTAGTTTCAGAAAGTGAAGTCATATCTCGGATGACATCTTTGGTGGTGTGGCAAATTTCGATTTAGTTCGGCAAGTCGGGCATTTTTACAAAAAGTGTTATTCCATTGTAATAGTTGAAAATAGAGGGGTCCCGTTGTACATTAATTAAAATATTCTCCACCATGAATGCGACACCCTGTATAAAGCTCTATATTTACTACCTCTGAAACAAACATGATCGTTATATATTTGCAGACTTTAGGAACTCACCAACAAATTGACTTCTACTTTCTAAATTCACATAAGCCTCATCAGCTTGTCCGGACAATCAACGGTGCTTAAAATCAGAGCCATTCATTTTTCAACTTCTTTCCCCCTTATAAAATAAACTTTTCACTTTGACCGACTTTTTCGCGTTTCGAATACAATTGAAGAAATCCGCTCGTCTTGCTGTCAAGATACGGTTACGTACGTAACTTAACGTACGTAGTATGTATGTCGAAAAGTTACGAATGCTTTTCCGTTGGCATTTTTATCGCTTTGAAATATCAAACTACCCCAAAAAGAAGAAAATACGCCTTCGATATCGTCCTCGTCGTCGTCATATCGTAAAAATGTTTGAAGGGAAAAAGATAAAAAAAAAAGTCTTATAAGAAAAAAACTTTCTACTTGAAAGTTTACTTGAATTTCTAACGGATTTCTATAGATGAATGGTCTGAAAAATGGATTGCAGCGTACTGTATCCAATCTTGTTATTATCATCTCACTACGAGTACTCACTATATTATCCAGACCAGAAATGGATATTTTTCTTTTCATGATATTTTCGTTTTTTTTTTTTTTTGTGCGCGTCTCTACTCCACTCGACAATCGATTTTTTGTGGATGGGGAGGTTTGGTAGAAGTTGGCTGTGAAAATCCTTTTAGTGTGATACATCCGGTTGATTTTTTCCCTGTTCAATTTTCTTTTATCGACTCAAACTTGCATGCCAGTTTTGTATAATTTTCGAGTGAGTTTTAAAAAAGTTTTCATCTAATAAATTGAATGGACGGACTACTTGAGAAGTTATAGTCATAAAGTTTTATCTTCCAACAATCGGCGTAAGATAATATTCAACGATAATTTTACCATCATTATGACCGTCTCGTCTCGTCTCATCTCACGTACATATGTATACCCTCTCCTTTCTTCATTCTCAGTGATATCTAGACGGCGGCGCGCGCGCGTTGTCATTAATTAGTTGAATATCTTATCCTGACCAACTTTTATTTATTTATTTATTAAAAGAATATTATAACATAACTAGTGTTATAAACTCCTTAAAGTTAAAGCACTGGCAACAGAGGCCTTAGGCTTAAAATTCCACACGGAATGATCGCAGAATCCCTCAACTTTTCGTTGCAGATTTGCTTTTGCTCCAGCGTCGAAAGTTTATACAAATCCGGTTTCGCGTTCCATTTATTTAACGTGTCAATACGAGTATTATCTTCCCGCATCGTACGAAGCCCACAAAAAGTGCGAATAGAAAGAATTCGAGTGAAATACATTCGCGGAAAGTGTGTATGCAAAAAACGAAAGTGTTGTAAGAATTCGGGTGGAGGGCATTCACTGAAAGTTTGTTTCGTTCCGCGTCGGACAACATGTTACCCGTTGAATTCTGGGAAGTGCATTTCTTGAGTGCTCGACGAAAGCTATTTGGGAACGTATATGTATGATTTGAAATTGAAAAAACCGTCTCTACAAATTTTATAGGGTTTTGATGGGGAAATGTCCAACCCCAATTTTTTGGAAATTCCGCGCCAACAACAAGGCGACCGAATATATGATGGCAGCTATAGGGCATGTTTACTTCAGGATCTTGTCGTTCAAGGTTTGACAGCATGGAGAAACTGTATCGTAAATCACACATGCCGACGACTTATATTACTTCGGGTATTACTTCGTCAACGACGTACTGCTTGAGGAAGGTGGGGAAAAATTTAAATTCTGGCAGTGGGAAGAGGTCATAAGACGGGAATTACTAATTCGCCCATTATAGGCACATCTTGAGGCTGTGGAATTAGAGGCGTCATTCCGTAACTTGGACAGAGATTGGTGGCATCTAGTGCCGGTAATGTTTAAAATCGGCACTAGACAAGAACCAGCTGATGGTAAGCGATTGAAGTCGTTCTCGGTCGTACCCCTATGTCGTTGGGGTAGAAGACACGTTCGATACACGAGCGGTGCATTTTACAATCTTCCGATTTCCCCAAAAATGATACGACATGAAGGAAGTACCAGTACCATTCGAGGACTCAAAACGTCTTTTACCATGTCTTTTTCAAAAAAATGGGGTAGACGTATCCATTTTGATGAATCGTTATTTGGATCCTGCTCCTCTGCCACAGTGGGTGAGAAGACGGAGAACCGCGTCAGCTGCCCTCCAACCGACGGCTCTCTAACTGGACACTGTGAACATGGATGATTACGGGCAGATAATAATTGGCATATAGTACCCTGGGGTTATAAATTACATAGGCGCTTGTGGTTTCAGTTCCAAGGGGCAAGAGAAAATGATATTCAAAACTAGCTGCTTTAAGGAAGCTATATGCGAAGAGAGAGCTCGTCGACGTAGACGAAAGAAAATTATTGGAAACTTTGAAAAGGAGTTACTTCTGAATAGGCAAGCAGCGCGACCTGCGTCAAACAAGTATCGCGGTGACTACCGGCAATTTGCGATTAAAAGGCAGCAAGCAGCTCTTCAATGAGTGCCAAAGACAGTATTCTCGAAGAGCTGTAACGCGATAGAAATGGGACGCTCCAATACAAAGCAGGCCCATTGACCTTGCAGTAGCAAAGATATTGGGTGAGGGAAAAATAACAACAAACAGGCAAGCCGTTGGCGTTGCAGCAGAAAATAAATTGGGCGAGGAAAAAAGGATTCTGGTCTGATGGCCCGTTACAACAGGGTGTATCTTATGGGCGCCATAAAAAGCCTGCATACAGTGCGCTTGGAGCTGCCTTGATGCGTCATTCCAAAAAGCCAAAAGTACTGCTTACAGACGAATTTCGCACGTCACAAACGTGCAGCAAATGTCTCAGATGGCTCCCCAAAATCCCGCAACGCTGAAAACCGGCCAGATCATCCGATGAGCGATGCAGGCTCACCGGTCACAGGTATGTGACATGCAATAAATGCAAGCTGGTCTGCAATCGAGATGTAAACGCTGCTAGGAACTCGGAGCCCACGCGAGAGGAGGAGGTGAGGAAACGAGAATTTTTAGAATCGATTTCTGGTGCTCAGAACCTAAAAGTGGTTAAGAGCCCCGATTTTTATAAACAGCTTAAGTCACGATCCATGCAGTCTCAGAAGTTTTAGTGCATAGAGCCTGCCTCTTGCGCTAATTATATTATTTAACCAAGCCGGCTATATGCACTGAAATCGTTGATTATGCTGAGTTCGTGGCTTCAGCCTTTTGACAAAAATCTGGCCTGTAAACTGATTCTAGATTTTGGGTATTCAGAGTCGATTTCAAAAAATCTGCTTTGGGTACCTTTCTCTTGGGTGTGCTCTGAATTGAGACCTCAAGTATAACGTATTCCGAGCTCGCCAAAACGATATTTTTAGTCGCGTTCGTAGTCGCGAATAGCCAATACTCGCCGAAACATTTATTAGAGGCAGGATGTGCTTGCCTTTCAAAAGCTAACTCCTTTTCAAACTTTCCAAAAGATTTGTTGCGTTTCCATCAACGAACTGTATCACCGCATATTGCTTTTATGCGACAACTAGGTTTCAGTATCATTTCTTCGCGCATATTGAAACGAAACCGACAGCAAGCTCGAACGTAGCTTATGACGGACGGGTCAATGCCGATTATCTGGTGGTAATCGACAACGTGTGACTTGTGACCGAGGTGGATGATCGGGGTAGCAATTCATCAGAACGGTCCACCTCATTAGTGGAAAATTACGTGGCAGAAGATTTTGTGTCGTTGGATTCTAAGATTCCAGAGATCCGCACTGTAGCCGGAAGCTTCGAAGTGTTTATACCAAGAATTTGGAGAATTTTCCCGGAAAGTCTAGATAGTCCTTGGAGTGCAGAAGATTGTAAAGGGCTATGTTTAGTGCGGACGTGTTTTTTCCCCAACTTCTGTAGAGGTATGATGGAAAACGATTTCAGCATATTATCAGCTGAGACAAGTCTCCCGCCAATTCCTGGCGAAGTTACGGAACGATGTCTCTAGTCGCGAGCAATCGGTAAGCTGCTTCCGTACTTCTGCGACAGTCATTCGGTTTACAAAAGTTCTTCCCAATGCGAAAAGTTAAATTTTACCCAACATTTTCAACTTGGTCACGGTTGACGAAGTTGTTCCAAAATCGAGCAAGCCGATCGCATGCATGTATGATGCAGTTCCTCCAAAAGTAGTGGGCTGCAAGATCATGAAGTAGATTGTCTCGAAGCGAACCGTTGTATTTCGTTATCGCCCGACAGGAAGTTCAAAAATTTTTGGGTCTTTTACTGTTGAACATTTTCTCATGAATCACCTGAACGGAATTTCCCACGAAAGCAGTGCCGTGATTTACACAGTGGACCATTTAAAGTGAATTAAGGTATACTTGTATTGAGGAGGAATACTTGTAACCTTATGTACATATTATAGTAAAACATAAAAAAGTTATTTTTACATTGGGCCACTTCAAATGACCCACCCTGTATATCACGGCACTCCTTTCGTGGGAAAGCTGTGCTTAACCGGTTTGAGTGAGCCGCCAGGGGTGAATTCATGAAATGGAAATGGTGTATGCTAAGATGCCTAAGTTTGTGAAGCTGCATTGTTGTACATCGGGATTTATTGTAGCCAGTATTCCTTCTCATTTGGACAGAAGTTGCCAGTCCGGTTTTGCCAAGTATTCATAAGTTTGCCTTCAGAATCCGATGCAGTGTGGTTTTCGCATTTCATAGCTGGCGTTGCACTATTAGATGCGATAACTCGGCTCAGGTATGGCTTCTTACGTTAAATATGTAGATGCTTCTAATTGTGTTTTGCTTCAGTAGATCAAGATGTATTGGATGTCCATGGATGCAATATTTTCGAATGGAATGTGTTGCTAGGTAAGTCTTTCTTTCGTAAGCAAAATTGGAAAAAATCTTCAAATCGCCCAATACTAACCAGATATTTCTATCTTTTGCAGGAATATTACCGAAGTCTGCGCCATCGAGCAGGTCGGCGCTCGTTGGATGGTATATGCAAATCCCAACCAATCAGCGGCCGCACGTTAGGCCGCCAAATCCTCGTAACCCGTAACCCGCAACTAATCTTCAAATCGCCCAATACTAACCAGATATTTCTATCTTTTGCAGGAATATTACCGAAGTCTGCGCCATCGAGCAGGTCGGCGCTCGTTGGATGGTATATGCAAATCCCAACCAATCAGCGGCCGGGCGTCAGGCCGCCAAATCCTCGTAACCCGTAACCCGCAACTAATCTTCAAATCGCCCAATACTAACCAGATATTTCTATCTTTTGCAGGAATATTACCGAAGTCTGCGCCATCGAGCAGGTCGGCGCTCGTTGGATGGTATATGCAAATCCCAACCAATCAGCGG
Organism: Microchrysa polita; assembly: GCA_949715475.1. Taxonomy (NCBI): domain Eukaryota; kingdom Metazoa; phylum Arthropoda; class Insecta; order Diptera; family Stratiomyidae; genus Microchrysa; species Microchrysa polita. Next base: position 12,043,417 of record OX454418.1, on the reverse strand, counting down.
CCGGGCGTCAGAGTGGACTGGAACTTAGTCCGTAAGATTAGAAAAGGTACTATCACCAAAAATGCTTCAAGATGGTTTATTTGCAGAGGAACCTAAAGAATCATTTTGTCCATGTGGTACTTGGTAAGGAAAAGAGTGGGACGGATTACAAACCGGGGCTACACTTACAGCAAATAGCGCAGCCATGCCTTTTGAGGATCCGGATTGTCTCATGAACTTTCAAAGATTTTAGGACAATATTAAATTTGTTTAAATCTCGTGGGCCCTCCCGCGACGCGGGCCCTGTGGACCCTTATGCGCCGCCCCTGTGTCAGTTTGACAGAACAGCTGGTCTTAAGCGGAATGTTATCCGTGACTTTTTTTTCCGCTACCGGAAACGGAAACCAACATGTGACGTCAGTGACGCAACCAAGGGAGGGACGAAGGGAGCGGAAGCACCTCCCAGACCCAGAAGTTACAATATGAAGTATCTACCAATGCATTTCATTGCAGATTTTACGTACTAGAATTGTAGAGACCACCTTGTTAAAAAAAAAACAAGACAAATTTGCAGGTAAGATGTGCATTTTTAAAAAAGAGAAAATTTTCAAAAGAGAAAATTGTCTTCACATACATATTTACTTCGCAAGAGATAGTAAAAATGTACATATTTTACAGCCAAAATATAAGCGCGACATTTCGATTAAAAATTTGATTTGAAACTGCGTAATTATTCTACTGTATATGTAAACTATAGAAAAATCATTGTGTGAGTATTGTCTATACGATAAGACTAACCACGACGACGGGCACTAGATCAAATGTACGAGTTATCGGCCCTTTGAGACACTGAAATCTTTCGATATAAAGAAAATTCAAAATTTTGCGGATTGAGAACTACGCATATTTTCGCGTCGTGCTAAAATTAAAACCCGTTTTTTAGAAGCGCCACAGACCCTCCGATCGATTGGCAAGATTTTTTGATTGCGAGATAAATCGGAAGGTGTATGTTACCATCGGATTAAATTTTTTGGTTTGATGTGTGGAACGTATTGCCATGCAATTTTCCGTACAAGCTGTCATGACAATCATGTATTCTCAGTTGCTGATTTTTTGCCATAAACCTGAAGTCGTTCTTCATGGTGTGGTTGTGGCGGTCATTCTCCACCAAAAATAGCAATGGATGTCCATCTTCCATCGCCAAAAATGGTATAATTTTCGCTATTTTGTGTTGTGTCTTGTGGACCGTGAAATTGTCTAGTGTGTGTGCTGTAAGGGCGGCAGATTGATTGTGGGCAATCGATTGACCAATAAATCGCTAGGTATGTGGCGCCCTTTACGCTTACGACGAACCAACATCGTTCGTTGTTCGTTGACCTATTACGAACCTTTTTTTTTATATAAATCCGCCCACAGAAAGGGGGAAATGTTATTATTCAAACATCAAACACAAACTTATAAATCGATAAACAATATAAAACTTCTTTGGCAGAATAAACACGAATAAAAAAGAATAATCCAACCCCCACTTAAAAATACACAATATTCAAAGAGAATCCATAGTTAGACATAGCTTCACACCATATAGAGATGTTGGACTCGACAGTCGACTCGACAGGACTACTATTGAATGTCAACTTCTATACGAACGAAGAGCAGATATCAAAAAAGTTTCATCTGTTTTAAGTAGACAATTCTATTGTCGTCGTCGTCTGTTTGACAAAATACCCTGCAGGAGAACGCATCCAACACATCATGATCCTATCAATGACAATATACTATTGTTCCTCGGAAAATACATTTGATTTGGGACACGAAGGTTTAACTTCATGCCAAACTCATCCCCTCGTATGCCCTCAGTTTGGCGCCCGCTTCTTTTTTGTGTGTGTTTTGCGAAATCCTTTGTTACATGTTATTCCATCGCCTAAAAACCATCATCACTACCGCTGCTGGTGTTGTTGCCTATCCTAGCGATGGGGGCCTAAACTAAGCCAGTGTCGAATGAAGCGCGCGTGCAAAAATATTCGCTTCCGTTGATAAAACTCCAACCCTATATAGACTATAGAGTGGAATAGTAGAGCCTATCTACGATATGTGCGGCTCCTTTTCGACTCGATTTTTATTTCCCAACAGTCTTTTGTTAGTTTTTCGTTTTTTTATCGACTTCCTTTCACTTCCAGAGCAATAGCACAGCACAAGTATCCAAGGGAGTGGGGTCAAATTGACCAAACAATTGTCGTGCGATAATCGATACAGATTGCTATCACAATGGCCCTATGGGAAAATGATAGACGTTGGATAGGTGTGAACAAGTATTATCTGAAATGATAGTTCATTTTTTCTAATTTGACGGCATTCGGTGATGATGTGGTGGCGAAATGTGTTCAGCAGGCCCTCAAATGTATGACGATATATACTTAGATATATATATATATAAATTGATAGCAATTCTTGCGACTATTGTGTGGTAGTGTTAATCATTTCTTTCTCGTTTCTTTCGGGCCATCATTACGACAAATTGTGGAGGAATGACTCCTATCTTTTATCGCAACAAAATGAGTTTTATATAGGTTCATATTAATCATTCTTGCCAAAGACATACTACATATAGATCTAAAAGAATAATATCGTTACACGAGGTAGATAAAATCATCGTCCTTGTAAGCATGTTGGTCAATGTGTGCTAATACATACTTATTCTATTATTCATTGCAGTAGACGCAGTAGTTTCATGCAAGAGAAAAATTATTATTATTATTAGTGCTCATGAAGAGGCGTGATTTTGACGGCTCGAGAAAAAAAAAATCATTACTTGGCATTGTCGTGATATATTTGCTGAACTGAATTATGCAAATGTACAAGAAATTATTGTTACAATTGAGTGCATTCACGCACAAGTCAGCGGTTCCAAATTCTGAAACGATTTTTGATTATATTCCAACACCATTAGGCAAATGTAAGTGAGCGAAAAAATGGCGGGTAAATGCAATTTGCCATTCAAGGGCGGAACGTGTGGTGGGGACTCACGAGATTTAGAGGCCGAAAAGAAGAAAAATTTCTCGAACCACAAAAAACACGGTAAGTAGGTAGGTAAGGTAGGCAAAACATCCAAAGTGTCCCTCATTTTCGGATTGACATCGTTTGCGCTTGCAATTTTTTTTTGCAATAGGTGGAATCTTTAAACGCCGGTAACTTTTGAACAGCTATGAAATAATCAGCAAAAAGTGTACCACAATACGCCCTTCTACGCATTTTTTGGAAAATCGAACTATGATTTCCTTGTTCCCCTCTTTTTGCGAATTATTTGTCCTTTGGCTTTGGGTCTTATGAAAAATTTACACCGTTTGTGCTTGGGCCTCCTTTGAAAAATTTGTTATCCTAAGGTCGCATCTTTGAAGGTGTGTAACTTTTGAACTACGACTTGGACATTTCTAGCAAAATGTGCGCCATAATACGCTCTACATCGGGATCCTGATCCTTTTTATCCATTTTTTGTGGGAAATCGATCCCGTTTGCACTTGGTCCTCTTTTGCGATTTGTTTGCCCTTGGGAAGCAACTGTATCTTTTAAAGAACAGCTAGGACCTTCTTAGATAGGATGAAACCTTATCCTTATAGTCGATTTGCGCTCTCCGGCGAATCCTTCTGATCAAAGACATTATTCATTTTTTTTTATCTGGTGGGATTTAAAGAGGCTTGCTGTCGGGAAATAGGAAATAGAAAAGTGCGCGTATATTAAAAACATATCCAGCATTTAATGTAGATTCTGGAGCTCCTGATTGCTTCACCCAAAACATCCTCGTGTAGTTCATAGGATAACCGAAATTTTTATATGAACGAGTATCGTTTACATTACAATATAAGTGTGCGATTGGGCACCCTGGAATACGCCTAGGTAACTAGAAAAAGATGGTTGAATTACATATCCCGCGTCAGCATCAGCATCGGCAGAGGCATCGGCATCAGCAGAAAAATTTCAATTTAGAACACACGCATTTGCCTTTGATGACCCAAATTGACAGCAGCGGCAGAAGCATCGGCAGAAGCATTTTACTGCTTCTGCCGCTGCTGTCATTGTGGTTCATCAAAGGCAAATGCGTGTGTTCTAAATTGAAATTTTTCTGCTGATGCCGATGCCTCTGCCGATGCTGATGCTGACGCGGGATATGTAATTCAACCAAGATTAGGAAAAGAGCGTTAAGATGCTGTCTAATTATGACTTCTCCTTGAGTTTCCCAAAATTAATCATTCTCAGAATTTTAAGCCCACGGAAAGTTCCATAAATTGCCGCCATGGGCACTTGCCCGGGTTGCCCATATAAGTAATCCGTGCCTGGAAATACTGATAGAATCGATTATGTTTTTTTATTAAAAAAAGATGTCAGATAAATAAAAACAAAGCAAAAAAGGCTTCGGATTTCAGTCTGTAAGCAATTGACTAATAGTGGGCTTTTCGCAGATTCGTAAATTCAATAATATAACGTTCCTACTGTATGAAGCTCTGACATAACGGTGACAAACACACTTCGCACACTGCTCCCAAAACGTATCTCATGAAAAGGATAAATTCTATATCTGGCGTTATAATTCGTATTCGGAATTCAGTTTTCCACGGTATTAAATGTTTACAATGTGTTTAACTCAAAAAAAAAAAAATATTTGCCCCAAATTTGCCGCCCCCGTAAAATCTGCGCCCTAGGCTCCAGCCTACTCAGCCTACTGGTAAATCCGCCACTGTTCTGGATACATACTGATTTTCTGGGTATCAATATTCGAAAGAATAGAAATTACTAACTACTTTCTCCTAGTTTGGAAAAAATATTCAGTTGCACGAAAATCCGGACTCTAGTTGCGATTTGCAACTTTCATTTTATGAAGTTTGTAACGCATTGAAGGAAGCATCTCCGACCATCTAAAAAGCATACATATAGGATCAGCATGACTTGGGGAGTCGATTGGGCGATGTCCGTCTGTCTGTCTGTCCGTCTGTCTGTCCGTCTGTTGCAACGCGTTTTCCTCAGCCAATTTAATAGATATAAAAGCTGAAATTTTGCACAAATGCTTCTTATTGCTGCAGGCAGTTTGTATGTTTGGATCGGTGAAATCGGACATAGATACCATCTAGGTACATGTATACCGTCAGGGGAGCACCTAGCCGTTACGGCCTTATCTCCCGGTCATTCGGGCGGTTTGGACTTTCGGTGTTTTACTGAGAAGGTCTTATTGTCAGATGGGGATTTCTCCATCCGGTCAATGCACTCACCTTCAGAAACCCAACCCCGGGGCTGCATCACCAGCTCGATGTCTTGCTTAACAACCGACAGCCACCTCGAGACCAACGCCTTGATGGGTAGGGACCATAGTCCCCTGGGCACGCCCATCCCCGAGATACACTATATTCGCTAAAGACTTCTCTTTAGCAGGTGCGATCCTCCTTCGGCCCCCTAATCGTTAGGCCTAACGTTAAATTCAGATGTGCCCATCCCAGGTTCGTTGGACCTGCGACTACTCGTCTGCTTAAAGCAGACTAATAGCGCTGCTTTTCAAATCCGGGCGGCCCCTTCAGTCTACTAGTCAGCAATGTGATTCGGGCCGTGTGGTCATCAATCCACAAACTAGTTAGATATAGGCGCGTAGGCATCTTCCACCAAGGCCGTTCTCCCTAACTAGAGGCTTAGAGGCTCGGGTTATGCGAAGCCGCCAGCTCCGAAGCTCACACGATTAACCGTATGGTGAACCCCCCCCCCTCCCCCCGGAACACCGTTTATCGTGCTCGGCCTTTAGTGACTTCCCTCCCGTAAGTCATGGGAGGAGGTCGGTCATGCCAAGAGCTACCCGTACATAACTAGGGAGCTCGGGAACGTTATCGCCCGAATGGTCTTCGTACAGATCCACGCCATGGTGTATCAAACATACCAGGGGCCTCCCTGCGCTGCTAGGTACGTGGTGTCGCAACTCACCAAAGATCTCTGTCCCACTACACAGCCTTTTTGACTGATGTCACAAGGACCTAGACCCTCTGCGGTGAAATCGGACAATGGGGTCGTTGGGCTGCCATACAAACACAACCCCCCAAATTAGGTTCTTCTAAGAAAAACCTTTTTATTTGTGTAACAATTTTAGCCAAATTTCACACAAATGTATTTCTATTGATGACACAAAACATAATGTAAGATTGGATCAAATCGAACCGTGGGGTCATGGGGCTGCCATACAAGCCCGAACCCCCATTTTGGTCCTTCTAAGAAACATTTTTTACACCAATTTCACAAAACCTTGTATTAATGTTCATTTATCAAAACAATTAAAAAGGTCCCGCATCCCCCAATAAAATGTTCTGAGTAAATATTTTTATTTGCCACTTATTCCAACCAAACCCCATTCAAATATATATGTTGTGAAGACAGAAGGAAAAGAATGGATTAAATACAAGTCGTAGGTCAAAAACTTTTAACCCGAGGGGAGCGAAGGGTATCCAAATTTCGGATGCGCCCGAAATTAACCTCGGTCTGTTTTTTTTTTTAAATCGAATGATGGTGAACTATCAGAAATGGTGTTGGCTAAGAGCAGAAAAAAGTTAAAGCCGATTAAATCAGAAATTTTCTTAATACGCCAATTTAAAATGAAAAATCCGCGATGTTTTCCAAAAACACTAAAAATTCAAATATTTCAGAAACCATCAGTAAAACATGTATGCCTTCATTTTATTGTATTTTGAACCTATTTTTACGTACTTCAAGAAACACGCAGAGCCACCATGTAACCCTGTATATCAATACAAAGTATTTTTTTCCATAATCAGGGGACCATCCCCAACACACCTTACAAAAAGACAATCTCCCTGGCCTATTTAGTATGCACTTGCTCCACCAAGTTTTACATAAACCCTTGTCTCCAAGTCGAAAAAAATCCATTAAAAGCGAACTGACCAGCAAGTTCCGTGACGCTTAACATGCGGCGTTGGTTTCTCCAGTGTACGGAGGACCACTACCGGGAGTAGATTATTCGCTGCTTTGAATGACTCTAAAGATTATGTGCATCACAGATACCTCTTCGATTGCACCTAGAGTCGAGGAGCAAACTAACATAGTCGACTTCAATCGAAGTAGTCAGTTAAGACCGAATGTCTGCGGAAACGGCACAAGGCTCAGACATGAGTCTATATTATTCAGGAGGATAAGATATTCAATACCGTGAAATTTGGCGAAAATGGGGTTTGAAAAAGTCGATGAAGAGGGCATCCAGACCTACATTTTGCTGAAACTTTGAGGGCCCTAGCTATCACCGTTTAGCAGATACAGCCGTTTAAAGGTTGGCCAATAAACCACCCCCAAAACGCTTCTTTTGGGCTGAAAATGCCACTTTTCTCAATTTCTGTGAAATTTGGCGAAAATGGGGTTTGAAAAAGTCGATGAAGCGGGCATCCAGACCTACATTTTGCTGAAACTTTGAGGGCCCTAGCTATCACCGTTTAGGAGATACAGCCGTTTAAAGGTTGGCCAATAAACCACCCCCAAAACACTTCTTTTGGGCTGAAAATGCCACTTTTCTCAATTTCTGTGAAATTTGGCGAAAATGGGGTTTGAAAAAGTCGATGAAGAGGGCATCCAGATCTACATTTTGCTGAAACTTTGAGGGCCCTAGCTATCACCGTTTAGGAGATACAGCCGTTTAAAGGTTGGCCAATAAACCACCCCCAAAACGCTTCTTTTGGGCTGAAAATGCCACTTTTCTCAATTTCTGTGAAATTTGGCGAAAATGGGGTTTGAAAAAGTCGATGAAGAGGGCATCCAGATCTACATTTTGCTGAAACTTTGAGGGCCCTAGCTATCACCGTTTAGGAGATACAGCCGTTTAAAGGTTGGCCAATAAACCACCCCCAAAACGCTTCTTTTGGGCTGAAAATGCCACTTTTCTCAATTTCTGTGAAATTTGGCGAAAATGGGGTTTGAAAAAGTCGATGAAGAGGGCATCCAGACCTACATTTTGCTGAAACTTTGAGGGCCCTAGCTATCACCCTTTTGGAGATACAGCCGTTTAAAGGTTGGCCAACAAACCACCCCCAAAACGCTTCTTTTGGGCTGAAAATGCCACTTTTCTCAATTTGTGTGAAATTTGGCGAAAATGGGGTTAGAAAAAGTCGATGAAGAGGGCATCCAGATCTACATTTTGCTGAAACTTTGAGGGCCCTAGCTATCACCGTTTAGGAGATACAGCCGTTTAAAGGTTGGCCAATAAACAACCCCCAAAACGCTTCTTTTGGGCTGAAAATGCCACTTTTCTCATTTTCTGTGAAATTTGGCGATAATGGGGTTTGAAAAAGTCGATGAAGAGGGCATCCAGACCTACATGAAGAGGGCATCCACACCTACATTTTGCTGAAACTTTGAGGGTCCTAGCTATCACCGTTTAGGAGATACAGCCGTTTAAAGGTTGGCCAATAAACCACCCCCAAAACGCTTCTTTTGGGCTGAAAATGCCACTTTTCTCAATTTCTGTGAAATATGGCGAAAATGGGGTTTGAAAAATTCGATGAAGAGGGCATCCAGACCTACATTTTGCTGAAACTTTGAGGGCCCTAGCTATCACCGTTTAGCAGATACAGCCGATTAAAGGTTGGCCAATAAACCACCCCCAAAACGCTTCTTTTGGGCTGAAAATGCCACTTTTCTCAATTTCTGTGAAATTTGGCGAAAATGGGGTTTGAAAAAGTCGATGAAGAGGGCATCCAGACCTACATTTTGCTGAAACTTTGAGGACCCTAGCTATCACCGTTTAGGAGATACCGCCGTTTAAAGGTTGGCCAACAAACCACCCCCAAAACGCTTCTTTTGGGCTGAAAATGCCACTTTACTCAATTTCTGTGAAATTTGCCGAAAATGGGGTTTGAAAAAGTCGATGAAGAGGGCATCCAGACCTACATTTTGCTGAAACTTTGAGGGCCCTAGCTATCACCGTTTAGGAGATACAGCCGTTTAAAGGTTGGCCAATAAACCACCCCCAAAACGCTTCTTTTGGGCTGAAAATGCCACTTTTCTCAATTTCTGTGAAATTTGGCGAAAATGGGGTTTGAAAAAGTCGATGAAGAGGGCATCCAGATCTACATTTTGCTGAAACTTTGAGGGCCCTAGCTATCACCGTTTAGGAGATGCAGCCGTTTAAAGGTTGGCCAATAAACCACCCCAAAAACGCTTCTTTTGGGCTCAAAATGCCACTTTTCTCCTTTTCTGTGAAATTTGGCGATAATGGGGTTTGAAAAAAGTCGATGAAGAGGGCATCCAGACCTACATTTTGCTGAAACTTTGAGGGCCCTAGCTATCACCGTTTAGGAGATACCGCCGTTTAAAGGTTGGCCAACAAACCACCCCCAAAACGCTTCTTTTGGGCTGAAAATGCCACTTTTCTCAATTTCTGTGAAATTTGGCGAAAATGGGGTTTGAAAAAGTCGATGAAGAGGGCATCCAGACCTACATTTTGCTGAAACTTTGAGGACCCTAGCTATCACCGTTTAGGAGATACCGCCGTTTAAAGGTTGGCCAACAAACCACCCCCAAAACGCTTCTTTTGGGCTGAAAATGCCACTTTTCTCAATTTGTGTGAAATTTGGCGAAAATGGGGTAAGAAAAAGTCGATGAAGAGGGCATCCAGATCTACATTTTGGTGAAACTTTGAGGGCCCTAGCTATCACCGTTTAGGAGATACAGCCGTTTAAAGGTTGGCCAATAAACCACCCCCAAAACGCTTCTTTTGGGCTGAAAATGCCACTTTTCTCAATTTCTGTGAAATTTGGCGAAAATGGGGTTTGAAAAAGTCGACGAAGAAGGCATCCAGACCTATATTTTGCTGAAACTTTGAGGGCCCTAGCTATCACCGTTTAGGAGATACAGCCGTTTAAAGGTTGGCCAATAAACCACCCCCAAAACGCTTCTTTTGGGCTGAAAATGCCACTTTTCTCAATTTCTGTGAAATTTGGCGAAAATGGGGTTTGAAAAAGTCGATGAAGAAGGCATCCAGACCTACATTTTGCTGAAACTTTGAGGGCCCTAGCTATCACCGTTTAGGAGATACCGCCGTTTAAAGGTTGGCCAACAAACCACCCCCAAAACGCTTCTTTTGGGCTGAAAACGCCACTTTACTCAATTTCTGTTAAATTTGCCGAAAATGGGGTTTGAAAAAGTCGATGAAGAGGGCATCCAGACCTACATTTTGCTGAAACTTTGAGGGCCCTAGCTATCACCGTTTAGGAGATACAGCCGTTTAAAGGTTGGCCAATAAACCACCCCCAAAACGCTTCTTTTGGGCTGAAAATGCCACTATTCTCAATTTCTGTGAAATTTGGCGAAAATGGGGTTTGAAAAAGTCGATGAAGAGGGCATCCAGACCTACATTTTGCTGAAACTTTGAGGGCCCTAGCTATCACCGTTTAGGAGATACAGCCGTTTAAAGGTTGGCCAACAAACCACCCCCAAAACGCTTCTTTTGGGCTGAAAACGCCACTTTACTCAATTTCTGTGAAATTTGCCGAAAATGGGGTTTGAAAAAGTCGATGAAGAGGGCATCCAGACCTACATTTTGCTGAAACTTTGAGGGCCCTAGCTATCACCGTTTAGGAGATACAGCCGTTTAAAGGTTGGCCAATAAACCACCCCCAAAACGCTTCTTTTGGGCTGAAAATGCCACTATTCTCAATTTCTGTGAAATTTGGCGAAAATGGGGTTTGAAAAAGTCGATGAAGAGGGCATCCAGACCTACATTTTGCTGAAACTTTGAGGGCCCTAGCTATCACCGTTTAGGAGATACAGCCGTTTAAAGGTTGGCCAACAAACCACCCCCAAAACGCTTCTTTTGGGCTGAAAACGCCACTTTACTCAATTTCTGTGAAATTTGCCGAAAATGGGGTTTGAAAAAGTCGATGAAGAGGGCATCCAGACCTACATTTTGCTGAAACTTTGAGGGCCCTAGCTATCACCGTTTAGGAGATACCGCCGTTTAAAGGTTGGCCAACAAACCACCCCCAAAACGCTTCTTTTGGGCTGAAAACGCCACTTTACTCAATTTCTGTGAAATTTGCCGAAAATGGGGTTTGAAAAAGTCGATGAAGAGGGCATCCAGACCTACATTTTGCTGAAACTTTGAGGGCCCTAGCTATCACCGTTTAGGAGATACAGCCGTTTAAAGGTTGGCCAATAAACCACCCCCAAAACGCTTCTTTTGGGCTGAAAATGCCACTATTCTCAATTTCTGTGAAATTTGGCGAAAATGGGGTTTGAAAAAGTCGATGAAGAGGGCATCCAGACCTACATTTTGCTGAAACTTTGAGGGCCCTAGCTATCACCGTTTAGGAGATACAGCCGTTTAAAGGTTGGCCAATAAACCACCCCCAAAACGCTTCTTTTGGGCTGAAAATGCCACTTTTCTCAATTTCTGTGAAATTTGGCGAAAATGGGGTTTGAAAAAGTCGATGAAGAGGGCATCCAGACCTACATTTTGCTGAAACTTTGAGGGCCCTAGCTATCACCGTTTAGGAGATACAGCCGTTTAAAGGTTGGCCAACAAACCACCCCCAAAACGCTTCTTTTGGGCTGAAAATGCCACTTTTCTCAATTTCTGTGAAATTTGGCGAAAATGGGGTTTGAAAAAGTCGATGAAGAGGGCATCCAGACCTACATTTTGCTGAAACTTTGAGGGCCCTAGCTATCACGGTTTAGGAGATACAGCCGTTTAAAGGTTGGCCAATAAACCACCCCCAAAACGCTTCTTTTGGGCTGAAAATGCCACTTTTCTCAATTTGTGTGAAATTTGGCGAAAATGGGGTTTGAAAAAGTCGATGAAGAGGGCATCCAGACCTACATTTTGCTGAAACTTTGAGGGCCCTAGCTATCACCGTTTAGGAGATACAGCCGTTTAAAGGTTGGCCAACAAATTACCCCCAAAACGCTTCTTTTGGGCTGAAAATGCCACTTTTCTCAATTTGTGTGAAATTTGGCGAAAATGGGGTTTGAAAAAGTCGATGAAGAGGGCATCCAGACCTACATTTTGCTGAAACTTTGAGGGCCCTAGCTATCACCGTTTAGGAGATACAGCCGTTTAAAGGTTGGCCAATAAACCACCCCCAAAACGCTTCTTTTGGGCTGAAAATGCCACTTTTCTCAATTCCTGTGAAATTTGGCGAAAATGGGGTTTGAAAAAGTCGACGAAGAAGGCATCCAGACCTATATTTTGCTGAAACTTTGAGGGCCCTAGCTATCACCGTTTAGGAGATACCGCCGTTTAAAGGTTGGCCAACAAACCACCCCCAAAACGCATCTTTTGGGCTGAAAATGCCACTTTACTCAATTTCTGTGAAATTTGCCGAAAATGGGGTTTGAAAAAGTCGATGAAGAGGGCATCCAGACCTACATTTTGCTGAAACTTTGAGGGCCCTAGCTATCACCGTTTAGGAGATACAGCCGTTTAAAGGTTGGCCAATAAACCACCCCCAAAACGCTTCTTTTGGGCTGCAAATGCCACTTTTCTCAATTTCTGTGAAATTTGGCGAAAATGGGGTTTGAAAAAGTCGATGAAGAGGGCATCCAGACCTACATTTTGCTGAAACTTTGAGGGCCCTAGCTATCACCGTTTAGGAGATACAGCCGTTTAAAGGTTGGCCAACAAATTACCCCCAAAACGCTTCTTTTGGGCTGAAAATGCCACTTTTCTCAATTTGTGTGAAATTTGGCGAAAATGGGGTTTGAAAAAGTCGATGAAGAGGGCATCCAGACCTACATTTTGCTGAAACTTTGAGGGCCCTAGCTATCACCGTTTAGGAGATACAGCCGTTTAAAGGTTGGCCAACAAACCACCCCCAAAACGCTTCTTTTGGGCTCAAAATGCCACTTTTCTCACTTTCTGTGAAATTTGTCGAAAATGGGGTTTGAAAAAGTCGATGAAGAGGGTATCCAGACCTACATTTTGCTGAAACTTTGAGGGTCCTAGCTATCACCGTTTAGGAGATACAGCCATTTAAAAGTTGGCCAATAAACCACCCCTAAAACGCTTCTTTTGGGCTGAAAATGCCACTTTTCTCAATTTCTGTGAAATTTGGCGAAACTGGGGTTTGAAAAAGTCGATGAAGAGGTCATCCAACTAACTACTATAACACCATTTTAATCATCCTGCTTGTCCTATTCATTACAATTTGCATATCATTTCAAAATGCTGTCCATTACTTGATCCCTAGTCAACACACCGCATAACTTTCAAAACATATTTTTGTCAAAGTGATTAATAGTCACATGACCTTAACTAGTCCATACGGGATGCATTAACATATGTAGGATGCAGGCAATACATTTACTGGTGTACATAATTAGTACTTTATGGTCAGTTGTGAAGCCAAGCGACTCGAATCATCTTCTCATCGAGGATAAATTGCATTTTGGTCGAATGCACACAGATGCAATTCAATGCCCAGGTGATGCTGTGCTGATGGTCAAACTAACATCCTATACGACGATGACGACGACAGCATAAAACTAGGCTACTACTAGATGATGGGTTCCCCGAAGACAGCATTCATTTCCAGGTTACCGGATATAGGGTATATAGAGTTCTTATCAGTCACACTATATAGGTGAACTAGTGCTGTTTGTCTTGGACAATTAAGCCTTAACTCAACTGTGTGTTGGGTTTTGCAACCACAACCAGACGTGTCCTTTTAAATTTCAAGTTTGTGTCGGTGATTCAGGTGAACTGGATGGTATATATGGCAGACCAAACATGTCCGCAGTATAAACTCACTTACATTGAATGGTATGAATGGAAGGCTTTGGTGAATGTTACTGGCGTTTAAATGGACGGTAGACATTTTCGACAGATTGTCCACAAATAGCCTGTGTGTGTGTGCTGACAGGAAAATTGACTATTGTTGATTGGACTGAACAGGCTGTCCTATGATGTTGGCTACTCCATAGTCCATACTGAGTGAGAGATCTGTGATAGGATTGAATGGGATATGTGTCCAGATTGGTGTGGTGCGATAAAAAAATGGGAAATACGCAGTTCAGGTAATTTAGTGACACTGATATCCAATTTTGCACGTCAAGACTTTACGTGTCGAATGTTCGAAACATTAATAAAATGTCAATGCAAACTGGCAGCCGACATTGCAGTAAAATATTAAGATGCAAAACTGATTATAGCCGAACAAATTTGCTCTAGTAGAGAGAAGTTCACACTGTATATATACTCGAGACAATTTATGCCTGGATAGAATTTATGGGACCCGACAACAAATAACCATTTCTCATCATACTAGCGTACAACTTTAGGTACAAGTGTCAGTGGCGTAGATAGCTTCGGAGAGGAGGGGGATTATCATTTTGCAAGATTACTCATACTTTTACGGTTATCGAATGTTAAATTTCAGAAAAACAATTTGTGTATTTATTACACTTCAAATTAGCAGTTTTTTGGAACAAATTGTGGTGCCAAATAGATAGCAATTTTGCCATAGGAAAAAAGTGAGTCCTGAAAATACGTTGATTGAATCCACAGTATTTCGATTTTCGTACAAATTTTCGCTGCTGTGATTGGAATATCAGAGCTTTATATTGGGTTAGATCAGAGGTTTCTAAACTTTTCGGAGTCACGGAATACCTAGCATCGCCGGTTTTCTGACGGAACAGTTTAAAACAGGGATTCAAATAAATCATAGAGTTATATGTCTAGAAAAGGGAAATTGTGAAGACGAGAGCTTGTTGGGAATGCCCAGTATATGTGGATAAAATACAGCCTTTGTGTTTTTAATTAGAAATTTTCCGATAACTCTGAAATTCGTGAGTAGATATTTCCAAATTTTCTTGTAGCATAGCAGCTATGTATATTTGATGTAAATTTCGAGGCCCTAGCTATCAGCCAAGTGTTTGAAAAGGATACCATAAATGCGGGTAGAACTTAAAGTTTGGATAAAAAAATCGTGGAAAAGTTGTGATTAACAGAAACTTAATATCTAACTTATTTGCGCCTTAAATTAAAACCCAAAAACATCGTCACAAACATTGTGGACATGCTTTATTTTCTGGTATACACTACTTCCTTTTCCATTTCATACAGTTAAGATGATTTCATGGTACAGTGCAGCAGATTTTTAAACATACAAATATTTTTTTTCGTATGGGTTGTTGGCTTTTTGTTAAAGCTGTTTCTTAATTTTTTTTATATTTTTGGATATCTTCCCTGAAAGATCTTCACGGAACGCTAGGGAAACGCGGATCTTCGTTTGTTTGTTTGTTAATTTGTTTTCAAAATACTATGCATAAGACAATATATGCATATCTTTCAATTTTTGAAATTTCGACAATTTTTTACATAATTTATTAGCTTTGAGAGTTCGTATTAAATTCAATAAAATTACGAACAACTAGAGAAAGTCAAGACTTACCCTGCTACGATAAAACCATTCGTCAAATTTTAACTTAAAAAAAAAGAAAAAACAAATGTTTCTATGGAAAAGCACTCCGTGTTCCAGATTATTTTTAAATTTTTGAACCGAACATTCAGATTTTACGGCAAAAAATGTTCAATCAGTACTTACATTTAATTTTTCTAGCAGCACTTGTCTGTGCGAAACTCCATATCCAATGTGAAAAAGTAGATAAACCTAAAACCCTGTGCTGTAGTGCTTCTATTCTATCGATGTGCTTCTTTTATACAATTGAAATTTGAGGAAGTGCTAAATTTTCAGTTCTGAAAATAGTTTCACGTTTTTATGAAATACTGCACAAGTTGAATAATTCCAGTAAAAAATGTTACTTTTGCTTTGTTTTACCTAAAGTAATAATTAAAAAATTTGTGACCTATCTACGCCACTGACAAGTGTATGAATAAATGACACTCAGTTGTAGACCATGTTTATACAACCAATTCAGTCCTGGATGATCAATTTGAGAATTAAGTGCTAACAGACATTCTCCATTATGCATATGCATGACTTCAAATCCAGGATATCCAGTGGTCGTCACAACGGAGACTCTTGCCTATAGCAAGAGACTACTTTGGTCGACGTAGAGAGAAATGTACAACATTTATTTGCTCTGAAGAGATTTATGGGCTTTGGTCAATCTTGAGCCTATATATAAAATGAAGGAAACGTTGGAGTCGTAAACGGATTAAATTGTGAAAAATTCTTTGAGAAGATAAATTATGTCCGCATTCAAATCTATTCGTCTCGAAAATGTATGTGGTCGGCAATAAAATTTACAGCCCTATGGAAGTAAAGACTGACAACTCTTCATTCAAAATTAAGAAAAACATCGGTAAATTTCATTGCCAATTACGTCACAAATTAAGCTCATTCTAGCTTGCCGACAAAACGTTCAATGTCAGACGACGAACAACCACAAAATTAAGTTTCGATTTAATCCAGTTAAACAATAAGTGTCATTTTACAAATTGCATCACACTAAATCTTTGCTATTATCTAGAACGTTCGCTATCGAAAACTTAACGATAAATCTCACACAATTTAAACTTGCCGGCGCGGCGTTCGCGTCGTGTCGATGGAGATACGCGCTCTACGAAGTTTTCCCCAATCTTTTTCCCAATCCACTCATCGTACGCTGTATATATGTATACGTTTCGTCCTTTCAATCCTTAAGCCAATTAGAACTCTAACAATATTCCGAATTGATACCGTCACGAGCCATATTCCCCATAGTGTTGTAGTAATAATTGAACACTTTCCAATAGTAGTTGGAGATCCTTGAATGGAGGTTCCGGTTTTGCTTCCGATATAGATTCGTAATAGCCGCACTCGAGAACAACGGGAGACACGATGATGACAGTGTACTTCTTTGTGTTTTATTCGTTAGCACGCGGACGAAGGATATAACAAGGATAGAACACAGCGTGAAGTTTGTGTATTGGAATAATGAAATTTGTATCTTTAGTACGTTCATGGTCGTTTTAATGATTGGCTTATTACTGTAGAAAGAATATCTTTAGTTTGGAGAATACATACATATTATAGGTTCCCACGTGTATGTCTGTAAATAAAATTCAAAAATACAAAAAAAAAAATGTTTTTACTTGCCCTCCAAAAAAAAATTTACTGGCATTTAAAAAATGATTTTACTTGACCTACGTTCGCCTAGCAGTTATACATATTTTGTAAATCAGATCATGATTCTTTTTAGATAGTTTATAAGGTTTAAGAAAACCCTATCGAAAAAACTATTTTAAGGCCGTTTTCTACAATACTTTTGACGACTTGAAGTACATACAACGAATTTGTCATTGACTTATTCACCAAAAGACGTAGTCGTTTTTAGTGTTTTTTAGAAATTTTTTTATTTCAAAAAACCCTTATGAAATGGATTTTGTCCATCAGTCCGTCCGTCTGCTCACTAAATAACTCGTGAACGGCTCAACCGATTGTCAGGAAATTTGGTAGGAATGTGTAGAATGGTTACAGTCTTTGGCACAAACACCTTAGAAGTTGGTAGGATGAAGATAACAGGGTGTCCGGAACGTTTTTTTAGTTTTTATCCGAGATTGACGTATGGGTGTTTAAATCCAAGATCTAAACGAGTACATCTCATATCAGTTAAAATTTCCCAGTTTCGAGTAGCGGTAAAAAAGTGTAAAGTTAAACTTCCTTTTCGACCTCCGTTTTTTCTAAACCGTTATAGGGATCGATATGAAACTTTGCACAAAGATTGGTCAGTATGGCCTTATAACGTTAAATATTAAGTCTGTTGACTTTTGCTAAGGAAAAGTAAATAACAGTAAATTTGTAAAATTTCAATTTGTTCGTGTGTAGCCCCTCTTAGGTTTCCAAATATGAAAATTCTGCCAAGGGTTTTTAGAAAATTACATAGGGAATATGTCTACGAATTTTCATTGGAATAACTGTATCCAAAACGGAATTATAGCCAAGTAAGTATTTAGTAAGGGCCTTTCACAATGCAAGGGAAGCCTCTTAAGCATTTCATTTCAATCTTCAAATGCCTGTGGCAGCTAAAGGGTTAAGAATGGGGAGTATGTTCCGTACAACTTTTTTGCTGGAAATCACATGAGGAATCACAACCCGATGCGTTTATGCGGCAGTTTTCGGACACCCTGCCGTCACTTGGTGACGGAGGCTACGTCACACATCACACAGCATTCATTTAATGTGCCATTGGCGCATAGCCAAAACAAGCGATTTGGTAGAACTGTAAGTTGCAGTTCACATTTTAGTGATTCGCTAGCAGAAAGGTTCGGCCGCGCTATAAAAGCACGGGCGTCCATCTGTGGCTGTTCATTCCCGGTCATGCGATTCGTGGCAGTGCGTGGTTCTAGAGATGGCATCTGATGAGAAGAGCCGTGCACTACTAGTCGAAACCGGTTGAACCTTTTTTGCATCCCCGCAAGGGGAGAATATATTCTCAACATGCATTATATGTATATGCATCATGACACTATCTATTTCGTGGATCCGACTGAATATTAAATTTAATTGAGTTGTTGTGTTGAAATAGATCTATAACTGTTGATATTGCTGTGTTTATGCACCCTAATAAAAATAACGAATAAATCAAACCTCTCCATGAACAATCTAATTTTGAAGATTCAATTTTGCAAAGTTTGCAAACATCCAATTCAACACAATGTGCAATTCGTCGAAAAGTGGTGTGCGTCTTGTCTATGACTGGCACTAGATAAGATGTAGGTAGTTAAAGAGTTTTTTTTTTTTTGGAGGTGGGGAAATCTTTTATAGATACTGCCATTGCAGTTATGCTGGACTCCTTTATACCAGCTAAAACCAGACCACCTTTCTCGCCACGACCTCTGCGGGACCACCTTTTAGTATTACTTCGCAGAGGTTAGGAACGGCTAATAAGCCTTATTACCGATTTGCAGGCTTTCGTCTAGCTTCTTCTCTCTGAAGGTCTTTGTGGGTGTTACAAACAAACTCACTCACTGCATCCCAATTGGATTGGCACTTTAGCATATTGTCGACCACATTTTCTGGGGTTAGTATTTCTCCCACTATTTCATTCAGGTGCCTGCGTCCTGTTTCAAACCTAGGACATTCAAAGAACACATGTCTTACGTCTTCTACAACTCCCTTGCATCTGGGGCAATCAGGAGAGTTGTCCAGTCTGAATCGATACAAGTACTGTCGGTATCCCCCGTGACCCGTGAGGGATTGAGTTAAAAAGTAGTTCACTTCTCCATGTTTGCGTTCAACCCAATTTGCGATGTTAGGGATGAGACAGTGTGTCCACCTGCCGGTTGCAGCCGCGTCCCATCGCATTTGCCACTGCCTCATGCTTTCCTGTCTTTCCAAGCTTTTACGAAGTTTTAACTCCGCAGGGCTTTCATGACCACGACCAGAGTAAAGTATGCTTGTCTAATCGACCAGAATTTCCATTGGAATCATGCCAGCAACGACGTAAACTGCTTCATGCGAAGTGGTTCTGTATGCCGAGCATACTCTCAATGCGCACCTACGGTACACTGAGTTTAATTTCCGGGCATTCCCAGAGGAGTCTAGGGAGTTAGCCCAGACCGGAGAGGCGTACAATAGTATTGATGAAACCACCCCAGCCAACAGCCGTCTCCTGCTAGATCTTGGACCGCCTATGTTGGGCATAATCCTTGACAAAGCTACAGTAGCTATCGCCGCTTTTTCGGTTACAAATTTCAGATGCTCTCCGAATTTTAGTTTAGAATCGATCATAGCTCCCAAATACCTAATAGCAATTTTTGGAGTTATGGTTTCGTTTCCTACTCTAATATTCAGAGAGTACCTTCTTCTTCGCTTGCTGATAAAAACAGCTTCCGTTTTTTGTTCAGCAAGCTCCAGGCCAACTGCTAGTAACCAGAGCTTTATGGACGTAATCGCCTCGCTGGCGTAGACCTCGATGCATTCTGGTTTTTTTGCGACAACCACTACTGCGATGTCGTCTGCAAACCCCACTACAGTCACTCCTCTAGGCATTGGCAATTCCAGGATACCATTGTACATAATGAGCCACAGCAGCGGACCGAGGACTGACCCCTGAAGAACTCCTGCTGTAACCCTATACTCCTTGGGCCCGTCATCCGTATCGTATTGGAGGACTCGGTTTGATAGGTAACTCCTGATTATAACTGCGAGATAGGTAGTTAAAGAGTGTCGTCCGCAAAATACTACTAAGTCTGTAGTTTTGAAAACTGAAATTAAAAAGCTAAAAAAAAATCACTGAGATACGGCATAAAAGTAGAAATCGTAGGCGAATTGGATGTAATCAGAAGTAAAATGTCAATCCCGTGCATGGAGTCATCAACATTTTTGATTTGGGAACAACATACAAGTGCCAGTTTTTTTCGTTTCGGGAAATCTCAATTAATAGCGACTCTGACTCTGACTCGAAAAAAACGATCGCGGGTAACATCCCGGAAGACCAAACAGCTGACATTTGACAGTTTTTATGCGCATCTTTGACTCACCTTCGTCGGCTTATTTTTTAGATGTGGTGGATTTTATCACAAAAGATGATTATTTCTTTGCAAAATCTTTTCTCGTGATGAGAAAAACTCTCACATTTGGTTTAAAAAAAACAAATTCCCTGAAATTTCCCCTATGCGTCCGCCATCTACATTTGAGCTCTATCCCGTGTAGGGTAGTTGCACGCGTGAACTTTTCCTGGATAAGTGTCATTTTTTTATATGAAGTTCTACAAAAACCTGCACGGGATAAACACAATAAAACGTGCCTATTGTTGATGTAGATTTGAATTACATACTTCCACCCTCTGAATGCCCACGATCATCGTAAAAGTTGGTATATAATGAAATATAAAGGGTGGTCCAACGTGAATGTAGGAAGTTAATTGTTAATAAAACAAGTTTTTAGAGAATTATCTAAATTTTTTTTTATTATGATAGAAGGATCTATGGTAGGGATGTCAAAAACCGGACGGTTAGTCCGAAAACCGGTACTTTCAAAACGGTTAACCGGTTTTTTCGGTTTTTTCATCCTCCCGGTTTTAACCCGGACGGTTGTTTGCCCATCCGGTTAAAACCGAAACATTTTTTTTCCAAATTCATAAAATTTTTATATTTTCTTGATTTGTCAGTCTGTAATTCTATTGCTTGTCTTCTATGAAAAATTTCGTATTTCCGAACACTCTCCTTGGTGCTCTTATTCCAAGAACCATCGCTTCGTCAAACTACCGCTCCTTGCATTTTTCCTTTCGGAACATTACGCTCTCGTAAGAAGAATTTTCTTGTTCTTCTTATCGACACTTATCTTTCCGTCCGCCATATAGCGGATGCGCAGCGGAAAATATCGGAAACACAAAAGTTCCCCCTATGAGAACGGATAGCAGAACAAGCCTTCCTTTCCAAGGCAGATATTGTTTACGTTGCGTGTCACACGTGTATCTTTTGTGCGTCGTGAATGTATATGTGTATCAGATCAGTGCATTTAGAGTTCATTGTTATAGGAAGACGAATCGGCAGTTGCTACGAAGTCCGCGTCCACATCGATATGGAAAGGTCCCAAAAAGGACAAAAAAGGATACTCTTTAATCCTTGGCCGGAGGTCGGCATGTATAATAATAGCTAAAGACTCTACTATTAAATTTGCTAAGAAAAAAATGATCGGTAAACTCTCAAAAAGGACACTAATTACAAACCTTTATCGAACGTGGGCATGTGGGGTGTCGTATCAAAGAGGGCGTCGAGTACATTCCATATCTGGCGTTTATTACTTGTTTCAAGGACCCTCACAGGAGAAAATTGGGATCCAATGGAAAATTTTCATGTTTCTCGTATTATGTATTTTTCCAAAGCCGTAATTTTTCGTTTTAGCCCGAATTTTTCCATTTAGTGTCCTTGAAACAGCAAACAAACACCGGATATGCAATGCACTCGACGTCCTCTTTGACATGACACCCCGCATGCTCACTTTCAATCAAGGTTTGTAATTAGTGTCCTTTAATGTCCCTTTTCAGAGCTTTCCGATAATTTTTTTTTAGCAAATTTAATGGTAGAATCTTAACCTATCATAGATTCGGAAAAGTGAGAAACGTAGTGACAACTTGGATTATTCTCGTAGTTATGGCTTTGGAAAGATACACGGAAAACACAAATATTTTCGATTTAATCTCGATTTATTCCGTTGAGGGTCCTTGAAACAGGAAACAAACACCGTAATGTACTCGACGTCCCCTTTGATTTGATACCCCACATGCTGACCTCCAGCCAAGGATTAAAGAGTATCCTTTTTGTCCTTTTTGGGACATTTCCGATCAAAATTTTTTTTAGCAAAATGAGTTTTAGATTCCTGGGAGCTCGCTGATTCAAAAACCACAAAAAATAGCCTTACTCTAATTTTTTCTATTTGGAGGCCTGAAATGGGATATTTTGACTGCACTATATACATTGTCTACCAATAAAACTCAGTTAACTAATTTTGAAACATTATGAATACTTCTGACAGTATTATTTGATTATCTTTTTAGTTCAACATGTTTCTCTTTTAGGGCTCCATTACACAGTCATATTTCTATACGAACATCAGCTTAACGAGTGTGTATGCATTATTTTGCTAAAATTCTAAGCAATTCAATGAAAAACCGGTTAACCGAAAACCGGTACTTTGAGCCCGGTTAAAACCGGACGGTCTAACCGGCTTTGGAAAAAAAACCGGAAAAACCGAAAACCGGGTTATGGGCCGGTTTTTGACATCCCTAATCTATGGCAATCATGTGTGAAACAAAATATCGGTCAAATGCTCGCCATGGCTACCGTGGCATACTTCTATCCGATGGTCCATATTTTCAATGACTCTGAGACATAATTGAGGTTGAATATCGTTAATATGTGCGAAATTATCTCATCCTTTTGCTCTTGAATTGTTTTTGGCTTATTGACGTACACTTTTTCTTTTAAATATCCCCAGAGAAAGAAGTCCAACGGTGTCAAATCACTTGATCGTGGCGGCCAATTAACATCGCCAAGACGAGAGATAACACGACCATTGAATTTCTCGTGCAAAAGAGCCATTGTTGGCTGTGTGGCAAGTGGCCCCATCCTGTTGGAACCACATATCGTCCAGGTCCATTGTCCTCGATTTCTGGCCACAAGAATTTTATTGTTCGATTATGTTGACCAAAAAAATCACGAAGTGCTCGAAAAGCATTTTGATTTGAATTTGCCAAACACTGAAGCAAAGAAATGTCTAATAAAGTTGGGCGAGAAACTTACCGTTAA
Organism: Microchrysa polita; assembly: GCA_949715475.1. NCBI lineage: Eukaryota > Metazoa > Arthropoda > Insecta > Diptera > Stratiomyidae > Microchrysa > Microchrysa polita. Next base: position 12,020,214 of record OX454418.1, on the reverse strand, counting down.
GGTGTGACACTCAATTAACATCGTGCATTCTAGTTGGACCACCCGTTATAAATATACGATGAATTTTATTGATGGAATCTTTCATCTTTTATTTTTTCTAAAATATGTGACCTGTGAAATAAATCTTATGCAAATTCACCAAAAAAACCACTGCAATTTGCGAAGCGCAGATGTTGTGTTTTTACCATTATAAACATTTTGAAACCATGACCATTTTATTATCATAACATCATCCTGGACCTTCACGTCACAAGTATCTTAACATATTTTGGTTGTGCAAAAAAAAAATTGTCGAAAAAACACCCCCATCAAATTCGTCAACGTCCGAAAACCTTTCCGAATTACATAATATACACAAACCCAAAATCCTGCATTCGATTTACATGTCATTTTGCGAAACATAACGTTCGATTCGATCCCATAACAATAAACCTTCGAAAACCGAACAAAGTTCCAAAAACTATAACAGGCAAATATTTGAAAACGCATCTAAATTCCTTTCCGACCGCCAACTACATATACACATACATGTAAGCAATTATTGTCGGCTCATGGTGACTACACGTAAAGTTAATTATCCTGTCGCAAGCGGGGTGAATCCATGTGCAAAATCGCTGATACAAACAAAGTAAATATTAGTGAAGGTATCTTAATCGAATGAAAACCAAACAGTTTGTTTATGATAAGGATCGTGATTATGTAGATACAAGGATATGTGTAGGGATGTTGTTGTATACTAAGCTCGCTGCCACCGTCGCCGTATGAATTCGCCGAATCACAGGTTGACTCAGCACGTTGGTAAAAGTTTTCACATTATAGTGAAAAGAAAGCAGAAGTATGAAAAAAGAAATCCAATATCAAATCCATGTATGTATCTACCGGTTGGAAAGGATAAACGGATAACCGATAAACTACGAAAGCACCCTATGTTTACTTACTATCCGTCCAATCCTCTTGGCGTGTTCCGTCAATAAAACATCTGAGTTTATGCTAGTTTATCCAAGGATTCAATATTATTCCGATCATATTACTAATCGAATATGAACTGAAATGTAAATACGAGACCGAGCACCAACTGCACGATGACGACGACGGAGACACACAGCTAAAGCGGAATTAATATGCTTCGATTTCGACTATACTACGAGTATACGACGGAAAAGTTCAATGTTACAAGTGGAAGCAATTTTCCAACTTGCATAACTATTATCGTAAATATATATGCCAGTCATACTTGGATGGAATCTCTCCGGTTATCCTCGACAAAAACAAATTGCGATTGAATCCTTTTTTATGATCCACTTCGTGAAAAATTTATACATGCTTCAGGACTCCTGTTTTTTTGTTCGTTCCTGTGTTGACTTTGAAAGTACCTTCGTACTCATGATGAACCAAAAGGAAAGAAACAAAAAAGTCTGATTGAAGGGATTACATTAATTGAAGATTTGTCTTAGGCAGGGTCTACAGGGATAATCAGACGGATCTAAATTTCCCAGACCAGGTCGATATCTATGCAAATGCACGAAGAAAAAAAAACGAGCCCACATCGCAACATCTTACAAATTGTTTCGAAAGTTCTTAGTCTTCAGCCTGGCGGAATCCGCTTTTGAAGGTACAGCTGTGTGGGGATAATCCCTCCCATTCATTTTTCACTCTCACGCTATCTATCTGTCTCATTCCCGAAGACGGCGACAAATTAGGCTAACTGATTGCAGGACTTAACAAAAAATGTATCCCGAAAAAAAAAACGCTAAGCAAATCGTTTCCCATTAGCCGTACCCATCTCCGTCACCTTGTCCTGGCAAATGAAACAATTAGCGAAACCATTGAATTGCATTAATTTGTAGTTTAGAGACACAGACACACACATCTACTTTCTGGTAAATTTCTGGACAAACAACAAAATCGATTGGCCACCATAACAAGGATAACACAGTCGAATAAATATCTGCTGACACTTAAGTTTGTGGTCGAAGTCGAAACGACAGGATCTTCTATCTAATGCGGGTGAGGGGAAATGTTAATGGGGGGACGACATACGTCCGTTTTATATAGGAATTGTCCTGTCCATTATGTGTTCGTTTCGCCCCCTATATACACCTGACGGTGTAAATCCTCTAGTTCAAGTCTAATCATGATTCGAGTTAATATTGGAATTGTTCCGTCTTCGGGATCCCGAGGGTATTTTGGCTTGAATACTTTATACACGTGGCCGCACCAAATGCATAAACGAAATGCCAGACGACGTATGGCGAAGTGGATGAGAGTAAATTGCTGAAGACGTGGCAGAGAAAATAGAGATAATTCCTTAAAGTCACGTAATTTGGGTTGGTTAATTAAATTGCCAGGAAGTCGAAAAGTACGCGTAAGAATTTTCAGGTATGGTGGCAATTTTTAATGGATATTAGATTATTATTATTATGTAAAAGTCTGGAGGGTATAAAAATTTGGATGATGGGGAGCACTGTGCCAGTGCTATTTTGAGAATAGGGTATGCTGCTAAAATGTATTGCAAGGTTCTTGTTGTGAATTAAAGTTTCAGTAGAAAAAAATATAATTTTGAAAATAAGTATGTACATTGAGTAGTGTGATTATGGTTTGATAGGACGACTATCGTTTTTGGGTTTTTTTTCCGGAACTAATTCAATTGACACCAGAAATTGAAACCTCCCTCATTCTTGCGGTTTATTGTTATTGAAAGTGGTCATCGCTATTAGAAGAGATTAATTGCATTGAATGCTATTCAATGTAATTCAACGCTATTCAAATCTTTTCCAAAACTATCATTGGTACATTGGTATTTTAAACAATTCGTAACATATACTCAATGGATATTATCTTAGGAACATGTGTTGGCTGTGAAAAGCTATTTTTATACCCCATGCTATTAGCACGATTGGAACTTATATCTCGTTTTTATACCCTTCGCTCGTAGAGTGAAACTATGTAAATTGTATTTTATATTATTTTATTTGCCGTTTATTTAATGTTGTTGACAATTGTCTTGTTTTATTTTAACAAGAAAAAAATAACAACAAAACTAAAAAGAGTCGAAAAAAGATGTCAACAATGAAAGTGAGCCACCTAATAAAACCCTAAATAAAACACAATGTTAATACTTTGTTGCAGGGACGTAGACAGGGGAGGGGTCCAGGGGGTCCGGACCCCTCCCGAAATGATTTCAATGAGCTCTGAAATTTCAGGAACCCGTAATTTATTAATTTTTTAACGAGAAAATCGTAATATATGTACATTAAATTACGAAATTTCCATACAAAAACTTTCTAATTAAGCATTTAATAAAGCTCATTGTGAAAATTCAGTGTGTCTTGAGACCCCTTCTTACAGAGATTCTCAAAAGCAAATGTTCGTTTGTCCTCAGGGTATTTTATGAATCTCTGCTTGACCTTACCAACTGAAATGAAAACCAACTAAGGGTTATCTTTTATCTGTCAGTCAACAATCTTCTCACGAAGTCTAGTGGCGGTGTACTTTTTTGAATCGGCTGGGCAGAAATGTGCCTTGATTAGAGAATAGCATCGCTCGGATGCAATTTTTGATTTTTTACGCATTTCTGAAAAGAAAATTCCGCATTCCAAACAGTACAAGAGTTCTCCTTTGCAAAGTGCAAATTCCAGAATGGTGTCGAAATTGGGCTTTGGGTAGCTTAATTTACAGTCAGTTAAATTGTGTCACCTGAACCAAGGTGTCCGTACATAATAAAAAATACCGGCGTACAGAGGGCTGCGCCCGCAATACGAGGGTTTTTTAGATTTTGGATACACAAATTGTGAATAATTTTGCACATATATTTTATAGGTAATAAATAAGCATTATGCACAATATTAATGAAATGCTTCTCGTAAATCTATTTTTGGATTGGTCTAAATAAACGCGTCTTTTTAATTAGACCAATCCAAAAATAGATTTACTATGTATCATGGCTACACATATTAACTGGATATATTAGCTGTAACTCCGTTACCATTACTCCAAACTGGAAAAAAGCGACTGATATGGAATGTACCCATCGAGTTCTTTGATGTGAGTACCCATACGTCCATGTCCGATAAAAACTACAAAAGTCGAATTTTTAAAATCTCCGAGACACCCTGTTAGCTTTATTCTACCAACGTCTAAGTATTTCGTGTTAAGGACTGTTACAATTCTACACATTCCTACCAAAATTCATAACGATCAGTTAGTGAACAAATTTTTAAATCTCCGGGACACCCTGTTATCTTTGCCCTACTAACTTCTAAGTATTTCGTGCCAAAGACTGTTACTATTCTACACATTCCTACTTAAATACATGACGATCGGTTAAGCCGTTCGCGAGGTATTTAGTGAACAAGTTTGTAAATGTCCGGGACACCCTGTTATCTTTGCCATAGCAATTTTTAGGTATTTCATGCCAAAGACTGTTACCATTCTACACATTCCTACCAAATTTCATGACGATCCGTTAAGCCGTTCGCAAGTTATTTAGTGAACAAATTTTAAAATGTCCGGGACACCCTGTTTTTTTTGTCCTACCAACTTAATAAGTATTTCGTGCCAAAGACTGTTACCATTCTACACATTCCTACCAAATTTCATGACGATTGGTTAAGCCGTTCGCGAGTTATTTAGTGAACAGACGGACGGACAGACGGACAGACGGACGGACAAAATCGATTTCAGAAGGGTTTTTTTGAAAAATCTAAAAAACCCTAAAAACCATGAAAAAAGCTAAAACGAAATTCACTGGAAAACCCCTGAAAATGCTACAATAATTGCCCGCCACCGACCTCTTTCTCCCATGAAAAGCCCTCATGTGGAATGACAATTGTTAGAGCACTTTTCTGCTAAATTTTTCATTCGCTGAATGCAGCCAATGCTTCTAGCTCTAGAATTGGAAAAAAAATGTTTTCCTCGTAGGTAGAAATTTTTTTTCAAATGCCATTTGCCAAGATATGGCCATCGAACGCCAAAAATCCTACATCGGATTTTTTTCGGATTATGCTTGCGGATGCTCCCCAGATTATGGCATTAAAAGTCCCAACCGATTGTGGGTCCACAACCTTAAAAAAAGGGGAGGAAAGAGGGACTTTTTTCGTTTTTTTGCGATTATTTCTAAAACGATAAGAGATACAGAAAAATGGTCTGAGGACGAAAATACTACATAAAATCACCTTTGCAATGATATATAACACATTACGGTTTAATTGAATATTTCGGCGTTAGACTAGAAAATAAATTGGAATATTTATTGTCATTTTAGACCTTTTTTAAAAGCTCCATAACTATAAGCATTCACAATAAGTTCAAGATCATTTCATTTCCTTTTAATCCACTCGTCAGTTGAAAGGAACCAAGAAAAGGTTATGCTTCCTGGAACAAGCATCTTAATTTTCGCGTGAGCTATAACCTTGTCAATGTCATTGCTCAGACAGGTAACTGCTACTCAAGTGTTTACCAAAGTTAATTCTACGCACAGTTTCACCGCCTCAAGGAAAGGTTATGCTCCCTGGAGCAATGCATCTTAATTTTCACGTGAGCTACAACCTTTCTAATGTCATTGCTCAGACAGGTAACTGCTACTCTCAGTTAAGATTAGGACTTCAATTGCTTACCAAAGTTAATTCTACGCACAGTTTCACCGGCTCATCTCGACTAGTAATTTTCGGTATAAGTGATGTAAAATAGACGTTTCAGGGAAGGATTTAGAGCACTAGATGATCTAAATTGAATTTTCGTTAATATTCAGGAGAGGTGTATAGATTGGAAACGGTTTCTGCCAACTTCATCCGGTACATATCGTGATCTAAATTGAAACTGTAGTGCGATTAGTAGGCAGAGTCGCTGCTGGGTCAGCATTATCGGTGAAATGTACTTTACGGCAAAAACATATTTCTTAACTGTCTTAAACCACGAAGCCCAACAACGAATTATAATTTTTAAACATCCTAGCGGTTTGTCTTTCAGTTGATTTTGATATTTGTAAATATTATTGAAAGAGGGGTTTCTGCATGCTTTCATCCAAGGCGCCAAGCTTTTCGGACCGCTTTGGCCGTCCTGTACCATCGGATAGTTTGAGTAGGTACTACCATCGTCATTTCACGCAAATACTGTCAAAATTTTGATGAGCGTGAAATTGAATTTGTATACTACTCTCGCTGTATACTCTCCACAGTCAACAACAAAAATTCTAATTTCAAATAATAATGTCTATCAAAATTTCTGAAATCGAGCGCGGATCCTCCCGAAACAAAATTCTGGCTACGTCCCTGCTTTGTTGGCCCCCCTTTTGTTGGCTTGTAAAAGTCTGGGCATCGATTGGAGTAAATTTTAAATTTAACTAGGCGGAATTGGTTCCCACTCTACTTATATGGCTTCCAAAACGTTTTTTTTTTTGTACCGATGCAGCGTTTTTGGAGCTTTTGCTTCAAACGGGCTCATAAATGTTCGATAATATTTAGATCCGGGGACTGTGGCGGCACTTCCAAAACATGGGGACAATTATTCGAAAGCCATTCGCGCGCAACCCGGGATTTGTGTTTCGGGTCATTGTCTTGGTAGAAGTAGAAGTCGTCTTTGATTCCTAGTTTATCTACACTTTCTTGAAGATGTTATTCTAAGATATCCAAATACACAAATCTGTCCATTATACCTTCAATATGGTGAAGCTTGCCGGGTCTACTACCCGCCATACATCCCCAAACCATGGCGGAGCCACCGCCGCGCCGTGCTTCGTTTGCGAATGGATATTTTTCGTCTTTAACTCTTCATTCTTTCTCTGCCCACACAATCTGTTTACTGTCTGAACCAAAGATGTTAAATTTACTTTCATTTGTAAATAAAACCTAAATCCTCATGTTAGAAAGTAAAAATTAGGATATTTACTGGAATACCTTTTGCCAAAACTGCATGTCCTTATAAAGGTATTTATTTTTTAGCAAATTTATTAGCAAACTCTAACCGTTATTTTTTTTTTGTTAGCTGCGGTAATATTCAGTTTCTTCCGAGCAGCTCGTCCGTTGAATCCTTGCCTACTGAGACTCCTCCTTACGGTTTCAGGGTATACGTCAATATTTAGTTGATTTTTTACCATTGCGGTCAATTGTGGGGCACTTAGATGAGGGTTCTTTGTAATCTCACCTACTAAAAAGGCCTCATCTCTCGCTGTAAACGCCTTTCTATTAACTTGTTTTTGTTTATTGATTATCCTTCCGTTTCTGGAAAACCGGTGAATAATGTGTTGCACTGTTCCGCGGCTTTTTTGTACCAATAGGGCTATCTCCCTCTGAGATTTCCGTTGCTGATGGTATTTTACTATTAATCAGCGGATTTCTATACCTGTCTGTCGACCTATCCTTAGTATTTGAAACGACTGAAGGAAAATCTATTAAATCAATATCAAAATATTGAATTCCTGAAATTGTTTAGGGTTAAAATAACAGATTGAATTAGGTGGCTCACTTTCATTGTGACATGCAATTCTGCGCTGGTTTGATTTTTTAACGTTTTTTACAACTGTGCATGGAATCAAACAATGGGTGGGGTTCCAAAACGAAACAGTTGCGTATGTTCTGCAAATATGATTGCCATTCTGATCCCCTAACTGTCATTTTGCGGATCAGGAATAATGTCTGCCTTTGTGAAATATGTTAACGAAAAAAACTGAAGATGATTTCTGATCCGCAAAATGGCAGTTAGGGGATCAGAATGGTAACATGTTTGCGGAACATATGCAGCTCTTCCGTTTTGGAACCCCACCCAATGATAATTCATACTGGATTGGAAGTAGCCGTTTTCCTGAGAGGTCTAATACCAAAACTTTGTTTGACTTTGACTGTGACTCACTGTATATGATCAGCATGACGAGATTAGTCGTTTGGGCGATGTCCGTCTGTCCGTCTGTTGCGACGCGTTTTACTCGGCGAGCTGGAATTTTGCGCAAGTGTTTCTTTTAATTGGAGGCAGTTTGTATGTTTGATTCGCTAAAATCGGACGAGGGGATCATGATGCTGCCATACAAACGACCCCCAAATAAGGTTCTTCTAAGAAAAACTTTTTTATTTGTGCACGAATTTCAACCAAACTTCACGAAAATATGTTTCTGTTGTTGCCACAAAACATATATAAGAATGAATGGAATCGGACCATGGGGTCATGGGGCTGCCATACAAACCCAACTCCTAAAATTAAGTTCTTCTAAGAAAAACATTTTTTTTTCTGCACCAATTTCAATAAACCTCATAAAAATTGCCACAAACATATGTAAATTTGACGGAAATGGGCCATGGAGTCATGGGGCTACCATACAAACCCAACCCCCCATTTTGGTTGTTCTAAGAAAATATTTTTTTTACACCAATTTCACAAAACCTTGTATTAATATGGTTTTCTCGAAACAACAAAAAATAAATGGAATCGTTCTAGGGGACCAAGTGTTTTTTCCATGACCAGCTTCTTCTTCCTTGCCTCGTTCTTTATACCGCTCCATGGTTTCGCGTTGCTCGACCTGCGGTGTAAGCACATCGCCCGTTTTGGCGGTAATATCTCACCATATTTTTACAGGCAGCTCTATCTTGGATGGTGTCATCGCCGATACCATTGCGTTGTTGTTGCTTTTTCATTTGACACATCCAGGTGTTCTTCGGTCTGCCTCTGGCCTTGGGTCAATCAAGTGGAACTTCCTTTGATATCGCTTTCTGTGCGGGGTTCTCAGGCGGATGCCTTTGAACATGGCAATACCAATCCATTTGTCGGTCTTCGAGCTTTTTGGTGATTAGTCCATAGACCAACAAGCTGCCTCGGATGTAGCTACTCTTGATGTGGTCCCTTTTGCTTACACCAACTGACATGCATAACATTTTCATTTCAGTCGCTGTCATTTCTTTCGCGTAACCTTCATACATGGTCCAGCATTCTGATCCATACATAAGTTTTGTACAACTTGCCCTTTAGCTTCAGTGGCATTTTCTTATCGCAGAAAACTCCGGAGTTTTCTCGCCACGTCATCCACCCAACCTTGGTGCGATGTTTGATGTCATCATCGCATGTGGCTCCGTTCTTCACCATCGAGCCAAAGTACTTGAACTTGGTACAAGACTTAAGCTGGCCAGCTAACAGCTAAAAGGATAAAAGATATCTTCAATAAATTAATCACGTGAGGAAAATTTGTGCAATTGACTAATGTGTGTTGCTTTTGCAACACTATACACAACTTATCTTATTTATTCATTTAATTTGCTAATTGTAGCAAATCCTGCAAACTACTTTTTGGAATGTTCCAGCATGATAGCAGTTGGAACTTTGTAGCCACACTGAAAAAAATGGTTTAGACTTTTTATCTAAAGTGAAGTAGTTAACTTAAATTTAGATAGTATTACCAAAGAAATAGTTGATTTCACTAATCTTCGCAGCTGAAAATACTATTAAATTTGTTCATTTAACCACGCAAGATTAGTAGAAAGAGTTTTGTCAATTCTTCCACAAAAATTGTTGATTCTACTATTCAAATATAAAATTTAACTACAAACAATCGTTCATATTTCCGTGAAGTAGTAAATTTTTTTTTTTTCAACACAATTTAGCTACTACCTACATATTCAACAAACGCAGGGAAATGCTACGATCTCGGTACCGCACTCTCCTACAACTGTAATGTATTCTTTTTAAGTGGCTAAACCGTAGCCGTATATTTTTTTAACTTTGAACGATTGGCTGCTTTATAGTAAAATTTGGACCTATCCAGTTGCTAGCGTCACTACAAAGTCCTAGCGCCATATTTTCTAAGGTTTCACAAAATCATATTTTACATATTTCAGAAAATCAAATGTTTCTTTTGATTCTTTTTTCAATAAAACAATTTGGAACTTCTTTTTTTAAGTAACTATTTTGTTTGCTGAACATTTAGAGCGATAAAATGAGAAAAAGAGAAGATAAATCTGACTTTAGTTGGGCTGCATTTTGTCAATTCTTTTGAGATATCGTTAGAAAAATGAGAGGGCATCGCTTTTTTTCGAGGTAGAATATCCACTTCCCCAGTGAAATTGGGTTGACACGAATCTTTCATGTTCAAACGAATTGGCAAATGATGAAATATGTAATTTATTACTCCATTCAATCCTTTCAGATTAAATTATTTGATTGTAAAGTGCACGAAATAAATGACCTGATCAAGTATATCATCTGCTACTACAGCTCAGTTATTCGTTTCTATAACTCCTTCTAACTACTATGACCTTCTAAAATACTTATTTTGCTTATGATGAAAACATCAAAGGCGATACGCAATCAGTTCCCGTTACTTTTACCTAGAAGCTCTAGCAATTCAGTTTCCAGAACGAAATTGCTGCGAAAATAGGGAGAAGCTACTTTACAGTGCAAAACTTTTTAAAGGATCCAGCGAACCATGGGAAAAAAACCTCGTAGTGGTCGCCCGCCACTAGTGAAAAATCGCGATAAACGACGAATAAAAACGCTAGCAGTCAAAGAAAACAAAAGCGCTGCTCAAATTTGCCAAGAATTGGGCTCTCCCAGTTTTAAAAACGTCGCGTGCAACAAATTTTCAGTGCGGATCCATTTGTGTCATATGAAAAAGAGCCGTTAAATGTCAGTTACTGCCTAGGCATAAAGCTAACAGGGTACATTTTGCAGAGACACACAAATTCTGGGACTTGGAGTGGCGAAATATAATCTTCAGTGACGAGAAAAAGTTCAATTTGGACGGGCCAGATGGGTATCGATATTATTATAGAGATATCAGGAGTCCAAAACAAGTAAAAGTATCACGTAATTTCGGAGGAGGTTCGCTGATGGTTTGGGCTTCATCTGGCTTCAAAGGAAAGAGTCCAATATGTTTCATAAATCATCGTATGAACTCCGAAAAATATGTAGAACTTTTAGACGGAGTTCTTATTGACTTCGCAGAAACTCATTTTGAGGAATTCTGGACCTTTCAGCAGGATAACGCTCCAATACACATATCCAAACGCAGAAAACAGTTTTTCGAAGAGCGAAATATACCGGTTTTGACGTGGCCTGCTAAGAGTCCGGACCTTAATCCAATTGAAAATATTTGGGGCATCCTTTCCAGCAAGGTTTATAAAAATGGAAGACAGTTTGATACTCTTAAGAAATTGAAAGAGTATATTGTGACAGAGTGGGCAAATTTAGATCTGTCCATTCTTCAAAATCTAATCAATTCGATGCCACGAATAAGAATCAAATTTTCATTTTTTAATGATTAGTTCATTTATTTCGTTCGGAAAGTGAATTGATCAGTTCACTTATTTCGTTCGGAAAGTGAAAATGATCAGTTCACTTATTTCGTTCCGAAAAATATTGTTTTAATTTTTTTTAAATGTTTGTGTTAATCGCTGAAATCTTTTTATGTTTAATTTTTAGTCTTAATTTTATGCATATAACAGAAAAAATAAAAACTTGAAAATATTCGCAAATTTGTGCTTTTACGAAAGAAAATATAGTTGGTCAGGTGAATTATTTCGCACACTTTATGATGCTAAAAAACACAACTGTAGCAAATGTGCATAAGTACTTATCTTCTTCTCAGTACCGTATAGCCCGATGTGGGGCCATGGTGCGTTCACTCAGCCGTTTATAGGCGATTTCGAGTCAACGTTACATTGCATATAATTTCGGAGTGTATATAATGTTGCAAGCACTACATATTTCCTATCCGCACATGTACGGAAATTTTGGACCACGCCGAGATTCGATCTCCGGACCTCTATATTACTATCATCGCGCTCAACCAAGTGAGCCACAGAGCGGGTCAGCGGATACTTATATGTACGTGTAAATCCATTCAATTATATTTACTTAAATTTTGTCGACCTTTACCTACACATGTTCACAACTGTGATTGTGTGCCAAGACGGAGCCAATAAAATACCAATTGCGTGGTTGCACAAACAATGCCACTACTTTGGTGCGTTCCAAACACGTTGCAATCAATACTGGTGGCAAAGGGGCCTTGGGAACCAAGCTTTTCGTTCCCCATATTATATCGGCTTGCTTCAAATCTGATAAAATAAACAAATAACTGGCGCGACAGTCCATCATTAGACCTCTAGGCCACATATAACCTCTTATTTCCAAGAACTTAACTTCTTTATTTTAACAGCACGCTTTGCAGAATTAAAGTGAGATTATAGTCTGTCGTAAGGATTGTGAATTCGAAAACCATCACTAAACTAACACAACTAACTAAATCCGCTTACAATGGGATTCGAACCCACGACCCTGTGCCTAATCACTACACCAACCAGACTATTGAATAAAAGCTCATTGTCACAGAAAATACCAAAGAATAGCAATTTATGTAAAAGTTAAATTAAATTAATATGCGTATATTCCATATTTTCTCGGAATATACAAAAACTAAACCCCCTAACACAAAGGATTTATGTATAGAGTACACATACTGCACTCTTATTCAATTTTTAATAAATTCAAACAACTCTTGTCGTTTTTATAAAAACATACAGATCCCATAGCATAGAGGTCACACAAATCACCATATCCTCTCTGCATCAAATATTCATCTAATATTGCACAAAATTTACGGACCATTGTTTGTTGAACTGCTAGTCCGCCAAATTGCCTATCCTTTTTGCTAGAGCTCTCTACACAATACTATTGCCACTACATCATCGGCACAAGGGCACACGAGAAGAACCTGGCATTTTTCCACAGAAGTTCGCGTCCACTATATGTCCTGTCCAATATCTCGCGCCATCGAAACGCTATTGCATGCACATATTATGAAGTCCTTTCGCTAGTTTTAGATTTATGAAAGCCATTGTTATTTGTCCCCGATTTCCGCCTGCTGCTTGTTTTTGTTGTTTTTTTTTATACCCTTCACTCATAGAGTAAAGGGTACATTAACTTTGTCATGAAGTTTGTAATGCATTGAGGGAAGCATCTCCGACCATATAAAAAGTATACATATTTGATCAGCATGACTTGGGGAGTCGATTGGGCCATGTCCGTCTGTCCGTCTGTCTGTCCGTCTGTCTGTTGCGACGCATTTTACTCGGCCAATTTAAAAGTTATGAAGCTGAAATTTTGCACAAATGCTTCTTTTTTCTGCAGGCAGTTTGCATATTTGAATCGGTAAAATCGGACAATGGGGCTGCCATACAAACCCAACTTCCCAAATTAGGTTTTTCTAAGAAAAACTTTTTTATTTGTGCACTAATGTCAACCAAATTTCGCAGAAATGTGTGTCTGTTGATAACACAAAACATATGTAAGAATGGATGAAATCAGACCATGGGGTTATGGGGCTGACGTACAAACCTAACCCCCCAAATTAGGTTCTTCTAAGAAAAACTTCTTCATTTGTGCACCAATTTCAACCAAATTTCACCCAAAAGTATTTCTATTGGTGACACAAAATATATGTAAGAATGGATCAAATCGGACAATGGGGTCATGGGGCTGCCGTACAAACCTAACCCCCCAAATTAGGTTCCTCTAAGAAAAACTTCTTCATTTGTGCACCAATTTCAACCAAATTTCACCCAAATGTATTTCTATTGGTGACACAAAACATATGTAAGAATGGATCAAATCGGACAATGGGGTCGTAGGGCTGCTATACAAACCCAACCCCCCAAATTAGGTTCTTCTAGGAAAAACTTCTTTATTTGTGCACCAATTTCACCAAAATGTATTTCTATTGGTAACACAAAATATATAATAAATATAATGGATCAAATCGGACCATGGGGTCATGGGGCTGCCATACAAACGCAACCCCCCCTCCCCTTTTGGTTCATCTAAGAAACATTTTTTACACCAATTTCACAAAACCTTGAATTAATGTGTCTTTATCAAAGCAACTAAAAAGGTTAAACCAAATGGAACCGTACTATGGCGCCATGCTCCCGCATCCCCCAATAAAATTTTCTGAGTAAATATTTTTATTTGCCCACTTATTCCAACCAAACCCCACACAAATATTGTTATGTCGGCACAACGGAACTTTTGTGAAGACAGAGGGAAAATAATGGGGGGGGTCAAATACAAGTCGTAGGTACGCCCGAAAAAACTTTTAGCCCGAGGGGAACGAAGGGTATCCAAATTTCGGCTGCGCCCGAAATTAGCCTCGGTCTCGTTTAAGAATAATTTTAACGCGGTCCACGCTCTCAATGCGAAAGCGAGCGGTTGCTGCACAACAGCCTGCGTAAGCACACTCTCATAATTTATGGCCTCTTTTTTTATACTCTGTCAACTTACTAACTTGCAGTCACCCATCTACCCATATTGTTACGAATTGAAAAAAATAAAAAAAAAATAAACCATGACCAAAAAAGGATTTTAAGGACGTCACGTTGATTGCGGATGTGGAGTGTTTGTTGTTGTTGTTGTTCTTTATGATTTAAGAGGCCATTTATTTTGGGCCCATTCCCCTTCTATATATAGAATATATAGTGTTGTTAATCGTCATAAATCATTGGCTCCAGGGATTCTACGAGAATGGGACAAATAAGACGTCGATGATTGAATAAATATTGGAAACTAAGTTCGAAGATGTCACCGAGAGAGAAGGCATGCGGTTCGGTTGTGGATCAAAAGCTATAAATCCATTATTTGGATTTTGCCAGTATATTGGTTTGTTTTGAGTCTTTGGCGTCGTTTTCGCTAAAGTTTTATGGGACATGTATATCTTCGATAGGGCAATCGAATCGATTTATTTTGAAAGCAAATAAATATTTCGACAACAGCCGAGAATATATATCATTCAGCATCATAGGCTATGAGCCTTGCGAAGTAGTGCTCGTCCAAAAGTCCATTAGCCCATCTCCTTTTCTATATTGTCCGAGCGCAGTACTATAATAATATATCTATGAGGCGATTCTATTCGAAACATCTTATACAGCTAGATTACGTTCATCAGTTATGGACAACGGTTTTCAGCCCGTCGTATTATACTTTCCACAAAACTTCCAACTTGAAACTCAGCGAAAGATATCCCCCTCCCTGCCTCTCTGTGCGGCTGTCTCTGTTGTCCTGCGAAATCGTCTACCGTTCCGCTACCGTATCCGTTTCTCTGCTCCTTTCAATATGATGTTTGGATTTAATTTGATTGTTCACCGAAAAACTTGTTGATTTATGTGAATTGTGGATAAGGACGTGTATATATACTGTAGTCTGTAGTGACCGTAGCGAAGAGGTGACAAGGACACGGACCGAAGCCCAAACTCAACACAGAGATTCTCGGTTGGAACGCCACAGAATGATTTATGGAAATTCGTATGGAAAATGAGGGTAAATGGAAAACTGAGTACCAAACATTGTTAAAATAATTTTCAGGAATTGAGAATGTAGTGTACTATGGTATGGGAACATGGAGCATGGGAACTTTTGTCGACCTGGGAGACAATAGTCCCGGAAAAAAAACATGAACGACGCTTGCTGGAAGCGGGCCGATATAGGGGGGAACATGGAACGTTAGAGTTGGCTGGCTAAATTTAGTGAAAAAATAAATAACATGAAAAAGAAAATGAAAAATGCCAGCTGAATGAAATGCGCGAATTGCCCGCAGTGCAAGACACGCGAGAAGGACAACGAATGAATAAATGAATCGGTGGTGACTCGTTTTTAAGTCTAGCGGGAATTAGACAGGCAACGGATATGGAAACAGGCGAAATTAATTAATTTCACGTCCTCTGGATTTTTTATGTTGTTTAATTTTCATTTATGGGAATTTCAAACTTTTGTAAATGAGCACCGAGACTATTTGCTTCGGTGTACAAGCAGTGGTAATCTCTCTCCGAATTAATTAGTTATGAGTATTATCTTCTTTTTGTTTTTCGTTTGTTGTTTTTTTTATTATGCGCGAAAAGGTCATGAGAATAATAGCCTGTGGTGTGTTTTCATTATTCTGGTTGAGCTGCCCGCTTTAGTTCTCAGTAAACCCAAATTATTTAAAATTATCAACCTGAAAGCGGTTTTGCGGTCGTCAATTATGTAGTATTATCGACGCAAGGAAATCTAAATGGATATGATTATCCATTTATATTAATATGGTGGCAGCATTACACAATTTTTGAATACAGATAATTGAACAAACCGAATGAAGCACGGTGTATGGTACCTACCTACTACATATGAACTATCTTCAGCCGTTTTAAGGACGTCTCACAGAATGGATTGCCCCGTTATCATAGGCCACTGATTCTCTGTTTGAATTTGAACTTTCTGTTTTTAGATAAGGTACATTTTTTAACTATCCAAATTACATTTTCCCGAGAGTGTCCTGCCCCATCCTTAGAACTACAATTTTTTTTTAACTTCAAAATTCTTTATTTAAAAAAATATATTTGTTTTTTTTTTCAGTAGCTAACCTACACTATATGGCTTCTATTCTATGACCAGCGCCCGCTCTAAGGGGGGGCAAGCCGGGCGGTCGCCCGGGGCACCAACTTTTAGGGGCGGCTTTTTGGCTAGCACTCGAATAATGGAAAGTGGAAAGGAAATCATAGAAACTATACAAATGAAATAAAAAGGAGCGAAAAAATGTCGAAAGACCGGAAACCAATTGGCACTCGCAAAAATCATTTTACATTTTTTAGAGACGTTGGAATATGTTTTTTATAGGTAAAGAAACACTTCCTAATTAAAAAAAATGCGTTGAAAATATTTTTTATTTACCAACTGTTTCATTAATCCTCTTTTGAAAGTTTTGGTTTGTCCTTGAGATGCTTTGATTTGATGAGCCTACAATTTACACGAGGTTCTGCATTTAAAAACCGAACATGCTTAGTGAAAGTCGCGCCCAATTTTACTTCCAAGAGGCAGGAACAGTTCGTAATGTGCTAATTAAATTCTTCTTAAAAAAAGAAAGTCATTAACTAATTATGCGCTAATTTTCCCATTGAAAATTAAATTCACCAGAATTAAGGATTCTAATTGGCTCCACTTTCATGATCCACTTTCATGATCATTCTAAAGTGAAGGGATGCTATGGAATATGTTCTAATTTGATTTCCGTGAGATAAAGAATCACATAAACGCTTAGCATATAAAAGCACTCCTACCCAAAGAGCAAAATTTTCATTACTAGTTTTTGGAGTCGTTTTCGATAACTTTCACCCACTTTTCGCATCAATTCGCCCGATGTCTTCGCGAATTTCTCCGCCTAATTTGTTTCTGCCAAGATGTTAATATCGGAATTTGGCTAGGTTTTCTCAATTTAACTAGTTCTGAATCCGGCTTATTGAAGTTTATCTGCTGCGAATTGTTTAATGTCGGCCCCACACTGTCCGCGGTTTGCCAAACCGGGCGAGACAAAAAATTAAAGTTGTGGACACACATTTGGAAGAGACAGAGCCGATGGGGGAATTTAAAAAACGTTATTTGTTTTTATTTAATTCCCCCATCGTCTCTGTCCGCTGCCAGGCTTATGTTATCTACCTACAATATTGATCATTAGTAGCGCGCGGTTTAGCAAACCCCGCACAGTGTGGTTGCGGCATAAGAAAGTTAGTTCAAAAGTCCAAATGCAAGTAGGGCAAACGAGAAAAATCCTTTGGCACAACATTTTCCAGAGCAGGATGTTTTCGGGGATCAAATGTTTTCCCATTAATTTTTAATTTCTAGTTCATCTTATCCAATGGTTAGTCTTATAAGAGGATAAAACGCCAGAATTTGGTTGACCAATCAAAAACTATTTGTGAATTAATTTCCGCCAAATTTTTTACAGCTAATCAGAGCATTGTAGCATCGATCATCCAGAAACACCGAGGTAATCCAGTGTTGTGTCAACCTTGGGGGCAAAAATTATTAGGTAAACTTGTCATAAATTAATTTTGGAAAAGGTGGCTAAATACCTATGGGCAATAATTTGTTTGTGATGTGGTCTGAAACAAAGGTATGCACTAGTGAAGCTTATTTGGCTGAAAGGCGAAAAATCGGGTAATATGCTAAAATTTTTATGTTTACGATAGTTCACACCCATGTGATGTCCTCACTAAATACAGAATTACTGGGTCTTTGAAGCTTGACCTTCTTTTTAAGATATGCATTTAAATAAAATGCAATCGGCGAGAAAACTATTAGACAAAGTCAACGACTTCTTTCTAATGCGAATTTCGGGACAAAACAATTTGTCGAAGGGGCTTAACATTTTTCTACACAAAGGCCGCCTTAAACCTCAAATAACCGTCAGCAAATTGTTTGTAGAACTGAGAGAACGATTTCTAAAATACATAATTTAACCACTTCTTGATGAATTTAAGTGAATATCTTAGACTTTAGTTTAACACCTAGACATTTTTACGCTTTTGTGCTGATACATATTGTGTTTCTTCGACCTTCCCGCGGGACGTACAAAACTGCTAGGTGGGTCGCATGGGGCCTGCGAGTTTGATATGCCTGCCTCAGTGGACAAAGAGGCTATTCTCTGAATTACAGGCCCGTTGGTTCGAGTCCCACAGTAACCAGGATTTTTTGTGTCGGAGCTACTCTTAAATCGCTTTTAAAAAAATAACGACCAAAATACTATTTTCCTGGTATAATACAGAAGGGCGGCAAATTGTCCACTTGCCCGGCGGCGTAAGCGCTAGAGCGGGCGCTGCCAATGACTAGATAAAATTAAATTTGTTTCTAAAGTAAAGCATCAATGATACATGAAATGTCTACGGTGACCAACAGTCCCGGGTCACATCTTTGAACGCAACTTCAGCAAAATGTGCGACGCAATGCGCACTACATTGGCCCACTGATCTCTCTCTATCCATTTTTTTTTTTTTTTGAAAATTGTTCTCGTTCGCGAGGGAACGAAATTTATTCCTTTATGAATTGAACCATATTGTTTTTGCCCTAACGTTTAGAGATAACTGAAACTGTCATTCATTGGATACGAGTAAATACTGTAAGAAAAACATTGAGACATGAAAACTTTGTAAATGAGTATCCTGAAGCATGCTCAAGAAAGTAAATTTTGAAGATTAATTACATGCCCATATATACAGTTATGAAATATCATTCTTAACATCGATCCACACTTTTCAGTCATAATTCACAGTCATGTTCCATACAAGTTGACAGATTGTCAGTTAATAGATTGACAAACATTCTGTCAACTTGTATGGGAAATGGCTGTGACTGATGACTTATGACTGAAAAGTGTGGATCGCCCTTTAGAAAAGGAAGTATATATAGCTCTTACAGAAACAAAATATTAATTTTCAGTACCTGGTGTACCCAGTACTCCGAAAATCAGGCTAGCTTTTAACATCGTTAACAATCAATTTATTTGTAAAAGCCTGTCAGGCTTTCTCTAAATATAACGTTACTAATCAATATATTTTTTTTTTGCAATTAAAACAACAAAAAAAAATGTAGGAAACCAAAATTAAATAAGTTATGTATTTTTTTTAACCTTAGTCGAGTTGACGAGTTGAACATTATTGTAGCACTGAATTATCCTCATTTTCTCGCGTTTGCTCCGATAGCCAAAGAAAAGAATAAGTAGTGTAGCCAACTATAGGAGGCTTATAGGGTTACACTTAATTTTAATGAAAAAAAAACAGCCCTCAGGCAGCATCGAACCCCTGATTATCGTATTGCCAGTCCTACGCGCTAACCACTCGGTCAACCTAGTCAGCATTGCTCGTAAATGCTACAAATGGTTATTAGTTGCTTCTATACAAACGCTTAATAATTCTTTATAGAATGTTCTGCAATGAACCTTCTATTATATATCATCAGTTGACGTTGATTAAATCCACACATTCATCAATAAAATGCGCTATAGAAACGCTTAATAATTCTTTATAGAATGTTCTGCAATGAACCTTCTATTATATATCATCAGTTGACGTCGATTAAATCCACACATTCATCAATAAAATGCAGCCAGTTTCTGCGCAGAGATCATCTTAATGGGTCAGAAATTAACAATGTGTGAAGAAATGTTATAGTTTCACGCAACACTTCAAACAATTCTATTGAAGAAGCTTGGTTTCCATGCTAGTATTCCAGAGCACTTCATAACTTCCAACTATTTCAAAAATCACAAAGTCCAACCTCCTTTAAAACTACCATGAACAATTTGTCCGATGACAATATGAATGCCATACTACCAGTGGCGTAGATAGCTTTTTGGAGACGGGGGGATCATTTTGCAAGATTACTTATAATTATACGGTTATCAAATGTTGAGTTTCAGAAACCAATTCTGTATTTATTATACTAAATTAGCAGTTTTTTGGAGCAAATTTTGCCATACGATAAAAACAGTGTCCTGAAAATGTTGCTTCGATAATTTTGGCTTTTTTAGTACGGTGAGTGAATCCACAGTATTCCAATTTTCGCACTAATTTTCGCTTTTTTTTTCAAAACATACCTGTTAACTTTAGACATAATTAGCTTTTCTGTTCTTACACTTTTTCTTTCCTGATCCAGAAAACTTCTTATTACTTATTGGGCCGCTGTTTGAAGAATTTTCTTTTGTCAATGGCAATTAGCCTAGTTTCGTTGAGGACTTCCAAGTAGAGTTCAACGAATGTGTAAAGGATTAGGGCTTTTATTTAAAAACGAATCTGGCGGCAAACCGTTTCTGATAAATTACGAAAACTTTTAAAATTAAGCAAATTAAAAATGGAAATGAGAAATGACTTTAAAAAGCAAATTTTAAGCATACATTGTAAGTTTGATACCGAAGATTGTAGATATGAGCAAAATTGTTTATTTGTACCGAGGAACGCGCAAATAATAAGTACGCTCTTAGTTACCCAGTACAGGACAGAACTTTTTTCTTGCTAAATAGACTTATTTGAAGAGGTTGGCAAACATTTTTAAAACACTGCAAAAAATCTAAAATACTTGCTATGGATACAATTTTTTTTTTAATAAAAGTCAAACATTAAATGATTTTAGAAGACACCTTTGTACTAAAAATTCATGCGACGAAATGGTGCTCTTTTTAATCACTAGAATTTTACAGACGTGGAATTTCACTGCTCGAACGTGAACTTTTTCAGTTGTGCGTAGTTAATTTTCATAAATATTTCAAGAACTGAATAAAATAAATTCAGACCTGGTTAAGTCAGGGGAAAAATTGGATCTTGATATTCCCTGTTGAAACCACGTTGCTTTTCAGTATGGTGTTACGCGAAGGAATGCATTCGAATGAATAATGAAAAGACGTCGAAGCTTTCACTGTACATACAATTGCTGTACAATGTTCAATTGTCCTCTGCTTGCCAATTAAAATGCATTCAAAAAGACAACTGCCGCTACCGGAATCCATAGAGCTTACTATGGCTATGGATTTGAATCCCATTTTCCATCCATCGATTAGTACGAGATTGTATTTCACTTATCCGTATCTCCTTTGATTTTAACTGAATGTTTGTTCTAAACTTTAGCAAAAGAGTTCAGTCGTTAATTTGGATCCAACCTTTATTTTCCGCCATTCGGTGGAATTGATAAGGGAATGTATGCTTCCAGAAATTGTGTTCACCAGTTGGGCCTAATCTCTCACAGGAGCGTGGAGAGTAGAGTAGAGATTTTCGATTCGAACTGAATTGCTCAATTTTATGTCCTTGTTCCGAACCACCGATGAGAATTTCTTTTTCAAATATAAAATGATCAGCTCAACAAATAACATGCAGATAAGTTTCCATCACCAGTGCTTCAATAAGTTTAAGAATAAAAAGAAAATAGGCCCTAGCTCCCCCCAGTTATGAATAAGAGACCACCAAAGAAACATTTGAAGAATATTCAGCAAATTAGTTGCTGTTGAGGTGAACATAATCTATACTATAAATACCTCTTGTCCTTTATGCTTGTACTTCCTTTTCTATTTCAGATAGTAGAAAATCGATCGAGTCTCTGATGCTTTTCAAATATTTTACAGTTAAGTTGATTCCTGGTGCAGTGTAGCAGACTAAGTTTGGGAATTTTAAAACTTACAAACATTTTTTCGAATGGATTGTTTGCTTTTTGTTGTCAAAAGCTCTTTTTACATTTTTCCTATTTTTTAATATCTTCGCGAAACCCCTGAGAGATTTACACGGAACGCTAGGGTACCGCGGAACTCCGTTACTGTTTGTTTGATTGTTAATTTGTTTTCGAATTACTGCATAAGATTATCTTTCAATTTTGGCAGTTTCTACAATTTTTTTTATAAAAGATTTTGTTAAAAAAATATATTCCTGGTTAGAGCTTTGATAGTTCGTTTTTAACTCAAAAAAAAAAGAAAAAATAATGTTGATAAAATCAATCAATAAAGGATGCTGAAAAATTGGAAGCCGTTTTGCAGCGTTTTCTCTTCATTTGCATTAGCTTTCCACTCTTTGTGTATATTTTCCCATTACAAGTTGCTCTTCTGTGAAAGAGCACTCCGTGTTCTACATTATTTTTTAAATTTTTGAGCCGAACATTATAAGATTTTCCGGCAACAAATTTTCAATCAGTGCTTACATTTAATTTTTCTAGCAGCACTTCTAGATTACTTCAGTAGAGCTTGCCTGTGTGAAACTCCAGATCCAATGTTACTTTTGCTTTGTTTTACATATACCTAAAGTAATAATAAGGAATGTGAGACCGAAGAGGGGGATTGATCCCCTTGGTCCCCCCTTATCTACGCCACTGCATACTACAAGGTGGGGCAAAAGTAATCACTCTATTCAAAATCGCTGTAACTTTTTTTTTTCTTTTTTTTCTTTCATTTTTCCTAGTTTCTGAAGTAAACAAACCTAGAATACGAACTGTCAAGCCATGAATCGGTTTACTCCTAAGGAACGCTGGCAAATTTGTATCCAAGAAGAGGACGATTTTTCATCAAAAATCATCATGAGCGATGAGGCTCATTTCCATCTGAGCGGCTTCGTGAACAAACAGAATACTCGTTTCTGGGATCCCAAAATCCACGTATCACCTACGAAGAGCCATTACACCCGCTCAAAATTACTGCGTGGTGTGCTGTTCACGCTAAAGGAGTGATTGGGCCGTTTTTCTTTGAAAACGCCGCGGGTCAAACGACGATTGTGGATGGCGTGCGCTACAGAGCCATGCTTAAGGATTTTTTTCTTCCTAAACTGGATGAACTAGGACTGGAGAACATGTAGTTACAATATGACGGTACAACCGCGCACACTGCTCGAGACACAATCAATATTCTGAAGGAAACATTTCCGGGTCGGTTAATCTCTTGTTTTGGTGATTTGCACTGGCCGGCCAGATCACCCGATTTAACTGTTCCAGACTTCTTTTTACGGGGTTTTTTGAAGTCGCGGGTTTACGTCAACAAGCCTCAGACTCTTAAAGCCCTTAAGGAGAATATTCGCCAGGAATGCGAAAACCTGTCGCCCGATATTCTGGGAAGAGTGATGGAAAATGCCATAAAACGGGCCCGTATGGTAATCAACTGTGGCGGCGGCCACTTGGCCGATATCATTTTTGCGACTTGATACGATAAATTCTAAGGGATTAAATAAACGTATTTCATAAGCAAAACCGAAGTTTTTTTTCATTAAGAAAAATACAGCAAAAGAACATCGGATGATTACTTTTGCCCCACCTTGTATATATTAAGATGAAATAACACAACCGATTCTCTGCTATAGGAGAATATTGCATGTGAGTGTTAATTTGGAGAGAGACTATTGCGTGTGTGTTTTGTCATCCAATAAACACAATAGAGAAGGAGTAAAGTATATTTTCAGGTTGACGTTTAGAGAGCGTTTTATGGTTTATTATATAACCCCTTTTAGTGTTAGTACTCAATGATTATTGGATAATCGTATAGTTGATTCTATAAGGATGTTAGAAGCTTTCCGGAAAATGTTTTAAGGATTATTTATCGGATCAAAATACTCCTTTAAGTGATGCCATACGTTAAACCGAGTATAGTGTTACTATAGGATTGCTAAAGGCGCGTTTAGATGGCTTCAAACTTGTTTGCATCCAACCACTGCCATCTAGATAGACAGGCCGGATTATCAGCTGATCTGTCAATCGTCATGCAACACAAGTACTGCCATGGTGAGTCATGGTCGGCGCGTACTGCCAAAGTACCGCTCGGTACAATCCACAAATTGTCCACAATCCAAATATCAGTGGCTGTCAGCCTGTCATTTCGTGTGACTTGCTATGATATACACATGCCACTGCGTTGATTTTTGAGATAAATATGGTAAGTACGATGTTGATGTATAGGTACTATTTTACCACTTGCACATCAAAAACACACGAAAGCAAACCATAACCTTTGTTTCCCAATAAACGCTCGGCACATTCAAACTTTTGGGTTCCGAAGCACTGGAGTTTGTGAGCTCTAGAAATGTCAACTATCACTGGTCACGAACGCACTTTGTCCACTCGTGGACGAACAAATTTCTGCAGTTCGGCCTGTCTATCTAGATTGCAGTGATCCAACTTTTCCCTCAAACTTATCTGAGTTGGAAGGCTGCTTACACGTACGATATTCTCTCAAACAAATTCTATCAAACTTGTTGACCGTGTAAACAGTAGTTGAAAGTTGGAGCGGTCCTAAAACGTTATCAATGTTTGCTACACGTATTAGTACAGGAAAAATATATTTGCTTTTTCTTTTATTTTTTCATGAATATTTTAAACATTGAAGGAAACATTTTCGAATGAGTATACAGCGTGCCCCAAAAGTAAACGGAAAGCCGAAATTGGATGATAGCGCACAAATATTGGTAATCAGAAGCTTGTATTTGAACAGTGATCAAATAGTTCGATCTCTCGATTTCAAAAATAATGACAATTTTTTTTTTCAAAACCGACACAATTAATTTTCGGGCGGGGCTGCAATTGATAAAGTATTTTGAGTTTTGCGTGCGTTGTAGCTTTGTATATACACTCATCGTGTTATTCACACGAGCGGTGTGAGCATGATTCATGGTAGTAGTTTTTCGTTGGATATTCATACTTTATTTGTCTTGGCGTCCAACGGAACATTGCATTCTTTGACGCCTGTAGCATTCCTATTCTCGAATTAACATTGCACACTACATACTATCATTGCATTGCAAACTTTCGGAGTTCTACAAAACAGCATCTTTCGATTATTATTTTCATTTCGTAGTACAAATAATTTTGGAAATTATGGTTCATATCCATAATGTATATTACGAATATGTACATACATCGCTTTTGTGTGAAAGCCATTGAAACTCGTATCAATCAATTAATCCGGAGAATATTCTGTACACATATTCATACATATATATGTATATTTTGATGATTCCAGTTTGATTACAATCTCTGTATCTCTTAAAATTTACAACAACATAAAACGCTAGGCGCATTAATTCTTTATTATTAGAAAGTATATTTATATTTCGATTGGACTATAACCAATGCATCTCAAACAAGTTGTCCAACTTCTGTTTACACGGTGGATTTGTTTGAATGCTCCTTCAACTTCAAACTTGTTGTCCAACTTCTGTTTACACGATGGATTTGTTGTCCAACTTGTTTGAATGCTCAAAAGTTGGACGACAAATCCATCGCGAAAACAGCGCTTAAGGGTGAAGTGTTTTGTTCAATGAATATTTCGAGCATAAATTGGAATATAGTTTTTACATTCAACAGTTTTTTTAAAAATATATTTTTTTTAATAATTTTATGCTTTACGACTAATTTTTTTTTGTACTAAAATTTCTAAATTCCTAGTGCAAAAAATACCTGTGATTCAGTAAAAAAAGAAAACAAATTTTTCCTTTTGTTTTTAAATATGTAACTTAAAAATGATGAATTCAAATCTGTCTAGATAGAAGAAAGAAAATGTTCGTTTAGTTCTTCAAATAAAATTGGTTGTTTTGTCAACATACTTCATCAAAAGTTGATCGTTTTGTGAGTTAGACCTCGACTATACATTAAACGAGTTTACCTACTTCCTAAACGCTGAAAATTTCGTAGGCAATTTGTACGAATACGCTAATAAATTGAATTTCCAATTCTAACAATTTCTAAGAAGATTTGTCTAGTTACCCAGGAACAATTCAGTTTGCTCCAACCAAATTTTAAAATGGAATCGAGGCTTTATCAACCCTTTCATTCCCATTGTAAACTGCAGTTTACATCAACTTTAAAACACTTTTTCCATGTTTTGGCTTACTTCAAATAAAAATGAGTGACATTCACTGAAACTTACATATAACAACATTCGAATAGTAAACATTTAGTTAACACTTTCCCGGACACAACGTCTATAGACGTCCAATTTTGAGCATTTGACCATACAAATCGTGTCAAATTTTGGCGTTGTGTCCGGCAATGAGTAATACATATGAATTGTAATTTTTATGAACGCATTTAGAATTAAGGCCGTCAGGGTGTTTTCGTCCATTGTGACAAGTGATGAATTGCTCCCCTCCTACATAATTCTAGGTGCAAAATCCATCCGTGGAAAAAATATACCGTTATTCGCCAACAAAAAAAGATTCATTTGCCAGAATTTTCTGTGACAAAAATTTAATAGGGCGGCATTGGGGGACGTTGAAAGCTATGTAAACTGTGGTTTACATTGGGCATTTATGGAATAATATTGATGCTTGTGTTGGAATGAATCCGATATGAAAAATTTGAACTAGGCGGAAAAAAGTAGCATAAAACCTTTCAGATGGTGAAAATTGAGCGATTTCGACCTATTGGGGTATATTCCGGATTAATTGGGACCAATGCCCGGATTATCGAATTGTCCGGATTTCCAAAATGCACCGATAAGGAGTCCACCCTCGTCTATAATATATCATTTATGCTAAAATTCTAACTAAATTTATAAAATTTAGCACCAGTAGATTCGATTAGAAAAACTTATAGTTTTGCCAGTTATTTTAAATTTGATTTAATTTAAAAACTCCAATTTAATTTTGAACTTTACTGATAAATGGCCCTAAATCCGGATTATCAAACAAATAATCCGGATTTTGAGGTCCGGATTGGCCAGATTTTACACTATTGGTTTCTAAACATAGCTCCAGTAAATGGGTAGGACCTTAGTCTTACTCATCGAGAAAATTTCTTTCATCGTTTCCATAATAAAAAAATTAATATGTAATTCATATTGCTGTCAACTATTTGTATTTGAAAAAGTTTCCACTCAATCCCAATGTAAACTGCAGTTTACATACTATTTTTTCCCAAACCCAATTTTTTTTTTCCTTGTTTTCATTGAAAATGTATTATTAGACACAAATAAAGACGAAATGATAACAATATTATTTTTTGCCCGAAGGAATTTAATTTGGGAATGAAAGGGTTAACAGGCAGATTAAAAAAAATATCGACATGAAAAAGACTTTGATTCTCGGTCGAACTGAAGTCAACAAAAATCCAATTCAGAATATTTTTTCAGTTCTCTAACCAGGCCCTATTCCATATTTGCTGCAGTTGTCATATTTGCTGCAATTTCAAGGTTCCAACGACTATATCAGCGTTCAGAAGTCATCATTCCAAAAATCCGAACAAATTACAAAAGAGTCGTAGTATGGAAAAGATTGAAAACTTCTTTCTGAGTGCATAAAAAAGTTACATGCCGTGATACGTTGCCTAACATTTAATCATTTGATTTTTTTTTTATTTGTACATGAAGGTCCATCTAGATTAGTCGCCAAATGGCTGCGCGTCCAAAAACTGACATCGCGTTGGTTGCCAATTAGCATCTACACTAGCAGCCAAATGGAGACAGAAAATGACATAACCAAAATTTCATTTTGGTGATTTTTTAAAATTTAATTATCAAAATCGGACTCTGCGCGTTTGAATTATTACACGGCCATTCAAGAATTATTATTCAATTTCACACAAAAGAACGAAGAAAAGTTGCAAAATTGTCACTTTGAATTTGACAAGCGGTTCCAAAGCGGTCGGTTGAGTTGCCATATTGAATATCAAAACACACCCAAATGGCAACTAGTTTGGATGGAATGACAACAGCCATTTGGCTGCACGTGACGCCATTTGGCGACTAATCTAGATGGACCTTTAGGGCACTTACCTGTTCCTAACACCAGACGAACATAGAAGCTGGGATATACATATTCTAATTGCCACTAGTTATGTATGTACTTCTTACTTAAACACTTTGGGCTCTTATCGGTCTACCCCGAAATATCTCACTTTTTCACTGCACAATCTTAATTTCACACACATTAAAAAATCGAATCATATGTACAACATTTTTCCGATATTGATTTCGCATTCCTATTTGCAATTTCTACAATATGCCTGCCCCTATTTGACCATATTTGTCTTGACGCAATTAATCGACGATTGAATACCGTTAAATTTTCCACGAAAACTATTTAAGTGAACAGTGCAGACTGCAGAGTAGGAGTAGGACAGACAGAGCTAAAAACAACTAAGGTTCGTCGTTTTTCTGTGCATCCACTCAGATTTCGTTGTGCCAAACACAACCCTACACAGGGGAGTCACAACGACAAAGATGCACGATGCACGCACGACAAATAGCACGCAAAAAAATTGTTTCCTATGAATCTTTCTGGATTACTGGATCCCGTTTGAACTAAGAATTTAAGTGTCGAATAATAAAAGAACAGGGAAAACAGTTCTGTGTGTGACGATCGTCCACTTTGTGAGTAGTGTTGAAAGTGCAGAGACTTGGATCGTCTAATCAGTTTCATTTTGAAAACGTAACGGATAATTTTCTTCGGGGAAATTGTATCTAGTGCTTTATTTTATTGGTGTGTTTACAGTACAATGTCGGAAGTTAGAAAAATTTTGGATAAACTCAAGTTTATTGATCTGGTAAAAGCTCGACCATGGATCTACGATCGGAAAAATCATTTATATCGACGTGCCTATCATATGCACGATGCCTGGGCGGAAATTGCCGTTGAAATGGATACAACAGGTACCTGCTACTAATTGCAACCCTTATTACCATAGTACTGCTCTGCTTTCCTTCGTTTCTTCAGAATCTTGATTTTTTCCTAAATTATTGATATAATGTTTAATTTTTTGATTTTTTTTTTACCTTGTTTTAGTTAGTGTCTGCAAGAAACAATGGCTATCTCTGCGCAATCAACTTCGTATTAATCTTAAAATGGCACAGCGCTCATCAACATTTTCAGAAAATGTCCAAACAAAATTTATTAAACCTTCCTGGCACTTGTACGAACGTCTCGAATTTCTTGTACCCCACTTGACCCATCGTCCTCGGACTGGGGCATACAGATTGCCTGATATAGATATGCAAGCTGTTCAACAAGTAAAAGATGCTCTCGATTGCACAACGTCATCATCAAATAATGCTGATAGTTCGACCTCACAACGACCACACGAGACGACTCAGGTTACTCTTTCGGCTGTGAATATGATCTCCACTTCTAAGAACGATAATAGTCAGGATCACGATCCACCTATTATTATGATTACGGACGATGAGTATGATTCTCAGGACTTAGTTACAAGCAGTAATGTTGATGGAAATAACCCCACTCAGTTGTTTGAAAACGCAGCAACTTCAACTGCGGATTTTGAAATTCGCAGACAACTACTCGCCATGTTGGAAAGCGATCAAATGGAGGGAGAACACGATCTGCAACGTTTCTATAAATGCCTCCTGGATAGGATAAGGGATATCGATAAACGATTCGCTATGGCCTTACGATGTGATTTAATGGTGGTTGTCGCCAAGTATCTTTCAATGAGTCAACATATCGATGAATTCGCACAAACGCTAGAAAGTGTAGGATACGCAGCAGACTGAGAGCATGTCGAACGAACTGGAAAGGGAAATCTAGGACCACTATTTAAATGGACACCGAGTTTTTTCCAACAGCTGTGAGCAGTGTACTAATGGATTTTTATGGAAACATTTTTGATTTTTTTTTTGTTTTTGTTTTTTTAAGAGTATGCTAGAAATGGAATTGATTTAGTTGTCGAAAATAAAACAACCTCAGCCTGACAATGTTTTTGTTCTGTTACTGACTGTATATATTAATTTTGAAATAATCGCTAGCACACTACCTTCACACTCTATAGTCTCGTAGCTTATTTGATTCCGTCACCCAAAGTCCCATATTAATGTCATTAATAAAGAGTAACGCCATTCGTACATCCAGAAAAAGAACGACGTAAGTGAAAATTGTCATTTTTGTATTAAATATACCACTAGGTCTGAAATTGGCTAAATCTATATATATATATATATAAAATAATGTCTGTCTGTCTGTAACTTTATAGACTTCTAAACGATTCTAAACCACTGAACCGATTTGGCTGAAATCACTGGTCTACAATTTTCGAACTTTTATTTTTGTCACAAGAAAGTTTATATCATATTTTAAACCTACTGTACGTCAGGATTCTTTGTGACAGCTTAACCAAAATTTGAATTAAAAGTTCCAAAATTGAATATACATACATACTAAGATAAGTTATTTTATACTGTAGAAGCATCATGATTTTCTTGTGTGTTTGGCTTCTTGTAGTCTGCTGTCAAGCCTACGTGATTTTCCAGTTATCTCTCTTGAATGTAGGTCTCTTTAAACCCCCGTGGGGCTACGAAGCCGTAGAAATTCACTAAAACGGCGGATTTTTTATACAGCCCGCTTAAAGCTCTGCTCCGGGGTACACCAGGAGTAAGTTTTTAGCATTTATATGTCCTTGAAAAAGTCGTTTCGTAGTAATAAAGCACCTTCGACTCCAACATCCAAACCTCAACAGTTAGGGAAGACTGGAATAAATGGAACGACAACCATCTATCAAGTCACATCGTTTGGTACACGGATGGGTCGAAGACAGACGAAGGAACAGGGGCAGGAGTCTATACTAAAACCAACAACTATAGTATCTCCAAACCCCTAGGTCAATATACAACTGTCTTCCAGGCAGAACTTATAGCCATAAACCTTGCAGCAGGGGAGAGTACTCGAAAGGGATATACCAATAAGACCGTATATATTCTCTCCGACAGTCAAGCTGCTATAAAAGCAATTGCAAGTCCCAAAACAACCTCTAAATTGGTTTGGGAATGCCAACAAAATCTCAAAAACCTAGCTACCCGAAACAAAGTAACTCTGAAATGGGTGAAAGGACATAAGGGGATCGAAGGAAATGAGAAAGCAGATGCCCTTGCAAGAGAGGGTTCCGAACTACCCTTAACTGGTCCTGAACCTGCAATCGGAATCAGTAAATCTACTGCCAGAACCGTTGCTAGACGATGGACCGAGGATAAATTCCAGATCGATGGAGACTCGCTGAAGGGCTCAGGCATAGCAAGCGTATGCTGGAATCTAACTGGCATACCAGCTGCATCGAAGCCCTCAGTCTTAGTAAAACGAACCTCAGGGCAGTGACAGGCATTATAACCGGTTATTGCACCCTACGGAAACATCTACATACAATAGGGATCTACTCACAAGACCCACTATGCCGCCTCTGCAACGAAGATGAGGAATCAGCCTCGCACGTTATTTTCGAATGTCCCGCTCTTATGAGCTGGAGACAAAATTTCTTTGGGCTCAAGCTACCAGAATGGGTGCACCCAAAGTAAACCTGGTTAACTTTCTTCTCAGCCTTTTACGTAGAACAGAGGCTGCAGTATTGGGCGCAACCAGCCCAACCTATCATAGCGCCCTATCCATCCATCCATCCATCCAAGCCACTGAAATTTGAAAAAATAACGCCAACATTTTTGTAATGTGAGAACACTAATATAAACATAATGGTCACAATGTTCGTATGACGAAAATTGTGTTTCCCAGTGAATTTGTTGTGTAGTACAAGAATGTTCCCTTCGAGAACTCAGACAAGGCGGCTTTAGCTCATATGCAGACCCAAGAAGACCAAAAGGCAACTCTCATTTGTTTCCCTCCATTTTGTTCTGAAAAGGATTTGACTACTACGTTGAAAAAAAATTCAATAATTTCGGGACAGTTCGCAACGGCGCGGCGCGATGCGGCACGAATTTTTTTTCAACGTAGTGGTTTAATCCTTTGCAGAGCCAAATGAAAGGGGAAAAAAGCAAAAGAGTTTTGAAATTTAAAATAATTTCAGAAAACATAATGGACTTTTAATGATACAGTCTCAGTAATGTCGGGACATTGTGAAACGGCGCGGCGCGATGCGGCACGAAATTTTTTTCAATGTAGTGGACAACTCCTTTGCAGAACGAAATGAAAGGGAACAAAAGCGAAGGTGCTTTGAAATTTAAAACAAATTCAGAAAACGGACAGGGCAGAACGGCGCGGCGCGATGCGGCATGGTGCGACACGAAATTTAAGTGGGGCATTCGGTGGCTCAGTGACATAGATGTCACTCTATCTCTGAGTTGCCGGTGCGTGGGCTCGAATCCCACTGTGACCCATGGATGCTTGTGTTGTCCATAAAGTGCTCCTACGGCAGCCGGTTCTTCGATGTAAATCGTCCCGAAGCTATCCGTTGTTAAAACGGCCAAGAGCTGCCAAGACCCCCTTCGATACAAGAGAGAAAAAAAAATCTCTTGAATCGCTACAACAACAACAACGAAATTTAAGTAAGTACTAATTTTTTGCTTTAACCCATTGTGGGTCCTAACTAGCTATCAACTAGGCTGTATACTACGCAGTTCCGCAAAAATATAGCCCATTTACCACCTTCCATTGCCATGTATGTGTAAGCACAACCAATGACGATCCTAACACTATGCTGTGTGTTTTAAGTGTGCAGGTGTAACGAAAGGTTTAAATTCACCCTTAGGCCGGCCCCAGACCGACCAGAGTGTGGCAAACATCGCACAAAAGATTGATACGAAAATCGTGCAGCAGCAGTGTGGTTGGCCGACTCCAAAGGAATCATTCTTGGAACCGGTCTTTTGTGCGGTGTGTGCCACACTCCGGTCTGTCTGCGGCCGCCTTAAGTCAACCTTCCTTAGAGATAGGCCGAGGTTGGTGTAAAACTGAAAAATTACCCTAACACCGTTAATCACAAGGGCCCGTCTACCGTCGCAGTCGAAACAGGTCTGCCTATGCTTACAAACTAAAAAACAGCAATTTGTTATTTTTCATTGTTTATTCATCTGTAAATAAATATTTCCTCTCTATATCTCTGTCTAAGAATAGTTATTATTAATATTAAATCTAAATTATTATTTGCGATTATTCTCCATAATAATAATATAATATTTATGTACTCCATTTCTAAAGTAGATAAGCTTCTGTTTTATGTTTCACCATTTGCTGAGATGTTTATTTCATATCTCAGATCATTGCTTTTTATTGCCGCCCATAAATTGTTCATCATGCATCTCACTCTTGTGTGTCTTGTTTTTTATTTTATATTTTTTTTTTTAATATTTACTTTTAAACATTTTTATTGTATACGATTGAATTCTTCCCAGAGATTAAGTTTAAAATTATCTTCGAGGGATTGAGTGTGTGTGTTTATGTTTCTTGCTACAGATTTTTCAGTTTTGACTACCGTTATACTGTGGCCAAAAACATGTTGATGTCAGCTAGTTTTTATGAGTTTTTTTATTTATTTTTATATAGGTTTTTCTTTAAATATACAATATGATGTACATATATATATAGTAAATCTGGAAATATATTTTTTTTTTGTTATACATAATTCAATAGACTTTTTTCATAATAATAAGGTATAATCGAAAAAAAGTTAAATAGAAAAAATAGTTTTTAATTTTCTCTGTGTGGTTGGTTTTCTTCTTTTTGTTTAATAATTTTTTTGTCGCTCCTCTATTTCCTCTCTCGTTATCTTTCTATTAGTTTAAATTACTGTCATTTGATTGCGACAATCAATTTCCTTTTGTATTGTATTTTTATTTGATTTTCGTATAACTTTCATTTTTACACTCTTAACAACTTAATCTAAATAATCCATTGTCTTAATGAATTGAACAGCCGAACAGAATTGTATCCAATTGAATTGCTCTTCACCGTCAAGTTTATCGCCAATAAAACAGCTGACATATTGTATAGTTGATAAAAGATAGGGTGGATTGGCCTGTAAAACATGAAATTAAATATTAAATTTTGATTATTTTTTATTAACTGTTGAGCATTGAAGGATTTTATTAAATAGAAATTGTTGAAAGTGCTGCTGAGAATTAAGTCAATTTTAAGTGTTAATAGTGTTCATTTTTTATTCAGATTATAGAAAAAACATAATTTCGAAATTAACAGCACCCGGAGAATCATGATTTTTTTTACCTTAATTATAACATAAATCAAAACCGGTAGTAAATCATCCGCAGCCGGTACACGATCACTGCTAATTTCCAACAGATTAATGATACTTGAAATGCATCTGCAAAAAAAAAGATGAACAGTTAGTTTCATTTAGTACTGAATACAGTATAGAAAGTTCCAAAATATCTTACCGCACAACACATTGTAGTTTTTCACGTGGTGTCTTGTAGGCAGAAATATAGGAGATCTGTTGTTGAGCAAAAGGCCACGGTGCTTCCGTAAGAAATTCTTCGGCAATACGTAGTGCTGTATGTGCAGGTGTTATGATTTGTTGCAGTTTGCGAATGTGATTGTGAAGAACTCTGAAAATAAAAGACGATTGAAATTTGTATGTTCGTATTTGTGGAACTGATTCGGATTCAAAAAGACACACTGTTGCTGTGAAATTATACCCTTCCCACGTAGGCCTAACTGTAAAATCATATTCTAGTACAATAAAAACACTCTCATAAGTAATATTTATGAGAAGAGAATGTCAGAAACTCTGAATTCCAATGGCGAATAATGTAAACTTAATTCTATATAGCAGGCGTCACAATGTTTGGCTTTACGAGGGTAGTCTGATAAGTACCCAGCCTCCCCGCCTGATGGTGTCAGTATCGCAAGAGCAATTTACTATCGTGTAGTACATTCTTCTAGACGGCAACTGTCCAAAATTCAGCCGGATCAGACTCGTAGTTTTGCTTTGGCCACGTGTGAAAGCTGGAGTGTCCGCCGATTTTAGAAAAATGGAAAAAGAGCAATATCGGCCGGTGATTCGATTCTTGTTTTTGGAAGGGAAATCGCGCAGCGAAATCAAAGAGCGTTTGGATGCTGTGTACGGTGACTCTTCTCCTTCAATGGCGACCGTCGAAAATTGCTTTAACAAGTTTCAACGTGGTCGCACGTTGGTTTTTGATGAGCCACGTCCAGGTGCCCCGAAAACGGTTAGCATGCAGGATAACGTGACAAAAATCCACGATCTCGTATTGACAGACCGCCGATTGAAGGTGCGAGAGATAGCTGAGACAGTAGGCATTTTAAAAGATCGCGTGGGTCATATATCCTGCATGAAATTTTGGGCATGAGAAAGCAGTCGGCGCGATGTGTGCCGCGTTTGCTTACTCCGGACAACAAGCGCAACGGTGAGACCACTTCAAAGCAGTGTTTGACGCTGTTTTAAGCGCAATCCGAAGGAGTTTCTGCGTCGTTTCGTGACAGTCGACGAAAGTTGGATACACTGGTACATACCAGAGACCAAGGAACAGTCGAAACAGTGGACTTTAGCCGGCGAACGTGCTCCGAAGAAGGCGAAGACTGCTCCATCGGCCGGAAAGGTGATGGCCAGCGTTTTCTGGGATTCACAAGGTATGATCCACATTGACTACCTGCAGAAGGGCAACACGGTCACAGGGCTGTACTATGCCGAATTATTGGGCCGATTCGACGCCGAATTGAAGAAAAAACGGCCCCACTTGGCAAAGAAAAAAATTATCTTTCACCATGATAACGCACCGGATCACACCTGTGCCAGTGCCGCCAGATTAACTGATGAAGGTGATAACATCAGAAGCGCTCACCCTGATGATCCCAGAATTCAGGAGCTTAACTCCGAAATCGACCGACAAGTTAACGACTATAGGGGGGCGAAATGGAATCAGCACCTCGATGACTGTAACTTTAATGAAGGTGCCAGCAAATTATGGTAGGAAAGAAAAGGGCAATAACGCCATTGAATTTGGCAGTACAAAAACCTGCGATCCTCTGCAGTGCGCAAGCCTGTTCAATAAGCAATTTATTGAACATCCCAAGTCCGACGGCTTAAAGCAGTAGAAATATTAACAATATACCATCGTATACTGCGGGCCAGGTTAAAAAAGTAATTGAGAATGCTAAAAACTCCAAGGCCCTCTGACCCGATGGCATTTCGATGGCCATATTGAAACATCTCGACCTTCCAGCCATTGAGTATCTGACGGCAGCCTTTAACTTGCCGATCTCTACGCTTGCCATCCCTGAAATGTGGAAAACAGGACGGATTGTCCCCTGTCTCAAGCCAGGGAAGAGCGCTGGTCTTGGCGAATCCTACCGACCTATAACAATACTGTCTCCTGTCGCAAAGACGCTGGAGGCCCTTATTCACCCCACTATTATCAAGCATGCTAAGCTAGAACCCCACCAGAATGGCTTCAGGAAAATGCATAGTACCACCACTGCCCTCGATGCGATCACTACACGCATCCGTGATGGGCTAAACCAGCGACGTTCTTGTCACAGATCTATTCTTGTGGCAATCGACCTATCGAGTGCATTTGATAAGGTCAAACACTCGATGCTTCTCGCGAACCTACTGAATATGCATATTCCTGCACAAGAGATCCGTTGGATTGCCAACTATCTAGCTGGTTAGCGTTCCTTCACTGAGTTTCGAGGCAAACGTTCTAAGCTGAGGAAAATCAAATTAGGAGTTCCACAGGGTGGGGTACTCTCCCCCACTCTGTTTAACATTTACATGTCCGTCCTTCCTACACCACCGGAAGGAATCGAGGGGAATTTCTACGCAGACGATTGCACCGTGCTCGCCACGGGGGAGAATAAGGATGAAATGTGCCTCCTGATTAATCGCTATCTTGGGCGATTACAGGCTTTTTTCCAAAGCCAAAACCTCACCAACTCCGCGTCTAAATATTCTGAGACATTTCATACCACCTGGTCGCGGGATTGTAAGTGGGAGGTTGATGTAAGTATTGGCAACAATCCAGTTCCTACTGTAGCTAATCCTAAAATTCTCGGGCTCCACCTAGAGAGCATGATGACGTCAGCTCATCACGCGGCAACGGTTTGCGAAAAGATGCGCAGTAGGAATAAAATCCTTAAAACACTAGCTGGTAGCAACTGGGGCAAAGATAAGGAAACCATGCTAGTCACTTACAAAGCAGTGGGTCGAGCAGCCGCCGATTATGCAGCCCCAGTTTGGTCACATAGTCTATGTGATACAAACTGGTCCAAAATTCAGGTCTGCCAAAATGCTGCTCAACGCACAGCCACAGGTTGCCTCTTGATGTCTGCCCAGGACCACTTATATCAAGAGACAAAATTGATGCCAATACGCGACCACAATCTCCTTCTCTCCAAACAATATCTTGATGGTTGCTACCGTGAGGATCATCCCAACCATAGTCTCATGGACCGAATTCCTCCACCACGACA
Source organism: Microchrysa polita (assembly GCA_949715475.1). Taxonomy (NCBI): domain Eukaryota; kingdom Metazoa; phylum Arthropoda; class Insecta; order Diptera; family Stratiomyidae; genus Microchrysa; species Microchrysa polita. The sequence continues at coordinate 11,982,811 of OX454418.1, read as the reverse complement.
TATCAGGCGTCGTTTACGAGACTAAGAGAGAGAGATCCGGGGATACAAGCGGGACCCTTACGATGAAGATGCATACCGAGCTGCCATCGCAGAGATTCACACTGCAGAATTGAGTCGGTCTATCGCGAGTTTAGGTGCGAATAGAGTCCTCTTCGTGCGTCCACCACCTATCCCGCATGAGGAGATTAGGCTCCCGAGAGCCACCAGAGTGACATTGGCCCAACTTCGGTCGGGCTTTTGTTCGCACCTCAATTCGTACCTTTCTCGCATAAAACCGGACATCCAGAACATTTGTCCAAACTATGCTGGCGCTCCTCACGATGTGGGTCATTTGTTTGAATGCTGCGCCTACTGATTTAACCCCTATATCACTGTGGGAAAACCCTATCGCAGCAGCCATGTTTTTGTCCCTTGACATCACGGACGAAAACATCGACGAACCATAACTCGAGTCCACATAGATACACAGCGGTTTCCACACCTTTGTGCACCGCTAAAAGAAGAAGAAGAAATAAAGAGTGTGCTGTCGATTTGTGAACGACGATAAACAAACGCGTCCTTTTTGCTCGGTTGATGGTGGCCCTAGCTTTTTGTGGCACTAAGTTTTGCGCCGCGTAAAACGTTTAAACTTTCGTTGGGCAAACGTAGGGTGACATTTCAACGATGATTCAATGGACACTGCTTAATTCAGCGATTTCTTCTTAGCCAAGCAATTCTTGATATTCGAGTTACCTCGATATCGTCTTTTAGTCAGATCTAACCTACAACGGGCGCAAGCGTTTAGTTGCCCCTTTAAACTGTGCAGCAGGTTGAGTCTGTCAAGGGAAGACAGATGGTTATTAGGAATACCGCTAGCCGACAATATAACAAGAACTACCAAAAAGATGACAAATGAGCTTTATTTCTTCAGCAAAGGTCCAGTAGTGGAATCTTATCTGCTTGTTTTCTTTCAATATTGCTTTTGTGGGTGTGGTAATATCAACAATCCACGCAGAGTGACGCGTTTTGTCGACTAGGAGCCTGTTGTGGGAGATCGAGTGATCAGTGAGGACCTGGCTTTTCTAGTATACCATGAAGACAATGCTGTCAAGCACTGCTCTCGGCCTGTACAGGTAAATCGGTTTTGTCCCACTGATCAATTCGTGTTTGTATTCAAGTTGCTCCATACAGTATGGTGTCTGTCCGTATAATCCGCCGCTGCCTATACAGGACAGTCAGAGATGATGTGGTCTGGTGTTTCTTGCGCCGAACCACACTTCCTGTATCGGTCATCATGCACCCGTTGATTGCAAATATGCTTAAGATAAACCAATCATAGGCCCATCCGTTTCGACAAAGTGAAACCCCCCCGCACTAAGCCATCTGGCCGACAGGTTAAGATTAATAAATGGCTGCCAAAGGCAACCCACGTCTTTACTATATTTAATTAAAGGCGCAAATGAATTATCCTCTAGTGGATTAAGGCCGTCGTTCGCCTTGCAGATGACGTCATGCAGATAACTCGATGTTGGTTTGCCGTAAAAATAAGTGCTAAGCGAGTCGATCTGTCTGTGATGTTGACTGGAAATGTCGATTAAGCCTCCGAATTTGCGAGGTAGGTACATTAACTCCACTGCGGATAAAGGGTGCAACATTCAGAATGTGGTCATTGTTACACTAGAGCATCTTTGGACTGCCTCCGATATGGCAGCACTCCAAGGCACTATTCCAAATGAATGTGTTAATGAAGGAATGACCTAGCCGCTGATCGAACTTACTTTCTTTCCGACAGGTTCGTTTTCAGCACCAGACTCGGATTTATCGAGGTGGACATTAATTTGTCTAATCCCGAATCCATCCGAATGTGACGAATGAAGCGTTCGGTGTCTTGCAGGAGCCTCTTTAGATTATCGTTGCTTCCCGAGTATAATTTGATGTCATCTAAATACATCGGGTTGCTCAGATAGAACTTTGACAACAAGCTATGGTTGATAGTTGGTTGGTATGGTTCAGTGCCATGCAGAACCATACCGGACTCAACGAATCCCCTTGGAATATATCCCCTCGTATGTGAATCCCTTGGGGAAACATGTTGCTGTAAGTTGATGGCACCGATAGAACTGTGCGCCACTCTTCCATCACTTTTAACAAGAAATCTATTAGCACAGGATCCATCCTACATATGCGAAAAACTACAATTAGCCAAGTGTGAGAGATGCTGCCAAAAGCTTTGGCGTAATCATGTAGCACGAAACCCGATTTCTCCGTTGCCGTGTAGCTTGCGTTACTACAACCGCATCAATCGTCAGTTGCTCTTCGCATCCCCTTGACACAAATTGGCAGCCCTTCTGCTTCGTGTCAAGAATTTTATTTTCATCGAGGTGGCAATAAATCATGCGGCTGTAGTTTATTTATAGAGTGTCGGCAAGCACGTTATCGGCGTCGTGTCAGCGTGGTTTCCTTTTTAGGTATCAAGTAATTTCACCTGCTCTGAGTAAAGGTAGCCTCTCCGCAGGATTCCTAATAAACCGATTGTTCTGCTGGGCAAACAGACCCCATATACTAGGAATACGATTTTATCAGAAAATTTGCACCTTATCAGCACCAAGCCCTTTTCAATTCTTACTCCGCTTGATGACTTCGCATATGTCCGATTCGAAAACCACAGCAAAATTCATGCATGCATGGCGGTTGGTTTCAGCTTGAATTAACTCTGCTTTTTGTGACCAGCTCGGCAGTTGCCAAACTTCACCCCAGTACTGTTTCGCATGAGTCACCGAAAAGTAGGATGTACCGTTGACCTGTTGTTAGTGGTTAATCGATCTGAAGAAGTTCCGCTGGTTTATGGCATAAGCCGATTTTTATTTAAGATCTAGAGAGCCTCAGCGTGGCTCTTTGGAGAAGTTTTTTTTTTCTCAAGTTCATATTAAATTAGTTGGTCACCATATACCGGACCTCTACCACTTTAATATCCTGTGAAACGATACCAAGAATTGATTATGAAACATATTAGAGAACAGCGATCAGAAACCCACTAGAGGACAGACAGACAGAAGCCCGGTATGGTTCAGTTTTCGGAGCAACATACTTTAGCGCTATCTATCAGCTATAAGCAGATGGATAGTCACAGGTCAAACGAACCTGGCATATAGTCGTCTGAACTCAGCGTGAGGCCTAACCATTAGGGGGCCGACGAAAGAGGATCACACCTGCTATCGAGAAGTCTTTAGCTAATAGTGTACCTCGGAAATGGTTGTTGATGTTGGACTCGAGATGGCTGGAGGTTGTTACCCAAGTCAATCAGCTGGAGTTGCGACCCCGGGGTTGGGTTGGGTTTCCAATGCTCTGGACGAAGAAATCCCCATTTGACAATTAGACCCTGTCAATAAAATGCCGATGATCCAATCCTTGGACCGGGAGGTAAGAGTGAAAAGCTTAGGCACTGACGATATGGTCCGGTAGATGGCTTCACTTGTCCACATCATGCCATGGACTAAACTCAACCTCCATGAACAAAAACATAAGAAACAAAGAAAAATTCTCCACCATATTTTGCAATCTCCAAATTGTCAGTGCCTCAATTTGGCTAATTTCACTCCGAGGCAGTTGTGGGAGAACCCTATTGAAGCCTTAGACGAGAACGACGACGGAGTGTAAAACATCCACCCATAAACAGCGATTTATGCCTTTTGCATCAGGAAAGCAGGAGTGGTACTATGGTCGTAATGTGTTCGTTCGATTTTAATTAATATATCAAAAATTACTTACTCATCTCTCGATATATCGCCATCATCATTCGGGAACATTACATGACTGTACAATCGTTGCAGCAATATCCTCTCAATTGAAATCCGAGCATCGCTCAATTGCCAATCGGTCATTCCAAACAAGATTCCATCCATTTTCAAATCTTCCATCAACTTGCCCATAAACTCATCCAACAAATCCGTTTTCTCATCACCCATCGTGAGCGCACAAAACTCTTCCTCAAACTTGACAATAGTCGGTTCACGTTTCTCCAAAAACATCCGCACACACACCGCTATCAAATGTCGATTGCACATGATACGTTCGCGTCGCAAACAATCCTCAAATTGCTTCACATTCTTGATAATCGACAAGAGATTTTGTCGATAGCGCATTAAATACTGCAAATAATTTTGTCGTTTCAAAATATCACTTTGTAGCTCTTTGATAAGTTTTTGCTGTTGCACTCGATCGAGTGTGTTGAGACAGCGTATTGCTTCCGATACGTTGGAGATTTGATGGAAATTATGAAGATTGATCGCTTGGGCGAGTTGAATTTGTAGATAGATGCGAAGTGGCGAGGCGTTCGAGTACTGGAGAGTGGAAATAAATTGAAATTAAAATGGACGATCAAAATTAATGTGAACACTTGGAAACTTACAGTCGTGTGGCGAAAATCGCCTGTGTGTAAATCTGTCGAAGAGAGTACTTTCCGTATCTTCTTTTTGGCATGCAAAAAGGCAAAAGCCTTGTCCGTCATTATTGCAGTCGGCAGTCTGGAAAAATTAATTTCTTTAAGTTCATTTCAAATTTCAAGGATAACAACTGGGAACCTACCTCGTATCTAAATCCGACGAATTCTTACGATTCACCGAGCAACTTCCGCCCGTCGACTCGGAATTTGTCGTTTCACTTGACGTCGACACCTTTCGTCGATATTTGGCCAAAATATCTTCCGAAAGCTCGCCATACCCACTATCATTCGGTCGCTGTTGTCTACCGTTCAGCTCACATTCCGACACATCCAAATTGCCATTGACAACAAACGAAATATTTCGTGACGAAAACTCGTCATGATTCAGTCTTCCCTTGTTACTGCGACGACTCTTGAAACCTTGTTTGATCTTATTGAAAAATCCCGTCCCGGAGCCACCGTTGCTCATTCGAAGACTCTGCTCGTTCAGTCGTCGCATTTGTGAGTTTCGTTCCGACTTATCGGCCGACGAGTCGAAGCTAATGCTTTTTGGGATTGCCCCCGTGGACTTGGATGGTTTTGGTCCCGCACCGAGCGTGGATTCTTTTGGTGATGCATTGTTCGCCTGTCGGCTTAAATTCAATTCCTCCGTTCGTTGAATTAACAGCATCTCATCCATGGCATTTTGCTGATTCTTAAAATCATCGGTCATGGGAATATCTGCATTGGCAATGGTCATTCGTTGATTTGTATTCTTCTGGATGATTTCGTGATTCTCGTAGTTTAGGCTCTGTTGACGACGCGGATTTAGATCTGATCTGGCACGATAATCCATCATGCCATTTCGACGTCCGTCAAACGTTGCATTTCGTTGTTCGGATGATTGTCGTCGATGGATCACCGCCTCTTCACTAAATTGATCGTACACGCCCGGAAAGTTTTCCATGTCGTCCATACGATTCCCATCGTTGTTTTTCTTGTGTCCGCCAACGGCTCCGATCTCCGGAAAGTCACAAAAGTCAATCAAGTCCTTATTCGATTTTCCACCTTTCACCTTCTGTCCGTAACAGTCTTCTAAATTCAGGCTCTGACTCGAAATGCTACTTTCCGCCGAGTTTTGTCGTCGCATTCGACCACCACTGCTAGTCGTCGCCGTCAAAAACGAACGATCCGATGTACTTTTGTAGTTTTGCTGAAACGAATTCTCGCCACTACGTGTGGAACTTCGAGCGAGCGACACGGCCGGACTAGAAGTTGGAATATCGCTGCCAGACTCATCGTAGACGAACGGCGAGTCTTCGACACGTGATATGTAACCCGGCGAGTCGGGCGTTCGAAAGCTCGAATTAGCGCTGCGCGGTGCAAAGTATGGCGAATCGGGAGCATTATTAGGACGTCCTCCTCCATCCGTCTCTTGATTGTTATCACTCTCAGCCTTTACGCTCACACTCAAATTGTCATCCGTATCAACTTCAGCCAATTTCTCCGAATCACTAGCCAGCACATCTGTACTCCATGCGGATTCCGATCTAGTTTCGGACGTATCCAAGAAACTGCCTCGCATTTGTCCGCGCTCGCGCGTACTAGACAGTGGATCAAAATTATTGTCACCGGGCAACACAACAGCGGACGGTATTAGTGGTGTGGAAAAGTTGCGATCCCTCTCAATGGCATCCACCGTTTCCGAATCGCTCGCCAGCACGTCCGTGCTCCACGTGTCCGATATAATCGAGATTGTCTCGTCCACTTCGATCAGTTTTTTGATTTCAAATTTGCAGAATTTATCCTCAATGTCCGATCGAGTTTTGTTGATAATTTTAGCCATTTGTGGTGTTGGAATTTGATTGGCCAAATTCTCACCTTCGGTCACCTGGGAGGAGGGCGTGTCACGACCGGAAATATTTGGCGTTCCGCGGCCCGACACGTTGGCCGAGACCATGTCTGACAGATTGTCATTTTGATCGTTCTCCTCGAGTTCAAGCGAGCTGGTGACCGAATGATTGCTTGGCGCCTCACTGACCGCTTCCAAATTGTCGGAATTGCCGATAGAGGCGTCGTCATGTGACACGGAAAATCTGAGAAATAAAAAGTTAATTTTAAAATTGTTCAGGTACCAAATCCACCCCGAATCAAAATCCACTCTGTCGACATCGAAACTAGTTTCATGATTAAAAATCTACTTGGAAGATCGGAAAGGCAAGCTCCGCTTCAGTAATCGAAAAGGTGGATTCTTTTTGGGTAGATTTTGACCAGGGAGATTTTCACGGGTCGATTTAGGTCAGGTGGATTTTGTCCGAGATTTCCAATCGATAGATTTGAAACTGGGGAGGGAGGATTTCTTTGTGGGCGAATTTTGAACGGCTGGATTTTTAATTTTCAGTGCCTAGTTGTCTTACCTTCCGGGCTTGCTATGTGACGGTCGCAACACAGCTCCGAGTCCATCGAATGCCTCGTCGACCTTATCCAATTTCTCAATATTCTCCTCTGTCAGGACGATGGGATCGCCAGCGATCTCTTCGCCAATACTATTCATTTTCAAAACATCCGCTTCGGTCAGAAGCTGCAACTTATTCTCGTCACCAATTGAAATCATAAACGACAAAACCTGCTCATTTTCGTCCAACATTCCGTAGTGATTATTGTTCAGACTGATTCCTCCAGCAGCATTGTGATGATAGGCAAAACCGTTCACCCCATTCTCCGCTCCATTCCCACAGCCATGCGACACGTTTGATCCGGCCGACAAATCGTCCGATTCAAACGAGTTGGCAATATTCAAACTCATCGTTTTTGCCAATTTATTTTTTGTTGTCTTTCCCAATTGCAACAAACTCTGTTTGGTTCTGTTCGCGGCATCATTACTACCATGTCCTGGCGACGAATTGGCACTCTCGCCATTGAGCATTGTCTCCAGCTTGTCCGGCAACTGATCCAGAATTTTGCTCAATTTACGACGATCGTCTCCCGAAATGTTGAGCTCATCATTGTCCAGAACGTTTCGTAAGAAATCCACGAAAATGTTGAGCTCTGTCTGCGTGACCAGGACATGCGAACGTTCAAAGTCGCCCTGCTGCGAACGTATAGCCACTACTCCGATGCTTACATCGTTGTCGCTAATTAGTAGTTGCTCCAACAAACTGGCGACAGTATTCGTTTCAAATCGCCGATAAAAATCAGAATATTTCGCATCGATTTCGGCAAACTTCATAAGAGCCATCATTTGGAGGATTTGCCCGATCTGAATAAGATTGGCGCGAGCCTGCTCCGACACCGGTGCATCCGAGATTCCGTAAATATCCGGACTCACTACAGCTGGACATATAAAATTAGTGAACACCATGTCGGTGATAATTTCGTTGATATCCTTATCGGAGATGCGAGATGCCTGCTTCAACAGGTGGCACATGTTTTGGACGAGCCAGCGTAGAGTGGATGGAAACAGTGACCAATTCTGTGTGATATTTTCGATGAAATAGTTTGCAAGACAGTACAACTGACCGATCGTCTCGTCGCGGTATTTTCGCACGTTTTCCTCATACTCCGGTGTGTTTTCTTCGCCAAACCTGAAATATCATCGAGAATTAGCCAACGAAAATTCTGAGCCAAATCTTGACCCAATACTTACCGTCTCAGCCGCTCCTTACTCGTGAGATTCATAATCGCCTTATTGGGATCCATATCCAGAATGATTTCACTTTCACTCAAAACTTTCATCACAGGATCGTGTAGTGCGGCTATAAGGAAAATTTTCGCCGAAAATAGCGATTCGTGCAAATTGTGGTAGAGGCGTGCGAACGATGACGAGCCGAATCGCAACATGCGACGGGGATTCTCTGTGACGACAATTTGCGCCATCAATTCACGAAGCAATTTCAAAATCATTTCAATATCTTTGGAATGGATGGAGTTTCCGTAGAGGCCGTTCGTTATGGTATGTACAACAGAGTTGAAAATATCACTAGTCATTTTCGGAATACGATCCACGGCCGACAGACATTGCGCCAGAAGATAGGGCGATCGATGCAAGTACTGAAAGAGCTCCGTGTAGGCGAGAACATGCTGTTGAAAGAAGAAATATTTAAATGTAGCAGGAACGATGCAAAACTTCAATCACAATGTTTTAAAATCAAGAACAAAATCATGGAGCGGTATAAAGTGGCAAGAAAGAAGAAGATTTGGGGATTTTTCGATTAAGGGTTCTGAGATTTTAAAGTGGGAATTTTGGTTTGATGATATCGTATCCAACCCCCACTCTCTATTCTTATTCTTACCTGGTATTTCAAGCTCTTGGCCTTGTGGGCATCAATGAACTTGGTGCTCTCCAATCGACTGGCTCGCTGGCAGCATATTGATGGTCCTGTATCGGGACGCGATATGACTAAATCGTTCAAATTTTCTCGTTGATGAGCACATATCCATGCAATCTGCAGAAACAAACAAAACAATAAAAACTTCATAAAGCCTTCAACAAAACTTAAATCCTTACCTCAGCAACGGACAAGGATTGTTGCGAAAAATTCTCAATGAGACTTTCAAACGTACTCTGCTCATTTTGTATGAATAGCTGTTCCTGTCTTAACGTATGAGCTAATTCGATGATTTGCAATAGGTTGCCATCGTTGTATGATTGCATTTTGAAGGTTGTTTGGATGCGTCAACCGTTCGCCTGAAATGATAAAACAAAAACCATCAAAACGTTTGTACCAGTCACAGTTCCCAGAGTGACGCCATAACGCGACGCTTTTCAATGAAAATAATTACAAAATTTCCCGTCATGACACCACTTAGTACGTCTCACCGAAGAATACCAAATCAATTGCAATTTCTCGTCAGTCGCTCTAATAAATGGGTAAACAAAACAAGCAAGTCACATGCACGTTAGTGACACGTTCTTATCTATTCATTTGTGAAGTTTACACGCTGTTGGAATGGTGCCCGAGATTCGCCGCTATGTACACAGAAGCAGTGTATGTAGGCATTACGTATATTAACACCCATTTCCATTGTTAGCATGAACTCATCGTGTGTCAAGTCAAGTGGCTGAGTGATAATGACTCGTAAAAGAGCTTTAAATTTTCAAGCGGCATATAAATTGACATTTATTGGATTTGGTTCCGAAAATTATATGGCAAAGATTTGATTTTTATGAGGAATAAAAAATCGCCAATAATATTGTACTGGATACATTTTTTGCTTTTATGCAGTATGGGCACAACAAATATTTTTCCAATTTAATGTTTCATGAAATTGAATTACTAACAAAGAATTTTTTTATTGACACTTATTCCACCTGGAATTTTTCCACCTTCAACATTTTGCTTGTAGTCGGGCTCTGGTTGGTGCTTCGATGGTGATCGCACTAAGCGAACCAATCAAAGGGTTGTGGTTTCACCATGAGCGGAATTTAGTTTATAATGTTTTTCGAAATCACGGACCATGTGACAGACTATCATCTCACTCAGATGATAAACGATTACCCATTTGCAAATAACTCTGCATAACGTGCTGTTGATTGATCTCAACACCTCTACAAAGAAGAAGTTCTTCTTCTTCTTTTAGCGGTACAGAAAGGTGTGAACCGCTGTGTATCTATATGGACTCGATATTTATATGTAGTTCGTCGTCGTTTTCGTCCGTAATCTCCAGGGACAAAAACGTGGCAGCTGCAATGGGGTTTTCCCATAGTAAGAGGGGGTGAGATTAGTGGGTGCAGCTGGGCATTGAAACAAATGGGCTACATCGTGTGGCGTGCCAGCGCAATTTGGGCATACGTTTTGTATATTTGGGTCTATGCGAGATAGATACGAATTGAGGCGTGAGCAGAAGCCTGACCGAAGTTGGGCTAAAGTCACTCTGGTGGCTCTCGGGAGCCTAATCTCCTCAGGCGAAATAGGTGGTGGGAGCGCTGAGAGGACTTTGTTCTTCTTCTTGTAGCGGTGCAGAAAGGTTGAAACCTCTGTGCATCTATGTGGGTACGATTTATGGTTCGTCAATGTTTGTGTCCGTGAGGTCTAAGGACAAAAACATAGCTGCTGCGATAGGTTTTTCCCACAGCGATATAGGGGTAAGATCAGTGGGCGCAGCGGGGCATTGAAACAAGTGACCCACATCATGAGGAGTACAATTGCAGTTTGGACAGATGTTTTGGATGTCCGGGTTTATGCGGGAAAGGTACGGATTAAGGCGTGAACAAAAGCCCGACCGAAGTTGAGCTAGTGTTACTCTAGTGGCTCTCGGGAGCCTAATCTCCTCAGGCGAAATTGGTGGTGATTGTGATCACGTATTGGCATCAATTTATAGCTGCTGCGATAGGGTTTTCCCACAGCGATTGATTGAGATTGTGATCACGTATTGGCATCAATTTATAGCTGCTGCGATAGGGTTTTCCCACAGCGATATAGAGGTAAGATCAGTGGGCGCAGCGGGAGGAATTCGGTCCATGAGATGATTATTGGGATGATCCTCACGGTAGCAACCAACAAGATACTGTTTTGAGAGTAGGAGATTGTGATCACGTATTGGCATCAATTTTGTCTCCTGATGTAAGTGATCCTGGGCAAACATCAGAAGGCAACCTGTCGCGATGCGTAGAGCGGCATTTTGGCAGACCTGAACTTTGGACCAGTTTGTGTCACATAGACTATGTGTCCAAACTGGGGCTGCATAATCAGCGGCCGCTCGACCCACCGCTTTATAAGTAGCTAGCATGGTTTCTTTATCTTTGCCCCAGGTGCTGCCAGCTAGAGCTTTTAGGATGTTGTTCCTACTGCGCATTTTTTCACAGACTGAAGCTGCATGATTCGCAGACATCATCATGTTCTCTAGGTGAAGCCCGAGAATTTTGGGGTTTTTAACAGTAGGAACAGAATTGTTGCCAATACGTATGTCCATCTCCCATCTGATGTCCTCCCACCAAGTGGTTAGAAAAGTCGCAGAGGATTTAGACGCAGAGATGGTGAGGTTTCGGCTTTGGAAAAATGCCTGTAATCGTCCTAGATAGCGATTAATTCGGAGGCGCATTTCATCCTTATCATTCCCTGTGGCGAGTACGGTGCAATCGTCAGCATAGGAAATCACCTCGATTCCTTCAGGTGGTGTGGGAAGGCCGGACATGTAGATGTTGAACAGAGTGGGGGAGAGTACCCCTCCCTGTGGAACACCTAATTTGATTTTCCTAAGCTTAGAACGTTTGCCTCGAAACTCGGTGAAGGAGTGCCGACCAGCTAGATAATTGGCAATCCAACGGATCTCTTGTGCAGGAAGTTGCATATTCAACAAGTTTGCTAAGAGCATTGAATGATTGACCTTATCAAATGCACTTGATAGGTCTATTGCCACCAGAATAGTTCTGTGACAACGACTGCGTTGATTTAGCCCATCACGAATGCGTGTAGTGATCGCATCGAGGGCAGTGGTGGTACTATGCATCTTCCTGAAGCCATGCTGGTGAGGTTCTAGCTTCGCATGTGCAACAAGAGTGGGGTGAATAAGGGCCTCCAGCGTCTTTGCGACAGGAGAAAGTATCGTAATGGGGCGGTAGGATTCCCCGAGATTTGCGCTCTTCCCTGGCTTGAGACAGGGAACAATTCGACCTGTTTTCCAGATTTCAGGGATGGCAAGCGTGGACATCGACAAGTTAAAGGCGGCCGTGAGATACTCAATGGCTGGAAGGTCGAGATGTTTCAACATGGTCATCGAAATGCCATCTGGTCCGAGGGCCTTGGAGTTTTTAGCATTCTCGATGACTTTTTTAACCTGGTCCGCTGTAAAAGATGGTATGGTGTCAACATTCCGGCTACGAATCCGTCTTCTAATTTTGCGCTTGAGGCCGTCAGACTTGGGATGTTCAATAAATTGTTTATTGAACAGGCTAGCACACTGAAGAGGATCGCAGGTTTTTGTGTTGCCAAATTCAATGGCGTTGTTGCCCTTTTCTTTCCGAGGATTGGAAAGGGCGCGGACGGTAGACCATAATTTGCTGACACCTTCATTGAGGTTACATTCATCGAGGTGCTGATTCCATTTCGCCCTCCTATAGTCTTTAACTTGTCGGTCAATTTCGGAGTTAAGCTCCTGAATTCTGGGATCATCAGGGTGAGCGCTTCTGATCTGATCACGTTCATCGGCTAATCTGGCGGCACTAGTGGGGAAGTTAGGCCGAGCTTTCGGGATACGTCCTGCCGGAATAAAACGTGCCGCGGCTGTGGTAATGACGTTCTTAATATTTTTCTCGGCCATATGAATGTTGGTAGGTGATGGTAGCTCGATGAACTTCGCCGACGAGTAAGCTTTGTTGAAATCATCCCAATCGGCCTTCTTGTGATTGACAAACGTTCGCTTCTCAGACTTGCTCATGTTCGCTGGTTTGTCAATTTTTATAATGATTGGGAGGTGATCTGATCTGAGGGTGGTACGTACTTCCCATCGGGAAGCAGCGATTAGGCTGGCACTGACAAAAGTTATGTCAGGAGAACTACTGCAAGTGCCCACGACTCTAGTCGGCGAGTCTTCATTGAGTGAACAGAATTCTGAGGCGTCAAGTGATTCGGCGATAGTTATACCCCTGGCATTGTTGTTGAGGTCCGAATGCCAGAGCTCATGGTGCGCATTAAAGTCGCCAAGGATGACCCTGTGCTCTCCGGAAAGGAGAGGACCAATATCGAAACGGTAGCCTGAAGGGCAACTGGAATGAGGTGGTACATATATATTAAAAATTTCGATATTAGTGCTCCCTGATGGAACTGAGATGGCTTGAATTTCCGCCGTACCGTCAGCAACTACATCTAATACACAGTAATGTATGGACTTGTGTATTAGGAAGGCAAGTCCACCTCCAGGGTGAGAATCATCCGTGGCGGCCGGTCGATCTTTCCGCAGTATATTATTCGCTATGGACGCTTAGAGACGAGTTTGCGTGAAGCAACGTCTCTTGGATGGCGGCGATGAGAATTCTGTTGGAACTCAAGAAGTGTGTGATCTCAGCGATTTTTCGGTGGATGCCATTACAGTTAAACTGTAATATAGATAGTGCAGTGAAAACCGCTGGAGGGGGAGGGCCAGGCGTAAGACTGGGTCTGGCATTCCTTATCATATTGTTTGGCGGTGTAGGGGGCAGTGGTGGAGAAGGTGGGCTGGGAGCAGCCCTGGGTTGCCCGGAATTTATACAACCTGCCGCAACATATGCCAAGGAGTGTTGACCTTGTCTTCGTAACCCCGAACACCTAAAGTGAACCCATTCCCTGCAGCAATTACACTGCACTGATCTGGCATTCGCACCGATTCGTTGGTTGCAGACACTACAAATCCATACCTCTGGGCCTGGATTTGTTTCAACACCGGCGCGAATTAGTAAAATTGAGAGCAGCCGCGCCGAGATGTAATGCTCCCAATATGACGAAAAAACACATATATCGTACCCACACATATACACAGACGAACACAACCTTCCTGCATCGAACCTTCAGGGCTCCTGCCGGGGCTCTTGCCAGGAAGGCATATTGGCAGCTTTTGGCCGTTTTGAAATGACAAAACGGGTGTGGTCCGCCCCGTAGAGGCAGTTGCCGTAAGACCACGAGAGGAGAGGACTTTGTTCGTACCTAAACTCGCAATAGACCTACTCACTTCCTCAGTGTGAATCATTGCAATGGCAGCCCGGTATGAATCTTCATCGAAAGGATCCCTTTTGTAATCCTGGACCTCTCTCTCAAGGTCAGGAAGGCCACGTTTGATGTTGCGTGGAGGGGGAATTTTGTCCATAAGGTTACGATTAGGATGATCCTCTCGATAACAACCTACTAAATATTGTTTTGTAAGTAGTCGATTGTGGTCACGTATTGGCATCAAATGTGTCTCCTGATGTAGGTGGTCCTGGGCAGACATCAGAAGGCATCCTGTGGCTGTGCGTAGAGCAGCATTTTGGCAGACTTGGATTTTGTTCTAGTTTGTGTTACAGAGACCTTGCGACCAAACTGGCGCCGCAAAATCAGCCGCTGCTCGACCCACCGCTTTGTAAGTGGCTAGCATAGTCTCTTTATCTTTGCCCCAGGTGCTACCAGCCAGTGCTTTAAGAATTTTGTTCCTACTGCGCATCTTTTCACATACCGCTTCCGCGTGATGAGCTGAAATCATCATTTTCTCAAAGTGAAGCCCGATAATTTTTGGGTTTGCAACAGTAGGAACTGGTTTGTTGCCAATACGTACCCCAACCGGCCACCGACAATCACCTGACCAGGTGGTAAGAAAAGTCGCAGACGATTTGGACGCCGAGATGGTTAAATTTCTACTATGAAAAAAGGCTTCTAGTCGCGCTAAATATCTATTGATATCTTCGCGCATGACATCCCTATCCGCTCCCGTGGCGAGTACAGTGCAGTTATCGGCATAGGAAATAACTTCAATGCCTTCCGGAGGTGTTGGGAGACCGACCATGTAGATGTTAAACAAGGTGGGAGAGAGAAGCCCACCCTGAGGAACACCTAATTTGATCTTTCTGAGTTTGGAACGACTGCCTCGAAACTCGGTGAAGGATTGCCTACCAGCTAGATAGTTGGCAATCCATCTTATCTCTTGTGTCGGAACATGCATATTGAGGAGGTTTGCCAGAAGCATCGAGTGATTGACCTTATCAAACGCATTTGATAGGTCAATCAATCGCCACCATGATGGTTCTATGGCATGGTGTACTATGGTTTAGTCCGTCTCTTACACGTGTAGTGATCGCGTCCAGAGCGGTGGTCGTACTGTGCATGCGTCTGAATCCGTGCTGATGGGGTTCTAGCTTCGCATGTGAAACGAGAGTGGGGTGGATGAGGGCTTCCAGCGTCTTTGCTACAGGTGACAGAATCGAAATCGGTCTGTAGGAGGTTCCTAATTTGGCACTTTTTCCTGGTTTAAGGCATGGGACTATGCGACCTTGTTTCCAGATGTCGGGGATGGCAAGCGTAGACGTTGACAAGTTAAAGACTGCCGTGAGATACTCAATGGCAGGAAGATCAAGATGTTTCAGCATGGCCATTGAAATGCCATCTGGTCCAAGCGCCTTAGAGTTTTTTGCTTTCTCAATGACTGTTTTAACCTGGTCCGGAGTATAAATTGGTAAGGAGTCAACAATTCGGCTGCGAATCCGTCTTCTGATTTTGCGCTTGAGACTATCAGACTTGGGATATTCAATAAATTGCTTATTGAACTGGCTCGCACACTGAAGAGGATTGCTTGTTTCTTTTTTGCCGAAGGTTATGGCTATATTGCCCTTATCTTTTGTGGGGTTCGAAAGGGAACGGACAGTAGACCATAACTTACTAGCACCTTCATTAAGGTTACAGTCATTGAGGTGCTCGTTCCATTTGGCCTTCTTCTAGTCTTTAACTTGTCGCTGTATTTGAATATTGAGCTCACGAATTCTGGGGTCAGCAGGGTTAGCGCGCCTAATGTTGTCACGTTCATCGGCTAACCTTGCGGCACTTGTTGGAAAATTTGGACGAACCTTTGGAATGCGCCCTGCAGGGACGAACCGTGCCGCAGCTTTGGAAATGACGCTCCTAATGTTCCGTTCGGCCTTATGTATATTGGTGGGAGGGGGCATCGCGAAGAACTTCGATAAGGTGAATGTTTTGAAACCTCCCCAATATGCTTTTTTGTGATTGACAAAAGTTCGCTTCTCTGACTTGGTTAGGTCAGCTGGTTTGTCAATTCTGACTATGATTGGGAGGTGATCAGAGGGAAGACCAGTAAGTGTTTCCCAGGAGGTCTCACTAATTAGATTAGCGCTGACAATTGTAATGTCTGGTGAGCTAATACAATTGTTTGCATCATGGGTTGGCGAGTTTTCATTGAGGGTACAGAAATCTGATGCGTCCAGAGATTCGGCGATAGCTTGACCCTGTTGCAAAACCACTATTCTCAATATCGTGCAAACTATTATTCATAGAACTGTAGCTAATGAAACCACACTGTACTCGACTCGTATAAAAGAATTGTCAATAAACACCTCTCTCTCTTTCTGTAAGCAGCAGTCAACTCGAGCGTTTCATTTCGTTTATCCGCTATCGTTCAACAAAGGTTATGGGCCCAGGTCAAGATTTTTGCAGAAAATATAAAGAGCGGGCGGTCAAGTTTAGTGTTATCGAGATTTGGAACTCGAATCGAATTTGGCGTCGAATTTGGATTGATTTAATTTTCCGGAGAGTACGCAAGTGGAATAGTTATTCAAGATGGCCGGGCCGACAGATAAAGTCTTAATCGAAAAATTAAAGGGTTCCGAAAATTTCTCGACGTGGAAGTGCGCCATTAAAGCGTTACTTGAATATAGTGATTTGGAAAACACAATTGACAGAACGGAAACAAATGCGGGAAAATTAAAGAAAGCGCGGGCTAAGATAATTTTAACCATCGAGCCGAATTTGTATGTACATATAAGTGATTGTACGTCGGCAAAAGAAATATGGGAAAAAATGCTGTCCATGTTTGAGGATAACGGATTGACCAGGCGAATTGGACTTGTTCGGAAACTAATAACTACTACACTCGAGAATAGCAACTCATTAGACGAGTATATCTCTTCTGTAATTGGGACGGCCAATAAACTAAACGGTATTGGATTCAAAATCGACGAGGAATGGATAGGCTCAATACTACTAGCCGGATTGACCGACGAATATAAGCCGTTCATAATGGGTATAGAGAGTTCAGGGATAAAAATTACAGTCGATTCCATTAAATCTCGCTTGTTTGAAATTGGTAGCATAACCAGCAACTTGCAGAATCAAGCTCTGTACAGTAAGAAGAACAATAAACCCAAACCCAAATCGAAAGGGCCAAAGTGTTATGAGTGCAACAGAGTGGGCCATAAGAGAATTGATTGTTGGCGGCGAAAAGCGAAAGAGGAGAAATCGTTGGTATCGAGATCGGAAGCATTCCCGGCTGTTTGGTCGCTACAAGGTTTGTCACACGATACGTGGTTCGTCGACACAGGTGCAAGTCAGCACATGTGCGGCAGCGACAAAGGCTTCGAAAATGTTCGGATCGCGCCGACAAAGCAAATCTTCACAGCGAGTGGTGACAAACTAGATGTAAAATGTTGCGGCGATCTAACAATAATCGTTGGCAGGACGAGTGTCAAATTGCATGACGTTTTGTATGTGCCGAAAATTAGTGCAAACTTGTTATCGCTGTCGAAAATTACGGAAAAAGGCAATCGGATTTCATTTGTGCGCGATCGGTAAAGCAAGATACTTCATCGACTTTGTTGATGATTATTCCAGGAAATCGTTCGTGTATTTCTTACGTACGAAAGACCAAGCGTTTCAAGCATTCTGTGAATTCAAAGCACTCGCTGAGAAGCAAACTGGGAAATCTATCAAAGCGATTCGTACGGATAATGGTGGCGAATACGACAATGCTGAAATGTCGTCCTTTCTTAAGAAACACGGTATAATTCATCAGACGACTGTCCCTTATAGTCCACAACAAAATGGAGTAGCGGAACGGAGAAATCGGACACTGGTTGAACGTGCGAAATGTCTTCTTTTTGACGCGAACTTGCCGAAATTATTTTGGGCCGAGGCACTGAATACAGCTGTATACTTGGTGAACAGATCGGTGACGAGATCCACTGGTCAGCAACCAAAGCACTCTGGAGTGGAAAGATACCAAGTTTAAGTCACTTGCAAATCTTTGGGTCGAAGGCGATGGTTCATGTACCAAAATTTAAACGACAAAAATGGGATCGAAACTCAAAAGAACTAATATTGGTTGGTTATTGCGATAACACAAAAGGATATCGTCTATACGACACTGAAATTGGAAAGATAAAAGTCAGTCGTGATGTCATATTTATGGAACCATCAAGAGCAGTGGAAGCTACATCAACAAACATCCCACAATCAAATCAGGTCAGTAGTGAATCGAGTGCTATCGACGTAGATGACTTAATCGATGACCCTAGTAATTCAGTGGAAAATATCGGATCAACGAATAAGATCGAAAACACGGAACCGATAGTGACCGAAGGAGACGATATTCATACGGACGATGACGTCTTCGAAGATTTCGATGATTCTCAATTGGATCCAAATTATGTTGCAGACGTTAATATAGAAAATCTTCAAACTAAGACGATGCGAAGCGGTAATACATACATAGCTGTGGGAAAGAACGATAGTGACCCCGAGACATTTGAGGAAGCAATGCACTCTGAAGATCGAATTTTGTGGCAGAATGCAATGAAGGATGAATTACGGTCTCTAAGGGAAAATGATACCTGGTGGTTGTCAGATCTGCCAAATGGGAGAAAGGCGATAAAAACAAAATGGGTTTTTCGAACGAAGCGGGACGAAGGCAACAAAATTGTTCAATATAAAACGCGACTTGTGGCTAAAGGTTGTGCCCAAGTAAATGGAATCGATTACCATGAAACGTTTGCTCCTGTTATACGATACTCTTCAATCCGGTATTTGGTGGCGTATGCGGCGCAGCAGTACTTCTACATCGACGAAATGGATGTGGTAACTGCATTTTTGCAAGGTGAACTACATGAAGAGATCTATTGTGAACAACCCGAGGGATTTAGCGATGGATCAACGAAGGTATGCCGACTGCGAAAATCTATGTATGGATTAAAGTGTGTGTATGTAAACAGAAATGGAAGTCAGGTAAATTTAATTTTAGCAATATACGTAGATGACTTTCTAATTTTCTGGAAGCGAACGGAGGAAAGAGACAACATCAAGAGGATGCTTTGCAAGATGTTTCAAATGAAAGACCTAGGAGAAGTAAAAACATGCGTTGGCCTTAAAATTACACGGTATAAGAATGGAGATTACTCGATCGATCAGCAGGCCCATATCGAAGCAATTCTCAACCAATGTAACATTAAGGAATGCAAGCCAGTACGGACACCATCAGACTCGAATAAGAAGTTGTCTAAATCAATGAGTCCAACTACGGAGGCAGACAAGCGCGAAATCTCTGCGAAGCCATACCGAGCTCTTGTTGGTATGTTACTGTACCTGGTGCAAGGATCACGACCGGACATCGCATTTGCTGTTGGTGAAGTCAGCCGGTTCAATGATTGTTTCGGACAGGAGCATTGGTTGGCTGCTAAACGAATTCTTCGTTACTTAAAAGGTACCTGTCACTTTAAGTTATTTTACAAAGTTTCAGGTGAAGCAAAAATCACAGGGTACACAGACGCAGACTGGGCAGCTGATGTGGATAATCGACGTTCATGTACAGGGTACATATTCACATTTCAAGGCGCTGCGATTTCATGGAGAAGTCACCGACAGGCAACGACGGCATTATCTACAACGGAAGCCGAATATATGGCGATAAGCTCAGCTGTCCAAGAAGGTATCTGGTGGAAGAAATTTAATGACGAAATCAAAGGCGACAACAAAAGCGAACCTATAGTTATCATGAGTGATAATAAGGGAGCAATTTCTTTATCACAAAATGATGCTTATCATACTCGAACAAAGCACATCGACATTCGACACCATTTTATTCGGGAAGCAGTTTTTAACAAGGAAGTTGCAATCCAGTATTTGCAAACGGAGAAAATGGTGGCTGATACCTTGACCAAATCGGTAAGCTCATCAAAGCATGAATGGTGCATTACGAACATGGGTTTGTCAATTGATATTCAAAATTAATATTGAATTCATTAACGTAAATAAGTTGAACAATCAACTAGCTTGAAATATTTTTGGAATTTAAAGAAACAAAAGTAGAATTAAAATTAAAAAAAAAAATATGTTTGAACTGAATTAATTAAATTTAGAATATAGTGGAAGTGTTGAAAAACCACTATTCTCAATATCGTGCAAACTATTATTCATAGAACTGTAGCTAATGAAACCACACTGTACTCGACTCGTATAAAAGAATTGTCAATAAACACCTCTCTCTCTTTCTGTAAGCAGCAGTCAACTCGAGCGTTTCATTTCGTTTATCCGCTATCGTTCAACAGACCCCTGGCATCGTTGTGAAGCGCGGAATGCCAGAGTTCATGATGGGGATTGAAGTCGCCAAGAATGATCCTATGCTCTCCATTAAGAAGAGGACCAATATTGAAATAGTAGTTTGTACAACTAGAATGTGGTGGTATGTAGATATTAAAAATTTCAATATTGGTGCTCCCTGATGAAACTGAGATGGCTTGCAATTCCGCCGTACCGTCTGAAACTACATCTAATACACGGTAATGTACGGACCTGTGTATTAGGAAGGCAAGTCCACCTCCAGGGTGAGAATCATTCGTGGCGCCTTCTCTGTCCTTGCGTATGATGATATATTCACCTTCAGCCTTGAATGGTGAATTCGCGTGGAGTTTCGTCTCTTGGATGGCTGCAATCAGAATTCTGTACTTTCTCAAGAAGCTTGTGATTTCAGAAATTTTCCCTAGGATGCCATTACAGTTGAACTGCAATATGGACACCGGTGTAAAAATTGCTGGCGGAGGGGCGGGAGTTAAGCTGTGACTTACATTCAAGGCAACATTATTGGGGGGAGTAAGGGGCATTGGTGGTGTCGAGAGGCCTGGTATTACCCGAGGCTGTCCAGTATTCCTACAGCCTGGTGCAACAAATGTACCTTCTATGTAATGACCCATCCTTCTCAAACCGGAGCATCTGAAATGCACCCACTCCGAACAGCAACTACACTGAAGTGACCTGGCATTAAAACCGATACGTCGGTTGCAGACACTACACATCCATACCAAGACAGGGCCTGGATTTGTTTCAATGCCGGCGCGTAAAAGAAGAATTGAGAGCAGCCGCGCCGAGATGTGATGCTCCCAATATGACGAAAAAACATATATAACGAGTCCATACATACACACAGACAAACACAACCTTCCTGCATCGAGACCTTCGAGGCTCTTGCCAGGGAGGCGTTTTGGCAACTCTTGGCAGTTTGTTGTAGCAAACGGGTGTGGTTCGCCCCGGAGAGGCTGAATTGCACTTGCAAAATGCAATATGCAATGGTTGCCAGTAGGACCACCTAAACCCATATTAATATTGAGCGTCAACAATCGTTATAATTGGAGGGCAGAGCTCACTTGCATACTTCTTGTAAAAACAAAAGGTCAGAAAAAGTACCAAAAGAAAAAGGACATAATTTTGAAACGACCACAATCGGAAAAAAGGAGTGTCCTTAAAAAAAAGTTCAGTTGGTAGCATTACGCATTACCTATGATAAAACTTTCACGATACCCAGCCAGTCCTGATCAATTATCTTGCCAGATCTAGTGCTAGACGTTTCCAGAGAAATGAAAGTGTCTGTCAGTCATACAGAATGCCTCTATTTTCTGGACCACATTGGACATTGCATTGAGGAGCCAAATGATCTTGGATATGGGTTGCAATAGCATTAGATGCCGTGGTATTCTGGTCTAAAATGAGCTAGGAGATCGGTATGGCCATATTTCTACTTGACCGCGGACATACAGACGCAATTCTCGTTTGAAGTACTGAAATGAAGGTATCAGTCAGTATGATCGGTTGATCTGTGGCAACAAATTTTGATGATTGCACTTCAATAATTTTATTCTGGAACGAAGAAATTGGATTTTCGTATTGGCGGGACAGTTCATTTTAATGAGTAATTCGCCACTACATAATATAATTGTACGTACATTTTGATATATGAACATCATATTAGTTTGCTAATGAAATTTAGAGTCTCGTGTATTAAAATCTTATTAAAAGCCGGAAGCTCTGTGTCTAACACATAACAACAAACTGACCAGTTGAGCCTCCTATACGCTCTACACTTGTTATCAGCAATCACTCATTTTACAATATTTACGAGTGGCGAGCAGGCAAAATAAAATATCCAAACCCAAAGTGGGTTGACATGATTCTGTGCGCGAGGCCATCAAGCAGCCATCCACTGACGTGCACTGATAAAAACGCCCCTGGACACACGATCACACTGTCGTCACTCAAATCGTTTGTGCAAGCGCTTACAACAATATACCGGAAATCTCAATAAATTGGTGGCAGTCTTCTTCGTGTGCCATTGTTTGTGCTAGCCGTGCCAGGCGCGAGAGATCAGCGCACTGCACATATTGCACCAAACAAAGCCATCAAGACAACGGCCTTGATATGAACGCAGCCAGAGCAGCACGGCCAAAGCGTTGCACGACCTCGTTCCCAGCGATATACTTTGCAAATTGCGTCAATCTCCAACGAGCGCAGAGCACCCCCATCAAGTATGTTTATCACTCGGCCGAAGTGCTCGTGTATTATTTGGAATCCATCATGACTAACCTGATGCACTTTGGGAGAGAAGCCTCCTACCCTACATTCGAGTCACCACCTGCATCCGTTTGGGCATTCGGCAAGTGGAATATTTCCGCTTCTAATATCGAAACAAACGGCTAAACAAATCGTTGAGACTCCTTTGCACTCTTCCGATCACGAAATGACAGAAGACACTGGCCTGGTTGGCCTATAAAACTTTCTACTCTTTGCACACACAATTTTCCACGCACTCATACACTTCACCAATTTCACATTTATCGGAAACTACGCTCGAATGACCTGGGAATCCGTTGGGAATAGTTTAACACGTAGTCGCGTAATTTTCAGACGAAAATACGATACGGAAAAAACATTCTTCTTAGAGACGACGAGTATACGACAGAGTGCACGGGACCATGAAAGAAGACAGCAAGCATAAGACGACGATTTGACAGTTGTGAATTGTGAATGCAACTTTTGATTGGGGGGATTGACGTTCAGATGGCATAGCGACCGCTGCAGTTGTATGGAAAATTACTGTGTTATGGTTGAAATACATTTCCCGCGTCAGCATCGGCAGAGGCAACGGCATCAGCAGAAAAATTTAAATTTAGAACACAGGCATTTGCCCACCGCCGTCTCTATATTAATGTTTGCACTGTTTTGTTGTTACTTTTAATGACGTCATATGCTTGTTGTTGTTGTTTGTTTGTGTAAATCCAAAACTTAGTAGGCAAACTATGACGACATGGAACGGCTGAGTTACGGCCTTGACGTATCTAGATGGCGTTGATTTGCCTTTGATGACCCACATTGACAGCAGCAGCAGCGGCAGAAGCATTTTTTCTGCCCAATGTAACTTAGAGAGACTATTCCATGTGTGTGCTGTATCATCCAATAAACACAAGAGTGGAGTATTTAAAGGAGTATCTTTTTAGGTTAACGTTTAGAGACAGTTTTATCGAAGTCTTATACCACCATCTTTAAATTCACACCTTTCTGTACCGCTAAAAGAAGAAGAACCATCTTTAAATTTATTCCATAATGATGATAGAAGCTTTCCGGAAAATGCTTTAAGGATGTTTTATCGGATCTAAATATTTCTTTAAGCGATGTCACACGATAAATTGATTTCGTGGTGCTATATGATTGCTACAGTGTGAAGTGCTTCTTTAAAGCAAACGAATTGTTGCTTGGGAGTGTAGATGCTAAGTAGCAACCAAATGGCAGTTCATGATGCCAGGTTTTGGACGCACGTCCATTTAGAAGCCAATTTAGATGGACCTTTACGAACTTGTATGTATGGTTTACACATTTACCTTTCCGGCAAGGCACTACCATCTTTAATCGCAGCACGCAATTGTTGAAGCTTTTCCTTGTACTGAAGTATCAAAGTATTCTGATACATTGGCTTCTGCTCGTTCCACGCACTGATGATGTGCTCCCGATACGGCATAACCAGTGGCTTATCTGTTTGCGCAATTGAAAATATAAAACTTCAGCGTGCGGCAATTGTTTGATCTCTTGCATGTCTTCAATGAAAATTCGCAGACCATCGTCCGGAAGTTGTTTGAGCACTCAGTCGAAAAATATGAATATCAAATGTTTGTGCGCGGCGTTCGAGTGTTGAAGATATTCAATAGGTGTGTTTTTTTGGTTATCCCGTTTAGGTTTGGGTAACGAAACTCCATATAAAAAAATGCCAGCTGATCCACCTGTCATTTTTTTCTATATGAAGTTTCGTTACCCAAACCTACACGGGATAACCAAAAAACAAAATAACCAAACCTATTGGTACGTTCGTGTCCGTGGAGACCTGCATAATGGAAAGAAAAAAAATATGCTGAGTCTGTACAGTAAATTGGATTATCATAAATACGTTTGTGTGGAATTGTATAGGCCTAGAATGCCCTAGTAATAATTTAAGCGCGCAGTCACATTTTGAAAATTATATTGAGAAAACCGCCATAATGAAAGTTTGGTTATGTCATTTTCAGGCTCCATTTGGAAGCTAGTGTAGTGTAGATGATGAGTAGCTGTCAAATGGCACCTCGCGATGCTTTTAGGCGAGCCTTCAGTTTGGATACAACTTAAATCCGACCCGTTCTTTAAAATTACAACAAAACATTTCGAAGCCATTGAAACCATTGTGAATACGGCAGTTCATTGTTCGAGTTCGAAACAAGTTCGAACCCACTACCGAAATGTCTTTTTGTTTAAGATCGTCCAGCTGTCATTTTTCCTTCGACATGTACTAATAGACTTCAATTCCGTTTTCGTTCAGCTGCAAATTAACACGTACATACAATGCTTTTAGTCTCGAGAATGCTTAAAGCGACGAAAAATTTCGGTCTTCGTAGTATATTTAGCAAAAGCGTTTCGTCCACAAGTGCCAGTGCCAAAAGTTTTGTTATCAAAGATCATTACGAATTTGACAAAAAGGTAGGGCCCCCGCCTGTTTCGTGCCGAGTGGCACAGGCAGAATGGCGGTGACGACTGCGACGACAAAACAGAAATTGGCCCGCCTAAAGGAAAATCCGTCCGTATTGTCGTCACCCCCGTTTTGCCTCCTTTTTTTACATTTACATCGTAATCTATTTTCGCGCGGACGGCCTATTGAGCTGGTTATACATCGATTTCAGTATTTTTTCAGGTTGTTAATAGCAACGTCCCCGTTATAGTCAATTTCCATGCCGAATGGTGTGATCCTTGCAAAATTCTAACGCCGCTCATGGAGACGCTGCTGAGCGAGTCGGACGACATCAATTTGGCTGTTATCGATGTAGACGAGAACTACGATCTGGTGGAGACGTTCGAAGTGAAGGCTGTACCGGCCGTGTTGGCCTTTCGCAACGGCGTCGTGATAGACAAATTCATTGGACTCATAGACAATAAGGTGATCGAGGAGCTCATTAATAAATTGAAGGGCGAGAAGGAGAAGCAGACGTGAGAGGGCGCGTGAGCAAGCGATTAGATTTTAGTTAAATTTCTTTCGACTTTCATTATGTTGTAATTATCCTGTCGGTTTAGTTTATTTTTTTCGTAAATGCAAAACACACATTTCTCTCAGCTTCCCTGGGAAGATATTTTTATCTATTAATAAAATTTGTTATGTAAACAACGATAAGGTTGCGACTCTGTGCAATTGAAAATGTTCTTTTTGTTTGCTTATCTCTTCGCTGGCTGCCTGTTGTCGGTGGTTGATCTGAACGAAATTCAGATAGAAGTGATGATTGCGTGCTGAAGGTTGCATGTGGCAGTCTTCCGCGTACGATTGGCACGTTCGCAGAAGTTTCGTTATCTGCAGCTATTGAATTTAGTTAATTGTAGATAATAAAATTTACGCTAAATTTTTACATTAAAGGATCAGGGAGCTTCGCGTTGCCTATTTTGATCGTACCGATGATTAAAACTTCCTACGTGGGATAATCGCAACATCGCCAAGATCAATGCGTTTCTGTGGCTTTTTCATTTTACAAATACACGTAGTTCTGCCAATGACTCTCCACTGGCATTGTTTCTGTCATGTCTAGTATCTATTGATACCTTACCTTGTCCCCGGGGTCCTGACAGGCAATGTATCAATCCATTCTTCGCCCTTCTTTTCGGTGATTGGTTAGTCAATAACAAAATCTGTTAGCAATCTTGTACAGTTGTAAGCATTCGATCGAATGCATATGACACAGCACTCTCATCAGGTGCCGTCGCTAGTGCTGTGTCATATGCATTCGAGGACGGCACGACCAGGAATGCACCGGCAAGTTGTTACTCAGCCGTATATAAACCAACAAAAATCATTCGTTGCTACGGATCACATTTTAGTCGAATAGCAACTTACTATTACTGTGATCCGTTCAACATCCCACTTTTTGGCTATAACGCCAATGATCACGCATAGTAATATAATAAGCTGACCAGACGTACAGCATTTGGACCTGCCATACAGCATTGGGAAATGTACAGCAAAATGTACAGCATTTCCCAAGCCACACAATGAAACCTGATCACTTCAAGATAAGCTCCTCGGTGAAGCCTGCGATCAATCTTGACTGCTTTTAAGGTGTAAAGTTTGACCCCTGTACCCTATATGATATTTAGCGAGATAACCGAACTTTTATGTTTCTGAAATTTGGCACACTTGTAGAGCTACTTGACGCTCAGATTTCCTCCAAATAGCACGGTCCTACCCAATCGCGTTCGGAACTTACGGCTACCCAAATTGCAATTTTGAGTTTTCTAATTGAAAATTGTCCATTACTCAGAAATTCGTGAGCGAAAAACTTAAAATTTAGAAAACTTGCAGAGCACCGTACTGTTCATATTTGGTGATAATTGGCACCCTACGTGACTTGACTCCAAGTTTAAAGGTCCTACCTATTCGCGTTCGGAAGTTACAGCTGCCCATACCACACTTTTGTGGTTTCTAATGGAGTTTTTAAATTTATCAGACTAGAGCATCGCACTGGACATATTTTTTGAATATTTCAAGGCTCTAGCTTCCAAGATTCAAAAGTTCCAGCCATCGATAGATTACAGAAATCTTAAATTTCTGAAATCTATTTTCAATTTGATGTGTATAATCTTATTTCAAGTATTCTTCCTTGCTATACCTTTTGTGTTAAAACATACGTTTGTATGAGCACCAGTGGCGTAGATAGCTTTTCAGAAGATGGAGGGAGTCAGTGGTCTGAATTCTTTTTCAGCACAGAGGAAGTGCAATAAATGAACTTTAGAACCCCTAAGATCTAAAAAGAGGCCGTTGCTTCAAGGTTTTTAAATTGTCTCTATTCCGCTTGTTTAGCTGAGGTTCTGGAGGAATATGTTTGGCACACCGAGGAAGAACCGTGAATCGCCTAAAGAATTTAAGTACGCAGAATACAATACACATTGAGAGTAGGCCTGTTCTGCTCAGATTTCAATATCGGATACCGGTTTTCTTCAGTACCCGGTAACATACCCGGTGCACCGGCCCCCGCTGGTTTTTCAATTAAGACCCGGTTTTTTTCAGTACCGGGCACCCGCACTGGAGATAAATGTAGTAAAATAGGCCTGAGTGAGTGATTTGTCTGCAGCTGCAGCATACAATAATGTTCTGCAGAGCGAGGATGCAAGACGTAAAGATGAGAAAAACATTTCTTAACTACATATCGGATGATGCAGTATTGTTCAACCATGTTACTCCAGCATGTGCCGTAATGCTGCTCAATAAGAACCCTATTTTATCACTAAATATCCCACAATATTGATGTGCGTTATAATGCAAAATTGTCTTAGTAAATTCCACCTGATCTGTTCTTGTGGCAGTACAGATAGACAGATAATAGAAAAACAGCGCTTGAAGAATTCGAAATCTCATGTACGCCAGTATACGCTTGGAATTGCCAATATTCAAGCCAAGACACTAACAATTATGCAATTGAAAATACGGTAAAAAGGGTTAGTTCCAAAATTCCCCTGAAGATGGCATTTCGGTAAACACTGTTACAAAATGTAATCAATTAATAGCGCAGAACTAAAGTTATATTATTTTAGTAAAAAAAAATATCTACGTCACTGTGGGAACTTAAGAGCTCCCTCTTTAGTATCAACATAACTTTGCCATCCCAAGGTTTACCACATACATATTTCCGAGAATATCGGGTACTATTGCTTCTGAATTCTATTTACGAAGATATCATTTATGAAGGGAAGAATAATTAGATAATTTTATGGCATGCATCAGCCTAAAAGCTGCATTCCGCAAGCATGTGTACAGCATTGGGTCTTCGGAAGTCTGGTCAGCTTATAATATAACATGTTGAGGCAGAGGGAAAATCTATATGTAAATTGTGGGACCAGCTAATGGCGATGACTGCTAATAGAGGTGGAAAAGAAGTGTAGTAAATGCCCTGTGCCCCATTAGGGATTAAAAGGAACCAGTGCACATTTGATCGTAAAATCCATAAATATGTTACAAAATCCTCTCTCATTCAGGTTGCAATTTCTTTAAACTTGCTTGAAATTGCTTATTCAACTTTAGCCTTAATATCCCGACGTAGTATTTAGACGCTCACGGTATGTGCTTAGTTGAGTCGCACTCTACGATGCTAGTAATCTCTGTCCGGAGATCGAATCTCGGCGTGGTCCAAAATCTCCGTACCGTACATGTGCCGATAGGAAATATATAGTGCTTGCAACATTATATACACTCCGAAATGATATGCAATGTAACGTTGACTCGAAATTGCTTATAAACGGACCATGGCCCCACATGGGGCTATGCGGTACTGAGAAAAAAAGTTTTTAGACCTCTTGCGAAAAAAAAACTGTCTTTCGTTCACTGTGTGAACTGGCACTTGTGGCCAAAACACTTACTAAATAATATACTACGAAGGCCGAAAATTTTCGTCGCTTTAAGAATTCTCGAGGCTAAAAGCATTTTTGTTCGAATATATGTACGTGTTAATTTGCAGCTGAACAAAAACGAATTGAAGTCTATTAGTACATGTACAAAAAGATATTTCGGTAGAGGGTTCGAACCAAAGCCACCTTAATTTAGAAAGCCGGGAAGCAGCAATACATGCACACAAAGCGAGCCATCGTTGCACGATGCACTAACACAAGCACAGCGCATGTAAAAACACCGTGTCTGCTCTGATAAAAATCGCGAAAACACGTGGAAAATTCACTTTTTATCGGGATTTGTTTCTTTCACTGCATTATAGACACTTCAATTCACGACACATTGCACTTTTCGCGACGAAAATCGACCGGGAACCAATGCTTTTCGTGTAAAGTTTGCCGCGACCCAACCCGATTTGCCTTTACCGCAATGTAAATTTTCGATCTGAACAGGCCTATGAATTGTCGTTTCAGTATATGACCGTGCTCTGCTTCCGGGCTTGTATGAAGGTGGCTTTGGTTCGAACTCGAACAAAGAGCTGACGTATTCACAATGGTTAATAACAGCAAAGCCACCTTCACTAGAAGCCGGGAAGCAGCAATACATGCACACAAAATGAGCCTATGAACATGTCGTATATACGTTGCACGATGCACTAATACAAGCACAGCGCATGTAAAAAAACCGTGTCTGCTCTGATAAAAATCGCGAAAACATGTGGAAAATTCACTTTTTGTCGGGATTTTGTTCTTTCACTGCATTCTAGACACTTTAATTCACGACACATTCCACTTTTCGCGACGAAAATCGACCGGGAACCAATACTTTTCGTGTGAAGTTTGTCGCGACCCAACCCGATTTGCCTTTACCGCAATGTAAATTTTCGATCTGAACAGGCCTATGATTTGGCGCTTAAGTATATGAACGTGTTCTGCTTCCGGGCTTTGTATAAAGATGGCTTTGAATAACAGTGACACCCAAAGCCACATTAAAGTAGGTACTGACCACGGAACACAAAGATAAGGGCTCCAGTACACAGTCATATTTGGTAATATTTATATTGTAATATGCTTAAGCCTACTTGATTTCGCTTACTGCACGTCTAAAAATTTATACTGAATGAATCGAGTAGGCTTAGGCATATGACATACATATTATAATATAAATATAACTGTGTAATGGAGGCCTAAGTCGCGAAAATGAAAGTAGAAAAAATGCTTCTGCCGCTGCTTCTGCTGTCAATGTGGGTCATCAAAGTCAAATGCATGTGTTCTAAATTGAATTTTTTCTGATGATGCCGATGCTGACGCATCCAATCTATTTCAACTATTTCTCGCCCAACTTCATTAAGACATTTCTTTGCTTCTTTGGCAAATTCAACCATGGAGAAGTACACAATTGAGCAGCGCGTTAAAGTTCCAACTAGATTAGTCGCCAAATGGCTGCGCGTCCAAAAACTGGCATCGCGTACAGCCATTTGGCTGCTACTTAGCATCCACACTATAGCAGCCAAATGGAGACAGAAAATGACATAACCAAAATTTCATTTTGGTGATTTTTTAAAATTTAATTATCAAAATCGCACTCTGCGCGTTTGAATTACTACACGGCCATTCAAGAATTATTGAATTTCACACAAAAGAACGAACAAAAGTTGCAAAATTGTCACTTTAAATTTGACAAGCGGTTGGTTTAGTTGCCACATTGAATATCAACACTGGACGCAGAGCCAAATGGCGACTAGTTTGGATGGAATGACAACAGCCATTTGGCTGCACGTGACGTCATTTGGCGACTAATCTAGATAGACATTTAGGTCGTTAAGCCTTTTACGAAAATGGGCGTTCAAATCAAAATGTTTTTCGTGCACTTCGTGATTTTTTTGATCTACATAATCGACCAATAAAATTCTTGTGGCCAGATATCGAGTATATGGACCTGGCCGATATGTGGTTCCAACTGGATGGGGCCACTTGCCACACAGCACCGCCATCTTGATAGACAGGCCGGACTGTCCAAAATCCGATTTCAAAAATTTGGTACCTTAGCGCCTGTGGTTGTTGCTATTGCTATTGTTGTAAATGCGGTTCCTTAGCCACATGACAGCTAATTTTATCAGCTGACAATCTGGCCTGTCTATCAAGATGGCGGTGCACACAGGCGCAACGAAGTACATAATTGATCTTTTGCACGAGAAATTCAATGGCCGTGTTATCTCTCGTCTTGTCGATGTTAATTGTCCGCCATGATCATGTGATTTGGCACTATTGCAATTCTTTCTTTGGGGATATTTAAAAGAAAAAGTGTACGTCAATAAGCCAAAAACAATTCAGGAGCTAAAGGATGAGAATTCAGCACATTAACGATATTCAACCTCAATTATGTCTCAGATTTATTGAAAATATGGACCATCGGATAGAAGTATGCCACCGTAGCCATGGCGAGCATTTGGCCGATATTTTGTTTCACACATAATTGCCATAGATCCTTCTATCATAATAAAAAAAATTAAATAATTCTGTAAAAACTTTTTGTTTGATTAACAATTAACTTTGTGCATTCACGTTGGACCACCCTTTAGCTACGGGTGCTCTTTTATTTTCTGGGTACTTTTGAGTGATAATGTTTAAAGGGCTATTTTTTTACCGATTAGAAGTATTCGGTATTATTTTCGGCCTTTTCAAACACGAAACACTAATACACAAATTGAGGTATTTTTACACCATTCCGTTTAATTTTTGTCCTATTTTCCCGATTTTTAATATAAACGACAATAGGTGTGTTTTTTTGGTTATGGTTTGGGTAACGAAACTTCATATAAAAAAAATGACAGATGCGTCAGCTGTCATTTTTTTTATATGGAGTTTCGTTGCCCAAACCTGCACGGGATAACCAAAAAAACACACCTTTTCTCTCCTATTTTAAATCAGGAAAGCAAAATTAATGCAATCGATCATTCTTTTTCGGCTGTGCAATGCAATTTTATATTCAATAAGATGTTGCCAATGGATTTAAAATGCGAAAGTGGTTGACTCTATTTTTACCGATTTAATTTCATCACTAAGTGCGGTTTTTTAGTCATCCCGTGTAGTTTTGGGTAACGAACTCCATACAAAAAAGTTCCAGCTGACCTACCTGTCATTTTTTTATATGAAGTTTCGTTACCCAAAACTACTTACTATCTTTTTATTCGCTCTAGGGTTAACTTTGTAGATGTCATTTACCACGACATCTAGCTAGTACCCTGGCAACATTGTTGCATTAAAACGAAGCAACACGAACAAGAACAACACCAAAGCACCCACCGCCACCCCCTTGAATTCGCCGTAGATACTTTTCAATCTTCGCCCATTCTTCAATCAGTGAGCGCTGCTGGCTGATCTGATCTAGTTAGTTGAAAATCGAGATCCAAAGTGCGCGGAAGTGTCGCGAGCTGAGAAAATATAGTGCAGAAAAAAGGATCAAGAAACCAGGAAAAGGAAGTAACAAAACATCCCTTCGAATTAAGATAAACAGACTGAGATCCATTCCCGTTCTCGATTCGCGACGGTGGTGCGCGTGATTGCTCTGCAGTTGTGTGTTGCGAAAAAATCGGTAAAAATCGATACACAAGTGCTGCGACCTGCGATTGCGGGTAGTGGAATTCACTCTGGCAACTGAATGGTGGTGGTGTCGTGTCCTGCCTTCAGTCGTCGTCGTCGTGCTGGACCTCGCGAATAGCGAAAATTCGTGGTGTTTTGTGTGAAGTGAACAATTCTTTTTTCGGTGACCTCCTCACGTCTGACTGGGACTGAGACGGAAAATCGTGTAAAGAGGTCCTTGCGGTGTCGTTAGCAAGACCCGCAAAAGACGAGCCATCATCGTTCATCGTCTGGTGTCGTGAGTGTGTTTTGCCTCCGAGTTGCGTAAAATGCCCGTGAAAGTGCTGTCGATTGTGACACTGCTCGCCCTGTGGGATACTATCCAGGTACGTAATCGTCTTTAGACGTAAAAAGGACGCAGCCCTTGTCTCGGTCTCAAAAGGGCCACTTTGTTCGGGGTGTCGTCGTCCCCACACATTACGTCGACCACCCTCTGCTGGAGCGTACAAAGTTCCAATAATTGATTTATCGATTTTTTGATGTCCCGACACGGGGACGGGGTGACTTTGTGTGACCATTTCCGGATATTGCAGATGATTGTGACTAGACTAGAACCGAAGATGGGCAAACATTTAGGCTAGATAATATCATAAATCTTACAGCAAGGATATGCCATTATGTCGTATTTTCCATGGAATTCTTTTGCGCTCCACCCTTCATATTGGCAGAGCAGAGTACAGCAAGGAGTCGTACGCATGCCCAAAAATGTGCTGCTCGATATTTTTGTCTTTTCTTTTGCTCGCAATCGTCGTAGTCGTTCGTTCCAGAAAGCGAATCCTCATTAGAATTGACTTTTGTCATGATGTCTTGGCTGGAATTTGTTGTGGTTCGTCGGGAGTTACTTGCCACTAGTGTTTGGATGCGTCACAAGCATTACCGACCGGCCCAACGGGCTGCAATGAGGAGTGATGGCATAGGTAGTCAGGGTGGGTGACTCCATAAACTCTTTTTGGCGTAGACTTGAAATGGGTTAATTTTTCACATTATTGAAACTCTGCACTAGTACTCAGTTGTTCATGGAAAAATCTCCGTTTGTCAGGAACGTTACCAGAAACTTCCTTCACCGTGTAAACACATTACTGATAGAGAATGACACATCAATAGTCCAATCAAAATAGATTTAGATCTCAAAATAAAAAAATTAAACGAAGACTAGTGTTCTGTTTCTGGAATACGTAGAGTCCCAGGAATGTAAAACTAATAAACTAAGCTCCCAAAAAGCTGTAAAAGGATACTAATTTGTCCTTTATCGGATATAAGGATGTTTCCGTTATTATTTCGTCAGTGCGGGCACCCTGAATGGCGTAGATTGTAGAATTGAATCTTTTTTGGTACTTTTTTTTACAAAAAAAAAAATATTAGAGCATCGATACTATTGAATAGATAGAGATAATAGTTTTAATCGAAACACCGACGCACAGTGGGGCGGTAGAGGCAAAAATTCAAAAAATTGATACTTGTAGAGCTTTTGTGAATAGTTTATCTTATAGTAAACATTATGAAGATTCTTTCTGCAAAAAAAAATGGACCGATATCTTTCATAGATAAAAGTCAGCGGCTCTCAAAGTGTAGAGAATTGATTTTGCAGTTTTTGCACATTTTTCCATAATCAAGTTTCAATGAAAACCCTGACTATAAATTCGGATAAAGCTTTGTTTTATGATTTTATTTTCAATATTTGGGTTATAATTAATATGTTAGCATAAAAAAGGTAACAAAAAATTCTTCTTCTTTATGGCACGATAGCCCGACGTCGGGCCTTGGCCGCCTGGATTGAAAACCTCCAATTGTCGCGGTCACGCGACCTTGTCCTCCAATTCCGAACGCCTAGCATCTGGTGGGCGTCCTCACATACAGAATGCTCCCATCGGGCTCTCGGTCGTCCACGCAATCTGGCTCCGTCCACTCGTTGCGCGTTCATCACCTTTTTGGGCATGCGATCGTCGTTCATCCTTTGTATATGACCCGCCCATTGCAAAATTTGGAAAATTTTTTTATTTAATTTTAATCATTGAAGGTCGAATTGACCCTAACTGGATTTTTCACATTGAGTTTTAACAACTACCTCCACGTGCCTCCAAGCGTCTGTTTATGCTACATTATTCCAGAAAGTCTCAAGATTACTAATATGTAAGAATCATAACCCCACAGGACCCCAGGCTACTTTTATAACCCATTCTGTTATGTCATGTTGGCTGTTTTAGACACGATTTTTGAATACCTACTGTAAAATATGTTGGGTCCTTTGAACCGGAGATAACCGTAGTTTTCATCCTTTTGAACTAGTTTTTGGTGGAGAGTATAAAGGGACTCTCTCCTGACGTTCAGCCAAAATTTACCACCTCCCTTTCCCCTGGAGAGGAGCTATGGACGCTATGAAGCTATTGACTTGAACAAGTAATTCTAGTAGGCGAATCAGGCGTGTCCTTGGTCGGAACAACTCAATTTTTGACAAACATCAACATCATTTTACTAAGAATATTTCCCTAAATTATGCTGGCTCAACTAGCAGTTCTTGCAGAGTTACAGTAAAAAATGTAAATGTCAAAAAATGATAATATCCAATTTTATTTTCTGGTCTAGGGTATAATTTATCAAAATAAGTCAATTGTATTATATGCCATTGCAAAGGTAATTTTGAGTAGTTTCATGTGTCCTCGAACCATTTTGCTATAACTTTTATAGTTTTTCAAATAATTAGGAAAAACTGAAAAATGATCCCCTCTCCCCACTTAAAATCAAAATAACTTCAAAACGGCTGATCCTATCTGCATGAAACCAATTCCATTCGATTAAAAATGGCCAAATACATTAACCCTAGTTTACCGCAACAATTTTCTTACTAGTTTCATGTTATGGGGTGCAAATGCACCCCACAGTATGTATGCCCATATTTCTGCATTAACTGACTTCCAATCTTTTTTAATTTGATTCATTCTGATCGTCTGTTATGTTAATTAAATAGGGAAAACAAAAGTGAGATAGTGAGTGCGAATTCAGAAATGCGGGAGGCATACATGTTCAGTTTGGTTAGACGGCAGGCACTGATATTCATACTATAAATGACATGATAAACTCAAATAAGAGTGATGTTCATGAAATTTCCGTATGGTAAGCATTCGATTCACTGATTTTGCGAGTGTTATGCATCTCTTCGGGTTCCTCATCATTTGACGGTTTCAGCAGAACTTATTACTTCAGTTACAAAAGTGAAATCGCTTCGCATAGATAAGAATAGCAGGCCGAGACTAGTGGGCTCGAAGTGGAGTTTTGTTCACAAATTCCGAAATGCAGCTCTTTTTCGAAATTTTAGTTAGCAAACTCTTCTCCAATTAGTATCTCTGATCATTGACTAAGTTTCTGTTGTTTATTTATGAAATTTAGAGAAATATGGAACAGTTTCAAATTGAAATCGTGTCTGAAACACAGCCACATTTGGTGTCCCAAAGGTCATTCCCAAGAAACTATATTTAGTACTATTATTAACATTTTTCAAGTTTATTTTTCATCCCAGATGAAAGTTTAGATATTATTATCTTTATTTTAAAATAAATATTAGTTTAACATCAAAATAAATAGTTCTAAACTCAAATAAATTATTTGGGGTGCAACTGCACCCCACGACAGAACCAATGCCTTATTTCCACAAAAAATTCGTAAAAAATAAATTTATGTAGCTAAAATTGTACAAACATTAAAAACTAAAACAAAACTAAATTTTGTTAAGCTATTGAACAATTTATAATGAAAACTTGAAAAATCTCGAAGTTATATTAAGTGAAACATGCGATGGGGTGCATTGCACCCCAAACAGTAAACTAGGGTTAAGATTGACCTGATTTTATAATTGTTTCCAAAATTCGGGTTTTTCGCCCCACTGTGCGACGCCGCCTGCATCGAACGCACTCATTGCCCATGTCCATGTTTAACGAACTATTTCACACACGTTCTACATGTTTCATTTTAAGGATCATTTCAGTTTACCGTTATCTGAAATTTTTTATTGTTATGTCGTCTAAAATCGAGTCGAAACAGAGGAAAAAAATGTTCATATTTAATGCAGACCTAGCTAAAAAAGATCCTTTCTGAAAAGAGTTAGAGGAACCTGTGATATGTAGCTTATGCCGGGGAATAAAATAAAAACTGGACGAAATATACGTAATTTCTTACCTTTAAACCCTATCTGTACCCATAAGATGGTATAGGGTATATTGTTTTTGTTACCACGATATTACGTAACATCTCAAAGGAGCCACCAGTATGGCAATATATGTTTAGAAGTTATCAGGATCGGATAAGCCATATCTGTCTGTCTGTCCCTTGGCGTGCCTGTCCGTTCACAAAATAACTCTCGAAATAATGAAGCTAGCGCTTTAAAATTTTGGTTAGATACTTTTCTTGACAAACACTTGGACGGTAATAAAAAGGGGCCAAATCGCACCAAGAGTTCCTTTAAGTCCCCTACAAAGCTATATTCAGCCTTATCTTTTGATATGGTAGCTGTTGGATGTAGTCCTTACCCTTACCCTTACCCTTTTCTCAGTACCGTACAGCTCCATGTGGGGCCATGGTGCGTTAATTCAGTCGTTTATAGGGAATGTCGAATCAACGTTACATTGCATATCATTTCGGAGTGTATAATGTTGCCAGAGCTATATATCCCCTATGTACGGAAATTTTTGGAACACGCCGAGATTCGATCTCCGGACCTCTAGATTACTAGCATCGTAGAGTGCGACTCAACCA
This sequence comes from Microchrysa polita, assembly GCA_949715475.1. Classification (NCBI taxonomy): domain Eukaryota; kingdom Metazoa; phylum Arthropoda; class Insecta; order Diptera; family Stratiomyidae; genus Microchrysa; species Microchrysa polita. The sequence continues at coordinate 11,945,377 of OX454418.1, read as the reverse complement.
AGTGAGCCACAGAGCGTGTCCATCTACCCCTTCCTTACCTAAAAAAAAACTTGGAAACTTAATATTTTGGGTTTTGCGTGCTTTCTAGGGTTGTACTTACACTCACTGTGCTATTCGCACGATTTAAACTCTGTCTCGTTGTTATTCCCTACTCCTAGTCTGGAAAGGTCGCGCGCTCAGACGTAGAATCCATTGATTGCAATCCATGGGTTCAAATACATAAAATGAATTTCAATTTATGGATTTGACGTGTGTATGCGGCTTCAGATATACCACATGCCGTATCTCCATGTGCCGTATTCAGTGGCGCAACCAGGATCTTGTCCTGGAGGGGGCTAAGACCATTCATATTACCCAACATTCCCAAGCAACAATTCGTTTGCTTTAAAGAAGCACTTCATACTGTTGCAATCATATAGTACCACGAAATTCATTTATCGTGTGACATCGCTTAAAGTAATATTTTGATCCGATAAAACAGTCTTAAAGTATTTTCCGGAAAACTTCTATCATCATTATGGAATAAATTTAAAGAGGGTGGTATAAAACTTTGATAAAACTGTCTCTAAACGTTACCCTAAAAAGATACTCCTTTAAATACTCCACTCTTGTGTTTATTGGATGATACAGCACACACATGCAATAGTCTCTCTATAGAGAGACTTATAAGTTAACTCACACACATGCATATATTCTTCTATAGCACAGTCGGTGTCATTTTTATAGTGTGACATTCGTATGGTCATCCAATACATTGTGCACCGTAGTTTATAGAAGGATGGACTTTGTGATTTTTTAATGAATTGCCACTTGTGCTCTGAAATACATAATTTCTACATTAGAAATCTTGCATGAAACCCACACCTACGCACTCATTTTTATCTTCGAAACCGATTAGGGTGATCTCTGCGCAGAAATTGACTTTATTTTATTGATAAATGTACAGATTTAGGGTGCATTGCAGAAGATTCGATAAAGAATTGTCAAGCATTTCTATAGAAGCAACTATCAATTTGTAGTGTTTACGAGCAATGCTGACTATATGTGAGGTTGGCTGAGTGGTAGCGTGTAGGACGGGCAATCAACAGACACGGGTTCGATGCTAGCTGCGAAAATTTTTTTCTTTTTCTATTTTTTTTGCAAATTCGTTCAATGACAGAAAATGATGATAAAGCAAATGATGTACCCCTTTTTTGAAGCATAATTTAGTGCTACAATAAGGTTCTATTGGATAAAAAAACGGCGCCAAATGCCATTATTGGACTGTTATTCAGTGGTTATACCCTGTAAAGTGCCCCTATTAATGTTAGAAGAGAATATTTTACGAAGTATTATAGGGATGAAATTGTTACTATGGCTGAGCTGCTTTCGCAAGTTGGGTGATGAGGTTATTTTCCAGTAATTACGCTACGGTACTGTTTCTAGGTCCCGTGGCATTCAGAAGAAGTCATTACACTTTATCATGCTCCTGATTCTCACAGACTCCCAGTACCTGGTAAATGCTAAAACAAAAAGGTACGGCTAAAGAAAGGAAGGGTGCAACTAATCTTTTGCAACAACCGAATTCCGTAATAATCGTTCCATAGACTACCGTTAGGGCGCATTAGCTTAGATTTTGGCTGACCATTTGGATTTTCTCCATATGTTGCCGGTATACAAAGAGTGACATCGCGGGGGATCTATTGGAGATTGGCTGAAGTTGGGCTAGTATTTTTTCTAATGGCTTCAAGGAACCTTATATTCTCAGGCGAAATTGTCAGTATGATCATGATCACTTACAGGACTCTATCTAGCAAAGCAATGATCATTGGGTTCATATCCGATATGAATTGCTGCGATAGCGACTCGTTATGTTGCATTATAGTATCAAATCAAAGAATCAAATTTGTAAATTTTACTAATTTTTCTAGCAATAGCAAATTTTTGTGCAAAAGGACATTATACAAATTTGAGCGTCTGGTGGATTTTTATTTAAAAATTCATATAAATTTTTCTGTTTTATGTAACATTTTGAAGAAATGTTTGTTGATATATTTTTGCTAATATGAGGCTTACACATTAGCAACTATGGATTTGCTAATGTGTAAGCCGCTGCTAAAGTTACAGTCAGACCGTGCTAGTACTAGCTACTAGTGCATGCATACAAGAAATCTCCACGGTGACGACGACGTCAACAACGAAACAGTGTCATATAAATGGGTGACTACGCGTTGTTACGACGTTCGTTACCGAGAGTGTGTGTAACTAGACGCGTGAATAGTCACCCTATCTACCTAGGAATTAGTTGTATGCGCGAAATTACCACGGTGACGACGCGACGTCGTAAACAATCAAAAAAGTATTATGCAATTTTACTAGTAAGTAGTAAAATGTATTTAATAGTGGAATAGGACATGTTCAATTATTCTACTGGGAAGTGAATATACACTACAATTATTTCTCGGTGGATTTCGAATTAACGGCTCAACGGATCCACACGAAATTCAGTGGGAATGTGTATAATGGTAGGGTATTTGCTACGAATACCTTTGAAGTAGGAAAATGTTAACAGGGTGTCCCAAAGGAGGTGCAAAAGTAGATCATTTTATTTGTCATCGGAAAAGGGTGTATATCGACATGAAATTCAGTGTAAATATGTAGAATGGTAGGCTATTTGCTACAAACACCTTTGAGATTACGAAAGATCAACAGGGTGTCCTAAAAAAGGTGCAAAAGCTGATTATAATCGGCAATAAATTTAGTGTGAATATGTAAAATGATAGGGTATTTGCTACGAATACCTTCGAGATTACGAAATGGTAACAGGGTGTCCGAGACGAGATGCAAAAGTAGATAATAATCAGCAATAAATTTAGTATGAATGTATCGAGTGGTAGGGTATTTTCTACGAATACCTTTGAGAATCAGAAATGTTAACAGGGTGTCCCAAACGAGGTGCAAAAGTAGATCATTTTGTTAATAATGGTTAAATGGATTTACCAGATGACCAGTGTTTGTATATGCCGGTTCATTTTATTTGTCATCGGAAAATGGTGTATATCGACATGAAATTCAGTGTAAATATGTCGACTGGTAGGTTATTTGCTACAAATACCTTTGAGATTGAGAATTGCTAACAGGGTGTCCTAAACGAGGTGCAAAAGTAGATAATAATCAGCAATAAATTTAGTATGAATGTGTAGAATGGTAGGATATTTGCTACGAATACCTTTGTAGTCGGGAAATGTTATCAGGGTCTCTCAAACGAGGTGCAATAGTGGTTGTCATAATCAGCATACCCAACAAACAATGGCTAACAATACAATACAAAAATTCGAAAAACCTGCGGTTACAGAAAACATTCACAAAAAGTGACTGTTTGCTGTGCATTTTCGTCGAAGGGTCGCTACCCCTATTTTTTCTATAGTCTGTATCTGCGACTAGTGTCATTTTAGCATTTCAAATAGAAAAGGCAGAGCCAGGCTACTTTTAGTGTTTTGGTAGGTTTCGATTGGATTAAATTACATATATCAAATCTGGGATTTTTCTATAATTTTTCCCCACTTGTCTCATTTTACCATTTCAAATAGTAAAGATAGAGCAAGTCTTTCTCACATCCTCTGTGATTGTTTTAAACAAGAAACGAGTAATTAATATGCAATGTATTTTATCTCTTTTTAAATGTCTTCTTCTTCTTTATTGTGACTGGCATACAATTATAAATAAATATGATAAACATCTTTTTTTTACCAAAAACAGTTTTTAGACACCTGGCCCTCTACTGATTCCAAAACACTAAAAGTAGCCTGGCTCTGCCTTTTCTATTTGAAATGCTAAAATGACACTAGTCGCAGATACAGACTATAGAAAAAATAGGGGTAGCGACCCTTCGACGAAAATGCACAGCAAACAGTCACTTCTTGTGAATGTTTTCTGTAACCGCAGGTTTTTCGAATTTTTGTATTGTGTTGTTAGCCATTGTTTGTTGGGTATGCTGATTATGACAACCACTATTGCACCTCGTTTGAGAGACCCTGATAACATTTCCCGACTACAAAGGTATTCGTAGCAAATATCCTACCATTCTACACATTCATACTAAATTTATTGCTGATTATTATCTACTTTTGCACCTCGTTTAGGACACCCTGTTAGCAATTCTCAATCTCAAAGGTATTTGTAGCAAATAACCTACCAGTCGACATATTTACACTGAATTTCATGTCGATATACACCATTTTCCGATGACAAATAAAATGAACCGGCATATACAAACACTGGTCATCTGGTAAATCCATTTAACCATTATTAACAAAATGATCTACTTTTGCACCTCGTTTGGGACACCCTGTTAACATTTCTGATTCTCAAAGGTATTCGTAGAAAACACCCTACCACTCGATACATTCATACTTGATTTATTTCTGATTATTATCTACTTTTGCACCTCGTCTCGGACACCCTGTTACCATTTCGTAATCTCGAAGGTATTCGTAGCAAATACCCTATCATTTTACATATTCACACTAAATTTATTGCCGATTATAATCAGCTTTTGCACCTTTGTTAGGACACCCTGTTGATATTTCGTAATCTCAAAGGTGTTTGTAGCAAATAGCCTACCATTCTGCAAATTTACACTGAATTTCATGTCGATATACGAGCCGATACACCCTTTTCCGATGACAAATAGAATAATCGACTTTCGCACCTCGTCTCGGACACCCTGTGACCATTTCGTAATCTCGAAGGCATTCGTAGCAAATACCCTACCATTCTACACATTCAAACAAAATTTATTCCCGATTATAATCAGCTTTTGCACCTTTTTTAGGACACCCTGTTGATATTTCGTAATCTCAAAAGTGTTTGTAGAAAATAGCCTACCATTCTACATATTATTATACACTGAATTTCATGTCGATATACGTGCCGATACACCCTTTTCCGATGACAAATAAAATAATCGACTTTCGCACCTCGTCTCGGACACCCTGTTGATATTTCGTAATCTCAAAGGTGTTTGTAGCAAATAGCCTACCATTCTGCAAATTTACACTGAATTTCATGTCGATATACGAGCCGATACAGCCTTTTCCGATGACAAATAGAATAATCGACTTTCGCACCTCGTCTCGGACACCCTGTTACCATTTCGTAATCTCGAAGGCATTCGTAGCAAATACCCTACCATTTTACACATTCACACTGAATTTCGTGTCGATCGGTTGAGCAGTTAATTCGAAATCCACCGAAAAATAATTTTAGCGTATATTCACTCGCTGGCTGGGTGCTAGTCGAATTGAACATGTCCTATTCCACTAGTATCTAGGAAATGTGTCTGTTGACTAGCTACTAGTCAAATTGCACAACAGTTTGTTGATTGTTTACGACGTCGTCACCGTAGTAATTTCACGTTTGCAACTAACTCCTGTATATAGGGTGACTAGTTGCGCGTCTAGTTGCATCACACTTTCGGTGACGACGTCGTAACAACGCATAGTCACCCATTTACATGACACTGTTTTCGTTGTTTATTACGTGTCGTCGCCTATGGTGATTTCTCGAATGCAACTTTACTAGTACTAGTAGCTAGCCAAATGTGACTGTAGCTTAAAGGAGACTTTGTAAAAAATATGCTGATGAGAGGCTTGCTTTATACCCATTATTTTAATTTTGCAATTTATTTCCAAACTTCTGGGTCTGGGAGGGGCTTTAGCCCCTCCCGTGGTTACGTCACTGGTCACATTCATCCTTCTTAGGACCTTCCCACCTAATATGTTTCCATAACGGGAGATAGAATCCTCATTTTTTTCATAGAAAATCGATTTTTAGAGTCATATGACTCTATATATTCTAAAATAGCAGAAATTAGCCTATTACAGTGCTTAAATGATGGGACTAAGACTGCTTGCTCGTAACAGAGTGCTTGATATTTATGCGTAACAAGGTCCGTTGGCCTCTTGTCTTGCAACCCACCGTCACCCAGCCACCACCTCCTGCTGCAGATAAAAGGAAACTTAGTCGGCGACTGTTTACCCAAACGAAAGTCAATTTGCCAACAGCTCTCCACTCTTTTTTTTTTTGTGGCACACTTCCATAATAGACAATGAGTCAGGCTCCGAGTGTGACATATAAGTGCGACATGCTGTAAGAACCTCATTATCGGGTTGCTTGCACAAGACATGGCAAACGAGAAACGAGGACCAAGGCATCAAGACGCGAGACATTTGTTAATAAATTTCCATAAAACATTTGTAGGCACAGTTGTCAGTTGTGTCGCCAGAGAAGTACAACTGCAAAAACATGGATCGTGTGCTCCAATTACTCCATTATATACACTAGCAGTGTGTGGTTTTAGTTTGTACTATTGCGGCTCCCTCGCCCCTGTACCCCGAGAAGGCCGCCCGCCCCGGTTGCCATCGTCGTCGTAGCCGTAGCCACCACACATTTTATTTCTTCACACTTGCCCCCGAATCCTACGCCCGTTTTCCAGCTTCTTCTCGACGTAACCATTCGAATTCGAATCCAATCTCCTCGTTCTCGTTCATATATCCGCGCTCGTTTCCATATAATCTTTTCGTGTGCTGCAGATGTTTGCTCTACTCTGTTTCTGTTCTGGGTTGTATATTTGCTGGCCAACAACAATTTGGGGAGCTCTTGCCTCTTGCTGTACATAGTGGCTGGATTAAAGTGGGTGGCACTGGCAGCCAGCCGTCGTGTATGTTTATTTTTAATCTGGCGTAACTGTTTCGTCAAGTATCGATTTGTAACTGGATTAATGTTTCGAATAAGCGAAAAATTTAAATTCACAACAAGCACACGGCTGCATAGAATACTCCACGTTCCGACCCATTCCGACCATACAACGTTTTGGCATTTTTTCATATCTGTAGGCAGAGAATGCGATCTCCAACATGCACAAGTCAACTCAGATGAAATGGACCCAAATGGCGACACCGCACCGACCGTCCCACCATCATCCAGCCATGCCGGCTGATCCAAAGAGGTGTTTGTCTTTACGTCCCATAATACTACGTGTGCATTCCTTTGTTTTTGTCTTTCATAATTGAAAATTTCTATGAAACATCCTTTTTTCGTATGACGTCACCCCACTACGATGACTAAGCGTTTCCTTCGGGAATTTCGATGGATCCGGGGGAAGGGGGTGTACGCCGCCAGGACGAATGCCATTTATGCGTATATATTTGAATGTCAGCACGTTCTGTGTGTGTGCTTGTGCTTATGGGCTAAGAGTCTCCCCGAATGTCATTAATTTTTAAACACCGCCCGACCGACACGGACAGTTCTTATACATTGGCAATACGAGCGAGAGGGTTCCTTCCATGCGAATTGTGAGGGTAGGTTACGGTTTTTCACCTGCGAAAGGTCAGTCCAATGATGGACGAAAGGAAGAATCGACTCGTATACGATGAAATCGGATACGATATGAATCACAAAATGCGCAGGTGAAAAGAGGGTCCTGTTTCCATACAGTGTGGGCCAGCATGATGACTATATGTGTGTGCGGGTTTGTGTGGCGAGTGTAATATCTTCTGTTCTGACATACTCAAACGTATTTGGAGTTGACTTCAAGGTTTGATTGAATAAGAGGATGAGGTTCTATATATTAACAAGTCAATTCAATTCATTCAACATAAAAAAAGGAAGAAGCTTTTGAACAGGTTTTTTTCTTTGAAATGTTGAGAGTTTGCTAGAGGCAATATGGAGTTATTTTTATATTCAGTTAGGATTGATGTTGACATGTGATCTGGAAATGGACAGAATCGTAACTACGTCATTGTGCTGCCATAGGAACACCAAATCTAGAATTAAAATTTTCGTAGAAAAAAATTAGGTAATACCGGAGGAAATCAGTCATCAAAAAATTATTAATGGGGATAAAGATGCCATTAAATAGGCAGAGGACGGTAGTCTCTGTTGTAATAGCGGCGCCAGACTTCTTTAATGCATTATATTAGAGGGGCAGGGGTTGCTTAACCTGTCCCATATACGTTAATTATTATCATATAAATCCTGCTATCCTATAATGGCATGCAGATTGGTTATTCAAAGGCTCTCCAAGCTTTTCGAATAATACATTGTGTGCACCTAATGGTATGCAATTCAAACTATTTCCAATGACTAGCAAAAATTAAAATTGTTTGGTATAGTTTACACGTAGCACGCTAATACAATAGCTGTGTTTTTTTCAACTTAGGGAGCAGGTTGGCTGACCCAGACTCGCCAAAAAATCCTCGAGGCTAGCGTCCAGGTTAAATTTCAAATTGTCACATAGACATTGTTCAAAATATTGTTTTCCTTTATATTAAAGCCCCGTTCCCACGTTACAAACGCAAAAGTTTAAATGCGATCTTTTCATTAAAAACGTCTTTTATGCTTGAACAAACTATTTTTTTCTTTTCAAATTAAGAATTTGTTTACGACATTTTTAAAGGGAATTTACAAATAAATCCTATTATTTTTTGCACACACTTGCATGTAGCGCGAAAAATATAATCTAGAAACAAATTACATTTTAACTAGTCATTGAAAGAATTCCTGGAAGTGATTAAGATTGCATACATTTAGGCGAAATTTCGAAAAGCTCGTTATAACTGAATGGAATGCTATTCGGGTGTTGAATTGATAACTTGAGTGTGGCTTCAGGTTAAGCTTTGTATGCAAATTACCCATAGTATAGTGTATGTTAGCTGCAGCGCCCGCTCTAGCACTTACGCCGCCCCGGGCAAGAGGACAAATTGCCGCCACTTAGGTACTATGCAAGGCAAATTAAACGTAGATTGTATGAGGAATTCAAAGATGGTGCTGTAAAGCTTCTGTAATACTTGCTCTTAATATGAAATTAAAAAATGTAGGTACTCCATTAATACTTTTTTATTGTTTTTATCGGATGGCTTAACACACAGGGGTAATCCTGTTAGCAAATATGTAATCAATCACTCACAAATTAACACACACATGCAATATTCTCCTTTAGCAGATAATCGGTAGTGTTGTTTTATCCTAATAGTATGACATAAAATTGTCATCCGATAAATTGTTTATCGTATTTTTGTAGGAGTAAGGGCGTAATTTTTGGAAGAGTTGAGAGTGGTGAAGTACTTTGAAATACCAAAATGGAAACCAACTATCTTCAACTGAATGGTTTGAAGTCTTGAATTATTGTCAGTTTCTGAAGCCGCTAAGAAAATCTCTACACATAAGCTGAGTAAATTTTATTGATAAATATGTGGATTGAAACAAACTGTAAAATCTTCTCACTGCAAACGAAATATTGTCAGTTTTTCTATTGCCACTATTGGTAAGAGAAGATTAATTGCATAACAGATTTTATAGAAATGTGTTAAATATTTCTATAGAAGCAACTCCAAATGCTTACGAGCAATGCTCAGATTAGTCGAGTGGTTAAAGCATAGGACGGGCGATACGGTGGGCATGGGTTCAATGCTAGCTGCGCGCTACTTTTTTCATCAGATACCAGTGTCATTCTATAAGCTTCCTATAGATGGCATTAATACTTAATCTGTTCACATTGGTTATCGGAGGTAATGTACGAGGCACGAAATTAATGATGATATAAGATATAAAATACAAGGTTCTATTGGATTAGAAAAAACGGCGGCAAATGTCACTTTTCTGTTTTCATATCATGAAATCTGCTTCTAATACTATTGGAAGAGAATATTCTACGAAGTAACATAGAACTATAATGGGTAGAATCATTTTTCGAAAGACAACACAAAAATTGATGGTGACAGTAGGACTCGAACCAACGCCCTAATAATTCAGAAAATATAATCTTGATCCCCTGAAAAGGCCCAGAAAGTATGCACTAGAAAACTGTTCCGCTTTCGTTCAGACTCCTAAGCGAAATTCGCCACAGTTCAACAAGGCTTGATATAGAGTTTATTTGGAGTTCCAAAAATTGAGGAGAGTATTGAATTCCCCGAGCGACATTTTTTTCACCACAGTCAAAAAATAGGCAGAGGGCACACCTGCAGGCTTTCACAGCGATGTAAGAAATTGAAAATTAATGCAAAATTATTTTGTTCACTAAAAGACTCAACACAATTTGTAAAAGACTGCTTGGAACAATTTTTGGAAATTTGCAATGGTGCTTTCATTACTAATCTTTTGGAGTAGTTTTTGATAAAATCTTTATACACTGCGCAGCAGATAAACTTCAATTAGTCGGATCTCTTTGCAAACTGATTTCTTCAGTGGTTTATTTTTTAAATGCGTCATCTTTATAATTTTTATAGAGAATTGGGTAGCTAGCTAGTTAAATAGGGAGAACCTAGCAATATCTCAATATTAGCATGTCTAGAAAAATATTAGGGAAGATTGGTTGCAGCTCTGACAATGTGTACTGTGGTTCCATCCCTCAAATTGCTGAAATCTAAACCAACCTGTTCAAAACTTTTCATCTCAGTGCTAGATGAATCAATGCTATTGGAATCAACTGATCCGCGAAGAGATCAAGCAAATTAAAGTGGAGTTTTGCTGCAAAAGGTGTTTAGAAATTATCTAAAATGACTGAAAAGGTGATGAAAATGTTGTTTCGGGCATACAATTTCTCACAGTAGAGGTTGATTTTAACGCTTTTATGTGGTGAGTGTTATGCGATGTGGCTTCTTATTTCTCATTTCATATGCTGTCCCACTTTGCTTTTCGGAAGTAAGACGCGTGCTAGAGTCAAGGACGTACAATTTTGGCAATTTTTCCTGAGCCTTTTATGATTCCGAATGCAGTACTCCGTATCAATTGTGGGTTATTATTATTATTGCAAAGACTTTTTTCTTTTAAACACAACTTTCCTTTTTATGTTTTTTATCTGTAGTTTTTATGGTTTTAATTCCACTAAATCGAAGCTGATAATATTTTCTTTTCGGCCTTTTCCACTTTTTTCTTATACGAGTACCTATTAGCCAAAAAGCCGCTCCCAAAATTTGGCGCCCCGGGCGACCGCTCGGCTCGCCCCCCCCCCCTTAGAGCGGGCGCTGGTTAGCTGTTGAAAAAACACGACCAATATTGGCTGTGAATCTAATACTGTTTTTGATAAAAAAAAATATTATTCGAGTACAAGAAGATAGTTTTAGTGAAAACAAAAGCCAAGATTTGAACTTCTGCTTTTGTAAAGTGTGAACAGACCCTAATAACCATATTAGGGTCCATTCATCAACTGCAAACTTCTTTTAATGTCCAAAAACCAACGAAATAGGTCAGGTTTTTCGAGAACAGGTTGACCGACCCCAATTTTTTTTTTGTGGAAGTTTACGAAAATCACGATTTAGGCTGTTAAATTAAAGTTAACCACTCGCCTCTTCTGAAACAACTAGATAAAATTTCGCATTCGTTCTGCCGTTTCAAACGTTTACGTTGCTGCCAAGATACAAATATCCAAAATTAGGGGAAATTTCGGAAATGATTTTTCACTGAAATTTCAAACAATAAATTTATAAAAGTTCTTTGAACCGTCAAATTTGCAAAGTTTACAAAAGCTGATTTTTTTTTACTTTAAACATTCTGACCTCAAACATTTTAGACCCATTGAAACTCGTCCGACTCAATTTCTATATGAAGGGATCAACTTTTGCTGCTTTTATGCTTCTGCATCGGTAAACTTAAAGATCCTAGTAGGATTTTGAAAAAAAAAAACCTAAAAATATTCGATACTTTTGAATCAATTTTGAAAATAACGATGCTCAAGTGAATAAAGGTTGGTGAGAATTTGTTTGGTGTACACTGTACACACCATGTTTTTTTTACATTGAAAGTGTGTTTTTTTTTCAAAATTTTGGGATATAAATGTCAAAAGTAACATACCGTTAGAAAGCCAACACACTGAGGTAAGTTTTGACAACTTTTCAGGTTTGACAGTTCAAAGAACGGCTATGAAAGTATTGTTTGAGATTCAAATGAAAAATCAGTTTTAAAATTTCTCTTTAGTTTGGATATCTGGCAGAGCAACGTTAGCAGTTGAAACAGCTGTAAAGTCAGCCATGTGAAATTATATGTAGTTTCTGAAACAGAAGTCAAATTTTTATACCCTTCGCTCATAGAGTGAAAGGGTATATTAACTTTGTCATGAAGTTTGTAACGCATTGAAGGAAGCATCTCCAACCATATAAAAAGTATACATATATGATCAGCATGACTTGGGGAGTCGATTGGGCGATGTCAGTCTGTCCGTCTATCTGTCTGTCTGTTGCGACGCGTTTTACTCGGCTAATTTAAAAGCTATGAAGCTGAAATTTTGCATAAATGCTTCTTTTTGCTGCAGGCAGTTTGTATGTTTGAATCAGTGAAATACAAGTCGTAGGTACGCCCGAAAAAAACTTTTAGCCCGAGGGGAGCGAAGGATATGCAAATTAGCCTCAGTCTCTTTCATTTATTGATCAGGCGAGTGGTCTCCTTTAATTTAACAGTACCTACCTACACGGCGTCGTGATATTCGTTGACTTCCACAAAACCTCTATAAATAACGCAATAACAGTTGAAATTTAACTAATAATTCAATTAATGGTGTTTTTGCTCGAACAAATTGTCCTATCAATCTTTCTAGTATTGACCATTCAATGCTGGACACCTTGTATATAACATTTAAATACATATGTGCGTGATCTCGTAATACATCTTCTCCTAAACTACTGACCCGATTTGGTTGAAATTTGTGGTGTAGGATCCTTATAATGTTTGTAGAAACTGCCGAAATCGGACCAAGAGATCATAGGGCAGCCAATAAATAAGATTATTTTCAAACATTACCAAACATATGAATCAGAGACGTAGCATCTCGTAAGGGTTGAGTTAACGCAATGTCGTGGGAAAATACTAATTTTAGAAAAAAACTGCCCTTTTTTGTGATTTTTGCAAAGGCAAAAAACACCCCCACTTTGAAATTTCATCCAACGATGTGATGTCATTTTTATTATTTACTCTTATTACATTTTTCGGCAAAACTGGAATACACATCCATACCCAAATCGAATTGTTAGAACGGGCAAAATGGAAAAATTCACATAGTATGTACTTGCGTCTTCGTGCAAACTTTTACACCGTTGATTTAAAGATTTCAAAATTTTATGAATAATCCTAAAGAGGTTGAGATCTTTCAAAAATCAATTTTTGAAAATTACGATGGTCTGATTTCGATGAAGTTAAAGGTTTAAACTCGATTTTTTTTTGAATGCCGCGACTTTTGCCAAGTTTGGAGATTTGGCAATTCAAATTACCGTATTTTAAAACAAAACTAGGGGGCTTCGCCCCCTGCTCGCTTCGCTCGCCAACCCCCGAGGGCGAAGGCTAATTTCGGGCGCGGCCGAAATTTGGATACCCTTCGCTTGGGCTAAAAGTTTTTTCGGGCGTACCTATGACTTGTATTTAATCCCCCTCCTCATTCTTTTTCTTCCGTCTTGGCAAAAGTTTTGGGCTTGGTTGAAATAAGTGGGCAAATAAAAATATTTATAAAATTTTATTGGGGTTGCGGGAGCATGACCCCAAAGTACGACTCCATTCGTTTTTAACTTTTTTGTTGCTTTGGTAAAGACACATTAATTCAAGGTTTTGTGAAATTGGTGCAAAAAATGTTTCTTAGAAGAACCAAAATGTATGTATGGCCACCCCATGATCCCATGGTCAGATTTGATCAATTCTTAGATATGTATTGTGTCATCAAGAGAAACACGTTTGTGTGGAATTTGGTTGAAATTGGTACACAAATAAAAAAGTTTTTCTTAGAAGAACCTAATTTGGGGGGTTAGGTTTGTATGGCAGCCCCATGACCCCACTATCCGATTTGATCCATTCTTAGATATGTTTTGTGTCATCGAAAGAAATTCATTTGTGTGAAATTTGGTTGAAATTAATGCACAAATAAAATAGTTTTTCTTAGAAGAACCTAATTTTGGGGGTTAGGTTTGTATGACAGCCCCATGACCCCATAGTCCGATTTGATCCAATTTTACACATGTTTTGTGTCATCCATAGAAATACATTCTTGTGGAATTTGTTTGAAATTGATGCATGAGTAAAAAAGTTTTTCTTAGAAGAACCTAATTTGGGGAGTTACATTTGTATGGCAGCCCCATGACCCTATGGTCCGATTTAATCCCTTCTTACGTATGTTTTGTGTCGGCGATAGAAACACATTTGTGTGAAATTTGGTTGGAATTGGTACACAAATAAAAAAGTTTTTCTTAGAATAACCTAATTTGGTGAGTTGGGTTTGTATGGCAGCCCCATGACCCCATGGTCCGATTTTACCGATTCAAACATACAAACTGCCTGCAGCAAAAAGAAGCATTTGTGCAAAATTTCAGCTTCATAGCTTTTAAATTGGCCGAGTAAAACGCGTCGCAACAGACAGACAGACGGACATCGCCCAATCGACTCCCCAAGTCATGCTGATCATATATGTATACTTTTTATATGGTCGGAGATGCTTCCTTCAATGCGTTACAAACTTCATGACAAAGTTAATATACCCTTTCACTCTATGAGCGAAGGGTATAAAAATGGTCTTTCTTTCGGAGAAACAGAATTATAGAATTATTGAATGAGAATGCCAATATTGAATCCTTTGTCAAGCATCGTTTTTTTTTTCAAATATGATGAAATGGGAAAGCTTATTTTATTATCACAGAAAAACTGTGAAGCAGAAACTAACAAAACAACACTCCATTCTATGAATTCAGTTTACCCCATATATTACCTTTATCAAGACACGCAATACCTACCACACTAGAGCCGGGTTTCTGATAGCTCTTATTCAGTACCTGTCGGCTGATTAGTCTTATCGCGTAGAGAAGACACACACCATATTTAGAAAGCTTTTCCATTGTATTGAATGGAATTTTTGTTTATTTTGCATAGCTACGCCATATTTTGCTTGTTTAAGCCATCATCTTAGATTGAGAAAATCATTGCGCACTTTCAACCAACAGCGTAAATAAGCAAAAGATAACATAACTATGCAAAATTAACAAAAAATCAATTCAATATAATGGAGAAGCTTTTTGAATATTGTGTGTGTCTTCTCTGGGCGATAAGACTAACCATTCTATAAGATCTACGAGAGAATGGGCCTAGGTGGATAAAATTAGAAAGTAACAAAACACAGCAAAAAATTCCTATTAAACTTAAATCAACAATTCTACCGCGTCAAACCTTCCTGTGTGACATCATTTCCATATTTCAATTGGCTTATATCTATTCTACCCAAAGAACACACTCAAATTCAATTGTTTTATTGATCAGTTCACTTAAGTGAAATTCAAATGAAGGACAACAGTTCGATGATCTAATTTGACAAACTTCAAAACCTTTCATTTTTTTCCCTATAGAACCGAAAGCATTCCAACCAACAATCCTTCCATTTCTTCGCGTCTATCTCTTTCCGTTCAACTATCGTAACCACTTTTGCAGACCTACAAACAATGAGAAACGAGAACGAGAAACCAGAAAAATGCATTTAAAGGACATCATCAGGACAAAGCGCAAAAAAAAACGCTTATTCAAATACCAGACAACTTCTCTTCCACATGCAAGCGATGATAGTATGCATTCAAGTTCTTTGAGCTCGATTTTTCTTGCTAAATCTCTTCAACCCTCACCCACCCTGGGTGAGTGGTTCGGATGAGGAAGCCGCTAACATTCAAGCGTATTTCTGAACTAATTGTTTGCTCTTCAACCCTAATATATACGACATGTATGATATGGCAAAGAAAGACGATGACAATCTGTTCGGAAAGATATCAAGTAAAAATGACTGTCCCACAAAATCCACCATGCACACAGTCTATCTTCAATATAGCGGAGAGAAGACACATCCTTTTGTTACGAAAAGAAAGATAACAAAAAAAACTGTACAAGTAATAGACAACTGACATCGTTGTCCTTCTTTTTAATCTGTTCGAATCACAATTGCATTTTGTGCATTCTATGCGAGGGGGAGTGCCAGGACAGCGGGGCCAGAAACTACATAGTAGATACACTATATGGAAAATGTTGCGCTCCATGACGAGCACGGATAATAACACGAGCGCAAAAAAAAATCAACAACATCCAACGGAAGTATGGAACTAAAAAGGATACGGCGCGAAGCGGGCCGGGCCGTATACAAGAGGATGAACAAGAAAGCGCACTATAGGCACCACACCCGATTTCATGGCACGACGACTATGTAGGTCAAACGTTGTATACTCTTGAATTTTAATGGTACGTTAAATACTTTTTGTATGCATAGTATGGCAACTTTGACTATGGCATTCGATTGATACGGATAGAGTTGGAATTAAATACTGAACTGGACAAATATTTTATTCAATTAACAATTTCCGATCAATGATTGGAATTGGAACTTTACCGAGGTTCGGAAATTGTCGAGAGATAGTTGTTCTGGTTGCTGGATTGCATGTATTACTTGATATCCGCTTAAAAGTGGATTCTGTCTGAAGATAAAAACTTAGTTCTCGACAGGGTATTTGGCTTAAGGGAAGCATATGCAATGTGCAGTGCACTATAAAGAATCATAAGGACTCTTGGAAGGTTGACGGAAGCCATGTCTCCAGTTGAAGCGGAAGACCACTCAGAAGTATTGTTTAAACAATACCATAAGGCAGTATGTATTTTGCAACGAGCATAAAATAGAATGAATGATTTTTAGCAGAAAGGGGAAAAGGAAAAACCGCCGATTCAGTATATTAATTATTCATTCTAAATTGACTGGACATGATATTCCGGTTCAGGAAAGCAACTATGTATAAAAATTGGACATAATTGTTTGAGTCAAAATTCATTGCTTGCAGAAAATTGCTAGGACGAGAATTGATCTTTATACCCTTCGCTCGTAGAGTGAAAGGGCTAGCAAACTGAAATTTTGCACACGTTCTTATTGTTGTTGCAGGCTCTTTGTATGTTTGAATCACCGAAATGGGTCATGGGGATGCCATTCAAACCTACCTCCCCAAATTATGTAAGTTCTAAAAAAACCCTTTTATTTGTGCACCAATTTCAACCAAACATCATGACAATGTATTTCTATTGATGACACAAAACATTTAAAAATGAATGGAAAGGGCGTTGGGGTGGGGTCTCTTTTAGTTTAGCATACTCCAGCCCCTTGAAAACTTAGCTAAGGGTACCGTGTGCTGTAAAGTAGAATAGAATGAAATGTCAGATGAAAAGTTTGCGGTTTTTTGAATGCTATCAGGATCACCAAATTTCCTTTCCAAACTGTGATAGCTAGAGCCCGGATTTTTGGGCAATAAAAAATTTAAAAACGTTTAGTAAAAATCTCGAAACGTGCAAAATCGTGCAATGCAAATTCTCAAATGTGCATTTTGCGTGTAATATCAAAAAAAATCTGTTTTATAGGCTTTTAGAAGCTCAGACTTTGGAGCAGTCGACGAAGGAAAAGTATACTAACTCTAAAAAAACTAAATAATTTTGGCTTAAATACGGGTCACTTTCAATATTTTAACCTATCGTTAGCTTCTCCCCATAAAATGCCCTCTGGATTAGCTCATTTCAATTAGGTTTATTAGCTTAGGATTCATCGCACAGCCTTTCACATTATCTAATTCGTGAATGAATCGTTTTCTAAGGCGCAGATGTTCCTATTTGTATTTAAGTTTAGTTAACCACCGTTAATTAACATCCAAAAAGCTGCAAAATTGTATGAAAATCAACTGGCGATTGACGAAATTTCCATATGGCGATGGATTTTGTTTAGTTTTATTGTTTTTCAACTTGCTGTTTCTTTCTCAATACTTTTATTCTCTTCTCTGTCTATCGAAAAATTTGGACATTTCCATATTTCTGGGAAAAATTTCATGAAAGAGGCTCAAAAATGGAAATGTGCGGTTTCATTCAAAAAAGTGCTATATATGTACCCTGGAAAATGCAATTTCGTGCATTAACGTGCAATTGCACGAGAATCCGGGCTCTAGTGATAGCTATGAATCTCAACTTTGTAGAGAAATGTGCGCCGGAATAAGCTCTATTTTGAGTCTCAAAACCCCAATTTTCAAAAATTCAGGTTTGATAAGATAAACATGCGAAATTTTTGAAAATATTGATTCAAATTCATAAAAAATTCCGAGAAGTTTTCCCTTAGGGTTAAATTCATAGATCATAAATAAAATAAAACAATACGCGAATAATGACAGTACAGTATAATGACCACCAGGTCATTTTTTTATTGACAACGGATTTGACCAGGTTTCGAGTCCCCACAGAAATATCAGGTATTTTTCTTTGTCTTTTTTTTTAATTTCTAAAACATTTTTTTTTGTGGTCATACTCATACTATAGATACAAAAAAAGCGTTTGAATTGTTAATTAAAATGAAATCTATTTTCTAATGCACTGTTAACGTTATGTTCAAACGTGAGCTCATTTTAACGAGGTTCCACCGTTATCTTGTCACTCCAGAAGCCAAAAAATCCTTTGAGACCAATCACATACAGTGCCCCAAACATCGCCTTTCGAACGGCACCCAAACAAATTTCCTTTTTGGTGGTAATATCTTTTTACGAAAACTCAAAGTGAACTTGTCGTGATTTTAAAGGACTCGCCACAACGAATACTGTATTTTGATATCCATATCGTCTATAATGCAATCCCAAAGAAAAAAGTACTCTTTGTGTCCAAGGACATCTTTCTGCCGACACCAAAATATTTGAATATGTTTACCAAATTTGGTGGAGAACGAACCACGGGAAGGTTGATTTTAAGCGTTTCACGTTTTCGTTACATCGTCACATTTTTTCACAGAACGATATCCAGTATTTCTCGGGTAGCCTCCACAAAGACATATAAAGGGTGTTTTTTTTAAGAATGATAAAATTTCGAATTGAAAAAAAAACACAAAATATTACATTTGAATCAAATTTTTTTGTTATTTATTTCAGTATACCTGACAAATCATAATGTTTAGACTCACGCCTGAAGAACGGCTTCCAAATTATTAAAATTTACTTCGAAAATCAGTCGTCGATTCGCGCAACTTATAGACGACTTTTTATGGTATACATAATTGCCCATCTGAGCGTACTCTCTAAATCAGTCGTGTCAAACTCGCGGCCCGCGGGACGCATGCAGCCCACCTCGCTGTTCTGTGCGGCCCGCGCACAGAACAGCGAAAGTTATTGCGGCCCACCCAAACCTGGGGAGAGCCTTATTTGGCCTGGGCCAAGTTCTGAGTTTGACACCCCTGCTCTAAATGATGCAATCACACCAACACGTCGAAGAAACCATCAAAAAATCAACCATCATCAAAATCAAAATTTGGTGATAAGTTGATTTCAAGCAATGGGCCTGTCAATTGGCCTTCAAGATGGTGCGATTTAACACCTCTCCATTATTTCCTGTGGGGTTACGTTAAATCACATGTTTATTCTGATAAACCAGCAACAATTGACGCGTTGGAGGCCAACATTGTTCGTGTTATTGCTGACATACGGCCAGAAGTACTCGAAAAAGTGGTGGCCGCGGTGGCCATATGCCTGAAATCGTTTTCAAATGTTAATGTCATACGTTTAACATTCCAATAAAAAAAATTGACTAAAAGTTAATATTTTGTGTCTTTTTTTTCAATTTGAAGTTCTATCATTCTTAAAAAAAACACCCTCTACATGTCAAAATGCGAAATACACCAAAAAATGCGGATTTTGGGTTATTATTTGAAAAAATTGCGTTGCTAGCGGCACAAGTATATAGTAGAGCGAGTTTTGTTTTTACGATCTCAAAAGGAACTGCCATGATTATTTTTTCGATAAGTATATCTAGCAAAATATTTATTGTATTGCGTATCCTCTTCGGCAATCCTTATGAAGCGCGATATTTTACCGGTGGCAATTTTTACCATCAAGACATGATACTGTCTTTCGTTCTTCCCGAAATATGAAAGACAAACACATCTAGAATTGTATGTGATTAGACGGAGATTTCATTTCATCCACTTCAATAGCTTTTGAGAATTTAGTACTCATCATGTATACAATACTTACATGGATCTAGCTCTTCATTTTCTTCTGAAAGGACAACGGGGCTTCCTGCAGAACCCTTCCGGTCCAGAAAACCCCAAAAACTCTTGTACCATTATCCTTGCTCCAACTTCAATTCAACAAGTTGAAAAAATACGAAATTTATTCTACAGATTTTTCTTTAGAATAAATGCATATTTAACAACATTTTACAATGGTCCCGTTACTGTTAACGACTTTGATCCACACGGTTCTACGATAAAAAAAAAACATTTACCCAGACAATGAAAGGATGTCATTTTAGTAGAACGGAAGAAATAAAAGAAAACTAAAATCAAAATCAAAGGATAAAAAGCAACACCATTAGACTGAACTCAATAGCACACCTTTAACAAAAAGATGGGTCGCGACGATAAGATCTTGTGAATTATACTGCTATAGTGCGATTACAGGCATTCTACAGAGTGAGCGCGTTTCAAGCGTCTTGTCCCGATACGACTGCGAAAATGGGAACCTATTGAATATGCATTATGGACAAGGATAAGTGTGTACATGTGTGTCGATACTGTGATGTGAAGTATGAACAATACTTTTACACTAAGTTGGTCTAGCAGCAATCATCATAATCATGCATAACTTCTGCACCTACAATACAATGGCATAAGAGTAGGGTTTATTGCACAGACTTTGACCTTAAAAAAAATCTGAATAAATTTTCATCGTACATTATGTATACATATGTACATATGTATATAGAATAGACTTGGTTGCTTGTTATATGCAGGTTGACGCAAAACTTCTCGGTATAAGGACCTATAGAGGGAGACCCTCATAGCTGATATATTGTCGAGTTTAAATTTTCCGCAATGTGTAGGTGGCAGAAATATACGGTTTTGCAGTCAAGAAAAGGAAATTTAGGTACGTGGTACGTACAAGTATATGGGCCATTTTTTCGTACATTTTATAGGCTGGTTAGTCTTATTGCCTAGAGAAGACACAAACAATATTTAGAAAGCTTTTCCATTGTACTGAATGACATTTTTGTTTATTTTGCATAGTTATGTTATCTTTTGCTTATTTACGCTGTTGCATGAAACCGTGCAATGATTTTTTTAATCAAAGATGATGGTGTAACCAAGCAAAATATGGCAGAACTATGCAAAATAAACAAAAATTTCATTCAATAAAATGGAAAAGCTTTCTAAATATTGTGTGTGTCTTCTCTAGGCAATAAGACTAACCAGCCTATAAAATGTACGAAAAAATGGCCCTATGCACTTGAAGTTATCGCGCAGTTAGACGTAGTAACATAACACCCACTCGTAGATGAATATGAAATGTCGACGACGAGAGTGTGTTTTATGTATGCAATTGAACGACTGCAAATACTGCAATCAATAACTTAATGTACACCGACGACCATGCAAGTATACCTCGAGACAAAGATCAGATCAGCAGTCGCTATAAGGAGCCTTTGGGACGCAAGACATTCTTGCAGATATCATACATAGCGGCAAATTGAGTTCAAGGAATCATTAAAAATAATATGCACAAATGATTTCTTTCTACATATTAAACAATTGATCGAAACTTCTTGTTTAAATCTGAAGATAAGATGACGAGAGTGCACAAAATAGAGGAGCGACTGTTGCCATGCTCAACGTGATTTATCTGGGTGGTGCTACTATAATCTCGCTTTTTATTTGAATTTCACCCCGGAATTACAAGATTGTGGAATATATTCTGCGGTTTTTGGCCTGACATTTTAGACATAATTCTTTTTATTCTTCTAGAATTATTAATTAATAATTAATTTAACGCCAAAGTCGGAAATGAAAGCTGGCATAGGGGAACTACTGGAGGTCATAGCCTCCACGACGAAAACAACAACAACGGTCAGCGACTTATCGACTTCGCGAGCGGCAGAAACCTGGTAATAAGCTCTACATGCTTCCCTCATCGACGAATCCACAAGCAGACCTGGAAGTCTCCAGATGAATACACCGTGAACCAGATCGACCACGTACTGACCAGCAAGAGATGGGCTTCTAATGTCCTAGATGTTCGATCCTATCGAGGAGCCAACTGCGACACCGATCACTATTTGGTGAAGGCAACCTACAGGTGCAGAATCTCTTCGGTGCACCTAACGAGAATCAACCCTGCCAAGATCTTCGAGGTTGACAATTTGATTGATGATGCCACGGCGGCTGCGTATACAACAGCACTAGAGGAAAAACTGTCGCCCATGCTTGATGACATCAACAATTTAGGCATCCATGAGTTCTGGGAGGAGCTCAAAGACAGCATCAAGGGGGTCGCAGAAGAGGTCGTGGGCTATAAAGGCCGGCGCAGACGAGCAGACTGGTTCGACGAAGAATGCAGGGCCTCGATTGAGGCGAAAAATGAAGCCTATCGCCAATACACACAACGCGCATCCCGAGCCAAGAAAGAAAGATATAACGAGCTTCGGCGAGTATCTAATAAGTTAATTAGACGTAAGAAACGCAAACATTTTGACGAGCAGTTACAGCAAATAAACCAAAGATTAGCCAATAAGAACATTAGACAGGCGTACAAACTTATAAATAATGTTAAGAACGGATATCAACCCAGGACAAGCCTATGTAAGGACAAGGATGGTAACATCATCAGCGACATCGAAAGCGTCAACAAACGATGGGCCTCGCATTTTGAAGAGCTCCTCAATGCACCATCAACATCCCCCGCGGAGCCAGCTCTTGAGCAGTTAGCCGAACCAGGCCCTCCCGTTCTACCCCCAACAGTAGAGGAGGTGAGTCTTGCCATACAGTCGCTTCAAAATAATAAAGCGCCCGGCGCTGACGAGATCCCAGCAGAACTGCTGAAGCATGGTGGAACGTGCCTGACCAACGCAATACATGTGCTACTGCTGAAAATATGGAACGACGAGGAAATCCCCGAAGATTGGCGCAAAAGCATAATCTGCCCAATCCACAAAAAGGGTGACAAGCTGAAGTGTGAGAATTACAGGGGCATATCATTAGTTTGTACGGCCTATAAGATATTATCCAAAATTCTTGAAAAGAGAATTAATCCGTACGCAGAACGAATCATTGGCGAGTATCAAGGCGGCTTCAGACCTGGTCGATCAACGACCGATCAGCTTTTCACAGTGAAGCTACTACTCCAAAAGTGCTGGGAATATAACATCGACGTATACCAAATCTTTGTCGACTTCAAGCAGGCATACGACAGTATCGATCGAAGTGTACTGTACAACATTATGCTGAATTTTGGTATACCGGCAAAGTTAGTGCGACTCACAAGGATGACGATGACTAATACCGTCTCGCAGGTCAGAGTGCAGAATCGACTCACTGACCTATTTGAAACTCGTACTGGACTCAAGCAGGGCGACGGGCTGGCGCCGACGCTCTTCAACCTTGCTTTGGAGTATGTAATTCGAGCCATGAATATGGACAGCAGCGGAACGCTACTCATCAAGTCGACTCAATTAGTAGCGTACGCCGACGATATCAACATCATGTCTCGAAGGTTGGGTGATGCAGAAAGCCTTCTGCATAACCTCAATAACGCCGCAAAGGAAGTTGGACTACATATCAACGAAAGCAAAACAAAGGCCATGATGCAATCGAAAACAAGGACGCCAGCAAATTCAAGCATCACAGTGGGGGACCTTAATATCGAGTATGTAGACAACTTCAACTATCTGGGTTGTAACTTATCAAAGGACGCCAACGAAACCGACGAAATTAAGCGACGGATACAACTAGCCAATAAGACATATTTCTCGGTCCTCCCTATAATTAATTCGAAACTTGCGCACAGGAACACGAAGCTCCGCGTGTACAAAACGATCATCCGACCCGTGCTATGTTATGGCTGCGAAACATGGACCCTCACCCAAGCCTCCGAAATTTTGCTAGACCGATTCGAACGAAAGGTCCTTCGGCGAATTTTCGGGGCCGTTCGCGAGCGAGACCAATGGCGTATCCGGTACAACCATGAGTTGTATCAATTGTACGATGAGCTGGAAGTATCGAAAATCGTGAAGCTTCAACGTTTGCAATGGGCGGGGCATCTACAACGGATGGACGATAATCGCATGCCAAAGAAAGTGATGAACGCACAACGAATTGACGGAGCGAGGTTGCGTGGACGACCGAGAGCTCGCTGGGAGAACTCCGTAGGTGAAGACGCCCAACAGCTGCTGGGCTTCCGAAACTGGAGGACGAGGTCACGTAACCGCGACAATTGGAGGTCAACGATTCAGGCGGCCAAGGCCCGACGTCGGGCTATCGTGCCACATTGATGATGATGATGAGAATTATTAATTGCCAATGTTATAGAATGAGCTTAATGGTACTTCATGAAAGTTTTGTATTTTATTGAAAAAATGCTGAATCAAGTCAGTATTGACGGTTTCTAAATGTCCAAAATCAAGAGAATTAAAAAACTATTTAAAAAAAAAAATTCGAAAATATGGTTTCTAATAGCAGAGCGTAGCATTTTTCTCGTTTAAGCCTAGTACTGACATCGAGAGTGCAATTTTTGTCCGCTGCGATTTTTTCAATGAAAATGTATTCTTACTGTCGTGGAATATGTGGGGAATGCTGGAGAATTCCATAATCTAGAATCTGGAAACAGTTTCATAATTTTTCTCGGCCATTTTATGTATTTTTTTGCGATTCCACGATTTTTTCACCGTGAATTGTCAAATGACCGGGGAATCGAAAAATAATACATAAAAATGGCCGAGGAGAATTATGGAACCGGTCTCGGAATGTAGCTTATGGAATTCCCCACCGTTTGTGACATATTCCACGACAGTAAGTATGCAGTTTTATTGATAAAATCGCAGCGGGAAAAATTTCACTTTCGATCTTAATTCAGCCCTTATAGAAGAAATTCTGTGTGAAATTTTGATCGGGGAAAATGGTATATTCGAATTATCGACTTTTGGCGAGTTTAGGCAACTGCAGGTTGTTTGTGACGATTGAATGATAAATGTTCAGACTATCTAAAATATCGCAAGTGAAAATTCGTTCGATTATCCATTTGTTTCAATGGTTAAAAAGGTAAGTACAGGAAAAATGGTTTAAATTCATATTATTTCCCTAACGGATTTGAGAAACAGAAACAGATCAATGTCCTGTCCTTTATAGGACAAGAAAGGCACCCTCCATTGTCATTTTACCGTTTCCGCATACAAAAAAAAAACCTATTCTAGCAGTGTGCAAATGAATACAAAACAAGAGCTAGGGCCATATTTCGACAGTACATGTTACCGTTATCCAGATTTCGCGGGATTTTCACAGGGACGTAATTTAATTTAAAATTTAAGTGATGATAAATGGAAACAGTAAAAAAGGCAGAGGTTTTTTATTTTTATTTTTATTAAAAGGTAAAAAATCTAGCCACGTAAAATCATGAGAATATGGACGTTCTCCCAGTATAAGGCACATTCTTGGTGAAATATCTAAGCATTTTTTTTTTTGACGAAATACTGTTTTCTAATGAAAAATAATCATTTACCCATAATTTTATAATAGAATAATACCTCCAGATAATAGTCACCATTCTAAGTTACACTTCAGCATTCACCCCAATGAACACAAATTCAGGCTTCTACAGATACATAAAATAACTAGTCTGGTCATTACGTGATTTGAAATTGCAAAATGTGGTGGAGATTTTGTTTTTGTTTCTTATATTTTTGGGGTGCTGAGCACGAATCCGGAGTTTTCCACCAAAATTTCGTTGCAAAACTGGGTCGAAATCGGGAAAAACCCCAACGTTTTCGGAGTTTTTCCGTTTTTTGTTTATATGTAATTTAGAAAATGTACGTTTCTGCGAACATGTTAGAGGAAACATGGGCCCAACGCAACTTAAAAGTACGTTAAGCGGTATCGCTACAATTGATTTTTTTTTTGCGTTTTTTGCGATTTTGAGCCTGTTTGGAAACAAAATTTTTTGGTGGGAAGCTCCGGATTCGTGTTCAGCATTCCAAAAAATATAAGAAACCAAAAGAAATGTTTTCCACCATATTTTACAATCTTATGTAGTAGGTTTTCTTTTTGCTTATTACACTATACCCCATAAAGTAAGAAATCGATTTTGAATTTCGGTTTGTTTACCTCTGTTTTCATTTCGCCTACCGAAAAAAGAAACCCCAACCTGCAATCTGCATTTTTTTATGTAAATTGGAGTCGGTCTCAGCAGGTTGGCAATTTCGAACTTAGAAATAATGTTGTATGTGTCCCCATTAAGCTAAATGGCGAAATATTTACATTCAAGAACCCTGCCTGTATAGCCTAGGAGAAACACTTCTCCAGCAGAAAATGCAAATACAATACACAGTAGTAGCCTGGCAACCTCAATATTCAAACTGAACAAATTTGTTAGCGACAAGAAAACGTTGTCATGGTCTAGCGAACACCCTGTGATATTCTAATTGGAATTATGCTAATCCAATAGTAACCAAATCAGTCAAAACAAAAAAAAACTAAAACATACTTCAGACTGCTTCAGACTTACGAGTGTATTGCTCGTAATGCGGATAATTGCATGACTGTGTCCCCAAGTCAAAAAGTGTGGATTCGTTCGATTTCGTGAGAGACTAAACACAGCTAAATTATGTATAATTATGATGGGAAAAACTCATGAAAACATGTTGCCATGCGTGTGATTCAGTTGATATTTAAATATGTACATACATATGTATATGTACATTACATACATTATACAGTCTAGAAAATGTACTTTTGGGGATGTGCGTAATTTATTTAATCAATTTCTTCCTACATGTTCGTACAAATGTACCTACAGTGGCCGACAAAAGTCTACATACGCCCCTAATTGTTGGTGCTTGGCGGAATCCATCGCCCTTATTCAAAAAGTAGTCATGCAGTTTTATTCTTAGACTAATTTAATTCATATACAGCAAAAAAAAAATGTTTCCTCGATATTAACTTAGTAGGTTTTCCATACAAAATTAAGAAAATACCATTGACAAAAGTCAACATACTAGGTAAATCATTATTTGTGTTGTTGTGCGGGTCTCTTTTGTACATCATTGTTTGTCAGCGGGCCGCATGCGGCATACCTTACAGTTCTGTGCGGCCCGCGGCCATGTCGTAACAGCACAATGTGTTTCGTTTCAACACAAAAATGGTGAAATTGCAAAGCTTTAAAAACTACAGAAATCTTAGAATTGGTGACTTAATCGGTCGTGAAGTTCCAACATAATAATTACAGCCCAAGGGCCTGATATTTAGACCTAAACTTATCAAGCTGTATTGATGCATGAGTTTGTTTACAACCATATCACAAACAACTGTTTGTCTCTTTTAGCCACCTGAAATTAATTTAATCTGACTATTCCCAATGTTATTTTGAGCAATTTGGATGACCTGTGCAGCATTTTTTTGTCATAGTTACATTTGGCGCAAATTAAGTATGTAATTAACAACAAGTGATTACTTGAAGATCAATCATCTTTTCACGTTTTCGCTTCTTGTCTTAAGTTTCTAATGTTCTTGAAGTACATTTTCGAAAGGTGGAAGTTCCCACGGATAGTCCCGAAGCCGCTAGTGATTCAGATTTTCTGCTATATTTTAAAAGTAATATCTGTAAACGACTTTCGTAATACGATTAAATAAGTTCTAGAAATTTTGCTCCTGCGGCCCACCCAAACCTGAAGAGAGTCTTATTTGGCCCGGGGCAGGTTTTGTGTTTGACACCCCTGCCTTATACCCATAAGATGGTAGGGTATATTGTTTTTGTTACGCCAATATTATGTAACACCTGAAAGGAGTCTCCGGAGGTATGGCAAAGTATATATGTACATATATAAATGATCTGGGTCGATCCCTGATTCGAATAAGCCATGTCTGTCTGTTCGCACTATAAGTCACGAAATAATGAAGCTAGCGGTTAGAAATTTTGGTCAGATGTTTGCTATGATAAAATCTTAGACAGTATTGAATATGGGCCAAATCGGACCAAGGATTCCCCTACCTCCCATACAAATTACCCCTTCTTGATATGTTAATTCGGCCATAACTTTCGATACCATATCGCTATCGACTTGAAATTTTGATCAATGCCTAATTCGGACATATACCTTAAGTTGATGGAAAGTGCAGTAAGTCCGGCTACCCCTACCTCCCCTACAAAGTTATAATCAGCCGTTTCTTTGGATAGACTTTCGCGAAGAACTTCAAATTAGTTTCAAATGGTAGCTGTTGGATGCCTTGATAAGATGTTAAAGATGTACCACATCCGATCCATCTATACACTCCCTCCCCTACAAAAAACATGAAAATGAAAGTTTTGAATTTTGCATGTCTTCTAGGCCTGTACATGGATATAGGGTATACACTCATCGTGCTTTTCGCACGATTAGAACTCGGTCTCGTTTTTTATGATTTTTTTCATAATAATGAATGTCGTTTGACATTAGTATTACATTGCATTCACACACCATCTTTGCCGCTAACTTGCATTTCCCTTCTGGTGGATGAAAATATAAGTAGAATTCATATCAAAATGTTGGTCCACTCACTTGTGCGTGAATACATTCATTATAATATAGATACGTTTTTTTTTATTCGATCTCCATAGAAATGTGCATACCGGTTGGTGTAGTGTAAGGTCGTGCGTTCAAGTCCCACCTTACGCTGGCCTCACACTGTCCGGGGTTTGCCAAACCGTGGCGCCTCTGTATCTGCCAGGCGTATGTTGTCTAAAACGTTGATCTTTTGTACCGCGCGGTTTGGCAAACCCCGGACAGTGTGGTTGCAGCCTTAGACGGGCATACTATGATCTCTCCTAAATGAAAAACGAATACAAAATTATGGGATTAAATAACTCGGTAGAGCGTGCTGTTGAGATCAACTCCTCTACTCTGTAGAAAGCCGTCAACATCGTGTAAATGGGATGCCGCTAATACATCTGCGGTCTAGGTTCAATTGGTCCTTAAGGAAAAATATTTTTCTAGGAGGAACGTAATTTGACGATAGTTCTATGGCAGCCCCATAACTCCATGGTCCGATTTCATCCGTTTTTACGCATGTTTTGTGGCTTCGATAGGTACACATTTGCGTGAGGTTTGATCAAAATTTTCCCATAAAAAAGTTTTCTGATGTCGGCCCTACGCTGATCGGAGTTCGCCGATCAACGTTGGTGATCTTTTGTACCGCGTGGTTCGGCGAACTCTGATCAGTGTGGAACCGGAATTGGAAAAACCTACTTTTGAAGTAGATGACAGCCCCGTGATATATATGTCTGTGGCCTTAAGACCATTCTGCAATTTCAAAAATGATTAAAAATTAATAAAACAAACTCTTTTAATATTTTGTTGGCCCTCCATTGGCATCTATAACTGCCTGCTAGCGCCTTGGCATTGATGCGACCAAATTTGCATGCTCGTTAGAAGTTATTTGATTCCACTCCTCAGCGAGCTTCTCTTTTAGAATTGTAGCGTTTTTAATATCGTGTTTCCGGATTTTTCGATCCAGGAGTTCCCAAACATGCTTGATAACATTCAAATCCGGACTTTGTGGGGGTGTATTAATGTGCCTTGGAGCATAATACAACTACCAATCCTTCACTATTTGAGCCGTGTGTTTCGGATCGTGCCCTTTTGGAATAACCAACCTTCTCCGAGGTGCAACTTATCGACCGACTACTGGAAATGTTCTTCCAATATGGCCTTATAAAGATGGCGATCCATGATACCATCGATAAACACTAAATTTCCGACACCCGACGCTGCGACAGCTCCCAAAACCATTACACTGCCACCACCGTGTTTGACTGTAGAAATAATATTTTTCGGGTCCAATGCCGTGTTTTCCTTCCTCCAAACTTTTGCTCTACCCTCACTTCCAAATAAATTATACTTGGACTCATCTGTGAAAAGAACCTTCTTCCAAAACTCAAGTCCTTTATTTCGGTGCTTTTGTGCAAATTCTAAGCGCGGTTTGTGCTTCTTTTCGCTTATAAGGGTTTTTTTTTGCGTGGCGCTCTGCTATGATAGCCATTGTTATTTAACGTTCTTTGGATAGTTCTTGGGTGCACCGTGTTCCCTGCTCGTTTTGCGATATCTTCGGCCAATTTTGAAGCTTTTACTTTAGGGTTTTCATTTACTTTTTTTATAATATAAGAAACGTCTCTGCGAAGCAACTTGTTTGGTCGACCGCTGCGAGGCTTATTTTCAAACGAAAACCTACTTTTGTAGTTGTTAAAAATAGTTTGGACGGTCGATTTACTTAAACCCAACATTTTGGCGATTTCTCCAAAAGATGTTCCTCCATTTCCATGTTTTACCATCAAATTTCGGACTTCAGCTGAAATTTCTTTTCGCGAGGACATTGTCAGATCAGTGGCCTTGTTAAGACTTCCAAAATTGCAGACAAACACGAAGTACAATTAGCAAAACTTGACAAACAATGATGTACAAAAGAGACCCGCACAACAACACAAATAATGATTTACCTAGTATGTTGACTTTTGTCAATGGTATTTTCTTAATTTTGTATGGAAAACCTACTAAGTTAATATCGAGTCACCAATTCTAAGATTTCTGTAGTTTTTAAAGCTTTGCAATTTCACCATTTTTGTGTTGAAACGAAACACATTGTGCTGTTACGACATGGCCGCGGGCCGCACAGAACTGTGAGGTATGCCGCATGCGGCCCGCGGGCCGCGAGTTTGACACGTCTGGTATAAGGTATAAATATGTAGATGAGCATAATTTGCGTTACATTATTTCAACAATATATTTCTTCATAATTTTCAAATTTGATTCTACTTGATCTACTCCGATATATGGCTACTTCGTTGCGAAGCGTAGAAATTTTGCGCTAAGTAGAGGATACTGCGCTATATACGTTTCACATATACACTGAGTGCCTTCTGGTGGAGAGTAATGTAACCGCTAAATTTCGCTAAATTTTTCTCGGTGAAATGTACTGAGCGTAGTGTACGTGAATACACTCGAATGACAATTTCGGAAGCGCTTCTATAGTTAGGTAGGCACGTTGTCACTGGTAAGGATATCACTATACACTGATAGTCAAGCTGCAATTCGATCACTTGAATTAGCATTTACAACATCCAGAACTATTGAAGGGTGCCCATCGAACTTTTTGAAGGGTGCCGCAATGCACTCAGAGAAATGGGTCATTTCTTCTTCACTATGCTGGATACCGGGTCACAATGGCTTTGCAGGAAATTGCTGCGCAGACGAATTGGCCCGGAATGCGTTTGCAAGTATTGTTGAAGGCGATTGCGGGAAAATCAAAACTCCTATTGCCGTCTGTGCATCGATAATTTAAACCGCTTCTGAACGTATAGGACCAACGCGAGGTGGGCCTGCGGATATATTTACTTGTGCTACGACGAGGATGATCTGGCTTATACTAGACATATCCCGTTCCTCCATACTACTGTCGCTAGACAGGCAATATATACGCAACATAGTGGGGGTTATTACGGGGCACTGCCCAATTGGGGAGCATGCTAGGAGACTCCGAATTCCTCACAACGACTTCTGCGGATGTGGCGATGATGAAGAGGAGGAAGAGAGAGGGTTCATCATTTTCTTTGTGAATATCCGGCCTTATCCGAGAAAAGGAGGCGTGCACTGAGTTCGAGGTATTTTTACGATACCGATGATCTCCGAGATGTGAGCCCTACATTGCTCAACAAATACATACATTGTTAGCACTGGCTGCTTTTAATCGGAACGTAGGAATTACGGTGGTATCACAATGGACCAATTTTTAGTTTAAGTGCGCCTGGCGCTAGTCAGGCGGCCCCTTTACCTAACCCAACCTATAATGAGAATATCCCCCATAAAAATGTACGAGTATGTATAGTCGAATTCTATGGTTTTGCTTCAAATGGCGTTTGGTTTGCACTTTCTCAGCAGGGTTGCTTGTTTATGTTAAAAGCGAAAATAATGTATTTACATTAACGCTAAGTAAGTATCATGATGTGTATGTACTTGCATTATAAAATAGGCTGGTATAAAAAAGCTTTTTTCTGAACGATGCCAGAGGGAATTAATATGTGTGTATTTATAAAAATATGGCTAAAGTAAGTGGAACATTGTCCTGAATGGGCAGATTTAGGAAGTTGCTTTAAACATTTATTTGGTAGAGTTTTTGTTGGGGTCTCACATGCTAACGAAATTCATTTTAAACATACATGACATGTTTGCTCGTTTTAACGGCTCTCGTTTGCAGATGTCAATTTTTTGGTCCCCCCCTTTCAATCTCCCATTCTCTCTTGTTAATTGCCGAAGCTCGTATTGAGTCAACTTTATATAATCTGCCCATGTGAGAAGGGCCTACAATTTTTTTGGATGAAAACGGTGCTCCGCTTTAAGTTGTTGGATAATAATTATTTTCCGTAGCCAAGTTTAGTCGCTTCTTATTCTTATTTTCTTGCGTACATACATAAAGGGTGGCCCAATTGAACTGCAACCAAATGTAGGTAACTTTAAATCTGCGACCGCTAATGATAGCGCCCTCATATTTTGTTCCACGACAGTTCACCTTGTTGTGTTTAAGCATGCGCAAGCGTTTGCGCCTGAGTGATGTGAAAAACATGGAAGTAAAACGTAACAGTGTCCGATTGCACGAACGTGGCCAATTACCAAATATCGTTTTCTCCGATGAGAAAAGTTTCCCTATTGAGCAATTTATAAATAAACAAAACGATCGTGTCTACCTAACAGAAAGGTCGTCCGAGAATTTATATATCCGGATGGCCACCAAAACTCAATCCCCACCGTTTGTGATGGTCTGGACAGCCGTGACGGCGAATTTTCGATCTCCGCTAGTGTTTTTGGATCGTGGCATCAAGATGAATGCGAATGTTTACCGAGAGATTGTTTTGGAAGGTGCTTTGAAGCCGTGGGCACGCAGACATTTTAATGAAAGAGAATGGACATTTCAGCAAGACTCTGCACCATCACACAAAGCACGCGCAAACCAAGACTGGTTAAGAAACAATTCATTTCGACCGAAAAGTTGCCTCCTCATTCACCGGATGCTAATCCGCTGGATTACTCCATATGCAGGTCCATGTCAACACTAAAAGATACCAGAGTATTGATGCGCTCAAGGCAGCTCTTCGCCGTGAATGGCCAAAAATACCAGAGCCCACATTCGTGCAGCGTGCGATTCGTTTGTCAACCGACTCAAAGCAACGCCGTCTAGATATTAAGGCCGCAATGTAGAATCTTAGACGTCAAAATCAGCTTATAATTTTTGGTTATGTTCGCCTAAGTTGCACGGTTTTGTTTTTGCGTATTTTTGTTTTTTGCGTATGTTCAATAAAATTATGTAGGTATTAAATAAATCAAAAAATCAGTTAGCCAAATGTTGCAGTTCAATTGGGCCACCCTGTATATATAAGACATCAACAATTTAGGCATCCATGAGTTCTGGGAGGAGCTCAAAGACAGCATCAAGGGGGTCGCAGAAGAGGTCGTGGGCTATAAAGGCCGGCGCAGACGAGCAGACTGGTTCGACGAAGAATGCAGGGCCTCGATTGAGGCGAAAAATGAAGCCTATCGCCAATACACACAACGCGCATCCCGAGCCAAGAAAGAAAGATATAACGAGCTTCGGCGAGTATCTAATAAGTTAATTAGACGTAAGAAACGCAAACATTTTGACGAGCAGTTACAGCAAATAAACCAAAGATTAGCCAGTAAGAACATTAGACAGGCGTACAAACTTATAAATAATGTTAAGAACGGATATCAACCCAGGACAAGCCTATGTAAGGACAAGGATGGTAACATCATCAGCGACATCGAAAGCGTCAACAAACGATGGGCCTCGCATTTTGAAGAGCTCCTCAATGCACCATCAACATCCCCCGCGGAGCCAGCTCTTGAGCAGTTAGCCGAACCAGGCCCTCCCGTTCTACCCCCAACAGTAGAGGAGGTGAGTCTTGCCATACAGTCGCTTCAAAATAATAAAGCGCCCGGCGCTGACGAGATCCCAGCAGAACTGCTGAAGCATGGTGGAACGTGCCTGACCAACGCAATACATGTGCTACTGCTGAAAATATGGAACGACGAGGAAATCCCCGAAGATTGGCGCAAAAGCATAATCTGCCCAATCCACAAAAAGGGTGACAAGCTGAAGTGTGAGAATTACAGGGGCATATCATTAGTTTGTACGGCCTATAAGATATTATCTAAAATTCTTGAAAAGAGAATTAATCCGTACGCAGAACGAATCATTGGCGAGTATCAAGGCGGCTTCAGACCTGGTCGATCAACGACCGATCAGCTTTTCACAGTGAAGCTACTACTCCAAAAGTGCTGGGAATATAACATCGACGTATACCAAATCTTTGTCGACTTCAAGCAGGCATACGACAGTATCGATCGAAGTGTACTGTACAACATTATGCTGAATTTTGGTATACCGGCAAAGTTAGTGCGACTCACAAGGATGACGATGACTAATACCGTCTCGCAGGTCAGAGTGCAGAATCGACTCACTGACCTATTTGAAACTCGTACTGGACTCAAGCAGGGCGACGGGCTGGCGCCGACGCTCTTCAACCTTGCTTTGGAGTATGTAATTCGAGCCATGAATATGGACAGCAGCGGAACGCTACTCATCAAGTCGACTCAATTAGTAGCGTACGCCGACGATATCAACATCATGTCTCGAAGGTTGGGTGATGCAGAAAGCCTTCTGCATAATCTCAATAACGCCGCAAAGGAAGTTGGACTACATATCAACGAAAGCAAAACAAAGGCCATGATGCAATCGAAAACAAGGACGCCAGCAAATTCAAGCATCACAGTGGGGGACCTTAATATCGAGTATGTAGACAACTTCAACTATCTGGGTTGTAACTTATCAAAGGACGCCAACGAAACCGACGAAATTAAGCGACGGATACAACTAGCCAATAAGACATATTTCTCGGTCCTCCCTATAATTAATTCGAAACTTGCGCACAGGAACACGAAGCTCCGCGTGTACAAAACGATCATCCGACCCGTGCTATGTTATGGCTGCGAAACATGGACCCTCACCCAAGCCTCCGAAATTTTGCTAGACCGATTCGAACGAAAGGTCCTTCGGCGAATTTTCGGGGCCGTTCGCGAGCGAGACCAATGGCGTATCCGGTACAACCATGAGTTGTATCAATTGTACGATGAGCTGGAAGTATCGAAAATCGTGAAGCTTCAACGTTTGCAATGGGCGGGGCATGTACAACGGATGGACGATAATCGCATGCCAAAGAAAGTGATGAACGCACAACGAATTGACGGAGCGAGGTTGCGTGGACGACCGAGAGCTCGCTGGGAGAACTCCGTAGGTGAAGACGCCCAACAGCTGCTGGGCTTCCGAAACTGGAGGACGAGGTCACGTAACCGTGACAATTGGAGGTCAACGATTCAGGCGGCCAAGGCCCGACGTCGGGCTATCGTGCCACATTGATGATGATGATGTATATATAAGACCATGCAAATTCGCTAATAAAAGTTCTTATCGTCTTCGAATCTGCCTACCGTGGTTTTGTCATATTTGAGACAAATGCATCCTTAATAATAATAATAATAAGCAATTTGGACTTAACCATAGAGGTGGGCATGGGCACTGCTACCTAAAAGGTATATTGTGCCATAGTCCTTTAATTTAGAAGGTCATCAACCCGTTTGATAAACGCTAGAAGATCCTTCAGAGAGGAGCACCTAATAATACTAGTGCTGAGTAAATCACGTCCAAGGAGTGATCTCCTGGACCTGGCGATCACCGGGCATTCCAGTAGTAAATGAATGGAGGTTTCGTCTTCCTCCATCAGGCAAAGGCGACATTGGGTCTCACTTGATAGACCTATTTTATGAAGGTGGTAGCGGAGCCCAAAGTGCCCCGTAAGAAAGCCTATTAATAGTTTGAGCTCGGTCCTGCGCAGAAATTTAATATCAGAGAAGCTGAAGGGGCGCACTAACTCCTTTGTAACTCTTAAACCAGGGTGCGATGTCCAGTAGTTATGCCTCAGGACCGAGGACCAGTTACCAATTACGCCCTTAGCAGCTTTCCAGCTAATTCCACAGAAGGGCTCAGGACCGATGAGTGTGGAAGATGAGCCCTCTCTTGCTAATTCGTCCGCGTATTAATTTCCCTCAACGCCTCTGTGCCCCGGAACCCAATAGATGGAAACAGAGTTACGGCTGGAGAGGCTCTGAAGGATGTCAAAGCACTCGCTGGCCATCTTCGAGGTAAACTTGTGTGAAGTTAGCGCCTTAATTGCTGCCTGGCTGTCAGTGCAGATGGCGATGTGTGCGATGTGAGACCACGTCCCAAGATCTGCCTGGCACAGATTTCGATGGTATGAATTTCGGCTTCGGCCATTGCAACCGAGATCCTGGTATTGGGTCCAAAGACTCCAGCACCTACACCATGATCGGTCTTAGAGCCATCGGTAAACCAAGTGATGCTTCTAGGATCCATACACGTGTTGCCATTAGCCCATTCCGCCCGATCTGGGATGTGAAGGGCGAATTTCCTGCCGAAGCGCAGTTCCGTGATCATGTAATCTGAAACCCGGCAGATTGATAGCCCAGGAACTTGTTGCAGGATACGCATGTGTCCCCGATCACTGATACGAATATTAGTTGATAGGTAGATTTTCAAAGCACTCAATGCTGCAGTTTCCTGTATGAAAATATACAGTGGCGTCATTCCCCATATTGCTTCCATGGCTAGGGTAGATGTAGTGCTAAAAGCACCAGTGATGCCAAGACAGGCAAGTCGTTGCAGCTTATTACAGCTCTTAATTGCGTTGCGTTGTAGTGTTTTAGGCCACCACACTAGAGAAGCATAAGTGATTACAGCACAGGTCGTACTAGAGTACTGTATAACCACTCTGTCATTTTGGGTGAAAGACCCCAAGTCTTACCGTAGTAGTTTCGGCAAGTCCACATGACACGCGTAGCCTTGCTAAGAACGTTTTCCAAGTGACTATTCCAGTTTAATCTGTTATCGAGTGTAATGCCAAGACATTTAACCTCTTTGGAATAGGTAATGAGCACACCTCTTAGAAGATTGGGTCAAGAGGAGGAGCAATTTTCCTCGTGAAAGGTACAAGGACTGTTGCATCCTTACCGATGAGCCGTCTCTTATCGATTTAATTGTGGGCGTTTCGAGAATGAAATGTCGCTAGGGTTCGTAAGGACAGCAAAAGATATTGAGTGATATTGACTGCGCATTAGCATCTCGTTCCAAATAAACAGATTCCCGTCTTTGAAATTCCCGCTTTACAAAATCCCGACGTTCAGCCTGCAGCTTCAAAATGTCTTCCATTTTATATCACGCTTATTCATAATTCCGACAATTCCGAAAATTGATTTTTTTGTTGCAGTTTTTTTTAATTAAAATTATGGGAAAATTTATTGCACAGTGAACATTTATACAGGCGGGCCGGGCCCACTATGATCGTGATTCGCCGTCTAGCGCGGTTTGGCGAAGTGGGGCATTACATTCCCCCAAAAAACTCTTTTCCTGACAAATACATATTTCTCCTTAGTAGTTCACTTACGAAACATAGACGCAGTGCGATGACCGAGCCATGTGATTCAGCCAGCGTTACATAGCAAACTGTTTCATACAAACAATTACTTACGAAACCTAGTGAGGCACTTTGATGACAGCTATTCTAATCCTTTTCTTTCACACAACAGAAGTATCCTTTACTTTAGTTGCGCCTAATAATATGTACTTTAACGAATAGAAGCAATTATGTCAAGTTGCTATTTTATTTTCCTCTTTCAAAAGACTGCAACCACTCCTTTTTTGATATCATTCTAGAACATTTACGTTACATACAAGGAAATTTCCTGGCTTTAAGACAAAACTTTTTTTTAAGTGATTTTCGTATAAATTCTAGTCCTTGAACTTTCAAGTTTTTGAATGTATATATTAAGTTTGCATGTAAATTTTTCGATCGATATTCGTTGGTGTTGACGACGACTCCACACGACATGCAAAAGGGGGTGGTCTGACGGTAGCGGCAACGGCGACGGACTCTACCTATGCTATATGTAATATAATGATGACGCTTTTATGAACGAAAAAAAAAAACAACTTGGGAAGTAATAACAGCATGAATCTTTCTATTCACAAAAGTAAGCTTTGACGATGAAAGGAATATTTTCGCACGGTAGCGCATATACATTGATACTCGTCCACACATACACAAAAGACAAGATTTTTGAACAGCGGAAGTTGTAATCAGAGCACACAGTGTTTTTGTCAGGATTCAAGAGTGTGGAAAAGTTGGGGGATGACGTTTTGGGGGAGGAAGGCGAAAAGCTTTGTGCTAAGGAGGAAGCTTTCAGCATATTGGTGGATGGATAGCAGGATGGCATGGAGAATGTTGCTGCAAGACTGTAATTTTATGATTTAACGAAAATGTGGACTATCATCGTCATTTAGGGAACGGAGCCATGTGTTTTGCAGTTTGTATGTAAATGAGAAATAGATAAATAAGGAACTGGTACTGGTATCAGGGAAAAGTTTGGGTTGTTTGGACACATTTATAAGCCGTAAGACGTGACTTTTTGCATAGCAATACCAAAATAATTCTAATTGAGTTCATTTTTAATGTTGCCAAATTGATAAACGGCCGCAAATGTTTCCTTGTAAATTGGGAGCTTTGCATGCCTTTCTGTAGTTTTTTTTCGAATATGCTTTGACTATTGGAAGTGACATCTGATGCGCAATCCAATGACTCATCTAGTAAATGCATGCACACGCTCATAGCTATGAGTAAGAAACTGAGCGAAATTGTATACATTCCTTATTGATGTTATAGAAGACTGTTCTCTCAAAATTCTTATCGAATGGTTAGTCTTATCGCATAGGGAAGACACACACAATTTTCAGAAAGCTTTTCAATTATACTGAATTGAATTTTTGTTAATTTTGCAGAGTTATATTATGTTTTGCTTATTTACGCTGTTGTATAAAACTGCGCAATGATTTTTTCAATCTAAGATGATGGCGTAACCAAGCAAAATATGGCGTAACTATGCAAAATAAACAAAAATTCCATTCAATACAATGGAAAAGCTTTCTGAATATTGTGTGTGTCATCTCTATGCGATAAGACTAACCGGCCGATAAGTACTGAATAAGAGTTATCAGAAACCGGGCCTATAACTTGGCGCACTAAGCTGAATCTCAGTTATAATATCACATTGCTGAAAATACTTAAAAAAATATATTTGTCGGCTTACATGGAACAGAAAATGCTCAGTAACGGTGTCACAATGGTGACAGAAGTAAATAAATAATGATAAATTTCGCAGTAAACGAAGATGAGTCGCAACTGAAGAGTTTGGTAGTGGTTGGGTACCTAGTTCCAAAAAAAAAAAATTCAAACCAGAATCCCCAAATACAATTCTAAAAAAACGTAAAATCCCTAAAAAAAATCGAGTCCCCAAAATCCACGAAATTTAGGATGACATCTGTGGGGATTTTGAGATGGGTTCTGATGGATGTACTTAAGATTTCTAGTTTTAAATGGAAGAACACAAATAGCTTATCAAAAGGGACATTTTCCCTAAAGCAAAGATCAGCGTACACATGATAGAAATGCTTACAAATAAATTTTTAATATTTTGTTAAAAATAATAATATTAAATAAATTCAGTATAAATAACTATTTTTTTCGTTATTTTCATTCTAGGGAGCATCGTTACGATGGGAACCACAAATTGCCGTGCTCTGCGAAGCCGGTCAAGGATACTATCCACAACATCTGTCAGAAGAGGGCCGATGGGCAACTGATTTAAATGTTAAACCAGCCATTTCATCGTGTCTTAGAGATAAAATCGATCTTCTGAACTATTGTAAAAAGGTGAGTCATGCCGACGGTATTTTGGTGCCAGAAACGGTTAAAACTGCTTCTTCTTTCCTCTCAGGTTTACCCGAATAGAGATATAACCAACATTGTGGAATCATCACACTATCAAAAAATCGGTGGATGGTGCCGACAGAATACGATGAATTCATCAAAATGCAAAGGCGCTCAGCGATGGATTAAGCCATTCAGATGCTTAGGTATGATATTCCACCTCTCTTCCCCTGGTATATCTAATCGTGACCGTCAATAACTGTCTCTTTATCCAGAAGGTCCATTCCAATCGGATGCATTGCTCGTACCCGAGGGATGTCTATTCGATCACATTCACAATGCATCGCGATGCTGGCCATTCGTCAGATGGAATCAAACCGGAGCGGCAGCATGTCAAGAACGTGGAATGCAAATGAGAAGTTTTGCCATGTTGTTGCCATGCGGAATTTCCCTATTCTCGGGAGTGGAATTTGTGTGCTGTCCCAAGCATTTCAAAGGTATCATAAC
Source organism: Microchrysa polita (assembly GCA_949715475.1). Classification (NCBI taxonomy): domain Eukaryota; kingdom Metazoa; phylum Arthropoda; class Insecta; order Diptera; family Stratiomyidae; genus Microchrysa; species Microchrysa polita. The sequence goes on along the minus strand of OX454418.1, from coordinate 11,904,968 downwards.
AGAATTGACTTTTCTTGTTATTTCGATTGTTACATTTACTTTTCCTCGTCTAACACCTAAAGCAGACTCGGTGCGTGTCAAAAAAATCGACTTGCCCCAAATTCTACCGGAAGCTTTACCATCTACTTATGATGATGATTCTCAAAGTTCTGATGAAGATGCGGCCAATGAAGATGTTTTGGCCGATGAAGCGGCAGATAATAATGGAGACGATGCTGATGAATATTATTCCGATGAAACTGATTTGGATCGCGACTCGGATGATTCCACGGAGACACGTAAGCCCGAAACAGATAATTCTCAAGCGAATGCCAATAGCAATACGAACAATGGCGATAATGCAGTAACGGAGTTGCCGAATGCGGTGTCCACTCCACCGGCCAAGTCGGAGTCACCTTTGATGAAAGAAGCTACCGTTGATCCATACTTTACACACTTTGATCCACGATCGGAGCATCAAAGCTACAAGGTAGGGAACTTCAGCCTCCTTCTGAGTTCTCATTTTGTTAGGCGACAGGCAACAATATTACTTCCATTGTTTTGTATCGTCCGATGAAAATTCTGGAAGAAAAATAAACGTGTAACTGCTATGCGCCACTAAAACCAGTCATTTTTGGACGGTACGTAGCAATTAGAGTTATATACCAAAAAATATGGGTCATATCCGCCTTACAAAATGAGACCGTTAAGTCACTAAAATAGTAAATTCAGTTGCTCCTTATATGGTAAACACTAATTTAATTTTTTATTATTTTTATCTTTTCAATAAACAGGAGGCACAACAACGCCTGGAGGAGACACATCGCGAAAAAGTCACACGCGTCATGAAAGATTGGTCCGATTTAGAGGAGAAATATCAAGACATGCGACTAGCCGATCCGAAAGCAGCGCAAAGCTTCAAGCAACGAATGACGGCGCGATTCCAGGTGGGGATCTCGAAAAATGTTGTATACTTGAACCTATGTTGAGTAAGTTTTAATGTTTCCATTCTTACAGACATCGGTGCAAGCATTAGAGGAAGAAGGTAATGCTGAAAAGCATCAGTTGGCCGCCATGCATCAACAACGCGTCCTGGCTCATATCAATCAACGTAAACGCGAAGCAATGACATGCTATACACAAGCGCTTACCGAACAGCCTCCAAATGTAATCAAAATTTTGTTTGTCAGATTTTCATGTTCATAAAAATATTTTTAACGTGCTAATTCATTTCTGAATACAGGCCCACCGTGTTGAGAAATGCTTACAGAAACTCTTGCGTGCTCTGCACAAGGATCGTGCTCATGCCTTGGCCCACTATCGACATTTGCTTACATCCGGCGGTACTGGCGGTTTGGAGGCTGCCGCATCCGAACGACCGCGTACACTTGAACGCTTGATTGATATTGATCGGGCTGTGAATCAGTCCATGACGATGCTTAAACGCTACCCCGAACTCTCGGCGAAAATTTCACAGTTGATGAACGATTATATTCAAGCCTTGCGCAGCAAAGATGATATTCCCGGATCCATGCTGGGCATGAGCGAAGAAGCTGAAATTGCAATTTTAGATAAGTACTTTATGGAAGTAGAGCATAAGGTGAAAGAGAAGGAGCGTCTGCGTCTGGTCGAGAAGCAACGTAAGGAGCAGCGTGCCGCCGAGCGGGAAAAATTGCGTGAGGAAAAATTACGAATGGAAGCGAAAAAATTGGAAGATTTAGTGAAACAAGAAGAGAAAGATAATGTTGAAGGTGAGAAATCTAATAAAGAGCCGTCCAAAAAAATCTTAAATCATAAAGATACTCAAAACGTTGGTGCTACCGAGGCAACAACAAGGTAATTTCAAAAAGACTCCCCGTATGCCATGTACATGTTTAGAGCACTTTCATTTTGGCTTATTTTATTTGAAGAAGATTCGGTGCTTGATGACAATTGTTTTTATTTGAATTTGTAGATAAAGTTAGTTTTTTTCAGTATTCAAAACGTGTGTTGAAGCTTCCGCGCAGACATGCAGCCTATTTTTCTGCAAGATAATCTTTGTAACAATTTTTAATGAACGAGAGTTTGAAAATTGCCTAAGGCCGATGCACACAGTGCGATCTGCCTCGAATAAAAATTGATGTTTTGCAGGAGATCGCGTCTATCAGTCGAGATACATTAGCTTTTATTGGACGCTGCTGAAGGTCACGTTCTATATGTAGGAGCCTTGAGTGGCTCACAAAATGCGTTCTGCTGCCAAAATTACTGCATGTCTGTGGCGACCTTTAAAACTTATACTTTTCATTGTTTTTGCTTATTAAATGCATATTTAAACGAAATTGTCGTCCAAAAGTTCTTTATTAATTTCTGCTATGTATTAAGCGCTTAATAGGTGTTTTATTTTTTCGCCTTGCAATAAAAGAGATTCCGGTGGTGATAATGTTTTCTATTTTTCTATTTTAGTCCAAAATCAAGTCCAACAGTTCTACCAACTGTAGATGATGCTGCCGTGCAACGGGCAGTTGAAGAAGTTGCCGCAGCCGCGGCACATCAAGAGGCCGAGCCTCGTATGCAACATATTATGGTGCACGATTTCGATCATGGGGAATCTGTAAGTGATAAGCACATAGAGCTAATTATTTCCAATCGAAAATTGGATTTGTTTATTAATTTTAGCGTAATCTTTTGCAGAACTATGCAGTACGTCATGAAATCTACGGATCATCCGATCGCGGTGGTCGAAATGCATACTTTACGCTAACATTTGCTGGCGTAGCGCTATTGGGTGCCATATTTGTAGGTGTAGCTGTTGCAAAATGGAGAGCGTCACGTTCGCCACATGCACAAGGTTTTATTGAAGTTGATCAGGTAAGTGTTTTTTTTTTGTGTATTTAGTATGGCTTACGTCGACAAACGATAGCATCGATTTGCTGGTGGGGAAATTACCGACAAAGAATGAAGTTTGAACTTATCATATCACTGCAATTAGTTAGACTTTTTGTGAGCCAAGTTGCGTAGATTCATAATTCGAACAGACGCTGCAATCAACGTAATGTCTCCCAAACTATGTCGGCAACAATTTCCGCCTTCCTCTTTGGTTGTCGTATAGTTCTTACGGATTGTATGGCATGTGGCCCGAATATTTTTTTTAGGCGGGTGAATAAGGAATTCAATTGCTCAGTGGGTAGAGGCAACATTCCCTCTTTGAGTTACCGGAACGTGGGTTCCAATGTCAAATGTCATTAAAAAAAACCTCCAATGACAGCAGGTTCTGTAAATCGTCCCGGGGGCTATCCGTTATTACAACTACCCAGAGCTACCCGTCGATTCAAGATAAAAGGATCTTTTATATCGCTTGACCATAGCCCATTGGCAAACACCAATTAGTTCACTAATATTTTCCATCGACCTGGCGAAAGTGATTGCTTGACAAAATTTACCTTGCAATTGTTGAAATTCTTGTTTCACTTGTATCTAATAGTCCCTTCACATATGAACAATTTTGTGCAAAAGTAAATTCTGAAACTGAGAATGCAGTACAAACTTGTTTGTTAAAAGACATTTTCTACAAAAATTTGCAAGTGTGAGGGAAATCAATTTTCAGAGTCCTAGCTGTCTGCAGTCAGTCGTTACAGTCGTCGTTAGAAGATGTGAACCCAAAAAAATATGTATCGCAAAGGGCAAACGAAGTCGATTTTTCAAGAAAAATGTTATATCTAGGGGATCAAGGGGCCGTGAGTATGTTGCGGCAAGCATTTAGTATAAAAATCGTAAAGGGGACCGAGGGCAAACGAGCTCAATTTTTGAAGGGAATCATGATCTCGGAAAAAGTGGGGGGGGGGGGGATCCCTACCCGGGTAAATTGACTGTATCACAGCTGCCTTTAACTTGCTTATGTCTAATCTTGCCATCCCGGTATTCTGGAAGGTAGGTTGAATTATCCCGTGTCTTCAACCTGGAAGAAGTGCGCATCTCGTCGAGTCCTATCGACAAATTACGATCCTGCCCCTGTCGCAAAGACGCTGGAGGCATGCTCAGCTAGGATCCCACCAGCATGACTTCAGGAAGATGCACTGCACAATTACATCGTACATCCCTCGTTGTAATAATAAACCGAATCAGAGAAGGGCTGAACCAGACACAGCCTTGTCACATATCAATCATAGTACCCGTTGATCTGGAAAATCAAAATAGGTGTTCCACAGGGCGGGGCACTCTCTTCCAACTTTTTTTTTAAACATTTACATAGCTGGAGCTTCAGAGCATCGAGTTTCAGTTTCTGGGCAAAGATAAAGAAACCGTGCTGTGCACTTACCGCCCCGCAGAGGGGGGGGGGGGGTCTGGGTCCTTGTGACATCAGTCAAAAAGGCTATGTAGTGGGACAGAGATCTTTGGTGAGTTGTGACACCACGTACCTGAACAGCGCAGGGAGGTCCCTGGTATGGTTGATATGCCATGGCGTGGATCTGTACAAAGACCATTCGGGCGGTAACGTTCCCGAGCTCCCTAGTTATGCACGGGTAGCTTTTGGCATGGCCGACCTCCTCCCATAACTTACTGGAGGGAAGTCATATATTGGCCAAGCACCATAAACGGTGTTCCCTAATGGAGGGGGGGCTCCACCAAACGGTTAATCGTGTGAGCTTCGGAGCTGGCGGCTTCGTGTAACCCGAGCCTCGAAGGGGCTAGTTAGGGAGAATGGCCTTGGTGGAAGATGCCTACGTGCCTATATCTAACTAGTTTGTGGATTGATGACCACACGGCCCGAATCACATTGCTGACTAGTAAACTGAAGGGGCCGCCTGGATGTGAAAAGCAGCGCTACGAGTCTGCTTTAAGCAGACGAGTAGTCACAGGTCCAACGAGCCTGGGATGTGCACATCTGAATTTGTACGTGAGGTCTAACCAATAGGGGCCGAAGGAGAATCACACCTGCTATAGAGAAGTCTTTAGCGAATAGTGTACCTCGGGTATGGGTGTGCCCAGGGGACCATGGTCCTTGCCCATCAAGGAGTTGGACTCGACGTGGCTGTCGGTTGTTAAGCAAGCCATCGAGCTGGCGATGCAGCCCCGTGGTTGGGTTTCTGAAGGTGAGTGCATTCACTGGATGGAGAAATCCCCATCTGACAATAAGACCTTGTCAGTAAAACGCCGAAGGTCCAAACCGCCCGAAGGATCGGGAGATAAGGCCGTAAAGGCTAGGTGCTCCCCTGACGGTATACCCCTTAGATGGTATCTATGTACACTTACCGAGCGCCTGATTATGCTGCTCCAGTTTGGACTATTGCTTTTGCGATACCAACTGGAACTAATTCAAATATGTCAGAATGCTGCTCTAGGCATCGCTACAGGATGTCTCCATCAGAAGATTATGTTTATGCCAATACGCGATCACAACCTTCTACTATTCTTGATTTGCCCTAACTCCTAGTGGCCTATCTCGAGACTAAGGCCCGTATTTATGAACATACCTTAACTCAAGGAGACCTTGAGTCAAGGATGCCGAAATTAAAAAAACTTAAATGTCTTTTTCCATACTTTTTCATGGAAATCACTTATATTCACGAGTCAATGAATCCTTGATTTAAGGAGAAACTCAAGGAGACCTTGAAATGTTCTATAGTCAAGGTAGCTACCCACCTACCTTGAAATATTATATTTCAAGTCTATTGAAAACTTAAGGTCTCCTTGAGTTTCGCCTTAAATGAAGGAAGCATTGACTCCTGAATATAAATGATTTCTATTAAAAGTATGGGAAATAACATTTATTTTTTTGAATTTCGGCATCCTTGACTCAAGGTCTCCTTAAGTTAAGGTATGTTCATAAATACGGGCCTAAGTGTGAATAGAGCCCACTCAGTACTGCCACCACCTGTTTCGCCAGAGGAGATTAGACTTCCGCGAACCACGAAAACAGCATTAGCTCATATACGCTTAAGTTTTTGTTGGCGTCTAAACTCACACCTATCTCGAATAAACCCGTACATTGAAAATATCTGACCGAACTGGGCTGGTGCGCCTCATAAAATGGTCCATGCCAAACTGCACCCACTGACCTAACACCTGTATCACTGTGGAACAACCCTATCGCGGCAGCAACGTTCTTGTCCCTATTTATTCTACAAGGGGATGAAAATGCTGCGAATACGAGGGCAGTTCAATAAGTACCCGTGTTTGAGGACATAGGATGGCACTGATGGAAGTTGGTGCCATCATCGTGTGCTGCCATCTATTAAACGACGCCAAAACAAATTCCAGACTAATTTATTGGTTAGTTTTGATTTGACAGCCATTCGAGTAACGCGTGTTTCGTAATTTTCGATAAGATGGAAAGAGAGCAGTATGGTTCGGTAATTCGATTTCTGTTTTTGGATCAGAAAAAATGCGAGGAGGTAAAAGCGAAGTTGGATGCTATTTATGGGGAGACTTCGCCGTCTATGACCACCGTTAGATATTGGTTCAACGGTGAATCTGCTCCAAAGAAGGCCAAAACGGTTCCATCGGCCGGAAATCATGTCATGGCGGTCATGGCGACGATTTTTTGGGATGCGAAGTGCGTCATCCTTATGGATTTTCTAGAAAAAGGAAGAACGATCATTGGACAGTGAGTTATTGGACCGCTTCGACAAAAAATTGAAGGAGACACGATCGCATTTGGCGAAAAAGAAAGTGCTGTTTCACCACGATAACGCACCAGCGCATTCATCGAATTCGTCGCCGCCAAACTGCATGAATTGCGTAATGAATTGCTGCCGCATCCTCCGTATTCACCCGGTCTGGCTCCCTGCGACTTCTTCTTGTTCCCTAACATGAAGAAATGGCTCGCGGGAAATAGATTTAGCTGAAACGAGGAAGTCATCGCCGAGACAGAGGCGTATTTTGGCGACTTCGACAAATCTTATTTTTTGGAGGGGTTAAAAAAATAGCAGGAACGTTGGGAAAAGTGCATCTTACTAAAAGAGGACTATGTTGAAAAATAAAAATAAAAATTAGAAAAAAAATTGTGTTTTCATTTTCAACACGGGTACTTATTGAACCACCCTCGTATATCTGTACAAAATAATAACATATTCTTCCTTCTCTCTTTCAGACCGTCGGCATGCCAATCACACCCGAGGAGAGGCACGTTGCAAACATGCAAATCAACGGTTACGAAAACCCTACGTACAAATATTTCGAAGTTAAAGAATAAAAGCAACTTGAATAAAAATAAAAACAACAAAAAATTGAGCATTAACAAATAATTAGTCAAAATAAATGCGTAGTCATAAGATAACTTAAAGATAATAACAATAAATGTAAACTATATTGGCTCACGCACAATAGGTAATAAAAGGTATAAAAAGAAAACAGCAAGCACACAAAACACACACGCGTACGTATGCTGTGACATCCAGAGAAATAAAGAGAGAGTGAAAGAAAACCACGTAAACATGACAGATCTAAAACAAAAAAAAAAACATCTCTCTGCAGAAACGAAATGGAAATCGAACAGAAAGCATATTTTGAGAACAGCAAACAAACTGCAAATGTCATGAAGAGAACATAGCCGTCGACAGAAATCTATAACGAATGCCTTTATTACCGCCGATATGCGTGATTCTTTATGTATAAAATAAAAAAACAAAGAGAAAAATAAAAAAACAACAACAAATATTATGCTGGCAAAAACAACAAGCTCTGATATTCATAATTGTATTACTGCAAGTGATTTTTGATTATTTTTTAAATGTACGCAAATTGTACTAAAATGATAATGAAAAAAAAAATATATAGAAAACATGAGATGATAAAAAAATTTGTATTCACTTTTAAAAATCTAGCCATATGCGTTCTAGACTGTTAAGGTATATTGTATAAAAAAAATTATGAAGAAAAACACAAAAAAAAGAAGAAGAATGAAAGCAGCAAAATCTAGTAATTCAATAATATATCTATTAAATGTATTACAACACACTAGAGATCTGAAAGTGAATCCTGTCCCAGACTTATGTCTCTGTAGCTACTATATAAAAAAAAAGATTTTCATAGAACGAAAAAAGATAAGTATAAAAAATGATAAGCAAAACGTTTTCAGCAAAAATAAAGTATATATATATATATATAAATGTATTATATTTATTAATTCTCATGCATGAATGAACCGTTATCAGATCAGACAATTGAGAGATATTAAAACTTTTCGCGGATGTTTGATTACTAGTAACTGGAGAGACAATAAATTCAAGGGAATTCTAAAATCAAAAATGTCCAAACTGTTACAAACTTGTTGGGTTTGACATTTTCTACATCTAGTTTGAACTGATCCCAATTTGGACATTTCTCTTCCCTTCCGCCAGTCAGGAAATCTTTTAATTGGAACTCATTGGAGCACATTTCATGCTGGCTCCATATCGTCAAAAATTAGGCTGATCTGAACGCGATTCATTTTTCCAAGGACGCTATAATGCCTTTACACAGCATTTTGATTCTTTTTGTATTATCCGAATTATACTCGTACTTTTTTTTCTTTGACTATTTATATACCGATGATCTAATATGTAAACAGCTGATGTAGATTAAAAAATAGTACACAATAATTATACAACCATAACTCATGTTAAGTTATATAATACACACACACATGGCGTACAACTCCAATTCAATGCAAATACAGTAGAAAGCTTTAATTTTTGGAATGAAGTATGTGTGTCCTCTGCCATCCCTTATAGTCCTCCGCGAAACAAAAAACCACAATTAAAACTCTAGAAATGCTAAACAATAAGTGGTTATATATGCCCAATATGACCCTTTAATATCAAATGCGTTTTATTGTCACTTATAGAGACTTAAGAGAAAAACCTAAAAAGAAAACGAGCAAAAATTGTAGCAAGTACGAATAATGAAAAAAAAATGCTAAACAGCTGACGATAAGGCGCGAAGCAAAAAGAATGTAGTACTATACTAGTTTTACGTCGTATAAACACTCCATAATTGTAAAACAGATATTTTTTTAAGTTGACATTTAGAGGCAAATGCAAAACATGAAAAATAATAATAAATGCAGACACATTTCCAACATATAAAAAAAGAATGAGTCAGTAATGCTATTTACACATAATATCAAAAAATGTATATTTTATATTATCAAGATATAAATGAAACTGTGTTAGAATTAAAATTATGCGCATATTGAATAAAAAAAAGCAAAAATCGTGAAGATTGAAAAAAAAAATAGAACGGAAAATAATAATCATAATGAAATGCAGTTGGTAAGCTATGGGTACAGTATATTATTATTAATTAAACTAAATGCAATTTTCACCCTTTTTTGCGAAACGAGTGTGTTAAGATATTTGAAATAAAGAGAACCGATTGATTTCAAAACGTAAATACATATATATTTAATTATCAGATTTTTATGGTGCGTTGCTATCTATGCGAATGAAGATTACAATATTATAATACGCTTTTATGTTTCTGTTCCTCTCTTTTTACTACATAAGAGAAACATACTCTCAATTCATGCAATAAATACATTCATTTAACAGTAATTTCTTTCATTTTCGTGTATTGCTCTAAAATATTTATTGTTGAGATTTTTGAAAATAAATATGCGATAACGTTGCCAGATGTTACTATTTTTTGATTTCATAATTGAACATATTTCGATTTTGTCTAAATTTGACTAGGCAACCTATAAAAAAAAGGTCCAGTATCTTTTTAAATATTGAAAGAAATATACTCGTATGTACATGTTTCGTATTTTGTTTTAAGTCCAAGCCCGACGCACATTAAACCCGCATCCACGATTTTAATTTAATGAAGCAAGGCAATCCAGCGCGGCATATTCAGCTCATCACAGGGTTCTGACTTTACTGCAATCGCAGTAGATTAGCTGCTATTTTCAGTAAATTGTTTACTATTCTATTAAAATCTACTCCGATTTCGCAACAACCAAAAAATTATTTCGTTAGTATTAGTCTCCAACGCCCAATTCCATTTCTATTCCGGCGAAGAGTGAGATGTAAAGCGCAGTATAGACCTCGGGCGGAATGAAAATGAAATTTTTGTCCGCTGCGATTTTTTCAATGAAAATGCATGCTTACTGTCGTGGAACATGTCGGAAATTATGGGGAATTCCATAAGCTACAATCCGAATATGGTTCCAAAATTTTTCTCGGCCATTTTATGTATTATTTTTCGATTCCCCGGTCATTTCACCGTGGAAAATATCTAATGACGGGGGAATCGAAAAATAATACATAAAATAGCCGAGAAAAATTTTGGAACCATATTCGGATTGTAGCTTATGGAATTCCCCATCATTACCGACATGTTCCACGACAGTAAGCATGTATTTTCATTCAGAAAATCGCAGCGGACAAAAATTTCATTTTCATTCCGCCCGAGGTCTATTCAGGCCTTAACATCGAATCACGAGAAAAATCACTAGTTTTGGTTGTTTTTGTAGTGGTGCAGAAAGGCGTGAACCGCTGTGCATGTCTGTGGATTTGCTCTAAATTTCGTCGTCCTACTCGCCTATTGTCTGAAGCGACAAGAACGTTGCAGCTGCAATAGGGTTGTCCCATAACGCTCTCGGAGTGAGGTTAGTGGGTGCAGCGGGGCATCGAAACAGCTGGTCCACATAATGAGGCTCGGATAGGCAAGAATTGAGACGTGAACACTAGCCTGACCTAAGCTGGGCTTGTGTCGATCTTGTAGCTCTCGGGAGCCTAGTCTCCTCAAGCGAAATAGGTGGTGGGAGCACTGAAAGGACTATATTCCTACCTAATCTCCCTAGTTACCGATTCACAACGGTTGTGTAAATATCTGCGATGACCGCATGATATAAATACTGTGTCATCAAATATATCGGGAGGTACCTGTTTGTATCTCTGGACATCTCTCTCGAGATCTCTGACTCCACTCTTGACATGTCGTCAGTTTTGGTATTCTTTGTTTGCTGCTCTTAAACTTGGACTGGACGATAATATTTGGAGAGATGCTACGTTCCACATTTTTGTACACAAAAAAATCAATATCAAATATAAATATCGTAAGGATACATAACATTCATTAACTATTTAAATCAGTTCCCAACTGGCAAATGTCTGCGAATTGCTTAGTCTGAAAATGAATCACTACGGACTAGAGATGTAACGGATCTTGTTTAGCGGATGAGGATGCGGATGCAAAATAGTATAACAGTGAGGATGCGGTTGCGGATGCGGATATTAATGGAGAAATTTTTGAGGATGCGGATGAGGGTGCGGATGAGGATATGATCGAATATGTAGACAAAAATATTTAGGTTTCACACTTTTCATGAAGATGAAAAAAAAGTTGAAATTCCTCTGATTAGTGTGGTTAAAAATTAAAAAGTTCCTTCCTTACTTCGCTTCACCTTAATAAAACGCACTTCACCCGCCTCAGTTCAATTCATTTAAAACAAAACCACTCAAACACTAGTCGCAAAAATGCGAACTGGAGTGCGTTCCTTAATTCACTCGTAATCGTAGCTGTAGTCATCGCTGACTACTCAGATCATATAAATGGAACGCGCTCCTGCTGTGCTGACCGACAAACTGTAGCTCAGTTGTGTATACGATACAGAATACAATTCGTCTCAATGCATTTCTTTATAGTTACAAAGTAGCACGTGGGTCGCATATATCCGCTAATTGTCTGCATACAAAAATGAGGATTGCGGATGAGGATGCGGATGTAAATATTTATAAGATGAGGATGAGAATGCGGATGCGGAGTTTAAATTTTATGCGGATAATCCGCGATTGCGGATGCGGATGCGGACATCCGTTACATCTCTACTACGGACCACCATTTCTTAATGAAGGAAAATTGTTGTTAGTAGTTAATATAAAACAGAAAAAAATAGCCTTGGCTCTAAACATCATGAAAAGAAGAGCTTATCTTCACCATTAACCTATTCTGTGCCTGCCTAGTGTTCAAGCTCCGGCATTGGCTTCGGCCATAATTGGCTAAAAATGCATATTTGGCTAATTTTTTCCGAAACCGAATATGTTATGTTAATTTTGATATTAGTTCCCATGTGATTTACTCTCACACGTCTCCCGTCTTTTGAAACCACGGCATGTTCTGCTATCCGCTTTAATAGGGGGAACTTTTGTGTTTCCGATATTTTCCGCTATATGTCCGCTATATGGCGGACGGTAAGAGAAGTGTCGCTAGTGTCGATAACAAGAACAAGAAAATTCTTCTTGCGAAGCTGATAGCGTAATGTTCCTAAATAACACTGCTGAGCGTGATGCTGATCTCATTACCTCAACAAAAAAGCAGATAAGATCTTGGAAATAGGATGTGACTAACACATCCTGCGGCCTTAGTCCAATGTTGGATTGTCGCGCCTGTTATTTTTAAATGTTTCCAAGAGATAAAAAAAAAAACAAATTATCATTTCATCATGTGCCCATTATTTCAACACATGAGTGGGATCCTATATTCTTAAAAATACGGGTTATTATTTTGAATGCCATTAATGTAATTTTCGATGTCGAAAGCGCAAGTCAGTTCCCATTCCTGCCACTGGCGGATTCAGATGGAAACCTCCGAAATATTATGAAAAAAAATTAGAGGAGGCTTCATTAATGTTTTGTTTTGCAGAAGAACATACAGTGGAAACTCGGTTAACGAACCCCTCGGATAGCGAACATTTCGTATAACGCACGAAATTTTTGGGTCGAAACTGTTTCGATTAGCGAACGAAAATTCGGATAACGAACAATAAGAAAATAGTGAAAATTCAGATTTCAAAGTAAAACTTCAGTAAACTTTTAGACAAATCTGCATTAAAAAAAACTCTTTTATCAATAAGTAAACATTTTAACGAGTATAGTATGTATAGTGTTTCGCCCAGGAAGGAACTATTGTCTTTTGTATTAATAAAGGTTTCGCTTAACGAACGTTTCGAATAACGAACATGATCCTGAAAGGAATTGTGTTCGTTAACCGAGGGTCCACTGTATTTGTAATTTTTAAAATCTTTGATTTTCGATAAATTAAAGAAAACACAAACAAAAAAATGTAAAAGATAAATGAAATCACCACGAATTCTATAAGCTTCAATCGAGACCGGTTCCATAATTCTCCTCGGCCATTTTATGTATTATTTTCGATTCCCCGGTCATTTGACATTTCTCGATGAAATAATCGGGGAATCGTTAAAAAAATACATAAAATGGCCGAGAAAAATTATGGAACTGTTTTCGGATTGTAGCCTATGGAATTCCCCAGCATTCCCCACATAGTCCACGACAGTAAAAATATATATTCATTGAAAAAATTGCAGCGGACAAAAATTTCACTCTCGATGTCAGTACTAGGCTTGAAATAGAACCATCACCAATGACACGTGTCAATTTGTATTTAAACGGAACACGTGAGGTACCCCCGAAAAACGTCTAATGGGCCCAAATCACACGCAATTGTTCTCACATTACTACAACACACATTGCAAAATTTTTGGTCCTTTGGCATCGACTTCGGCCAAAAAATTAACTTCAGTCGGACACTACTTATAATCTCTTACTATATCCAATATTAATACAGGGTGGACAAAAAGTTTATAACTGATTTGAAAAGCTAATATTTTTTTTGTTTTTGAAAATGTTTTAATTTTTGTTGTTTATTCGGACATTAAACTTGGGAGTGAAAGCTCCTAGCTTAGCCCTTATAAAACGATACCCGCCATTGTAATTTGAGTAATAAGTTGATAGCTTCGAAGATGACATCATTGAGCAATGCCTTATATGTATAGCTGTAAGCTGTGTTATCAATAAATCTCGAAAGGTCAATAAAATATACTCAGACTTATTCCTTTCTATGGTTGAAAAATTCAGTCATATAATTTTTCGAAAAAGACATTATTTTTCCATTGTATGGGTGAAACGAAAATTGAACACTAAAACTTACTCGTAATACAGGGAAATAATAATGATCGTGTGTTGTTCGTGATATGTTCGTCTTTTCCTATATATCTTTAAAAATTTTACCTTACTTAAAATCGATCTCCGAAATTTGAATTCTTTAAAGAAGTTTCTTTGTGAACTTCGTTTGAAATACATGGAAACCCGTACTATCTGGTTTCGGGCAGACATCGAAAACAAAAGCATTTTATTTAAATTGAACATTTACGTTTGTGTGTGTTGATAAAATAAGGGTTAAGAATTTGTCTGAAATATTTGTTCTACCGTAGCTGACACCAAACAGCCTAAATACTCTAGACTAGATAACTTTAGCGATCATTATTTATGATTTCACAATTTGGTGACCCTAGCTTTAGCTTTATGACAAGTCGTCAAAACGATAAAAGTCATCGTTAATGGGACGTTAACTATATGGATCGCTTCTCGGCCACGCACGGCTTAAATCCCCTTGACCGGAGGAAAAATTCTTTAGCCGCTACTGCAAAAACTAACCCTTATTGCCAAAACACCGTTCATACCAGAACTGCTACTTATTGTTTACAGCAAACTCAAAAACCGTATTCTTCGTCACTTCGTCAGTTAATTTCGCAGGGGGTTTGAACCCCAAAACCCCTACCTAGGATCGCCACTATGGTTGAAGCAACTGGATCATTGCAAACTCCATAAAAATGTTTCTCTCACCATTCGGCCGTTTTCAAAGAAAAATGACGCTGTGCAATGGTGCCAAAATAAAAAATACAATGCATAGTGAATATTTTTTGTACATATATTTTATATGCAATAAATAAGAATTGTGCACAACATTCAAGAAATGCTTCCTGTAAATCTATTTTTGGCTTGGTCTAAATAAACGCGTTCCAGAATGAAAGGCGCTCCACCTTTAATTAGACCAATCCAAAAATAGATTTACTATTTACCCAGTTTTTATGAAAGTACTCCAAGGCAAATCTACAGGTATTTTTCGATTTAAGATTTCTGATGGCTTTTGAGCAAAAAGGAACTCAGGCAAACGTAAGGATGACTTGGCTTTATATATGAACTGAATTATTAACTGTAAATCTACTGTTACGGTTTTTTAAATCAAGGAAAAGCAACTTATGTATATGAAATGATTCTATGTCAGGGAACACCACCTAAGCTTTCCTATAAGCATTGAACAAGTATACTTTTGCAGCTCTTCAGGGACACCCTGTTAACTTGGTTCTACAAACTTCAAAAATATTCGCGGCAAACACTATTACCATTCTATGTATTTCCACCAAATTGCATGTTCATTGTTCAATCAAGTTAAAAGATATACATTGAAGAAATGCTTAAGAGGCTTCTCTTGCATTGTGAAAGGCTCTTAGTAAACACATACTTACTTGGCTATATTTCCGGTTTGGATACAGTTATTCGAATGAAAATGCATAGACATATTCCCTATGTAATTTTCTAAAATCTCTTAGAAGAATTTTCATATTTGGAAACCTAAGAGGGGCTACACACGAACAAATTGAAATTTTACAAATTTACTGTTATCTACTTTTCCTTAGCAAAAGTCAACAGTCTTAATATTTAACGTATATAAGGCCATACTGACCAATCTTTCAACAAAGTTTCATAGCGATCCCTATAACGGTTTAGAAAAACGGAGGTCGAAAAGGAAGTTTAACTTTAAACGCCAATAACTTTTTTACCGTTACTCCAAACTGGAAAGTTTTAACTGATATGAGATGTACTCGTTTAGATCTTTGATTTAAATAGCCATACGTCAATCTCCGATAAAAATTAAAAAAGTCGACTTTTTTCAAACGTTCGGGACACCCTGTTATCTTCTTCCTACCAACTTCTAAGGTATTTGTGCCAAAGACTGTAACCATTCTACACATTCCTACCAAATTTCATTACAATCGGTTGAGCCGTTCACGAGTTATTTAGTGAACAGACGGACGGACGGACAAAATCGATTTCATAAGGGTTTTTTGAAAAAATATTTTCTAAAAAACCCTAAAAACCTCAAAATTAAAAAAATTCTCACAAACAAAAAGTTATTAGCATTTCAAATTAGTTACAATACTTTTTCGTCAAGGTGTTTTAACATGTTAAGTTTATACGAACTTTGCTAAGGCTACTTTTCCTGGAATAAGTGTGCACTTTAGATTGCAGTGCCATATTTAAATTAAATTAATTTTTCCATAAGTTTCCCGATTTGTCACAGAAAAAATCAGTTGACTGACCGTCACTAGTTAAGCCAAAAGCGCATTTGATATATTTGATGGGTATATTAATGAAATATTATAGTGCGCACGGCGAAAATATATTTGAGATCGCAGACCCAGATCGAGTTGTGTGTGATAGTGCAGTCATATTAGCATTTCAAATAGAAAAAAATAGAGTAAGGCTAATTTTTGTTGTTTTTGAATCAGTGGGCTTCCAGGAATCTACAACTGATTTTGCTAAAAAAAAATTTGATCGGAAAGGTCCCAAAAAGGGCAAAAAAGGATACTCTTTAATCCTTGACCGGAGGTCGGCATGCGGGGTATCATATCAAAGGGCACATCGAGTACATTACATATCTGGTGTTTGTTTCCTGTTTCAAGGACCCTCAAAGGAATAAATCGAGCTTAAATGAAAAATTTTCGCGTTTCCCGTGTATCTTTTCAAAACCATAACTACGAGAATAATGCAAGTTGTCACTCCTTTTATCACTTTCCAGAATCTATAATAGCTGAAGGTTCTACCATAAAATTTGCTAAGAAAAAAGTTGATGGGAAAGCTCTGAAAAAGGACATAAAAGGACACTAATTGCACACCTGAGTCGAACGTGGGCATGCGGGGTGTCATATCAAAGAGGATGTCAAGTACATTCCATATCTGGCATTTGTTACTTGTTCCAAGGACCCTCAAAGGAAAAAATTGGGCTCAACTTAACAATTTTTGTGTTCCCGTATCTGCATCTTTCTAAAGCCGTAATTTTCAATTTAAGCCCGACTTATTCCATTTGGTGTCCTTGAGACAGGAAACAAGCACCGGACATGCAATGCACTCGACGTCCTCTTTGATATGACACCCCACATGCCCACGTTTGATCAAGGTGTAAAATTAGTGTCTTTTTATGTCCTTTTTCAAAGCTTTCCGATCAACTTTTTTCTTAGCAAATTTTATGGTAGAATCTCCAGCTATTATAGATTCTGAAAAGTGAACATGAATTATTCTCGTAGTTATGGCTTTGGAAAGATACACTGGAAACTCGAAAATTTTCCATTCAAGCTCGATTTATTCCTTTGAGGGTCCTTGGAACAGGAAACAAACACCGGATATGTAATGTACTCGACGTCCCCTTTGATATGATACCCCGCATGCCGACCTCCGGTCAAGGATTAAAGAGTATCCTTTTTTGTCCTTTTTGGGACCTTTCCGATCAAAATTTTTTTTAGCAAAATCAGTTGTAGATTCCTGGGATCCCACTGATTCAAAAACAACAAAAATTAGCCTTACTCTATTTTTTTCTATTTGGAGACCTGAATTGGGATATTTTGACTGCACTATGACGCAGCCTTAAAGGTTAAAATTTCTATGAGAAGTGGCTTTCTTGAAGGGTTTTGCGTAAAGTTGAGCCATTATGAGACAGACTAACAAGGGTATCAGTCAGTATTTTTTATACAATTAGCTACCGTAGGAACTGTCATAGAATAGAAAAGGAGATGCCTGGCGATGAAATCTTTTGTCCAGATAATGGATCCACTGGTTCACTGCGTCGTGCAATTATCGGAATTATCATTTGATTGAATATTATTTTTTAACTTCATCAGCGCCGATAAAAAAGAGGATTCTGGCAATATATGTATGTACTTAGATAATAATCGTAAAAACTCTGTTGTATAATAATATTTCAGCTTTTGCCTCAAAAAAAAAAAGACTGCAACATGTTGTGCTTAAATTGAATTTTTTTTATTTGTCTTGCGCATTTGTAGACTGTTTTAAATATCGATTATCTAAATATTCCCTGAGCGTGATGCTGATCTCATTACCTCAACAAAAAGCAGATAAGATCTTGGAAATAGGATGTCTTTAACACATCCTGCGGCCTTAGTCCAATGCTGGATTGTCGCGCCTGTTATTTATTTTAGCCAACGTAGATAGGAATAAAACCTTTCACAAAAGGCGAATGTATACCAAACAAGTTGAATTTTGACGACTTTTGACGACCTGTTTTCTAGCTCTTCATATCGAACAATAACAACGCAAAAATAAGAGGCCTTTTTCTTCTTTTTCGAAACAGATACTAAACATTTTCACCTTTTAAGAGGCTATCTATTTCTTCTTCTGATTTCGTCTATTACACTGAAAGTTTTTTTATCTTCAGGTGCTACCGTTAACCTGTCAGAGATGTAGTTTGACCAGGGGCTGGATTTCTGGAGCTTGTTTATGGTGCAAATACAAAACCTGGAAATATAAGCATCAACTGATGTTACTTAGCAAGATTTTGATTCGTTGGTCCTGAAGGAGGTTTGCGAAATCACAACCGTGAGTGCTACAGACCAATTATTATTTTTTGTGACTAAAATTTCCCGTTATTCAACGAACACAACCTTCCTGTTTTGTAATCCAGTCCCAGGGGGTGTCTGGTTGCTCGTAATAAGTAGAACTTGTCAGTAGATGAAACCAGAAGCCTTTAAAAAAGTGAAAATTGATACTTCCTGTTTTCTAGTTGGGCTATTATTAGGACAGTGAGCGTACATGCATTGAGGCAAAATTGAAATTGTTTATCCATTTGCTAACCACAAAGCGGGAATTATTGTTCATATTATTTAAAAGCTAATATCTGACCAAGTAATCCATTATGTTTATAAAAACCGAGGGGAATTCACTTTCAACTTAAAATTGTAACATAAACGTGTAATAATGAAGTAATAACCTGTCAACACTATAAAATCCATAAAAGAGCAGAAATTCCTTAATGAAAACAAATTACCATTCTCTTCCTCACCCTCACGCAAGCCAATGGGCAAACAATATTACAACGACGGCTTTCTATCTCCACCCTTGTTTGCTTGTTTCACAAGGATTTTCGACACAGTTGGATTACGACTTTCATTTCAGTGTTGTGCGCTCTATTCTAAACACTAAACGGCTATTCTAACAATCATTTTATGTGTATCCGATAGATTCTTTTTTTTTCTCCTCTGTAACCTGTACAGTGCAGCAACAATACGCATATTCGTCTGCTATCAAAAAGCATGTTGAGATTTTCCAGGATTCGCACAGAGAATGGGGTGTGCAATGGTTGTATGTTTTATGTTCGTGTTGTAAAGGATATGAGTTGGAAACTAGGGGGTCGTAGTCTCGTAGTAGCTGTCGTTAGTACGGTAGTGGGATTTCTCAATCTTTACTCAGTACAATACACGAAGTGAATTTGGGGTCTGACTAAGCATACAATTACATGAGCATCGGTTAAATTGGATTAAGGAAGTGAATATTATTTCACTCAGTTACAATGGGCTCGAGCTGACTTCCTGAAAACACAACAATGACAAACAGAAAGTGAGTGAAGTTTTAAGTCCAGTAAATTGCTATTTTTTGCTGTCCCCTGATTAACATAGTAAATGAATCGTTTTAGCAGACAGTAGGGGGTTGGGACTAACGATTGATCTATTCTGATATTAGAGGAGAAGATAAAGGGATTTTCAGTAAAATAGTGGCCGTTACTACCAAGTATAATTTAATTAAAACTTAACATCTGATAAACCAATAGGATAGGAAATGGAGGCTTTAACTACGGTTGACCACTGTAACCATCAGCTTGTTATTGGCTGTGTATTATATAAAAATTTAGCAAAAATCTATAAATTAGAATAAAGCGAATAGATAACACGCAAAAGAATATTGTTAAAATAAACTCTTTACTCCAAATAATTCATAGTGTCTGTATACCCTTATCTGTTTAAGGTATAAATATAATTTGAACCTTTAAATCATGACTATCATATTTCGCTCTGGATTGTATGAACACTTGACCATTATGACATAGCACAAAACATATACAATATGATTGACTCATATTCAGTCAGCCGCATGGCGTATTGTTCCAAATCATCGCTATATCTTCGGTTGTCGAAGAAAATAATAATTCATATATTACTTTACGATTTATTAATCAATATTTTCAAAAACCATTGGTCAAAGATTAAAAGGACACACACGGACAGTCAGCTCGATTCGACCTTATCCGATCAATTTGTAACGACAAGTATTTCACGTTATCTCTTCCTTCCGCTCAAATAAACAGACACCGCAAGGCACACAGCATATTTTCAACGTCAATGTGCGAAAAATAATAATAAAGGTCATCTATTCTATATCATAAAGGATCTACGATTATATGGATTATGCATCATATATACATGAAACGTATGCGTGTATAATATCATAAATAATAAATCCATTAGATACAAAGGATTCACCCTACGGGAAAAGGCATATCCTTTCCAAAGTTCTCATCCTTTTCTATAATATTGGCTAGCCTCGTGTATATGGTGACTGTTGGACATATCAACATTCATTTCCGATTAGATATGACTGAGTGCATTTTGTAAAGTGTTCTCATGTTTTTTTTTTTTTCAAATCGGAAGTGTCAGTATTATTAAAGTAAAGATTTAAAAAAATGTTGTCGCGCAGAGTGGCTTTATAAGTATCAGCAGGTGAAACGGCTAATGCTCAACATTTGGGATACAGCTGGAGTTATGCATAAACCTACACCGTTTTTGCTTCAAAACAAAACTTACAATATTCCAATCTACACGTAGGTCTTTAGGGGTGTTTTCAAATCATCCATATTAAGAATCCGGATGGAACAATTTTAGGTTTGAATTTCTACAACATTTCTAATTTTATGATGTAATTAATTTACTTCGAATATAAAAAAGTGCGAAACTTATTTTACATCCCATCTAATGTATAATAGGTGTGTTTTTTTGGTTATTCCGTGTAGTTTTGGGTAACGAAACTCCATATAAAAAAAATTCCAGCTGATCCACCTGTCATTTTTTTATATGAAGTTTCGTTACCCAAACCTACACGGGACACGGAACCAAAAAACACACCTATCATATACATATGTATATGAAGTTTACGATTTAAATTAACTTAAACAATAGGTTAAATCTAAACAATGATTTTTGGATTGCAACTACACTGCTACGATTTTAAAACATAAATATGCAATTATCTCCCTTATTATTGCAGCTAATGAAAGCTTAGACTTTTTGGGGGATCTTTGGCCGACTCAAACTTCCAAACGGTAATAGCTAGGACTCTCAAATTTGTTGGGAATCGTGCAATTTGAAAACATAAAAATGCAAAATTATTAAAAATTTAGATTTAAATACATCAAAATGCGAAATTTTTGAAAATTTCGATTCTAATACATAAAAATGCGACATTTTTGAAAATTTCTCGAAATCCATGGATTCTCGGAACCCAACGAAACTCCATATAAAATAAATGACATGACAGGGCAAGTTGTATTTTTTTATGTGGATTTTGATAGAACGAAGAATTAAAAAAATGGATTTGGATTCTTCGTTCTGTCAAATTCATACTTTGTTCGATTTTGACAGAACGAAAATAAAAAAAATGGATTCGAAATGACCGTGTGTGCGCGGAATAATGCCATGGATTATTCGTTCTGTCAAAGTCTATATAAACAAATAACATGCCCTGGTGGTTGCCTTTTTTTCTATATTAATTTGAACAGAACAAAGAATCCATGGATTGACCGTGTGTGTACGGCATAAGGTCGCCCACACATGGAGAATCCATGGATTCTTCGTTCTGTCAAACTCCATATAAAAAAATTTAAAACCTGCCCTGCTGGTCATTTTTTATATGGACTTTGACAGAACGAAGAATTAATTCATGGATTCTCCATGTGTGTGCGACCTAAAATATTTGTCCGGAAAATGAGACGAATCCAGCATTCCAGATGGTATAAGTAAACTATTATAGGCTAATTATTTGTATGTAAGTACATAGTTAGAAGTGGATTTTTTCATTTTTGAAATTTGGGGTTTGGGGGTAGGTAAGAAAAGTTTGAAAGACAAAAACTCATGTAATTTCAGGATGAATTTAGTGGTGAAAATGAGTAATATGTATTTTAAGCTTTCAAATAAAGAATAAGGAAATTTAAATGGATCCGCAAATAATCGCATAATACACTGTATTCGACTTTGTATACAGCACCAAAATATTTGCTATGCGGACTATGATGTTGTAGTTTTAACAACATTTTTCATACAATTAAATACACATTTTTTATGAAAAATTAATTGTGAACAAATTTATGCATACATGCGCAGAGCTCAATGCATTTGTGCTCATGCAACTTTGTATTAGGGGCGTATAGGAAAAATGGGGAAATGAAGAGGAAATTTCAAAATTTAAAGATGCTTCAAATGAACTAATGAGCAACATTCCCATGGGCGTAGCCAGGGGGGAAAAGGAAATACAGCTTAAGAGCTTGGGCTCCTATTTTAAGGAAGAGGAAAAGCATGTATCCCTAAATGTCTCCAGTTGCCTGTCGGATAATGTTTCTTTCTATGGATGCTGTGGATGTGAGATAAGAGGCTTCTCGGTATGAAACATACCGAGAGGCAGGAGATGTGATTCTGTAGAACCAAGCAAAGCCAGAATTTAAAACGGACATTGATCTCGCAAGTGGAATATGCAGTCCAAAAGCCAAAAATAGCACTGAATATAGATGAGCAACGGTCTGAATGGAGAATCGGAGGCCAGTTGAACGCAATCAGAATCACCAGTAAAAGTCCAGACACGTGCAGAAAATCATTTTCGACTGTCCTTTCCTAAAATGTATCTCTAAAATAAAAAAAAAACAGTCGCCAACGTCCAACATTGGACTAAGGCCGCAGATGTGCTATAGTGACATCCAACTGTGTTTCTATTCAGGATCAGCAATTAAAAGAAGTGGATGAAATTAAGTATCTTGGGGTAATATTTGACAGTAAACTTTCATGGAAGTCTCACATTAACGAGTTAGTCCAAAGAATTAGGAAAATGATTCACCGTATACTAATCCTTAGAAAAATATTCACTACAAATTTCCTTAGAACAATGTACTTTGCATTAATTCAGTCATTGGTTCAATATGCGATTGTTATTTGGGGAAATACCTTTACAACCACCTTAAAGCGTTTAGCTAACTTACAAACAACAGTTGTTAAATAAATTGTGTCTGAATAGATCTAAATATTCATCTACCACACTAGCTCTCAATGACTTTAATGTGATGTCTCTTAAACAGTTATATAACTTTAATTTATTAAAATATATATTCTGTAATTTGAATAATTACCAAACGGTCGCTTCTAACTATAATACCAGAGCTAATACACAACGCGATCTTTATATCAAACGCTACAAAAAGGAATTAACCAGCCGCCACTTAAGTGTTGCTGGCCCTAAGCTGTATAATAAGCTCCCTTATAATTTTAGAAATGAATTAAACCACATTAATTTCAAGATTAAACTAAAAACGTATATTTTAGTAAATCGTCAGTTTTCAAATTCATGAAATCATTAGTATTAGTCAATCAATATGAATTATTTTATCGAAATAGAATCACACAGAAGTATAATTTTTTTGTTTAACAGAATTAAATTGTAAATAATCATGTAAATGAGTACATAGGTTGCAACTCTCACGCACGAGCCTCGGCTTATGTGGGTTGCACAAATAATTTTATAACACATTGTTAACATTTTTTTTTGTATAATAAAGCAATTTTTTCAAAAAAAAAAAAAAAATTCCCAAGATCCTAACTGCTTTTTTTGTTGAGGTGTTGGGATCAACAGCACGCTCCGCAATGTGATTTATCCCCATAAATGTGTACTCGTTTAACATCTAAGGGAGATCATAGCTCGTCACAAGGGGCGTGAGTTCGAAAAACACCATAAACTGAATTCGTTCACGGTGAGTCTCGACCCTGTGCACCGAAGGTGCGCGCACTAATCATTAAACCAGCCAGACTACTTTCAATTTTGCCTAACAATATTTCGCGACCAACGATTTCAACTCCTAAGAAAATCTTGATGTTGAAAAAATGTCGTGCTTGCCCCCCCCCCCCCTCCCCCCCCTCTGACCGAAATCCTGGCTACGCCCATGAACATTCCTAATGGATAACTGTATGCTAACAGCATAAAAATCTATACATTATTATGCGAAAGATAAATTTAAATGGAATTGCAAATGCATTGGAGTGGTATAAATTCTTTCAAATTCAAAATTTTAAATAGTGTGTATTTCAGTGGATTGCGCCTGAATATTCTTTTCTTCATCCTTGCCTCGTTCTTTATACCGCTCCATGGTTTCGCGTTGCTCGACCTGCGCCCAAGTAACAATTTCATTCCTATAATACTTCGTAAAATATTCTCTTCTAGCATTATGTAATAGGGGCACTTTACAGGGTATAACCACTGAATAACAGTCCAATAATGGCATTTGGCGCCGTTTTTTAATCCAATAGAACTTTATTGTAGCACTAAATTATGCTTTAAAAAGGCGTACGTCATTTGCTTTATATCATCATTTTCTGTCATTGAACGAATTTGCAAAAAAAAAAATAGAAAAACAAAATTTCCGCAGCTGGCATCGAACCAATGTCTGTTGATTGCCCGTCCTACACGCTACCACTCAGCTAACCTCACATATGGTCGGCATTGCTCGCAAACACTACATGGTTGTTGCTACTATGTATAGAAATGCTTGACAATTCTTTATCGACTCTTCTGCAAATGTACCCTATCATACATTTATCAATAAAATAGAGTGAATTTCTGCGCAGAGATCACCTTAATTAATTTCGAAGATAACAATGAGTGCATACGTGTGGGTTTCATGCAAGATTTCAAGGATATCTAATGCAGAAATTGTGTATTTCAGAAAACTGTGTCAAGTGTCAATTCATTAAAAAATCACAAAATCCATCCTTGTATAAAACTACGGTGAACAATTTATTGGATGACCATACGAATGTCACACTATAAAAATGACACCGACTGTGCTATAGAAGAATATATGCATGTGTGTGAGTAGCTTAGAGAGACTATTGCATGTGTGTGGTGTATCATCCAATAAACACAAGAGTGGAGTATTTAAAGGAGTGTCTTTTTAGGTTAACGTTTAGAGACAGTTTTATCGAAGTTTTATACCACCATCTTTAAATTTATTCCATAATGATGATAATAGCTTTTCGGAAAATACTTTAATAGTCCTGACACATCTAAACGAGTTTACGAACGAATCCAGTTTATGAGCCAAAAACGAGTTTATAAGCGGTTTATAACGAGGTTATATGCCGTTTGGAGTTTATGAAAGCTCCCGTAACCTCGTTGTAACCCGCAAACGGATGAAGCTTTCATTTGTAAACCTTTATTATAACCTTCATAAAGCTCTTTTTGGTTTAATTTTATCGAAGTTGGCGGGTTATATTTCAAAAATGTTTTATGTTCACACAGCATTATGTCAAAGTACCACATGTTTATTTCATTAGAATTTTACAAAATGATTACACATATCCATACCTATACTTATGTGTATATGTATGTGCACATATGTATATGTAGATCTACGCATCTGCTGGCGCACAGAAACACTGAAACTGATATCATATTAAAGTCCGATTCTATGAAGTTAATTCTCGTCCTTAAGATTTTGAATCTTACCGAATTAAAGAAAGTGAAACCAAGAAAAAATACTTTAGTTGCGAATATTTTTTTAAATATTCACACAAAAAAAAGAAGAAAAATTGACACTGCACATATTATGTTTAGTTTTTATTTGCCACTTTCGCATCATCTATATATTTCATTATAAATACATACAATACGGATGCAAACAAAGTATGTAAAATTTTGATTTCTTTACCGCGGAAAAACTTTACTCTGAAAGACGGATTGGTCTGTTCATAAGGTCTGTTTCATCACAATAAGTCCATTAACACTCCTCTTCAATTGTTTGTCGACTTTATAGCTCTTTTATAGTTAGTTAGGGTCACTTCCGTCACCTGTGATATACTGCAATTGGCTATTTCTTAAAGAAAAACTGCTAAATACGGACGATGTCCAGAAACTGACAATTAAATTTATCGCAATATTTTTATTTGTCACATATCGAAAGCTCAATCAGTTTATTTTGATATTCATAACCTGCATTCGAATAGTGTGTCATGCTATTCGAGTTTATGAAGCTCTGAGCTTTTAGCGGTTTATGAAACGAGTTTATCGTCTGGTGTGTCAGGACTATAAGGGTGTTTCATCGGATCAAAACATTACTTGAAGCGCTGTCACACGATAAATGAATTTTGTGGTACTATATAATTGCTACAGTGTGAAGTGCTTCTTTAAAGCATACGAATTGTTACTTGGGCGGTGTAGGCACATCGCCCGTTTTGGCGGTAATATCTCAGCCTATTTCTACAGGCAGCTCTATCTTGGATAGTGTTATCGCCGAGACCAATGTGTTGTTGTTGCTTTTTAATTTGACACATCCAGGTGTTCTGCGCCTGGATATTCAAACCAATGAAAACCCCAATAAGTAATAAATCATACCAGCCCCAAGCATTCAATTTCCTACGTTACTGCTATTATTAAAAGCAAATGGTTCTGTTTATTTCGTTTTCTTCTTTTTCTTCTTAAGAAAAATTTCTTCTTCATTGCATTTAAATAAACCTTTTCACAATGAGCTTAAATTTTCAATTACCGCCTATAGCCACTTACGTATAAGCTGCATTTTTCTCATCAGGATCATGGGCGTAGCCAGAGTGGAAGGAAGGAAGTTGTTGCCATTTATCGTTAAAAGTCGATCAAGGTCATTGTCGGTGGTCCCTTCTTAAAATTTGGCTTTACATTTTGCCAATATTTTCGCAAACTTATGGGAAAACTTAATTGAGGTTGTCGATTTCAATCACGTACCCAAACCTCTTAAGAAAATCATGATGTTGAAAAAAAATCCCACCTTGTGAGATATGGGAAATCGGATTCACTCATACATATAATTGTCCATATTGAATCAACTTCACAAAAATTATATTATTATTCTACTAATTTGTCTTTACAATAAACTTGTAATTACACGGTCGAAAATTTTGGACTATTTTCTAAACCAAACCAAGGAATAGAATCATATTTAATACTACGTGGTATTAAAAAGTAATACTTGGAATATAATAGGCTGATTTTTAATATTTCATGGCATTGTTTCTAATACATTTACAATATAAAAGTGATTGTAGTATGGATAGTGTTAAAATCAATCTTTTCAACGTTAAAAATAATTCTCGCCAGTAATAGATTGTATTCCTAAGGCCAGAATTAAAAATTCATTCCCACCAATGTATTAAAATATGCAATTTTTGTTGGTTTACATTTTAATAAAATTGTATTAAAAATGAAACTGCTTTGGTGTAAACGTAACTCTCATCAAGGCATCCATGTGCTGTCATGCTAAGTGTGTCGCGTGTAATTGATTCTAAAAAAATGTGAAAATAGAAGTGAACCAAATTGTGAAATTTGTGAAGATTGTGCTTGACGAATAATCATCATCAGTAACTGGAAATGTGGAAATGATATTACCCTTTGCAGTAAGTGAAGTAATTTAAAAATTAACAAATCGTGTAGACGTAGAATTTATGTTAACATTTTTGTGAACAATTCAAACTGTTAATGTTGTTTTTGTTTTCAATTTAGTAGTCGATGCTTTCCCGGAATTGATAAAAATACCGATTTCAAAATTAAGGACTGCGACGGGGCACATATCCGATATTACTATATTACCCCACCAAGCACGAAAAAATTACGTTGGCGAAGGCAATCGTCAAGCTGTTTCCTTCGTACACGACGACTATCAAAAATTCCGGAGGAATCGTAAGTTAGGATTTTACATTAACAAGTGCTCCTAGTTTATATTTTTTAATTTAAACCTGACTTTTTAAAATAGGAAATATTCTACAACCCTGCAAAAAACACGGAATACATTGCAGCCAGGTTAAAAAAAACTTCAACGCAAAGCGGATAAGAATAGAAGGCGATTCCAAGGTCATTCCCAAAAATTCACCAATTGTATCGCATAACGTAATCAGCAAAAGCTTTTGGATTTTTTCAAAAATTGTGTCGTTTGTGAACAGCGAAATGTGCTTGAAGATAAGCAGAAAAAACATTGGATCTTAGAAAAGTAATGTGCTTGGAACCAATTGATACCAAAACGACATTTCCTTTCTTCTTTTATGAGCCGGCTTATATAATGTAAATGATAATTTATACGTTTTAGTGGAGCCTTTAAATGAATGAATTTAAATAATAAACTACAAAATTTGGATTGACTCGATTATCTTGTGTTGTTTTCATTTCTAATAAAGGTTTCACTACAGGTTACAGAACGTGCACATTTAATGTAATACTGGATGTAGTAAACTGCATTCATTGCCAATATTAAAAAGTAATATTTTTTTGGTTTAAATTATAATCAAATTTGGTTAAAATTTAGTATTTAATTTGGCATACTTTCTAACACAATTCGTATTAGAATGTATTCCTTAAAGTAATTCATTTTAACACTACTAGTATTACATTATTTAACACTCAATAGTATTAGATTGCAAGTCGGAATAGGGAATAGATCTAGTTTTAATACTTATGAAGTGTTAAAAATTAATATTATTTTGGTGTTGTCATATATGTAACACAAAAAATGTTAAAATTTAGTCCAAGATTTTCTACCGTGTAGTAAAGCATTCTCGATCCAGACTGATACCGCATAAAGAACCACTTTTCATAATTTTACTATCTTTCATTCATAATTATCCATCTGATTTGACTTTCCACATATCACTTAATAACAAACAACATAAAAGGATGAAATCTATACATTGTGATATAATGTCCGGTCACGTGACTTTTCGGAAGTAGATAACATTTTAACGTCGCTCCCATACCATTTTCAGATCATGTTTTTTTCGCCACCCCTTCATTTCAGTCACTATACAACTTCACTTCGATACAATCAATGAGTTTCGGGTATTGTTTTCAATGTCCATTAATATGTCCATTAGTTGGTGGTTTTATGCACTTTAAAGGTGAGTGTGACTCGTGTTTTTTTTTTAAATAAAAGCATAGTGTGATATGAGGAAGTTACATAAACAAAAAAGAACAATTACGACACGTGCTAAACTAAGTGCATGGCTAATGTTGCATACTAATTGTCTTGGGAAAAACTGTGTTAAGTGGGTAAGGATTTTCTTTTTTTTTACTTGGGTTCGATATATTGCTCGTGCTAGTTTAGAATTTTTGATTTGCAAGATGGTATTAATACCAACAATGCAAATTAATAGAGCATTAAGTTTGCAAGCATCTGATTTAAATGTTGTGACTTAAATCGGTGTCTTGAAGATGCATCTAGGAGTGGTACCTAATTGAAACCGAGAACAATTCTTAAACATTTTCGACTATCATTATATAAAATTCCACAAAAAGGTTCATATATACATACTCATTCATACAGGGTTCGCGGTTAAAAGATTTACAAACTCTAAATAAATAAATATCATCCATTTGTAAATCTATTAACAAATAAATCTAAATATTGCTCATCATATTTCCGAATCTAATCGCAGATCAAAACACAAACTGCATATCCTACACAAAAATGAGGACATAACGAAAAAACCCAAGATGGTAAATGAAAAGGATTGCAATCGGTGCACAGGATCGACGCCCGTCCGACGGAATTTCCAAATCTCAGTTTCAAGACAAGATGTTTTATGATGTGTTGTTAATGAGGTAAGCCAAAGAGGATTAACTTCATAAGAGCATAATTACAGATCTTCACGCTAACTGTAAAACAAAGTTAGGGCTTATCCTTTCTTTAATATGCTAACCATTATATCGAGATAAAACGTTATCAGTGTTTTGGATTAAGGTAGCATACAGTAGATGTTATTAATCTCCTCTACCGCTGGTTAAAATAATATCCTTTTTTCAGAATATGAATGAAACTGTCCATATATATTCATATACATATACACCAATACAAAAATTAATTTATATACATATGCACGCGTATTTATGCGTTTCATTCAATTGACTTTATGGATACCATCAACCAATTTGTTAGGCTTTAGCAACAGATTGTCTTTCCCATGCTCTCGACGACATAACGTTCGTAAATCGAGTATAGAACTCTATAAAGACATATTGAAATTTTTATAACACCCCCGTCCATTAAGGACATTGATTCTTATAAATACATGTTTAATATCAATTCTCCCCATAGCTAGTTTCATGTATATTGGCAATAAACACCCTTTCTAAAATCCACTTAAGCCTGTCCTCGTGCTCTTTTTCGTAACGACTATTGCTTCATTAAAATACATAGCAACCATGAAAATGAAAAAAGAAAAACTGAGATTCAGGACGATACACTTTGAATGAGTCCCAGGCAAGGTGGTGAACCATACATATTCGTGGCAAACCGTGCAGCGATGACGTTCGTCGCGAGGCTCATTTTTATTGAAGAACATGAAGTTTCAAAATAAATTAGCTGTGTTTATTAAAAGAGGGTGCGAATTAAATATACAATAATATAGCCTTGATTTAAGACGATTTACACAATACTTCCACGCACCACCACCGCAACACCGCCCCTTAACAACCGGAACCCAGCCAGCGAAAAGAGCCCTCTCGGGTATTGTTTGTAACGTGCGTTTAAACACAGACAATATGTTTCCTCTAAAGTTGATCTTATTATTATTAGCAGCCGCGCCAAACACCGCGCCACAAAAAGGGGGAGTGTGTCCGGAAAAATACAATAGGGCTCCGAGGTTTATGAGGTCTTTAAATTGCATCTTGATTGATGACTTTATTCGTCTTTAATTTAGGAACCAGGCAAACAGATTTGCGAATCCAATAAGCAGAAGGGAAGCTCAGAAACGAGAAAGCCATGAATGGATAAGGACGCGTAAATGAATTGACTCGGTCAGACTAATGATGTTCCAAAACGGGGAGAAATAAAAGTTCTCATACAGGAAGTGGGAATAAAAGTAGACAGGGTAAATATGGGTACTAGGAAAGTAAGTAGGTATGTTTTGTAGCAGTTAGGATCAACAATACTCGTAGAATTGTAAATACTGGAATGAAAATACATACACTCTGCCTGTCATAACTTTAGCCAGGGGCGGCGCATAAGGGCCCGCAGGGCCCGCGTGGCGGGGGGCCCACGAGATTTAGGGGCCCAAAAGCCACATGAAAGATTCCTGAACCATAAAAACAACCCAACTACGGAAAACAATACTCCGACGTAAATATTGTTTGTAGGCAAGAAGAGATATACACTTTCCGAAGTCAAAAGAAATGCTAATTTCATTGTTCCTCTTTCACCGGGTTAGATAAGTCTCTATGCTCAAAAAATTACATATTGTCCTAACATTTTTGAAAGTTCATCATACAATCCGGAGCATCAAATTTTCGCCAAAAAAACTCTTCTGTGGTTGAAAAAGTTTCTCTAAATTTTTATAAATCATTCATTGTTCAAGGAAACTTTGATCTTATTTTATAATTCACATGAAAATAGCTCGAAATTAGTGCATATTCCATAAATAAATGTATACAATGAAAACACATCATTTTGTGTTGTGGTTTTTGTGAAAAGATAAGTTAAACTTTTAAAATTCTTCAGCTTAATTTACTCTAAATTCATGTAAAATAAGAAGTCCACTTCCGGCTCTATGAACTGAACACCCTATAAGCCTCCATTACGGAATAAATTTGCTCCTGGTATGGCTGTGCTATTTGATGTAACTGTAGCCCCGGCTTGTAATCCGACCCAGCCTTTTCCTTGCTAATACCATATGACCAAAACGATCCTTTAAGTCCTTTTGCCAATAAACTATCTTAAAACATTTTTGGGGAGAGCGACTTTTCTATAGGGTGTTTATACCAGACTAAATTCCAATCGCAGATCAATGGCGCATCTGATACAACCACGAGTTATATCAATTGTACAATGAGCTGGAAGTATCGAAAATTGTTAAGCTTCAATACATGTGCATCGCTAATCGCATGCTATAGAAGGTGATGACCGCACAACGAATTGACGGAGCGACGGAGCGTGGACGACCGAGAGCTCGCTGAGACAACTCTGTAGGGGAAGACGCCCACCAGCTGCTGGGCCTCCAAAACTGGAAGACCATTTCAACGATTTAGGGGGCCAAAGCCCAATGTCGGGCCATCGTGCCACATCGATGATGAAATTCCACCACCACTTTGTCATGAATTCTCAAACACAAAATAGTTCGCGAGTGGTACAAAACTTAGTTCAAACTAGTTAGTACGGCCTGTGTTTGTCGTAGAAGACTAAAATATTTTATATTGCTTGCGGTAGGTACACGGTCGTTAGAGCTGTGGTGCTGAGGCCACATTTGGTTTGAATAGAGTCTTGCCGAAATAGCTCTGTTGAATTTAATAATGAAGAACAAACCTTCTTAAAATCGACGGATTTAAATTAGAGCACACTTAAATTTAAAGCTGAACAAGAAATGGAGTTGAATTAATAACGTGGCGTTGTTTTCCAATTGTCTAGCAAGTTACAACCTTCATCATGTGGTGTAGTCTTATTGGTGTAGTAGGTAGGAAGCTCGTCTTTAATTCATAGGTTCCCTGGATCGAATCCCACTGTAGGCAGGTAATTTATTATGCGAGCGTGATAAGGTAAATTAAATGTAACCAACACCTATAGAGGTCAATGATGGGCTGCGTGAGCTTTTTCATTTTAAAATAAAAAAAAACGATTGAAGTTATTTTAAGTACGACATTCTTAATTTTAGAAGAAACACTGTAACGTCAAATAATGTTTAAAAAGAGTTGACTTAATCGTGTTTTCAGTTGATTGCCCTATGCTTTTCTCTCAGTGTAGGGGGGCCCACTCAAGAAGTTGGCGGGTGGGCCCGAGTGAAGTTGTTCCGCCACTGACTTTAGCCCACTATAAAACAGACAGATTTGGAAATTTAAATAGAGCAGAGTTATTCCACATGCTATAAGCATAAAGGATATGCAAAATACAAATAATTTCATAAAAAAATCCTTTTATTTCAAACCGTTATTTCTCTATGAAAGAAAAACAAAATTTCCGGCCCGCCATAACTATAGCCGCACTTGGAATTAGTATGGCAAAAACTGATTAAAAAGCGGGGATTGAGAAAATTAATAAGGGGGGAGATATTTTTCACAAAATAATTAAAATTTTTTTTTTATTTGTTTGCTTGGTAACCTCGTACCGTCGATACCTACTCTTAAAATTGTGTTTCTTTATAAATTTTACTTAATAATGTTTCTCGGAGATTTCCTGTCTAATTTCAATTTGGATCAGAGGGGCCCCTCTGTAAGAATTGTAACATGGGAACCAACTTCAAGTACTGAGTCTGTTGAAAGATGAGGCAGTCTCTTGCTTGAAATACATTAAGCGCATCAGCAGCAGCATCGGCATCGCGAAATGTCAAGCGCAATGCATTTTATACTGCTGACAAAAATGTTGAGCAGAAGACTTGGCATGCAGCATATTTGTCAGCTATGAAATTCTGCCGATGCTGCTGTAATCTATTTCAACTATCTTGTTTCAAAATCCGTTATATGTTCTATTTTCTGTATAAAATGGAAACAGTTTATCGTCAGGACAATGCTGTGCATTTTTTCCTATGCTGGAAGGGACGAAATCAACTGTGCCATAAGTGAACTATCCTGGCCAATACTTTTAATGATCACTTGACGGATTTTCATAGATCTCAATACAAATGTTGGACAGAGTTTCTTAATAGTGTTAAGCAGGGTTGTTTATGCATTTAAAAGTTGATGTAATCATCTGTAATACAGCAAAAATTTCTCTGGAATATCCAAAAACTGTTCTCGTTTTAATACATTAAGCCTCAATCGCAATACTCCGTTCCGTTCCATTCCGTCAACTATCCAATCCGTTCCGTTTTGTCAAAATATTAGTGCAAAGCACAATGCTCCGTTCCGTTCTGGCAGTTGTCATACGTTTTGTCGGAGTTTCTTGAAATGTTAGAATTGTTTTTTTCATTTATACTTACTCTACCTATCGTATGGCTTCGATGTACTACTCGTCATCCATATCCATTTAATATGCTCCTGAACTGTCATTTTCCATAAAGTGAGCTTATGTGATCCGTAAAAGTTGAATTTTGGTCAGCTCTTCTGATCCGTTCCGTTCCGTTACAACCATTACATTTACATGCTCAGTCCGTAAGGTCTACTTTTGACAGCTGAACGGAACGGAGTATTGCGAATGAGGCCTTAGTCATGACACATAACGGATTTTGTAGCAAGAGATTGCATCACCTCACAACAATCATTGCATTTCAAAAAGGTTTTAATGTAACAAATGTTACGAAGGGGGCTCCTTCTTCATCGAAAGTAGACAGGAAATCTTTAAGAAACATTATTACGTAAAATTCATACAAAATTCAGTTTCAAAGAGTTTTCTATGTAAAAAACGGTTATAAAAACTGAGAGGTCAATAAGCAAAAACCTCGAAAAACCGTTATAATGTTTTATTGAGAAATAAAAAAAGTAATTTCTCAAAGTCAATTTGATGTAAAAAAAAAAATACTTTACCCGTTATTACTTTCATAAATTTATTGTTTATACTAAGTCCACATGCGGCTATATAGTTATGATAGACCAGAAATTTAGTTTTTCTTTATAGAAGAATAACGGTTTAATATAAAAGGATTTTTTTGTGAAATAGTTTCTCTTTTTAATATTCCTTCAGTTTAAAGTATGTGGAATAATTCAATTTCCAAGGATCAGTCCGTTTTATGGTGCGGCTATAGTTATGCCAGGCAGTGTATATGTTGAATTCCCATAAATAAACGGTGTTCACCGTATGTCAATTGGTGGCCTTGGAGCTTTGAGCTTTCTGCTGCATTTTTCTTGTGCGTTTTTAAAGAATAATTGCGAAACGCTATGAAAAACTTCTGTACAGTATTTTAGTTCATATATGACAAACCTCTGATTACTTAAAGGTCCATCTAGATTGATCGCCGAATGGTTGCGCGTCCAAAAACTGGCATCACGAACAGCCATTTGGTTACTACTTAGCATCTAAACTAGCAACCAAATGGAAACAGAAAATGACATAACCAATTTTATTTTGGTGATTTTTTTTTTTAATTTAATTATCAAAATCTGACTTTGCGCGTTTGAATTATTACACGGCGCGGCCATTCAAGAATTACATATTCAATTTCACACAAAAGAAGTAGCAAAAGTTGCAGAATTGTCACTTTGAATTTGACAAGCGGTTGTCAAAGCGGTTGGTTGAGTTGCCATATTGAATATCAAAACTGGACGCACACCCAAATGGCGATCAGTTTGGATGCAATGACAACAGCCAGTTGGGTGCACGTGCAACTATTTGGTGATCAGTCTGGATGGACCTTAACATAACACTTTTATAAAATAAATGAAAGACAAAAATTGCAGCTTTTTGGCAGAAAGTGAATGTCAACTTCAAATGGTGAGTGACCGAAGATGGACACGTTTAACCTTCCGTTAGTCGCAATCAAAAATGTGACACGAATAGACGCAATGCATCTATTAGATGCCAACTTTGTCATCCTGTTGTAAGGTAATGAATATCTTCATAAGGTTTTTTTCTTCATTATCTGAATATTTGAAGCCTTGTCATACTAATAGTCAATATCAAAAGAAAAAAATCGGGTCTGTTAATAATGTTTTTTTTTATCGAAAAAAGGTCTTAAAAAATGAGATTTTATTAAATTGTCTTATAGTGTAGTTCCGAGGTGATTTCAGATTGCAAAGTGTGGTGGAGAAAATTTTTTTTTGTTTCTTATGTTTTTTGGGGTGCTGAGTTCGAATCCGGAGCTTCCCACCAAAATTTCGTTGCGGAACAGGATCAAAACCGCGAAAAAACCCAAAATTTTCGGAGTTTTCCCGTTTTTTTGTTTATGACTCCGAAAGTGTACATTTCTTCGAAAACCTGTCCATGAAAATATTAGAGAGAACATAACTGCGGGTCCAACGCGCCATTAATCATTAAAATGTGTTGAGCGGTATTGCTACAATTGATAGTCATTTTTTTCGCGTTTTTTGCAGTTTTGACCCTCTTTTGCAACGGAATTTTGGTGGGAATTTACAGATTCAGGTTCTGCACTCCAAAATACACAATGTACAAGATAAATGCAACTTTTACGACCAAAAATGAAAAACCGTTCAATCTCAAATTTTTTTTCATAAAATGGAACTATGTCAAAAATGGCAAATTTAAATTATCCACTGTAGTAATACCGCTCAACAGATTTTGAATATTTATGTCTCTTTGGACGCGCAATTATGTGCTCTCTAAAATATTCATGGAGAGTTTTTCGCAGAAAGAAGTAGTTGCAGAATTAGGGGGCGAATAACGGAAAAACAGCAATAATTTTAGGGTTTTTCACGATTTTGACCCTGTTCCGCTACGAAATTTTGGTGGGAAGCTCCGGATTCGTGCTCAGCACCCCAAAAAACATAAGAAACAAAAAAAAATTTATCTCCACCACATTTTGCAATCTGATGTACTAGGTTTATCACGTAGTAACTACACTATACAGAATTGCAGTTTTACAGCTTTCTTAGCATAATTAAATTTTAAAATGGACTTCAATGGTAAAGTAAAGGTTCAGTAGTGTAACACGAAAAGCATTTCACTTGTAGTAAATATTTGTTTTTATGCTATACTGCTGCGCCTATATCAATCCACGTTAAAATCGCTTACACGAGTGCTCGCAATGCATCTAATAGATGCCCGAGCCTGCTACGTAAAGCCAAAGGACCTCACAATTATCACTTTCAGACTGAAATGCTTCCGTACTCGGTATACGAAGCTACTATGAGTAAGAAAGTGTAATTCGTAATAGAAAAGAAGTTACGGTAAAAAAACAATGCGAGGCATCTGTCAGATGCATTGCGTCTAACGGAAGGTTAAGAAAGAAGTGAAATTGAAACCAAAATATCCTTCCAAGCATCGAATATGACTTTAGATGATTCAATGATGGCTTAAAAAAGCTTTTTTTTTATTTTCTGAAAGTTACAGCGGCTTGAATTAACTTTTGAATGTTTCTTTTATCTTTCTTTGGTTTCAATTTTTCTGCGTAAAGCCTAGTACTGACCTCGAGAGTGAAATTTTCCGCCGCTGCGATTTTTTCAATGAAAATGTACTCTTACTGTCGTGGAATATGTGGGGAATTCCATAAGCTACAATCCGAAAACAGTTCCACAATTTTTCTCGGTCATTTGATGTATTTTTTTCCGATTCCCCGGTTATTTCATCGTGAAATGTCAAATAACCGGGGAATCGAAAAATAATACATAAAATGGCCGAGGAGAATTATGGAACCGGTCTCGGATTGTAGCTTATGGAATTCCCCACCATTTGTGACATATTCCACGACAGTAAGTATCCATTTTTATTGATAAAATCCCTGGGCGAAAAATTTCACTCTCGACCTTAATTCAGCCCTTAAAGCCTAGAATTGACCTCGAGAGTGAAATTCTACCCGCTGCGATTTTATCAATAAAAATGCACACTTACTGTCGTGGAATATGTCACAAACGGTGGGGAATTCCATAAGCTACAATCCGAGACCGGTTCCACAATTCTCCTCGGCCATTTTATGTATTATTTTTCGATTCCGCGGTCATTTGACATTTCACAATGAAATAACCGGGGAATCGCAAAAAAATACATAAAATAGCCGAGAAAAATTATGGAACTGTTTTCGGATTGTAGCTTATGAAATTCCCCAGCATTCCCCACATATTCCACGACAGTAAAAATACATTTTTATTGAAAAAATCGCAGCGGACAAAATGCATGAAATTTGTCTTTTTTAGTTATCACCCCATGGTGGTAGTTACTATCTGTGCTTCCGATGTTATAATGTCCATATTCATAATGATTTTTTGTTTCAAATCGTCATTTTTAGGTTTAACCAGCCTCTGTGGAGGCTCAAACCAAACACCTAATTTCTGACATTTAGCCCATGTTTGGCGCCACTGGTGACATTTATTCTTGGAACTCAAAATGAGAAGCTCAAAAATTAATAAAAAAAAAGGTTTTTTTTTTAATTTTTTTTCGAAAAATTGGTGCACAATCAAAGATTGAAATGCTGAAATGAAATATATGTATTGCCGCAACCGAATTATGTCTTTCAGCTCTTACTCTGTACAAAGCTAATCTGAGAAAGAAATGGAAATGTGCATTGTGGGATTCGCAATGCCGGATTAATCAAGTGCGGGGCCCGTGGCAAGAGTCAAGGGGCGCCGCCTAGATTTGCATTAGGTGTCAATGTCTGGAGTACACTGGAACCTTGATTAGTTCCACTAAAAACGTGTTTTAAAATTAACGCAACATTTAACACTCACATCTATATTTATTCATTAAGTTTATCTAAAGTAAAATATCTAAAATTTTCTCCTTTTTCGATTATACTGTGTGAAATATTATTTAATATCTCCTGTCTGTAGATGGTATACTTGGACTGTGATACTTCTGACGTCAAAACAAATTCTTAGTCCTTAATACATGGCCACTCTCTGACCAGCTTCTCCTTAGCTAAGACTGTGCGTTCAGATAATTTAATTTAATCAAGTCAAATTCATCCAAAAATCGTAAGTACTCATTTCCTGTGTCGCTAGTTCATTTAAGATGATAATGATATCGAAACTACTGTAGCCCCACGGAAAAATATTGTACATCGATTTACTGAAGACTCTGAACTGTAATCACAAAACGAGCCATTTGTGTTTAGTTTGAATGATCTTATGCTAGTTAATCTCTTTGGTCCCCGTTTGCCTTTCCTGATTGTACCTGTTGTTTACCCAGATATGTATAATTCTGTTTTAACATAATTTATAACTTAATTTTGCTAAATTTATGCTTTATAGCCACATCATTGCTGAAGGTATGAAAAATACCCACGCCGATTAAAGTGGTGACCTAGCCCTGTAGCCTGAGTCACCGCGAGCTTGATAATACGGTGGTTGAAAGAAAAGTTGTACCAAACTGAGATTTCCAACGAAAAAGAGGACATATGAATTTCTCTTAGAAGAGTTTAAAGTAATGTATTTCCAAACACTAACAAGCATAGCATTAACAATCTTGCTAGCAAAGGGCGACAAAATTATTTTTTAAATGAATAAATCTAGTACTTTCATATCTCAGAAGGGGGCATTCAAGAAGCTTGAGAAAGGGCCCCAAGTAAAGTTGTTCCGCCACTGCTTGACTTACGCTTATATTCGATCATGATGTATACTGAATAGCATTTCTGACACCTGGCCTCAACAGCGTTGCCTGCACATACGCTATTTTTAGTAAAAAATTAGATTATAGATTTTTAGTAAAATTTAAATACCATTTATTGATAAAACTCTTCCACATTAAATAAACGCATGAAAAGAAATCGACTCGTGTTAAGTCATTGTACACATTCCCCTCATAATGATATCTAATTAAGGGGAGAAAGACATTCATTGGGAAGTCGCGATATTGGCAACAAAATTCAGTTGAATCTATGCAAAGTACAGTAGTCATGATGTATATTTATGTTGAAAATAATACCACTCGTTTTTAGAATTTGATTATTATTAAGTTTGCCAGCTCGGGGCCCCCCTAAGGCGCGGGGTCTGTGGCATTTTCCACCTTCTGCCACGAGGTTAATCCGGCATTGGGGATTAGATGAAGAGGGCATCCAGACCTACATTTTGCTGAAACTTTGAGGGCCCTAGCTATCACCGTTTAGGAGATACAGCCGTTTAAAGTTTGGGCAGTAAATCGCCCACAAAACCCTCCTTTTGGGCTGAAAATGCCACTTTTCTCAATTTCTATGAGATTTGGCGAAAATGAGGTTTGAAAAAGTCGATGAAGAGGGCATCCAGACCTACATTTTGCTGAAACTTTGAGGGCCCTAGCTATCACCGTTTAGGAGATACAGCCGTTTAAAGTTTGGGCAGTAAATCGCCCCCAAAACGCTCCTTTTGGGCTGAAAATGCCACTTTTCTCAATTTCTATGAGATTTGGCGAAAATCGGGTTTGAAAAAGTCGATGAAGAGGGCATCCACACTTACATTTTGCTGAAACTTTGAGGGTCCTAGCTATCACCGTTTAGGAGATACAGCCGTTTAAAGTTTGGGCAGTAAATCGCCCACAAAACCCTCCTTTTGGGCTGAAAATGCCACTTTTCTCAATTTCTATGAGATTTGGCGAAAATGGGGTTTGAAAAAGTCGATGAAGAGGGCATCCAGACCTACATTTTGCTGAAACTTTGAGGGCCCTAGCTATCACCGTTTAGAAGATACAGCCGTTTAAAGTTTGGGCAGTAAATCGCCCCCAAAACGCTCCTTTTGGGCTGAAAATGCCACTTTTCTCAATTTCTATGAGATTTGGCGAAAATGGGGTTTGAAAAAGTCGACGAAGAGGGCATCCAGACCTACATTTTGCTGAAACTTTGAGGGCCCTAGCTATCACCGTTTAGGAGATACAGCCGTTTACAGTTTGGGCAGTAAATCGTCCCCAAAACGCTCCTTTTGGGCTGAAAATGCCACTTTTCTCAATTTCTATGAGATTTGGCGAAAATGGGGTTTGAAAAAGTCGATGAAGAGGGCATCCAGACCTACATTTTGCTGAAACTTTGAGGGCCCTAGCTATCACCGTTTAGGAGATACAGCCGTTTACAGTTTGGCCAGTAAATCGCCCCCAAAACGCTCCTTTTGGGCTGAAAATGCCACTTTTCTCAATTTCTATGAGATTTGGCGAAAATGGGGTTTGAAAAAGTCGATGAAGAGGGCATCCAGACCTACATTTTGCTGAAACTTTGAGGGCCCTAGCTATCACCGTTTAGGAGATACAGCCGTTTACAGTTTGGGCAGTAAATCGCCCCCAAAACGCTTCTTTTTGGCTGAAAATGCCACTTTTCTCAATTTCTATGAGATTTGGCGAAAATGGGATTTGAAAAAGTCGATGAAGAGGGCATCGAGACCTACATTTTGCTGAAACTTTGAGGGCCCTGGCTATCACCGTTTAGGAGATACAGCCGTTTAAAGATTGGGCCGTAAATCGCCCCCAAAACGCTCCTTTTGGGCTGAAAATGCCACTTTTCTCAATTTCTATGAGATTTGGCGAAAATGGGGTTTGAAAAAGTCGATGAAGAGGGCATCCAGACCTACATTTTGCTGAAACTTTGAGGGTCCTAGCTATCACCGTTTAGGAGATACAGCCGTTTAAAGATTGGGCAGTAAATCGCCCCAAAAACGCTCCTTTTGGGCTGAAAATGCCACTTTTCTCAATTTCTATGAGATTTGGCGAAAATGGGGTTTGAAAAAGTCGATGAAGAGGGCATCGAGACCTACATTTTGCTGAAACTTTGAGGGCCCTAGCTATCACCGTTTAGGAGATACAGCCGTTTACAGTTTGGGCAGTAAATCGCCCCCAAAACGCTCCTTTTGGGCTGAAAATGCCACTTTTCTCAATTTCTATGCGATTTGGCGAAAATGGGGTTTTAAAAAGCCGATGAAGAGGGCATCCAGACCTACATTTTGCTGAAACTTTGAGGGCCCTAGCTATCACCGTTTAGGAGATACAGTAAATCGCCCCCAAAACGCTCCTTTTGGGCTGAAAATGCCACTTTTCTCAATTTCTATGAGATTTGGCGAAAATGGGGTTTGAAAAAGTCGATGAAGAGGGCATCCAGACCTACATTTTGCTGAAACTTTGAGGGCCCTAGCTATCACCGTTAAGGAGATACAGCCGTTTAAAGTTTGGGCAGTAAATCGCCCCCAAAACGCTCCTTTTGGGCTGAAAATGCCACTTTTCTCAATTTCTATGAGATTTGGCGAAAATGGGGTTTGAAAAAGTCGATGAAGAGGGCATCCAGACCTACATTTTGCTGAAACTTTGAGGGCCCTAGCTATCACCGTTAAGGAGATACAGCCGTTTAAAGTTTGGGCAGTAAATCGCCCCCAAAACGCTCCTTTTGGGCTGAAAATGCCACTTTTCTCAATTTCTATGAGATTTGGCGAAAATGGGGTTTGAAAAAGTCGATGAAGAGGGCATCCAGACCTACATTTTGCTGAAACTTTGAGGGCCCTAGCTATCACCGTTTAGGAGATACAGCCGTTTAAAGTTTGGGCATTAAATCGCCCCCAAAACGCTCCTTTTGGGCTGAAAATGACACTTTTCTCAATTTCTATGCGATTTGGCGAAAATGGGGTTTGAAAAAGTCGATGAAGAGGGCATCCAGACCTACATTTTGCTGAAACTTTGAGGGCCCTAGCTATCACCGTTAAGGAGATACAGCCGTTTAAAGTTTGGGCAGTAAATCGCCCCCAAAACGCTCCTTTTGGGCTGAAAATGCCACTTTTCTCAATTTCTATGAGATTTGGCGAAAATGGGGTTTGAAAAAGTCGATGAAGAGGGCATCCAGACCTACATTTTGCTGAAACTTTGAGGGCCCTAGCTATCACCGTTAAGGAGATACAGCCGTTTAAAGTTTGGGCAGTAAATCGCCCCCAAAACGCTCCTTTTGGGCTGAAAATGCCACTTTTCTCAATTTCTATGAGATTTGGCGAAAATGGGGTTTGAAAAAGTCGATGAAGAGGGCATCCAGACCTACATTTTGCTGAAACTTTGAGGGCCCTAGCTATCACCGTTTAGGAGATACAGCCGTTTACAGTTTGGGCATTAAATCGCCCCCAAAACGCTCCTTTTGGGCTGAAAATGACACTTTTCTCAATTTCTATGCGATTTGGCGAAAATGGGGTTTGAAAAAGTCGATGAAGAGGGCATCCAGACCTACATTTTGCTGAAACTTTGAGGGCCGTAGCTATCACCGTTTAGGAGATACAGCCGTTTACAGTTTGGGCAGTAAATCGCCCCCAAAACGCTCCTTTTGGGCTGAAAATGCCACTTTTCTCAATTTCTATGCGATTTGGCGAAAATGGGGTTTTAAAAAGCCGATGAAGAGGGCATCCAGACCTACATTTTGCTGAAACTTTGAGGGCCCTAGCTATCACCGTTTAGGAGATACAGTAAATCGCCCCCAAAACGCTCCTTTTGGGCTGAAAATGCCACTTTTCTCAATTTCTATGCGATTTGGCGAAAATGGGGTTTGAAAAAGTCGATGAAGAGGGCATCCAGACCTACATTTTGCTGAAACTTTGAGGGCCCTAGCTATCACCGTTAAGGAGATACAGCCGTTTAAAGTTTGGGCAGTAAATCGCCCCCAAAACGCTCCTTTTGGGCTGAAAATGCCACTTTTCTCAATTTCTATGAGATTTGGCGAAAATGGGGTTTGAAAAAGTCGATGAAGAGGGCATCCAGACCTACATTTTGCTGAAGCTTTGAGTATCACCGTTAAGGAGATACAGCCGTTTAAAGTTTGGGCAGTAAATCGCCCCCAAAACGCTCCTTTTGGGCTGAAAATGCCACTTTTCTCAATTTCTATGAGATTTGGCGAAAATGGGGTTTGAAAAAGTCGATGAAGAGGGCATCCAGACCTACATTTTGCTGAAACTTTGAGGGCCCTAGCTATCACCGTTTAGGAGATACAGCCGTTTACAGTTTGGGCATTAAATCGCCCCCAAAACGCTCCTTTTGGGCTGAAAATGACACTTTTCTCAATTTCTATGCGATTTGGCGAAAATGGGGTTTGAAAAAGTCGATGAAGAGGGCATCCAGACCTACATTTTGCTGAAACTTTGAGGGCCCTAGCTATCACCGTTAAGGAGATACAGCCGTTTAAAGTTTGGGCAGTAAATCGCCCCCAAAACGCTCCTTTTGGGCTGAAAATGCCACTTTTCTCAATTTCTATGAGATTTGGCGAAAATGGGGTTTAGTCTTTTACTTGTCGGTTGATTTCGGAGTTAAGCTCCTGAATTCTGGGATCACCTGGGTGAGCGCGTCTGATGTCATCTCGTTCATCGGCTAATCTGGCGGCACTGGTAGGGAAATTAGGTCGAACTTTCGGGATACGTCCAGCAGGAATAAAACGTGCCGCTGCTTTGGCAATGACGTTCCTAATATTTCTTTCGGCCTTATGAACGTTAGTTGGTGTGGGTAGCTCGGTGAACTTCGCCGACGAGTATGCTTTGAAACCCTCCCAATCGGCTTTCTTGTGATTGACAAACGTTCGCTTCTCAGACTTAGTCAGGTTTGCTGGTTTGTCAACTCTTATTATGATTGGGAGGTGATCGGACGAGAGAGCAGTGTGCGTCTCCCATCGAGTAGCACTGATTAGGCTGGCACTTACAATAGTTAAGTCAGGAGAGCTACTGCAAGTGCCTGTGACTCGAGTCGGCGAGTCTTCATTGAGTGGACAGAAATCTGAGGCGTCTAGAGATTCGGCAATAGCTATACCCCTGGCATCGTTGTTGAGGTCAGAATGCCAGAGCTCATGGTGCGCGTTAA
Source organism: Microchrysa polita (assembly GCA_949715475.1). NCBI lineage: Eukaryota > Metazoa > Arthropoda > Insecta > Diptera > Stratiomyidae > Microchrysa > Microchrysa polita. The sequence continues at coordinate 11,860,541 of OX454418.1, read as the reverse complement.
AGTCACCAAGAATGATCCTGTGCTCTCCAGATAGGAGAGGACCAATATCGAAACGATAGCCAGAAGGGCAACTAGAGTGTGGTGGAACATATACATTAAAAATTTCGATATTAGTACTCCCTGATGAAACTGAGATGGCTTGCATTTCCGCCGTACCGTCGACATCTACATCTAATACACAGTAATGTACGGACTTGTGTATTAGGAAGGCAAGTCCACCTCCAGGGTGAGAATCATTCCTGGCGGCTGGTCTATCTTTGCGCAGTATAACGTAATTGCCATGGACGCTAAGAGACGAGTTCGAATGGAGCAAAGTCTCCTGGATAGCAGAAATCAGAATTCTGTTTACACTCATGAAGTGAGTGATCTCGGTGATTTTTTGGTGAATGCCGTTGCAGTTAAACTGCAATAAGGACAGTGGAGTGAAAACCGCTGGAGGAGGAGCAGGGGTTAAACTAGGCCTAGCATTCCTGATCATATTGTTTGGGGGTGCTGGGGGCTGAGGAGGAGGTGGAGGGCTAGGAGCAGCCCTTGGTCGCCCTGTATTTATGCATCCCGGTGCAACATATGCTGTGGAGTGCTGACCAACCCTTCTCAGGCCAGAACACCTGAGATGTACCCATTCCAAGCAACAATTACACTGTACTGACCTGGCATTCGTACCAATTCGTTGGCCGCAAACACTACAAAACCATACCTCTGGGCCTGGATTTGTTTCAATGCCGGCGCGAATTAATAAAATTGAGAGCAGCCGCGCCGAGATGTAATGCTCCCAATATGACGAAAAAACACATAACTCGAATCCACACATATACACAGACAAACACAACCTTCCTGCATCGAACCTTCAGGGCTCTTGCCAGGGAGGTATATTGGAAACTTTTGGCCGTTTCCATGTAGAAAACGGGTGTAATCCGCCCCGTAAGGGCAGTTTCCGTAGGACCACAAAAATCTCGACCTTCCAGCCATTGAGTATCTCACGGCAGCCTTTAACTTGTCGATGTCCACGCTTGCCATCCCTGAAATCTGGAAAACAGGACGGATTGTCCCCTGTCTCAAACCGGGTAAAAGCGCTGGTCTCGGTGAATCCTACCGACCCATAACAATACTTTCACCTGTCGCAAAGACGCTAGAGGCCCTTATTCACCCCACTCTTGTTAAGCATGCTAAGCTAGAACCTCACCAGCACGGCTTCAGGAAAATGCATAGTACCACCACAGCCCTCGATGCGATCACTACACGCATCCGTAATGGGCTAAACCACAGTCGTCCTTGCCACAGAACGATTCTTGTGGCAATTGACCTAACGAGTGCTTTTGACAATGTCAATCACTCGATGCTTCTCGCTAACTTACTGAATATGCATATCCCTGCTCAAGAGATCCGTTGGATTGCAAACTATCTAGCTGGTCGGCATTCCTTCACTGAGTTTCGTGGCAAACGTTCTAAGCTTAGGAAAATCAAATTAGGTGTTCCACAGGGTGGGGTACTCTCCCCCACTCTGTTCAACATCTACATGTCCGGCCTTCCTACACCACCGGAAGGAATCGAGGTGATTTCCTACGCAGACGATTGCACCGTACTCGCCACCGGGGAGGATAAGGATGAAATGCGCCTCCAAATTAATCGCTATCTCGGACGATTACAGGCTTTCTTCCAAAGCCGAAACCTCACCATCTCCGCGTCTAAATCTTCTGCGACATTTCTTACCACCTGGTCGGTGGATTGTCGGTGGGAGGTTGATGTACGTATTGGCAACAATCCAATTCCTACTGTTGCAAATCCTAAAATTCTCGGGCTCCATTTAGAGAACATGATGACGTCAGCTCATCACGCAGCATCCGTTTGTGAAAAGATGCGCAGTAGGAATAAAATCCTAAAAGCACTAGCTGGTAGCACCTGGGGCAAGGATAAAGAAACCATGCTAGTCACATACAAAGCGGTGGGTCGAGCAGTTGCTGATTATGCAGCCCCAGTTTGGTCACATAGTTTATGTGATACAAACTGGACCAAAATTCAGGTCTGCCAAAATGCTGCTCTACGCACAGCCACAGGTTGCCTCTTGATGTCTGCCCAGGATCACTTACATCAAGAGACAAAATTGATGCCAATACGTGACCACAATCTCCTACTGTCCAAACAATATCTTGTTGGTTGCTACCGTGAGAATCATCCCAACAACAGTCTCATGGACCGAATTCCTCCACCACGACATGTCAGGCGTGATTTGCGAGACCTAGAGAGAGAGGTCCAGGGATACAAGAGGGACCCTTACGACGATGATGCATACCGAGCTGCCATCGCTGAGATTCACACTGCAGAAGTGAGTCGGTCTATTGCGAGATTAGGTGCGAACAGAGTCCTCTCAGTGCGCCCTCCACCCATTTCGCCTGAGGAGATTAGGCTCCCGAGAGCCACCAGAGTGACATTAGCTCAACTTCGGTCGGGCTTTTGTTCACGCCTCAATTCGTACCTTTCTCGCATTAACCCGGACATTCAAAACATCTGTCCAAACTGCGCTGGCGCTCCACACGATGTGGGTCACTTGTTTCAATGCCCAGCTGCGCCCACTGACTTAACCCCTATCTCACTGTGGGAAAACCCTATCGCAGCAGCTATGTTTTTGTCCCTTGACATAACGGACGAAAGCATCGACGAACCATAACTCGAATCCACATAGATGCACAGCGGTTGCACACCTTTCTGCACCGCTAAAAGAAGAAGAAAATGGGGTTTGAAAAAGTCGATGAAGAGGGCATCCAGACCTACATTTTGCTGAAACTTTGAGGGCCCTAGCTATCACCGTTAAGCAGATACAGCCGTTTAAAGTTTGGGCATTAAATCGCCCCCAAAACGCTCCTTTTGGGCTGAAAATGACACTTTTCTCAATTTCTATGCGATTTGGCGAAAATGGGGTTTGAAAAAGTCGATGAAGAGGGCATCCAGACCTACATTTTGCTGAAACTTTGAGGGCCCTATGTATCACCGTTTAGGAGATACAGCCGTTTAAAGTTTGGGCAGTAAATCGCCCCCAAAACGCTCCTTTTGGGCTGAAAATGCCACTTTTCTCAATTTCTATGAGATTTGGCGAAAATGGGGTTTGAAAAAGTCGATGAAGAGGGCATCCAGACCTACATTTTGCTGAAACTTTGAGGGCCCTAGCTATCACCGTTTAGGAGATACAGCCGTTTACAGTTTGGGCAGTAAATCGCCCCCAAAACGCTCCTTTTGGGCTGAAAATGCCACTTTTCTCAATTTCTATGCGATTTGGCGAAAATGGGGATTTAAAAAGCCGATGAAGAGGGCATCCAGACCTACATTTTGCTGAAACTTTGAGGGCCCTAGCTATCACCGTTTAGGAGATACAGTAAATCGCCCCCAAAACGCTCCTTTTGGGCTGAAAATGCCACTTTTCTCAATTTCTATGAGATTTGGCGAAAATGGGGTTTGAAAAAGTCGATAAAGAGGGCATCCAGACCTACATTTTGCTGAAACTTTGAGGGCCCTAGCTATCACCGTTAAGGAGATACAGCCGTTTAAAGTTTGGGCAGTAAATCGCCCCCAAAACGCTCCTTTTGGGCTGAAAATGCCACTTTTCTCAATTTCTATGAGATTTGGCGAAAATGGGGTTTGAAAAAGTCGATGAAGAGGGCATCCAGACCTACATTTTGCTGAAACTTTGAGGTCCCTAGCTATCACCGTTTAGGAGATACAGCCGTTTACAGTTTGGGCATTAAATCGCCCCCAAAACGCTCCTTTTGGGCTGAAAATGACACTTTTCTCAATTTCTATGCGATTTGGCGAAAATGGGGTTTGAAGTCGATGAAGAGGGCATCCAGACCTACATTTTGCTGAAACTTTGAGGGCCCTAGCTATCACCGTTTAGGAGATACAGCCGTTTAAAGTTTGGGCAGTAAATCGCCCCCCAAACGCTCCTTTTGGGCTGAAAATGCCACTTTTCTTAATTTCTATGAGATTTGGCGAAAATGGGGTTTGAAAAAGTCGATGAAGAGGGCATCCAGACCTACATTTTGCTGAAACTTTGAGGGCCCTATGTATCACCGTTTAGGAGATACAGCCGTTTAAAGATTGGGCAGTAAATCGCCCCCAAAACGCTCCTTTTGGGCTGAAAATGCCACTTTTCTCAATTTCTATGAGATTTGGCGAAAATGGGGTTTGAAAAAGTCGATGAAGAGGGCATCCAGACCTACATTTTGCTGAAACTTTGAGGGCCCTAGCTATCACCGTTTAGGAGATACAGCCGTTTAAAGTTTGGGCAGTAAATCGCCCCCAAACGCTCCTTTTGGGCTGAAAATGCCACTTTTCTCAATTTCTATGAGATTTGGCGAAAATGGGGTTTGAAAAAGTCGATGAAGAGGGCATCCAGACCTACATTTTGCTGAAACTTTGAGGGCCCTAGCTATCACCGTTTAGGAGATACAGCCGTTTAAAGTTTGGGCAGTAAATCGCCCCCAAAACGCTCCTTTTGGGCTGAAAATGCCACCTTTCTCAATTTCTATGAGATTTGGCGAAAATGGGGTTTGAAAAAGTCGATGAAGAGGGCATCCAGACCTACATTTTGCTGAAACTTTGAGGGCCCTAGCTATCACCGTTTAGGAGATACAGCCGTTTAAAGTTTGGGCATTAAATCGCCCCCAAAACGCTCCTTTTGGGCTGAAAATGACACTTTTCTCAATTTCTATGCGATTTGGCGAAAATGGGGTTTGAAAAAGTCGATGAAGAGGGCATCCAGACCTACATTTTGCTGAAACTTTGAGGGCCCTATGTATCACCGTTTAGGAGATACAGCCGTTTAAAGATTGGGCAGTAAATCGCCCCAAAACGCTCCTTTTGGGCTGAAAATGCCACTTTTCTCAATTTCTATGAGATTTGGCGAAAATGGGGTTTGAAAAAGTCGATGAAGAGGGCATCCAGACCTACATTTTGCTGAAACTTTGAGGGCCCTAGCTATCACCGTTTAGGAGATACAGCCGTTTAAAGTTTGGGCAGTAAATCGCCCCCCAAACGCTCCTTTTGGGCGGAAAATGCCACTTTTCTCAATTTCTATGAGATTTGGCGAAAATGGGGTTTGAAAAAGTCGATGAAGAGGGCATCCAGACCTACATTTTGCTGAAACTTTGAGAGCCCTAGCTATCACCGTTAAGGAGATACAGCCGTTTAAAGTTTGGGCAGTAAATCGCCCCCAAAACGCTCCTTTTGGGCTGAAAATGCCACTTTTCTCAATTTCTATGAGATTTGGCGAAAATGGGGTTTGAAAAAGTCGATGAAGAGGGCATCCAGACCTACATTTTGCTGAAACTTTGAGGGCCCTATGTATCACCGTTTAGGAGATACAGCCGTTTAAAGATTGGGCAGTAAATCGCCCCCAAAACGCTCCTTTTGGGCTGAAAATGCCACTTTTCTCAATTTCTATGAGATTTGGCGAAAATGGGGTTTGAAAAAGTCGATGAAGAGGGCATCCAGACCTACATTTTGTTGAAACTTTGAAGGCCCTAGCTATCACCGTCTAGGAGATACAGCCGTTTAAAGTTTGGGCAGTAAATCGCTCCCAAAACGCTCCTTTTGGGCTGAAAATGCCACTTTTCTCAATTTCTATGAGATTTGGCGAAAATGGGGTTTGAAAAAGTCGATGAAGAGGGCATCCAGACCTACATTTTGCTGAAACTTTGAGGGCCCTATGTATCACCGTTTAGGAGATACAGCCGTTTAAAGATTGGGCAGTAAATCGCCCCCAAAACGCTCCTTTTGGGCTGAAAATGCCACTTTTCTCAATTTCTATGAGATTTGGCGAAAATGGGGTTTGAAAAAGTCGATGAAGAGGGCATCCAGACCTACATTTTGCTGAAACTTTGAGGGCCCTATGTATCACCGTTTAGGAGATACAGCCGTTTAAAGATTGGGCAGTAAATCGCCCCCAAAACGCTCCTTTTGGGCTGAAAATGCCACTTTTCTCAATTTCTATGAGATTTGGCGAAAATGGGGTTTGAAAAAGTCGATGAAGAGGGCATCCAGACCTACATTTTGTTGAAACTTTGAAGGCCCTAGCTATCACCGTCTAGGAGATACAGCCGTTTAAAGTTTGGGCAGTAAATAGCTCCCAAAACGCTCCTTTTGGGCTGAAAATGCCACTTTTCTCAATTTCTATGAGATTTGGCGAAAATGGGGTTTGAAAAAGTCGATGAAGAGGGCATCCAGACCTACATTTTGCTGAAACTTTGAGGGCCCTATGTATCACCGTTTAGGAGATACAGCCGTTTAAAGATTGGGCAGTAAATCGCCCCCAAAACGCTCCTTTTGGGCTGAAAATGCCACTTTTCTCAATTTCTATGAGATTTGGCGAAAATGGGGTTTGAAAAAGTCGATGAAGAGGGCATCCAGACCTACATTTTGCTGAAACTTTGAGAGCCCTAGCTATCACCGTTAAGGAGATACAGCCGTTTAAAGTTTGGGCAGTAAATCGCTCCCAAAACGCTCCTTTTGGGCTGAAAATGCCACTTTTCTCAATTTCTATGAGATTTGGCGAAAATGGGGTTTGAAAAAGTCGATGAAGAGGGCATCCAGACCTACATTTTGCTGAAACTTTGAGGGCCCTATGTATCACCGTTTAGGAGATACAGCCGTGAATCAATGCATGTTTTTCGAAAGTGGTCAGACAGACGGCAAATAATGAGATCCTTTTTCAGTTCAGATATTCTAACAATGATTTACGCACATGTTGCTAAAATACATTTAGTTTGCAGGGTGGCTTGACAACACTTGCCCCAAATTGGGTCTTTCGAAGCTCAGAACGATTAATTGTCACATTGGGTTTAAATACTTATAATAATGTTACTTAATGCTCCCTAACAGACTACAAAGACATCATTTACGTAACACATGTCGATATTATGGACATCAATATTCGTGCTTTATATATCGGCTATAATACAATTCCAAAGTTAATCATGAACAAAATATTAGATATCCATTGTTCCGTTATAGCCGTATACATAGTCTTATCCTTTTTACCCATCATCCACTTTGCTCTATTAAAAAATAAGGTCAAACACAATGAAAGAACATCGCATAGATGAGTTCCTGACGATATCCTCTTTTTTGCATTTCCTTAATGTTTGTTAGCTGATGTCTCTATATCGAACCGTACTGAAGGATTGTTCGGCGCTCCCTGTTTTTTTTATGCCGGACTCTACACAATGGAATAGTGCCCTCGACAATCGGGGGGTGAATCATTTGAACTTATCTATGGCAAAGTTGTGAGTAGCAGTAGTCAGCACAAGTATAAATTTGCTGGTTTTATACACTTCCGAAAAGGAAACATGTTTATTTGTGCTTGACTTTTAGCAGATGTCGTAACGTTGTCGTCATCAAACATATCTAAACAAGCGGACAGTGCGGTATTGCCACGAGCCACTTAATTGTTGAGAGCAGCACATTTTTAGTCCTTTGGATATTTCTGCATTCCTCACAAAAAAATATAATCAATCGGCTCTCTTGGGCGAAAAGAAGAACTTCAATCGGAGGGAAAGTAACGCAAAGGAAACGACATCAAATTGAATAGGACGCGAATAATATGCAATTTTTGTGATTCAATAAAAGAGATAGAGAGCCACTAACATGAGTGACTTTTGCGGGTCATTTATTTTCTGTTTTTTATTGACGGCGTCGTCGTAGTTGTCGTCGCGATGCTCGAGACAACAAAAGCCAATCCCGAACATTAACCATGTCCAGGCAAACAAATCACTTCCTTCGTTCGCATACAGAAAGGATAAACATGATATGCTTTAGAGCGGAAGATTAAATTTTCCATACAGCGAATTGTCGTCGCGGACAAAACCCTTGTAAGGACCACTGTGTATATTCTAGACATTGGAGACGAATGGGCATGTCGTTAAGGCACTTCCGACCTCTTTTACGAATTACTTTTTCATTTTCAATTTAGGCTAATGAAATACGGAACTCCCGGGAAATTTTCAATGTGTCCGTTATCAATTTTAAAGTGTAAAATTGTAAGACATTTTGAGGTTTTTCAATTTGAATTTTATGGTATTGTAAAAGGGTTGTAGGGAAAAAGAGTTTCCAGTATGTAAGTTTCTCTTGGGGAGACGCTGCTACAAGTTTACCCGGAAATACATAAATTTCATGGAAAATTAACAGAACAAAATTATTATGATTGCTTTCTACTCAAAGTTTCTTTTTGTAAATGGAGTTGATGCATTTAGAAGAGCCCTATTATGCAGGCCTATTATAGGGTTAACTTAAAATGCACAAAAGATGAGCATAAATGTTCTACCGATTTTCAGTGCTTCCTGAGATATTTGGATTTCAGTGGATTTTAAAGAAAAACGTGAATTGTGAAACCAACCATCACGTACTCATTCAAAATTATAAAAATACTACGCATTTCAATAATTAATTCAAAAATAAGAAAAGTAGTCTCTTTGGGCGGAACATGTAGAGAGGATGAACGACAATGGCATGCTCAGGAAGGTGCTGAACGCGTAACGACTGACAAGATTACGTGGACGAACGAAAGTTCGATGGGAGCAATCAGTAGGTGGGGGTGACCATCTGAATCAGTCAATGTCAAGCCGGAAGTGGATGACATACACATAGTGCCCGATTCGAAAAGGATATCAACTCACCGATTTTTTCAGTAATACGCAGTCAAAAGATATACACGCCTTGCTGTAATTGTTTAAGTACTGTAACTGTAAATCTTAATATTTCTCAAATTTTCCTTTTTTACTATAACGAAAATAGAATGTTCTATCGATTGCAGTGCAACCCGAAAAGTAACTCTTTTAGTTTTAAAAGAAATCTAGCCTTCTTCATGGAACCGAAAGATCAAAATCGTTGATTCATCAAAGTTTAAATAACTGCACTGTGAATAAATTGCACCAAAAATGTGTTTGCGCATTTTGTCTAGATTCTTTAAGGGTATCACATTTGCTTAATTATTCACGGAGAGAAAAATGTGCAATGAATTCAACAAATGAATGACAAAAATCATTGCATGATATTTGTATGGATAGTAACATTTATTGTGTTTATGGTAATTTTCACCACTGTCTGTAATAATAATGATTGCATGGTGTAATAGTTTCCATCCTTTCGTACACGAAATTAACAAGAGCGCGTAATAATTATGAAACTGTCAAAAAATAAGACGACTAATTTCTTCGCATAACTTGTAATCATAGATAGCTTAGGTGTAGGACGTAGGACTACGAAACGATAGGTCCTCGGTTCAATTCCCAGTAGAAAGGTAAAGTTAAAATAGGGAAAACCAAAGTTAAGGATAATAAAAGTAAAAAAATAAAAAAAGGTAAAAATAAAAAAATAAAGAAATTACTTTTTGTATTTTTTCTATTATCGCCAAATTATCTTTTCAAAGGTCAGATTCCATGGTATTTTAAGCTAAATAATTACAACACTCGAAGTATAAAAAGACGCCTGGAAACAGTGGCGCAATCACGGGAGGGGCTAGGGGGGGGGCTAAACCCCTCCCAGACCCAGAAATTAGGAAAGAAAAAATTGCAAAACTATATTTGAAACAATGCATTTCGCTGCAAATTTTATAAAAAAATGTAAAACGTGGGCTGGAACCACTGGCTGAAACATAATGTGGGGCATAGCGAATAAAAATTAGAATTGTTCATTGCAATTGAAGAAGAAAAAGAAGAAGGCATTGATAAAAGATATTTCCGTATGGCATTAAGTAGAAATATTTAAATTTAAATTGTTGGACCTACAAATATTTTTTAGTAATAAAAATTAATAAACATTCCCATGAATTGTTTTTGTGCAACAGTCCTCTAAGGGCTCTAATTGTTTATTTAGTTTTTGGTTTTAGCCTACAAATTCTTGTGGTGGACCATTTCTTTCGCGAATCCGCTGCAAGCCTTGACTTTAATAGCAAAACATTGCGAAATAACCACATATTTCGACTGCTAAATACCACGGGTGAGCGTGCGGTTCATCTCAACATCTCAACAATAAAGCAGTTAAGATCTTAGAAATTGGATGTCACAAATCTGCGGCCTTAGTCCAATGTTGGTCTGTCGCGCCTGTTATTTATTTATTTTAAATACCACGGGTGATTACGCCAACAAAACCAGACAAACCCACAAAATAAAACGGTTCGGCGCCGCGCCGCACCGTACGGTGTCACATGTCACTATTTCTGCACCTGTAAAATTAATCAGTAACATGGTAAAGTGTTAATGCTTTAACATGTGACGCTACGGAAAGTTTTAGATCGAAAAAAAGATGGATACGACTACACTTTGAAACACTACTGTATAGCGCTCTGAAAAATAGTACCATTCCCCAACTTGCGGCAGCAACATCAAATATCTAGTAATATGGATGAACTTTGCCCCCTCCAGGACCAAATCCTGGTTGCGCCACTGCCTGGAAATCTATAAGTTCCAGAGATGATTTTTGCAGCCAACAAATCTACCAAAAATAATAAAATAAACCACACTAAAATCGGATAAGAGGTTTGGTTTTTACAAAGCTTCAAAGTCAAATTTTCGTGATTTGACCCAAAAACATTTTTTTCCATCTCAATTTTCTCCAACTTCTGCCAAGGTGAGGTGCTTGTGCGATTCTTTTAAAATTGGCGCATAGTTTCACGATCATATCTTTCTTACATCAATTTATTCTAGCTCCATCATTTCTAACAGTTTTGATACGTTTTGTGTAGAAAACTAGGGTTAATTTTAGCGCGAATTAAATCCAATTGAATTCAAACTGCTCATAACGTTCTACAATTTAGTAAAATCTATTCAAATTAAATCAAAATCATGCCAATTATTAACCCTAGTTTTCTGCACTTACGGCATTAAAACTGTTAGAAATAATGGAATTAGAATAAAATGATACAAGAAAGATATGATCATGAGACTATGCGCCAATTTTTAAAAGAATCGTTAAAGGATCTCACCTTGGCAGAAGTTGGAGAAAATTAAGATTTTTTTTTGCTGGAAATCACATGAGGAGTCATAATCCGATGCGTTTATGCGGCAGTTTCCGCACACATTCTATATATGATCAGCATGGCGAGATAAATCGATTATGGGCGATGTCTGTCTGTCATGGGGCTGCCATACAAACCCATCCCCCGAATTGAGTTCTTCTAAGAAAAACTTTTTTATGTGTGCAGGGGCGGCGCATAAGGGCCCGCAGAGCCCGCGTGGCGGGGGGGGCCCACGAGATTTAGGGGCCCAAAAGCCACATGAAAGATTTTTCGAACCATAAAAGCATCACGACTGCGACGTAGATATTTTTTTGTAGACAAGAAGAGATCTCTTAGATAAACACATTGTCCTAAAATCTTTGAAAGTTCATCAGACAATCAGGCAAGGAAAGGGGTGGGTCTGGTTACAAATCGCGGCTACAGTTACATCATGCCATTGAGGATCCGGATTCCCAAATGGCATTGAGGATCCGGATTCCCAAATGGCGATCCGGATCCTCAATGGCATGATGTAACTGTAGCCGCGATTTGTAACCAGACCCACCCCTTTCCTTGCCAAGTATCGTATGGGCAAAAAGATTTATTTCATCCGAGATATGACTTCATTTTCTGAAACTACATAAAATTTCCAATAGAATGACACCTTGCCCGTTACCGAGTTGCTCGTATCTTCCGAGATACACCCGTTCAAAGAAATTTTAAAATCGAGGTTTCATCAAAAAATCGGATAATAAAAATTGATAGAAAACCTATTTAAAAATTTCTTTTTGAACGAAAATACGAGCAACTTCGTAACGGGTGTAGTTTCAGAAAATAAAGTTATATCTCGGATTAAATGTTTGGTGGTGTGGCAAATTTTGATTAGTTCGGCAAGTCGGGCATTTTTCCAAAAACCGCCCTTACATTTGAACGGTTAAAAATAGAGGGGTCCCGTTGTACATTAATTTTACGATTAAAATGTTTGTCACCTTGAATGGGACACCATGTATACACGGTCATTAAGGCTGTGGTGCAGAGGCTATATTTGGTTTGAAAGGAGTCTTGCCAAGATTGCTGTATTGAATTTAATATTAAGTACAAACGTTCTTAAAAAAAAGGATTTAAATTAGAGCACACTTAAATTTAAAGCTGAAGCAAGAAATAGAGTTGAATTAATAACATGTCGCTTTTTTCAATTGTCTAGTAAGTTACAAACTTAAGCCGCACACAAATGAAGCGTCCGAATCCTTTTCGGATTCTTCGTTCTGGCAAATTCAAACATTTTCTTCGATTTTGATAGAAAGAAAATTCAAAAAAATGGATTCAGGTTGACCGTATGTGTGCGGCATTAGGGTAGATAGGCCGCTTGTCTTTAAATCATAGGTTCGCTGGATTGAATTTCATTGTAGGCACAGGTAATTTACTATGCTTAAATATCACCAACACCTTTAGAGGTTAATGCTGCGCTGCGTTAGCCTTTTTATTTTGAAATAAAAAAAACCATTGATGAAATCATTAATTGAATAAACGTTACAACAGGAACGCTATTCTCAATATAAGAATGCAAAGAGGCAAAGTAGCTCTTAGGAAAGTTATTTTAAGGACGACGTTCTTAATTTTAGTAGAAACACTCTAACGTCAAAATCATGTTTCAAAAGAGTTGTTTTAAGGTCGTTCCACACTTTTTAGTCATCAGTCAAAGTCATTTCCCATATAAAATTTACAGATTGTCAATCAATGAACTGACAATCTGTCAACTTGTATGGAAAATTACTGTGACTGATGACTGAAAAGTGTGTTTTCGATTGATTTCGCTCTACTTTTGTCTCAGTGTAGGGCCCACTCAAGAAGTTGGCGGGAGGGCCCCAAGTGAAGTTGTTCCGCCACTGTATGTGTGCACCAATTTCAACGAAACTTCACACAAACGTGTTTCTATTCATGACACAAATCATATGTATGAATAGATGGAATCGGACCAAAGCCACCTATATCAGAAAGCCGGGAAGCAGCAATACATGCACACAAAGCGAGCCTATGAATATGTCGTATATACGTTGCACGATGCACTAACACAAGCACAGCGCATGTAAAAAAACCGTGTCTGCTCTGATAAAAACCGCGAAAACACGTGGAAAACTCACTTTTTATCGGGATTTTTTTCTTTCACTGCATTATAGACACTTCAATTCACGACACAGTGCACTTTTCGCGACGAAAATCGACCGGGAACCAATACTTTTCGTGTAAAGTTTGCCGCGACCCAGCCCGATTTGCCTTTACCGCAATGTAAATTTTCCAACTAATCGAGCCTATGATCTGCCGCAAAAGTATATGAGCGGGTTCTGGTTCCGGGCTTTGAAATATAGATGGCTTTGAATCGGACCATGGGGTCATGGGGCTGTCATACAAATCTAGCCCCCCGAATTGAATTGGAGTGTCTAAAATACAGTGAAAGAAAAAAATCCCGACCAAAAGTGAATTTTCCACGTGTTTTCGCGATTTTTATCAGAGCAGACACGTTTTTTTACGTGCGCTGTGCTTGGGTTAGTGCATCGTGCAACGTACATATATAAGACATGCTCATAGGCTTCATTTGTGTGCATGTATTGCTGCTTCCCGGCTTTCTAATTAAGGTGGCTTTGGTTGCAATC